>JALBWW010000004.1:7011250-8297500 GCA_023212625.1 Styphnolobium japonicum
ACAAAATGTGTATTTTGATTACATTTTGCAAACTTGATTTTGAATGAACTTAATTAATTTTACAAACTTGATTTTGGTAAAAAATGAGTAGAGAAGTGATTTATGTTTGGAAATTTTCATTTAAAAAATAATTTTGGTAGGATAAATATATTTAGATAATGTGATTAAAATCACTTTTAAGTGTGTAATTGCAAAAAAAGGTATAAATTTAATTATGAAATTATTCAAAAATAAATAATTTTTTTCATAAATATATGTTTGAGTTAAATTATAAAAATATAATGTTAAAATTTTCATTAAATAATATTATTTTAAATAATTTTTATTAAAATATTTTTTCTATTAAAAAAAATTATATTAGGAAAGCTTGCAAATGTTTTTCAGTGCCTATTATTATCATTATTAGTATTATAAACATAAACAAATAAAAGGACAGTATGTGCGAAAGCTGATGATTGTGTCATACAGGTCATGGATATAAGATATCAAGTCTATATAGAGGTACATATTAAAGTAATGATGTACTGGACTAATTTACCATAAGAACACTACATGAATCGTTACGTGAGTGTCATAAGCAGTTTTCATAGTGATAATAGTGTACGTGGTCCTTTGACTCGAGGTCACTACAGTTCTCTACATGAGGAGTTATATGTTTTAATATCATCAAATGTTACTTGTAACAAGGTGATCATAAAGTCGATTGTTGAACATGTTACAAGTCATGCGGAGGGATATGAGTGACGTAGATATGATCTGTCCCTCCCACTAACGGGAGTAATATCTTCGAGCCCCTTGATGAGTGAGACTTGAAAATACATGACCGTGCTCAAATGAGTCGATATGAGATATTGATCTCATTTGTCTTTATAAGTCTACTCGGCAATCAAGAAACCAAAGGTTGAACTTTACAAGGGTGACACGTTTCATGCCTTATGTTCAATCAAGATATCAAGACAAAATGACTAGATTACATGGTAACATTAGTAACTGTTAGGTTATGTCGAATCACTGACATTCCTATTACTTGAGTAGCAGTAATGTATTGTTAGATACCGCTCACTGTTTGTAATATTAAATAGTATTTAATATTACTGTCAACGTAATAAGATCTTATAGGGTCACACACATAGAATGGATTGTAATGGAGTTAAATGTGGTTAGTTGGACGTTTAGTAAGACTAGATGGGCCAACCTAATTGAATATGCCCACACATGAGTCTGACCTAGGTCAGATATGTATAGGGGCCTATATAAACATCTCTTTGACTCTTTGTGTAGCACTAACATCACGCACAACTCAAATTTAGAAATAGTTTCCAAATACAGTGAGTTAGAGAGGACTCGTATAAAGAGTCCGCCCCCTCTTCGTGGCTAGCACCGTGCCGAAGAGTGAGACCATTACTTCCGTTCGAGTGGATACCGTAGAAGTACCGCTCGATTGTTGTGCTCGTGTTTGACAGCTATTTCTTTCTAGAGGTAAATCCCTTAACACGTTTTATGATTTTCGCATGGATCCCTGGCTGAGTTTGGGATTTGGTTTTGTTTTTTGCTGCGTTTCTTGATCCAAAACCCAACAATACTGACCTCCCTTAATTCAAAGAGAAGTGAATGATGTTTATAAAATTTATGAAATATCACGCTTAATCTCAACAATATTATATATATATATATAATATATATATATATATATATATAATATAGTCTAGAGAGAAGAATAGGTTGGGGATTGAAGAGATTGTTGGTCGTCTTCTTGTTGGTATGTTGGGCGAGGAATACTAGATGAAGTATCTAGTCCTTGAAAGTTAATATTTGAAGGAGGAGTTCGAAGGGAAGACATGGATCTCCTAGAGAGAGCAGATCTAAAATCTTCAGATTTGAAATCTTCACTTTTGGATGAACTAGCAGAATTAAAGGAGTTTCTCCTATTGAATACTAATTCAACAGATCCGGTTGAGAATTGTCTGATTTCTCGGAAACGAGAAATCAGGAGTGATTCTGGGCATGGCAGGTGTTGCCTTATCCAGGGTCCATTTCTCCGGTAGGACTACATCCTTCCAAAGAATAGTTTTGGGCACAGAAACATTGGCCTTTGTGATATCAGTGAGAAACAAAATAGTTTCTCCTGTTGTTTTAGTTTTAAGGACATGAGAATTTGAGGAATTCATTACCTTGTATTGAATCCTATACATTAAGGTTGCAGGAATAGATCCTGGTTTCATATCTAAACCATCAATTTTGAGATTAAGGAACAAAGCATCCCTAATGTTTTTGTCAGCTAAACTAATAGTTCTATTAGGATAGCAGTTGAAATAAATCGGGTCATGGCTTAGGCTAGTTTCTACAGTTCCTAAGAGTGAATCTTGAAACTTATTGTGACGAATGTCTCTTAAACAAAGAAGAATAGAAGTGTTTAATCCTTCCCTAATAAGAGGTTTTATTGCAATTTGTACACATCCAATGTGCAGAAAATTATATTTTTTAGTTTGGTGTTCATTCAGACTTGTTTCTGAAAGAAGATGGAATTCTTCACCGACATCTGGGTCGATGGGAATATTTTTCTCAACAGTTCTAATAATGTAATCAGAACTGTGGTACCATTTACCTTCGGGTTTGTAAAGTTCCTTTTCAGGAATTTTGGGAATTTCCCAGTTGTCTATTTCTTGGTTAATATCTTCAAAATGAATTTCTTCGTTGAAAATATTAGAAGTTTGATTTAAAATTTGATGTGGAACAAGAGAAGAAGATGAAGGTTGGGATGAGCGTCGAGAAAAGTGAGAAGAGAATGATCGAAGCATATTCATAAAAAAAAAATTCCCAATGATATCATCACCATCATATAGTTCCATAAAAATTTAGAGATGGATTAAGTTAAAATTTATCAATATGAACTAGATCTTGAAATTTTTAAATTTATTATACTAAAACTTAGTCATGCAAAACATCTATAGGTCTTAACCATAACCCCATTCAGTTCTTGTGTTAATCTACTTTGTGATGCATTTTCAAATTAGTCTTACTGCCTCACCAGGACTTACTGCTACAGCTCCACAAACCATTTTAACACAATGAATCCTGTGTTTTCCGGTAAAGAACATAGATCTAACAAGCATACTACCAGTTTAAGCATAATAACATGATAGAATTACAACATGTAGTTCATAAAGATAACAAGTAACTTAGATCCAGCCATAAATTCCTACTTCCCCATCAGGCTCTGATACCAATATGGGGGGCGGAAAGGCGGAGGAAGAAAGAAGAAAGAAGAAAGATCACAAGGGAGAGTAGGATGCAGACGGACTGCTTACATAATTAAAAGATGCATATGCAAAAGTAAAGTAAAGAAGATAAAAGACACAACCGAAGCGGCGGTAATCCGCACAGGACTGGCGAGTAGATGAAGAAGAAGAACGTTTATTAAAAGAAAGAAAGCTTACAAGAGTATCTCAGGATTATATTATATATATAATATATATAATATAATTATATATATTATATATATATCATTTCTTCTTTTCACTTTATTTTCTAGTCTCTTTCCAAACATTACAGCAAAAAATTATTTATTTTTTCTTAAATTGTTTTAATCACAAATAACTTTATTTTGTGTTTCTTGTAAGAAATCAAACACCCACATACTGCTGGCAATTCTCATATCAAATCTTACAGTGAAATAATTTTTTTTGGGAGTCGGCTTGAGCGTGAGACTAATTCTTGAGAGTCAGCTTGTGCTTAGTCACAAAGTGCTTCCAATGAATTTTAAACATCTGCAATACACGTAAAGTTCGCCCCATATAGAAATGGAACTTAGTTTGCCAACTATATTTAATTTTTATTGAGACATTGTTGTTCTTACAATTTTTTTATAAATTTATTTTTGAAAAACTTCGAACATTGTTGAAACAAAATTTTATTAATTTTAATTTTGAAAAACTTATTTTTATTGTAAAGTAATAAACAATAGCAATTTACTAGTACTTAATAAGTGAAATGATATATTGATCTTTTATTAATTATCTTCACTTTTGCATATTTTAAATATAAATTTTGGAAAAAAGAGAAATAGTGTTAAGAATTAATATAAATTTGAGAAGTGAGTGAAAATAGAAATTTATTAGGCTCTTAGTTAGGAAAGAGAAAATTTGTTGACACTTTATTAATTATCTTGATTTTTATATTTTTAATAAATTTAATTAATATATTATTATAAATTTATAGGACCTATGAAATAATGAGAGCCAAAAGTGAAGGAATTGATGGCGCTCATTACCAAGAAAAATAATGAGAAGTCATGTCTCAAACAAGATAGGTGTCGTGTGTAATAAGTATCAACCTTAAAGAATGTGAGTGTAATTTTTTCTATTATTTTAATAATAACTGGAAAAAATGTCATTCTATATAAGGACATATGTGTTAACCATTTATTTTTAAACGGACATTAGATATAAGAGATGTCGATGTAACAACAATACATAAATTAATGGAGGTAAGTATCACGTCTCAAACAAGAGAGATGTCGTATGTAATAAGCGTTAATATCAGGATAGGTGGGTGTAATTTCCTGTATAAATTTTTATCATGGGAAAAGAGCATACAAACCACCCGAGTTTTGAGTCATTTGCAAATAGACACCACAAACTTTAAAGTTATCCTATTTAGTCCTCAAACTAACTATATTACTTTAATAAACCTTTCAATCCAGTCCCTGTTAAGGGACCAACGGAGGTGCTACGTGGAAACATCCTAACTCTCCATGTGTCTTAATCTCGTCCGTTAACACTAATTTCTTGTTAAACATGTTTTAATCCCATCAACTTCACTGACCGAGCGAACCTCACCATTAACCATCAACTATTTAGATCAAATACCCAATCGAGTTGAATTTACACACCGATCAGACACTTTCTAAAACATGATTAAAGAGTTTTAAATCAGATTAAAACATATTTAATAGGAAATTAGTGTTAACAGATGAGATTGAGACACGTGGAGATTTAGGATGTTTCCACGTAGCACATCCGTTAGTCAGTTAACAGGGACTGAATGGAAGGGTTTATTGAAATAATATAGTTAGTTTAGGGACTAAATTAGACGATTTTATAATTTGTTATATCTATTTGCAAATGGTCCAAAGTTTAGAAGGTCTGTATGCTCTTTTCCCTTTTATCATTGTTTAAAAGTTAACTTATTAACACATTAATTTCAGAGTTCTCAATGTAGAATAATAAGTTAATAATTAAATAAACTTTATTATTTATTATAGAAATGTATAAAAATGGCAAATAAAAATTGATGTGATAATTTCATTATTTTTTTAAAAAAATTAGTCAATATTTTGAATAATTGAATTAATGACTTTTATTAATAAGCAGCAATTCAAGAGTGTGTTTGGATTAGCTGTAAAAAAAAGATTAAGTTAAAAATCAATTATGTATATAATTGATTTTCAAGAAAATCAATTATGAGAAAATTAATTTATATTTGGTTATGTTAGTTCATAATTAATTTTAAGACAAATAATTTTATTTGGATTGTATAAAAAGAATCACTTATATGTATTAAATTACCAAAAGAGATATAAAATAATTGAAAAAATTATTTAGTTGAGAGTAAAATAGTATGTATTATATCACTCATATAATACACTTTCTACGGATGCTTGAGTGCATAATCTTTTTGAAAACGAGTAATATTATATCTTACTAACCAATCCTCTTAATATTTTTTTAATTATTTAAAACAGAAATTATTAAATGAAAAAGTATAACATTTAGTACCTTAATAACTCAAAAAGCATATAATATTTTCTTTTATAAAAAATTGGGAGAATTATTAAACTGATTCATTAGGAGGATATAAAACAATTCTTTGGAAATTCTAAAGAAGCGTTTGATTTGTTTTTTATTTTCATTTTTAGTTGATATATTTTTATTATAATTATAAAAATATCACATTATTTTTATTTTATTTTTTGTTTATAAAATTTTGTGAAGGAAATGATAAAAACTTTAAAATGTTGTTTTCAAAATTTCTTTTATAAAATTTTAAAAATAGAAAACAGAATAAAAATAATGTACCATTTTTATAATTATTATAAAAATATATCAACTGAAAATAAATAAAAAAAAACTAAACCCCCCTTAAAATGTGGCAAAGTTGCAACATATTTTTCGCCCATTTGAGGCCAATTAATCAGCAATAGCCCTCTGGCTTTTGCCCAAGAGAAGATGGCTGGATTTGCTTTTTTATTTTATGCATGCGTGTTCAGGGAGGAAAAATTGTTTTATTCTAAGGTGAGAGCATGTCACAAGTCTTAATGAGGGTTTATTGAAGTAACACTAATAAAAATCAAACGTAAGATCTTTACGTTGATGCAGTTTGATCTTACTAGTTAAGTTAACCTTATTTGACTAGAAGATGGTTGGCTCTGCTTTCGTACAACAAAGGGAGAGTTTACAATAAAAACATCATATGGTTAGCTATGAATTTCAAATATGATAGGCTTGTTTCCTTGGGTGAGGGATCTGCTTCAGAATCCTATGGATACATGGCTGGTCTTGCTGATATTTGGAAGAGTGTGGCAACTATCGTGACTATCAACTTTTCCTATTGATGGCATGAAGGAACATATTACCAATTTACCCACCAAAATGGCACTAACCAATAGAGGAGGCATGTCCATGGACCCGATTTGCTATCTCTGATAAAAACATTTCAAGACAGTTCACTAGTTCAGCTCAGCATGTCCTTCGTGACTGTTCAGTCTTAAAGGAGTAGTGGTGGAGGAATTCGGGGCTCATATTTCCACGTTTCTCTCATCAAAACTTCTCTTTTGTGGATATCAGGTTACAAGAAGGAATTGGTGTAGGAACTGTACTTCATGATGTTTTGCATAAATGTGGATGCTAGGACCTAGATCCTCGTGATCGAGCCAAACGCAGGCAAACAAAGATCATTCTGTAGTCTATACCCAGGATGAATGTAAATGCTCAATTTGTAATTATGGTTGCACTTGCATTTATGGTTACATGTTAGTTTCGGGGTTACAGAAAAAATATGAAAAGAAAAAGTGATCAATTATTAGACTATAATTAAAAGTATAAAATGAAGTGGCAATAGCTTGGAGCCACTTGGGCGTAAGCCGCATAAATAATGAGATGACTCGGGTGCATGCCAATTTATATGACGCTTATAGATTTAAATGTTGATAATAACTTTTGATACAAAATAATAATAATAATAATAATAATAATAATAATAATAATAATAATTTATTTCTTATTATTTTGACTGCAAATACGTACAGTTACATACCACAATTAAAGCTGTGTTAAACTAATTTAAAAGGTAACTTAAGTCGTCACTTGTTATAAATAAAAGGATTTAATTTCTATCCACTGTCAGTGTAAAGTTTTTTTACACTATCATCCAATCACGTATTGCCAAATTATTAAAATAATTAGACTTTTTAGATAGTTATTGTGATAGTCAACTCTTTTACTGATTTGACAACATATGATTGGATGACAGTATAAAGAAACTTTACACTGACAGTAGATAGAAATTAAACTCTAAATAAAATTGCTTTTGTATGATAGAAGTGGGAAACAAAACTCAACATCAATGGTGAAAAAATTTGCCTTTCGAAAAAACATTTTCTGAGTAGTTTTTAATTGGGGTCATGAAGATAGTGAAAATCAAATATAAATGGATGTGGTGGTTGAGAATGATATGGACGCATAATCAAACATATGTAATATGTTTAAAGAAATAGCCTTGAGCTATGATCTTTTCCCTTCTAAGTATGTATTAGTATATATATTTCTATTTTTTGAGAAAAAAATAAGAAAAAAGAGACATGAAGATAGTGAAAATCAAATTAAATATAAACGCATGTGGTGGTTGAGGTAACAGTTTAATGATAAGCACAAATAGTAAAAGATATATTTTAAGAAAGTCTTGAGCTATGGTCTTTTCCCTTACAAATATATATATATATATATATATATATATAATTTATTGAAAAAAAGAAAAAGAAAAATGAGACGTGCATATATTTCCATTCCTATACACTTTTTCAAATTGCATAATCAGAAAATGGCACCAAAGAATTGAAGGTTCAAGATCACATTTTTTTAACAAACAATGTTTTTCAATTCACAAGTATAGGATTATAATTTTTTTTAAATTTTTAAATTATTTTTGAGTATAAATATATTAAAAATGTGTCAGTTAGCTCAGAGAATGTAAGGGTGAGTTCAAATTTAATCTCACCTTTACGAAATTAAAAAGTTACTTCTTTTTGTATAGTAGTCTTCATGCACATATAATCTGCTCAATGATAACAAAATAGGGAAGAAAAAACACGTGTGAAGAAAAAAGGGAACAAAAAAAGAAAAAGAAGGAAGAAGCAGCTCAGGCCTTCAAACGAAACATGAAGGCCAGTCAAGTGATCCTATGTTAGGAACTAGCAAATTGGCATATTGTAATTGGGTTAGATCAGCTAGGAATAGGATTAGGCCAAGTCCAATTATCCATCTGCACGTCATGGCATAACAGACGATTACTGTGGTCATCAGCACAGAAAGCCAATCTCATCTTTCGCTTCGTTTGGCCACTAGGTTCAGATTTAAATTTTAAATCCTCTGTCGTTTGTTCCTGCCTGTAATTTTTTCTTTTTAATAAAATACGGTTAATTAAACAAAGGAAATTACACATCTTTACAATATTTTATTGAATCACAAAATTGGCAACATAGAAAAATAACAGAGGATTTGAGTTCATTAAGTTGAACCAGTCAACCTCTTAGCCATCCATAACCCATCTTTTCACCTTCTATTAAAGTGAGTGTATGAGAAGATGCTGGGACAGTCATTGCCAAACTACTCGTAAATACTATCCCACACCATGTTTTCTACTTGATTGGTCAATAAATGGATTAATAAATTGGTAGGCAACATATTTTCTTTGGCAATATCAATTGCGTGCACCTCTATATATACCCTGCTCTTTCAGTCCACATTACAGCAATAAGCACAAATTTAGACCATTTGGCTTTTCACAAATTTCAGGGAATCACACCATGACCAAATCAACTGGGTCACTTCCCTTTCTCTTTCTTTTTCCTCTGCTCCTCTCTTTCAACTCAGGTAATTAATTTTTGGCTATATGGGCTGCATTTCTGTACTTGTTTTGTTGGGTTTGCCAGATTTTATGGATGTTTCCGTTTAATGGTACATCTTATTTTCTATGTGAATTATCTGTTTATGATGTCCAATAATTTCCATAGAAAGTTTATTTATAAGATGTGTATATGACTCTTCCTTTTCGTTTGATCTAAATTCCAATACCCACCATCCTGGCAATTAGTTTTCAATTAGGCAAATTTTCATCAATGCTTAGTATTGCAGAAATTTTAATTTATTTTGTTCTTTCAGATATTGAGTACTGACTTGCCAAGTCAGGTAATGATGCAAATTACAGTCATAATTCTAATTTGTTAGGATTTGATTGATTTTGGATTAACTTGTGCAGGAGGGCATTTGAAGTTCGCCAATGGAGTGGTAAAAATTCATCACCTAAATTTAGTATCTTCCATAGAATCATATTTTGTTTAAATTTGGTCATGAAATACAGGAAGCCCAGAACAGTTGGTGTGTAGCAGAGCCTTCAGCAAATGATGCTAAACTGAGATCTAATATTGACTATGCTTGCAATAACTTGAACAATTGCAAACTGATCCAAGAAGGTGGCTCCTGCTTCAACCCCAACACTCTCATAAACCATGCCTCTGTTGTCATGAATGAGTACTATGCTGAAAAGGGAAGAAACACCTGGAACTGTGACTTCTCAGGCTCTGGTCTCATTGTTGTCACTGACCCAAGTAAGTTATTTATGCACTATAAATATTAATTAGGCCACCATACTGCATTATATCTCTGCATAATGGTTCGGTTAAGAAAAAAAGAAGTTGAGTGGTGGGGGGGGGGGGTGGGAAGGGAAGCATCATGTGATTCATTTGTGATAACTGATAATTGTTTTATAAACCTGGATTATTATGTGTTTCTTGGGATTCTGAACAAGTTGATTTTCTTCTGTTTTACTTTGATCTAACAGGTTATAGTGACTGCAAGTATGCTTAGTGGGAATAATCTGCAGAGAGAAATCTTATCTAAACCTAGATGCAGAGTTGTAATTAAGTTTACTATATGGTTGCCTTTATATTTATGTTTGGCTTTTGTCATTTAACTATGGTTATCTAAAATCGTGGGGGCATTCCGAGAATTGAACTCGGGACCTCTCGCACCCTAAGCGAGAATCATACCACTAGACCAAATGCCCACTACTGACTATTGTCATGTGGGTACCATTATGTATTTGTTTCACAGTATTTGAATTTTCAATACGTAAAAACAAGGAAACTTTTAATACTTAGAAGTTGTTTGATAGATTGTGGTTTTAATTTTCTGATTACTTAAAAATTTGTATAAAACTTTAAAATTTATGTCAAACCTAACATTGATTTTAGTTTTGAGAAATTAAAATAACCACTTATTAAAATTAACTTCTCAAGCCCCTTTCACTTTCAGTTTTGAAAAATATTATCCCTCAAAAAAATTATGTACTTAATGGAAAGTTTTCTAAACTAAAGACATCAAATTAATTTTGTATTTTAATTTTTAATTTTTTTTCACTTGAAAGAAATCATCTAAAGCTTCATACCAGTAACTCAAACGGCCATTTTATTTTTGTTTAAAACTCAAACTGTACCTCCTCATCCTTTTAAAAGTATGCAATTCAACCATTCAGTTGAATCTTCTGTTAATTAGGTGAGGGGAGAAGGGTCACATGAGTTTCACCTCCCAATACTCAAAAGAAGGCCGAGAATTGAGACTCACGCATTTTAAATAGATAGGAGGTGGGTCGACGTTGTGACTTGTGTGAGCAAATTTTTTCATGAAGTTTAGAAATTTTGTATTATAAATATTAGTAGTTTGTATTTTATTTTAGTGTGTATTTTGAATTACACCCATTATATATTTAGAATTGCCACCAGTAAGTATTTTGAATTATTCATTGTCATTTATTAGTCAACAAATTATATTACTAAAAATTATAAAAGTAATTCAAAGACTTTTTGATATGCTAACTAATGAGAGAGAGAATTACTCTATTCATTTACCTATGAATATTAAAAAATTAAAAAAAGTAACATCTATTCATCTAAGCTATTTATTTTGTCTGTTGTGTGAAGTATCTTGTTTTTTTTCTTCAAAATTTTGTGCATAGTATAAACAACAAACTGTGCGTAATTCAAATAAAGAGTGTGTTATAGCTGTTTTTAGGAAAATATTATTTTTATACTAAGTGTACAGATATGAATCATACAAAAAATTTAAAATAGATGTAGCATAATAAGTTCAATTAAATTTTTAAGTAAACACAATGAAATTTAAGATTTAAATACTACTATATTTTGAAAAGTAAAACATGATGAGTTTTTACTAATTAATGAACAAATAAATGTACTCTAGTCATTAAATTAAGAATAATATATTATTAAAAAATTATATATAACATAATAATTTATAATTTTTATTAAAAATTATAATATTTTAATAGATATATTATATTTTAAAAATTTACATAAATTTAATTATTAATTATAAATAAAAATATTTATAACTCAGTATATTAAAATTTATTACATGTAACGAGCTTCTTAATTTGTAATATACATATATACAAAAATAATTTTATTTATAACCAATATTTAATATTGTATAATTTTTAAAAATAAATATTTATTAAAATATTAAAAATCTCCAACTATTAGTGATTTTTTTTTCACATATATTTTTTCAACCAAAAGAAGAAAACTTATATATTGAAATAGTCACAAATTTATATATACTAAAGTAGTGTAATATACAAGATAACAAAACTTACGAGTTGATTACAGGGGAGCATATCTAATGAGAGGAGTGGTTTATTATGAGAGTGAGAGAAGTAAATCTTGACCATTAAATCGTTCATGAATGGTCAAGATTAGATGTTACTTAAAGGTCGCATGACCACTTAAAAAAGTAACATGACTTTATGTTTTAATATTGACCATACATGGATGATCCAATGGTCAAGATTTGCTCCTCTCACTCTCACAATAAACCATTCCTCTTACTAGATATGCCTCCTATATATATATATATATATATATATATATATATATATATATATATGTTTCGTTTCAATCATGGCACACCATATTTATAACAAGCGTATGTGCAGAGTTGATGTCAACGCAAGACTTCCATAGCTTTCTCTTGTGTAGTAACAAAACAACGCCAAATTTCATCACAAGCGCAATAAATTACTGCTGCATATTCGGATTCAAAAGTTGAAAAAGTGATAATAGGTTCCTTCTTAAAACTTTATGCAGTTCCACAATCACTCATGAAAAATGCAAAATCAATGGTGTTCTTCCTATCATCAATATCTCTTGTATAATCAATATCGTAAAGTCCCACAAGTTTGACATTATTGGAAGAATAAGATAGCTTCGAATGATCTTGTAGTCTTGTACCTTTTAGTAATAAAGATTTCTTCTAGGAACTTTCATGTAATTAAGAAGCTTCTATATATATGTTAATGTAATAAGACAAAGAAGTAGAGTGAATAACGATCATATTTAGGATGTTGCTTTACAAGATGAGCAAATGTCTCATGTCAATGCAATTGTTGATAATGAACTAATTGGATCTTTTCGAGATAGTGAGGGATTATTAGAGGACCTAGGCAAATGTTCCAAATATTGATGAGAATATTGAGTTTTACATGATTAATGATGTGTGTAAACATAATATTTTGTTCAGATCATATTAAAAAATTAAAAAAAATTGATTAACATTAAAAAATTCAAAAATTAAAATTACAAAATTAAAACAAAGAAAAGCTAATATATATATATATACACACACACACACACACACATATACACACCCACTTTCCATAACCTGAATAAGCTTAGTCACTGTAATACCCCAGTCTTTCTTATAGTCTTTTGTGTGTGATCATGAACGTTTAGAATTACTTTGTGAGTAATTTTATGTCATCCATAAGCTCCATGAGTTAAAAACGTCCTATAAGTGTCATATGAACCATTTTCTGGCATATTAGATGACTACCTGTTAGTACGGGTCCTGAAATTTTTTTAAGTCTGGAAATTGGTACTTATATGGAGAGCAATAGTAAATAGGTATTTTCTTGAAGTCAAAATTGGCGGTAATGGATCTTTGGATGTCAAAGAGTTACAAAATGATTTTTCATGAATTTTTAGAAACATTTAACTCAGTCATTTTGAAATGGGAAATTTTAAAAGATACCGAATTTCAGAAATTTGAACTAAACCTCAAGTTTTGACTTTTTATTCTTAAGGATATTAATTTTTTTGATATTTTTGTTGAATCTAAATGGGGGGTATTTTCTTATTTACATTTATGTTTTAAAGTTAATGTCCCTCGACATTAACTTAAAAAGAAGAAATGTAAATAAGTTGCTGTATGGTTGTCAGGAGGTCTTGCATGACTGTGCAAGGTTGCACAGGAAGGCCGTGCAACACACTGCAGCAGCTTAAGGTTTCTGGAGGTCTTGCATGGCTGTGCAAGGTGGCACAGGCAGGCCGTGCAACACACTGCTTTCGTACTTATTTCCTTCTTTTCTTTCTTTCTGCTAACCGGTCTCTTGCACGGCCAGGGTGTGCAAGGTTGCACGGCCGTGCAAGACAGACAGATAATTTAAAATACGAATTCCAGGAAATTCTATTTCATTTTCTGCTCTCCCCTCTCTTCCTTTTCTTCTTCCTCACTGAAACCCATATATTTTCTTGCTTCACTTTGGATATTGAAAGCTTCTAGTGAGATTTCCCTCTTATTTCTACTTGGGGATTGTCTTGAGGGTTTTTAAAAGAAGGGAGTTTGCTGGTTGGGTGATAAGCCCAACTTACCCATTCTTCATTCTTCATCTTCTTATCTTCTAAAGGTAATCCTAAGATTCATATATTTCTCTATTTATAGTTTGATGCAACTTTTGAGATAAGAATTAAGGCTTGTGGGGTTAAGTTCAACCTAGGGTTTGATTTGAGGATTTTGGAAATCTATGGTATCTCTAGCTGTATAATGAGTTGATTGTTGTCTTGGTTATGTTGTTGTGATCCTAGATTTATTGGAGGAGTGTCCTTTTGGTCTGTGACAACCTAGCTTTTGGACTCGGGAAGTTTCGTCTTTTGAGTGAGTAATGATATAACCTATAACATGTTTTTGTATATCATTTTTGTTAAAGTTCTTGTTGAAATGTTTCACTAAATCATTTACTTTTCTTTGTTGTTAACTATAAGAAAGCTTGAGACAAACACTTGGAAAACCTTTCATTTGGCATTTAATATATTGATAGCCAAAGTGATAGATGTTTGATATATATGCTTATCATTTTTCTTAATTTTTGAATATCTATCTATGTGTTTTGATAAATTATTTTGGATTATGACTATATGTATGTTTAGAGTTATACAACTATGTTTTGTTGGGAGGAAACTTTGATAGAATACTGTAACTAACAACAGTAGACGTTAACCTTAGTGCACCTTGGTCCGAACCTCAGCTAGCAGGGGTGTTGCTAGCTCGACGTGTTGGCCCCACGATCGGATCTGTTTGACTTGGCAGGTGGATTTGACCCCTGTGCCCTATTGATGAGTGTTTGTCGAACCTTCGAACTATGTGTTTGTTGGTGAAATTTCTATTTAATTCTAGATTAGAAACCTCCCATACGATATTTGACAATTGATATATATTGGATTTGGTATTTCATGACTTACCTACTTATTAGTTTTTGTTATGATTATTTGAAATAACGCATATGTTTCGATATGTATAAGTAATTTCAATATAGAGTATGTTATCTCTCACTGGGTCTTATGACTCACTCTTTTACTTTATGCTTTTCAGATACAAACACTGAATTAGGTCTGGGTTCTTCCAATAGCTAGAAGTTGGTCGTTTTGGTGAGCCCAACTCTTTGTTTGTGTGGGCATGTCTGTTTTGTTCATGTCCTTAATTTTCTTGTACATTTTGGATATGTAATTATTTTAGATATGCTCCATTATCCACAAGCAGGATCTAGCTTCTACTGTATTTTTGTCTGGTCTTATGGTATATAGTTGTTGGAATTGTGTATAGTTATGCTAGTTATAGAACAGGTTGTGAATTTATTAAGTTGAGATGTCTAACTTTTAGAGGTTACTTTGTTGAATTTTTCGGTAGAATTAGCATGTTGTCTTATTTTGATCAGTGGTTTGCAGGCTTGCTAGGTTGATTAATCCTTTCTATGCGCCGGTCAGGGCCTATTGGTTTGGGTCGTGACAGTCACCTAGAGGTGTAAATTCATTCTACAAGTAGGGGATTAGGAGAGTTCTTTTGGGTTCTTTGCCCCTCTTATAGGCATGAATATAGGACCAATAATTGCAAACATTGAACCAAATAACTAACATAAAGATGCTCAAAAAACCAAGAGAACCCAAACGACAAAATACTAGCTATAATAATAATTAAAAAAACTAAATCTCAGTTGTAACATCCCCCATTCCTTCAAAGATGCCTTGTCCTCAAGGCTGGAATTATGGGAACTTTTGCTGAATTTTGAAGGCATCCTCCCAAGTTGTATCTTCAGGAAAGGAATTTGACCAATGTATGAGCCACTGAGCAACAGGTCGGTCGTTCCTTTTAATCATGCGCTTGGCCAATAATGCAAAAGACTCTAGCTGCATTCTTCCATCTTCTTGTATTGTTGGCAGTTTTGTTTGGTTCAGATCACTTCCTCCAAGTTTCATCTGTTGTTATAACAGAGCATTTGATGTTGAGTCTCATTTGCATATGAATATGTTGAATCAAAAGAATCCATTAAAATACTGGAACAATAAATTAAGCATTGGAAGACAGCAGAGTGTACAAGTTAAACATGCTGCTGCTGTTAGACAACATAGTGGACATTCAAACACTTCCTGATATGAACATTCGAATGCTTGAATAGTTGAATGGCTCGATTATTGTTTGCAAACTCTCAAAGTCAATTTCCCTTTTGTTTATTAGACATGACGATTTTGAGTGTTTGATGGTAATGATGAATAGCTTCCATCAGACATAGAAAGAAGACAAATAATTATTTGTGCTAATTTTGCATATCTTATTCATTACCGTTTGTATGGGTAATAGAATTCTCTTAATGTTTCAAGTGTAACCATGAGATAAATTGAATAGATCCTTTTTTGTAAAGATGTGAGCAGAAGACTCAATAGTACTTTTCCAGCTCCTTTAACACCTCAAGCTAGGCCTAGCAATGTATCAAATTGTTTGTGCTAAAGTCAATGTTATGAATGCTATTATTTCCCTGACAAGGATTTTGTTTTCAAAAGGTACATGAGTAATGACTTCTATATAGGCAAACCACAAGCCATTTTAAAGGCAGAGGTAGTGTTTTTTTTATTAACTAATTTTCATCTCTCTCAAAGGGTGATTAAGATGGACAAAATTTGGTTCCTGAACCAAATAAGTGGGGGAGGGGGCAAAGGAACATTTGTTGTCTCAAAGACAAAGTTAATCATGTTAAATTATATGAAAGATGATTGAAGATCTGTATTTTTTCTTTCGTGGGGGGGGTGGCACGCTTAAAGGATAGGAATGTTCAATCTTACAATTTAAAAACATACACAACCCCTTTAATTCCTAACCCCAAAATCAGGTAGGTGGTTGTAAGTTGCATGACCTTGTTGCGTCTGCTTGTGAACATTTGTGGGGGAACATCCATGGAAGTGGCGTATTTTATACTTGGAGATTTAAACTTAATGCAAGACATGCTCCTTTTTCAAACCTTGTAGGTATAATACCCTATCAATGATGCACAGACATGATACGAGTATCAGATACTGCGATATGTCATTCCTTAAAAAATATAGGATACATACGTATAGGATACATATATACAAAAATAAAAAAATTGACAAAACATTAGTAAATATAAAATAGAAATTGCAAATCATTGTCTTTCAAAAATCCAAACTAAGTACATAATTTTTAGATATTACTAAATATAAAATAAAACTTGCAAATCATTATCTTCCAAAAATATAAACTAAGAGGAGCATTATCATCTTGTACAATATTCTCAAAAAGGAACATGCTCAGAATTTTTGAATTTGAATTAGAGCCAGAAGTATTTGGTGCTGACATTGTAAAAGAAATTAATATATAATATTGCTAGGTAAGAAAATATAGTGCTAAGAAAAACCAGTAAAAAAAACAAGATAAGAAAAACAAAGCTGCCACTTGCAAAAACAGAGGCTCAAGATACCTCTTTCTTGGAGCAAAAATGGTGCACCGGAGACGTGAAGATTCTCGCTCTGATGGTAGTACGTAGGCCAGTCGCAACTTTTGCTCAGTTGTCAAGTCTGGGGGAGGGAAGTCTGTGCCTTGGAGGAGTAATGGAGTTGAAGGTGCTTGACTGCTTTGTTTTGGCTCTTAGTCTTGGATAATAATAGCAACCATATAGATGAAGAGGTAAACATTACTGGTGATATAAATTGCAATTAATTTGGGCGTTTCAATTTTTAAAGTGAAAAAGGGGAAGAGTCACAGAATAGGAGAAAAGTAGCAGTAATGGCGTATTGACCCGTCACCCACGACGTATAGACGCGTACTCGCTACGTATCATCCCTTTTTTGTTTGTTTAAAAAACAATCCTTTTCGATACTCTTTTGATACGTATTCTTCGCGTATTGCAACGTATTCGTATTGAATACGAATTCGATACCGACATGGGATGAAAATGTGCGTATCGGTGCTATAGAGGACCCTATCCAAATTGTTGTCTACATTATATTTCCAGTGTGCTAATTTTGTCCTTATTTCATGATCATGGTGCCAGATCTGCCATCAATTTTTGTATGATATAATTTTACATATCCTTTTATCACCACTCCAAGCATCAGAAAGATGATATTTTTGTTGCTTTTATGTTCTCTTTTGTCTGATTTACTAATTCAATAGATTTATAACTTATTCCTTGAAGTTGTAATATCTAGAGTTTTCATCCAGATTAACTTATCTCTATCCCCCACCCCCAAATTGGCCTAGCTTGATAGTTAAAGAGTTCTGTTGGTGCATGCATCCTAATCCTTCATTATCAGCAGCAAATGTCAGTTCCCCTATTCCTTCCTTCTTTCATTTAAATTTTTTTAATTGTTTAGGTTGTAAAGTTTTATAGATGTAAATTATTTGTGTTTTGTTGAAAAATTATTTAAAGAGTTTAACTTTGATTCACTTACAATGTAAAGAGTTATACAGTACCACTAAAATTTGAAACAATATAATTTCTCTAAGATAATTGTTGACTATTTTTTAAATTAGTAGAAGATAACGTCAGATTTCCTTTGTGATTTTTTTCGCCACCTCAGCGTACTTGTGTTGCGTACACATGTTGATGATTCTCCAGCTCACATCGCTAGAGTCTTCATCCTCCCTACCATCAGCCATCGCTAATTCCGCATTGGCCTCCCTCTGTTCCTTTCTCATCGCAACTCCTCATTCTCCCTCCCTAACACCCACCTGCAGTGGATCAATTCACCTGTAGCACAGGGCCATGCCACACCCTTCATCGCTAAGTTCTTCCGCCGTTGCGACCTAATGTCCTTCATTTCCTCTGTCCCCCTAACCAACAGATCAATAGCTAATTCTTTTTTATCGACGAGAATCTCATGGCGGACACCGCTCACAAGGCCATCGTGGTGGACGTTTCCTCCGAGAGGATCAACCACCTCTTGGACAAGACCGCATAGAATTCCACCATATGAACATCAAGAACGATTCCCGCCTTGAGACCCTCGTCATAGCTTCTGATCTAGTAATTTTATTTTATTTTTTATTCTCTCAGTTGATGATTTCGTATCTAGGATTACATTTTTCAACTTGGGTCGTTTTTGTTGTGGCCTATTGCATACGATTCTCTCAGTTGATGTTCTCGTCAAAGCAACTATAGCATACGGTGCTCGCCGGCGGAGTTCTTGGAGATTTTCGGCGGAGTGATGACACCGATCTTGGATGAGTCATCAGACACAAACTTCAAACTCAAAGATGGCTGCAACATTGGGAAAAGTGTGAACTATCATTAACTCCGACCGTTGGAGTTCATGCATGATGTGAGAGAGACGAATCAGAAGTAGGGGTTGGGTCCTTTGCTGATTCTGGAGACTCACAACAACAATACTGGGTCCTTCCGCATAACATGACCTTTTATGCTTTGCCATTCGTCGGTATGAGTATAATGTTTTTGTTGTTCATAGTTACTCAACTTGAAATGGGTATCTTAATAGTTGTTGGAGTCACAAGAGCAATGGTGTGAACTTGAATTCATGTTATGCTTAGTTATTGCTAAATCCTATAAGGGGTTTTGTTTCTATTTTTTCAAATTAATAGTGGGAACATGGGTTTTTTCATTATCCATGGTTTCACGGATGGAATTGCACATGATATATATGAGAAATAGATATTTGGTGAGTGGTGGGATATCATATCTAGAGTCTCTATGCAAGGCTTACTTTTTTCTTTTTGAAACAGAAACACTTAGTTCTACTTATATCATACGTTCATTAGAGCAAAGATAGACAATAAAGTAGAAACAATCAATCGAAGTTATGTTTACGTTCTTCCTCACTCAATTTAGGCATCAAGTGCTAAACACTCATAGAATAGATCACACCGGTTAATGTTGAATGATAAATGAATGGATCAAATATAAGTGATGTGTGAAGATTTTCACTGTTTTCTATATATGGTGTGGTGCTTTCAGGTTGAGCATTTTGTTCGAGAAGCAAGGTCTAAAAGATTTGGAGAGGAGCTCCACTTTCACTCCCATTTTATATAATAAGTGTTTGCCTCAAATACAAAGGTGACTCACTGCTTAGTTAAATTTCAGTTTATATCAACTGTAGATACTACTTATTAATTCTTGTGCAGGCTTCTGTCTTTGGCATTTAACATTTTGGCCTCTGGTACTCAGTCACATGGGTTTCAATTCTAATGGCTGGACATCTTCCCTTTTGATGAGCTTGATCTAACCACCTTATACAGTAAGGCTTGAATTTAAACATGTCAAATATATGTTTTACTGTACAATAGATGGGCTTGCAGGTTGTAAATATTTATCTTGCATCTAGATGATATAGATGCATTATTAGCATGGTAAAATCATTTCTGTTAGGGGGCAGCTTTATATTAGACAATGAGTGTACGTTCAAAGCAGCAAAGTGACCCTAAATTTTGGGTGAGGACCGGGAATGGAAAAAATATTGTCAATGGCTTCATGCAGTTCCTGTACTAAACAGTATCTTATCTGTGTCAAAAGGCTCAAGAAATACTTCAGTACTGCTTTGCCTAATGGCAGTTGCATTGGTAGGTAGAGGATATTGGGTTGTTAAGGTCATAGTGTTCATTTGGTCATTCTCATTGCATTCTTTTCTAGTTAATGATAATTTAGGTGGTTATACAATGATGCATTATTTCGAATTTCTCCACAATTTGTGCTTTCCAAATACTCGGTGCAAATTTTATTTCAAAGGTTGGTTTTAATCTTTCTGTCAGTTTTCTCATTCTCCTACACATTTCGAAGTCCTAAAGTAAAACCATAATGGGACTGGTTTAGTAGCTGAAAGTGTGTATACGATGTTTGGATATAGTTCAATATTTATTATTGTCAAGGTATATTTTTTTGGGCGCATCATACTGTCAAGCATTTACGTGCGCATCTTCTAATCTTACTGTATGGCATATATTTAATGAGAGTGGAAAACAAAAACTTGTTAAAATATATGTAAATGACTCAAATATCACTAAATAAACCATCAACAAATGAAGATATGTTGGTATACAAAATATACGTACTTCTTTTTGTAGTCAAACTATGGTACCTTTACTTTTCAGATTTTTTGTGTTTGGATGTCTTTATTCTAAAAGTAAGAAATTCCAGTGATATACTTTAACAGTGATGGCCATATATATGGATGTAAGCACCATGTGGGACAAGTGATGTCCCCAGCAATGTTGGTAAGTAGTCATGTTATTATTATGTGTAAGGTCATAACAATTATAATGCTGACGAGAAGCAACAATAATATAGGTTTTTTGGATATCGATAACGTTGGTATATATAACAAAAGAAAGGACAACATCAATAAAAATGACAAAATAAAATAACAGTAATGTTGACAATTTATAATAATGATTACAGTGATAATAAGTTTAAAATATATAAAATCTACCTAAACTTTATGTGGTGTACACTTCTTGGTGTTGATTGAGAATTTGAGAGTAGAATAGGACAGAATAAGGAGCTTAAAAACATAAGAATAATAGGGAAGAATACAAGATTTATCCATTTGCAAACTTTGGCTATGTTTGGATGGAGTAGAATAGAGTGAAAGTGAGGGAAATGGATGCTGATCTATTAACTGTGAAAAAAGTTTTATACTCAATAAGGATCACCTATTTGAAAAAAAGTTAAGACTCTATGTTGAAGGTATAAAATCATTGTTATAACAATGATTTTGTTCCTTTAGTTGAGTCAAGATACATAGGACATTGATGTGGAATCAATAGAACTCCATTTTATGTGATTAAGGATTTTTTTGCTTTGTTTAAATTTTATTTTCTCATTCCTTAATTTTTCGGTTTAAGAGCTTAAAATTAGATGCATTATAATAGGGCTAGCAATTTGGATTGAGCAAGTTAAGGTGTTCGACCCCCTTTTAACCCATAGCTTATCTTTGATTCACAATTGAAGTTCATCATAGATAAGTAGTACACCTAATTTTCTTAAATGCTCTAGAAATGAAATAGAAAACCTAGGAATATGCCAAGAAAAATCTGCCTATTTTGTTTGTCAATATAGCAAATGTTTGAAACTAATGTGGTTATTTAGCTGTGTGCATCGAAATTAACCTTGACTCTCCTCAAAATTGATTGTGAAGCATATTTTAATTGGCAATCTGATGTAGAAATAAAAGCATCAAAACATCATTATTTTCTATTTCTATATTCCAATGTACTTGGATGAGGCTGGTCCGAATAGCCTTTGCCTTAACCAATCAAAGAGTAGGGTCACACTCTCTGTAAACATTAGTGCCAAAAACTTGGTAAACCAGCATGATAAAATTGCTTAAAGTATAAGAGAAAAATTCTTCATTTATTTTATATATATATATATATATATATATATATATATATATATATATATATATATATATATAGGGCATATCTAGTGAGAGTATTATTTTATTATAAGAGATGAGAGGAGCAAATATTGACCATTGGATCATTCATGTATAGTCAAGATTAGAAGTTACTTAAAGGTCATATGACCACTTAAAAAAGTTACATGACTTTATGTTTTAATCTTGACTATACATGGATGATTTAATGGTCAATATTTGCTCATCTCACTCTCACAATAAATCACTCTTCTCAATAGATATGCCCCCTATGTCTATATATATATATATATATATATATATAAAAGTTAATTATGTATCTTATTGTGACAAACTTTACTATAACATTTATATTTAGAATGCACGTGTAATTAGTTATTGTATTCTCTTACCAATGTAGAATGTACAAAAGTTAAGGATGATCTTTAACTAAACAAAATATGTATATGAAACAAGTTTGGTTATGCGCGGGTAAGTATTACAATGTTATACGATTGATATTTACTTTGAAGCAGAGTTATAATTAGTCTTCTTTCTATGTCCCCATTTTTTTAATGTTCTTTTGGCAGTGACTTAGTCTTATCTATTTGTATTTTCTGGCAATTGTCTGATTATTATTCTTTCTATTTGTTTTGTCTTTCGAATTATTTGTTTATTCTCTTATTTATTATTATTTTTTTGGAAATATTTGTTTGATTATTCTTTTCTTTGAAATAATTTGGTAATGGATAATTTAAGGTTAAAATATTTGTTTATTTATTATTTATTTATATATAACTTTATCTTATTCATTACCGTTTAACTTTCTTTTTAGATTAGCAAATATTTGATTTAAATTATTTAAGGATTGTTACTTCAAGATTCAGCATCAAAAGGAAGTAAGCATTAAAAAACTTATTGTACTTATATAATTTTGGTGTGTAGTTCTTTCTTAATCAATTCTCAACTAATAGTTTTCACATTTCTTTTATCCTTTAACGATAAAATATATTTCATAAATAAAAATAAAAATAATATTAGGCCATAAATTAACATGATATTAATATGAAATGGCTTGATTGGGATTTCATTCCTTTTACCCTAAATTACCTTTATCATATGTTTTAATATTTTAATGATTCATTATTAGAAGTACATTTTTTTTAAATTTAATTAGAAAGAAGTTAAATTTGAAATTATATAATTCCTCTAAGATGGAGAGAGTTTGGAGATATTGTATGAGGAAAATAAAATATAACAAGTAGTATTAAAACAAATAAAATAATAACGTAATATTTGTGTTGTACCTTTTATGTTAGATTAGCATAAATTTGATTTGAAGTATTTAAGGATTATTACTTTAAGATTCGGGCAACAAGGGTTGGTAAGCATATTAACTTCTGTGCTCATACAATTTAGGTGTGTATTTTTTATTTTTTATTTTATCAATTTTCAATTGATACGTTGTACACTTCTTTTATCCTTTAATAATAAAAGCTATTTCATGTCTTAATATTAAAACAATATTAGGTTATAAATTTACACCATATTAATTTCAAGTAGATTGATTGGGTTTACATTCTTTTTTATCCTAAATTACCTTTTTCATCTGTTTTAATATTTTAATGATTAGAAGTTCATTTTACGAGTATCGTATGATGTGCTAAAAAGTTTTAAACAATATATATTTTTATCCATGAAATTTTAGTAGATATATTTTCTATTAGGAGAAAAAAAATCCTATAATCAATAGAATAGATATAGATTAAATTAGTATATAAGGCCATGTTTGGAAAGTTGTATAAGGTATGATAGTACATGATAAGTTTATACAATCAAGGCTTGTACAATGTTTGACCATAAAACTTGATTGTATAGCTTATACAATGATATTATCTTATACATCATATGTTTATATAAGGCTATACATGCTTAAGGAGGAGGATAAGTCTAGATAAGATAAGTTTATCCTATAGAAAATAGAAACCTCTCTAGAAATTCTCTCTTTATAAAATCTTTCTCTAGAAAATTTCACTTTCTCTAGAAAATTTTTCTTTCTCTAGAAACTCTCTATATCTCTAGAAACTCTCTCTACCTCTAGAAAATCTCACTTTAGAAACTATATCACCATTAAAAAGTTTTCTCTATAAAATCTCTTACTCTAGAAACCAATGTTGTTAAAGTTGGACCAAACAGTGAACTGAAAAAGCTTCCAGTTCAAATTCAACTGGTTCCATCGTCTGGTTGAATTGGATGATGTCATAATTACATATTAAATATATATATATATATATGGCTCATAACACACATTACCAATAATAAAATACATAATAAGGTTTTGAGTCTCAATTCTCAAGCCTCATATCACTTGAGTAGTTAAGTGATTGGGAAATTAAAAAAAAAAATGGTTGATTCACATAAAATTGGTCAGTTCACCAGTTTTGACCAGCTCAATTCGATCCAACCATAAATTCGGTTCTTGCATTGAACCATAACCGGATAAGGGACCAGTTCACGGTCCGACTAGCCAGTCTGATCTGGTCCGAACAACAGTGCTAAAAACACTCTCTCTCTTCAAATTCTTTCTCTCAAGAAAATCTCACTCTATAATCTCTCTCTAGAAACATTCTCTACCTCTAGAAAATCTCTCTCTATAAAGTGTCTTACTATCTAAAAAATCTCTTACTCTATAAACTCTATAAAATGCTCTCTTTTTAGAAATTCTTTCTCTCTCTAGGAAATCTCTCTATAAAAAAATTTCTCTCTCTAGAAAATCTCACCTTTTCTAATAACTCTCTCTCGTTAGAAAATCTCTTTCTCTTTCTAGAAATGTTTTTTCTAGAAACTTTCTTTAGAAAATCCCTCTCACTAGAAAATCTCTATCTAGAAAATCACTATCACTCTCTTTCTAGAAACTCTCTTTAGAAAATACTCCCCCTCTCCTTTTAGGAACATTCTTTGGAAACTCTCCTTCAAACTCGGCCTCTCTATAAAATCTCTCATTCTAAAAACGCTCTCTCTAAAAACTATTTCTCCCACAAAATTATCTCTCTAGAAAATTTCTCTCTAGAAACTCTCTATATCCTCTCTCTCTCTCTCTAGAAAGTTGATCTTTCTCTTCAAACTCAATTTGTAGAAATTCCCTCTAAAATATTCTCACTCTATAGAATTTATTACTTTTTAATATATATGAGTATATTTATCTAATTAAATATTTTATTATCCTATATTGACTTATACATTGTAATAACAAATACATGATAGTATAAAATTACAATTTCATATCTTATACAGTGACACATTATATGATGGATAGTCTTATACTATCCAATAACTCTTATTATATCTTGTATTATCTTATATTATGCGCCAAACATGGCCTAACTGTTTAATTTAAAGTAGTATAAATTTTCATGAGTTATATAGTCAATGATTAGAGGCCCAACTTACATTTGAAAGTTGAAATCATAACATAAAATTATCTTGACATGGATAAGCATTTCTTTTCTATTATATTGATTACCTTAAATTTATCTTGCCATGGATAAGCATTTATAATAATTTATATTATTAGATAATTTCTTTAAAAAAAAACGGAAATAAAAGAGTTTGATTTGTTCCTAATTTATATTTATGTCTTAATTTTTATCTTTTAACATATTGATCATCCATAAGAATTAAAGCAAGAGTCAAGGGTACTAGACTCATTTTTTGTTTGTATTGTACCTTTTTATGTTAGATTAGCAGAAATTTGATTTTAAGTATTAAAGGATTTTTACTTCAAGATTCAAGCATCAAGTGGAGGTAAACATATAAACTTTCTGTGTTCATAAAATTTAAATGTGTATTTTTTTTTTATTATCAATTTTCAATTGATAAATCTCTTATTCTTTTATTCTATAACAATAAAAGATACCCCATGTTTTGAATTTGGTTAAATCTGGTTACTTGATTTGGTGGTGAATTTGTGCATCCCCTTAAAATTATTCTATCAGAAATATCAAAACCTATCAAAGTATATAATCATTCCCCTACCTAATTAAACATATGTTTTATAATATATACTAGGCGTGCATATTATAAGCACATAAAATATCAAAAATAGAATCATCATGTACATACACTAGTACAATTCTTACAAGGAGTTCACTTACATTATTTTAATATTTGATTTAATGAATTACAAATATAATTTCAAAACTTATAAAACAATATATTACTGGACAAACAATAATTAACAGAATAGTAATTATTTGGTAAAAAAATTATCGATAAATTTGCAAGAATGTGGAGAGGGTAAACAACATTTTTCAGAACTAATATGACCCATAATCGATTAAACTTAATTATGAAATTATATATATATATATTCATTTCACTTTTCAAGAATAGAAATCTTTTGCAATGATCTTGAAAGTTATACACGCATATTTTACTGTGCTTCTGTGTACTTGAGTGTGCATATACAATGTTAACATTCTATTGCAAAATATATACTTATTTTAACACCAAAGAGCATTATAAAAAACATGTATATATACATAATGGTATAATATAAAAAACTGAAGTCTAAGTGCCTTAATAATAATGTTGATAAATCATACCATTCTCTGAGAAATGATAAAGAAAAAATTCAGAAGCATGTATATTGACCAAGTTCACTTTTTCTTTTCGAGCATGTATATGGTGAAAATGGATATAACATTTTCAAATCGCCACTCACCATTCTTTGCACACATAATAAAAAAATCATAATAAGAGTTTATAAATCATACATATATACACTTTCATAATAAAGACATGTATACGGGGTTTCAGTATCTTCAGTATAATTTAATTTGCACAGAACATAATTATGAAAGTATAATGACATGAATTTGAGTAATTTAATTACATAAATGACTATCATAAAAAATACACCGATTGAATACGATAGTTTCACTACGGTTGCCTGAATTTAAACCACTGTTAATCTGTGCATTTGTAAAATCTTGTAAGCTGTTTCCGCCGTTGTTAAAGGAGTCCTGAGTTCCAGAGCGGTGGACCACAGTTCTAGAACTGTTATCACTGCGAACTCTTGACATGGTGGTTTTGGTTTTGTATGGGAAGCCCTTGTCCCGTTGTCCAACCTGGCACACAGCGCAACAAGTTAGAACACAAGGGAGCAGAAAAGATCCACGAGACACATTTGAACTCCTTTAAAACATAAACTCACAAAACCCAAAGATTAGGCACAGCATAACCATAGCTTCAAATTCATGTACTCAAAACAAAGCCAATAAGCTAAGAAGACAAATAACCAGGCTAGCCATTATTCAAAAACAGAAACAACATGCTGATAAACAATAAACTTGAAATTAAAGAATAAAAACAGATCAGAATCAGACAGATCAACATGCTGATAAACTACTCCAGTCACCTCCACACCAAAATGATAAACTAAGACTCAGGCGTTCTGTCATATAGGTTATGCTCGAACCACCATACACAGAATCAAATTAGTAAAATAAAGCCAGGCACATCACAGAACTTATAACCAACAGTCTACCAGAATCGTCATTATACACAAGCTGAAGCGAATATCAAAATGATCAAGCCTTCTACAAACACCAAACACATTACAAATTATCCATTGTTCATCTTGAAAATAGATAATAATGGAGAAATAAAAAATATACCAGTTAACTGAGTTGGTTTTGCCAATCCAGCTGCAAAGCTTCGTTCCCCTTTTCTCCTCTGACTCACCCTCTCCCCTCACACTCAGGAAATAGCTCACTACACAATATATACATATATATAAACTAACAATACCATGGGCAATTAACTAAGTATCGCAAAGTACCAGATATTTCAAACATCCACCACATTATTCAAGCATGATTTACTCAATCAAATAACATAGGACTAACCAAGTTAGGTAACCTGTAAACTTGAAAAAGAAGAAGAAGAAGAAGAAGAATGCAGCATTTAAGAACACAAGGGAGCAGAAAAGATCCACGAGACTCACATTTGAACTCCTATAAAACATAACAAACCCTCAAAACCCAAAGATTAGGCACAGCATAACCATACCTTCAAATTCATGTACTCAAAACAGAGCCACTAAGCCGAGAAGACAAGTAACCAGGCTAGCCATCATTCAAAAACAGAAACAACACGCTGATAAACAATAAACTTGAAATTAAAGAATAAAAACAGATCAGACCATAGTTACCAAATTTGCTCCTACCCCCTCCGTCCTGCCTACCAGTTTGCGAGTTCTGCAGTTTAAGAGAGAAAGAAGGTGCAGTTCTAGTGAGAAAGAAGGAAAATGAGACCTAGAGTTTCTATCCAAAACACATAGCTTCACTTTATTTGTAGTTTTGTTTTCTATTGGGCCTAGGCCCTAATTCAAAAAAAAAAAAAGACATTCATGTTCAGTTTCCCATAACTTCTAGTCCTTGCATGGCTCTTACTTTTTCCACGAACAACTCCATCTTATTTAGCATTCTAGCATCCACCCCAATTGGCCCATCTGAATTAGTCATTTCTTGGGCGTGGTGCTCTTCCTGATACCCTTTGGGAGTGATAATCACAATTTTACTTCACTCCTCTGTATGGGCTTGGGCAAAAGGGTTGCCCCCAGCAGTAGTATTTTGGTTATGCATAGAAGAACCAGACTGATTGGGTGGATTCTGGCTTCCATTGCCAAAAGAGCCAGTGGTGATTTTGTTGAGTCTTCAACAACCCCAAGATTTGCTTCATGTCTCCCTCAAGATTATTCATTCTCACCTCCAGGGAGGTATTCGGGTTTACAACAAGTTCCAACTTATCAGCCATGGGCAAAAGCTCAGGGATTTGTTGCTGGCGTGAAGGAGAGCAAGTTTGAATTGGGCTACCAACAAATTTGCATTGTGACGCAATGGTTATGCCTAAGAAATTAAGAGCAATTAGTAATGGAAAATGTTTAATGGGAATATGCAATTTCATTCTTTCAAAAATTCTTTCATTTCTTTTTGCCATTATTCTCCTTTTCTACAAATGGAAGTGAGAAAGGGTTAAAATACCATCTGATTTTTTTTTCGCATACTGAATTAATGCCAACATGCAATGAGATTTTTTTTTTGGTGTATCTTTTTAGCTGCAAAAATTAATAACAAGTAATGAAAAAGGATTTTTTTTATTAGATGCAAATGTTCATGCTAACATGCCATTTTTTAAAAAATCTTTTTAAATAAAGTATGCTGGAAAGACTTCTTTTTCAAAGAAGCAAAAAAGATGCTAATTGAGATATTTTTTTCATTTTTATCCTCTTAGATGCAAAAATTGATGCCTACTTGTACCTCCCTCTGATTAAGAGTAAAGACTCTCCTTGGTAGCTGTGTAGGTGATTCAGAAGAGGTCCCTCCTGCAGTTCTACAAGTCCTAGCATAGTGTCCTGCCTTTCCACATCTGAAACAGACAACTTGACCCATCAAGCACGGTCTGCTACCATGATACTTCCCACATTTAGGACAATTGTTTGGGTTAGGATCTTGGTGTTGCTGGTGAGGTTGTTTTCCTTTATTCTGATTTGAATTTGGTTTTCCTTGCCACACATTAGTTCTCATTCTTTGACTTCCACCCCTCTGAAACTCCTGTTCTCTACCCCCCTTGTTAGGATTCTGTATTTGTCTCTCAAATTCAGTCTCCTGTCTCTACCCCCCTTGCATTGGGGATATCTTTCAATCAAGCTCCAGAGCAGTGGTTCGTAAATCTTGTGCTTTCATCTGAATTATTCAGCAGGTCTCCAGAATTCTTGCTGCTGTTAATCTGTGCATTTGTGAAATCTTGTGAGCCGTTTCCATCGTTGTTAAAGGAGTTCTGAGTTCCAGAGCAGTGGATCACAATTTTGGACCTGTTATCACTGAGAACTCGACACAAGCCCTTGTCCCGTTCTCCAAACTGTCACACAGTGCTACAAGTTAGTAAAAGAACCATTCATGAATGTAACCAAAAAAAACAAAACAAACATTCATGAATCATCATGCATAGTTACATACGGACCCTCTACGTATGTCACATGTCTGGGATTCTAGAGGCATTGAACTCCGAAAGGATAAAACCTACAACTTAGGCTTATTATTAAAAGAGGAGCAATGTGTTAGCAAGCCCCCAATTAAAAAGGTGTATGTTAGGAGGAATAGAAGAGAAATAGAGGATTAAAACTTTATTAATAAACTTAGTCAGTCAAACTAGACCAAAGTCATATAAATAGATACTTGAAGGAACGAAAAGGGCATTCTGTTTTTGGGAAGTAAGGGAAGGGAGAGAATTGGGTCCTCTTGAATGTCCTGTGAGAATTTTTGTACTCTTGTCATTCTTTTGTATACTAGTTACCCATCTGTTCTGTTATCATATTGATATCAGAAACAGAGGAGGAATAAAGATAATTGTTTCTGTACACTTTCTTGTAATCTCTGGTCCAGTTCTATTACAATGGTCCATAAATAAATAATGCCTCCTGATTCATTTTATCTTGGAATGGGAATGGCACACCACCACACTGCGCAATCTTTAGAAGTTGACATAAACCATACAAAAACACTTATGTATTCAATTTAAGGAAACAAATATCTATAACATCCTGCAGAGTATTCAGTCCACAAAGGCTTAATGCACACATATTCAGCACTTTTATTGTCATTAAATTAGAATAAATCTTGATAATTGCATATCATTTAGAATATTTCTGCATTTAGGATTCATTAATTTCCCTTAACATGATTTCTTATGATTAATGATGATTTAATGGCCCAAATTAATGGTGAACGTTTTCTTTCCAGAGAAGTGAAACGTAGAAGGCTGATTTTGTCTTGCACGGCCATGCAACCTTGCACACCCTGGCCGTGCAAGAGGCTGTCTGGAAGATAAAAAAAAAAAAGAAAAAGAGGAGTTCAAAGTCAGTGTCTTGCACGGTCTGGTGGTGCAAGCTCGCATAGCCGTGCCAGGACCATCTGATGCAAAACAAAGGGGATTCATACGCTATAGTTTGTTGCACGGCCTGGCTGTGCAAGCTTACATGGCCGTGCAACATTACCAGAAAATTTCAAAACGTCCGCTTTTTGAATTCCACGAAGGAAGGCTAATAAAAAGGGAATTTTAGGGCTCGAAAAAGACACCTTTCAGCAGCTAAGACTCAAGGCAAATTCCAGAGAATTTCGAAGGAAGGTTTGAGACGTCCAAGGGTGAGGATCGAAGTCATTAGGAAGCGATTTGGAAGTGAATCTTCTGCATCTGATCCAGAGAAGCTTCACCTTTCTTTCTTCCTTTGTATTTTTCTTGATTTTGGTTTGTATAAGATGTATTTGGTTGAGTACATGCTTGTAATTGAGATGTGTGGCTAAATTCTTTTTGGTTGAGGGATGATGAAATCCTAGACTTGATATGTAGGTTCAATTATTAAATTTGGTACTCTATGATTTTATCTGATAATTGTTCATGCCTTTTTGTGCTTATTGATTTGAATGACTACTTGCTTGATTAGGCCGGTTGGCTAATTGATTTAGTATCATTTGATTACGGATTTACTAGGAGCGGTTGCTATAGTGTTTCCTAAGTAAAGGCATAACCTAAGACAATTAATCCCGGTGTGTGATTGATGCTTAGAGCAAATGGTTTTCTATGCATAATGCGATCTTTGATTGAGTTTATGAACGGTTGTTGTGAATTTTATCAAGGATTAGTGTTTAATTGTAGCGGTTGCTCAATTAGCTAATAACTAAGGAAAACAGAGGTTATTCTCACATTTGCTAATTATCAATAGTCTCTTAGAGTATTGAATAAATTGAATTGCATATCCTTAGTTCTAGTGGTGGATTCACTCCCTTAACCATATTTCATCAATTGATTTCTTTGTGCTGAAAGTATTCTGTTAGTTGTTTTTTTTATTTATTCAGTTAATCCAAATCAAAACCCCCTCTTTTATTTTGGAGCTCAATTTAGTACTTGGTTAATTAATTCAATCTCACTCGCTCTCTAAGGATCGACCCTTACTCGTGCTACCAACGGTAGATTATTGTAAGGTTTTTATAAATTTGGTGGAACCTCACAACACATATTTTCATACACTCTTGAATCCACATCAGCAATTAAATAAGTCTCGCAAAGTACTAGATATTTCAAACATCCACCACAATATGCAAGCATGATTTACTCAATCAAATAACATAGGACTAACCAAGTTAGGTAACCTGTAAACTTGAAAAAGAAAAAAAGAAGAATAATGCAGCATTTAAGAACACTAAGGGAGCAGAAAAGATCCACGAGACTCACATTTGAATTCCTATAAAACATAACAAACCCTCAAAACCCAAACATTAAGCACTGCATAACTGCGGAAAAGTGAATTGTATTTTTCACTGATGCAAAGATTGGTACAATGAGGAGGAATAAATAGGGATAAAGGATCAATCCTGTACACTAATCTAGGCCTAGAAATCAGGAGGAATAATTCTCCCTATAATTGTTGTAGCTAAAAAAGGAAGGAAAAAATACAACAGATCCTAATTCTCCTAATCCTTAGCTGTACAAATCAGAATCACGTGATTCTGATTGATCACAGAGTCAATCATCAACACTCCCCCTCAATCTGGGTGATAGATGTCTATCATTCCCAAATTGGATCTAATATTTTCATGTGTGTATTGGAAGAGCTTTAGTTAGGATGTATGCTGTTTGGTTGCATGATGGTACATGGTTAACACTTATAATCCCATGGTCAATTTTTTCCTTTATGTCAGAAGATGATTTTTTGATATGATTGATAGAAGAGAATGTGCTCTTAAATAGAATACAAGGTAATCTAAAAAAGAAAACCCCTAAACTAATGCTCATCATTGTACCCACTATCAATTCCTATAATTAAGGGTCAATGATTCCTATTCATAAATAGGAAATATACAGCTAATCAAATATCCTAATTTTGGGATTATAAACCTATCTATAAAAGAAAATAATATAACGGTGGGATTCTGACACTTTATGAAGTGTCGGTCAATTTCCACATGCTTTGTCCTATCATGGTGAACCGGGTTCTTTGCAATACTAATAGCAGCTTTATTGTCACATGGTATCCTCATTGTGTAGTTGGTGAGAATTCTGAGTTCTTCTAGCATTCTTTTTAGCCAAATTCCTTCACAAATACCATGTGCCATGGCTCTAAATTCGGCTCCTACACTACTCCTTGCCACCACTGACTGCTTCTTGCTTCTCCAAGTAACCACGTTCCCCCACACAAAAGAGCAATAGCCAGTAGTTGACTTTCTGTCTGACGCACAACCTGCCCAATCTGAGTCTGTATATACTTCAATACCTTTGTTTGAGTTTTTCTTGAAGTTGAGGCCCCAGCCTGGTGTACCTTTAAGGTATTGTAGGATCCTATTCACAGCTTTCATGTGAGCATCAGTAGGGTTTGACATGTGGCGACTTGCCATACTTACAGCAAACCAAATGGCGGGCCTAATGTGTGTAAGGTAGATCAATTTTCCAACTAGGCTTTGGTACCTATCTTTATCAGCTGGAGGACTTGCATCTTCGGAGCTGCTCCTTTTTACTAGTTCTATAGGAGTGTTAGCTGCCTTGCACCCAAGCATTCCGGTTTCTTGAAGTAAATCCAGGGTGTACTTCCTTTAAGACACGTAGATCCCATTCTTTGTTAGAGCTACTTCCATCCCTAGGAAGTACTTCGAATTCTCTAGCCAAAAGTCTCTTTAGGTGCCTAATTTGATCATGATCATCTCCTGTGATAACAATATCATCAACATACACAATGAATAAGGCTACCTTCCCTTCCAAGGAGTGTTTGACATTGAATGAACCCATCTTCCTTGACAACTCGAGTCAACCTATCAAACCACGCTCTCGAGGATTGCTTAAGGCCATACAAAGATTTCCAGAGCTTGCACACCTTGTTTGAGGTGATGTATGATTCAAATCCTAGAGGAATTTGCATGTATACTTCCTCTTCTAACTCGCCATTCAGGAAGGCGATTTTGATATCCAGTTGGTGGTGGCCAGTCTAGATTTGCAGCCAAGGATAGTATGACTCGGATTGAATTAAGTTTGGCTACCGGTGCAAATGTTTCTTCATAATCCACACCATATGATTGAGTGAACCCCTTGGCCATCAACCAGGCTTTGTATCGGTTTATACTACCATCAGCATTGTATTTGATGGAAAATATTCACTTGCATCCAACTGGCTTTTTTCCTTCTTGTAAGGCAATGATCTTCCAAGTGTTATTTTTAACCAAAGCTTGAATCTCTTCTATCACAGTTGCAGCCCATTCAGGTTGTTGGAAAGCATCTTGAATATTCCTTGGAATATGGGTGCTGTCAAGTGATGTTACAAATGTCTTGTACCCCTGTGACAAGTTTCCATAGGACACATTTCTCGATATGAGTGCAAGTTCTCACCCCTTTTCTTAAGGCAATAGGCATATCAGGATCAGTTGTACTAGTATGAACAAGTTCTGAGTTAGGAACGAAATTACCTAAGGAAATTTCATTTTCTAGAGCCCGGTTGGATTCATGGCTTTGCATCAGAGTTGTGTTTGGCTCTACCGCCTTCTAGGTATTCTTTTTCCTCAAGTAAACTAATTCGAACCTTGGGAGAACCACACCCTAAAAGCTAGCTATCAAGGCGGGAGGGCCTAAGGCCATATAAATCCCACATCTGAATCTCATACTTCCAATGTGGGACTCAAGTCTCATACCTTGCAATTGGATCCTAACATTCCACCACGCATTGCAGCCCCGGCGCCCACATGGGCTGGTTGTGCACTAGTCCTTTGACTAGTCTTGGGCAAACACTGCAATGCCAGCGTCACCACCCGCGCCGCTTGTTTGCAGCTAAGAGACATGGTTGATAGCTCTGATACCAATTGATATACACCTTGGGAGAACCACTCCCCAAAAGCTAGCTATCAAGGTGGAAGAGCCTAAGGCCATATAAACCCCACATCTAAATCTCATACTTCCGGTGTGGGACTCAAGTCCCATACCTTGCAATTGGATCCTAACATACACCCTCAAGTTCTTTTCTTGTGCAGTAGAACCTTGGTTCTGTTGAGGTGAGTTTATTGCCCTTGGTTCCGCAGCTTGGACTTTTTCTGGTGCTCCTGGGTCTACTAATGCAGTTTCTACAATTTCCACAGATGTTGCTGGTTCAGTGTGCTCCACAGGTGCTGTATAAGGAGCAGGTTCGACCATCTCAACCCCTTCTGTTCCCAAAAGTTGGAATTTTTCCATTTTGGTTGGAATTGATGTCTTCTCCCCCTGAATGGCAACTTTGGGGTAATAAGGTTGATTATCAAAGAAGGTCACATCCATGGTGTGGTAAATTTTTTTGGTTGAGGGAGAGTAGCACTTGTAGCCTTTTTGGTGAGACGAGTATCCAAGGAAGATACATTTGATGGATTTGGGATCAAGTTTGCTGCCGTGAGGGTTTAGGTTGTGAACAAAGACGAAACATCCAAATACTTTCAAAGGAACTAAGGTGAGAATTCTACTGGTTGGGTAGAACGTCTGGAGAGTTGAGTAAGGGGGGGTGTTAAAGTTAAGAACACAGGAAGGCATTCTGTTTATGAGATAGGTCGCAGAAAGTACAGCTTCTCCCCAGAACTGTTTTGGTACATTTGTGGCCATCAAGAGTGATCTTGTTACTTCCAAAAGGTGTCAATTTTTTCTTTCTGCTACCCCATTTTGCTATGGGGTGTCCACACATCAACTCTGATGTATAATTCCATGTTCCTAAAGATAGGAGTTCAGCATGGAATGATAGTACTCGCGACCATTGTCTGTCCTAAGTACTTTAATGCTAGTTTGGAATTGTGTTTGCACCATGTTATCGAAATTTTCAAATATTCTTCCTACTTCCGATTTCTCCTTCATAAGGAACACCCAGGTGACTCTTGTGTGGTCATCAATGAAAGTAACGAAACATCTAGTGCCAGTAATGTTGCTGACCCTTGATGGTCCCTATACATCACTACGAATCAAGGAGAAGGATTGAGAAGGCTTACATGGCTGAGGTGGATAAGTGTTGCGGGTATGTTTGGATAATTGACAAACTTCACATTGAAAATTCCTTAGGTTTTTATTGAATAATGATGGAAACATTTTTTTCAAGTACATAAAGTTGGGATGGTCTAATCGCTAGTGCCACAACATTACAAAATTTTCACTACTTGAAGGTTCTACTGCACATGCATTGGCTTGGGATACACTTTTGGAATCTTCAACTTGAAGGACACAAAGTCCAGCACATTCTTCGGCATTGCCAATCGTCTTCCCCGACTCCAAAATCTGAAATTCACACAAGTTAGGGAAAAACTTAGTGGTACAATTCAAATCTTGTCAGTTTGCTAATAACCAACAAATTGCAGTCAAGTTTGGGTACAGAAAGCACTAAATCCATAGTGATATTCTTTGAAATAACAACTAAACCTTTACCAATAACCTTTGAGAGAGTACCATCTGTTATCCGAATTGCTGAGTAATTGTGACATGGAGAATAATTATCAAACACAGTTATATCTCCAATCATGTGACTTGAAGCTCCTAAGTCTACAATCCAGGACTTTGTTTTCCCTTTGCTAGTATTTCAAGCATGTAAAAAATTACCTTTTTGGGCTACTGCTATTGTACCAACATTTTCTCCTACACTTAGCATAGTTCATTGGAGGAGTTTTTGTAGGATTTCCATTTGTTCCTTGCTAAAAGGAGTTGGATCTGAATTTACTTTTTGCATCCTGATAATTATTATAGGCTGTATGGCCTCTGGTCTCCCTATTTTTGAATGGCTTCACATCTGATGGTTTCCCATGAATGACCCAGCAATTGTCCTTAGTGTGGCCAGGTTTCTTGCAATGATCACACCAAGGGTGGTTCTTCTATGGTGGACAAGTCTGGTTTCCTCTTGCTGCCATTGCTGAGTTTTCAAAGAAGGGGACTGAAAAAGTGTTTCCCAGCATAAGTTTCTCTTGCTCTCTTCCTTCTTACTTCCAAAAATACTTCTTGGATTTTTGGAAGTGGTTTGGTTCCAAGAATCCTTCCACACACTTCATCAAGTTCTTTGTTAAGCCCCAATAAGAATTTGTAGATCCTATCCTTTTCCACCAGCCCTTTGTACTACTTGTCATCTAGACACTTCCATTCGATCCCTTCATATATATCCAGCTGTTGCCAATGGTGACTGAGGTTGTTGAAGTACTCAGTGACTGAGGATTCACCCTGTCGCAGGTCATGGAGTAGACTCTTAATTTAGAAGATGGCAGAGGTGTTATCCACATTGGAATATGTCTCCTTCACTGCATCCCACATTTCTTTGGCGGTGTTATAGTACATCAAGTTCTCCCCAATTTCATTTGTCATGGTATTGAGGAGCCATGATATTACTAAATTGTTTTCCATTTGCCATTTTTGGACGTTGGGGTCTGCCTTCTCTGGTTGTTTGGAGTCTCTCATGATGTACCCCACTTTTCCCTTTCCTTGGAAGAAGATTCGAACTGACCTCTCCCATTGAATGAAGTTTTGGCCATTCAATTTGTGGCCTGTGATAGGAAGAGCGGGTAAGGAGTGTACCGGTCTCCATCTTGGACAAATTCTCTAGTTTTCCACCTTCCATGGTCGGGTCGGCGAAAAGGATTAGGAATGGTTCAGATCGTGCTTTGATACCATGCTGAAAAGTGAATTCATTGCAAAGACTGGTACAATGAGGAGGAATAAAAAGAGATAAAGGATCAATCTTGTACACTAATCAAGGCCTATAAATCAGGAGGAATAATTCTCCCTATAATTGCTATAGCTAAAAAGGGAAGGAAAAAATACAACAGATCCTAATTCTCCTAATCCTTAGCTGTACAAATCAGAATCACGTGATTCTGGTTGATCACCGAGTCAATCATCAACAATAACCATAGCTTCAAATTCATGTACTCAAAACAGAGCCACTAAGCCAAGAAGACAAGTAACCAAGCTAGCTAGCCATCATTCAAAAACAGAAACAACACGCTGATAAATAATAAACTTGAAATTAAAGAAGAAAAAAAGATCAGACCATAGTTACCAAATTCGCTACTACCCGCTCCATCCAGCCTCTGGCCCGCCTACCAGTTTGCGACTTCTGCAGTTGAAGAGAGAAAAGAGGTTATGTCGTAGTGAGAAAGAAGGAAAAGGAAACCTAGAGTTTCTATCCAAAACACATAGCTTCACTTTATTTGTAGTTTTGTTTTCTATTGGGCCTAGGCCCCAATTCACTTAAAAAAAAATGACATTCATGTTCAGTTTCCCATAACTTGTCCTTGCATTGTGATACGAACCTTGGGAGAACCACACCCCAAAAGGGAATAATTCTCCCTATAATTGCTATAGCTAAAAAGGGAAGGAAAAAATACAACAGATCCTAATTCTCCTAATCCTTAGCTGTACAAATCAGAATCACGTGATTCTGGTTGATCACCGAGTCAATCATCAACAATAACCATAGCTTCAAATTCATGTACTCAAAACAGAGCCACTAAGCCAAGAAGACAAGTAACCAAGCTAGCCATCATTCAAAAACAGAAACAACACGCTGATAAATAATAAACTTGAAATTAAAGAAGAAAAAAAGATCAGACCATAGTTACCAAATTCGCTACTACCCGCTCCATCCAGCCTCTGGCCCGCCTACCAGTTTGCGACTTCTGCAGTTGAAGAGAGAAAAGAGGTTCAGTCGTAGTGAGAAAGAAGGAAAAGGAAACCTAGAGTTTCTATCCAAAACACATAGCTTCACTTTATTTGTAGTTTTGTTTTCTATTGGGCCTAGGCCCCAATTCACTTAAAAAAAAAAAATGACATTCATGTTCAGTTTCCTATAACTTGTCCTTGCATTGTGATACGAACCTTGGGAGAACCACACCCCAAAAGCTAGCTATCAAGGTGGGAGAGCCCAAAGCCATATAAACCCCACATTTGAATCCCATACTTCCAATATGGGACTCAAGTCCCATACCTTGCAATTGGATCCTAACACATTGCTCTTACTTTTTTCACGAACAACTCCATCTTATTTAGCATTCTAGCATCCACCCCATTTGGATATGCATAGAAGAACCAGACTTGCATTGCCAAGAGCCAGTGGTGTCTTTGTCAAAGGTCTAGTCATCAACAACCACAAGATTTGCTTCATGTCTCCCCCAAGATTATTTGCAACAAGTTCCGACTTATCAGCCATGGGCGAAAGCTCAAGGATTTGTTGCTGGTGTGAACAAGAGCGAGTTTGAATTGGGCTTCAAACAAACTTGCATCGCAACGAATCATTGATATCTACGAAATTAAGAGCAATTAGTAATGGAAAATGTTTAATGGGAATATGCAATTTCATTCTTTCAAAAATTCTATCATTTTTTTTTCATTATTCTCCTTTTCTACAAATGGAAGTGAGAAAAGGTTAAAATAACATCTGATTTTTTTTTTTCGTATGCAGAAAATTAATGCCAACATGCAATGAGATTTTTTTTTGGTGTATCCTTTTAGCTGCAAAAATTAATAACAAGTAATGAAAAAGGAATTTTTTTAATTAAATGCAAATGTTCATGCTAACATGCCATTTTCTTTTTTAATCTTTTTAAATGCAAAAAGTATGCTAAGATGCTATGAAAAGACTTCTTTTTCAAAGATGCTAACATGAGATGATTTTTTTCATTTTTATACTCCTAGATGCAAAAATTCATGCATACTTGTACCTCCCTCTGATTGAGAGTAAAGACTCTCCTTGGTGGCTGTGTAGGTGATTCAGAAAAGGTCCGTCTTGCAGTTCTACAAGTCCTAGCATAGTGTCCTGCCTTTCCACATCTGAAACAGACACCTTAACCCATCAAGCACGGTCTGCTACCATAAGACTTCCCACATTTAGGACAATTGTTTGGCTTAGGATCTTGGTGTTGCTGGTGAGGTTGTTTTCCTTTATTCTGATTTGCATTTGGTTTTCCTTGCCACACATTAGTTCTCATTCTTTGACTTCCACCCCTCTGAAACTCCTGTTCTCTACCCCCTTGTTAGGATTCTGTATTTTTCTCTCAAATTCAGTCTCCTGTTCTCTGCCCCCCTTGCATTGGGGATATCTTGCAATCGAGTTCCAGAGCAGTGGTTCAGAAATCTTGTGCTTTCATCTGAATTATTCAGCAGGTCTCCAGAAGTCTTGCCGCTGTTAATCTGTGCATTTGTGAAATATTGTGAGCCGTTTCCATCGTTGTTAAAGGAGTTCTGAGTTCCAGAGCAGTGGATCACATTTCTGGAACTGTTATCACTGCAAACTCTTGACACAAGCCCTTGTCCGGTTGCCCAAACTGGCGCACAGCGCAACAAGTTAGTAAAAGAACCATTCATGAATGAAGCCAAAGAAAAAAAAAAGAAGGAAACATTCATGAATCATCATACATAGTTACATATGGACCCACTACGTACGTCACATGTCTGGGATTCTAGTGGCATGGAACTCAAAAAGGATAAAACCTACAACTTAGGCTTATTATTAAAAGGGGAGCAATGTGTTAGCAAGCCCCCAATTAAAAAGGTGTATGTTAGGAGGAATAGAAGAGAAATAGAGGATTAAAACTTTATTAATAAACTTAGTCAGTCAAACTAGACCAGAGTCATATAAATAGATACTTGAAGGAACGAAAAGAGCATTTTGTTTTTGGGAAGTAAGGGAAGGGAGAGAATTGGGTCCTCTCGAATGTCCTGTGAGAATTTTTGTACTCTTGTCATTCTTTTGTATACTAGTTACCCATCTGTTCTGTTATCATATTGATATCAGAAACAGAGGAGGAATAAAGATAATTGTTTCTGTACACTTTCTTGTAATCTCTGGTCCAGTTCTATTACAATGGTCCATAAATAAATAATGCCTCCTGATTCATTTTATCTTGGAATGGGAATGGCACACCACCACACTGCGCAATCTTTAGAAGTTGACATAAACCAAACAAAAACAATTATGAATTCAATTTAAGCAAACAAATATCTATAACATCCTGCAGAGTATTCAGTCCACAAATCTGCAGGTTGGAGGTGTCACTTGAGCAAGTATCTCATGGGCAATTAACTAAGTATCGCAAAGTACCAGATATTTCAAACATCCACCACAATATTCAAGCATGATTTACTCAATCAAATAACATAGGACTAACCAAGTTAGGTAACCTGTAAACTTGAAAAAGAAAAAAAGAAGAATAATGCAGCATTTAAGAACACTAAGGGAGCAGAAAAGATCCACGAGACTCACATTTGAATTCCTATAAAACATAACAAACCCTCAAAACCCAAAGATTAGGCACTGCATGACCATAGCTTCAAATTCATGTACTCAAAAGAGAGCCACTAAGCCAAGAAGACAAGTAACAAGGCTAGCCATCATTCTAAAACAGAAACAACACGCTGATAAACAATAAATTTGAAATTAAAGAAGAAAAACAGATCAGACCATAGTTACCAAATTCTCTCTTACCCGCTTCGTCCCGCTTCCACCTCTGCCTCGCGTGCCAGTTTGCGGCTTCTGCAGTTGAAGAGAGAAAGGAGGTTCAGTCGTAGTGAGAAAGAAGGAAAAGGAAACCTAGAGTTTCTATCTCAAACACATAGCTTCACTTTATTTGTAGTTTTGTTTTCAATTGGGCCTAGGCCCTAATTCACAAAAAAAAAAAGCCATTCATGTTCAGTTTCCCATAACTTCTAGTCCTTGCATTGCTCTTACTTTTACCACAAACAACTCCATCTTATTTAGAATTCTAACATCCACCCCATTTGGATATGCATAGAAGAAACAGATTTGCATTGCCAAGAGCCAGTGGTGTCTTTGTCGAAGGTCTAGCCTTCAACAACCACAAGATTTGCTTCATGTCTCCCCCAGGATTATTTACAACAAGTTCCGACAGATCAACCGTGGGCGAAAGCTCAGGGATTTGTTGCTGGCGTGAACAAGAGCGAGTTTGAATTGGGCTTCAAACAAACTTGCATCGCGACGCAACGTTGATATCTAAGAAATTAAGAGCAATTAGTAATGGAAATGTTTAATGGGAATATGCAATTTCATTCTTTAAAAAATTCTTTCAAATTTTTTTCAATTCTTCTCCTTTTCTACAAATGGAAGTGAGAAAGGGTTAAAATACCATCTGATTTTTTGTTTCGTATGCTGAAAATTAATGCCAACATGCAATGAGAGTTTTTTTTGGTGTATCTTTTTAGCTGCAAAAAGTAATAACAAATAATGAAAAAGGAATTTTTTTTATATTAAATGCAAATGTTCATGCTAACATGCTAGTTTATTTTTATAAAGTTTTTAAATGCAAAAAGTATGCTAAGATGCTATGACAAGACTACATTTTCAAAGATGCAAAGAAGATGCTAACATGAGATGATTTTTTACATGTTTATCCTTTTAGATGCAAAAATTGATGCCTACTTGTACCTCTCTCTTATTAAGAGTAAAGACTCTCCTTGGTAGCTGTGTACGTGATTCAAAAGAGGTCCCTCCTGCAGTTCTACAAGTCCTAGCATAGTGTCCTGCCTTTTCACCTCTGAAACAGACAACTTGACCCATCAAGCACGGTCTGCTACCGTAAGACTTCTCACATTTAGGACATTTGTTTGGCTTAGGATCTTGGTGTTGCTGGTGAGGTTGTTTTTCTTTATTCTGATTTGAATTTGCTTTTCCTTGCCACACATTAGTTCTCATTCTTTGACGTCCACCCCTCTGAAACTCCTCTTCTCTACCCCCCTTGTTACGATTCTGTTCTCTAACCCTTGGTGGATTCTCTAAAGCTTCAATTATTCTTCCAAGATCCTCACGGATTCCATTAAGGACCTTTGTTAGAGTCCTATCAGGTGGATCCATAATTCCTGCACAGCACATTCCAAAATGAGTTAATCAGGATCAATAAATAATAGTACATGTAGCAAGGTATTAAGGCATGTAAATATTATAATTATACTATTTCCCAACCTTATAGATTCAAATTTCCCAAGATTTTGCTCTAATCCATACTGTTAATACCATATGGAGCCTAGACTAGTGCCCTGATACCAATTTGTAACATCCTTGCATCTAGAGCTACACATGTAGAATCTATGGCAAGATTAGGTGAGTAATTCAAAAAAAAAATTGCTATTATCATTCTTTCAAGTATGATACCCAAATTACTATTTTTTTAAACTTGTGTCAAGATGGATATATTGGGGTCATGATTTAGAATATAGGAGTAACTTCTTGTTTACTTCAATTTGCCTTGAAATTATAGGATATGGGCATACTTCAATTTGCCTTGTTTACTTCAGTTTACTTTGAATAGCTATTAAATTGTTCTACCAAGAATTAGATGTGAAGGGAAAGGAGAATTATGCAGAACTAGAGTTTTCCACTTGGGCAGCAGACACAAAATGGCACAAAACTTGTGTTCTAGAACTCTAAATGACATGAGATTTGTCTCATTAGAAAGCTAAGATCTAAATTTAGTTTGGATTAAAATTTCATAATTTTTACATAACCGGTCTAGTTCCAGTTTACGTTTAATTACAGGTCAAATTCTGCAGAAGCTGAATCCTGACAGCATGTATTCCAAGTTGCATAACTTGGGCTGAAGAGCACCAAATTACTGGGTTCTTGTTGCATTCAAAAGCTAAGATATAAAACTTTATATGGTGAATTGGAAGAGGAAGTCTATATGGAGCAACCACCTGGGTTTGTTGCTCAGGGGGAGTCCAGACTAGTTTGTCGATTGCACAAATCCCTCTATGGGCTCAAACAGTCTCCCAGGGCATGGTTTGCAAGATTTAGCCAAGTCATACAACAATTTGGTATGGTTCGAAGTGAGGCAGATCATTCTGTGTTCTATAAACATTCATCCTCTAATAAATATATCTACCTTGTTGTCTATGTGGATGATATTGTTATTACAGGAAATGATTATGAGAACATCAATAATCTAAAACAGCACTTATTTCAACATTTTCAAACTAAGGACTTGGGCCGACTACGATATTTCCTTGGAATTGAAGTTGCCCAGTCAAAAGCAGGAATTGCCATATCTCAAAGGAAGTATGCTCTTGACATTTTGAAAGAAACCGGAATGCTAGATTGCAAACCAATTGATACTCCTATGGACCCGAACATTAAACTTCTGCCAGATCAGGGGGAGCCTTATCCAGATCAAGGAAGGTATCGGAGACTTGTAGGAAAACTAAATTATCTCACCATAACCAGACCAGATATATCTTTTGCGGTCAGTGTAGTGAGTCAGTTCCTTAACTCTCCTTGTAACAGCCATTGGGATGCATTGATTCGAATTCTAAGGTATATCAAGAGTTCTTCAGGAAAGGGATTGGTTTATGAAAATAGAGGCCATACAGACATTGTTGCATATACAGATGCAGATTGGGCAGGATCTCCTAGTGATAGAAGGTCAACTTCTGAGTATTGTGTCCTTATTGGGGGAAATCTCATCTCTTGGAAAAGCAAGAAGCAAAATGTAGTTGCAAGATCAAGTGCGGAAGCAGAATATCGAGCTATGGCTCTTACTACTTGTGAACTTGTATGGATAAAACAAATACTCCAAGAGTTAAAATTTTGCATAAGAAGCCCTATGCAACTCATTTGTGATAACCAAGCAGCATTGCACATTGCATCCAATCCGGTTTTTCATGAGCGGACTAAACATATAGAGATTGATTGCCATTTCATCCGAGAGAAAGTCATCTCTGGAGAAATCACTACTTCATTTGTGAACTCCAATGACCAACTAGCGGATATCTTTACTAAGTCCCTTCGAGCATCAAGAATAACTTACATATGTAACAAGCTTGATGCATATGATCTATATGCACCAGCTTGAGGGGGAGTGTTAATTATTGTTAATGATTATTCTGTTTTCTTTATTATGAGTGGGAAACATTGCTTTAGAGATGAAATGATTCTGATCATTTCAGATCATTCTTTCCAGCTAAGTGTGTCCCCACCCACTACTTGTAATGTTGTAAATCTGTATCTATAAAGAAGAGAGCTTGAAGATTAATTAACCAATCAAGCATAATCAATAGTATTTTTCAGTTTCAAGTGAGCACACAAAGGAAATGTTGAAGGGTCACAAGGAAGAATGGGTAAAATTTGGTTGTTTAATTATGTCAGATGAGTGGACTGATAGGAAGAATAGGACCTTCATCAATTTCATGGTTAATTGTCTATCCGGGACTATGTTTGTAAAGACCATTGATGCTTCTGGATTTGTAAAGACCGGGGACAAGTTATATAAGTTGTTAGATGCTTTTGTAGAGGAGATTGGAAAGAAAAATGATGTTCAAATTGTAATAGACAATGGCAGCAACTGTGTTGGCTGATAAGGTTTTCATAATTTCATTGCTTAAAGGCATTTTATTTGCTTCAATCATTCATCATTCATTGAAGTTCCTCTAAGTTGGTCTTAGGTAAATTATTACAAGCCAAAAGAAAGCATTTTTATTGGACTCCATGTGCTGCACATTGCATGGACTTGATGTTAGAAGACAATGGAAAGCTTTCCCAAGTGAAAAAGACAATACAAAGAAGCATATCTCTTGTAGGATTCTGATGAATAATTAGAGGGGACTTGAAAATGTTTTTAGACTTCAATTGCTTGAGAGAAATGACTCTCAGCTTCTCATTTTATAGATAGAAATTACAGACAAGGTATGGGCATACCTAAACTAAGATAATATACATAAACTAAGCTAACATGCTGCTAGGTTGGAGATAACTTTGTAAGCCTCGCTTACAGATTGATATGACACTTTACAAAATCTGTAAAGTAACACTTTACAGATAGAGATTATTCTCAACATAATGTTTATATTCTAACACTCCCCCTCAAGCTAAAGCTTACGAACCTTTAAGCTTGTTACAAATAAACACACTATAAGAACATAAATATGGGACCCCTAAACAATGGCTGTGAAGAGTCTGAAGACAACTCAGGGATGCTATGATGATTGCTGGAGAGATAATACATGAATTGAGCTTTGCTGGAAGAATAACTCAGCAAGACGACTGAATGACACACAGCCTGAAAAGCTGGTTTGGAATGTTGCATGACCAAGGAGGAACTTACGTTTGGAATGATGGGCGTGATAATTTCCTAGTATGCAATCATAGATTGCAAAACCCAATCAACACCATCTTCTCCAAAGAGCATTTAAAAGCTTCAAACAGACCTCAAACTTGAATTTAGGAGACCCTCAAAGAACATCACCTGTATGAACTTCAGTGGAAATTGGTATTTTGGATACTACTGATAGTAGATTCAGAGAATTTGGTATGATCTTGACCAAAGAGTTCACCACCGGTATGATCTTCGGTGGGTATTTTGGATACTGTCAGGAAAAATTCTCCACCCATATAATTCTTGGTGGGATAGAGATTTACAATTCTGGATGCTATACATACTGTATTTCAGCAATAGAATGCATCCAAGAGGTATAATATCCTTGAACCATCCCGTTAATTTTTCGGGAGAGTCGAGAACAGACTTCAATGAGAACTTAGAATAACTACCAACTCACTAGGTTGGCAAAGAAATCACCAATGCAAAGAGCAACAATGCAACCAAACCGAGAATCCAAAAGACAAAGGGAACATAATTTGAACCATCTCGGATCAACGGTAGAAATCGAGAAAAATGTGTGCACATTCAGCACAATAGCACAGGTGCTCTATTCCTCGCACCTAGCCTCCAGCAGCCATGCTGCCCAAATCAGAGGAGCAGAAGGAATAAATGGTTGTATCAGAATGGGTGGTACACACCCACTTTACCCAGATCTGTGGTGGGCTAGAATCACTGCCACAACTCACTAGAATCACTCCCAGTTTCTTACAGCAACCACAATCCAGAAGAAGAAGAAGCTTTCTGTTGTTGCATCACGATAGAAAGAGCATAGAATAGAGAATGCAGAACAGTAGAGGTAACATGAATTGTAGATACAATAGCTCCTTCTACTGAATTCATTGAATATCCACACGGTACAAAATCAAAATCACATATCTCAGAATCTGGAAGAATCTTTCTAATACTAGAATTGGCAGTCATCAGGGCTGCCGAACTAGATTTATCTTTGTAGAAAACCGATGCTTTCTCTCTGTCCAAACCAGTCATGCACATCTCCAGATTGTAAACAGAGTCAAATAAGTGAACAGACTCTGCAGAAGCAGAGTATACATGCCAATTCTATGCTTTGTCTGAGCCAACAGAGGATTCTGGTTCTGGACAAAGAGATGAGTGAGGGAATTTAGTTAGCTTTTCTCCCCCTTAATGCCATAGTGGCATTGGAAAGGGCAGATTTTGAATAAATGGACAGCCAATACTACGGGCCACCCATGTGGCATCTGTCTTTTTGCAGACCATTTCTTTTACTTTTGAGTGCTCCAAAAAAAGATGACCACCTTTTGACAAAGCGAAATTAAAAGGGGCCCACCACTTGTTGAAAAGAGATCTCCACTTAACGGCACATGGTATATCAGCCCATTCAGAAATTCTGAACATGCGCAGAGAAATTGTGGGCAACAGCCACAAACAGAAGTGAAAGAAACCACCACCGAGGTGGTTGAAGAAAAAGTGACTGCTCCTTCTATAGATGAGGATGGAGCCAAAAACTGTGGAGGCCATTGAAGAATGATAAGTGACTGACTTAGTTGAGAGGTGAATATCGGCTGCTCCAATAACCAAAGTCTCAGTTTGCAGTTGAGACTAAGAAGGAAACAAAGGTGACAGAGGTGGTGCCGATGAGTGGGTGACTGATTGGGAGAATCACCAAAACAGAGCACAAAACTGATTGCCTCTTTGCACAGACATGAAAAACAAAGAGGAGACAGAGGCTAATTTTGCTGAGATTGACCTGCTGAGGATGACGGCGCGTGGTGTACACGCGCGGTGACTATCCCACAAAGATGACAGAGAAGACGCCAGAGAGGTGACTGGGAAGAGACCATTGTAGCTGACTCTTCCACTGTTCCAGCAGTTCCAGCAGAGCAGCCAGTGAAGGTTGTCGCATGGGTCGATAGTGAAGTCCCACGAGCTCACACATGAACCTAGAGTCATGGAAACAGGGTCGAGGCCATTCTTCAGCTCCTTCAGAGCCTCTGCATCTCCCCAATATGTCTTTGATTCTGCTCCAAATAACACTCCCAAGGCTGCCAAGATCAGAAATAGAGAAAACTGAGGGAAACAGAGAGACCCCATTTGCAATTTTTCACTGTTTCTCACTAGAAAGATCTGTGTGGAAACGAAACTATCATTCAGCGGAAGAGGAGCCTCCCAAAAAAGAAATCTGGAGGGTGTTTGCAGTTGCAAAGACAGAGAGGACAGGCAATAAATCAGGACCGTTTGATACGGAATCAGAATTGAGAATTTTGATGGTGATTGAAGAAAGAGTACAAGGTGAAAGATGGGGAAAGGCACAGAAAAGGCGATGCAGAGAAGGGAGAACCCTCAACAACGATTCTGAATTTCTGAGAACTGACTCAGATTTAGAAATAAATGGAGAAACAGAAGATGAATATACAAGAGTTCCATGAACTCAACACAACAGAAAAGGAGAGAGACTCCTCAAGGTGGATACCATGGCTCTGATACCATGATGAATAATTAGAGGGGACTTGAGAATGTTTTTAGACTTCAATTGCTTGAGAGAAATGACTCTCAGCTTCTCATTTTATAGATAGAAATTACAGACAAGGTATGGGCATACCTAAACTAAGATAATATACATAAACTAAGCTAACATGCTGCTAGGTTGGAGATAACCTCTAAAACACTGCTTTACAGATTGAGATGACACTTTACATAATCTGTAAAGTAACACTTTACAGATAGAGATTATTCTCAACATAATATTTATATTCTAACAGATTCATTTACAACCATAAATGGGCCTTAAATGCGATGAGAAAGTTCACAAACAAGACAAAATTGGTTAAGTATGGGGTCACAAGGTTTGCAAAAACCTTCCTTACATTACAAAGGTTGTACAAATTAAAAAAAAAACTTAAAAAGATGTTCACATCAAAAGAATGGTTGAGATTTAAGACATCTAAAGATACTAAGGGAAAAAGGGCTACTGAAACAGTACTCATGACTTCATTTTGGAATCATGTAGTTTATACTCTCTAAGCTATGGGGCCTTTAGTGCGTGTTCTTAGACTTGCTGATAATGAAAAAAGGCCAGCAATGGGTTATATATATATAGCAATGGATAGGGCAAAGGAAGATCCTTCAATGGAAATGAAAGCAAGTACAAGGAGATATTTTCTATCATTGATACAAGATGGAATTGTCAGCTTCATCATCCATTGCATGCAGCAGATCATTTCTTAAACCCAGAGTTCTTCTATGCAAATCCACAAATTGAATTTGTTTCAGAGGTGATGGAAGGACTTTATAAGTGCATTGAGGCTGATACCAACTAAAGAAGGGGTAGATAATGTTACAAAAGAGTTGCTATTATATAAGAGAGTTGCAGACATCTTTGGTATGAAGGTTGCAGTTAGACAAAGGAAAGCATTGGCTACTGGAAAGTAAAAGTGAATTTCTAGATAAATTAATTTACATCAACAATTTATTTTATTAGTAATTGCTTATGTCATTGCAGCTGACTGGCGGATGATGTATCGATCAAGTACTCCAAATTTGCAATACTTTGCCATAAAAGTCTTGAGCTTGACTTGTAGTGCATATGGATGTGAGTGTAATTGGAGTACTTTTGAGCATGTAAGTAGATGACTGAAATGATAGTATATTTTATTTAGTTTCATAATTCATTTCACGAAATGAAACTAACACATTAGTTTTTGTTTTAATTAAACAATAAATTCATTCTAAGAAGAAAAGCAAGCTTGAACATCAGAAATTGCAAGACTTGGTTTTCATCAAGTATAATCAAACCCTTAAAGAGCGTTTTGACAACCGTGACGTGATTGATCCCATTGTCCTAAATGACATTGATGAAAGTAATGAGTGCTTGGGAGAAATGAGTGGAGATGAAATTGCTGCTGAAGAGTTGGTCTTTGATGATGATAGTTTGACTTAGGGAGATGTTGCTAATGTAGTTGGGGCTGGAAAGCCTATAACATACACTAGGCAGCAAACAAGAATGAAGAAGAAAACTACTTCAAGACCATCAAGCACTAGGATAAGGATTGAAGAGGAAGAGGAAGAGGAAAAAGAGATGGATGATGTAGAAACTGAAGAGGAAAAGGCCTATAAGTCTAGTAGTGATGAAAGCAATGATGATGAAGAGAACATGGAGGACCAAGATGATTACTTTGATTGATATTGATTGCTTTCTTTTTTAATGCTTAGCTTATGCCTTAGAGGCTTAGACTTGTTTAGGATTTGGTGTTGTACCTTGTTTGTAATTGTATCTGATTTAGACTTATTGTTATTTGATTATGCTTATTAGACTTGTTGTTATTAGTACTTTTAAGTACTAATTATGTGTATTACAAATTTGTAAATTTTTAACATTGCATCTGCTATCTTCGATGTAGCAGATCGCGAATGCCGCTATACCCTTTTTAGGGGTGGCTGCTCCGCGCCGCGTTCCGCCATTAACAACCTTGGTTTCTTGGCTCAGCAAAGGAGATTTGGAATGCGATAGAGCAGACTTACTCTAAAGCCAAGGACGCTACTCAAATATATGACGTGACAGTGAAGACTTTGTGGCAAAAGCTAATCAACTTAAGTCATTGTGGATGGAGCTGGACCATTATAGGGTCATAAAAGCTAATGTTCAGAAGATTCAGCCATACTCAAGGAATATATTGAGCAAGACAGAGTCTATGATTTCCTGGTGGGTCTGAACTCTGAGTTTGATCAGGTCAGAGTTCAAATCTTGGGAAAGGAGAAAGTCCCAAATTTTAATGAGGTAGTGGAAATTATCTAGAGTGAGCAAAGCAGGAGGGATCTAATGTTGGAGACCCCAGCCATTGAAAATTCAGCTATGATAGCTGATGGGACCTCGGCCATGGTTGCTGAACAGAAGAAAGGAGGAATGATCAGTGTGGAGAAGAAAAATGAGGTGGTCTGGTGTACCTATTGCAACAAGCCTCGCCACACTCGAGAAAAATGCTAGAAGTTGCATGGGAAGCCTCAGAACCGAGACCGAGAGTGGGGGCAAAAAGGAGGTTTCTCAAAAAGGGGTGGACAGGCACATGTAGCTACTGGGACCAGTGAAGAAAGCACAGGAGAATCTGTCCAACTCAATCCGAAAGAGATACAAAAAGTAAGATCCTTCCTCAGTAAACTGGAGAAACCAACTGGTGCTTATTCTTTGGCCTACTCAAGTAAGTTTCCATTTTCTTTTGGACTCAATGTCTCAGATACACCCTTTAACCAATATTGGATATTAGATTCTGGAGCCATTGACCACATGACACGCCTACCTAAACACTTCTCCACATATTACCCATGTCCTAGCAACAAGAAAATTTCCACAGCTGATGGAACTCTCATAACTGCAACTGGACAAGGAGATGTCCAAATAAGCCCATTAATAACCCTGAAAAATGTCCTTCATGTCCCCAAACTGTCCACCAACCAGATATCTATACAAAAACTTGCAAAGGATCTTTAATGTAATGTTGTTTTTCATAGCAATGTTTGTATGTTGCAGGACAAGAATTCGAGAAGGACGATTGGACATGCTAGAGAATGGAATGACCTTTATTACATGGAAGATCCAAATCTGCCCAGCAAGAGCCACTCCCTTCATATCTAAATTGGTGATGACCAACAGGGAAAAAGTTCTACTATATCATTGCCGCTCGGGACATCCTTCCTTTCGGGTTATAAAAATGTTATTTCCTTCCTTTTTAAAAAAATTAGATGTGGAGAGTCTTCATTGTGAGGTGTGTGAGCTTGCTAAGCACAAGCGTGTACCTTTTCCCATTAGCAATAAAATAAGTACTTCTCCCTTTTACCTAATTCATACTGATGTGTGGGGTCCCTTTAATGTTCCAAATGTATCAGGTGCTTGATGGTTTGTAACCTTTATAGATTATTGTACCCAAGTTACTTGGGTTTTCTTACTTAAACAAAAATCTGAAGTCAGCTCTGTTTTACTACAATTGTTCTCAATGATAAAAGATCAGTTTGGGGTTAATATCAAGAAGCTTAGGTCGGACAATGCTAAAGATTACTTCAATCATGTGCTTAATTCCTTTTGTCAAAAGGATGGTATAATTCATGAGCCTTCTTGTGTCAAAACACCCCAGCAAAACGGGATTGCAAAGAGGAAAAATGGGCACCTATTAGATCAAACTCGAGCCTTTCTCTTTCAAAATAATGTTCCTAAAAAATTTTGGGTGGAAGTCGTACTCACTGCCACTCACCTGATAATAGATTGCCCTCTAGGGTCCTAGCTTCAAGAAGTCCTATGGAAGCCCTATCCTCCTTCTACCCAAATGTGGCCACTACAAATAACCTTATACCTAGAATATTTGGGTGTGTGTCCTTTGTTCATGTCCATAGTACTGATCGGTGAAAACTTGATCCTAGGGCCTTAAGATGTGTTTTTGTAGGGTACTCATCCACACAAAAAGGGTATCAATGCTATCACCCACTGTCCCAAAAATTTTGTGTCAAGGGATGTCACTTTCCACGAGCAGGAAAGCTATTTCAGCCAACCTCATCTTCAGGGGGAGAGTTTAAGAGTCGAAGATGAGCCCCTGATTTTTCCAAACTTGACATTTGGACCAGAAGTTGAAGCTGAACCTGAAATTGAAGATGGAACTGCTGAGCAAACCAAACCTGTACATGCAACAACTGAGGCTGGACCGAAACAGACCACTGAAGTTGAAATTGAACCCGAACCTGATGTGAGATTTGGGAATAATCAGGTATACTCAAAAAGACTAAAGGCCATTCCAGAATCTGCTCATGTCCAAGAATCCAACCCGACACCATTACATGAGGTATCATTCTCAGATCCTTTAATTTCTAGAGATTCAATTTCTGAATTCCCAGCTGCACAGGTGGAAACTTAAATACAAGAGGACCTAGACCTCCCAATTTCCCTTAGAAAAGGAACCAGAAAATGCACCAAACAGCCACTCTACCCTCTATCAAATTACCTATCCTTTAAAAAAATTTCACCTACCCATAAAGCCTTCCTCACAAGCCTAAACACTACAACCACACCTACCTCCCTATCTGAGGCATTATCTGACAGAAGATGGAAACAAGCCTTGGACCTAGAAATGAAGGCATTGGAAAAAAATGGTACGTGGGAGTTAGACACCCTACCAACTGGAAAAAAACCAGTAGGCTGCAAGTGGGAATATGCTGTAAAATACAGGGCTGATGGGTCTATTGAGAGGTACAAGGCGAGGTTGGTGGCCAAAGGATTCACTCAAACCTATGGAGTGGATTAGTTGGAGACATTTGCCTCGGTTGCTAAGATTGACACAGTTAGGGTGATATTATCCCTAGCTGCTAATTATGGTTGGGACTTGCAACAATTCGATGTAAAAAATGCCTTCCTACATGGAGAACTTGAAGAGGAATTACATGGAATTACCCCCTGGATATGGTGGGCAAGTTGCTGCCAACACTGTTTGCAAGCTAAAAAAGGCGTATGGGCTGAAACAATCACTGCGGGCGTGGTTTGGCAGGTTTACAAAAGTTATGACAAGTCTAGGCTACAAACAAAGCCAAGGGGACCATACTCTATTCGTTAAACACTCCAAGTGAGGGGGAGTAACAATGCTATTGGTTTATGTGGATGACATTATAGTGACAGGAGATGCTAAGGAGGAGCAGCAAATGCTAAGCCAGTGCCTAGCCAAGGAATTTGAGATCAAGACCTTGGGAAAATTGAAGTACTTTTTGGGGATCAAAGTGGCTCACTCCAAGAAAGGGATTTTCATATCCCAACAAAAATATATTATTGATCTACTTAGAGAAACCGGTAAGACAACTTGCAAACCTGCCAGTACACCAGTTGATACAAGTATTAAACTAGGGAATGCGGAGGAAGATGTTGCAGTTGACAAAGAGATGTATCAAAGACTAGTGGGCAGACTCATACTTATCTCACACTAGGCCAGATATTGCCTTTGTTGTAAGTCTGATCAGTCAGTTCATGCACCAACCGAAGGAGATTCACTTGCAAAGTTGCAAGCTGCACTAAGAATTGTGCAGTACCTAAAGGGGACTCCAGGAAGGGGAATTCTGATCAAACGAAATAGGAGTGTGAGCCTTGAAGCATATACGGATGCTGACTATGCAGGGCCAGTTGTGGATAGGAGGTCAACTACAGGGTATTGCACCTTCCTTGGGGGGAATCTTGTGACTTGGAAAAGTAAAAAACAAAGTGTGGTAGCTAGATCCAATGCTAAAGCAGAGTTCCGGGCAATGGCACAAGGGATATGTGAACTTCTTTGGCTGAAGATTATCTTGGAAGAGTTGAAGATAAAATGGGATGAACCAATGAGACTTTATTGTGATAATAAATCTACAATTAGCATAGCCCATAATCCAGTACAGCATGATAGAACCAAACACATTGAAGTAGAGGCACTTCATCAAAGAGAAATTAGACAGTGGCCTGATCTGCACTCCATATGTGTCCTCTCAAGGCCAACTCGCAGACATTCTTACCAAGGGACTGAATAGCAACAACTTTGAGAAGATTGTATCCAAGCTGGGAATGGAAAACACCTATTCACCAGCTTGAGGGGGAGTGTCCGGAACCATGTATATAGCCTAGAACTATTAGTACAGGTTTAGTAAATTAGGAAATATCCCATAATTACAGGGATCTGATTTCAGAATAGGCTGTCATTTTATTTCCTAAATTAGCTTACAAGTTATGTATATATGTCTGATGTATTCTCAGTATTATGCAATGAAATCAATTCATTCTTCCCTAAAATTCTAGAATGATTTTATAACTTCTCTGGAGATTCCAGCTTTTATATATAAATAGATCCAATTCTGCAAAACTATGGTTCCTAGCAGCTCACACGTTCTGTTATGTAACTTTAGATCCGGAAATCCAAATTATTTGCAAATTATCAACATTTGAAAGCTAAGACACTAGGCATTAGACAGCTAACATGATAAAATTTGCCTCGACTAATGATAAAGCCACAATTTCAGTTGAAAGGCAAAACAGAATCTAGGGTTCAGTTTATTTATTTCGCAAATTGTACCTAAGTTTCAGCCTATGAGCATAATAGAACTCAACTTTCACTCACAATAATTATCCTATAGTCATATATAGATCTCATTGATAATTACATAAAAGGTTATTTATATAAACTTAGACACCAACATATTTGCTGATGACAACACAGTTTGTATATTTCAAAACTTTTAAGGGTCTTCAGTTAAACATAAACAACATGACTGAACCCCTGAAGTTACTGATGGTGCTTAGTACAGATTTAATTACATAAAGATAACAGCAACATTCAAAATCTACAAAATATCATGCTAATACCGCAAGCCTTCTCAAATAAATATGTTTACCTAACGCAGCACTTAGTTTACCAGCTGGCTTCTGCTTCCATCTCTGCCGTGATCTAAAAGGAAAACATTCAGATAAACGTGAGATTCATACATCTCAGTATGTAATCAAAATTTCAATGTTAATAGCACTTAGTTCTGATAATTACACGAAATTAACAACAACCATTCAAAAGCTTTACTGTCATGCATTCGTACATCTATTTCATCCAGTTAGTAGGAGTTATGAGGGAAAACAACTTTGGATTTCCTCTCCCCTATTCATGTGAGGGTAAGCCTACTATCCAGTTAACTTAGGGGACAAGTTACTCTTAAATTGGAGCCCCCCTTCTGGCCAGGAATCTTCCAACAGTTTACTTAATAACATCATGACTTACAAACATAACAATCATGCTCATGCAAAAACAGAAATAACATTTGAGTGCAATTTAATTACATGCAAGGAAGAATTCTCATCTTAACCATACAAAATATTAATTACATACCTAAACCTTGATTTTTTCTTGCCCCAAGTTTTTCCAATTCTCTTCTAGTTTATGAATTTCCCCTATGTTATACCGCCTCCCCCAAAATGTGTCTTTCAGCACAAGTTCTTCAAGAAGACAACAACAGGAACCCGAAACCAGTAGCTAGCTCAAGGATTTTTCACTCATCCCCCTTCTTTCCCAGCAGTGCTCCCACGTCCTTGCTCTCCCTCAATCTTAGCCTCTCTCTCTCTCTCTCTCTCTCTTCTAGTTTCTATCTTTTAGCAACTATGCATTCTCACCAGCCCATTACTAAGAGAAGGGCGTAGTGGCTGTGCTGTCCAACCTCCACTATCTTACATTTGTCGAGTGGTACCATGCAACCTCATGGAGCATACCACTTAATTAACTATAATGTTCCTCTATTAATTATTAAGTAATTATGCTGTCTTATGCCACTAGTTTATCTACGATACTTAATTGGTTCCCTTTAATCATGTATTTATTCTAACACATTAAATACCAATTCACTTATGCCTTTGAATTCATCTAATACTCATAGAGCTATATTATTTCATTAATATAACACGTAGACTTTCATTTAAAAAATGGAATATATAACAATAAGACCAGCCATAAGCAAATATGCCCATATCTGTTTCTGAAAGCAGTCTTAGAGATGTCTTCAGATTTGACTCTTAACTGGTGATATTTTGATCTTAAATCTATCTTTCAAAACACAGACGCCCCAGCTAACTGATCAAGAAGATCGTCTATCCTTGGAAGAGGGTACTTGTTTTTAATAGTCACCTTGTTTAATTCCCAGTAATCTATGCAGAGCCTAAGAGTACCATCTTTCTTCTTAACTAATAATACAGGTGCACCCCAGGGTGATGCACTAGGCCTAATGAACCCCTTACCTAACAGATCCTCTATTTGCTTCTTTAACTCGTTGAGTTCTGCAGGTGCCATCCTATAGGGAGCTTTGGATATAGGACCTGTTCCTGGGACCAAATCTATAGAAAATTCAATTTATCTTTGTGGGGGTAGACTTGTAATTTCATTAGGGAAAACCTCAGGGTATTCCCTAACTATCTATCCCTTGCTCACTTTCTGTTTGCAGAGAAAAGAAAACCAGAAATAAATGACATTCTTCCTCAAGAAGTCTCTTAACCTGAATGGCACTCACTAAAAGTGATTCCAAGGATGGTGTTTGGATTGGAGTATTCATAGGAAGAGAAACAATTCCTTTAGAGCAATCTAAGATAGCATTACCATTTGATAACCAATCCATGCCTCTTATCAATTCTAGTTCACGCACAGGAAGACAAATCAGATTCAAAACAATAGGTTGATTATGTAGGAAAAACTGACAATTCATGCCAATTTCTGTGAGAATTATTTTCTCCCCACTTGGGGTGGAAACAACTAGTTTCTTATGTAATGGAGTAGATTTTATCCCTAACTTTTGGGCACCATGCTTGGAAATGAAGGAACGAGAAGCTCCTGAATCAAAAAGTGCATTTACATGATAATCATTAAACATACAGGTACCTTGAATCACCATTGGAGATTGTTGAACCTCCCTCTGATTAATAGTAAAGACTCACCTCGGTTGCTGTATGGGTGATTCAAAAGAGGTCCCTCCTGCAGTTCTACAAGTCCTAGCATAGTGTCCTGCCTTTTCACCTCTGAAACAGACAACTTGACCCATCAAGCACGGTCTGCTACCGTAAGACTTCCCATATTTACGACAATTGTTTGGCTTAGGATCTTGGTGTTGCTGGTGTTGCTGGTGAGGTTGTTTTTCTTTATTCTGATTTGAATTTGCTTTTCCTTGCCACACATTAGTTCTCATTCTTTGACGTCCACCCCTCTGAAACTCCTCTTCTCTAACCTTGTTACGATTCTGTTCTCTACCTCTTGGTGGATTCCCTAAAGCTGCACTCCTTCTTCCAAGATCCTCAAGGACTAAATTTAGGACCTCTGTTTGAGTCCTTTCAGGTGGATCCATAATTCCTGCACAGCACATTCCCAAATGAGTTAATCAGGATCAACAAAGAATAGTACATGTAGCAAGGTATTAAGGCATGTAAACATTAAAATTTTACTATTTCCCAACCTTACAGATTCAAATTTCCCAAGATTTTGCTCCAATCCATACCGTTAGTACCGTATGGAGCCTAGACTAGTCCTCTAACACCAATTTGTAACATCCTTGCATCTAATGCTACACTCATGTAGAATCTATGGTAAGATTAGGAGAGTAATTCAAAATAAATAAATAAATTGCTATTATCATTCTTTCAAGTATGATACACAAATTACTATTTGTTTAAACTTGTGTCAAGATGGATATATTGGGGTCATGATTTAGAATATAGGAGTAACTTCTTGTTTACTTCAATTTGCCTTGAAATTATAGGATATGGGCATACTTTGAAACGTAATAAGGATGAAACACAGGTGAATAGCTACTAAATTGTTCTTCCAAGAAATAGATATGATGGGAAAGGAGAATTATGCAGAACTAGAGTTTTCCACTTGGGCACCAGACACAAAATGGTACAAAACTTGGGTTCTAGAACTCTCAATGACATGAGATTTGTCTCATTAGAAAGAGACCTTCTGCTCATCTGTGCAGTTCATAACTTCATAATTTTTCTCTAACTGCATGATCCATCTTTCAGCCTTGACTGGATCATAATCTCCATAGAAGGCGGGAGGCTTGGCCTCCCTAAACTGTGCTAAGGCCTGGTACATCTCATTTGTACCAGGTTCAGTATCTCTAGGTAGATTCCCTAAAGCTGCAGTCATTCTTCCAAGAGCCTCAAAGATTCCATTTAGGACCTCTGTTTGAGTCCTTTCAGGTGGATCCATAATTCCTGCACAGGTGGCTTCTGCATCCATCTCTGCCTTGATCTAAAAGGAAAATTTTGAAATAAAAGTGAGATTCATACATCTCAGTATGTAATCAAAATTTCAATGTTAGTAGAACTTAGTTCTGCTAATTACACGAAATTAACAACAACCATTCAAAAGCTTTACTGTCATGCATTCATACATCTATTTCATCCAGTTAGTAGGAGTTAGGAGGGAATACAACTTTGGATTTCCTCTCCCCTTTTCATGTAAGGGTAAGCCTACTATCCAGGTAACTTAGGGGGGACAATTTACTCTTAAATTGGAGCCCCTCTTCTGGCCAGGAATCTTCCAACAGTTTACTTAATAACATCATGACTTACAAACATAACAATCATGCTCATGCAAAAACAGAAAAAGCATTTGAGTGCAATTTAATTACATGCAAAGCAGAACTCTCATCTCAACCATACAAAATATTAATTACATACCTAAACCTTGAATTTTTCTTGCCCCAAGTTCTTCCAATTCACTTCTAGTTTATGAATTTCTCTTATGTTATAACTTATACTGCCTCCCCCAAAATGTTTCTTTCAACAGAAGTTCTTCAAGAAGACAACAAAAGGAACCCAAAACCAGTAGCTAGCTCAAGGCTTTTTCACTCATCCCCCTTCTTTCCCAGCGGTGCTCCCTCGTCCTTGCTCTCTCTCTCTCTCTCTCTCTCTCTCTCTCTCTCTCTCTCTCTCTCTTCTAGTTTCTATCTTTTCCCAACTATGCATTTACCAGCCCATTACTAAGAGAAGGGAGTAGTGGCTGTGCTGTCCAACCTCCACTATCTTAAGTTTGTGGAGTGGTTGCATGGTAATTTACCGTGCAACCTAATGGAGAATACCACTTAATTAACTATAATGTTCCTCTATTAATTATTAAGTAATTATGCTGTCTTATGCCACTTGTTTATCTAAGATACTTAATTGGTTCCCTTTAATCATGTATTTATTCTAACACATTAAATACCAATTCACTTATGCCTTTGAATTTATTTAATACTCATAGAGCTATATTACTTCATTAATATAACACGTAGACATTCATTTAAAAAATGGAATATATAAAATGAACAATAAGACCAGCCTGAAGCAAATATGCTAAACTGCAAAAAGTAACATCATGCTAAGAAAACAAAAATAACTCAAGCCAGTCACATTTAGTTTATTCCCTAAATTATCTATGAATTAAGTTCAACCTCCCTGCATTAGATGACTTTGAGCTTATCACATTCACAGGTTATCAGATTTGAAGAAAAAGGGACAAAACAGAAATCACAAAACTCAACATCCCATCAAGCATTTCAGCACAACCAGTCAATATTATACCAAAGATCATTGGCAAGATAAATTTGACATTTTATCAAACAGCGCACGAATTTCTGAACATCTCCAAATGAGGGCAAGACTGAAACGAAGCAAACAACAACCCAAAACAGAAAAACAAAGATCCATGCCATCAGAAACCTAAAGAAAGGCAGATCATAAAGCTCATCATATTCACAGAAACACACGTAAGCAAACCAAATGATAAGAAAACCACCCAACCCACCAATATGCAGGAACAAAATCAATGGCTAATGGTAAACATACTGTTAAGAGAGTCTAATTCACAATCTTCATATTTCCCAGAGGATCCAATTAGATTCCATATCAGCAAAGCTTAAAGCAAAGAAGCAACACGGGTTCCGATAGGATTTAAATAAAAATGACATTAGAGAGCACGAGGAAGCAAAGAGTATCTAAGAAACTCATGTCAGAATCTTTCATAGGAATGACAAAATTTCTCAATCAAGGATCTAGACATGTTATCAAACCATGAATAATCAATACCCAAACCTTAGCAAACCATCTTGCACATAAGTATCAAAAGTCAAATTTATAGCCAAAATTCTTTCTCAAACTCACAAGATCAGATGAAAACAAAATATGGACTCTTTATGAGATTTGAAAGGGAAAGAGAAACATATGTAATCATTCAAGAATGCATCTAAAAGGCTCATATCAAGAGAGACATTGTCTTTTTTTTCTTTTTTTTTTATAAGCAGTGAGTGGATCTAGCCAACATAAAATCACTGAATTAATATGAAGTCACAAGCTACACAATGATAGATGTAAGCAAAATTAAATTCCAGAAGTCTATATACAACCTTCAATGACCAAATAGACTAACAAACATATTAGTATTACTATAAATTCAAAGGTGAAGTCAAATCAGGAAAATGTAACCCAGAGCTGTTGTTTCAGATTTATGCATTCAGATCAAGACAGCTGAGTTAAGAAAGTAAGCATAAAGTATTTGAGAATGAAATTGCAACACCCAAGTCCAAACAAAACAAGAGTAGAAGCATAATAATCAACCCCTGCCATTTCCTCATTGAGCAAGACCCAAAGACAATTGTCAAGCTATCTGCTCATAAGCAAACTCACACAGATATCATTTTGAAATGAAATTACAGCATCCAGCCCCATACAATGTGTCAGATATTTACAGGTAATCAATGGTACAGGCTGGCAAGACTAAACTGGAATCAGAATGAAAATCAGCATCCAAGAACATGAGTAAAACCAAAGTAAGCACACATGCACATGATGATTAGATACACTGATATTATATTAGAAACAAAATGCACGAGAGCCATGATCAATTTATAGACACCTCTTTAGGCAGACAAGAACAGAGGTATGCACATGAATCAGATATCCCAGATTTGAATAGATCCAGATATTATGCATCCAAATCTGTATGACCATTCACAAATAAGTCATCACCAATCAACCATAAAACTGAAATTCCACGGAGTGAAATCTCAAAATTGGAATAAAATAGCAAAAATATGAAACCATTGTTCTAATCTCCAAAGAGAACTCATAGGCAATCAGTCAAATAAGAAAATCAATGCATCAAGTCTTAAAACCTTGTCCACACTGCAGAAACTACATATTTTCTTTCAAAGCAAGTGCTAGCAATGTGTTTTAAATTGCGGTTGCGGTTGTGGTTACGTTGCGATTGTATAAATTGCGGACAATTGCGGGAAAATGCGACTGACGCGGCCACAATTGCGGCTGCGTTGTGGTTGCAGAGACCTCCAAAACCACAATATTGCGGCCGCAATTGCGGTTGCAGACCGCAATTTAAAACCCTCTGGCATCATATAACAGTTCAAAATAGTAGAAAAGCAAAATGTATTCTGAAATGCACCAAGTATCACAAAGAGATCAGAATCAAACTTCAAGGTAGCAGTTATCTGAGCATATTCTCCTTCAAATATTTTCACTGAATATCAAGCTTTTTGAGCATTTGGTCAAGCAATACATATGCAAACTACATCACTTGTCATATCAACTTATTCACAGATTACCAATTCTAAAAGAAAAGGACATGACAGAAATTGGCATTCTCACAATCTGCTAAAGGTTTAGAACATGTATCATGGCTAGATATGATTATTTCTCAGGTTAATGCTAACACCAATTGATCAAAATAAAAGGAAATTATAAAATTCGAATGCAGGATGCCAAGCATAGAATGAAACCAAAAGCAAACTCCCCAACACAGGCTGATAAAACATCAATGCACGTCCCAAACAACGATTCAAACCTTATATCAAACACATTACAGGTTAATAAACAGAGGCACCACCCTTCTCAACAGGGCATATATGTTTTTTTTTCCCCATTTAAACCAGCATTTTCCAAGCCCCAAGATGAAAACCAACATAAACAGGATCTAACCCTTTATACAAATTTCATAAACTTCAGAAGCATAAAATAAATACTCAGCAAGATTAACGAAATTCAAAATTAAAATCATACATTCCACATTTTACATATCAGAAAAATGAAAGAAGAAGAAGCTCAAAGAGTTACCAGCGACGACCTCTACGAGATAAGTAGGCTTAGTTGCAGGTCGCTTCCTCCTACCTTCCTCTGCTTTCTCTCTCAAACTCTCAGATATCCTTTCCTCTCTCACTCTCACTCTAAGACAGCACAAAATCAACCGAACATGAAAAAGCCCCCTCCTACAGGAAAACCAGCCCTTTTATAGACTCCCAGAACCTTCTCTCAGCAGCGCCCCCTCGGCCTTGATTCCGTGTATGTGGGCGTATGCCAACCAACTCTGGGGATCCTGCCAAGTCACGTATCATATCATGAAGGTCTTCTTTGGTTTCAACTCTGTGCGTGCAAGCATGGGATTGGGACCCCTCTCCTTCAAACCGATATAGGAAACGACATCGTCCTTGATAATGGGTGAGGCCACTACTCCCTTGTGAGCTGGTAGACTAGAGACATCCCACGTCCTGAATTCGCGACGCACACGTGATGATGTGCGCAATGCAGATGGTTCTCAGTCACAACTGGGAGTTTGCCAGCTGCACGCCTCTGAAACCCAAATCTTGGAGGACGGTGACCTTTTGCACGGCCTTCGATGAATCCCGAAAATCACGGGGCGAAATTGCTTAGCTCTCTTTTCTCGTGGTAGCTCGTGCGCAGAGAGAATGAAATCAATGGAAGATACCAACACTTCATTGTATTTTCTCTCTTTCTATTCTACTGATACATGTGTCAGTGCATGCACGGCTATATTATTTTTAATAATGATTAAATATAATAGTTTAATATAATAGCCAAATAAAAATAAAACTTCATCCTCACAATTTAATAAAAAAATCAAAAAGTTAATCGAGTCAATAAAGAACAAACGACATTAGTATAAATTTAAATTAAATTAGCCCCACAGTTAAAGATTTGTAAGAAAAATTTAATCTGAATTCATTAGGAAAAAACATTGTTAACTTCATATTATAAAGTAATTAAAATACCTTAAAACAAAAAAAAAACTCTTAAATGTCAACATACAAATAATTGATTAAAAACAAATGAAATTAAGAATTAAAATGATAAAGATGACACCTAAATTCATTAACAATATTTACAAACATCAATCAATATTATCATAAAACTAGATTCTATAAAAGCTTGAGAATCTTCCAATTATTTTATAATAAAAATTTTATTTATTTATTTAAATACATTTTTAACTTAATATGATAAATAAATAAAGGGTCTTAAAACAGAAAAAAAAAAGGATGTCAAATCACAACAAACAATTAATTAGTAATCAATATAACAGATAAATAAAAATAAATAAAATTTCATCCATAATATTTAAGAAGATACCCAAAGAATAATCCAGTCAATGAAGAAAAATTTATATTAGTACAAATACTAATGTAGATAGTGAAACCTGTTCAATCATGTAGTTGCTGGGATTTGAATCAATTTACTAAATATAAAATTTTAAAAAAAAAACTGCCAATTAACAGTTAAATTAATATAACATTATTTTATATATTGTCTGATTTATTCATTCATTAATAATGTTATAATTAATATAACATTATTAATGAATGAATAAATCAGACAATATATAAAATAATGTTTAATAAAAAGCAATAAAAAATAAATTAAATTTACATCTTAGCTAACTTTTTTCCAAAACTTGTTTATAAATAACGTCAAAGAAACCCTTCATTGAGACTGAATGTAAATAAGCCACATAGTAGTATAAGTTAGTTACTGATACTTCACATTGAGGAATTAATTACAATATAAGGTTTCTTCCCACTGGTCTTCTTTAATGTTACATTCTCTCTTCTTTCTTTTACTTCTCTACTTCAAGATTTTAAGGGAAAGGCAGACTACCCTTTTGTACATATAGTTGAAAGGTGTGCCTCCTCAAAAAGAAGATATCTAGCCATTAGAACATAGAAGATGACTTGACCAAACATCAGCTGTTGCACCATCATAAACTTCACTGGTTAGCACTTGAAGGAGGTCATTTTGGTACAAAACTGCAACACATAAAAAAGATAAATGTACATCGTTGCACTTAAAAAAGTATCAAATTTATCAGTAGTCATAATTCAATAACTTGGAAGAAACATGCAACTTCTCACACAGACAAAATTGCTACCAAAAGTGTCCACTTTGGATGATGCTCATAAGTTTATCGATCTTATCACATGAAAACATAAAAAATCTCATTTGAAGCATTTAATTTATATATATTAAACCAAACAGAAGATAACTTACTCCCGAGATAAAGGCACAACAAAGAATGACTGTCAAGGGCATCATACATTGATCTATTTCATCACTACTAATTCAGTAAACATAATAGTGAGTTGTCAATATATTGTACAATCAACTATACATCAGGGGCAACATAATTTGGGTTACCACATGTGGTATAAAGAAGGCCAACTCACTACAAATAGTGCAACAAAGTGAAAGAGAAGGAAGATATTAGTTATGTCATCTCCATAAAATCATTATCCAAAGACAGAACAACCGTAGGATAAAATCATTATATTCTTTTTATCCAAAAAAAGAAATAATAAGCTATCATTTCCTTTTTATCAATATAGAATACATTCTTTCCTTCTTAGTCAATGCACTCAATCCAAAGTCAGAATCCTTCAAAATTCCATGAGCATCAAGAAGAAGGTTTTCAGGTCATAAAAGGAAATAAAACAAATTGATCATGATTAAAACATAATACGATTAACAACAATTACAGGATGAACATAATTAACACTATGTATTATATTGTCTTTCACCATCAAATCTCTATGGTACACTCTTTCTGTGACAATGAGCAACAACATCTATAAGTTGTTGAAAGTAGCGCCTAGACTCCTTATCAGAAAGCTTTCCTCGCTGAATCAAAAGATCCAAAAATAAAATAACAAAAAGGGGTCAAAGCTAATAACTAAATAACAACAGGATTAATAAAAAATCGAAAAAATTGGGACATTGAGTACCTTCTAATATGATTATAGTATCACTTAAATTTTTGATAATTTGAGCAATGACAAAAATCATTAAAAAAAAAACAACTTGTTATTCTATATTCAAATTAGTATTAAAAATCTAATAATAATGTCAGAATATTGATTTTTGTACCAATATTCCAAGTAGATTAGAAACAACATGATCTGCTACAAATATTTTTCAATATATTTTTGCCATAGGTATGTGACAGTAATAGCTGACATTATAAGAATAAAATATGTTTGAAGAAGGGTCTTCCTCAGTCAATTAGGAACACAATGGCAGCTATGACTACGCCACTCGGCACTAAGCACATAAGCATTAATGTTTCGAGCACTAACAGAGATTGATAGTACATACCATTATATATTCTTGACAGAGGAGTTCTATATGCCAAGGAAGGGGCTTCTATATCCTAATTCAAGGACTGCGTCCCATTTTCTACATAAAAATCAATAGTTAGATATGATTTATTAATAAAATAAATAAAAAACACAACAAAATATTTGTAACAGTATATAATTTTAAATACATGATTGGGTACAAAATAAATATTGTAAGGATATGGTAGAAGTATTTTTCCTAAAAGAAATTAGAAAACATCATACCTTGAGAGCATTGAAAAGATTGAGAAGCTCTGGATAATCTTTTTGTCCTCTGGACCAAATTTTCCTTAAATGCAGTCTTGCTATCACCAGATTTATGGATAACATCTGAGAAATTAAGAGTATATTAGAAAATAAATATCTTCATTCATAATTTAGTGTAAGAAATTTAAATAAAATAACAATTCTTTGTACAAACCATTTGTTATTGTTGACATAGGGGTTCTACATTCCAAAGACGGGAGATGAATATTAGAAAGCAAGGAGTGAATTCTATTCTGCGCATAAATATAATCAGGTGTCTAAGAATAATTCCATGTGCATCCTTAATAGAGTACAGTAAAATTACTATCTTTATATTTAACTTTCAACAATTGTTTAGACGTAACCAAAAATACGACTACAGTCACTAGCAATGTGATTTATTCTAGCCAAAACAACTTTAGAATTTAAGTCCTTAAAATTTCAAACTCCAAGACCAAACAACCATAAAACTGGACTCTAGTGCTAACCAATTAGAACAGCAGCCTCTCTTAACTCTCGTCCATGATAATGTATGTCCTGCAGTTCATTACATAAAGACCATTAGTATTCTGGGTATCATACTCATATCACAAGAAAAGAATATTGTAAATATAAATTAGAACGTCAAATTCTTATAAGGCAGATGGTAGAAGACACAAGGCAGGGAAAAATATCAAATAACATAGATTGGGATTGGATTTTGAATACTATGAGGTGTTTCTTTAGGTGTCAATTGGTTTTATTGGTTGTATATCTCAAGTCAGTCTAATACCCCTTTCATTTGGGACATGATCAAAATATTATATTCCTTAAAAATAATAACAATGCATAGCTTATCCTTCATATCGAGAATATCTGTTATCTTAAAAGAAGATGTTGTTCGATCTCATCGACTGTGGCAGCTGAAGTGAGACTGTCTCATATATAATATAACATTACCAAAAATTGGCATGTTATGTAAAGAATACCTGTGTTTTTCACTATCGAGAATTATTGGGAATCTTAACCTGGATAACTATAAGTGACAATTTAATCACATGCTATATGAACTAATGAATAAAAAATGGATAATTTTCGAAAATATCTTTTGAGAGACAGCAATAGCAGGCTCATGGCTGGTAAATTTATCTGTAAAGTGGGGCAAGTGCCACTCTGAATAAGAATTAAAAATAGTGCGACTGTATCATTGCTAGCGTGTGGCATTGATCATGATAGGGTTTATCGCTTCGAAATTATATGACTTTGCAAATGGGTCATGTCTTGTGACTCTTCAATTTTCTATAGCAAATAAAGCAAACAGTAATGCTACAATCGTATTCTGGGATATCATACTCATATCACAGGAAAAACCCATTAACATGAAAACTGAATAATCAAAATGCAACGTGTTTAACGTTGGATACATGTAACGATATGCCAAAAGAACTCTACTGATTCCATTAGCTCCTCTGCACTCTTACCCCTGCATTTGGCAGTGAAAGTGTAATCACTAATCAGCAAGAAAACCCAATTGCAGAACACGTGACAAATTGGTTCTTGAATAAGCAAACAAAAGCATTCAAAATGAAGATGAAAGCTCGAGATTGAGAGAGAAGACCACTGGAAGACGAAGAACACTAATCTTTATCCTCCATATTTCTTTCTTAAAAATGATCTTGATAACAGCTAATGCCAACTCCTAAATTGCTAGGATTCAAAATTCAAAAGCGGGTCATTGATGAGAGTTACAGTTCCAAGACACAAAGATTTTCTTAAGAAGATGAATACCCAATATGCAGTGTTGGTTAGACTAAAGCTTCTAGAAATCGAAGAGATTTGGAGACAAAGAAATTAATATGGAAGAAGAAGAATGTAGATGGAGGTCCTTAGATTATTCCTTCTGGGTGGGAAGAAAGACTATTAGGCTTTGTTTCGATTAATAAAGAAGTAAGACCAGATAAGTAGAGTCGAAATAAGTGAGGAAAATAAGATTATGCTGGAAAATGAATAAATTTTTAAATTGTTTAAATTAGGAAAGAAGTAGGAATGGAAAAAGATTAAATTTTTTTGTAAATATATATTTATTTTTATTTATTTATTTATTTATAAAATAACAACAAAAAAGAGTATAATAAGTAAGTATTTTATATTTACTTATTTTTTCTCTCCTTTTTTTTATTTTAAGAAATAAATGAAAAAGTTATGAAGTTTATTAATTTTTTTTTTCTTTTTTATTTTTTCTCTAATTAAACAAAAGAGATGTGTCATTTCTCTTATTTTTCTCTTTTTTTTAACTCTCTTGTCTATTTTCTTAAAACAAACATGGGCTTAATAAATAGTATTAAAAGGAAAATTTTCAAGTTGTCTACCAACATTATTTTTTTTCTTATATAAAATAATTGAAATAAAAAAAATCAAATAGTCTGAGGAAAATAATTCATTTTGGAGGAAAATTTTAACTGAGAAGATGAAATGTGGGAAATGGTTTCCTTATTTCAACCATTGCTGTGTATATTTTATAAATTTCATTTCTTGTTTATATGGAAGTGAAATAGCGATAGGCCACCACACCATCCATGGCAAGAAGTTTGCATGCTTATTTTAGCTTGATGGGAGAAGAAAACAAAATAAAAATCATCGGTGATTTTGATAGACCCATGATCGTGCAAAATAGGAAGATAACTTTTCTTTATAGGCTCCGCCGTTGTAATGCAACAGCTATATTATTCAACAAGATCTAAGAACTTTGCCAAATGTCCAATATATATATATATATATATATATATATGTATATGTATATGTATTGGAAGGAAGTCTATACTATAATTGCTCACAAAACAAGTCCAAAATTTTGCGAAAACAGGCACTTGCCATAAGCTGTAAAATAAGCACATGAAATGGTATCAAGAGCCTAGACTCAAACTTCAGAGAAGGTAGCAGGAAAAGAAAAATTTAGAGATGGCACAAAATTATATGATACGTATAATCAACGAGAGGGAGCACTCTTTTTTTAAATGACAATAGGCAATACTTATATCATAAATTTTAGAGTAGGCTACTAACATATAATAATTTCTTTTGTTCCTCATTAAAGACTTCTTAGTGCTTTTACAAACAACCAAGAACACATCAAAATTTCAAATCCTTAATATCTGTTCCAATCTGTTAGTTAAAGGCAATTATCAAATCTGCAGGATGACCATTTTTTTTATTTTATTTTTACCTTCTCGATAACTTCAGGATGACCAAAACAAGCAAGATAATCATCATACAGAGAACAACTTCATATCATTCACATTTCCAGGTATCTCTGGCAAACTATTACAAAGAGGGCAAATCATAATAAAAAAAATTGAAAAAGAAAGAGATAAAGGTTAAATGCTTGGTCAATAGTAGTTATTAATTTAAAAATATATAAAAAATACCAAAAGGAGTGACTCAGCTAGCAAACTGAGCTCAACGTGGGCAGACTTCAAATCCCGCTAAAAACATTTTGTGGCCAAGACAAAGCCGACACTCGAATGGAAATTAATCTCACGTTCAAAAGATATGAAAACACCTCATCGTCTTATCAAAAACAAAATAGACAAAAAAAATGAATAAAGAGAACTGTTGTTTTACATACCCTTATCATGACAATAGTACAACATCTTTACCCATCTAAGTAACATGAATGTGTACATGACTTGAGATAGTTTAAACAGGAAATTGAAGGAGTTTCATGTACAATTAACAATTACCTCTAGCTCAACATAAGTCCCCATTTCAATTTGAATGTTCTCAACATCAAGATGATTTTCAGGACTTATGCCAGCCATAAGCCATAAGCAATGGGCAGGTAACCTGCGCATATGGAGTGATCACATAGAAATGAAGCAAAACAATTTTTCAGATATGACATTAAAAATGCAATTTATTCAAATTCAAATAAAATTGTACACTTTGGCGTAGTCTTGGGCCTCTAGGATCTTAACCTTATGAGTGTATTTGGCATCTCATCAATGAGAAGTCATCTGTTTGTTGCAATTGAAGAGCATATGTAAATAAAAAGGCTTCGAGAAAGTGGAAATGCGAGATATATATTTTTGTTTGGATGAAAAGGGAATATATTATTAGAAGAAAAAAAAAAGGCAAAGTTCATACTAAATACAAAACACTATCGGAAGCTAAAAATTGTAACAAAGCAGTCTAATCACTTTTCATTTTAGTAGTAGAAATTTAGGGCTTTTTACCTGTTTAGTATAAATGGGAAGTAAAGTTTTCAGTTTAGTATAGATTGAAAATTAATTTCCAATCGGATGTAGTTTGAACAGTGAATCATAACTCGTGGGCATAACTTGTAACAAATCGTAGTCTATGGCTACCATTTGTTGATAACCTAAAACATTTTCGACAAAGTTGTGGCTCTAGGCGACTTGCGTTAACTTGGTTTTTTTCCAATTTTTAGTAAAGTCGTGGCTCTAGGCCACGACTTGGGATCTGTAGACTTCCCGATTAATAAAACAACCATAAAGGATTTGATCCTAGTAAGAATATATATCCTCATTGTGTTTACTTGTGATTGATAATAAGCTCTCCTTACTCTATTTTTTTACACCATTTTACTGCACATAAATAAGGTCATATGCAAAATTCTCACACGTGAGTTTATTCTCATTTTTTAAGTCAATATAGGCAAGGACTCTATCATAGTAGCACTAACAATTGAGGTGTGTTTCTTGTAGGATATGTTGGCTACAGGTACTAAAACTACCTGCTCAGTCCTAAAGCGGGCAATGATAGAACTCTTAAAGCACCCGAATATGATGCAGAAACTACAAGGTGAAATGAGGATTGTTGTTGGTGATAGATTTAAGTGGCGTGCATTACTTGAAGATCGTGGTTAAAGAAACTCTTTGCTTACTTACAAGGAAATCCATGAGAGATACCAACCTGATGGTGGCGTTGCAGCTAGCACGTAGGTAATAGTTAATGCTTGGACAAGTGCAAGAGATCCTTTCCTATTGGGACCAACCTCAAGAATTTCAACTTGAGAGATTCTTGAATAGTTCAATAGATATCAAAGGACGTGATTTCCAACTGGTCCCCTTTGGAGAAGGAAAGAGGGGCTGCCTAAGAATAACGTTTGCCATGGCTATAAATGAGATGGTCCTAGCAAACCTTGTCCACCAATTTGATTAGCATTTCTTGGTGGAGCAGCAGGGGAGGGCTTGGACATGTCTGAAACTGCTGGGTTGACCATTCATAGAAAATTTCCAATTGTGGAGAACCCCTAAGTCGTGGCCTAGAGCCACGATTTTGCTAAAAACTAAAAAAAATAATGTCTTCACCCTAAGTCGTTTTGTTAGAAAAAAGAAATTAGGGTATCCACAAGTTGTAGTCAAGGACCAGGACTTGCTACAAATCGTGGCCATGAACCACAACTCAGAGATGTTCAAACTATATCAGGTTGGGAATTAATTTTCAACCTATACTAAACTAGAAATTTTACATTCTATTTATACTAAGCATGTAAAAAATCCAGAAATTCACCTTATACAAGCATAAATAAACATATCAATTCTTGGTATTTGATAAAGGAAAGATTACTTATGTATTCATCTTGCACTATACAAAAAGACTACCCACCGCATTAAATAAACTAGCATATCAACATAATAAGGCTTTGAACTGAAATGCTTCTTAAGAATTATGGGGATATGGTTGCGAAGTAGTAAACCATCAATCACAGCAATCATACCTACCTATGTTTAGTATCATAGAAAGTTAAATTATACTGGAGCAAAGAATAAAGTAAAAGAACATAACACTAATAAAGTAATAAATTGAAATAGGTCATTCTTTCAAAGTAAACAACTTTGGTAGCCTCAACCAACTAGAATGACCATAGCTCGTAAGAGAATTATCCATGACATAATCAAGGATACAAAAAATGCTTGAAGACATGTAAAAGTGATCATTAAAATATCATAACAGATTAATAAATTTTTGTTTTGATCAATAGATGCAATAATAAAAAAAAATTAGTAAACGTCTATTTTGGTTATTCAAAGATATATACAACATTACATTGGTCCTACACTTATAAATACATCAAACTAGACATTCAAAGATATATTTAACGTTAAATTGGTCTTTCAATGTTATATTTTTGCCATCAAATTGATCCTTAAAATGATATAAAATTGGTCCTTAAATGATGAAATTGATGACATTTATTATCATTGAAGAACCAATTTGATGTTGCTAATAAATGGAGGACCAATGTGATGTCGTGTATATCTTTAGGGGACCAAAATTTATGTTTACTCTACTTTCTCATCAATTTCCTTTCCTTGCACCTTTACTTGTCAGTTTATCTTATTGCAGATTTATCTTTAGTCATTTATTTTGACGCACATTTACATTCTACACATTTACTTTCCTTGTTCATTTACATTCTGAGACTATGGAGAAGGCCCCAAATGGGTGGATGAGCATGTGATCAAGTTCTTTAAACAAGCGGACGCTTCAAGGGGCAATTTTTCTAACCCTTAACACTATCGTTTCGCCAATTTGCTCGAATATGTTTGAATCGATTGATAAATGCATGTTTATCTTGACTGATTATGCTATGAATATTTGATTTTTGCACTTTGGGATAGTTGTTTAGGTGAATTTGATTTTCCATTGTTTGAGGTGATCAAATCCCTTTTGGTTAAGTAATTTTTTAGTTCAGGAGTGAAAATTTTAATCTTGCACGATGAATCTTATGTGTATGTGAAAATTTTCTAAGTTAAATCAAGTTTGGAGATTTTTCTAGGCACCACACAGCTTGTAGGGTTTATTACACGGCCACATACACGGTCGTGGAGGCGAATGCCTCCACTCGTTAGTTCACACAACTAAGCACACGGTCGTGTGCCCTTGACCTTGCATTGGGGGAAACCACACGGCCCCATCACACGGCCGTGTAGGCATGTTAGCTTGATTCGTAAATAGGCGTGTTAGTTTGATTCGTTGAATCACAGGGCCTAATCATACAATCGTGTGATTAGCCTTTAAAAAAAATAGGCCAGCATGCACACGACTTGCCGCACGACCATGTGGCATACTTACACAGCCTTTGAAGGCCTATGTTTTAAGGTTTCTTCAAACCCTTTTTTCTCTCTTTCCCTCACTCACACAGCCTCCACCCTCCTCCCCTCCACTCTCCTCCCCTCCCCAAATCCCCCATAACCCTCCATCACCTGATCGATTCTAGTTTTATTTGATGTATTTATGATTATTGGGACTTGCGTTGTATTTGTTGGTTTGTCATGTTTATTTCCTTTTGAACTTCATTGTTATGTTCTCTTTAGTACTTTGTATCTTATACTTTGGACCATTTATGCTTTATGTCTAGATATCTAATACTTTGAGACTAACTTATGTCCTTTTATGATTACATTGATCAGTTCCTTCTGTTTTATCTGCTTTTGTCCTTTCACACCTACTGTGTTATTTGTTGGCATTGAGGACAATGTCTAGTTTAAGTTTGGGGGTGCCAAACTCACGCTTTACTTGACTTGTCCTTAGTTTTGCATTTTCTTTTTCATTTTCGGTTTAGTTTTTATTTATCCTTTATCATTATTTGTTTTATTTTTCAATTAATTTCTTGTATTTTGTTTTGTTTTGTTGACTTTAGTGCCTCCCCTATTTCGAAGCCTTTGTAGGGAGATGTATATAGTGTTGGCCACCAAAAAGATTTTCTTTTAATTTGTAGTTTTAGTTTAGTTAGTTTTGAGCTGCATCTTATTTTCGTATGAATTTGTCCTATTATTTTGCAATTTAGGAACTAATTTTAATTATTAAAAAAAAAATGAGACTTGCTATGCTTGATATTTGAAGAGTCCAAAAGTGTCCAATGCATGCTTAACTTGAAAAAGTGTTAGTGAGAAATTGTTCATAATTGTTATGCATGTCTGATTTTGAGCATTTTACTTTCTTGAGTATGTTTTTCTAGAATCCATTAATTGAGTTCGTTAGTTTTAAGATAAAGTTTTTGTGCATGATTGTAGTTTCTGAAGTACCCCACCAATTCTAGAACAAATCTTTTAAACTTATTGAGGCGAAATCTTAATGTGCACCTGAAAAGGATATGATTTTGATCTTTCTTTTAACCACTTTATACCTTAGACCACCCTTTTTGCACATATTTTTTCCAAGTACCCACTTTGAAGCCTTCATACGCTTAGAATTTTTCTGTCATTTAACTCACATTCATCTTACCTATTTGCCTAAACATTTTTGCCTACCCTATATGAGAAGGATTTTTGTGAGGTGTGGGAGATTTCCTAAGGAATGAACATAAATGAAAAAATGAAGAAAGGAAAAGTGAAGCACTTAAAAAGAAAGGAATTGAGAAAAATAGTCTACCTTACTTTGCAAAGAAATAAGTTTAGGTGTGGAGTCAAGAAAGAAAAGGAAAAAAAAAATCTCAATCAAACCCATTGGCAAGATAACTTAGTGCAATAATGACATGGAAATCTATTAAGGGTAAAAAGGATTTTAATTCCTTTTTTAAGTGTCAAGAATTAACTTGGACCTTATACCACCTTATGTAATTAAATTAGAACTAAGTATACTTAAGAAGGTAAATTAAATTAATAAGTAAGGTCAAGTAAATTAAGAGTGAGATTAAAAATATCAATAATTAAGATAAGTTAGAGATAGTAAGATTAAGTAGAAGTGGAAAGAGAGAGAAAACTCAAGCCTACTTCCACTAAAAATCCCAAACTTCCACTAACTCTTTAATCCACGAAATATAACCCCACTCCTTATGCCTTAAAAGACCATTTTCTTCCCACTTACATCATTTATTTTCCTTTGCTGCACGTAGAGAGGGGAGACGAGAGGAAGAGTGAAAGAAAGGGAATGAGAGAGAGATAGAAAGAAAGAGGAAGGAAGCTAGGAATTGGCCTTGCATGCCTAGGCTAGGGTCTCCAATTGATCACATGGTAGTTGGAAGGGCTTTCATGGTGGTTGGAGTTTGAAGGAAGAAGGAGAACATGGACGAGCTAGGGGCTGTGGGAGCTTAAATGAACTCTTCAAAAACTAGCCTAGGATTATTGAGGTAGATAGCTAGAATTCTGTAGAAAGATTGATATTTCTGTTTTGTTTTGACATAACATGTGCGTTAATGCATTTTCCCCATTTTAATGTTGTTATGGATGTTGTATATGTGCCAGAAATGATGTAAAATACGTGGCTTTGTATGCAGAATTTACTGGCTACCTATTGAGATGTTGAAATCTCATTTAGTTTGTATGTAATCTCACCATTTCCAGGTTAAAGTGCTTGGCTAGCAAAATAGGAGTAGAAGCATCATCATTTTGTATAATTTTAGCTGTCGTTTTGTAGTGGGAAATATGCAAATACTCAGTTTATGTATAAGTTAGGAAATCAAATGGCAAGAACTTAGGTATTTTGTAGTAAACACATTTAGTTTTGTGTAATTAAAGAGATATACTTGCTGGGCTATTTGAACAAAGACTCTACTATTTGTTGTAATTTAGTAGTAAATTATGATTGAAAATTCTTATTTGTATTGATATTAAATAGTCTAAGTGTAAACTGTTATGTTTCGACAAACTGGAAAGTATGCTGATATTATCTAAGAAGTATAGCCTTTTGGTGGTCCAAATCAATGGTTTCTAACCTAAAATTTTCATATAACAAACCTGAAATATAGGAGGGAATATAAGTGGAATTTTAGTGCAAGTGAAGGCATATGAGTAGGTAAATAAATTCGTAAAAGTTGCTGAATAGAATTAGGAGTTATGCAGAATTTGCATGCTGTCATGGTTTGGGTAGCTTGAATGTTGTGTACCATAACTTTGGATATAGAAGTCTAAATTACATGTGGTTTGTTGCATCTTCAAGCTAAGAGGCAAGACATATAGTAGTAAAAGTTTTAGAATTTTTACATGTTTCTTGTATTCCCAGTAGAGGCATGCATTCATATCATTTTCTGCAGAATATGGGTATCTTATGTCAGAAAAGCTACCTTACTGTTTTGACTTGGTTGAGGGATCAAATGATCTCATTAGCTCACGAAAATTCGAAGACCAGTATTTAATTATGTTAGGAATAAGTCTAGAAATTTTTAATAATTCTCAATACTCCTAAATGAATTAATCTTGAGGACTTAAGTACTAATGTTAAACCAAATCTTTGTTTTATAGCCCTTATGATAGTTAAAAAAAATGTTGCAAATAACTTTACCACGACTTATATAACTTATTTATATTGAAGTCTGGAAAAGCTTAAACCTCAAATCAATCAATTGATATGTTAGTTACATTGCCTAAGTTACTATTCAAATTAAGTGCTGAGAAATCTAATTTTTTTTAATATAACTATATTCTATTTGGGTTTTAATAGAGGATAAACTTTGGACTTTGTATCAAGTCCTTGGTAAATCAAATAATGGATGTATCAAGATGTAAAATTTGAAATTGAAATTTCAATCATTAAGAGGACTTAAGTAGCATAACTTATTAGTAATAAGAATAATAAACTAAGTAGTTAGAATATTACCCTCTCAAATTGAATATAACAAAATTTAAGAGAAAGTTTACTTAAAATATTTATGAAAACAAGCCTAATAATATGGTTAGTAGCTACACTGGAGCTACTAAAAAATGTATACAAAATGTAGGTGTTATATTATAGTCCATTATCAATTGTTATATGTTAAGAGATCCAAAATGACATTAATAGATTAAGAAAATCAATTGGCCTCTGTAATTTATAAGAAATAAGTTTCAGACTGCATATACTGTTCTTGATTATAACTTTATGAAAATTTCTGTAAACGGTCATTTGACTGACTGAACATAGTTTATCTTATATGCAAAATAACAAAAAGAAAATCTAACATGCTATTTGAAGCTATGACACTTCAAATTATATAAACTTCCTTGATGAATAATATAGTGGTCCACCATGGCTGAGAATAAAAGCCCCACATCTGAAGACTGCACCAGAGGCAACAATAATTTAGGAACACTAGCAGAAAAGAACAAGAACGGTACCACACTTGTATTTCGCACATAGGACTCTAACCCAAAGAGCATTAGGGCTGCAAATCATTCCCCACCCCAGTTATGCTTACTTCTTATGTTGGCTCTAATATCATGTTTACATTTGATGATAGTAAATTTTTTTTGGTCTAGTGTATCCCAAAACTTTCATTCATTAATCACTGTTCACAATGCGTGGTTACCGCTAGCCAAACATTATTTCGACACAGCCAAGAATCGATCCTGAGAGCACCAGGTTGACCCCCAAGTGTCCCAAGATTGGCCTTACAACCATTGGACCAAGAGGCTTGGTTTGATGATAGTAAATAATAATGCACATCATGCTTAAAACATTACATGTCCAATCCAACAAGACTTGATACATCATGTCTACTCAAATATTTTCAAAATAATTGACATAGCTTGAAAATCTCAACAAACAACAACACTATTATGATCACAGTAAGGTCAAACAGGTGGAAGAATAACTAAGAGAAGCCCGGGAAAATAAGTAGCAAAACAAATAAGAGATTCAGCACCGACTGGTTCATCAATAATTTACATTAGCAACTTTATTTTGAAATGCATCAATGAAACAGTCTAAAATAAAATTAAAAAAATACAAAAACCAGATTACAGAGTTGTTTCCTGTTTTGCATTGACTCTTATTTGTCTTTGAGGCTGCAATATACGTAGGAGTGTGCATTATGTCGGCATCCACGGTCGGTGGCTTGAGGTATGTTATTGCTGATGCCTCCCCCTTATAGTTTCTACTTTCTACACATAAAGTATATTATGTTATTGCAAGAATATGGCAACTGTAATTCATCGAGTTAATTGGACTGGTCTCGCTGATGATCTAATTAATTAGGAATTTAGGATGCCAATTGTTGCTTTATACACTCTTTATTAAAAAGTAGAAACTCTCAGATATCATTCTTGAAGTAAAGCAGTATTTGAAGATGAAACACAGAGGTCTCAAAAATGTCCCCTCTTCATTTCTGCAACAGAATTTCTATTTTAAGAAAAATGCATCAGAAACAGAAAAATAAAATAAAATTTGGCTTGGAGCACTGAATTTTCGGGCAAGGGGTGTTACCTCAGCTGCCCCCTGAATTTTCACCGCTGTTAATCTTTGCACGGGTGAAATCCTGCAAGTTGCTTTGGAAATTCTGAAACGATCTGAGAGTTCCAGAACAGTACTCAACCACAGTACCGATACCCAAGCGGTTCAGTAGTTGTGTGGTTACACAGTTATTCAACCAGTCTCGAGTACCCGTAACCCGCGGCTGTTGTTTCGATGCCCCTGCAGGGCCCGAACTAGGTCCACCACGGTTGCCAGAATTCTCACCGCTATTAATTATTGCATCGACGAATTTCTGGGAACCCTTTCCGTAGCAGTTGAAGGAGGACTGAGTTCCAGAGCAGTGGTTCGGTAATCTTGTGCTTTCACCACCTGAATGACTGGCCTGGTGGTGGTTCTGGTTAGAAGCCCCAGAATTCTTGCCGCTGTTAATCTCTGCACGGGTGAAATCTTGTGTCCCGTTTCCGAGGTTGTTAAAGGAGTCTAAGGTTCCAGAGCAGTGGACCACATTACTGCCACGCCCAACGGGATCATTACTAGTGGCAATGAGATTCCGATCCCCTTTGCCGTTGGCTCTTTTTGCCATGGTGCTTTGGTTTTCTGCTTCGATCTAGATCGCTCGGGTGATGAAGAAAAAAAACAGGTAAAAAAAAAAAGAGGAAACTAGCAATTTGGTCCCTGAAAATAACTTGCAATTTATAATTTAGTCCCTGAATTTATTTTAACATACAAGTTAGTCCTTAAAATTTTAAAACACATAGCAACTTAGTCCTTATGTTATTTCTCCTTCCAAAATTAAACAGTAACACGTGATGTGGCATATTAAGTGCTTACGCATACCGTTAAATGCCACATGGTAGGTTACTTCACATACGTAACCCTTCCAACTACATTATTTAGGTGAGAAATATGAAACTCGACCCCCTCAGGATCTCTTAACTGACCAAGCAGACCTTACTCCTAACTCATTACCCCTCAGTTCACTAACTGACCGATCTCCTTAACAGTTTTCCCATCAACTCAACTGACTGAACTTACACTTAACCGATCAGTTATTACCTGATATGTGACATTTAATAGTACATGTAAGCACTTAACATGTAACATCACATATTACCGTTTAATTTAGGAAGAAAAGATAATATATTACCTTTTAATTTGAGAAGGAAAAATAACAAAAGGACTAACTTGATATGTGTTTTAAAATTTTAAAGACTAACTTATATGTAAAAATAAATTTAAGGACTAAATTGCAAGTATAAGTCACTTTCAGGGACGAAGTTGCTAGTTTACTCTAAAAGAAAAAGAGTAAACACCACTTTTTCTTCTTCCATTTATAAATGAAATAAATTGAAAATATTAAAACATTATAAACTCAACTTATTATACCTTTTTATTGGGGATTGGATATCAAATTCTTTTAAGAACTTTAAGTTTATAATTAATAACTAATTTAGGATACCTCTTTCAAGTTTTGAATAATTCTATAAGTTTATATTTTATAATTAAAAACAAATGATTCCGACCATTATAAGTTACTTCCGCCGTGGTAAATTTTGTTTGGTCGTGATAAATAGGATAACTTATTTATTTTATCAAAAAATTAATAAACAAATAAATCAATTATATCTATATCTATCTATACTACTATAAAGGAGATCTCCCTTTTTGGTATCCAATTTTAGATTTTTCAAAAAAAAAAAAAAGACTATTGTTTGAAACATAAAATAATAAAATAAATAAAATTATAAATTTATCATGTTTCAGTGACCTCTCCCTCACTTTTCTCTTGTTCAGTAACCTCTCCTTCAAATGATATGGTGAGCAAGCTTGCTCAGTTTCCTCTTTTTTCAGTAAGAGAATTCAATATGCGGGCTTTTAGTATAATTTAATTTGCACAGAACATGATTATGAAAGTATAATGACGAGTTTGAGTAATTTAATTAAATATTAATAAAAAAATGAAACATTGAGAATAGGAATATAACTAGTCTTTTTTTGTCAATAATTTTTATAGGAAAATTTTGAAGTGCATGTAAAGGAACAAAAAAAAAAATCGACATGTAATGATTAAATATACACTAAAAATAAAGGAAACAAAAAATTAAAAATGTCCCATGAAATTCATTGGATGATAGACTAGTATATATTTAATTGAGAGAAAGAAACTGCTGGGAGGATAGAAAATAAAGCCAACCATCGTTTTGAGACACAACTTTACATATTTGCAACATTGGCCTATAGCTAAGTACATATTTCCACCAATAAGTCTGGTCAACTACTTAATCCTTAAAACATTGTTTATAAGTTACTATAATATATAAATTAAAAAGAGAATCTATAACAATAAGTGAAAATCCACATACAAACCAAACCAAAGTTACTTCCGGGCAAGGGAGATTACCTCACTAGTCCCCTGAATCTACACCGCTGTTAGCGTGTGTTTGGAACGCCCACCCAAACGTGCATTTTAGGAATGTAACAGGCTTTTTCCAGCTAAAAATATTGTTTTGATATGCGTTCAAGTGTTGTCTCAAAATTGATTTCAGCTCCAAACTGGCATTTGATCTGAAGCAAGTTAAACTTGCTTCTGCGTTCAGCAACTTTGATTTTTGCCTAACTAAATTATTCCATACCCATTTTCTCCTTCTTTCACCTCTTGCAGTTTCTTTACCCCACTATACCTTTTGTCTCGAAACATTTTCTCAGTTGAGTGAGGGTGAGAGGTATCATTTTTTGTCTTCAAATCCAAAATAATCTGCTACCAAAGAGTGCAAGGCAGTTGAGAGTGAGAGGTGCTATCATTGCTAGAAGAAGCAAAGCGACTGAAATTTACAGAAATTTCTCACGGGATAAACAAAATAAGCATAAAATAAAGAAACATACCCACTCAATTCTCAGCACGGCTCTGAACTTTTGGGACAATGTTCTTCAGTTTGTTGGAGATTGTTCTTTGATGCCTCTGTTTTCTTGTTTGCCGGTTGGCATATATTTTTCGTTTCTCATATAGGCAAGCCTACTTTTGTGGTTATGATGCTTATATTCTGGAACATTCATCAAAGGAATCACTAATTGTTAAAATTAGAAAAGGTGGCTTCGGGAGTTTTCACTTTTGAATCCTTACTTTTTCATTTTTTTTAATGCTAATTTTTTTTTACTTGCTTATTTTAACTATATATTTTAAAGAGTATTTTACCGGATTTAGTATTGATTGCTTCTTTGAGTGTATAATTGTTGTGATAATATTTATGTTATTTGTTAAAGTATAGTTAAAAAATAATGAAACAAAATATAAGGGCAATGTAGACAAAATAATATATTATTATAGTTATATTCAAATAATTTTATTATACAATATTTTAAACAAATTTAACTTTTTTTTAAAAATTGCCACCAATTTATTTAGGGATATATGCAGGCTGCTGTTGAGAGATGGATCTCTCTTCGAGCAATCCTTCATCATAGGTAATATGTTCTGTGGCCCCAGAATCAATTATCCAGGGCCTGCAAAATATAGAGTTACCTGCCATGTTAATCGTGGGCTTTGGTTGACGCATTGCTGGTCCAGTTTCATGGTCTCCTTACAGTTGTTGCATTAGCTTTTCATATTGTTGCATTGACAATCTTGGGATTGGACTACTCTCTGTGGTTACTTGTGTTGCCTTGAATCCACTCTTTTTGTTGTTCCAAGTGGCTGCCTTTTCGTTCTTGTCACGATTGGACTTTCTCCAATCTTGAGGATAGCCAACAATTTCCCAGCATTCCTCTTGAGTGTGTCCTATTTTCTGACAGTGATCACATTTTGGTCTTTCCTTCTTGCTTCCGTTGCGCTCGTTTCCATCTCAATATCGTGCATTCTGAGTTTGGAATGTTGTGGTCTCAGTCATAGGTCTATGCACGGTTGAAATGAGTCTTTGTTGGTCATCCTCTGCCACCAAGTGATAGGCGTGACCAAGAGTGGAGGTGGGTGTCATGCTAAGGATTTGAGTCTTCACGGTGCCAAAGATATCATGAAGACCCATAAGAAAATCATAAAGCTGCTCTCTTTCCCTCATCTGTGCAAGTCATTTTTGTATGTCACATTTGTATCCTCCACATGTGCATTTGGGCCATGGTGAAATAGATTGAACCTCATCCCACAACCCTTTCAGCTTGGTGTAGTATGAAGGAACATACAACTTTTCTTGCCTGAGGAGGGTTATGGCATTTATAAGTTCATAAATTCTTGGTGCACTTTCCTTGGGAATCTTTCTTCAAGATCGGCCCAGATTTCATGCGCAGTGTTGGCATACCAAACGCTGTTTCTGTCCTCCTTGTCCATGCCACTCTTAAGCCATTCTTTGACCATTGCATTGCATCGCATCCAATGTGCCAAATTGGGCGAATCAATTTCCGGCATGGGAATGGTCCCATCAACGAAACCTACCTTGTTCTTGGCATACAAGGCGTTGCTCATATCAACGACCCATTCACCATAATTGCCATCGTGTAGAGGCGCGCCGACAAAGACTTGTGCTTGATGATCTGAAGCATGAAGGTAATAGGGAGACATAGTATCGATGTGGTTTTCAGTACCTTTGGTATTGTTGATCTTTGCTGTGTCGGTAGGGGATTTCGTCGCATCATTGGTTGATGATGATGAATTACGATCCTTTTTAGCCGTAGCCATGAATTTGTAGTATTACTGTGCTAGGATTTTAGCTCTGATACCATGTAAAATAACAGAGTGTGATAGACTGAATATGCTTTTCATTCATTGAAATTGAAATCTGAATACAACTAGAATCCCATTTATACACTAATAAAAAAGGTCCTGCCCTGAGCATGCAAGCATCCACGCTCAGCGCTACAATGGCGAGAAGCTATTGGAGGTTTAGCCTAAAGTATCAGCGCTAAGCGCTCTATCATCTCTTCATCACTTATTTGATTTTTAGATAAAGTGAAATGATTTTTCATTTTTTAGATTAGCCGAACATGATGCTACTTCGTGATCCAGTGTCTCAAAAATTACTCTGGATTTGAATTATTCTTCAAACTTTGATGCTTTTTGATATCTTGGTCGGGTAACTATTATTATCAATTCTAACCTCTTTTTTTTTTTTAACTTTCTAATGATTAATTTTTGTGGCGAACAAGTTTAATGATTTGGTTTAATGGATTTACTTTTCAGTTCACGAAAGATGTTAATTTCAATCTCTTCAATTATTAAGTTATCATCATCGGGTACGGGGGGGACTGTCTTTGAAGTGTATTTATCACCATACAATTCTGAAGGTTTGGACTTGGCTCTTTTTATGCAGTTTGTTTCATATAATCATGTCATTCTTTTATTATTATTATTATTATTATAAGCTAATGTTGTTCACACTGCGTTCTCCTTTTGAACTTTGATAATAATTATGAATTTGTGATTTGATATTGTCCAGTTCTAAAGTAAACTTATCTACTTTTCACATCCTGTTATGGTTATTATAGTGCCGCCTAAGGTGAAAGATTGATTCCAATGGCTGCGTCGCTGCTTTTTTGGAGGAGCGGTTAAATATGGGTCTGAATTTAATTCTTTCTGCAGACGTGAGAGCACATTGCTATTTTTTTCTGCACTTTGTTCAGTCTGTGTGTAATGCATAAAAATCTAGTTTGGTGGGGATCATTCAAATAATATGGTCAGCTTTTGCTCTTTGCCTTGACACGGTTTTCATATTTGTTCATTGCAGCTTGATCACAGGAAAAAGGACTAGAAATTTGGGTTTAATTTGACCGTTGGAGAATAGATTAGCAGGACCAAGACTGTGTTTTCATTACTCAGCCAGCTTAGCAGGCTTTCTTGCTTCGTTTTCCTTGTTGGAGATTTTTCTTTCTAAGAAAAGAAAGCAAAGGAGGAAACATCATTTGTGTTGGGAAACATTATTCATAATCCACAAGTTGCTCCAGAAATTTGAGTAGTCATCAATTTATTCGGAACTTGGGCCCAAAAATAAAACCTTAATTTATTTGGAACTTGCCCTGTTTTCCCTTGATGGGGATGTAGAGTGATATCAGGTTAATGCATATTGCATATTGTGAGGATTCATTTTCAATAATGCCTTGGTATGCCATTTTTTGGGGCTAAAGTCATTGTATAATTTACTGATAGATTAAAAGGTTAAATTCGGTTTGCCTCTTGTAGTTTGGGGCAATATCACTTTGTCACCATATTGTTTTCATTGTCACTTTACTCCCTTGTGGTTTGGTCCATTATAAATTTGTACCCTGAAGTTTCATTGCCAATATACATGTTAGCTCGTCTTTTTTTACCATATTAACTAAGAAATGTTTATTTGTGTTATAATCCGATAAGCCAGCAGGTTTACACAGACATGCTAAATTTACACACATTAAGACATGTCAGTTTGTTTTTTTTAAGATTTCTAATTTTTAGTAAAGAAGGAAACTGTTGTTAGGAGAATAAAGGAATACTTGATATATTTGTAACCACAAGGGAGCAAGTATCACCGCCTTACTGGAACTAACCACGGGCAAAGTGACAGACTTTAGAGGGTGGCAAATTGTCCCAAGCAAACTGAATGTAATCCTAAATTAAAGTACTATTTTGGTTCTAAAATATATTGGAGTGGTATATTGTAAATGCCCCCCTATTTTTCATATGGATTTAGTGTGTTTGAATTAGTGAAAAAAAGATTATGTAAAAAAAAGATTATGAGAAAATTAATTTATGTTTGGATATGTTAATTCATAATCGATTTTATGATAAAGAATTATGTTTGAATTGTATAAAAAAATCGTTTTTATGTATAAAATTACCAAAAGATGTATGAAATAATTGAAAAAGTTATTTGATTAAGAGTAAATAAGTATTTCTCTTTTAAAACTTTTGAAATAATTTGAAATCAAATAATTAAAAGTTTAAAATAATAATAAAAAAATAATCTTAACTTATAATCAATTTTACACACTTTAAACAAACAAGATAAATTTTACATAAAAAAGAATTAATCTTTCCCAAACATGCCGGCATATTTTTATGAAATGAGAAGCTTAGCAGGATAGATCCATTGAGATACTGCAATAGCAATAAAATTACTAAATCAAACTCAAATTGGTCATGGCTGGCAGTAAAATTACTAAATCAAAATCAGCATGGTTAATGTATTGGTCAAGTATATCGTTTTATTGTTAAGCACTTTGGTTGCATTGCAAAGGCAGAGAAGCATCAGGCATCTAAAGGCCTTCATAAATTCTCTCAAATTCCTACAAAGGGAGCAAAAAAGCAAACAAGAAAAAATTCTTATTCATCGGCAATGGAGAACTCTTTAGTTTCATACAGATGATACATCCAAAGAGGTTCAAGCAACTCCTTTGCACAGTTTAATTTCTCCAGATCATCTTCATCACTGCTGCAATTTCCCTCTCTATCTTAGGATAGATTTCTTGCAGAGAAGACAGCATCGTCACCCCAATCCCTGTCAACATGTTTAAATAACTTAAAACATACAAAGTGCAGGAGTCCTAATGCCATTCCAAAGTCCTTTCTTTCCAGTCCAACAAGTGAACAAGCCAAGGAAAGAGAATTTCTTGCAACAAGATAAAAGGGAGGAAGTGACCAAATCAAAAATAGTTCAGTAGTAAACTAATAATTTAATTGGATTTGGAGCCTGAGTCAACTTACACTGCCATGACTCGTGCATATATATTATGAGAGCAAATAACTCCAGTCTGGAGGTGGATTCTTAATGCTTCTTACTAAATCTTCCATTGCAATTACTATGGATAGCCATAACAACTAAATGATTCAAACAAGTAGCTTTATGATTGTAATTTAGTCAAAGAAACTGCAAAACAATGAGATTCGTAAGTTACATTTGAATGTTTTAACTGGAGGGAGGTTCCAGAACTCTGAAGAGGTTACATTTGAATGGCTTGCCACAAAAGGCCATTTCTACATATTAAGGGACAGGCTATTTCTAAAGTAAGCTTCAAATTTCAATATGTTTTTCCTCTGAGGTTAATTAGTCAAAGAAAGGAATCAAAGGATATGATATTGATCATTAATATATGAAAGTCATAATAAAGGTTTTTCTCCTGCTCTGATGGAGGCCTCAATGCTTTGGCGATCAACACCCTGCAGCTGTCCAAACACGCCAAATGAGCCAATCCAAATTTAAAGATATGGTCACTGCAAGCACATATACATGAACTCTATCATATATACGTCAAGTAAAATTTGAAAAACTTAGTAGTAAAGGTGAATGTTTGCAGAAACACCCAATCGGTAGAAATCATAGGCAACTTTCACAGTAAATCCCAATAAACTCAAAGTGGACAGCAATGCTTAGATGTATGATCATCCATTACATTGAGGTAAACCTAAAAGGTTTGGGAAAAAAGAACAACATGGCAAGTAACAAGGAAGATATATTATATTTTAAGGACCTGCACTTATGCTATACCTCACTTACAGGCATTTCCAAGTATGTAGAACAGAGAAGACATGGAGACAACATCTTAGAAAGCACAAACCAAAGACTGATGGACCCAAACAGATCAATATACCTAGAGCTTCAAAATTGTGAAAGGCATTCAGAGGAAACAACAGTTATTATTCTACTGACCATGTGGTCAGACCCTAACTAAACTTATGATCTATGCATTCTGTCAAACAGGTTATGCTTAACCTACCACGCACAGAATCAAAGTAAAGAAATAAACCCAACCTAGGCACATTACTAAACTTACAATCATCAGTCAATACACAACAACCAAAGCCATCGTGATACATATGTTAAAGCAAATATCAAACTAATCATGCCCTTTTTACTTTCAGTAGGCACATTAAGCTCATTATAAATGATCCATAGTTCAGCTTGAAAATAGAAAATAATGAAGAAAACCCAATTGCCTGCATTGTTTCTATGATATAAACCAAGTGGGGTTGATTGGGGGGAATCCAGCTCCAGCTTCTGTCTTCCATTTCTTCCTCTGATTCGCTCTATTCCCTGTCTCTCTTCTCTCTCAATCACAAATTATAGAATTCAAAGGAACTTTCGGAAAATTCTAGGAATTCAAAGAATAGAGAAAAATCCCCCAATGTTTCCCCTACTCAGAACATAAAGGAAACTCCCGAAAAAAACCAAAAGGACTCCGATTACTTAAAACCAGAAACCAAAACCAAAATGAGAAAGAGAGGTGCGAACTGTTTGCCAATCTATAGTCAATGTCTCTGTTCACAAAGAGGAGAAGCTTGAGAACCTTGCAAGCCGTTGCAAGAGGAGCTGCTTGCCGAGTGTGGCGAGGATTCTTGTCTTAGTTTCTCTCGTAATTAAGGTGAGGGATTTCTCTTCGTGATTGTTTCTAAATATGTGAAATGGTTTCTTAAGCAAATATGAAAACTGATAAGAAAACAGTTCCGGTCAATCATTTCCACATGTAAAATTTATATTGGAGCACATTTAGGGGTATCGGTACCCCTTAAAAAAAGAAGGGTACCGAAAAAAGTTCCAGTTGGTTGTACCCAATATTGCAGGCAGTAGTTACTAGATACACATTGTTTTGCTCTTACTATCAAAGTTTTGAAAACCAAACCAATCATTGAATCGGTCAAAGAATTAATTTAAGGTTTAATAGTCTAACCGTAATCAAATCGATGTATAATTAAATAATTTAAATATATATTATGTATAATTATATATATACTGATTAAATAAATAAAAAATTATAAGAACAATAAAATATGATTAAAAAAATTGTTTCATAAAGCAAAAAAAAAAAAATTCACATAAGCAACACAACATTAAGTCACTATTATAAACATAATTCACATAGTTTACAACTTTCATGCAATATTTTCTAATCTTGATCTTCGAGAGGGGTATCACCAAATGAGAATGAACACTGATGATATAGCCAAGACAGCCTTTAGAACCCCACAAGACCATTACGAGTTCCTAGTCATGCCATTTAGGTTAACCAACGCTCCAGTTACATTTCAAGCCACAATGAACTTTATATTCAGGCCTTTTATCGGCAGTTTTGTCACTGTGATGATATATTGATCTACAGCAAAACCCTGCAAGATCATCTCAGTCATCTCTCCCAAGTACTACAGGCCTTGAAAGATAAAAGCTTCTTTGCTAAGCTTAGTAAATGCGTCTTTGGGCAGTGCTCTGTTGAATACCTAGGACACATTGTTACTAGTTCGGGAGTGGTCGCTGATCCTAATAAGACTCAGGCAATGGTTGATTGGCCAACACCAACAAACCAGAAGCAGATTCGAGGTTTCCTAGACCTCACGGGCTATTACAAGAGATTCGTTCGAAATTATGCCACTTTGGCTCATCCATTGACAACTCTTATAAAATCTAAGAAATTTTATTGGACAACTGAAACACAAGCTGCTTTTGACAGATTGAAAAAAGCTATGACAAAAACTCCTGTACTAGCATTACCAAACTTTAGTGAACAATTCACAGTGGAAACTGAGTAGAGATACCTATTATATACCAATAATTTGTTATTATATACCTATTAAAAGAAAATGAGTAGGTTATTATATACCAATAATTTGTTATATTTGTAATTATATTGGATGATATTTCACAATTTATTATTTTTTAATTACAATATCATTCATATATAACTGCACTTCAAAAGAACTGTAATCAAAATCTAACAAAATAAAAATTGAGCAGGTCATCATCTAGTATTATTAAAAACGACTGCTATATCTATATGGTTCTCAAGTTGCCACGTGTATGTTTCGTCCAATCAAATTTTGATGGGAAACGAAGTATGTATTGTAGATTTGTAGTGATATTTATAATTTTTAATATTTTTTTATTATATATTCATATTTATTTAATTATTTGCACTTCGTGAGCCAGTAGCTCAGCCTACTGGATCACACGAATATCTCCTCCTTTGGATAGAGGAATGGAGTTTTTTCATAAAAAGGTAAGTGTCAAGACTTTGAATGAGCCAGTAGCAACAAATGGAGAATTAGGTGCAGCATGTGCCTGTATGTTGGTCAGACAAACAAATTCAAAAAGCACACATACACACACACACACACCAGATAAACAGATTCAGTTAAACATTTGGGCATAAAGCTAAAAGCCTAAATCACACCGAAATTTCAGGCAAGGAAGATTACCTTAGCTGTCCCCTGAATTTTCACCGCTGTTAATCCTTGCACCACTGAAATCCTGCGATTTGCTTTGGTTATTCTCAAACAAGCACCGAGTTCCAAAACAGTTCAAGCGGTTCGGTAGTTGTGTGCTTCCATAGTTATTGAACGAGTCTCGAGTACCCGTAACCCGCGGCTGTTGTTCCGATGCCCCTGCAGGGCCTGAACTAGGTCCACCACGGTTGCCAGAATTCTGACCACTGTTAATTATTGCGCCGGCGAATTTCTAGGAACCCTTTCCGTAGCAGTTGAAGGAGGAATGAGTTCCACAGCAGTGGTTCGTTAATCTTGTGCTTTCACCACCTGAATTACTGGCCTGGTGGTGGTTCCGGTTAGAAGCCCCAGAATTCTTGCCGCTGTTAATCTTTGCATCGATGAAATTTGGTTAATATATTAGTTTTTTAACTAACAGGGCAAAGTCTGGGCCCACAGCCCACAGGAGGGGTTACCAAGTTACCTGAAAATTACCAGGAAAGAAACTGCTGTGGGCTTTACACATCAGCCAAAGTACAATAGACAAATTATCGAAATGCCACTCATTTGAAATATATTATCAGCATACTATTATTTTTGCCACATGTATCACGCCAAAGCGGTAGGCGTGATAATCGTCATCACGTCAACATGAGTGGCGTGATACACGTCATCACACCACCCATGTTGACGTGATGACGTGTATCACGCCACTCTTGTTGGCGTGATGACGTGTATCACGCCAACATGGGTGGCGTGATATATACAAAATCGGGAAAAAAAAATAGATTAATACAACAAAACTTATATAACCAAAGTCAAAATTTTGAAAAGTCATAACTTTTGACTCGTTTGTCCGATTTAGACGCATTTTATATCGATTCCATATAACTTTTCGAGGCCGAGTGCAACGCAAATGCTGTAGGCGGTTTGGTCTACCGGAATTCCAAAAAATCCTTTATTTTGTAAGTTATGAAGCTTTTTATAAAAATTATATGAGTATTTTATGAAATCAAGGTTAAACTCATTTTTTTCCTTTTCATTTTTATGAACATTTCCTTTTTAACCTACGGCGTTTGCGTTGCACTCGGCTTCGAAAAGTTATATGGAATCGATATAAAATGCATCTAGATCGGACAAACGAGTCAAAAGTTATGGCTTTTCAAAGTTTTGACTTTGGTTATATATAAGTTTTGTTGTATTAATTTATTTATTTTTTTCTAATTTTGTGTATATCACGTCAACACGGGTGGCGTGATGACGTGTATCACGCCACCCGTGTTGACGTAATGATGTGTATCACACCTGGCGTGATACACGTGACAAAAATGACAGTATGCTAGTAATATGTTTCAAATAAGTGGCATTTCGATAATTTGTCTCTTAATCTACTGTAATTTGACCAAAAAGCCTCATACATCCAGTAAAATGCGTACACATGCTTGATTTAGCTGAGGAGACTGACTTTGCTCAGCTCTAGCGTGGAAGACGAAATTTCTTGATTGCTTGCAGCCGCGGCCAAAATACATGCACTGAAATTGGATGCGTATTCTATTTATTCACTACTATAGTATGAGGGGACTTGTTCAATAAGAATCACGGAATCAATTTTTGTATCCTTCTTCTTACTCGGTTTCTTTTTTCCCAATATCATTCAAATTGAATATGCATTCTATTTGTTCATTTTAGAAGAGTTAGGCTGTTGATAGATTTGGATATAAATCAGTGGGAGTTTGAATTTAGTTTAACCATGATATCTCAATCTTGAATGGCATTGGGAATGCAAATGGTAGCACAATAGCTGACAAAGAACATCAAAGTAGCTGAAATAGGGAAGGAAAAAAGTTCCAAAAACAGTCAATTCATTCAAAAAGGAAACTTTGCATCTTATAAAAAGAAAAAAAAAAAAGTTGTACATGGTATTACTGAGATGGTAGGGGTGGTACCGGCGTCACACAAACTGGAAAAAATTAAACGTAAAGTGGTAATTAAATGATACATGATTGGTAAAAACCAAAAGTGTACCTTTTTTTTTTGTACTAACCAAAAGTGTACCTAAGTTAAATAACAAACAGATTAAATAATAAATACTTATTAGATAAAGAAGTATATTAATATAAAACTGTTTTTTTAAAAAAGAACTGCTTGCAGAACTCAGTTAAACAAGAAGTAAGAGGCCTAATCAATATAAAGAAGAAACTGAGTCAAACAGGAGGTCGTAATTTTGGGCCTGATAATTTTGTAACTCATTATGTTTGTAAATGGGTGTCAAATGCTTGTAATCTAGGCCTATTTTTGTGTCTAAGAATGAGGGAAATGATGTTGTCCTTTCTTTTGCTTTTATGGGTTACTTTACTTCAAAGCAAATAATAATAATAATATAAAGAGGTCGTAGACTAGCATAGGAACCTGAAGCCTTATATATATATATATATATATAGAGGAAAGATAAAAACTTTAAATTAAGTTATGGCATGATTTCTTAAAGCTTTATTTTTTTTAAAGAAAAAGAAATTATCTCTTCTACCTCATCAAGATAAAGTTGATAATTACGAACTTAGAATAGCATAAATAGAAAAATAGCTTCTACTACCATCATTCACGACCTATGATAATAGCTGATATAGTCAATCATTGGAGCTTTAATTCTAGTGTTCCTCTGCTACTATGTTAGAGAAGATGAAGCCAATGACCAATAGAGACATTGGCCGTTTATATGGTAAGGCCACATATTTTTTTTGAAAGGTTTGCATTATGAAGATTACATATATATGTTTCTTTTAATGCACATATCATTTTAAAAGTTGAAAAAGTATATATTTCTTATAAAAAAAATTATTAAGATTAGAATTTTTTATTCAATGCAGATCTTTTTGTTTGAATGAAGTGATGAAAAAATTAGAACAACACACATAGTATAAATACAGATTTCTTATTACAGATTCGCATAATCTCTTAACCCTAAACTATAGTATACACAGATCATACAGAATACCAAGATGATTTGGTTTCAAGGGTTACCTAGATAAGAAGATGATGAACAATCCATGGTCTTCCTATAGCAGATCTAAGAGAAACAACACAATCCTTGTTTCGTCAGTTCTTGGTGTGTGTGTGTGGAGAGAAACTACTCCTCTCCTAGGGTGCTGTTCAGTGTGCAATCTCAATGGGGTAACTACACTGTAACCCTAACTAGGAATAGAGGCCTCTCCCTGTGCATGGAAAAATGGGCCTGCTTGCCCATCATAGCAGGCCCAATACACAGCCCTACCACACTAAACCCACATAACAAAATGTGCTCAATAGTAACTAGCCCAATAACCATTAGTGATCACATAATTGGGCTAACAACAATAACAACAATATGCTCTTATAATTTTGACATCTAATTAATCTGAGTTTTAGTAAAATAACACTGATTTATGCAAGTCCAAATTAAAATAATCCAACAATCTCCCACTTGGACAGCATAAGTCAGGTTGTTTGCTTTGATAAATAAAACAATACTCCAGATTAATTTACAATATGTGGCCACATTAAGATGTCAAAATTGAGCGAGCACCATCAACCATCGGTCCGAAATGAAACTACAAGTAGCTTAGTAATATAGAAGATCATGCCCGATAGGGGCACTGATATCATATATACCAAACACTCATATCTCAGTGACCTGATAAATGTGGGATGTGGAATACGAAAAAGCATACCAAAATTGTGATCAATCATGCAATTCCAAAACAACTGGCCCTAGCATCCGCCCAAGATGCTTGCTAAGATTCAACAAAGTATCTAAGCATAACACAATGAGACTGGGTCCAAAATGTCTCCAAAATATGTCAAAAAAAGGTATACATGTATAATCATAAACAAAAACTGCGCAGAATAATAATATCATATGGCATCAACAACAATAATAATGATAATAGTAACAATTTATTCAAGAGTCTCAAGACATAATAACAAAGTTAATGTTGCTACAAATCACAAAATAAAACTCCTACTAACCCAAGGCATCAAAAGATCTCACAAGACCCATATGGGTTACATGATCTACAAAAGTTTTAACAATTAAACCCTTGGTTAGAGGATCTGCCATCATAAGTTCTGTAGGTATATACTCAATACGAGTCTGAAACTCCTGAACTTTCTCTCTAACAAACATATACTTGGTGTCAAAATGCTTTGAACGTTTAGAATTTTTATTGTTCTGAGAGAAGCTCACTACAGCAGAGTTATCACAATATATGGTTAGAGGTCTGGAGATGCTCTCCACAACACCAAACTCAGAAATAAAATTCCCCAACCATATTGCGTGGCAAGTGGCTTCAAAGCAAGCCACATACTCTGCCTCCATAGTCGAAGTGGCAGTAAGTGTCTGTTTGACACTTTTCCATGAAATAGCTCCTCCTGCCAACATAAAAACATAACCTGATGTGGATTTATGGTCATCAGGGCAGCCACCATAATCAGAGCAGAGTAACCTATCACCTCAAGATGATCAGACCTTTTAAAAGTGAGCAAATAGTCTTTGGTACCCTGCAGATACCTCATAACTCGTTTAGCAGCTTGCCAATGACCCACACCTGGTTTACTCAAGTATCTCCCAAGTACACTAATAGCAAAGGCTATATCAGGACGTGTACAAACCTGAGCATACATAAGACTGCCTACAGCGGAAGCATATGGGACCTTCTCCATTTCACTTCTTTCTTTATCATTCTAAGGACACTTGGTATTAGAGAGTCTCTCACCCTTTTGAATGGGTGCAGCACACGGATTGCAAGATTTCATGTTGAACCTGCTCAAAACTCTTTCAATGTAGTTTTTCTGAGATAAGTCAAGAACCTCACGAGATCTGTCACGAATAATCTCAACGCCCAAAACAAAGGAAGCATCACTAAGATCCTTCATATCAAAATGGGCTGTCAACAACTGCTTAGTCTCAAACAGAAAATTCAAATCATTACTGGCCAGAAGAATGTCATCAACATACAAGACAAGTATTATAAATCTACTCCCACTATTCTTCAGATAAATGCATTGATCAACTGTATTTTCTCTGAAGCCAAGAGAGCAGATAACCTCATCAAACTTCAGATACCATTGCCTAGAGGCCTGTTTTAATCCATAAATGGATCTCTGCAACTTACATACAAGATGCTTTTTACCCTCTTCCTTGAAACCATCAGGCTGGTCCATGTACACATCTTCATATAAGTCACCATTGATGAAGGCAGTTTTGACATCCATTTGATGTAGCTCTAAATCAAAATGAGCCACCAAAGCCATCACAACTCGAAAGGAGTCCTTAGTGGAGACTGGAGAAAAGGTCTCCTTGAAATCAATGCCTTCCCTCTGGTTGTAGCCTTTAGCAACAAGCTTGGCCTTATACCTTTCTATCTCACATCTGGCATCTCTCTTGGTCTTAAAGACCCATTTACACCCAACAGTTTTACCTGCAGCAGGTAACTCCACCAACTCCCAAGCATTATTCTCCTTCATAGAAGCCAGTTCATCCTCCATGGCTATCAACCACTGCAAACCATGAGAACCAGAAATAGCCTCTTGAAAATTAACAGGATCAGAGTCCCTACCTGAATTGAATTCATGCTCCTGCAGGTAAACAAAATAATCTCTAAATTTGGTGGGTCCAGTAGGCTTGGGAAGCCTCTCTGATCTTCTGGGTGGAGCTAAGTCTGCAACTTGGTTTTGTTCATCATTGTCAACCTGTTGCTGAGGAATGTCAACATCATTGACTGGATCAACAATGTCATTATGAGTTACCACTGGTGTCTCTACCTCTAAAAAGGGAATAATGGGTGTAGGAACAACAACACTCTCATCTTTGAAGTCAACAATGCGAGGCTCAAGACTCCCACCATGCTTCATCTCATTCTCAAAATAAACAGCTCGATCAGATTCAATAACTCTAGTGGTATGTGAAGGACAATAGAACCTGGATCCCCTGGAACCAGTGCAATACCCAATAAAGAAGCCACTAATTGTTTTGGGATCAAGTTTCTTCAACTGTGGATTATAAGGTCTCACTTCTGCTTTACAACCACAAACACGAAAATGCTTCAAACTGAGTTTTCTACCTGTCATCAGCTCAAAAGGAGTCTTGGGAACAGACTTGCTAGGAACATGGTTCAAGATGTATGTAGCTGTTTTTAAAGCATCACCCCATAAGAACTCTGGAAGAGTCGAATGGCTAAGCATACACCTCACCATATCCATAAGGATGCGATTTCGCCTTTCAGCAACCCCATTTTGTTGAGGAGTGCCAGACATAGTATATTGTGTCTCTATACCACTATCCTGCAAGAACCTAGCAAAAGGTCCAGGATTTCTTCCAGTCTCATCATATCTGTCATAGTACTCACCACCCCTGTCAGACCTAACACATTTAATCATCTTGCCAAGTTTCAATTCAACAGCAGCCTTGAATGCCTTAAAGGCATCTAAAGATTCAGATTTCTCACGAAGCAACTCAATCCAACCATGCCTAGAGAAATCATCAATAAAAGTAACGAAATATCTAAAACCACCAATAGCAGTAGGAGTAATGGGTCCACATATAGCTGTGTGAATTAACTGCAGAACTTCTTCATTCCTGGCAACCCTACTCTTTCTAGTCCTAGTAGTGAGTTTCCCTTTTACACAATCAACACAAGTATCGAAATCTGAAAAATCAAGATTATGCAGAATATTCTCTCTAATCAATCTCTCCATTCTCTCCCTGGAAATGTGCCCCAGACGTTTATGCCACAACATGGAAGAGTTTTCAGCAATTCTACCACGTTTCTTTCCAACAACAATGTTGACAACTGAATATTGTTGGTCAATAGGAAAGGATCTAGTATCCAACAAATACAAACCATCACACAAATTTCCAGAACCAACAACAACAGAATCATAGGACAAAGAAACCCTTTTATTACTGAAGTGAAAAGAGTAGCCACAATCATCCAAAACGGAAACAGAAATCAAATTCCTTCTCATGGAAGGTACAAAAACAGTGTCTTTCAAATTTAAAACATGTCTAGTAGACAACTCTAAGGAAACAACTCCTATGTGCTCCACTTTCACACTAGCTTCATTCCCAACAGTGATCATCAACTCCCCTTCATTTGGCATCCGCCTGCTTCTGAACTCCTGCAAAGAGTTTGTAACATGAATAGTAGCACCAGTATCTAACCACCATGTATGGGAAGGAACATCAACAAGGTTTGATTCAAAACACACTAGAGCCAAGGGGTTACCTTTCTTCTTCTCAAGCCAGTTCTTAAACTTCCAACAATCTGCTTGTTTGTGCTCAATCATGTCACAGAACTTGCACCTTTCATTGAACCGAAATTTGGGCTTTGCAGAATTCTCCCTAGAATATTGCTCAGATTGCTGACCAGAATGTTGCCCAGAATCGCCACTCCCCTTCTTCTTAAACTGAAACTTTCTGCCCTTGTTCTTATGGAACTTCTTCTTGTCTTTACCCTTGTGAGAGGTTAATTGCACACTATGAGACTTGCCCTTCTTCATTGTCTCCTCCTCTTGAGTGAGGATGGATATCAGTTCATCAATACTCCATTCATTTTGCTGGGCATTGTAGGAGGTTCTCAGCACATCAAACTAAGAAGGGAGAGACTTAAACACCTGCCATATCAGAAAACTCTCTCCCAACTCCACCTTCATAGACTTCAGCTTATTGTACCAGTTCACAAGCTTCATGACATGTTCACAGACACCTCTCACTCCATCATATTTAGTCTTTTCCAATAAGGAAAGGTAATGGGCGTTCTCAGCCTTGTCAAACTTCTTGAACTTCTCATCAACAGCCTGGAGAAATTCCTTTGCATTTTCAATGTCACGGATGCTATCCTTGATTGTCTTGTCCATGGTGTACTTCATTGTCATCAAACACACTTTGTTGGAGTGTGCCCGTTTTTCATATTTGGACTTATCAGCAGCAGGAGACACATCTGTAGGCTTAGGAGGCTCATCCTTAGTGAGAGCCAAGTCAACATTGGACACAGCTAGAAACAGTTTCAGAGACTCAACCCAGTCCTCATAATTGGTCCCATTCAGCCTTGTCAAGGCATTCATTTGCATATGCAATGCTGGATAGGAGGAAACACCAAAAGAAGATTTTATATATATCATCCGCATATCAATATATACATATTAAATTGAATAGAATCAATTGAGCACTCATGCAATTATAATCCCACCTAAGGGTCCCGAATTATAATACATAAGTAGACTCCCATATACATCAAAATTATGTCCCTAAAGCTAATACCGATAGGATATTGAAAACTCTAAGGCCATAATATTTAATACACTTCACTAAACACCAGGAATCTTATCAACAAAGACAAACCGATAGGGTATGCGCATTATTAACACAATTCCTGATGCAAAACAATATGGTATAATATCAAAATGACACTTTGTCATAATTGGTCCCGCAATAGGCGAGCTCACAATCACACAAAATGTCCAAAACAGTAATTCTAAAATTATAAAATAATTTCCCAGATTTTATTCTTGTACAAAATTATAAAATATAATAACTCTTAAGTGTTGCACAATACTATAATCACATAATAATTACCCAGAAATTTTACAGTACCCATACAGTGTCACATCTGAGAGTATGAAAAATATAGTATGCCTAATAATGTCAAAATTATACACAAAAAATTTCAGAGGCAAAATCGGAGAGTATCATATATTTTTCATACATACAAAACTAGGAAAAAATTAAAAAATATTTATTGGAAATAAAAAAATTACCAAAATTAATTTCTGGGCGCGTGAAATCCAGAAGGAAAAAAAAATAAAAAAAACAAAATTTAATGACATCTCAAGCGCCTGCACGCGCCTGTGTTGCGCGTGGGAATGTCACGCGGGTAGGGCTATCATCTGCCCTAGCCGTTTTCTTGCAAACCGGGTCGTGCGACCCAGTTCTCAACCCGCTTCTGGGCAGCTTCATGCCCTCACCAATACTCACCCATTTTTCAACCAAAATTGGGGATTTTTATGTCAACAGACTCCTAAATCTACGATCTACAAAACCCATATGCCAATTTTATCAATTTGGCTCTATCTTTTCTGCGAAACCGAAACCCTAGAGGATGAAATCCTCCATTAATAGCAGCGGACAAGCTTGGGGAGAAAGAACCCCATCGTGGAAAAATTTCCCTTTCATTCATGTTCGAATGTTGCTTCAGAAATCATGAAGAAACGAAATCAATTTTTTTTTAAATTAGTGGGATTTCATTAACAAAAAACGAAATTGTGTATGACAAACCCTATATATCAGGTTCTAACATTATGCAATTAACAAATATGTGCAGCCACAGATGAGATTAAGATGGCTCTGATACCAATTGATGAAAAAATTAGAACAACACACATAGTATAAATACAGATTTCTTATTACAGATTCGCACAATCTCTTAACCCTAAACTGTAGCATACACAGATCATACAGAATACCAAGATGATTTGGTTTCAAGGGTTACCTGGATAGGAAGATGATGAACAATCCATGGTCTTCCTGTAGCATATCTAAGAGAAACAACACAATTCTTGTTTCGTCAGTTCTTGGTGTGTGTGTGTGGAGAGAAACTACTCCTCTCCTAGGGTGCTGTTCAGTGTGCAGTCTCAATGGGGCAACTACACTGCAACCCTAGCCAGGAATAGGGGCCTCTCCCTGTGCATGGAAAAATGGGCCTGCTTGCCCATCATAGCAGGCCCAATACACAGCCCTACCACACTAAACCCACATAACAAAATGTGCTCAATAGTAACTAGCCCAATAACCATTAGTGATCACATAATTGGGCTAACAACAATAACAACAATATGCTCTTATAATTTTGACATCTAATTAATCTAAGTTTTAGTAAAATAACACTGATTTATGCAAGTCCAAATTAAAATAATCCAACACGAAGAGGTACTTCACAGTGTGACATTTTTGGACGTAATCATTATTATGCCTTTTGATTAATATTAGAACTTTTTATTCAATAAAAGGCATCTTCCTTTGAATTAATAGGTACTTCACAATGTGACATTTAGATATATATAAGTTAATTAATCTGCTCTTATATTATGACTTTTAATGATGCAAAATTGTCATATAAATTTCTTAAAATGACTGATTAACTAAGCTTGCATTTTTGCCTAAACTCTTGAAAGGTTTCAATATATTCATATTCATATATATATATATATAAATATATATATATATATATAAACAATAAATTTTATAAGTTGGAGTTGAAGAAAGCATCAAAAAGGAAAAAGAAATATTGTTTTGTATGAATCTTGTCGGGTCCAAAAATACCAAGAATAAGTTCTCTAGTTCAGCTCATGTAAGAGAAATCACTAAGGAGCGGTTCAAGATAATTGGTGACTTAATGTAAAATTATAAAATAATTACTTTTATGTATTAAACATAATATATATTTTTATTTTAGATTTATTTTTAATTTAAAATTTATAAATAATTTATTATAATATATATTTTTTAATTGATAATAATACCAAACCATTAAATCTTTCATAAGACGTTGTTAATCTTAAGTAAAAACTAAAACTATTTTAGAGTAAAAAAATTATTTAATGTACTATGAAGAAAGTATAATTAAGAATGGATATTATTAAATTAAAAAATAATTAGTTTTATAGGAAAAAAATTTATCTATTGGTGTTTAATAAATACAATAATTGTTGATTGACTAGAAATGAGAAAAATAATTATACAATTAAGAATTAATAAGGACGGTAAGAAATAAGAGACAATAAAAAATTATAAGAAACTTTAATTAAATACGTGAGAGAATATGTGCTTGTGTAAATATTTTAAAAGTTATATTAACTTTTACATAAATCATTATTGTATAATTATAAAATTATAAATCTTATAAAATAAGAGGCATAAATCAAGGGCCTTGGTGGCCTTACCCACCGGCCGGCCCGGAAATCACTTGTAGCTAACCATCATATATAACAGGCCATAACTTGGGTATCCATCTTGCCTATAAATAGGGTCTAACCCCATAGCTAAGGAGAAATTTTAATATACTTTGAGAATATTATTCTCACTATTTTTAACTGTCAATTTTAATTTATTATTTTGAAAAAATATTTTAATTTTAATCAAACGGTATGTATGGTCATGAGATATTACGTATTACATTCTTAGTAGCCAAACATTTTATCAAGTAACACATGCAAATTAAGTCACTTGCCATATTAATTCATTCACAGATTTGCAAATTGAAGCTTGCTATTTAAAGTAGACCAACATGAGCATCAACAGGGGGGATCAAACAGATTATGTAAATAAACCAGGATCACACCCAATCCCAAAAACCATTTTCTTTCAACCAGATCCTACAGGTCGGTGACCATGGGTTACTAACTTTGAGATGATAGATACGTTAAACTCGAGCCACCCTAACATGTCATAGTGAAAACAAATTGACAATGTAATTGAACCTAGACACATATAGGTAGGTAACATCAAAATCTCATGAAACTCAAAACAAGACCACAAATAACATATTGCAATAGTAAACTTCACACAATCTAAGAACCAACAGTGACAAAATAGTATTTCAAACAACATATCTAGTTATCAAGCAGCAACAGTAAATCCCCATATTCACAGTATGGGACCGGAGCAATTATAGACAAGGATTTATGATCCAAATTATCATCAAATAGTCAAAACCAACCCTAAAAAAAATTGCAACAGATCATACCTTAAGATCCTATGAACCTATTGAAACCTCAAAAGATAGTGATTTTAAACTCAAGCTTCAAAATAGGACCCGCAAGCAAACCAAACTGCTAGAAGATCAAACACAGTCCGAAGCCACAAAATTTGCAGACGCCCTATCAATCGGATTAGTCATAACATGAAAACAGCCTCCCCTACTTCATACACTCAAAATGAAAGGGGGGCTCATCCAACAATGCAAAAAACCTTGTACTAAAATTATAATACCCATACTTTTGGGATCAAAAAATAAAGAAATACATGTGTCCAAGCAAAACGTGTATATTGTCTGAGCAAGACTAAGACAATAAGGAGAAATACACATGCAGATTCAAAATTCCAAACCCTGCCTTAGTCCACAAATCAAAATCACATTTACAGTTTCATTATATTAGCTAAATGAACAGGTAAATTTTCAAATTCTAACTTGCTCAAAAATCCTATTACGAGTAGCAGATTCAGCTAGTAATCCCAAATAAAAAATGTGTATGATCCAAATCAACTCTTTAAAGAATCAGTCATGCAATTCAATCTTTACAACTGAACATCACAGAATCAAGTTATGGGGTCAAGGTAGCAATTATCTGGGCCTATTCACATGCAATTTAATTCTCCTTATATCAAGAAATTTCAAGCACTTTTCATGCAATACATAGGTTAACACAAACATCATCCAGTCATAATCAAACCACAACCATTCTAACATATCCTAAAATGAACCAAACTCCCTCATAAAGCAAAACATTACTCAGCCACCATTACCTCAAATCATCTATCATGCCTTAAGGATTCCAAAATTCCAAACATGGCCAAAGCCCAAGCCAAAGCACACTGCCACATTCATCACAAACCAACTCTCATCTATAATAACATTTCCCAAACCAAAACTGAAAGCTACAGTCATTATCCCAACTTGACCAAACTCACAAAACAAGTTAAGTGATACCATGGGTTCAAAAATTAGAAAAATCGTAAGCCAAGCACTTGGTGCATAGTAGCCCCATCAAGGCACATAAACATTTAACCATAAGACAATAGAATTAACCATGTCCCAAAATACAGACCCAAATTTGTATGTTGTTAAGGTCAATACCACATCATTTACAATTCCAATTAGAGTTCTTCTTAATCATGACCAAACAGAACCTCAAGCAATCCAATCAATCACAATGCGAGCACAAACCCTGTAGTCATCATGCAACAAACATCATGCCAATTGGGTGCATATGGTCAAATATGTGCATGAAAGTGTGAATGTGGTCCAAAATATAAATTATGCAAAACAAAACTGAAAATAGGTGAAATTTGGTGTTGAGTTGCAATGAATCTTGGATTGAAACCTCAATGCACAGTAACCACACCCAATCTTCTTCCAAATGTAACAAAGGATACATACGTTAAGGCACATAACTCATGTTATAAATCAGAACATCACATGCTGCCAGGAACACAGAATATGCAGAAAACAGAACCAACTTCGCATGCAAACTGGTATCAGCCAACAAAGGGGAAACATCTGAAAAATTTACCCAAGCAAGCCTTTTGTCTTAGCATTCTAATGCAACAAACAATGATTGATTTCGACATGTACAACCCAAGTTATGCGTGGAAAAGCATGTGCTATCAGAAACAGGACTTAAGCAAAGCACTACTGACTTTGACACAAAACTAGTACTGATTGGTAAGGATTTAAAATCTGAAAATTTCACAGTTAAAGCATTTGTGTCTTAGCTTTCTAATGCAACAAACGGATCCTAATTTAGAGTTATATAGCTCATTTTATGCAGAGAAAACAGATGCACAACCACTTGAATTATGCAGAAAACAACACTGACTTTAGCAAGAAACTTGTATTGATTGGCAAATGGGAAAAATATGAAAATTTTACACAAGAGCCTCACATCCTAGCTTTCTAATGTAACAAACGGATTCTAATTTGGAGTTGTATAGATCATTTTATGAAAAGAAAACAGATACTGCAGCCACTTGAATTATGTAGAAAACAACACTAATTTTGGATGAAAACTGGTATTGATTGGCAAATGGGAAAAATCTGAAAATTTTACACATGCAAGCCTCACATCCTAGCTTTCTAATGCAACAAACGGATCCCAATTTGGAGTTGTGTAGCTCAATTTATGCATAGAAATGCAGATGCTATCAGATCCAATCAACATACAAATTTCACTCAAACCCATGACAAAAACACATACAAGTCTAGCAATGGTGGAGACCCACGAAAATCAACATCAACAGACATTCATTCCAAATTATTAACAGAGGCAGAGGGTCCAGCACATATATAACGTTACATTTCTACCTTTCAACAGATCTCTAAATCATTACCCATTAAAGATGTGAACTTAAACTAATCAGCCCCTTTACCAAATTCTAATTATAAAGATTCACCATGGTTTGGCATGTAATAAAACAAAGGTTCTTTGTAAATACAGAAATGATTTACTGAAGTGAGCTTTTGTAAATACAGAAAAGACTGCCTCCTCGATCCCCCAACTTGGTTGCCTTCGCGACCACCCTTCTCCCAAAATCTCCAACCTCTCAATTCCCTCACTCTCTAGCATGATGAGAAATCGGAAGAAAACAACTTATAGAGAAAACGGAAGCTCTCCAGGCAGCCAAGAATTCCAACCCCTTCCCTAAAGCAGTAAGCCCCATATTTATAAACTCCCTCAAGAAAACAAATCTCCTGATGACCTTATGCCAAATCCCTCGAGCAGCACCCCTCTAGCAGCATCCCTCTGTACCACGCTGCATCCTTGTCTCCTCCAGGCATAGACCCTCAACTGTGAACGACTGTGTGGGGTGTGTGAAGTGTGTGGGGTGTGTTGTTTACGTGAAAGAGAGGTGAGTGCAGTGTGTGCGTTTGTGTGAAATGGGATGGAGTCCGTAGAGGAGGGTGATGGAGTTAGGTAATGGGTTTGGGTAAATAGAGTTGGGTAATGAGTTTGGATTAGGGAAATGTATTTCAGGCTTGGATAAGAAAAAGGGTTAGGGAAAAACAAGGCTTTGGGCTTGGGTCAATGGATGAGATGATGAATGGCCAAAATGGGTTAGATGAGAACTGGGCTATGAATCAGGCCAAATGATGGGCTCAGATGATCATTTTTACTTATTTTTTTCCTTCAAATTTTCTCATTTTTCATTTTTACCTCCTTTTATTTTTTTCATTTTTTTCTCATCATTTTTTTTATTTTATTCTTTTTTATTTTTTAAATTTTCCAAATAAATTAGATTAAAAAAAATTTGAAAAAAAAAGTCCAGACAAATTTAAGTGTTCACATAATGATTAAAATACACTAAAAATAAAGGAAACAAAAAATTAAACATGAAATTCAAGAAAGAAAGAGGATAGAAAATAAAGCCAACCATGTCTCGAAACCCTAAATCTATAGCTGAGTACATATTTCCACCAATAAGTTTGGTCAACTACTCGATCCTTAAAACATTGCTTATAAGTTACTATAATAATATATAAATTAAAAAGGGTATCTATAACAATAAGTGAAAATCCACATACAAACCAAACCAAACCAAACCAAAGTTACTTCAGGGCAAGGGGATTACCTCACTAGTCCCCTGAATCTACACCGCTGTTAATCTCTTTACCTTCGAAATCGTCCAAGCCGCCGCCTAATTCATCACAGTAGGCCATCCGAGTGGTCCGGTGCAGGTCTGGTACTACCGGTGTTGTGCTGGCCTTGAGTACCCAGTTCCTGACGCCCTTGACGTACTTGTTTCACTACGGTTGCCTGAATTGAGACCACTGTTAATTTTTGCGTTCTCCAAATTTTGCGAGCCATTTCTGCTGCAGTTAAAGGAATTCCGAGTTCCAGAGCAGCCATCCTCAGAGCTGTTGTTCCCATGCCCCTTAATCTGACGAACTGTATTACGACTGCCTGAATTTTCATCGCTGCGAATTCTTGGACTGGTGATGTCTTGCGATCCAGAAAATTGGTTCCGTGATCTTGTGCTTTCACCTGAAACAGAATTATTCAGCAGGTCTCCAGAATTCTTACCGCTGTTAATCTGTGCATTTGTGTAGTTTCGTGTTCCGTCGTTGATAAAGGAGTTCTGAGTTCCAGAGCAGTGGTTCGGTGATCTTGTGCTTTCACCTGAAACTGAATTATTCAGCCGGTCTCCAGAATTCTCACCGCTGTTAACTCGAGCATTTGCCAAAATTTGTGAGCCGTTTCCGTGGTTGTTAAAGGAATTGTGTTCCAGAGACAGTTCCTTTACTCTTATCTCTGCGTCCTCCTGGCACGGTAGTTTTGGTTTTTTTGGAAAGCCCTTCTTCTTCTCCCGTTGTGGGAACTGTCACCCAGTGCAAAAAGTCAGACCCTCTACAACTCTGGCTTATTATTAAAAGAGGAGCAATGGTCCATAAATAAATAATGTCTGATTCTTGCACCAAAAAATAAAATAAAAAAACACCTTTGTTTTGAATAGAGGAAAAAAGAAAATAAGAGAGGATAAAAAAATTAAATTTAAAATAAAAAAACCTTCTCTCGTTCCTCGCAAATTATTTGTTGGATGGCATCTTGGAAACGATGGGAGTTAACAAGGAACGCAGAGTCTAGTGTTTCAATGAATCCCCTTTTTTAAATTCGAGAACAAAACTTCCAAAGTAACCCACAGTTCAATTAGATTTTTGTTTCATTATGTGCATAGTACCACAACTGTACATGAATAAGATGCAAATTGTATACTGAAAAATGAAAATAACATGAAATAACACAATATTAACTAGTGTGAAAAAAACGGTGTTCACGTATTGTTGCTTTATACACTCTTTATTAGAAAGTAGAAACACTCAGATATCATTCTTGAAGTAAAGCAGTATTTGAAGATGAAACACAGAGGTCTCAAAAATGTCCCCTCTTCATTTCTGCAACAGAATTTCTATTTTAAGAAAAATGCATCAGAAACAGAAAAATAAAATAAAATTTGGCTTGGAGCACTGAATTTTCGGGCAAGGGGTGTTACCTCAGCTGCCCCTGAATTTTCACAGCTGTTAATCTTTGCACCGGTGAAATCCTGCAAGTTGCTTTGGAAATTCTGAAACGATCTGAGAGTTCCAGAACAGTCCTCAACCACAGTACCGATACCAAAGCGGTTCAGTAGTTGTGTGATTACACTGTTACCCCAGTCTCGAGTACCCGTAACCCGCGGCTGTTGTTTCGATGCCCCTGCAGGGCCCGAACTAGGTCCACCACGGTTGCCAGAATTCTCACCGCTATTAATTATTGCATCGACGAATTTCTGGGAACCCTTTCCGTAGCAGTTGAAGGAGGACTGAGTTCCAGAGCAGTGGTTCGGTAATCTTGTGCTTTCACCACCTGAATGACTGGCCTGGTGGTGGTTCTGGTTAGAAGCCCCAGAATTCTTGCCGCTGTTAATCTCTGCACGGGTGAAATCTTGTGTCCCGTTTCCGAGGTTGTTAAAGGAGTCTAAGGTTCCAGAGCAGTGGACCACATTACTGCCACGCCCAACGGGATCATTACTAGTGGCAATGAGATTCCGATCCCCTTTGCCGTTGGCTCCTTTTGCCATGGTGCTTTGGTTTTCTGCTTCGATCTAGATCGCTCGGGTGATGAAGAAAAAAAACAGGTAAAAAAAAAAAGAGTAAACACCACTTTTTCTCCTTCCATTTATAAATGAAATAAATTGAACATATTAAAACATTATAAACTCAACTTATTATACCTTTTTATTGGGGATTGGATATCAAATTCTTTTAAGAACTTTAAGTTTATAATTAATAACTAATTTAGGATACCTCTTTCAAGTTTTGAATAATTCTATAAGTTTATATTTTATAATTAAAAACAAATGATTCCGACCATTATAAGTTACTTCCGCCGTGGTAAATTTTGTTTGGTCGTGATAAATAGGATAACTTATTTATTTTATCAAAAAATTAATAAACAAATAAATCAATTATATCTATATCTATCTATACTACTATAAAGGAGATCTCCCTTTTTGGTATCCAATTTTAGATTTTTCAAAAAAAAAAAAGACTATTGTTTGAAACATAAAATAATAAAATAAATAAAATTATAAATTTATCATGTTTGAGGTTACCAAGTTTCACTCTTTTCAGTGACCTCTCCCTCACTTTTCTCTTGTTCAGTAACCTCTCCTTCAAATGATATGGTGAGCAAGCTTGCTCAGTTTCCTCTTTTTATAGTAAGAGAATTCAATATGCGGGCTTTTAGTATAATTTAATTTGCACAGAACATGATTATGAAAGTATAATGACGAGTTTGAGTAATTTAATTAAATATTAATAAAAAAATTAAACATTGAGAATAGGAATATAACTAGTCTTTTTTTGTCAATAATTTTTATAGGAAAATTTTGAAGTGCATGTAAAGGAACAAAAAAAAAAAAATCGACGTGTAATGATTAAATATACACTAAAAATAAAGGAAACAAAAAATTAAAAATGTCCCATGAAATTCATTGGATGATAGACTAGTATATATTTAATCGAGAGAAAGAAACTGCTGGGAGGATAGAAAATAAAGCCAACCATCGTTTTGAGACACAACTTTACATATTTGCAACATTGGCCTATAGCTAAGTACATATTTCCACCAATAAGTCTGGTCAACTACTTAATCCTTAAAACGTTGTTTATAAGTTACTATAATATATAAATTAAAAAGAGAATCTATAACAATAAGTGAAAATCCACATACAAACCAAACCAAAGTTACTTCCGGGCAAGGGGGATTACCTCACTAGTCCCCTGAATCTACACCGCTGTTAGCGTGTGTTTGGAACGCCCACCCAAACGTGCATTTTAGGAATGTAACAGGCTTTTTCCAGCTAAAAATATTGTTTTGATATGCGTTCAAGTGTTGTCTCAAAATTGATTTCAGCTCCAAACTGGCATTTGATCTGAAGCAAGTTAAACTTGCTTCTGCGTTCAGCAACTTTGATTTTTGCCTAACTAAATTATTCCATACCCATTTTCTCCTTCTTTCACCTCTTGCAGTTTCTTTACCCCACTCTACCTTTTGTCTCGAAACATTTTCTCAGCTGAGTGAGGGTGAGAGGTATCATTTTTTGTCTTCAAATCCAAAATAATCCGCTACCAAAGAGTGCAAGGCAGTTGAGAGTGAGAGGTGCTATCATTGCTAGAAGAAGCAAAGCGACTGAAATTTACAGAAATTTCTCACGGGATAAACGAAATAAGCATAAAATAAAGAAACATACCCACTCAATTCTCAGCACGGCTCTGAACTTTTGGGACAATGTTCTTCAGTTTGTTGGAGATTGTTCTCTGATGCCTCTGTTTTCTTGTTTGCCGGTTGGCATATATTTTCCGTTTCTCATATAGGCAAGCCTACTTTTGCGGTTATGATGCTTATATTCTGGAACATTCATCAAAGGAATCACTAATTGTTGAAATTAGAAAAGGTGGCTTCGGGAGTTTTCTCTTTTGAATCCTTACTTTTTCATTTTTTGTAATGCTAATTTTTTTTACTTGCTTATTTTAACTATATATTTTAAAGAGTATTTGACCGGATTTAGTATTGATTGCTTCTTTGAGTGTATAATTGTTATGATAATATTTATGTTAGTTGTTAAAGTATAGTTAAAAAATAATGAAACAAAATATAAGGGCAATGTAGACAAAATAATATATTATTATAGTTATATTCAAATAATTTTATTATACAATATTTTAAACAAATTTAACTTTTTTTAAAAAATTGCCACCAATTTATTTAGGGATATATGCAGGCTGCTGTTGAGAGATGGATCTCTCTTCGAGCAATCCTTCATCATAGGTAATATGTTCTGTGGCCCCAGAATCAATTATCCAGGGCCTGCAAAATATAGAGTTACCTGCCATGTTAATCGTGGGCTTTGGTTGACGCATTGCTGGTCCAGTTTCATGGTCTCCTTACAGTTGTTGCATTAGCTTTTCATATTGTTGCATTGACAATCTTGGGATTGGACTACTCTCTGTGGTTACTTGTGTTGCCTTGAATCCACTCTTTTTGTTGTTCCAAGTGGCTGCCTTTTCGTTCTTGTCACGATTGGACTTTCTCCAATCTTGAGGATAGCCAACAATTTCCCAGCATTCCTCTTGAGTGTGTCCTATTTTCTGACAGTGATCACATTTTGGTTTTTCCTTCTTGCTTCCGTTGCGGTCATTTCCATCTCAATATCGTGCATTCTGAGTTTGGAATGTTGTGGTCTCAGTCATAGGTCTATGCACGGTTGAAATGAGTCTTTGTTGGTCATCCTCTGCCACCAAGTGATAGGCGTGACCAAGAGTGGAGGTGGGTGTCATGCTAAGGATTTGAGTCTTCACGGTGCCAAAGATATCATGAAGACCCATAAGAAAATCATAAAGCTGCTCTCTTTCCCTCATCTGTGCAATTCATTTTTGTATGTCACATTTGCATCCTCCACATGTGCATTTGGGCCATGGTGAAATAGATTGAACCTCATCCCACAACCCTTTCAGCTTGGTGTAGTATGAAGGAACAGACAACTTTTCTTGCCTGAGGAGGGTTATGGCATGTATAAGTTCATAAATTCTTGGTGCACTTTCCTTGGGAATCTTTCTTCAAGATCGGCCCAGATTTCATGCCCAGTGTTAGCATACCAAACGCTGCTTCTGACCTCCTTGTCCATGCCACTCTTAAGCCATCCTTTGACCATTGCATTGCATCGCATCCAATGTGCCAGATTAGGCGAATCAATTTCCGGCATGGGAATGGTCCCATCAACGAAACCTACCTTGTTCTTGGCATACAAGGCGTTGCTCATATCAACGACCCATTCACCATAATTGCCATCGTGTAGAGGCTCGCCGACAAAGACTTGTGCTTGATGATCTGAAGCATGAAGGTAATAGGGAGACATAGTATCGATGTGGTTTTCAGTACCTTTGGTATTGTTGATCTTTGCTGTGTCGGTAGGGGATTTCGTCGCATCATTGGTTGATGATGATGAATTACGATCCTTTTTAGCCGTAGCCATGAATTTGTAGTATCACTGTGCTAGGATTTTAGCTCTGATACCATGTAAAATAACAGAGTGTGATAGACTGAATATGCTTTTCATTCATTGAAATTGAAATCTGAATACAACTAGAATCCCATTTATACACTAATAAAAGAGGTCCTGTGCTGAGCATGCGAGCATCCACGCTCAGCGCTACAATGGCGAGAAGCTATTAGAGGTTCAGCCTAAAGTATCAGCGGTAAGCGCTCTATCATCTCTTCATCACCTATTTGATTTTTAGATAAAGTGAAATGATTTTTCATTTTTTAGATTAGCCGAACATGATGCTACTTCGTGATCCAGTGTCTCAAAAATTACTCTGGATTTGAATTATTCTTCAAACTTTGATGCTTTTTGATATCTTGGTCGGGTAACTATTATTATCAATTCTAACCTCTTTTTTTTTTTTAACTTTCTAATGATTAATTTTTGTGGCGAACAAGTTTTATAATTTGGTTGAATGGATTTACTTTTCAGTTCACGAAAGATGTTAATTTCAATCTCTTCAATTATTAAGTTATCATCATCGGGTACCGGGGGGGGACTGTCTTTGAAGTGTATTTATCACCATACAATTCTGAAGGTTTGGACTTGGCTCTGTTTATGCAGTTTGTTTCATATAATCATGTCATTCTTTTATTATTATTATTATTATAAGCTAATGTTTTTCACACTGCGTTCTCCTTTTGAAAATTGATAATAATTATAAATTTGTGATTTGATATTGTCCAGTTCTAAATTAAACTTATCTACTTTTCACATTCTGTTATGGTTATTATAGTGCTGCCTAAGGGGAAAGATTGATTCCAATGGCTGTGTCGCTGCTTTTTGGAGGAGCGGTTAAATATGGGTCTGAATTTTATTCTTTCTGCAGAGGTGAGAGCACATTGCTATTTTTTTCTACACTTTGTTTAGTCTGTGTGTAATGCATAAAGATCTAGTTTGGTGGGGATCATTCAAATAATATGGTCAGCTTTTGCTATTTGCCTTGATACGGTTTTCATATTTGTTCGTTGCAGCTTGATCACAGGAAAAAGGACTACAAATTTGGGTTTAATTTGACCGTTGGAGAATAGATTAGCAGGACCAGGACTCTGTTTTCATTACTACAGCCAGCTGAGCAGGCTTTCTTGCTTCTTTTTCCTTGTTAGAGATTTTTCTTTCTAAGAAAAGAAAAGAAAGGAGGAAACATCATTTGTGTTGGGAAACATTAATTATAATCCACAAGTTGCTCCAGAAATTTGAGTAGTCATCAATTTATTCGGAAATTGGGCCCAAAAAAAAAACCTTCATTTATTTGGAACTTGCCCTGTTTTCCCTTGATGGGGATGTAGAGTGATATCAGGTTAATGCATATTGTGAGGATTCATTTTCAATAATGCCTTGGTATGCCATTTTTTGGGGCTAAAGTCATTGCATAATTTACTGATAGATTAAAAGGTTAAATTCGGTTTGCCTCCTTGTAGTTTGGGGGCAATATCACTTTGTCACCATATTGTTTTCATTGTCACTTTACTCCCTTGTGGTTTGTTCCATTATCAATTTGTACCCTGCAATTTCATTGCCAATATACTTGTTAGCTCGTCTTTTTTTACCATATTAACTAAGAAATGTTTGTTTGTGTTATAATCCGATAAGCCAGCAGGTTTACACATAGACATGCTAAATTTACACACATTAAGACATGTCTGTTGGTTTTTAAGATTTCTAATTTTTAGTAAAGAAGGAAACTGTTGTTAGGAGAATAAAGGAATACTTGATATATTTGTAACCACAAGGGAGCGAGTATCACCGCCTTACTGGAACTAACCACGGGCAAAGTGACAGACTTTAGAGGGTGGCAAATTGTCCCAAATGACGGGCAAACTGAACGTAATCCTAAATTAAAGTACTATTTTGGTTCTAAAATATATTGGAGTGGTATATTCGGTATCAGGGATAATAGCGGTAAATGCCCCCCTATTTTTCATTTGTTCTGCTGGTTACATTTAAATTATATGTTACTTCGTAAAATATGGGTTTACTTTGCATATTTTTATGATATGAGAAGCTTAGCGGGATAGATCCATTGAGATACTGCAATAGCAATAAAATTACCAAATCAAACTCAAATTGGTCATGGCTAGCAGTAAAAGTACTAAATCAAAATCTAAAGGCCTTCATAAATTCTCTCAAATTCCTACAAAGGGAGCAAAAAAGCAAACAAGAAAAAATTCTTACTCATCGGTCATGGAGACCTCTTTAGTTTCATACAGATGATACATCCAAAGAGGTTCAAGCAACTCCTTTGCACAGTTTAATTTCTCCAGATCATCTTCATCGCTGCTGCAATTTCCCTCTCTATCTTAGGATAGATTTCTTGCAGAGAAGACAGCATCGTCACCCCAATCCCTGCCAACATGTTTAAATAACTTAAAACATACAAAGTGCAGGAGTCCTAATGCCATTCCAAAGTCCTTTCTTTCCAGTCCAACAAGTGAACAAGCCAAGGAAAGAGCATCTCTTGCAACAAGATAAAAGGGAGGAAGTGACCAAATCAAAAACAGTTCAGTAGTAAACTAATAATTTAATTGGATTTGGCCTATGAGTCAACTTACACTGTCATGACTCGTGCATATATATTATGAGAGCAAATAACTGGAGGTGGATTCTTAATGCTTCTTACTAAATCTTCCATTGCAATTACTATGGATAGCCATAACAACTAAATGATTCAAACAAGTAGCTTTATGATTGTAACTTAGTCAAAGAAACTGCAAAACAATGAGATTCGTAAGTTACATTTGAATGTTTTAACTAGAGGGAGGTTCCAGAACTCTGAAGAGGTTACATTTGAATGGCTTGCCACAAAAGGCCATTTCTACATATTAAGGGACTGGCTATTTCTAAAGTAAGCTTGAAATTTCAATATGTTTTTCCTCTGAGGTTAATTAGCCAAAGAAAGGAATCAAAGGATATGATATTGATCATTAATATATGAAAGTCATAATAAAGGTTTTTCTCCTGCTCTGATGGAGGCCTCAATGCTTTGGCGCTCAACACCCTGCAGCTGTCCAAACACGCCAAATGAGCCAATCCAAATTTAAAGATATGGTCACTGGAAGCACATATACATGAACTCTATCATATTAACGTCAAGAAAAATTTGAAAAACTTAGTAGTAAAGGTGAATGTTTGCAGAAACACCCAATCGGTAGAAATCATAGGCAACTTTCACAGTAAATCCCAATATACTCAAAGTGGACAGCAATGCTTATATGTATGATCATCCATTACATTGAGGTAAACCTAAAAGGTTTGGGGAAAAAAGAACAACATGGCAAGTAACAAGGAAGATATATTATATTTTAAGGACCGGCACTTATGCTATACCTCACTTACAAGCATTTCCAAGTATGTAGAACAGAGAAGACATGGAGACAACATCTTAGAAAGCACAAACCAAAGACTGATGGACCCAAACAGATCAATATACCTAGAGCTTCAAAATTGTAAAAGGCATTCAGAGGAAACAACAGTCATTATTCTACTGACCATGTGGTCAGAACCCTAACTAAACCTATGATCTATGCATTCTGTCAAACAGGTTATGCTTAACCTACCACACACAGAATCAAAGTAAAGAAATAAACCCAACCTAGGCACATTACTAAACTTACAATCATCAGTCAATACATAACAACCAAAGCCATCATGATACATATGTTAAAGCAAATATCGAACTAATCATGCCCTTTTTACTTTCAGTAGGCACATTAAGCTCATTATAAATTATCCATAGTTCAGCTTGAAAATAGAAAATAATGGAGAAAACCCAATTGCCATTGTTTCTATGATATGAACCAAGTGGGGTTGATTGGGGGGAATCCAGCTTCTATCTTCCCTTTCTTCCTATTCGCTCTATTCCCTGTCTCTCTTCTCTCTTAATCACAAGTTATAGAAAATCAAAGGAATTTTCAGAAAATTCTAGGAATTCAAAAAACAGAGAAAAATCCCCCAATGTTTCCCCTACTCAGAACAGAAAGGAAACCCCAAAAAAACCAAAAGGACTCCGATCACTTAAAACCAGAAAACCAAAATGAGAAACAGAGGTGCAAACCGTTTGCCAATCTATAGTCAATGTCTCTGTTCACAAAGAGGAGAAGCTTGCAAACCTTGCAAGCCGTTGCGAGAGGAGCTGCTTGCAGAGGTGGTGTGGTGAGGATTCTTGTCTTAGTTCCTCTCGTAACTAGGGTGAGGGATTTCTCTTCGTGATTGTTTCTAACTATGTGGAATGGTTTCTTCCGCAAATATGAAAACTTGAAAACGATATTTGAAATTAAATCGGATAGGAAAACTGATAAGAAAACAGTTCCGGTCAGTCATTTCCACATGTAAAAATTTATATTGGAGCACATTTAGGGGTATCAATATCCCTTAAAAAAAGAAGGGTACCTAAAAAAGTTCCAATTGGATGTACCCAATATTGCAGGCAGTAGTTACTAGATACACATTGTTTTGCTCTTACTATCAAAGTTTTGAAAACCAAACCAATCATTGAATTGGTCAAAGAATAAATTTAAGGTTCAATAGTCCAACCATAATCAAATCGATGTATAATTAAATAATTTAAATATATATTATGTATAATTATATATATACTGATTAAATAAATAAAAATTATAAAAACAATAAAATATGATAAAAAAAAAATAGTTTCATAAAGCAAAAAAAAAAAAAAAACATTCACATAAGCAACACAACATTAAGTCACTATTATAAACATAATTCACATAGTTTACAACTTTCATGCAATATTTTCTAAGCTTGATCTTCGGGCGGGGTATCACCAAATAAGAATGAACACTGATGATATAGCCAAGACAGCCTTTAGAACCCCACAAGGCCATTACGAGTTCCTAGTCATGCCATTTAGGTTAACCAACGCTCCAGCTACATTTCAAGCCACAATGAACTTTATATTCAGGCCTTTTATCGGCAATTTGTCACTGTGATGATATATTGATCTACAGAAAAACCCTGCAAGATCATCTCAGTCATCTCTCCCAAGTACTACAGGCCTTGAAGGATAAAAGCTTCTTTGCTAAGACTAGTAAATGCGTCTTTGGGCAGTGCTCTGTTGAATACCTAGGACACATTGTTACTAGTTCAGGAGTGGTTGCTGATCCTAATAAGACTCGGGCAATGGTCGATTGGCCAACACCAACAAACCAGAAGCAGATTCGAGGTTTCCTAGGCCTCACGGGCTATTATAAGAGATTCATTCGAAATTATGCCACTTTGGCTCATCCATTGACAACTCTTCTAAAATCTGAGAAATTTTCTTGGACAACTGAAACACAAGCTGTTTATGACAGATTGAAGAAAGCTATGACAAAAACTCCTGTACTAGCATTACCAAACTTTAGTTAGCAATTCACAGTGGAAACTGATGCGTCAGCATTTGCTATTGGAGCAGTATTATCTCAGAACTCTCACCCTATTGCTTATTTCAGCAAAAAGTTGAATCCAAAGATGACAACAACATCTGCTTATTTGAGGGAACTTTATGCTATAACACAGGCATTTCACAGGTGGAGACACTATCTCCTTGGTACTACATTCACAATCCTCACAGACCACAAAAGTCTAAAGGATCTTATGACTCAAGCCATACAAACACCAGACCAACATTACTACCTTAGTAAGTTACTGGGGTTCAGTTACACCATCTCATATAGAGCAGGTTCTAATAACCTTCCAGCAGATGCATTATCCAGGATTGAGGAACAAGAGACCCAGCATCATTGTCAATTGTTGCAGCCTGCTGGATGATATCAAACAAGAAATCAATCAACAACCTGATCTCAGAAAACTTTCTGAGCAAATAGGTAAGGGCGAACAACCACCTGGATTCTCTCATAAAGATGGTCTCATCTTATTCCAGAATAGAATCAGAATCTCTGAACACTCCAAACTGAAATTCACCATTTTGCAAGAAATGCGTGCATCTCCTCAAGGAGGACAATGGTTTTCTTCCAACCTTCAAAAGGATCGCAGAAAACTTTATTTGGCCTAACATGCGACAGGAAATCCAGGATTTTGTCACTAAATGCCAGATTTGCCAACAAACCAAGTATCCTACTGCAAAGCCTACTATGGGTTTACTGCAGCCATTGCCTATCCCAACAGAGGTTTGGTCTGTAATCTCTATAGATTTCATTACAAATCTCCCTAAATCAGCTGGATTTACTGCCATTATGGTGGTCATAGACAAAGTGACCAAATATGGTCACTTTGTAGCCTTGCGCCCCAAATTTACTGCCCCTATAGTGGCTAAGGCATTCATCAGTTCAGTTGTTAAGCTACATGGATTTCCATCCATCATAATCTCAGATAGAGATCCCATCTTCCTTAGTAAATTCTGGAGACAATTATTCCAGTTCAGTGGGGCATCACTCAACTACAGTTTAGCTTATCACCCACAATCTGATGGACAAACAGAGGTCCTAAATAGATGTGTTGAGCAGTATCTACGAGCATTTGTATTTTCCCTACCCTACTGCATGGTCATCCTACCTCCATTGGGCTGAATTATGTTACAATACTAGCCATCACACAGCTATCACTATGTCACCATATCAAGCCTTATATGGCAGATCCCTTCCCACACTTCTCGGATATATCTCAGGCAAGGCTTCTGTCGATTCAGTTGATGAAGCTCTACTACACGAACTGAATTGATGCATCAACTTGCGATCAACTTAGCGAAGGCACAAGCCAAAATGAAGAAGATAGCTGACAAATCGAGATGACACGTATCCTTCATGATTGGTGATTGGGTATGGGTCAAGTCTCAAAATAAGGGGCAACAGTCCTTAGCAAAGAGATTATCACAGAAGCTCACTACCAGATATGTATTTTAGCCAAAATTGGGCAGGTAGCATACAAGCTTGATCTCCCAGCAACCCGTAGAGTACACCCAGTGTTCCACATAAGTTTACTCAAACCTTTTCATGGTGAATCAATCCCAACTTCAAGCCCAATTACCCCTGCAGAGTTTCAAGGTCAACTGCCTAAACCTAGAGGCATCATTGCTACAAGAACAATACAAAGGGACACTAATACAATCCTTCAGTATTTAGTGGATTGGGCACATCTGAACCCAAATGAAGCTTCATGGGAAGATGCTACAGTACTACAGGACCTATTTCCCAAGTTCCAATTTCCATAGCCAAGCCTTGAGGACCAGGTTTCTTTTGAAGGGGAGCCTAATGTTAACATTCGAACGAATCAAGCAAGAGAAACAATTACTAGTAACTGAAAGTAACTAAAAGTAGTTAGAGATTTTAGCTATAAATAATTAAAAAAAGCCAGTTTAGAGGGGACATGTGTATTGAAGATGGTTGTATTGGAGGTGGCTCTGCCTCGAGGAAGAGCTTTTCTGTAATCTTCCTGAATCATTAGTTCAATTCAAGATTCTGATCCAGGGAGGAACGTCATCACTGCGATCTTTTCTGTTCATACTCGTTCTCTTCCTCTCTTGTTTCATCCCTTAATTCTCTAGTCTACAAGTGCTAGTGTTAACAGCTTCATTGTGGCTAGATTGAACCAAGGTGGCAGTAAGTTACATATAGTGTTGTTGAATTGAGGAAATTGTTTGGTAATCCATCCATTTCAGAGTCATTTTTAATTGAGATCTACTATCCATTTTAGAGATAACTATTAAAAGAAAATGAGTAGATTATTATATATCAATTATTTGTTATATTTGTAATTTATATTTTATAAAAATTCAAACTGTACTTTAAAAGATCTAAATTTGATGATATTTCACCATTTATTATTTTTTTAATTGCAATATCATTCATATATAACTGCACTTCAAAAGAACTGTAATCAAAATCAAACAAAATAAAAATTGAGCAGGTCATCATCTAGTATTATTAAAAACGACTGCTATATCTATATGGCTCTCAAGTTGCGACGAGTATGTTTCGTCCAATCAAATTTTGATGGGAGACGAAGTATGTATTTTTTTTTTGGTCCCTAAACGAAGTATGTATTGTAGTGATATTTATAATTTTTAATATTTGTTTATTATATATTTATATTTATTTAATTATATGCACTTTGTGAGCCAGTAGCTCAGCCTACTCGATCACACAAATTTTTGCTCCTTTGGATTGAGGAATGGAGTTTTTCATAAAAAGGTAAGTGTCAAGACTTCGAATGAGCCAGTAGCAACAAATGGAGAGTTAGGTGCAGCATGTGCTTGTATGTTGGTCAGACAAACAGATTCAAAAAGCTCACACACACACCAGATAAACAGATTCAGTTAAACATTTGGGCATAAAGCTAAAAGCCTAAATCACACCGAAATTTCAGGCAAGGAAGATTACCTTAGCTGTCCCCTGAATTTTCACCGCTGTTAATCCTTGCACCACTGAAATCCTGCGATTTGCTTTGGTTATTCTCAAACAAGCGCCGAGTTCCAAAACAGTTCAAGCGGTTTGGTAGTTGTGTGCTTCCATAGTTATTGAACGAGTCTCGAGTACCCGTAACCCGCGGCTGTTGTTCCGATGCCCCTGCAGGGCCTGAACTAGGTCCACCACGGTTGCCAGAATTCTGACCACTGTTAATTATTGCACCGGCGAATTTCTGGGAACCCTTTCCGTAGCAATTGAAGGAGGACTGAGTTCCAGAGCAGTGGTTCTTTAATCTTGTGCTTTCACCCCCTGAATTACTGGCCTGGTGGTGGTTCTGGTTAGAAGCCCCAGAATTCTTGCCGCTGTTAATCTTTGCATCGATGAAATTTGGTGGCCCGTTTCCTTGTTTGTTAAAGGAGTTTACGGTTCCAGAGCAGTGGCCCACATCGCTGCCACGCCCAACGGGATCATTACTGGAGCAAGTGTTACCTGCAACCCGAAAGTGTTGCAAACTAGTAGAAGGGGTAGTAGTGGAGCTGGGGTTGTGATCCCCTTTGGCGTTGGCTCCTCCTGCCATGGTGCTTTGATTTTGTGCTTGGATCTAAGTCTCTTATATATCTCACGAAATCTCTTGAAGAAATCAACTAATGAATTTTTTAGGTACAATAGCACAATCCTTAAACTATTTTGTAATAATAGGGCCCCACAGGAGGGGTTACCCGAAATTACCACGGATAATTTTTAATGTGCATTAATACGGTGTGGTATAAATAATAGATATTTAAATTTTTTAAATATGTAATTAAAAATTTAATTATTAACTTAAATGTATAAAAAATATTTATTAAAAAAAATCAACTTCATGTCTGAATCTCAAAAAATTAATCCTTATATGTAGGAATATTTTTAACATCGACTTGAATATTATTATCGCTTTTGACATTGGATCTTAACCCTCTAGCAAATGTTCACCAAAAAAAAAAAAAGGAGCAAGCGTGCATTAACAAGGGGATGGGATTGATTTTTATTCTTTACATAATTGTTTCTTTGTTATTATAGGATTTATTTTCTTCCTTTACCTTACCTGTAAGTTTACTAAAGTACTTTAGGATTTGGGAATTTGGCCTAACTACAGTAGATTAGGAAATAATTTATCAAAATACCACTCATTTAAAACATTTTACCCTTATACTGTCGTTTTTGCCACGTTGGTAATTTTTTTTTTAATATTCCACGTGTATCACGTCAACACGGTTGGCGTGATACACGTCATCACGCCAACCGTGTTGACGTGATACACGTGGAAACGCTCATGACAAAGGCGTGATATATACATATCACGCCACCCGCTGTTGACGTGATGACGCCAGTATCACGTCAACCGCTGACGTGATACACGCCAGTATCACGCCTACCGCTTGACGTGATACACGTAACCCTAATTCCGCTCCTCTTTTCTTCTTCTTCCTTTCTCTTTTCTTCTTTCTTTCTCTTCTCCTCTCCGCCGCCGCCGTCGCCCTCTCCCTCCATTTTTCCTCCGTTGCTCCTCCTTCAACCCACCATATCCCCCATTTTCCTTATTTACAGGTATGTTATTCATCTTTTAATTATATTTTATTACTGAAAATTTTTGTTTATATGTAAGATTTAAGTTTATGTAGTTGTACATTAGTTATTTTGTAGCAATTGTAGCTTTATTGTTATAATGAAGTATAAAACATATGTATATTGTATTTTTTTGAATGCTATTATTGTTGAGATGTATAGATTATAATTTATTGATAGTTTATATTATATTATATGATAATTAAATTATGTATATTATGTTGTGGTAGGATATATGTATATTGTATATTTTGTAATGTAGCATTATTGATATGTTGATTGCTATGATTTATATTATTTGATACTTATATTATATATATTATGTTGTGATAGGATATATGATTTATTTATGATCCTTATTGTATGATATCTATATGCTATATTTTATGTTCTTATGGTATAGTATAAGATGTATGTTTTTTAGTGTATTTATAACATTTTTTATAGCATAAATTTTAATGTGATAGAAGGTGTGATCTATATATAATTTATTTTGTGATCCTAAATTTTAGTTGATTTGTGTTCAGAATATTTTAAAATGGGAAAACCACTCCTTGTGCTAATTTTCTCTAACGGGAGAATGTGTGAGGGTGAAGAGGGTGTTAAGTATGATGGTCCTCCTCCTAAGTCAATATTGATTAAACGAGAAACTACTATTAGTGGTTTGAAGCGGATGATTCATTTAAAACTGAAATTTCAACCAAATCAAGTGATCTCACGGCTCCAGTATCGGTTCCCTGAATGGTGTAACGTGTTGAGGTGGATAGCTCTTCCATTGGAAGATGATGAAGATATTGCATGTATGATTGATAGTTATGAGCAATATCCTAACATTGCTTCGATGCAAGTGTATGTTGAGGTGGAAACAATTGAAGATCATGTCAATGTGATAGCTCCTTCTGTTACTTGTATTGAAGCTGGACCTTCTAGAGATACGTCAATTTATCCCATCAACACTCAATTGTCTATGGCTCAAAATGATCCGATACATCAATATCAAGAAGTTAACATTGTTGAACGTCATGAGCCTTTTCACACTTCTTACATTGCTGAAGTAACTCATGTTGAACAATGTGAGCCTTCGAGCATGTACAATGTTACTAACCATGAACAAGTTGCATGTGACTTGAACTTTGCAAGTGAGAATCCAATTATCAGAGATGCATTGTCCGATACCAGTGAAGATGAAGGGGTGTTACCTGATAGTGATGATAGTGACACTGACATAGAAGGAGACTTTGATGCCAATGAAAATTTAGAAGATCCTCCAAGACAAAACATTCTTATGACGTCTTCTGTTCCATCATTTGTAATGCATACACATAATGCACCTACAGTCACAACGGCTCCAGTATCTGTTTTTATGCCTCCGTCCCCTATGTTCTCAAATATTGATTGGGTGTCTTGAGAAATCCGGATTTGTTTCCTGAATTAGTTAGGCCTGGTACTTGGAGTTCAACAGAAGAGCTATATATTGGGTTGCAATTCCCTACAAAAGAAGCTGTGAACTTGGCCCTTAAACATTACTCACTTAGACGACATCAGAGCTACAAGGTTGAAGAGTCTGATAGCCGAAGATTAAGTGTTAAATGTCCTAGATTTGGCAACGGATGTAACTGGAGGGTTAGGGCCATTTTAGGGAAAAAATCAAATGTGTGGCAAATTACAAAATATGATGGCCCTCATACTTGTGTTAACCCTGCTCTTTCCCAAGACCATACTAAATTGGACTCCGATATGATTTGTTCTTGCATTTTAGACATGGTCAGTGTGAAACCAGACGTGCCTATATCTTTAATTATTGAAAGGATTAAGGCTATGTTCTCATACAAGGTATCATACAGGAAAGCTTGGAAGGCTAAACAAAAGGCCATTGTTAAGGTATTCGGAGATTGGGAGAAATCATATCATATGTTACCTAGATGGTTAGGTGCATTACAAATGTACATGGAAGGCAATCGTGGTTGAGATTCAAACAAATCATTTTGTTCACCACAATCGTGTTGATCCCTCCAAGCAAATGCTTCATCGATTATTTTGGACATTCAAGCCATGTGTTGATGGATTCCCATTTTGTAAGCCTATTATTCAAGTTGATGGTACACACTTGTATGGGAAATATCGCCATAAGCTGTTAATTGCCACAACACAAGATGGAGATCGACATCCGTTGCCACTTGCATTTGCTATTGTGGAGGGAAACAAAGGATGCTTGGAGTTGGTTCTTAGGTTGCATTCGAACACATGTCACTCAACAACAAGGGCTATGTCTGATTTCTGATAGACACGCTAGCATATTGGAGGCAGTTAGAAATCCACACTTAGGTTGGCAGCCGCCTCACGCCTATCATGTCTTCTGTATTCGACATATTGCTAGCAATTTTAATAGCAGGTTCAAGAATGTGGTACTTAAAAAACATTTGATAAATACAGGTACATTTCATATTCTATATTTAAGGTTCCATTTCTTAAGTAATAATGTGTCACGCAACTAATGATGTTAAAGTCTTTGTTGTACAGGATATGAACCTAGTAAGACCAAATATGCATCCATGCTGGAGAAGTTGATGATTGATGAAGATATGTCCAATTGGATTAATTCAATCCCTAAAGATAAATGGTCAAAGTCATTTGATGGTGGCCGAAGATTTGGACATATGACTACAAACTTATCCGAGTGTATTAATGGAGTCTTGAAGGGAGGCAGAAACCTACCAATAACTGCATTGGTTCAGATGACATTTTTTAAATTGGTTGAGTACTTTGTTTGCCGTAGTCGGAAGGTCCATGAACAAGTTACAAGTGGACAAGTGTATACCGATGATCTTGTCAAATCTATGATCGCAAACAATCTAGTTGCGAGCTCCCATCAAGTGCGCGATTATAATAGAGAATCCACAAGATTTGACATACAAGAGGCACGTCATCCTATAACACAAGTCAGTCAAGATTTACTTTAAACCTTAATGAAGGATGGTGTGATTGTGGTGATTATCAGGCGTTACATTACCCATGTTCTCATGTTATTTCTGCATGTGCTGCTTTGGCCATTAATCCTATGGAATATGTTCATCCAGTTTATAAGTTGGAGAATATTGTCAAAGCTTACCAGGGTCATGGTATCCGATTAAGGATGAGCCTTTTTGGCCCCAGCTCCAAAGAATAACATTAGTAGCAGATCCACTTTGTTTCGCACTGGTCGGCCGAAGTCAACCCGTATCAGGAATGAGATGGATTGGATTGAATCAGGACCAAGACAAAGATGCCGTTTATGTGGTGAAGAGGGACATAATCGTCGTAGTTGTCCATCTCGTAGATCAAGAACTTCTGGAGAAGGCCCTTCTAGTTGATTTGAGCTTTAGTTTATTATGTGTAACATTGAGCTTTAGTTTATTATGTGTAACATTGAATTTTAGTTTATGATTATCATTGTACTTTATAACGACTGAACATTAGTCATTGAACATTAATCATTGTACTTTATATTTCATGTAATGAATTACTCACTTTTATGATGCATTAGTCAATGTATGAGTATTACTGTGTGATGACTGAACATGATTTAAATTGACAATTATTACCAGGAGACATGACTTTAGATCCATCGCGCCAGGAATTGAAACCAGGGCCCGAGGATCCGTCCTTACTTGTATTGCAGCCAGTTCATATATCACAGCATATATGGAATGGATCGGTATATTATGTTATATAATTAATTGAATTTGAGTTATTATGTTTAAGCAAATGTTTTCAACGAACCTCTAATTGTTGATTATGTTTAATCAGGCTGATCGATCATTGCGTGTCAGACGTGCTCACAAATATAAGCACGATCCGCCACATGACGCTCTCATTCCATACCTACAGCTATCAGGCTTCATTGGCGTAGCCCATTGCAGTTATTTCCCAGTTGACCATTACCTCATTAGTGCATTAGTTGAGAGATGGTGGCCTGAGACGCATACATTTCATCTTCCTGTTGGGGAGTGCACCATCACTTTGGAGGACGTGTCTATCCAGTTAGGTCTTCCGATTGATGGCTTACTGGATCGGGAGTACTTATCACGATCGGATTGATTTGTGTGAGAGATTATTAGGCGTCACACCCCGACGATTTATGAGATGAGGGGTGGAGGGCTTAGTATGTCATGGTTGAGTAGCTACTTTCACACTATCCCACCTGGTGCAGATGAGATAGTCCTGCAGCGACATGCGCGAGCATATATCTTGAGATTGATCGGGGGCATGCTGTTTCCAGATAAGTCTGGAAGATATGTACACTTGATGTATCTTCCACTCCTTGAGGATCTTACTGCTGCAGGCCAGTATAGTTGGGGATCTGCATGTTTAGCTTACCTGTACCGGGAGTTATGTAAGGCCACTAACTATGATACGAGAGACATTAGTGGTGCATGTATCTTACTACAGATGTGGGCATGGGATAGGTTTCCCCTCCTTGCTCCAGCATTGTTAGATCCTGATGATGATGACATTATTGAGCATGCGATTGATCGTGGCCAGTTTCGTCCACTTGGATATCGGTAAGTTTATAATCATTTGTTTTTATTAATATATACATGGATTTATATTCTTATTTGTTAATATCATTGTTACTTGCGCATTGTAATAGGTGGCATTGTCATAAGAGTTTGGCAGAGACTCCACTTCACGTCTTATCGTATTATCGACGCCACCTGCATCGTCTCAAGAAATCTGAGGTATATAATGTTGTAAACAATCCACTGATTAAATTTACTATAACACTCATCGATAAACTTAATGTCTAATTGTCTCTTTTATGTAGTTCATATGGCAGCCATATACAGATGAGCTTGTATCCACGCTTCCAGCATTCTGTGTTGCTGACAGAGACTTGTGGCGAGCTGTGGTTCCACTTATATTCTTCCACATTGTTGAGTGGCACCAACCAGATAGGGTCATGCGTCAGTTTGGTCTTAATCAGCCAATACCTCGCGCACCACATCAGCCTGACCATTTGCATACCATTTCTTTGAAGGGGAGGTATGATGAGTATTGGCCTAGAGTACACAGGCAGTACATAGCTATCTGGGATAGTCGCCAGGATCATATCATTACCGGTGAGCCATTGACTCAACCTTTGGGGGTACATTCGGAGTACATAAGATGGTATAAGCGGGTCACTAGACGATGGATTACTCCTATTGCAGCTAGTATTGGACTTGTGGTATGTAGATTGTCTATTGTATTTGCACATGCAATTTGTCTCTTTTATCTAATGTTATTGCATTTTCTAGGCTGATACTGCAGAGATGCAATATAGCTGGACTACACCGGAGGGTCATTCTGCCTTTAACCTTGACAGCCTTCGAGAATCAGCTTCATTTATTTTAGCTGCATTAGATGAGCATGATCGTATCGCAAGCAGCCAACTACAGAGAGCTCCTGCAGCAAGTGAGATTCCCAGGCCACCCGCTGATGAAGATGAGGGTAGGAGTCAGAGAAGGAGGAGAACGGGGTTAGCTGATTCGAGGAGACGTGTTGAGTCATCACAACAACACGTTCAGCTCTCTCAACCATCAGATACCCCTACTCCACAAATACCTCAGCCACCTGTTGCTACACCTTATACTTTCCCACCTACACACCCACCATATCCTTATCCGTCATACTCATCATATCCTTATCCACCTTATCCATCTTATCATTACCCACCATTTCCGTATCCAGGATATCCGTATCCACCACATGCTGCTCCATCTTCTTCATACATTCCATCACAGGCAGGCCCTTCTCATCCACCACCCCAGGCAGACCCTGCTCATGTACCTCCACAGCCTGACTACCCTCACAGGCCGCCACAGTGACATCCTTTATATTATGTATTATCATTGTTGTCTTAGGTTTTACTTTTTATTACCTAACATTAGATAATTATTATTATGAATAATGTATTGCATTTCTATCTTTGGTTATACTTGAATATTGTTGGATTGATTGTTGGATTTATAAATTTGGTTATACAGGTTTTGTTTTATTAATTTGTTTGTTGGAGATTTATATTTGTTGGATATATGGTTATACAGGTTTTGTGTTATTAATTTGTTTGATTGATTGTTGGATATATTTATATGTTGGATTGATGGTTGGATTTATATATTTAATGATACAGGTTTTGTTGTATTAAATTTTAGGATTATCTTTAATCAATTATTTTTTTTCCCGGTCTATCATTATCACGTCAATGACGTAGGCGTGATATATTTTATCACGTCAGTGCTTTTAACGTGATAATGCTATGTCACGTTAACACGTTTGACGTGATGACGTGTATCACGTCAACACGGTTGGCGTGATGACGTGTATCACGCCAACCGTGTTGACGTGATACACGTGGAATATTAAAAAAAAAAATTGCCAACGTGGCAAAAACGACAGTATAGGGGTAAAATGTTTTAAATGAGTGGTATTTTGATAAATTGTTTCCTAATCTACTGTAATTAGGCCAAATTACCGATTTGTTTAAAATCTAGCAGATTTTAGGCTCCTGTCTGAAACTTTTATAAAGGCAAGATTACTCTCAAAATTTCTTTTGTTTTAAAATATTTATTATGATTTTTTAAATTTAGAAGAGCACTTCTTGAATTTTTTTGATTTTTTAAATTAATTATTTTATTCATTAATTAAGTTAAAATTATTCATCATGATTTATATTTATTAATTAATACATTTAAAAATATTTATATTATTTTTAAATATAAAAAAAATTCTACTTTTTATTTAATTTCAAACTAATTAAATTAAAAGGAGAAAAATATTTTAAAAAACTTATATGAACAAATTAAAAATTATTATGTGTGTCAATAAACACTTACAAGTCATGTGATAAATAATTTTCATTTAACTTATGTATGAAATGGGCTATTTAAAAATCTTAAAAAATTTAAAGATCTCTCGTCAAAATTTAAAAATTCATAATGAATGTTTCAAAATTCAGATAAAGTTCAATGAGCGTTTTTGTCTTCTTTCCTTACTTTTAAAAGAAAATTATATCGTGAATGCAGTTCACTTTGTCAGTTGGATAGCCATAAGAAAATTCAAACTATTCAGTTTTATTTTAATATTATAATACCTAATAATAAAGGTTAGACTAATGAATTCATGAGGCATGGTTTAGTTAAAAAATTGAATTTATTGTGGGAAAATTTTATCTATAATATATAAGTTTAAATCTCATTAAAAATATATCGTGGTCAAAATCAAACCAATGTCCAAATAAAAATTAGTCCCCAACTAATCCATGCATGAAATTGGATGTTCATAGGTTTTATAACATAGGAAAGTTATATCGTGTTTAAGGAAAAGTAACATGAGATTCTCTTTTTAGACTATTAGTAAAGAATAAACATGTCTTAATTGTATATGTTACATGTCCTAACAAATGACAAGTTCATAAGAAATGAGATGTAGGAGGTTTTTTTTTTTTTCATAAATAACAATTAAAACAATGTAACAACAACGGTGACTTAAAAGATCCTACAAATCCTAAAGTCTATGTGATGCTTAAAAAATAAACAAATTACTCAAACTTACACACCACTTTCATTTTTTACAATTTACATTCAGATTCTTTGTTATATTTCTTTTAATTTCATTTGCTTAACTTGCTTTCTTTTAACTTGTTAATCTTTAATTATTTTCTTTTATTTACTTTTATATTTGATTTTCTTTCATCTTCATCTTTATCTTCTTTATACCATTTCAATTCAATCGATATTTAAAATTATTTGAAAAAAAGTATCCATAAAAGAAGTTTTGTTTCAAGATTAATAATTAAAATAGTAATGTTGTCGATTAAGACATTTAACAAATTTTACGTGTGGGGAATTAACACGTTAAAGCCAAATTTTTATCAGGACATTGATGATAACTTTTCACGTTAGCAATACTTTAGTATTTGAATGAAATACAAACTAGCATTTTGGCGGTGAAAGATAGAAAGCTTTGGAATAGCAAGCTCTAAAATGTCGGTGGAATTATGAGAAAAACACGAAACATTGCAATAGAGTAAGTCGGTTTGTAACATTTATAAATAGCCATATGTGATGTATTGTAAAGCGTGATGGAGGGTCAGAGCATTATTATATGAAACACGGGATATTCTGGCACGCGAGTTGGAACTGGGAACGCGGAGTATCACTTGAAAAAAAGATAGCACGTTAGGAGTGGACTTATATGGTACGTTCTGGTTGGTTAGTTAAACTAATAATAAAAAGCTATATATATACATATATATATATATATTATTATTATAAGCTTCAAATTCAAGTATATTGTTGTCAGGTAAATAATGAAATAATTTAATTTTAATATATTATAAGTTAAAAATATATATATTATCATTTAATTATATATTTATAAATTATTAAATAAATTTAATTATCACAATAATTATATAAAAAATTTAATTTTTTTAATAATATATTAACACATTATTAAATAATAATATAAATTTTTTACACTAATAATAAATTAAAATTAAACTTGTAATTTAATGGGTCAAATCACAAACCTACTAAATTTGCCCATCTTTACTTATAAAAAAAATAGAGTAAACACTTATTTTAATCATCTAAAAATACAAGTGACATTAGTTTCATCTTCCAATAATTTGTGACATTAAATTAATCTTTCAATGTTAATTTTTGATATTAAATTGACCATTCAATGTCTTTTTTTAAGTTAAATTGGTTCTTTAACGACATTCATTATCTTCTAAAAAAACTAATTTGATGTCACGTAATTATTAAAACATTAAATTGATGTCACTTATATATTTAAGATATTAAAATAAGTGTTTATTCAAAAAAATATTAGCTTATCTTTAGAAGATGACATGCTATAATTTTCTTTTCTTTTCAATTAACTTGAAACCGTGCGTTTTGATTCGAATAGGCCAATAGGGGCTTTAGTTTTTCTTTGCGAAAATGACATTTTAGTGCAGTTTGGCAAAGATAATGTCAATTTGGTTCATTTTGAAAATTAACCAAGTATTCAACCACATTAACTAATAATTTACATACGATTAACCAATAATTATTTTCATTTTGATACTTGATACATGGTTAACCATATATAAATTATTAGTTAATATAGTTAGATACTTGGTTAATTTTTAAAACGAACCAAATTGGCAATATCGTTGCCAAGCTGACCTAATTTGTCATTTTCCCTTTTTCTTTTTTCCCCCAAAGCCTCTAGCTTTGTCAGCCGCTAAATTTAGCACCTTCATTCCCTCTGGCCTCTTGCTACTGCTTTCTTTATCAAACATTCCAGGTAGCCATGGCAAGTGGTTCTTCCATCACATTTTCTCCCTCACGTTTTTTTTTTTAGTTTTCTTTAAGAAATTGGTTTGCCATATTTTGCAATTTTTAATCGTGTACCACAGTGTTCCAGATCATAATATTACGCGATTTGGTACTCATGAATTAATACGTAATATAAAGGGGTTGGAACGAATTTGATAACTATTAGTGAGAAATTTTTTTTGACAAAACTATTAGTGAGAGATGAAAACTACTACTCAATTATTCTCTCTTACCTCTAACCCACCAAACAATATGCCAAGAAGGGTGAGAGATGAAAAGTTGAAAATTACTACTCAATTTCTCTCTTACCTCTGACCCACCTACTAGTTGGGTCATTAACTGTCACGTTTGTCTAGGAATCACAAATATTTCAAAATAGTTGTCGTGTCGATGTCGATGTCGCTATCATGTCAGTGTCGAATACTTAACCGATACTTTTGGATACTCTAAATTCACATCTTCTAATTTTTTTTTTTTATTTTTTGAATTTTTATACCAATAGAGATGAGATACCACAATAATTAGATAAATGATAATATTTTATTCTATCTACAATGATTAATATTGACTTTTAAAACATTGATGTCTTTATTTTAATTTAGAATTTGTGTTTTTATGTAATCTTACATTAATTTTAAATGTTGTACCTAGTCGTGTCATGTCCTATAATTTTTAAAATTTTTCGTATTGCCATGTCCGTGTCGTGTCATATCTGTGTATCGTGTTGTATACGTGTTTTTTGTTGTATCTGTGCTTCTTAGACGCTTGCTGATGGGTTTAAGCTGAAATAATTGTCCGGATTAATAATTATAGTTTTTGATTTAGTCTTAATCCAACAAATAATATTAGAGACAAAGTCATAAGTTCAATTCCTAAAAATGCAATAATTGGAGATAGGTATTGGGAGAAAAATTATTAGTTGTGGGTCAATATACTGCCTTGGCAAAACAGGTCGAAGTCAAATCGAATTGTATCGCTTGTTGATAGGCTTAAGTTGAAAAAATTACATTCTGACTAATAACAACTATAACTTTTGACCTTGATCCAACACCACCAAATTATGCCAACTACTCCAATTATCAATAATAGACTATCATAGTAACAATAATCGAGTTCCAGATTACAGATCCAACCACAAAACCATAACCAAACCACCATGGCAAGAGGAGGCAATGATAAGCCTAGAATCAATAACCCTACCCATGATAACAACCACAAAAGGGATCACAACCTCAGTGCCACTACTACTAGTTCTCAACAATATTGTGTTATAGATAACAGTTCCTCCAGTAAGGATCCCGGTGGCAGTGGTGGTGGCAATACTGTGGTCCATTCCTCTGGAACTGTAGGCTCCTTTAACAACTATGGAACCGAGTGACAAAATTTCAGGGATGCAAAGATTAACAGTGGCAAGAATTCTAGCCACCTGAACAGGGCTTCTGACGACAGGGCCAGTAGTATTTCAGGTGAAAATAGAATATCTGGAGCTGGAACTCAATCCTCCTTTAACTGCTACGGTAAGGGATCGCAGAATTTCAACCGTGCAAGTATTAACAACGGTGGAAATACAGGGGACAACTGAAGTTATCATCCCCTTCTATCAAAAGTAACTTACATTTTGCTTATTGGTCTCCTTGTTATCCTGTGCTTCTGCTAGTTTGCTGGGGTTTGATTTTGTCTGTTTTTATTTTTTTTATGGTAAGAATATTTTGGTGTAAGAAGGTTTGTGTGTGGCTAGGCTAGGAACCAGTGCTGCATTGTTGAAGTCAAATATTGACTTTGTTAGCAGAAATTTTAATTGTTTAGAATCAAAATAATGGCCCATGATTTAACCCAGACACATTCATAGATCATGCTTCATTTACAAAACATTGGAAATCGTTGGTGGATCTTTTCCAAAAAAATTTAAGCGTCATATGTAATTTCTTTAAATTCTCACATGAGATATCCCAAAAAAAAATTAGAGGATGTGGCATAAAAGATCCTCCACTTACTGGAAAAGGAGATTGCAATTTTGATAACTCTGACCTCGAAGTCACCGCTAACCTAATTACAAAGCCAATCTATCACTTTACAAAAGCAAATTGTTTCTGAATTACCTTTTTCCCATTGCACTTGTGCCTAAATGTAAAACATCCACCACTGGTAATTGCAATGTAGGCACGAGAATAAATTAGTTTGAAATGTTTTTTTTTATCAACATTACCTCGTGTACCCCGTAAACTCTAATGGCAAATTATTGGAGAGAAGAAAAGTAAAAATGTTAGCCTACCAAAGTGCCACTCCATTTATTTTAGGGAGGTTTTGGATGTTTATTCTTTTTCATCACAGCTTTTGGTTTTTGCTAGTTGGTATCATCCCTATAGTATCTGTGGTTGGGGAATTGAACATCAACGACACTCTATTCCTCCAATGAAGGTTAGTGCAAACAATAACAATTAATGACCTTAGACTTAGATTAAGCAGTTGGACTCGTTATATTGTTTCTATGAACATGGCAAAGCAACTTGACCATTATCAGTGGAGGGAAAGAACTGGACTACACATTTTCCATTTCAAACTTCGCTTTATATGAACAGAGGGTATTGATATGAGAATGACAAAACATCTGTCTTAAAGTTTAATATATGTCATGACAAAGAATATAGAGTTGGTAAAACCAATTTCTAACACATTCAATTTCGTATTATATCAATTGGACCTCTCTTGTGAAAAAGAAAAGACCAGAGAAAATCCTCCTACCATTCATCATAAAATGGCCTTTTGAGGACAAGTGTAAAATTCCCTTTTCTTTTAAAAAAATTCCCCATAATTTGTCAACAAAAAAAGCAATAGAAGGTCTTGCTGTTAATTTGAACACATTGTTTAAAGTAAAATTAATTAGTAATTCATAAGTATATGCATGTACATGCATAAAATCCTGGAAAAAAATTAGTCTAGACATTTTTGGATGTTCAGGTACAAAATTAGAAGAATTTGTTATTTTGTGACAAAAATTTGTGTGGAACATACTGTGAACTGCATTATATCTATTCACCCCTATTTATTAAATCGTGAAACAATTACTTGAGACTGGGATTGGACCTTCTGATGAGAACGTGTCTGTCTATAACTGACGTGCTGGCTAACTTCCTTCAGTACTCCGCGTAGTCTTCTATCAGCCTTAATTTTCTGTCTCTATCTCCTCCTTCCCTTTTCCGAGCCACCATTCCGCCACACTCTCACACTCCAATGTTTGTAAGTTATATCTTCGTGTTATTTTATTGGTTCATGATTATAGCCACATTTTTTAATGGAATATGACTGATTACATAACTAACAAAGTTCAAAATTACAATATTCTAAATGATCAAGAAATTGCATCTTTCACCCTGTCTACTTTGTTTGGCAGATATAAACTATGATCATGATCCATAAATCTTAGAAATAAGTTTTTCCTTTTTCTCTAACTAGAATGTGCAAGTACTGATGCATCAGTCATTTAAAATCTCCTATCAGCCATAAATGAAATAATTTCACTTCATGTGTTGGAGTAAAGTGGGATTTCTAATGTTTTTTATCTTGGTAATAAGAGCTTTCAACTTCTCCTAAGTAAATCCCATAATAACTTGGGTCTAACCATAAACTCGGGTCTAATCATAAACTCAGCATCTGCAATTGGACTTATCTTTTAGTGTTTTATGCATAACATAGGGTTTCCAAAACTAGGTGTCCATGCATGACCTGAATTCGATACATGACAACCATTCTCAGCCTATGATAATAGCTGATATTGTCAATCATTGGATCTTTAATTCTAGTGTTCCTCTACTATGCTTGTCAGAGAAGATAAAGCCAATGACCAATAGAGTTATTGGCCATTTATATGATTCAAAGGCCTTAAAGAGGTTTGCATTATGAAGATTACATATATGTTTATAGGAGTGTAGATGGTTGGGTTGAACTTGACATCGTCTCATCATGAAGTTTTAATCCGGTCAATTTTTATGGCCCAAGCCCTATCATATTGGGGTTTGGGTTGAGTTGAGTGGGGATTATTTTTTCTTGTAATGTTTTAATTATTTTCCTTCTACTTATATAAATTTGCTTGTATCTACTACTTTTTGCTCATGCCAAGATCCAATCTAATTGACAATTACATAATAAGTAAAGGACATAATAGCTAAAATTACGAATAGTCACAATACTTTATCAAATTCTAACATTTAGAAAAGTATCACAACAATATATAGGGACAAATATTTAAAAAAACAATAATTTACACAATATTGGGCCTGACTGTGGTGACCCAGTCTCGACTTGAAAAATATATCAGGTCTAAAAGAAGTATACGGCCTTGACCCAAACACATCGGACCAAGGTGGGGTTTTCAAGCAGGGCTGGATCGGGTCATGAACACCTTATGTTTCCTTTCATGAACAAATAATTATAAAAATTGAAGAAGTATATATTTCTTAAGTTTTTTTAATGAATATTATAATTTTTTATTCAATGCAAATCTCTTGGTTTGAATGAAGAGTTACTTCACAATGTGATATTTTTGGACGTAGTCATTGACTCATTAGAATGCCTTTTGATTAATATCAGAATTTTTTATTTAATAAAAAACCCCTTCGTTTGAATTAAAGAGGTATTTCACAATGTGACATATGTATAAATTAATTAATTTGCTCTTATATTTTGACTTTTAATGATCCTAAATTGTCATATAAATTTGCTTAGAATTAATGATTAACTAAGCTTGCCTTTGCCTTAACTCTTGAAAGGCTTCAATGGTCATATATGTTTTTAAATATTTAGAATCATATCGAGTTGAAGAAAGTATAATGGGATAGTTTAAGTGGTAACTAAGTTTGAGCTAAGCGGTTGAGGAACCTTTGCAATATCAAGAACTTGAGCATGCAAAAAAGTACTCGTAGGGAGGGACAACCTCAGCACTCCAAACATGATTAGTCTAATACCTAAATGGTATGAGAATACCCAGACAAAAAAAACAACAAAAAAATATTGTATTATATGCATTTTGTCCTGGATTTGATCCTTAGGGCCGTATATATGGAGAAAACGCAGTTAGTAGGAGTTCTCGCTTCACGTGCCTGACCGTACCCCGCAGGATTAGTCCCTTACCTTTCGTGCGAGGAAATACCTTGGTTTACACCAACGGCTAATGTAACAGAAATCACTACTTGTAGCCAACCATCACAACCAACCATAATTTCAATACCTATTTTGCTTATAAATAAGGGCTAATCCCCTTAGGTAAGAGACCCACTCTCTCAATTTTTCATTTATTGACTTGATAGTCGAAACTAACTCAACTGTACTATTTCATCTTGGAACAAAACAGATATGAAGAAAACACATACAAGAGGCTTTGTGGTCATTCTAGTTATGCTTTTGCTTCTAATCATCCCGTTAATTCTTGACTCCTCTGTCCATTATTATAACAATGCTCATTCCGTTGCCTTTTATTTTTCCTCTCCATTCCCTCCTCTTTTATTCATGCCGATCATATGAACTTCAAAGGTCATAAAAAACGCTGAAATATTTACATCTTTTGCTCTAGAAGATGTTCAAATGATTGTCAACAAAAAGGACTAGCACTTGTTCACCTGAAAATATGAAGTATAAACTATTATTGACAATGTATGTCAAAATGCCTAGGGTTAACCCGTAAGATATATAAGTAACGTTGTTCTTTTTCTTATGCTCACAATTGCTTGCACAACTTTTCTACTTATTTTATGTTACTTATATCCTTATTATTTGTCATATGTCCTTTCAACAGGCATGACTGGCACCAGCATTGACTATTCATAAAAGCCAACTATCTCCTGTAAGGTAGGAAATTCAAAGTGAAATAGGGAAGGGAAAAACAAGTCCAAAACTCTATTTGTTTAAAAAGGAAACTTTGTATCTTCTTACAAACAAAAGTTGTATATGAGTTAAACTTCATTACTGAAAACATAAGTACATCATATATAAAATGTACAATAATAGAATTCATAGGCCTTCAAGGCCCTAAATACAATCATGATGACTTCAAACTCGAGACCTCTGAAAGTGCTTACTCCATACCACTAGAGCACGCTACTACGTACTGAGATGATGTGAGAGGTATCAGCTTCTCACAAATAGAAAACTGTGAAGTGCTAAGTAATGATACTTAATGAGTGGAAAATAACCAATAGTTTAGCTGCTTAAAAACATAATGATTAAATAATTAATATATAAAGATGTCTATTAATATACAACTATTTTAAAAAAAATTCCAAACCATTAAAGTCTAGTCATTTTTCCAATCTGTTATTTAGTGAAATCCAGCAATAATAGTAATAAAAGACTCCCATACACGAATTCACAGAACTGCTCCTTGCACAACTCAGTTAAACAAGAAGGTAGAGGCCTAATCAATGTAAACAGGAGACCTAAGGCTCTAACAGAAAGTCGTGTCCTGATCCAGTTAAGGGAGTTGAAAGAATGAAATATAACCATAAGCATTATTTTGCTTCATATCCATACAATTTGTAGTTCTCAAAGCCTGCAATTTTCATACAGAGAACAAATATAAAATCCCTTTGTTTCCTCTTATCATGTTGGTAGAGTTGATCTTCTATTCTTTCAGAAAACAGCACTAAAGAGAATAAGGTCAAATAATCAATTTTAAGGCCCAATCATTTCATGAACAACTACAATCTAACTTTTGTATGCTAGCCCCAACCTTTCTCCAAAAAAAGAAAAACAAAGATATAGACCTACGCTAAACTAAGAAAGTTCTTATAACTCTCTCATTCCATGGTTTCTATATGATGGCCAATCAAGTATCATTGTGGTACAGCGATGGAAACAATATATACTACTGCAACCATCTAAACCAGCTTGTTTCACATGGCCAAGGAAGTAATAAACAATTAATGGTCTAAAGGATAAACTTGTTTCGCCACATATCAACAATGAAGTTGCCAGCATTTTAGATCAATATTCAATTTGAAATTTTGAATAACAAAGATAGGTACGGGAGTAATGCCCTTAATTATAATGGCTAGTATCTCTCACGAAATGCAACATAAATATCGGGTACAGAAACTTATTGACTACCACCAATCAAATGGCAAGTTGAAGCTCAACTTTTTCCGGTTATGTCTTCAGATGAAATAGGGTGATAACAATTAATTACATATATATTTTCTTTCTTCAAAGGGGTCAAATTTCAACATCACTCAATAAATATGTCACAATAGTAAAGACATTAGTCTGTATTTCTGATTTCCGCTCAAATAATGGAGATAGATCAATCTTTGCCACATGAAAAGTCAATGAAACCCTTGTCATAAGCAAAAACAAAAAAATATAGTCTTAAACTTCATTTTGTAATATAAGAAAAAAAAGCCACTCAGCATTTTATGAATCTGCAGCATACTCAACTCCTAGGCACCTTGAGTTTGGACTTGTTGCAAGTGACAAAATTGAGATAGAAACTGCTGGGATGCAAAATAAAGCCAACCATCTTTTTGAGACATCCTTACATATTTGCAACATAGGGCTAGCTGAGTATTTCCGCCAGTAAATTGTGGATATATTGTCAAATTGTTAATGCTCTTGAATGTGGACGAAGAACTTAATGGCATTTGTAAAGAATCCTCTCCAATATTTGTGTTTTGGCCCAACTTGCCCTCTTCCAGTTGAGTCAATATGTTAATTCAACTAACTGAGCTAAATTACATCCTTATCCTAAATGAAGTAATGAATAATTCCTTTTTGATATACATCTTGATTTGAAGGTTGGTGTGTGGCTCAGCCAGGAACAAAATAATGGCCTATGCTTTAACCCAAACACACTCCTGGATCATGCTTCATATATTGCCATGAATCTCTGGTATATAACCACTGGAAAAGGATATTGCTATTTTGATAACTCTTGCGGTCTGCCTTCATGGTCATCACAGACCCCAGTATAAATCCAGTCTATCACTTTACAAAGGCAAATTGTTTCTAAATTACCTTTTTCCATTGCTGTGGCACCACCTTCTATCATCTATTAGGTTACGATGACTGCACTTATATGCCTAAATGTAAAACACCCACAACTGTAGTTAATTGCAATGTAGACACCGGAATAAATTAGTTCAATATGTTTTTTTTTTCCAACTATACCCTGTGCACCCCGCGAACTCTAATGGTAAATTATAGGAGAGAAGAAAAATAAAGTTGTTATAGGTTGCCAAAGCACTACTCTATGTCTATTTATTTTAAGGGAGGTTTTGGCTTTTTACTCTTTTTCATCACTGTTTTTGGATTTTGCCAATTAGTATAATCACTATAGCATCTTTGGTTGGTGAATGGAACATTGATCAATTAATTTGAGACACTTATGTTAGCTTTATACTAGGCTTTATTAGATATTTATTGTGCCAAATATTAGTATTTTAGATGAGTTTAATGTTGTTGGGCCTCATTGGGCTTTAAAGCAAATTATGAATAATTTTTGGATTTTGATGCATTTTGACCTTTCCTCCTTGGTTAGGCCATAACTTGGGACTCGGTGATCCATTTGAGGTGATCTTGGTGTCTTTGGAAAGCTAAGACAAGGCTCTACAAGTTTCATGAAGAACTCAAGAGCTAGATCAGACTTCTAAGGGTCCAAAATATCCCTGCAATGCAAAGTGGGTTTGCTGTCACGGAAATCTAGGCAGTGTACACATATTGGACTATATAGTAGGCTATAGGCCTCCTCTTAGGCTGAAACTTGACCATTGGAAAGATAAGATCCATATCTCCAACTTCACTGAAGATCATTTTGTCAACAAATGTCGTTTTAGGCATGATTATGAAGCTACAAGTTGGCTTGAATTTGAAAACACGTTATGTCAACCTAACTTGAGGTAGGTGCAGTGTTTTTGGCATTTCTGGAGTTCTAAAAGTCCAAATGGCATGATTCTAACACCAAAATTTCAAGGAGACAACTGGCTACAACTTTCATGAGACCTCCAAGCCAAAATGCACTGTCTAGGTCATGAAAATCAAGCTAGAAGTCGGATAAGATTTGCTAATTAAAAGCCACCAACCCACCTACGATGCACCAACCCACCAAGCATGCATCAAGTTTCCATATTTGACAATTTCTATGTTTTTACAGCTTGTATTCAGATTATGTACATGTATAATTGGCTTCTCGGATTAGTATAAATAGAGTCAATCTCTTTGTATTATATATAATTCATTTTAAGTAAGTTTGAAGAAAGTTTGAGTATTTGTGAGAGTTTTCTTTCTCTTCTTCTCCATTCTCTTTACAATTTCATTTTTGTTCTTTTATTTCTGAGTTCTTTCTTCTCATCCATGGAAGGCTAGGCTCTTATAATCAATCCAAGGGATTACCCATCTTGATGTTCAATTTGGAGATCTTGTTTCGCTTGTTTATATTGCTTAATTGTTATTCAAGTTTCTCTTCTTCCTCTTTTGATTTTTATTTAGATTAAATTGCTTAATTTGATTTAGATGTTGATGTGGTAATGGCTTTATTATCATGTATTCAAAGAGGATCACATAGAATAAACAATTTATTAAAACTTTTTTATGGATTGTTTAGCTTGGTTAAATTCTGGATCTTAAGTTAATCTATGTTTGGATGGTGCTTACTTTATCTAACCTTGGTTAATTAAATCCTAGATGCTTATCTAGTAGAGGATTCTTGGATCATGTTGACGCGTCTTGATATGATCTAAGGCCAAGAACATGGATAGCAATTAAGTCGATTCCTTGTGATCAATGATGGATTAAACTCAAGATCGGTAAATTTCCTTGGATTAGTTGTTTCTTTATATTTGTTTACAACATTAAGTCTTGTACTTCTTTTTCAATCTTATTAATCAACAACAAAACCCTCATTTCTAATTATCTTGATCTGATTAAATCTTTGTTTTTCTGGATCCTTGAGAGACGATTCGATTCGATTCATTTTCTATACTACAAATTAGTTTGTGAACCGGTAATTTATATTATTTTGACGGGTGTCGACAACCTCTTGTCATACATCGACACTTTTTTCTTCTAATGAAGGTGAGTACAACCAACATCAATTGATGACCTTAGATCAAGTAGTGGGACTCATTCTATTATTTCTACGTGCATGGCAAAGCAACTTGACCATTATATGTGGGGGAAAGAACTAGGCTATACATTTTCTGTTTAAGCCGTCGCATTTCTATGAACAGAGTATTGATTTGAAGATGACAAAACATTTTGTTCTTAAAGTCCAATATATGTCATGGCAAATGATATTGAGCTAGTGTGGCCAGTTGCGGAGCTAAACTACCCTAAATACTAATGGTTGGGGTCATTTGTAAAAATAAATAAATAAATTGTATGTAAACTATTAAGTTTTCAAAAAAATTTGGGGAGGAGGGGGGCAAGGCTTCCCCAAACCGTGAGACGCGCCGCCCCTAGATGTGGCATCTGCTTGATCTGAAGTCAAATCTTATCCACCTTGCTTTGTTTGCATTTTAGCCGATAATTTCTTTCTTCTTATTAAGTCATTGGACTTTTTTTCTTTTATATATATATAAAGTTAATAAAACCAATCTATGGCACATTCAATTTGGTATATATTAATTATACCTGGGAAAGACAATGGAAAACTCTCCTGCCATTCATCATAAAATGGCCTTTTTGGAACAATAAGCATAAAAAAAATTGATCCATAATTTGTCAAAAAAGCAATAAAAGGTCTTGCTATTAATTTCAACACATTGTTTAATTTAAAATTAATCAGAGATTCATAGCCCACTGAGTATATATACTTGTACATTTATAAAATCCTAAAAAAAGGGTTCAATCTCTATTACAAGCTCCACAGACCCTTTTTTTTTTCTTTCAGTTTAATTTTGATATATCATTACTGTAAAAAAAAATTTACATTATCATTAAATTATATATTATTAAATCATTAAAAGAATTTAACTATCACAACAACTACTTAAAAAGTCTAATTTTTTTAATAATGTATCACCACATAATTAGATGACAATATTAAAATTTTTTACAGACAATGAATTAAAATTAAATTATGTTCGTTTATGGCTATTACTTTTTTTTTTTTTTTTGTGTTCTAGTTCAGAATCTAAAACACGTCATTTTATGACAAAAATATTGGTGGCAACATCCTATGGAGTATGGAGTGCATTATGCTTATTTGGGCATAAGAGCAGGCTTCATTTATAGTCTTCATGGCCCAATATTTAGATTCTAGAGCGTTTCCTTAATCATTGTATTTAAAATAATGCAAAATTTTCACTTTTTTTTTGGCTGTGTAATTGGTTTTCCTTTTTTGAGATCATTTTACTATCTAATTTTGAATTTACTAGATTTAGTTTTGTATCCCAATTCCGAATTTTGTTTGACAAATTCCAAAAGTTAAAATTTTAACTAGTTGAGATTGCAATAATTGTGTAAGTAGCATTGTTCATATTTATAACAAGGTATATAGTAGCTGTCAAAAAAAGAAAAGGTATATAGTAAAACTAATAACTATATAGAGATTTAGAATTTAGGAATTGGTGGAATTTTTAATCAAAGAATCACTTAAATGACTAATTAAATTGATAAGTTTTATTACTCTTTTAAAATTATTAATCCTATTTGAGTGGTCATATTCCTAAATTAAATATTTTAATAATTTTTAACTTACATTTCTGTTATTTAATTATCAATTCAAATTTTATTAATATTTAGTGTACAATCTTTAACATTACTAATCAAATTAGAAAAAGTGTCACACTTACAACAGTTACTTATATTTTTTAAAAATAGTTGACATTATATAATTATTGTTTTAGTAAAACACTATAAGATTTACTGATAGTATAAAACTTATAGTACTGTTATAAATCAAATTTAAAACCTTTAATTATCCATAATTTTTACACTCTTATATTTTTTAAAAAATTAGCACATTATTTTCCTCTCTTGTAATATGACTTCAACTCAAGTTGTTTGCATTTTTGAGTAAATTATTCTCTCATCCCTTATACTTTATGTTTATTATATACACTCTCACCTATTATGTAAACTTTTGCCAAAGTCTTCTGCTATATTAAAAAAATGCTACAAATATTGTCAAGCTTATTATAATATAAAGAGTTTTTTTAATTGATTTTCACAATATAAAAATATATGTGATAAACATAAAATACAGGGGAAGGAAAAGGGATTTTCTCTTTATTATTTTTTATTAATGCTATAGTTTTGTGGTGTTGGGAGCACAATTTGATTAATCCATTTTCTTGATCTTCTTACAGTAGGCTTGGCAATCGACATGTAGGTATTTAACCTGCTCCCACCCTACGGTCGGGTGCAGGAATATACTATGTTGCAGGAGTAATGAAGACTGTAAGGTAATAATTTTTTTTAAGACAAAAAGAAGAAGAGAATACTAGTGTTATGCCAAAAATAAATAGATAAATCATATTTAATTAGGTTTATATTTTATATTATATTAAACTAATTATCTTATTCGTGTTTTGTAAGAATTATTTTATAGTTTTGATTTTAATTTTTTATTTAAAATTATATTTATTTATAATTATTATTTTGAATATGTTCAGTTTATTAAAAAAATTATAAAAATTCTTAGAAATAGACAAAAAAAGTGTTTAAAATTAATTTTTATGTTAGATAATTTTTTTTATTTTATTTTACTTGTATTTTGCACATATTAATTTATTTTATTTTTTTTTTTTATTTTTTTTAAAATAATATTTTTATATATAATTATGATTCCAGAGGTGTTAAATTTATAAATTATTTTTTAATAAAAATTCTTAAAAGTAAATGGAAGAAACATTATAAATTAATTTTTTATGTTAAAAAAATTGTCTTTTTTTAATTTTATTATTCAATTCATTAAATTTTAATTATATACTTTAATAACACCTTACCTTTTAATATAATTGTCTTTTTAAATTTTATTATTATTATTTTTTTAATGTTACCACATATTTAATGATGTTATTAATTACTTCAAACGACAATTTACTTATATATATAGATTAGCACGTTTTCATTTGATTTATAATTTATAATACATTGAACCATAACGGACATGCTTATTCATATTAAGTAGTATAGTTTTTTTGTCAACTATAACTGATTTTCACTAATTTAACACTTGAATATGTCTTTTAATTTACATAAGAAAATTGGTTAATTTTAAAATTGTAATTAATTATTATATAACTTTATATTTAAAAGATTTTTAAGTACAGAGTAATGCAGATAGGTTACGAGTTTAAATATTTTCTTGCAATGTAAATTCAAGTTTTAATCGGGCAAGATTTGGTTTTGTGACTTTTGTCTATTATATAATTTTATAATTAAAATATTTTTAAGTAAAGAGTAGTGCAGGTTGGTTACCAGTTTAAATATTTTCTTGGGATGTAAATTCAAGTTTTGATTGGACAAGATTTACTTGGATAAAACTTTGCCTTATTCGCCCTAACTCATCTTAAAAACATGCTATGAACTTAAGATTAAAAGATTCATAAAAAAATTCCTTTATAACCAAATAAATAATCCAAAAAATTAAAAATTAAAAACTAGAAAATATGCCCAATCATCTATCATATATACTTGTCAACTAATCAACTAATAATTAATAAACCAACCCTTGTGGTTAATTACTCATTTTCCAATCTCTAAACTGCAGTTTATTTAAGCATCATACAATGCAAGAGTCCATTCCGGACATATGCATTTGTCAAACTTCACGGGGCCCACTGCTCCTTCACGCGTGCTCTAATCAGACGGTCACCATCACACCCGCGATAAACGGAAGTCCATTTCCAAAGACGATTCTGATCTGATCCAACGGCTCAGATTCTCCAGGTTTGACTCATATCTCTGTGCTAATCACCTCACGCCTTCAAAAGTTGAATGCTCCCAAACTCCAACACATCTTCACCAAAAATCTATCTCAGTTCATCAGAGCCATTCTCTGATTCATCTTCAACCTGATTTTGGATATTTGATCTTTGATCTTTATCTTCTTCACAAACCCTAGGTCTTCCTCTGTCACTGTGACCCCCCCCCCCAATTTGTTCCGTTTATAATTATCAATTTTTCGAAAACAATTGCTTATGTGTTGCAGTAATTCCAGTTTGAAGATCTGTTTCTCAAAGTGTCTTTTTTTTAAAATAAAAAAAATTCTGCTGTGATTTGCTTTGTGCCTTCTCTAATCGATTGCTAGGGTTTTCTTTTTGAAGTTGATTCGCTGATTTGGTCTTGGGTCGAATTTGGATGCAAAGTTTGGAACTTTGTTCTGTGTTTGGCTGAAAAAAAATTATTTAAGTTAATGGGTATGTAATTTGAATAATGGATTTTGTGCTAGATATTAGATTTGGGCTGTTTATGAGTAGGTATATGCTTTTTATTTTTTATTTTTGTGTATAATAGTTCCTTTTTTGTTCTTGCTAATTTATTGCAATTACCGGGAGCTAGATTGGAGTGAGGTATTCTCACTCCTCTGTTATGGATTGTTGCTTTTGCATTTCAATTGAAGCCTTATTTTGACACTTTCAGGGCAGAAGTTTGGGTTTTTCTTTTCTGATAATCTGGATTCGAGCTAAATCAAGATGCCTTGGACTTCCTTGTTCGTGGATTACAATGGGAATTGTGTTCGCTTGGTGGTGTTTTTTCGTGTAATTCTGTAATTTAATTGCTTCAGGTGAGTGTTTTTACCCCACCAATCTACTGCTACATTTTATTTTATTTTTAAAGAGTAAATGTCCATTTTTTCCCTTATCTTTGACATCACATTGGTCCTCCATTTATTAGCGATTAGGTTCGTCCTTCAAAACCAATTTGAAGTCATTTTAAGACCAATTTGATGGAAAAAAATGTGGCATTAAATGACCAATTTGATGTAACAAATATCTTTAGAAGACCAATTTGATTTAGTTATAAATGGAGGATCAATGTGATATCGTGAATATGTTTAAAGGACCAAAATGACATTTACTCTTTATAAAATTTTCTTTGTAAAATTAATTTGGGTCATATCTTCGTAATGTAAACTTAATTAGAGTGTATTTAGAATTATCTTTTTTTTTAATGCCTATTGCTAGCTGTGGAAAGCTGAAACTGAGTTAGTACAACTGTTTTTGATTGATGGAGAACATCTTATAGGTCCTCTGGCTTCTAATTACTGTATATATGAAACTATACAGCTGCTGTGGTTTCATACTTTATGAACATTCAATGGAGCCTTATGTCTTTCTATGTTGTATATTGCTTTCTCATTACCCTCTAATGATCTTATATAGCTTCTTGCTGCTATAGGTGAAGTACCATTAGGTTGTGAAGGAACTCCTTTTATTAGTCCCATTAGGTTGAGAATGTACCTTGCAATAACGATAAAGAGATACCGAGCTGTGAAAGAAGTTGGCCAGATTAAAATGATTGTTGGAGTCATTGCATACAGCCAATTGATGCAAGTTTGCCAGGTAAATATTTCTTCTTCCCTTTTTCTGGGTTGCCAAGGAGAAGGGTATGGGGTTTGAATAGTAGATGGCATTTTGTATCTTTCCTTTTGTGTTGCCTGGAAATCAGAATTTGTACAATTCTTATAGCTTATGACATAAGAATATTGTGAAAAAGAGGATCTATTTTTCTAGTTTCTAGAAACATTGAAGGCTGAGCTCCATTATCTTGTTATTGATAAATGGCTTTCCAAAGCAACATGCATTGAAGGTTATTGATAACCTTTTGAAAATACATACTTTTTGAATGGAATGGAACTTTTTCTCTTGTCATACAAATTGTTCCTCTTATAGATTGGACAATTTTTAACTCCATCGACTTCACTAATTGTCTCTGTAACAGCATAACCATTTTTTGTTTTTTTCCCTGTATTATTACATACTGTTGTGTTGATACCACACTATTTTCTTTTGCAGGCTGAGTATTTTCGTCAGTTGCTTAAACCTGTTACGTAGTCTAGTATTAAGGGACATTGGTTTAGGGAGGGATTGCCTTATATTGGACTTCTTCATTAGAAGGCTGCAGAAGAGATGAAGTTTTAATTTGAAAAAGTTGTGGTTACTTGTAAAATGGACTCACCTTAGTACCTACTGTTTAGTCTTTACATTCCTTTAAGAACTTCCATCCAGCTTTAATACAAAATAATTGCCAGTTGCAAAGGCCAAAGCAGCATTGCTTGCTTGGAGCTTAGTGAGAGTGAGCAGAACATTATAATGCAGACTCATGAATATTTTCTCCCGGAAAAGGTGGTGCTTCCTTTGGCAGATGAAGCAGTTGATACGTATATCCATGCTCCACTTGCTTCTGCCTTTGATCCTGTTTTACCTCCAGGTGTGAGGCAGATAACACCCTTAGAAAGAGTTAAATTGCAGCCCTCTGAGGTTTGCCCTAAGAATTTCATTATCTTTGATCAAACAGATCACCAAAGCAGGATTATGTTCCACCCTGCAATGACCTACAAATTTGATAGTCCTGGCTTAAATGTTCATGCTACTTGTACTCATGATTTTGAAAAGAAGGAAGTTAATCATATGGAAAAAGAATTGTCATCTCCTTTCGAAGAGGATTCTAACGAGATTGATGCATTGTTGAGCTTAGAAGTGGATGAACTAGAAGACTTTGATGAGGAAGAAGTCAGCACAGCAAGAACTCATGAAAATTATGAAAGTACATCTGATACTTGTTCCAGTTACTGCTCAAAATCAAGGAAGAAGAGGTTGTCATCTTCTGTACGAAAGTCTTCTGCAACCAGGGATTATTGCAACATTGAAAGGAAGCACCGGGAGATGAAGAAGATGGTGAGAATATTGAGAAGGATTGTGCCTGGTGGAGGTAATCAAATGGATACTGTTGCTGTTTTAGATGAAGCTGTTAAATACCTCAAGTCCCTCAAGGTTGAAGTGGAGCAATTTGGAGTTGGACTATAAAAATGTAAGTTGAACACATACTGCGGCTACAGTTGAACTCCATTTTCCCCAACCCTATTGGTTACCCTCTATAAATTAGCACTCTTTCCTGCCTCGCTTGCCTTCCTTGTTCCTTCTTGTGGGAAGAGGCCTTGAAAAGTAATAAATTACGACTGGCATTTAACTTATTGAGGTTATGTGAGAAAATACTTTCATAATTGTACTTTTTAGTATGTGTTTGCTTGTGCTGCTGGTTTATTTCTGTTCTGTAAGGATAATAGGGATTGGCTGAAGTTTTTTTTTATCCCCTTAAACTCACATAATTTTTATTATGCATTGTTATGCCATGAATGTACGATAAATTTATATGATTGATCTCTCCCCTACTGTGTACTTGTTCTCTTAATGCCTCTGGTAACGTTGATTACATTCAAGTTTTGAATGATGCTGGTTCTGGTGTCTTCCACCATTTCATTATTGTAACGGATTTTATTTCTCAAGCAGGCTCAGTTTGAAGCATGCTTCTTGCAATTGTTGACTTTATCAAGTGTTTAAAGTGGTCGTGGTCATATTAACAAGCTGCAAGTTCTTTTCTAGAAAGAACCGAGATACCTTGATGCTTCATGTGAACATGGTTTGCCCCAAATTTCTGTTGTTTTGATTTTCTCTATATTTAGGTTGTGGCCATCCTTTATTGTACAAGTGTTGGGTTTCTAGCAACATAGAGATCATTGTCATGCATGCATTGTGCGTTTCTGCCCCACCATCCCTCTATTTTGCAGTGTTAGTGGCGCACCACTGAACATTTTTAGTGCTAACCGTACCCGTCAACTTTTATGCCGTTTGAGGCCCCATGGTGATTCAAAATCAATCTAGTTGCTTAACCTTTGGAGATCTGGAATTCTAAACACTGCAAATATTTTATGATCCTTTTTGTTTTTCTTTTTTGTCTAGGTGCATAAAAGTATACAGTGAAAAATGTCGGAAGATAAAAGGGATGTACATGTGTTTGAACAAAAATTATACTCCTGCCCCTAAAGGATCTAACGGTTAGTTAATGCTACTTGGCTAGTTGGCTTGGGTAGATGATCAGGTGTCATGAGACTAGGGTTAAGGTTGAATATTATGCCAAGTCAGATTGCTATTGTAACAGGTATCATGCATGGACGTAAAACTTGGACAGGCCCGGCTAATCAAACTGAAAACCTGGTGACCTAGGCCTCTGGCCGGTTTAGTTGAACATGTTGACCTTTTTTCGGTTGAGTCCAATGAATCAGGGTAAAAATCGGGAAAACCATCTGGTTTAAACCAAAAATACTTTCTATCAAATTGGAAAAGCTGGCCGGTATTGTTTTATTTTTCCCCATTTTTTTCCTTTTATTTATTTATTTATTTTATTTTTTATGACTGGACTAGAGTCTAACCGGCAAATCGGTGAACTGTCAAGCCCAAGTCGATTCTCGATCCAGGTTTTACAAGTATGCCATCATGAAACCAATCTAACCTAATCGGATTTGATTAGTTTGAACTATATTTGGTTCTGTTTTTTAATATTAGAAAAACGACAATTTAGTTTGGCTATGTAAAAATAATTCTATTTTAGTTTGTCCACTGAATTAATTAATATTAAATTAATAAATTATTTATAATTAATTAAATATTAAGTATTAAAATAAAAAATATTTATTGATTAATTATAATTGAGTTATTAGTTAAATTAATTTAATAATTAATTCAATGGACTAAATGAAATGAAATAATTTTTTGTGGAACTGTTATATTTCTCAATAATATTTGGCTACTAAGCGTGTGTTTTGGTGGGCAAACGCACGTTACATAATTCAAATGGGCTTTCAAAGTCCTCCCAACAGTTTAGCTGAAAAAACAAGGGTGGATGATTTGCAACACGATTTTGTTCTCTAACCATGGTTTGAATCAAAGCTGTATATACTTGCTTTTGCGTTGCGATTGGAGAATCATGACTGAAATTAAATTCTCAGCTATCTCATCTTACCACAATATCTTCCGAAGTTGAATGCAATGTTCGAATGAAGAACGTGCAGAAGGAGAAGAATGTGCAGAATGTGAAGTGTTATGTGTGCTATGTATTTCATCTTGCTGTTTTGTGGTCCCTGCACCAAAAAACATGGTTCTTCCAAATTCAAAGTAATAAGTTTGCCTCATACTTTTACTTATGTCATCTAGGCCACTCATTATACAATAATATTCTTATTCCTCGGCCTCCTGGGATGTTTCTGATAACATTGCACGGTCATGTAAGCTTGCACAGGCAGGCCATGCAACACACTTCCTTGAAACTTCTCTTCTTTTTCCCCAAATAGCCTCTTGCACGGCCAAGGTATGCAAGGTTGTATCGTCGTGCAAGACAATATCATCTTTTCGTCTTCGCTTTTTAGTTGGAATTGTTTCATCTGACATCTTCACTTCCTAAACCTCTGAAAAGATATGTAGTACTTGTGCTAATTATATATTTTATTATCCATTATATAAAATTTATTTAAATTGTCATTTTTTATCAAGACTGTGCATTTCATTGAAAAAGCTAAAGTAACTTACATTTTTTTAATTTTTAATTTAATAATGGTGCCAAAAAAAATAAAACAACATTCATACTATTAGTTAAATTATACCTAAAAATAATAAAATTAAAATGAAGGACAATTTGGACAAAGTAATATAGAATTCATACTCTTTCTAGTAATTACATATTTAGAAGTGATTCTAATCAATAATATTCAAACAACATCTATTCTACTAAAATAACTTTTCAAGTTAAGCTTTCCAAACATAAATCATGGTCAATCAAAATCTAAACTAAACACACATTAACAGCGTTGGCGAAACGGGCATCTACGACTGAAAGAATCATACTCTCTGCAACAAACATGTCATGCTTCTCAATGTGGTGATTTTGCTTTCAAGCATTATGAGACAACTTTAATATTAATTTTCACATTATTACCCTTGCAATAGTCATTTTTATTGTCTTTCTCTGCCTCCTTCAAAGACTGTTGCAATTTGCAGTCTCTTCTTCCTATTCTCATTCCTTTTGCTCTTCTAGTCTTAGCAGTGTCCTCTTCGTTATCCACGGGCACAGACCAAGGAAATGGAAATTGGAAAGAAAGGTAGTTTGAAGCTGAGAAAGAAGGAATTAAAAAACTCCCTGAAAATTTCACGGCAAGAGTGAGCAAAAGAAATTGTGAGTATTTGAGAGAGATTTGGACAATGAAGTGTGAATTTGCAAAGTGTAGGATATGCTGATTGGGTGCTGTAGGGATAAAAGGGGTAATTGTGAGTGAGATTGAAAAAGAACTCTCACATGAGAGAGAGAGAGAGACATAAGGAGCGTTTGGTTCAAGGTTTGAAAAAATATTCACAGAAATAGCATGTCCAATAATGATATTCCTAGGAATGGTATTCTTAAGAATGATGATTACTATGTTTGGTTAACTAAAAACTTTCTCGGGGAATGACTCCAACCGCCGGCGACAGTAGCCGATGTCACTTGCAACTATCAACCTCTGGCTGCAGCAGGGGTGATTGGATTCCGGAGACCAGGGCAGTGGCTAAAGTCGTCAAATTTCGATGACTGGTGTGGTGGCTAGATTCTGGTGACTATCGCAGTGGTTGAAGTCGCCGGTGCAACATGGGTGATCGGATTTCGGTGACTGGTATGGTGGCTGAAGTTGCTGGCCACCATCAACTGGAGGCAGTGACGAGGGTAGCCAAATTCCAATGATTGGCCGCTATGAACGGTGGTTGATGGTAGTAATCGAGAATGATGTGACGGTTGTTGGTTAATGATATGTCAATAGAAAGGTATATATTTTGGACATTTCACATAGCAAAAATATTCTCATGCCATGAGAATGTTGCAAACCCACCTCCCCAATGGGAATGAAAGTGTGAGAATATTGGTTAAAAATCATTCTTAAAAATCATTTTAGGATAGGAATGTTTTTTCAAAACTTATACCAAACATTAGAATTTAACATTCCCATATAAAGATTCACAAGAATGAAAAAACTATTCGCGAACTAAACGCCTCAATAGAAGCTGTTTCGGAGGGGCAATTGTTTTTTTATAAATGACTGTTTAGTAATTTTATATCTAGAAGTTGTTTTACTTTATTTTATCCAAACAAAGCCAATTCTTTTAAATTAACATTTAAGATATTATTCTCAAATATAAATTAATTTTTATAACATCAATTTTTTAAAAATTAATTATTTTAACATTAATTCTTTCAAAACCAATACACCCAAAATCTAGTCCAAGCATACTTTTATTTGATAGCCCAAATCCATGTAAAAACTTCACCCAAACACTGCCCTATAAAACAAAAAGACTTTTAAAACAGATTAAATGGATTTTTCTAAATGGATTAGGCCTGATTGCGATTTTATAGAATTTTTAAATATATTTTATCTTCTAAAAGTATTTGCTGTGTGATTTCAAGGGGGGAATTTCCTGTGTGATTTCTTCACACACTACTGTCATCTTTGGTATGCAATAATGGTTTTTCATATTTGTAAGCAAAAACAAAAAAAAAACAAAAAAGGAAAAAACACTAAATATGAAATGTTGATTCCATTTTGTGCCTCATTCTAGACAATCAAGATTAAAATTTCATTAGAGATATTTGCATTTGGATTGATTTAATTTTGAGAAAAAAAGGTCATTTGAACCAATTAGTTTTCCTATATTACAAATCAATTAGTTTGATTCTGATTTGATAACCAAACCCACTCCAATTGGTTTGACTTGGTTTGGGTTCTAACTAAAATAATTTTTTAAAAGGAAAAAAAAACTCAACTTCACTTTATTTTTTTCAATCCCCAATTAATGGCAAAATAGTTCAAAAGTTTTGATAGAAACATTATCAAATAGATATAAATAACAAATTGACATTAAAAATCCCATAGAAACAACAAATTAAAATCTAATGTTCTATATATAATTATAAGGGGTTTCCCTAGTATCAATTTTTTTTTGTGAGGGTATAGAACGGTAGCGGTATTTTTTCACAATTAGTAGTTAATATTTGATCACATGTTTCGCTTAATTAAAATATAATTATTTTATTTATATTTTAATATTTATATTTCAACTAAGTATCCTACTTGACTAAATCTTAACCACTAATTACTAGGATATCTGTACAGTTATATTTACAAAGAGTATCCAATTCCCCCTCCCCCCAAATAATTATAAGAACATATATGTATGTATATATTTATATGGTTTAGATTGGTTTTTGAATTGAAAACTAATAATTGAACTGACCCAATCAATTTTCATTAAAAAAACCAAAAAATCCAAATTTAATCAATTTTAGTTCAATTTAGATTAGTTTTAGAGTTTAATTTTGATCTACTGTCAGTGTAAATTTTTTTTACACTTTTATCCAATTATGTATTGTCACCTTATTAAAGGAGTTTGACTATCATAACAACTAACTAAGAATTTTAACTATTTAATAATGTGCTTAAACATCATTGGATGACAATGAAAAAAACTTTACAATATCAGTAAATCAAAATTAAATCCTTAATTTTGTTAAGTAATAAACATAAACACCAATAAATTACGAGTGAAATTTAATTTTTCTTTTCCTAATATAACCTCATTAAATTTTATAAAATGACAACTTTTACCCTTATTAGATTTAACCCACCTAAATCTTATGGGATAACTCTTTAATGCATAACAATGTACAAACTTTAAAAAAAAAATTTCAACTACCCTAATTAACTCTTTGTGTCGAGTGGCATCTCGTAGTATCCTTACAGGTTAGTCCCTTTGGGCCCCTTATGGAACTAATCTACGGTTCACAGCTTAGAGCATAAAGGTTTTTCTTGCCTCCCAACTAGAGCAATTCCCACTGGGATTCGAACTTGCATCCTATTCCATGGAGGCGAGCCTACTTAGTAACTCGATCAACCCTCAGTTGGTAAAATGATTTTTTAACTTGCCATGACCTTCAACTGGAGATAAATTTTCCCCACACCTAAACTTTTACTTACCAAAAAAATTATTTTTAACAATTTTTGTTCTAAATTTAACTTAAATATTACTTCCAAAAAATATAATCCATACAACATATATAAGATATGCATGAGAAAATATATTTTTATCATGAGGAGCATTTATTTAATTTAAATCAACTTTGGTTCTATTACACATTGATTCTATGTACCGACAATTCCATTCCTAAAGCTCCCAAACTGTGAACTAGAAATGACTATTCCATTTTAGATTATTTCATTCCTATTTCATGAAATCACCAATTCACCATTCCGTGTATCAAATTTGATGTCAGAGAGCAATAAGCAAGATTGAAATTGAATAAAATCAACAATCAACGGATTTATAAGTTTGCATGGTTGGATTTAATTTTAAAATGTTGGAAGCAATGAAGGATAATTTAGTTAAGAGGTTAATTTTAAAATGATAGCAGTCATTATAGACTTTAAAAGAACGGTCTCGCTTACTTCTATAATATCCAGATAGTTAAGAGGTTAATTTTAAAATGATAGCAGTCATTATACACTTTAAAAGAACGGTCTCGCTTACTTCTATAATATCCAGATAGTTCCAGAGTCACTTATGAGTGCAGGAGTCAATTAAGCCAGGGCATGAATGTACCTTGGAGACATAAGGATCTGCTCAGAACTGTGAAATTGATTCAGCTTGTAAGCAGGCTAGAAGAACAAGCTCACTTTGCAACAGTTATGTTCACATAAGACAAGTTTTCAAACACTGGAAAAATATCCAACCATCATTTGCACAGTAGCATTCCAAAAATTGTATAGTAGGAAAATAATTTTTCATATATCATATTGCTGTTATATACATTTAGATTTAGAATGTAAATACTGTGGGAACGAAAACCTTAAGGCCCTAGAACGCTTGCAACCACCAGCATCATTTTCTCTCATCTCCGCTCAGGATTAAACATATTCTGAATAAATTCCAATAGGCTGCCTAAACTCCAGCCGAACAAGAAGATATATTTGCAAATTGCAAAGCTTAACACATGATTATATGGGACTCGCTCTTAATGCCTGCAACAATGACAGAGCTCAAGTCACTACACAGTTCTTTATGTAGGGAAGTCACAGACTCAATGAAAACAACAAAAGAAGAAAAGAAAAGAAATGCATAGAAAATGGTTAAATTAATTCAAAGGGAGCTATCTCCAAGAGGGAAGAAAGGTATAACAGTAAACCATGTGAACCAAGGAAAGTAATTTTTTTTATATTTTAATTATGAGATACAAGCAGAAAGGACACCACTTTTTCATTCTGAACAAGCAACACAAGAAAAGAAAAAGAAAAAGAAAAAAAAAAGATAGAAATAGGCAACATACAATAAGAATAGTTTACATAATGAGGTTGGATAATTGGTGTAGCACATCAACTTTGCAGAGAAGATAGAAATAAATGAAGTGAACCCCAATTAGAGAAGAAAAAGCTGAAATAATAGGATATCAACAAAACATTGGATTCTTTTCAGGTCTAAGACATTTCTTTAATGCCATATTTTTTATACAACTACTCTTCTATACTCATTCAACAATGAAGCCGCACAATACAAAGACACAACAATGTAATGAATCAATTCCACCCTAGGAGTCACCAGTTCAGTGAGATTCCTTCCCTACAGATATAGGATTTCCACACCTTGCTCTAGCCATTAGATATAGGATAACAGATGCCAATGTGACAATGCTCCCTTCCACCCAGAATGTCGGGTCACAGGAACCCTCTCACCTACATGATTTGACTTTTTCACATGGCAACATGAGCACTGATCCTTAAGTCCTTATGACGAGGATCCACACCCCTGTTGAACCAAACTGTTTTTTGTCACACGAAGTAACATGACCAAATTCCTTCTACCTATATAATGATTTATCCAACCAACACCCTTCCTCATAATATTATGCCAAGACTTTCTACCTCCTCTTATTAGCAATGAAATGTTAATAAAAAAAGGTGTTATCTGAGAAGGAACACTTAATATGTCATCAATTATCTATTACATTGGTTCATCACATAACAGCAAAACTCCTTCTTGCAATTTCATAAGTTACATGGTTCCTGGATTAAAACTGATCACTACCTTGGACATTCTTTTCTACTATTCAATCCAGAGCTACAGTCCTTACTAAGCGTTTTGCGGCTTTGTTGTTCCCCATCAGATATATGCTTGATATTGCAGATCTCCCCTCATAATCTTAAGTTCTCCCTTAAGAATTTTCTCATCATTGCCAGCCATGTTGAACAAATTCATATCATCTTAGATGTACAAGGTCGCATATTTGCTTATGTATTTTGATATAATATTATCTACTAAAAGATATGTCTTATAATAATTCCATGTAGTTTTGTGGTTTCCTCGGAAGGTGTTTGAAACTTCTGTCTCAGCATACAAATTAAACAACTCGCTATTCCTTGATTTGGCGAAAAGTAGAATATAAAGCCTCACAAATAACCAGTCGCCTGCTTTGAAGACAAATATAGCACGTCTCATTTTTTAACTTCCACACTACAATCTCGTCATAATGAGAAAGTATACAATTACTGTATTGGCATGTGTTTTTGTTCCATCTATGATCTTTCTTTTGGTGCAACCATCTATCACCTTTTCCATTTATTATCCTTAGCCTTTCAATTAAAATTAATGGATTTTGTTCTTGTCAAGTAGAAATGCCTCAAGTTTAAAAGAGAATTTCTTAATATTTTATGCACATACAAGTTTGTAAAACTATTAAAAAAATTGAGATTATTATCAGCTTCAGACTGATTCTTATCAAATGTTCTGACTAAAGATAGAATGACAACAATAAAAACCAAAGATAGGAAAAGTGTCATGCTGTAGATCCAGCATGGTACAACAGAAGAATAATTATAAGATGAAGAAAACTAACTCACATACAAACAACTACAACAACAAAAGTCTTTTCGCATTAGGTAGGGGTGGCTACATGGATCAAAGAACGCCATTGTGCTTTGTCAAAAACCAGATTTTCAAAAAGCTATGCTCCATATCAAAGAATGCCATTCTTTTCTAACAAGTTATCCTCCATATGATCAACTCTTCTTACGGGAGCTTCTATTGGTCTTCTCCTCACATGACCAAACCATCTTAGGCAAGATTCTATCATCATTTCATCAATAGGTGTTATTCCAACTTTCTCTTAAATAAATTCATTCGAATCATTCCAAATTTTATCCTTTTGGTATATCCACTCATCCACCGCAACATTCACATCTTCACATCCCTTAACTTATGCTCTTGTTGGCACTTTACCGCTCAAGATTCAATACCATAAAGCATCGCTAGTCTCATAGCTATTCGATAGAATTTTCCTTTCAACTTGAAAGGCACCTTGTGGTCGCAAATAATCCTTGAAGCATTTCTCCATTTCGTCCACCTAGCTTGAGTCGTAAGAATTACAACTCCTGCAATCTCTCTGTCACTTTGTATGATAGATACGATATACTTTGTTGAAAATATTATATGTGCTTTATTAGTATGTACAGCTGTCCATTAGTTGTCAATTAGTATCATATAATTATTGTAATTAGGGAAATTAGGATCCCTGTAATTATTACATTATGTCTATATATTTAGACGTCCATGGTGTATTGATACACATAGTTTCAACATTCTTTCTTTCTTTCTCTCTCTCTCTCAATATGGTATCAGAGCCTATCCGAGATCCGTTGGGCCACCCGCAAAGGTCCAGTCCTGGGTGTGAGGGGGTGTGTTGAGAGTCTCAAATTGGATAGTGATATGATCTAAATAGTGGTTATAAGTGGGGGGGAACCCTCATTCCAGAGCTAGCTTTTGGGGTTACATTAGACCCAAACACAAATTCTAAGATACTTGAACTATGCAACTTGTGGTACAATATGATCCCCAATTTTCACCTCCAAGCCAATGCTAACGTGTGTCTTACTGAACTTGCATTCCATATACTCAGTTTTACTTTTACTTAACAAAAGCCATGTAATTCCAAAGCATTTATTCCCTCTCGTTTACCATTTATTCTCTCTTAACTCTTCCACTAGGATTATGTCATCTGCACAAAGCATGCATTGAGGAACTAGCTCCTGGATATGCTCAGTATGTACATCCAATACCAAGGTAAAAAAGTAAGGACTCAAAGTTAACCCTTGGTGTAATCCTATAGTTATAGGAAAATCTTCTGTGACCCCACCATGTGTTCGCACACTAGTTTTAACACTATCATACATATCCTTGATAGCTCGAATATGAGCAACACAAACTCCTTTCTTCCTCAGAGCTTTCCATAGGACTTCTCTTGGCACCCTATCACAGGCCATTTATAGGTCAATGAAAACCATGTGAAGGTCTTTTTGTTTCCTTCAGTACCTCTCTATCAAACCTCACAGAAGGTATATTGCTTCCATGGTTGACCTCCCTGGCATAAAACCAAATTGGTTCTCTAAAATGTAAGTCTCTTCTTAAACTCCATTCAATTACTCTTTCCCACAGTTTCATACCATGGCTCATGAGCTTAATCCCTCAGTAGTTAGCACAAGTTTGTATATCTCCTTTGTTCTTATAAATAGGGATCAAAGGTGCTTCTCCTTCATTCACATACACTAACAAAAGAACCAGACTTGCTGGTTCACTAAACAAAGTTCTTTTTCCCAATTTATTGACATCATAATATTTTGCATATATGAACTATTTCTGTATTATGCTCAATCATCATTTAAATTCACCTTTTCAGAAGAACCATCTTGTTTGACACTCATCAGAAACAAGATGATTGTGAATATTGAAGTGTCAATCTTTAGCAATCCATAAAAAAAAAATATTTTTCTATTGGAGGAAAAGTTAGAAAGAGAATTCAGAAAAGGATGTGAAAGACTCTGCACATAATTAAATCAAGCTTAAGGACTCTAACAAATATGTGCATTCAGATCAACAATTGAATACTGCATTGATAATTTAGCCAAAGGGATAGATACGTGATATAAGGACCTGATTCTGCATGCTTGTTGCTGTAGTCCAGCGTTGAGGATGATGAATTGAAACCGAACTATCAGCAACAAATGCTAACGTACTTGATTCTTCAAGTATGCTATCAGCTTCTGCAGGTGGTAATTCTCTCATTACCCACAGTACCACTGCTGAAGGTATTGATGAACCTAGAAAAAGTATGAGCTTCAGATTTAAGAGCTGAAACCACTTCAAAAGGCAATTACCAATTGTACGCTATGTTACAGTTCTCTTGAGAAGGAAAAGATCAACCTGAGTATTAGACAGCAGGCCATTTAAAATTGTTTATAATAATGTTATCACGCATGAAAAACATATTCCTGTAACTGAACTATGATAACTGAGACGTATATTAACAGAACATACCAACAAAATAATACAAAATGAGTAAAAGAGAGGTGTAGACATCATTCAGACGCCGCTGATGCCAGTGATACAGCATCTGCAATATTAATGTGATGGGAAAGTTCAGGAAATCTTAAACCTTTGATAAAAAAAAGGACATAGAACAACTCTTGCAGCCAGTTGACTCATACATACAGGAATGTCGGTTAAAAGGGCTACACAGGAACTTGATGTGAAGCATAGCACAGAGACAATAGTTAAACCTGCAACCTGAGAAAAATGAATACATCAAGAATCTATTATTTAAATTTTATGCACACACAGACATAACAGCATAAGTCTCTCTCTCTCTCTCTCTCTCTCTCTCTCTCTCTCTCTCTTATATATATATATATATATTCAAAATAAGCATCTAATTTATGCATCCGATGAAAAGAAGTGCTTGTGCAGCCATGGGGCCCACCCACAGGCTGACAGACCATGCCTTATTTTTTTTTTAATTAAAAAAGGTACAATCAGAAAGGCTATGTGTGATCTAATACTCTAGTAGAAACAGCAATACAGTACCTTCCACATTTCAGATGAAGGTTTCTCAGCTCTCACTTTGCTCATCTTCAAGCATAATAGGATTCCTGTACAAAAATACTACAAAAATTATAATGAAAAGCTTTGTCTACAAAAGCAGGCATCTCAGTAGTCATCAACACTTCAATCAAAATAAAAGATTTGACTTCCAGTACAAATTCACCTAAAGCTTGTCATGTGATTCATTATTGAATAGAAAGTATCCATTTAAATAGCTACATCTAGTATAGAAAAGCAGTTAAATTTCATAGTGGAGACGTACATTAATGGGAAGAATGATGATGGTGGCTTCCTTTTAACATGCATGTTCAAAAGGATAATCTCCAATAATCCATTTAAAATAAATTAAAATTTGCAATAAAAAAGAAACTATGATCAGACCATACAGAAGTAAAATAATTTTCATGGCTACCTTGTGTTCAACAGTAAGGGCTTCCTCAGTAAATTGTTCTCCCTTGATACATAACTGAACTATGCACTAAAATTTCACCAAAGCTCAGAAAAGCTACAGAGTATCTTATCATGTCAATGTTGTTCTTACTTAAGATCTGTCCTTTCAGCATACAAGTTTCAGACTATGTTCTTTTAATGGTATTTAGTTGGACTTTACTGAAACAAAAAGGAAAGAAAAGATCAACGTCTGTAATGAGTCACACAGCCCAGCCCTGGAGACTGGTTATACTTTGTTGCAATGCAAATTAGTAGTTTGATTGAGTCAAATATGTAATCTTAAAAAAGAAAAAAATTCATCGATTCTTGACTCTATCAACTCCAACATTCTCACATTCCTACCTGGAAATGTTCAAAAAGTCATGAACCTTATTTTGCTAAGTTAGGTCCCTTTTAAATTTTGCACAAATCACAGACCGTTTCTTTTTCAAGTATCAACATCAACACACATTGAAGAAAAAGGATTATTTCAAAACTCAGGAGCACACTACAAACTTATCCTTTCTTTTCTACCCTGGAATCTTGATGAATGCCAGAATTTATTAGAAGTTTAGAACCAAGAAAGGGGCAAACCAAAGTGAACATAGTATAAAATTAGACAGCCACTATCATGGAACATTTCAGCTTCTGAATCTGATCCCTTTAGCTAAGGCTGCTTGTTGAACGTGCTTATAGAGGAATGGTGGAAACAAGCTCAAGACATAAATTTTTTATTTGCAAATGAAAATTTTCTCTTGTGATATCAATGTAGGATGTAAAAGAGCTGAAATCCTTAAATTATGCTTTCATTTGTATTCAAGCTGATTCTAGTTTGACTATTAGCCTAATTTTGCTTAATCGGGAGTTAGTGAATAACCATAACTTTGGGACTGCCTAGGGATAATGCTACTCTTCCTGTGCTACTAGCCTATAATTGGGATCAAATCTATTCAAGACATCATATTCTGTCATAGAATGGACAGAAGCTTGGTAGGTTGCAGGCAGCTGTGTTACATCCTGTATGGAATGTTTCATGATAGTGGGTGTCTAATTATAGAATGGAGTTTGGAATGTTTCATTCTGTATGATTACTAACCAAGCTGGAGCTATGTGGAAGTTCAGTGTAAGTATTAAATTATTAATAATACTCAAAAGCATTTGTTCAACCTGCCAACTAATGTATCTTTCCTTATATTAGCATCAACTATGTAAACTGGAATGACATCAAGTAGTTCCTTTGGAAGCCAGGAGACACAGATAGTTAATTTATTTAAGCTATGTCCTTACAGCAAAAGGCTTTTGTAAATTAGCTGTAGGGAGAAATTTGGTCAATTTACTATACTTTTTGGAGGAAGTTGTCCGACGCTATGTTGAAATGACCCTTTGCAGGAGCAATCAAATCAAGGATGGTCAGGAATCATGCAAATGATCAGTATTTTTAAATTTGGGAACAGGGAGAAGGTGCTTTTTAAAGGTGATATGAGAGCTATGAATATACCTATAAAGCCCTCTTTCTTTGATTTCTACTAGATAAGACTAGCAAATTATGTTTAGTACCTCAGAGAGGTGTAAGTTCTACTTAAAATATGCTTCATTCAATCATTCCTAAATTGGGAACTTGAACTTTTAGATGCATTCTTTGTTGTATTACAATGAGGAGGGGAGTTGGAAGGCAGACAATGCAAAATGTATAATCTATATGGGCTACACACTATTAAATTAAAATGAGAAGTTCAATAATTGAGAGACAACAAACAGGATCCTAGACCAAACTGTTGACGATTGGATCATGGAGGCTTGTATACTGTGTGAAATAGGGGGGCAAGCAAGAGAGAACCCTTTGATTGAATGTACATAAGAGAACTGGACTTATGTATGTCTACAACATTTATGCTGTATCTACAGCTATTTGCAGTTAATATGATAGGACCCATGAAGAGAAAGGCCCAAATGGAGTGGTAAGAGCTGACCTGGCAAGTTAGTTAGAGAGAAAGAAAGAGAATACACATGAGAGGGGATATATGATATGGGTGAGTAGGAAAAGGGGGAGTTAGTCTTTTGGGTAGTTTTCAGCTTTAAGCTTGGGCAGAGGGAATTCCAGATTCCTCTGAGGAGCATTGGTCTGGGTTACAGGAGAGATCCTCTTGTAATACATTTTCTCATTTTCAGTCAACAATACAATTTTCTGTTTCTTCTTGATTTTGGGTTCCTATCATAATAGTACAGATGTAGTACAACTAATATAATTAATGTTACAGCTAGGTACAACTAATATATACAATACACCATCAAGTCGAGAGTAATGCTCCATAAACAACTATTTTGAATATCAATAATATAACAATGATAAAAATCTAAGCATAATGTGTAGTGCCCCACTACCTTCTTTTTATTTTGACTGGGCCACACCATTTGACTTAACTAAAAAAAAAATAAACTTAAAATAACGCAAGCAAAGGAAACGGGAGAGCATAAACCAAAATGGAGAGGACGAGCCCTCTAACTTAGGAAGCTCTTCTCTGCCATCCATGCAAATTCCTCTTCTTTCCTTCCATTTTTGCTTCAACCCACTTATATCCACTCACATCTTCAACTAAAGGCTAGTTCCTATTCCTTATTTTTGGCTTCTTGAGCACCAAATAGTCATAGAATTCTTCATTGTTCACTGTCATGTAATTGTGCGTGAGTATACTTTGGGGTTTTAGGTAGTAAGCCAAGAAGTTAGGTGTTTGGGATCTTCTAAATTTGTAGGTAAGCCAGATCTTAATGTTCCCTTCAAAAAAATTTTAAGATGCTTGAAAACCCTAAACCCTATAATTAGGGATTTTACATATTCTCTTCACCCATAGTCAACTCTTGCCTAAATGAATTTTTCTAAAGCTTTTACCACTTAAATTTTTATTGTAGCCTAGTTATTTTTATTTTCAAGGAAACTTATATTTTTTTAAGTTATGAAATTTAAAAGTCTAGTATGTGACCCTATGTTTTGAGGCTATGGCTACAAATCAAGGATTGTGGATAATTTCTAAGTGGTTGGAGAGTTTATAGTTGGGTTAAGATTAGAAATCACATTTCTTGGAAAAGCATGGGGATTTTAAAGACCTTGTTTTGCTTAAAAGGAATGCCCTCCCTTGTGGTTGGGACAATGTATAGGTCTTTGTTGGCCTATTTAGCCTTGTCGAAATATTTGATTTGTGTCAGATTTGTAGGAGACTACTACATCTGCATCCACATGAGCCGCTGGAAGCGGTTTAAACTTATTTTGGGAAAAGCTCCTAGTCTGTGAGTGGATAATTTACATTGTGGCGTATTTTGATTTCCTAAATATCTCACCATGTAGTTATTTTCTCCTAGTAACGTTCATAGTCAAGTTTTATTTACTATTGAAGATTTATATTTTGAGGTCTCTTATGATAGCACTTATTATTTAAGTTTATGAATTCTTTATAGCATCAAATTCCTTCTTTTGGGGAAAATTAGAGTTTTAAGTTTCTCTTGAGAATCTCAGATTTTGAAAGTTATATTATGATGGATTTTGATTTGGAGGTCATTATTTTAGACATTGCTAAATTTCTTTATTTCCATGGCATCAGTTATGCTATTGAGCAACAGTTTTATTGACTTTATGAAAAGTTGAATTGAAAATTATAGTTTTGAGCTTCTAGAAATTATTTTGAATTTTATGATGAGAAATGAGATGATTGATTTTTGAGGGATTAGCTTTGATTATTATACTTCAAATTGATTTAATGTTTTCTATATTCATGATGGGTTCCGTGTTAGAAAACCGTCTGTCGTTAGCAGGGATAAATAACGACTTATGTGCACATAGAAGATACAGAGATATGAACCGATTGATTCAGTTTAGCTATTGGGTGAGTGGACCCATAGCACTATATTTTGGCTATTAGACGAGAGGCCCCTTAGCCCTTTTCTTAGTTGTAGGGTGAGCAGACCCTAGCCTTGAAATTTTTGTCAGGGGAGGCGAGACTCCTGGCTTGAGATGATTATAAGATTTGACTTGTAGGGTGGAATTGACTCCCCAACTTGCATTAAGATTCTAACAGGTGATACCCATATGGATGACCTCTGGAGTAATGTTATGTTTATGCATATGTTAGAAAAAGAATATCACTTGATACATATTCATGTTTATTTATAAAATTCATTCTTATTGCATTGGCATATTTTGAAAGTTTAAAGAGTCATGTTTTTACTTGTTTCCCTTCCTGTTCCCTTTATTTATGATGCCTTCACTCACTCACTCCATTCCATTTCATTCAAATTCACAGGTAGTTGAGTAGCTGGTTCCTAGGATTTGTTTATACCCTAGACTTGTATTTTGGGTATGCCTCCATTTTGTGGGTAACTAGGGATGTATCTTGACTCCAGTATTTTGCAGCTATAGGGATAGTGTTGTAATTCATTTTGAGAATTGTATATGGCATTGTAAGCTTTGTTTTGTCTCTTTTGTGTAAGGTTGACTCTGTTATACATCTGGCTGGTGCATGAGGGAAGCCCATCCTTGTTGAATTTTTTTTTTTTTTAATATTCATGTTTTACAGGTTAAATTACATTTTGGGTTAGTCTATTTTTAGGGGAGACTTCACCGCACTTTTGGTAGCCCCATTCCGAGTTTTCAAGTGATATGTTATGTTTCTCCTTGCTACGCTTGCTAGGCTAGGTGAATGTTGAGCTAGCTTAGCTTGTAACCTAGTCATGGCCTAGGATTGGGTCGTGAAATAATGCTAGAATGGTATGGGAAATTCAGATAGTTATGTAGGAAGAACAGTATGTGCTATGATTTTATTTACGCTCTCCACAGAAATCTAACCCATAATATGTAATATCATCTTGTTGCTCACCCAACATTGCTATTTTACAAGTGGGTATCAAAGAGAATAATCATTTTTTTTAATAAGAACAATGAATACCAACTCAGTATATGTCACCATAAAGCAAGCATTATTTTTTTAAGTAAAAGTTTTGATTAAAATTTTGTATAATGTATTTTTATTTTTGTAAATAATAAGTAATAATAATCAAATTATAAAAAAAAGTTTAAAATTGCATAATACAGTGTCATGCAAATAGTAGAGGGCAAGAAGCACATGCATTATGAAGAATCTAATAATTCATCTGATTTAACAATAAACACGCCAGCTGAATACATATCCATGTTCAAGAATTGTTTAACGCTGATGCATATATGGGGGAAAAAAACAGTGCATCCACTCAAGCAAAAGAAATTAATCAAATTCAAATCTATTGAAAATTAAGAATGGAAAACAACTAGAATAGCAGTTGCTCACCATAACATGCTAATGCTCCTCCCAACAAAAGCATTCCAATAGCAAAAAGATCTAAATACACCTGCATGATATTTTTAGTCTCCGAACCATGCTTGAAAACATTTTTTAAAGACTAAACTAAGGGAATGCATTCATGATTCATGAACAAACTTCTTCAAATTTAAAAGACTGATTCTTACACATCCAAACAACTATGGCAGCTAAGCTTATGAGTAGCGCTATAGGCTAATTTCAAAGATGATACTAACAAATAAGCGCTGGTGCTTTACCGATATTAGTATTTACTCCATCCAATACCGTATAAGCCATCCTAATATTATAAAAAGCATCATAAAAATTCAACTACATCCTAACAACATAGGCTACAAATCTTCTCATTCTTTCCTGATAAGAAAATTAGAAGAGCCTCCAGGGTTTTTATCTAAAGCCTGCTATATTTTTGTAGGAAACAAGAGTCTGCTACACGGGGCAAACAACCTTTTCTTCTCTGCTACACAAGAGGCAGTCAAGGTAAAGCAGAAAGGACCAAACTTAATTTTCAGCAAAATCAATATTTACAGGGATTTTTGCCCCAAATAAGTCAATAGAAGAATTTGACTTAGGTAAAAGGGTCTTTCAATATCTTTAGAATTTTATATCAATCAAAATGAAATAGAAGCTTTAAATAATAAGCGTAAACTTAGTTTTTCTAATTAAAATGAATAAATTAACAACCATTTACATCCTATTTAAAGGGAGAAAAATAATAACAATGATAGGATAAAAACTCAATCTCAAATATTATGCCACTAAGAAAGTCAAAGGGCAGTGTATGGCATGATAAATTATAAAACTAAACTAAAATTACTGAGTCCATACCCGAGCAGCCACTTCAGAATCAATGGGATTCTTTCCTAACCCAATCCAGATTATTACGGCAAATGCCATCATGATGACGAAAACTAGCAACGAGACCTGGTGAATCATATCCGAGTTATCATAATTGAAGGAAATACTTTGCAAAGTAAATTATTAGATGACTGTCAAAGGGGGGAAAATGATACCAATAAAATCATAACTACAAGAGCAGAAACACAAGAAGAAACATTCATTGTTTCCCATACCAAAATCACAATCTTTTGCCGATTTCCAACATGAGCAAACCGAACAGGAAAGCACTTTCTATGGATATCTATGCTTGCTAAATTTGATTCATTTGAAGTCTTTTCCAGTAAAGCTTCCTCAGAAAAACTTCCTTCATAATCATCGTCATCGTCTGGCTGATGGCAAAGGTCAACCCTGCAAAAGGGAACCCAAGAGCAATGCAGAGAGTAGTTTATATTTAGCAGAAATGAAAATACAAGAGCCTATCCAACCCTTTAATTTTCACAATTTTTAACTATTGCAAAAACTTTTCTTCATGTGCTCCCTTCAAATGTTTCACTCGTCGTCATAACATCCCAATTTTGTTCTCATCTACCAATCCTTTTCGTATTAAAAAAATTAATATCATGATCACACTCATGCACCCACAAAAAATTACAATAAAGCTTTTATATCATTAATGTCACTGTTAGTCATTCTATGGTCTTTAGAGAGACTAATCGTAATTAATTTTGTAGCCAATGATTATTATACTAACAAGACTTCACAAATAGATAAGGAAAAAAAAATAAAAAAAAGTTTTAATATTAGTTTTTTTAATTTTGCAATATCAATCAATATAAATATATAATATATGATTAAAATGTTAGCTTGCACAGTATTTATTTGGAGGAGTCTAACATACAATTTGTACTTTTGATGGTATCCATACCATCTTATACTTTTAAGTTTAACCAAATTTATGTATAAGTAACCAAACTTGAGAGTCCAGTTTAACCACCTAATATAAATAGTTAACACAGAATAGAGTGGTTAACTTAATTAATAAATGGTTAATTTCAATATAGTTATCACGAAATTATTTTTAACTACTTATCAATAAATTAACTAATTATTTTTAACATGTTAAAGTAGACTAACATCTGGTTAATTGAACATACGTTTGGTTAAAGCTATAAGTGGTATTAATACCACCAATTGTATTTTAGAATCCACTTATTTATAAACTATTTTATGCATGTCTATTTTTCTACACAATTTAGAAAATTAAAGTAAAATAATTAGGTATAATTCACAATTAACAAAGAACTATAGTAGCTTTTTAAATATAAGGAATATTTTAATCTAAAAAATTATAGTATTTTATTAAAAAAAATTATATCATTTTTATGTACAAAAATCTTTCCCTTTGAACTTTAGTCCTAGCTCTGCCGTGTATACATGTTTGTAATATATATAAAGTCATTCATGAGTCTTTACCTAACAACTTAAGCTTTTAGGAGAGTTAGTCTTTGACATAGTATCAGAGCTTCTATGACCAAGTGAATAGGAATTCAATCTCTGCCACCCCCATTCTTCGAAATAAAGTTGAATTTTAGCACAAGGTAAAATAGGCTAGTGCATTAACCATGCTTCAAGCTCAAAAAGCTCTTGCATGAGGGGGCATGCTAGAGATATAAAGCTATTCATGATCCTCCACCTAACAGCTTAAGCTATTAGGAGAGTTGGTCATTGACAATGTTGCTATGCATATGCAAAAACATATGAATTGGGGAGGGGATTCTAGTAGAAACAAATATTGACATTGTAGAAACTACCAACGCATGAGGCTTACTGACTTACATGTGGATCCATAAGTTATTTCAAATTTCAAGATGTGGTTTCCATATGTTAAAAGACAATATAAAAGTATGAGATATCAGACAAAACAAAAGAACAAGAGCTGTAACAGTAGTATACAATTAATGGCAGCTTACAGCCCAATCTTTGATGGTAGACCAAATGAGTATACCAACAATGAAAGCAAGATGACTGGATATTATATGTGACTATATGTTGCTTTTCAGTAGAAATAATAAGAAGCAAGAAAAGAAAGAGGTTTGAAACACGAAATGCCTGCAAAAGACATTAGACAAACACTACCTCAAAGTCTCAAACTGCCAAAACAAGAGAAGGTTCTAATTCTTGACGAGTCTCAGAAAACCAAATGTAACTGACAGTCCGTAACATCTTAGAGGCTATGTTATTCACACCAGAATATGCACATGTCATTTTAACGAAGGCATGTTTGTTTGTGGATATATACTAATAATAAAGGAGCCTAAATTGCAGTCTTGCTCCCAACAATTCAACAATAGTTCACTATAAGGAAGAAGGTGGAAAAGGAAAGAAAAGAGAGATAAACAGACAACAGACAACAGACAAAAAGACAAATAAGAAAGAGATAGCAACAGAGACTACTGAAGAGAGACTGTAAGTATTTGCTATAAGTAAAATTTTGCTAGCAAACACAGATAATGATTCAAAATTCATATTCTAAGTAAAACAAATTCAAATATCTTGATAATAAGCCAGATTACATACCAGAAGGATAAAAGAAGAAGAAATGCTGCAAAAAAAAGTATTTTGGGGAGAGCTGCAAAACAATTTTCAACAGTTCAAACATTTTAATCAAGGATATAAATTTGTCACGGATGTCTAGTCAGTAAAGAATGGAGGTATACCCATAAAGATAAAACCACAAGAGTGTGACCAACATGTCCATCCCTTGCAAGCAGCAAGTGTCAATACAAAATAAATGAAGTAACCTGAAATTTGAAATTGAATATTTCAGATGGAATCAAGAGAAAACACGGAAAAGAAGTATGAATTATTGCCAGCACACGGTGCATTCACCAAAGCAAGAAGAACCATTTCACATATCTGACAATGATAATGTCAAGAAATCATCAAAAGATGATCTTTTTCAGCATAGAAGAATCATCATGCATAAAACCAAGGTGTTTTTACATTAGGCCCATTGCCCAAGCCCTAATCTAAAGCTAAAGCAGACTGCTTGGATGGGCTGGCAAGCCACCCATAATATCGGCCTTAACAACATTGGAAGGCCAAAAGAATGTCTGGAATCACAAGTTTTCAATTATGATGAAGCGGCATGAGCAATGAATTCACATCAATTAAATTATAAGCCCGAAATGCTGCACCATTTTTATTGCACAATCAATTTTGTCATGAATCATGAGTCATGACCTAACCAAAGATAGTCAAAGCGTTTTTTCATTGTGCACAGCAGATAATGGTTGGGATTAACTGACACAAGTCTAAGATTTGACCCATACCATTTATACTTTCTAATTAATATGAAATAGCATGATTTCCATTATGTGAGTTTTTAATCCAGAAGTGGATTTGATGAATAATTTATCCTATACAAAGTTATTAAATGACATAACTTCAATTTAATTTTACATTGTATACACACACACTTGGAGTGTGAGAGAGAGAGAGAGAGAGAGGGAAGCAAGACAAAACCCTCTTCTCTTGAAGTTGTAACAGACTAACAACTTCCAAGTCAGTTTTACCAACAAGCTAAAGGATGCATAGGCTCCACTCCATGTAATCTAGTGAGGACCTAGGCCCAAGCAATGCAGTTCCTCAGGGGTCTAATTGGTTTGACCCCCACCTTTGAGCAAAGTGAAAAGCATTCATCTTTGGCACCCATATACTTATGATTTATGAAGACTGGAAAAGAGAATGCTCAGGAATACACTGCATTTGTTTTCTTCTATTTTTCCTTGATAAGTAAATTCAAATTCTCAGTATATATAGCGTTGCTAACAGCCTGAAATTTCAGAACTGTACGGTTTCACAGTTGGAGATATTTATCTCCCATCCGACTTGGATCATACTTCTGGTGACACTTCAAATGGTGTAAAGGAAAACAGAAGTTAAGTATCAGGCATATCTGGTATCACACCTCAGACCTTATGCAAGTAGTAGAAGATGTGATAGAATTATGGTGGAAGTCTGGTAGCGAGAAATATGGCCATTTGTGACAAGCTATTAACCAAGAACAAAATGCAATAGAAGAAAGGGAGGGGGGGGGGGAATCAGAAACTCATAAAATCAGGAAATGTGGGTAACTGACAAAGTTTAAAGCTACCTTCAGGTAAACCAAAACTTCAAATCGGTGGTACTAAAGAATGTATTGACAATTAAAAAGTTATAAAACTTTCTTAAGGAATGGCGTATTTGTTTACAAAATCTATCTAAATCCAAACATTATCAATTATAACAAGAACAGTAATAGATAAAATATCAGGATGTGCTCATATATTGTTGCAAACTATGAAAAGATAAAGGCTCACCTTAACCATAAAAAAATGAGGAAATGATAACAAATGAGCAATCAGGACCTACAATATATACTGTATTAAGCAAATCAACAATAGACTTGAACATCAAAAGTAAAATACAACTAACCCAAATTAGAAGATCCAATCATTAGATGAAACACCTGCAACACATCATATTTAAATTTCATGAGAAGTTAATATATATGAACAGAAGCTGGTATAGTTGCAAGTAATACGCTTAGTGAGTGACATGAAAACTAAAACCCCATAAAAAATTATATATTTATAAAAACTCAAAGAATAACTAAGAGAAGTAGCATATTCTGAAGCACGATATACAAATACTTAGCCGCTTGTAAATTGCAATATCCCTTCCCATGTCTATCCTTTACTATTATTAGGACAGCACTAAACTTAGCTATGTGATAGACTCATAGACACATGGACATTACATTTGAGTGACCAGAATCTGTTGCATTCACCGTTTAAGATTCTCAAACACACACACACATATATATAACACCCCACCCCACCCCACCAGCAAAATTTAGAAAGGACAAATGGAGGAAAACAAGGGTAACTAAGGGTGGCACATATGGAATCTAGAAATTACTAACAGATAGTTACTTATGTAGTAGCAAAAGCGTAATCCCCTGACCTTTACTATAAAGACACTAGATCATTGATTCATATCATAATGCTGTAACAAATGTTGATTTGGAAACCCTCTCAAATCTTGGTATAGTGCGGACATAATTCCAACAGCTCTGCTATATTCCTCAATTCAATAGTGAGAATACAGTCCCAACCAGTAAGTAGTGTCCATTCACTTATTACAACTTAAACTGGTTCATCCAGTCAGAAAAGATCAGGTTATTGTAGCAATCTGACACATTCCATCAGAGCTGGAGCTAGTTGAAGAATAATAGCTTGGAAAATGCACTTACTTTTTGCCGAGTCCAGCCAAGTTGTAAATTCCTCATGTGAATCCTCAGCAACTGGGGCACCCAAAAAATAATAATAATGATAACAACAACTGACAATCAGTAAAGGCAAAGAACTTCGATACTTCACACACATGCACAAGTGCAATTACAAAAGTCAACTAGAAGTATAATTAAAATTAACCAAGGCACCAAGCTGCCCAATTGTGCCATGCCAACAGAAACCACTGCTTACTAAACACATCGTACTGTGCCTATGATAATTCTTCCCAACTCAAATGGTGTTTATGAAGGTAGTCAATTGAATATCAGAAATAACATTAAACGAAAAGGCCAATTGTTTGGGCAAGTCTTTAAGAGACTATAAAACAATATAATGGCTCAGAATAACAAAGTTTTTGAATTTGACAAGACACGATAATAGAGAATAATAGAGAAGAAGTAGTCAACATTTCAAAACCTCAATTTATTCTCCCAAATTCCACGCATTTCCCACCCCATAACGATACACCAACGAAACCCAAATAAACAAACTCCACCACTAAAAAAAATAGCCATCACGCATTCCTTATCCTTCTCCTCCATTTTCCCCCACCAATTCCACGAAAAACGAAAATTTCCCAGAACACCAAAATCCCAACAAAAAAAAACCCCCACGAATCCAAAAAAATCAGAACGAACCTGAAAATACGCAAGGAGAGAAATTATTCCGTCAACAAGAGCAAGACCCACATTGACACCCACCACGACCCACGGAAAACAGAAGCAGTCTCTGAATTCCGACATCATCCCAAGTTGTCTTCTTGTCCTACCAACGAGAAACAACGCGTTCGTGCAACGTTCCCAGCACCAAACAGCGAATCCCACAGAACGAAAACAAAACCTCGTAGCGAGTGTGTTTCGCTTTCATAGGGGATTCGGAGAGATCTATGTAGATTCGGAGCAGTATTTCTCAACAACACAACACGGCTCTGTTACTTCGGTTGGTTTCGCTAATTTCGTGGAGGGGCACAGATGGTAAATAAGGTGAAACTTTGAGGATCATCACGTAATTGCAGGATATGGTTTATGTTTTGTGTGGAGAAAAGACGCGTTGTTTGTTCTCTCCTGTTTTTGTCCCTTTGATATCATGCGGCTGGCTTTTTTATCTTTAGGTCTTAAAAAGAAAGAAGATTCCCTGATCCTCTCTTTGACTTTCTGTTTTGACTCTCCTCATAGGAGTCTAGGACTGACATGTTTCAATTTTTTTAAATGTATTTTTTTAATTGTGGTCATGTGGGTACAAAGTACAAACTACTCTAGGAGTATACTTTTTTTTAAAAGGAGAAATTAAGAATTCCAAGTGAAGATGTTTTTCATTTAAAAGTATTAACCTAACCCAAAAAAAGGGAGGACTAGTGACATGTGCATTTGTTGTTTGTGAATGTGAAGGCTTTAGAGCATATTTTGGTGTGAATTACATAACCTCTAAGATGTTAAGCGATTCTCAAAGTTACATTTGGTGTTTTGAGAGTAGATATATTGTGGTCCAGATCTTTTGCTTTGCAAGCAGTTTTTTATGTATGATGTATTAAAACGGTTTTAATTTTTAAAAAAAAATTAATTTTTTTTAAAGAAGATTCCCTGATCCTCTCTTTGACTTCATGGTTTGACTCTCCTCATAAGAGTCTAGGACTAACATGTTTCAATTTTTTTAAATGTATTTTTTTATATTAATTAACTACTTGATTGATTAAATTAATTGTGGTCATGTGTGTACAAAGTACAAACTACTCTAGGAGTATACTTTGTTTTTAGGAGAAATTAAGAATTTCAAGTGAAGATGTTTTTAATTTAAAAGTATTAACCTAACCAAAAAAAAAAAAGAGGACTAGTGACATGTGCATATGTTGTTTGTGAATGTGAAGGCTTAATAAAAGAAGATTTTTAGAGCATATTTTGGTGTGAATTACATAACCTCTAAGATGTTAAGCGATTGCCAAAGGTACATTTGGTGTTTGAGAGTAGATATATTGTGGTCCAAGATCTTTTGCTTTGCAAGCAGTTTTTTATGTATGATGTATGTCGGGATGATTTTATTTTTAAAAAAAATGAAAAGGGACAAAGACAGTTTGTATATTATTACAGTTTTAACATCAATGAAAATATTTTTCAAAAGTTGTTTTCTTTATTTTCAATGAATTTAGTTGCATATTATTATATTTTTGCCATTAATAGATATTGTTTTCTTGAGTTGTTTTTGGTATTTCCAATTACTTAGAAGTTAAAAGATAAAAACCTTGTGGGGGGGGGGGGGGACAAAGAAAAAAAAAAGATAGAGCCTGTTTGGTTTCTGTTTTTAAGAATAATTTTTTGTACTGAAAAATAAAAAGCCTAATAGCCTTAATTTAAGTGGTACCAAATCTTTTAGGGATTGCTTGATTTATGGCTGCATTTTAGCCATCTCTTCCATACATCAGGTCATAGACCTCATTTATAACCAAAAATAATATTAAAAAAAACATCTTTAAAAGAGCGTTTATAGATTTTAATTTTAAAAAACAATAGAACAAGTTAGATGTTTTAAAAATAATATAATAAAGCAAGAATAGTTTAAATATGTTTTGAGTTTATTATTTCAGAAACAATAAAATTAAAAAATAAAAACACGGAGAAGTGGATAACACTAATTAATGAAAGTTTGAAATTAGAAGATGAGTTGGTCTTAAAACTCTTTTGAAAACAAATTATTCAAACATATTTTTTTTCTGTTCTTCAAAAATGTTTTGTTGAGTCTTATTTTACAGAATTGATTTTGAAAACAATAAAATTAAAACAGAACCAAACAAAATTATGTTCTGTCCTTTTTATTCTTTGAACACAATTAAAAAAACAGAAAACTATCTTTAGTATTTAACGGTTGAAACAATCTTCCAAACCGATTTTATTATTTTTGCCTTTTAAAAAAACGCAACCTGTTTTTATAAACATTTACAAAAAGAAGATTCTTTTGTTTTGGCAGTTTAAGACTAGGTTGTATATGTGGTCCAAATTCTTTTTGGAAGCATTTCTTCCTTTTCTTTCCACTCCTTAGTGAAAAGAAACATACATTCACATAAAAGGTTCAGCCATGTTTACCTTTAGAGTTTAATTTTGATCCACTGTCAATGTAAAGTTTCTTTACACTATCACTCAATCATGTATTGTCAACTAATTAAAAGAGTTTGACTATTATAACAACTACCTCAAAAGTCTAACACTTTTAATAATATGTCAGTATATAATTAAATGACAGTGTAAATAAACTTTACACTGACGGTGAATTAAAATTAAATCTTTACCTTTAACGGCCATCTTTCTAGACAATTTATACCTTGCAATTTGGACCTGAATTATGTCTTTACGAGAACCCAAGCCAATCTATCTCAAAGTGGTTTTCAATTCGCGGGTAAGCTTGACTTAACCTATTAAAATGGTATGTTTAAATGTTTAAAATTCAATTTACAAAAATTCAAAGTTAATTTTGATTAGTTTATTGTTTTTTTAAAAAAAATTAATTACTTGCTAACTTAATTCTTATGATTATGTTGTTTGTCATGACTTATAAATTATGATATATTTTAAATTTAATGATTATTATATAATTTTAGACATGTTGGTGATGTAACATACATATGATAATTATTTTATACTTTAATATTTATTTTTCTATATTTTTTGAAATTTTTATTTTTTGATGAATCAATTCATTTAATCCACCAATCACTCAAAGTAAGTCAAATTAATGATTTTTCAACTCCCTATCAAAATGAGATTACTCGACTCAACTTATTTATCATCCAACTCGTGATATTCAAGTTAACCGATTTTTACAGCTTTATTTGCACAAAGGCAGAACAAGGATTCTTCGTATGATATCAATCTTGTCCATTCTCACTAAATGAGAAGTTTCTCTGTTAACATGTTGTGTGTTATATTGTTTTTGTGAAGGAAATATTCTTAACCACAAAATGTGACTCTTAGTAATTATCAGACTAGTTTTCCATTTACTATATTATGAATATGAGTTGGGTAATGGGCATGGGTCAACCTTCTTTGTCCGTATTCCAACTTCTCTCAACTCACATGACTAATGTTATACATTAATATAAATATATGTAACAGAAAATATATGTAGCAGCACACAGAGGTTCTTAGTATAAGAAGGGTCTAAATCATTGGGAAGCAAAGAATCAAACATGCATGTGCTCAAAAAAAAGAAGAATCAAACTTGTTGACTATACGGGAGACCATGAGCATAAACGAGAAGCACTTCCACCAAGTCATCATGTAATTGGGAGTCTAAAGGACTAATACATCCGGAGCCTAGCTTAGTACTTATTTGTCTACCATAGACATCTCTACAGTCCCAAACATATATATATATAATAAATATCATTATGATATATTTACAAATTATGAATATAGATGTAATTTTGATTTACTGTCAACGTAAAAAAAATTTACATTATAATTTAATAATATATTAATATCTCATTAAAAAAATTTAATTATAATAATAACTACTTGACTTTTTTAATAATTTGTTAATATACAATTAAATAATAATATAAAAACTTTAATATCTCATCAAAATTAAACTATGGCTATTCTCTCAACATAATTTCATTTAAGAATTATGTTTTCCTCGAAGATTGTAATACTTTTACTTCTTAACTCTTCATGTAAAATGACATAATCTGGAAATTCTATTCATACTTCAAAGGGCATATATACTCGCCTTTTTTTTTTGGGTGGCTCTAAAGTAAAACAATTCGAAATAAATATCAACATATGTATTTGTCATTACTCATTGTTGAAAACGCATGCCTATTCAATTTCATTACTGATTTGTCCATATTTCCTAATATCTTCGTTTCGTTTTAGAAATTTTACTTTGTACAAAATCACTAGTATATTTGTATATATTTTTAACCTTAAGCATATATATAATCCTTATTGCTTAACCAATTTCTTAGTTTCTCATCAAACTGTTGTCTTTAACATAAATCTAAAATACTTCTTAATTAAGTATCATAATAAAATATTTTAGTAACTGTTTCGTTGACAATTGATAATCTAGTCTGAAAAAGTTACTTGCCTCCTTTCACAACCCTCGTGCCAATACTATTAATTTTGTTTCGGACAGATTGTTTGTTGGTACTCCACAGTGGTCTGAAAACCGGACCGGACCGGCCGGTCGGACCGGTTCGACCGGGAACCGGTCACCCCACCGGTCCGGTCTACCTCCAAAAACCGGCCAGGTCAAAAACCGGTCAAAAACCGGTGAACCGGTCAAAAACTGGTGAACCGGTCGACCCGGACCGGTCCTCTTTTTTTTTTTTTTTTTAATAAATTTTACTAATTCAAATAATGTCATTTTGATCTAAAAATTGAATATAAGTCAATCTAAAAAGAATTTTATATAAAATACTTAAACTTAAATTGTATAAAAGCTTATAAACTGAATGTATAATTGATTATATATCTCATTGAACTGAAATTAACATTTTTTTAAACAAAAATAAGTTATAATACTGTTACAGAATACTTTGGACTCTCAAAAAATAAATTGTAAACTATTTTTTATTATTTGTGTTGTTTTTTATAATTTTTAATTTGTTTAATTAGTATATAATATATATTTATATATATATAAATATATTTAATTATACTCCGGTTCGACCACGGTTCAACTACGGTTGAACCATTGAACCTTGAATCAGTCCCCTGACCGGTTCAATTACCGGTTCGGTTTTCAGAACCTTGGTACTCCAGCACACATCCTTTGGAGTTCTTACTAGTTTCACCCTTGCTGTACGTAGCTACAATTACCATCTATACTCACTTTCCAACGTACTATCGTTCTCCTTATTAAGTCATTACATGCAGTTGCCGCATCCACATCCTGTTTATATATTCAAGAGAGAAAAAGTCTCCAATTAGCTATCCAATTCACAAAACAAGAAGAATTATTCTAGGAACAATCTTCAAATGTGAACTTTGCAATAAAAAAGAGAAGAGATGTGTTTGTATGCTTACGAATACGAATATTCCTCGTACACAAAATCAAAACGAAGAGTTGGAGTTAATGAATAATATCAAAGAATAGCTAACTCAAAATGCAAAAGTTGGCAGAACTTGTAAACTGAAAGTGAAATTAATCCAATATCTGCTTGAGTTGGAATTATCTTTAGCTTGATATTTTATACCCAAAAAAACGATCTTTAGCTTGATATCAGATTTAATAATTAATTATGTGTTCTTACTCATATCTTCCCAAAGATGAATCCTATTTCAAAAAGCCTTATAATATTAAGAGTAAACACCTATTTTTATTCTCCAAAATTACAAGTACCATTAGTTAGATCATTCAATGATAAATACATCAATATGATCTTAAAATGTCAAATTTTGACATTAAATTTATCATTTAATGTCATTTTTTACATCAAATTAGTCATTTAATGTTATTTTTTACATCAAATTGGTCCTAAAAGGACCAATTTGATGTCAAAAATTATTAGAAAAACAAATTGATGTTACTTAATTATATCTTTAGAAGACTAAAATAAGTATTTACTCTAATATTAATAGAGCCTTAAATGCACTTTTGTCCCTTTGATTTTCTTTTAATTAGTTTCAATGTATAATTCCAATGGGACTCTTGCAAGATATTCATTGGTTAAAGAAAAAAATATTTAATCTAATTAGGTAATTGTTTGTCTTCTAAAATGACTGAGTCTCACATAATTTTGTTAAGTGACTAATACAAAGCTTGAACACAAGCGTTTAGTAGTAACACTAAATGTTAAGAAATTAAAATCATTCACATGTTTTCACTTAATAGTTTAAGTTGTTAGGAGAGTTTGTTTTTGATATGGTATTAGAATATTTATGACTAAGTGATCAATAATTCAATATCAAAGTCGTTTATAGATTCCTTTTATTCATTTCAATCGTCCTTGTTCTTTAAAATAAAAAATAAATTTTACCACAAAGAATAGTGGACATGTACATTGTGTCTACACTTCAAATCTATGATGCATATCCTCTTGCAAACTATACAAATGTCTCACTATTAACACATTCCTAATGACTTCCTACATTTTTTGTCTAGTTCAATTAAATTCTGAAATTAATGAATGGTAAATTAAAAATAATAATATGTAAATAACATTATCAAACTACCAACATAGTGTGGCATAAATAGTAGATACTTGGACCATTTAAGTATGTGGTTAGGGATTCGATTCCTGACTTATAGAAAAACATCTAAATGGATCTCAGTACCTCTAAGGATAAGTCCTCGCAATCGCATGCGGAGATATCCTGGGATACCAAAAAAATAAAAAAAAAATAACATTATCAGACTTTGATAGCATTAGCGTAGTGATCATCTCTAGCTAAATCCATTACCAAATCATCTCGATTGTAGTTTGTTTTATGTCGTTAAAATCAATCTCTTATTTTTTATTCTTTTCGTATAGAGAGGAATTTTAAAGAAGCAATTAATAATTTTCATTTTCATTTTGTAACAAGGAAAATAAGGAGTTTTTTTTTTCTACTTCTGTTTTTTTTCCTTTTCTGTCTTATATATTTATTAAATATTGGACTATAATAATTTTGACTAATGATTATTTTCCATTTAAAATTGAAAATCACTTTAGGTGAGATATACAAGAGAAAGTCATCAATGTGATGTGTACATTGAACAATATCCCTATATGGCTATATCATTATGTGTGAACGAAAATTAACCAGAAAGGTCAGTGTAGTTGTTAAGGAGGTGTGTTTCCTCCCTTGAGTGTTTGGGTTTGAATCTTAAGCTATCACCTAATTAAGGGAATTATTAATTTTCCTAATGCACTAGGCTAATATGAGGGTCTGTTCTTAAGATCATTTGAAGAAGGATTTAGTCTCGATTGATATAAAAGTTGACCCAAAAATACCATTACTATAAAATCATAAAAATACCAAATTTACTTTCGAAATGATAGAGAAATTATAAATGATTTTGATTTTAATATTATGTTTAAAAGTAAAAAAAGGAAAGTGAAAAAAAAAAAGAATTACTCTGGTACTCATAACTTGTCACATATTATTAGTTACTAATTATACTTTAATAAATTGTAAATATTTATTGTAAAAACTAACAACTAATAAATATTTGACAAGTCAAAAATAATAGTGGTATCTAAGAAAAAACTTAAGTATCATAGCAACTCACGGAAAAATACCATATTACCATAGATGAATCATATCTAGTTTAGTTTATCTATTAATAATCTTTATAAATCATAACCAGTTAATTTAACTTATCTATTAATAATCTTTGAATTCATTTCTGCAGTTTCTGGATTCATTTTTTGCGACGCTCAAAAAGAAATGAAGTTAATAATTTTACGCTATTCACATTCCTTTTTCTTTGAGCCTTTTTAGAATGATAGTATAGATCGATGTTTAAATCTCTCACCTTATGCAAATACCCAAACCTCTCACCATTAACCTAGTTCTAGTGGGTTGTTCCTTGCATTCTAGTTCTACACTTAAAATTTTGCTTTCTATCTTCCATTAATTAGAAAAGTTCAACAAAATAGTGCTTTAGTCAAATCCACTTTTTAAAGACTAAATTCAAAACAATATGAGGTTTGAATTTGCAATGGCATAATCAAGCAGCTATACTTTTGAGTAAAGCACACATTCAAAAATTGAGATTGTCATTTTAATTTAATTCCTAAGAATTTATGGCCCGTTTGTATTAGTTTTTTTTAGAAGTAGAAGTGCTTTTTTGAAATAATAAAAGTGTTTTTTTAGAAGCTAAAGAATTCAAGCTTTTAAAAAAATCACTTTATGTGCTTTTTTGTTACACATGAAGTGTTTTTTTTAAAAGTTTCAAACTCTATAACTTCTAAAAAAAACACTTTTATTATTTCAAAAAAATACTTTTTCTCTTAAAAAAAACTAATACAAACAGCCCTTAGTTATTAGATCTATCTCTCCACACACACACATATATGTATGTATGTATGTATGTATGTACGTATATATATGTATACTTATATTCTATTCAACCCAAGAGATTGGATCTCTTAACTTGTATCTTCCAGATTTACCCACGTTTAAACAATCTTTTTCCCCGTTTAAACACTAACCCAAAATAAACTCTTTTATAGCTTAGAGTCGTGTTGTAATAACTAATACTCCAAAACAAAACAAACTTCAATGCTTTCTTTTCCTTTTTCTCTCTAAAAATTGATTCCTTTAGTTCTATTTGCAAATATTATAGCATATTATTGATTAATAAGATTTGTCTATATTATTGTGGACTAATTTTAGGAGTAAGGAAAATTTGATGACAACAAAATAGAAATACACAATATCTTAAAGCAAGCCTTACAAGGTTCAATAATGGAAAAAACACAAACAAACTACCCATGATCGACGGGTACAATTATCACAAGTCCCATATAAGCTTATCTTTCGCCATGTCCAAGCATAGAAATTAGAAAGATGACCTACCTATTCGAATTTTAAAACATAAGATATTTGTACTGATGCCCACAACAAATTTTAAAAGTACCCATGGCCATTACCATTGAACGGAGGAAAAGAAAAACCACCATTATCATTAATTACTTGCATTGTATAGAAATTGATTAGTTCTTTGGTGTTGATTTGAATGGGATCAGAAGGCAAGAGCATGACTCCCACTTCCACTTGCATCAGTAAGGTTGACTCTTTGTGCTTGATTTATAGGAAAAGAAGCAAAGATAGATTCACCACTACCGTTTGGATCATCAAGAAAAAGGTTGGTTTCTTGGGCTTGATTTATGGGAGGAAATACAATACCAGATATGTCTCCCACACTTTCATGAGATGGAATTAAATTGAATGTTTGCTCTTCACTTGTGGGACTAAAAGAAAAATCTGGCAGAATACTCTCGCTGGCACCGATTCCATAGGCTTCATCGTTGGCACCAAAGGCAACTTCAGGCATATTACTCCCACTTGCATAAGTAGGATATGGATTGACTCCATTGATTTGATCTATGGGAGCTAAAGCAACAAGAAAAAGTTATCACTTTCACAATTCGAATTAAACGCATGAAATAAAATCCTTTGACATCATTACTCGTAAAAGAAAAATCTGGCAGAACTCACTTGCATCAATTCCACAGGCTTCATTGTGGACACCAAAGGCAACTTCAGGCATATTACTCGCTCTTGCATAAGTAGGATATGGATTGACTCCATTGGTTTGATCTGTGGTAGCTAGAGCAACAAGAAAAAGTTATCACTTTCAATTAAATGCATGAAAGGAAATCCTTTGTCATCATTAATGGTAAAAGAAAAATCTGGCAGAACTCACTTGCACCAATTCCATAGGCTTCATTGTTGGCACCAAAGGCAACTTCAGGCATATTACTCCCACTTGCATAAGTAGGATATGGATTGACTCCATTGGTTTGATCTATGAGAGCAAAAACAACAAGAAAAAGTTACACTTTCAATTAAATTCGAATTAATAAAATGCATGAAATGAAATCCTTTGACCATTAACCGTAAAAGAAAATTCTGGCAGAATACTCTCACTTGCTCCAAATATTCCATAGGCTTCACTGTTGGCACCAAAGGCAACTTCAGGTATATTACTCCCACTTGCATAATTAGGATATGGATTGACTCCATTGGTTTGATCTATGAGAGCAAAAAAAAGAAGAAAAAGTTATCACTTTCACTTAAATTTGAATTAATTAAATGCATGAAATGAAATCCTTTGACATTATTAACCGTAAAAGAAAATTCTGGCAGAATACTCTCACTTGCTTCAATTCCATAGGCTTCATTGTTGGCACCAAAGGCAACTTCAGGCATATTACTCCCACTTGCATAATTAGGATATGGATTGACTCCATTGGTTTGATCTATGGGAGCTAAAGCAACCCAAAAAAAGTCATCACTTTCACTTAAATTAGAATTAAATGCACGAAATGAAATCCTTTGACATCATTAATCGAAGCTAAGGCAACATAAAAAGAAGAGCCCTTACCAAGAGAAGCATTCTGTCCACACTTCATTGAAAGTTCAGTTTCCAATTTCTTTTGGAGTTCCATAAGAGATGCCTCCATTTCTTTGGCTTGTTCATAACTAAGCTCTTCCATTTTGGCCTCCCACCAGCCACAGCTATTCCTCGTCTTCAAAATCTCCCCTAGTTTTTTGTCCCGTTCTTTCTCGACATACATTTGATCCATAAGTACATCATTTTTTCCATTTAGTTCTTCGATCTCCATTCTCCTGTAATCCTCCACAAGTTGATAGATGCCACATTGTGAGGGGTGCTGTTGATTTGAAGGACACTTTGTAGTGGACTGGAGAGAAGGTTCCCCAAAACAAAACGATTTTCCAGATGGAGAAAACATGAGTATATCAACTTGAGCCCCACAAAGTGTGGTTAACTCATTGGCTTTTTTGTAAATGCCTGCTTTTCGCTTTGTGAAAGTAGTAAGAAGATCTTTTTCATTCTCAATCTTCTTAATCTCTCGCTTTTGTCTTCCTTTGGTCTTTTTAGCCTCCATTAATCTAATCTAGAATAATACTAATTAAGAGAAGATAGTAAGGAAGTTATGGATGCTCTTTGGCTTGAGATGTTTATATAGACAAAGAAAACTTGGTAATAAGCCATTAGGAGTGAGCTAGTTGTAAGAGGTTTGGATAGTTTGATTGAAAGAGGTCGATTCAAACCTCCGTGTAATTATTGTAAATAAAAAAACTGGGTAATTAAATGTTATAATAGTACATAATATAATTAAATTCTTAAGTTTTTTAATTTAGTATTTGTTTTAACAATACATTTATAGTTTGAAGATTTAAAATGGAAAATTTTAAATTTTAATTTTAATTCATTGTTGTGTAAAAAAATTACATTATCATTTAATTATTTATTAATATATCATTAAAAGAGTTTGACTTTTTAAATAATTATTATCATAATATAAAAAAAAATGTTTACAGTGAAGTGTGATCAAAATTTAATCCAAAAATTTATTAGCATTTTTTAAGTCAAATCACATTGAGAAATAATATGGCTTGTTGCATTATCCCTTGAATTTTTAATAATTGTATTTCTCTAAGAAATTTAATTATTTAATCAGCCAGTAATCATAACACAAAATTTATTCATTACAGACAATTAAGGTAAGATACTAGTAGCCGTTGCAAGGATTTAAATGAGCGAGATTATATATGCAAGTTATCTTTTATAAAGAATTGATTAATCAGTTACCTAATGTGTCTGGATGTGCTTGTTTATTTTCTATATATTTCCCTTCTAGTTTTTGCTTTGTTATAGTGAATAGAGTTTCTATGAAAATTATTCGTTTTTTTTTTATTATAGACCTCTTTGAGCATTCATTAACTTCCTCATTTTTTAAGAAAATGTTTTGCTATTGGGTATATTTGAAATAAGTGAAAACACGTCACATGCAACTCGTGTCACAAGTGGTAATTACAATAGGATTAAAAAAAATTGTCCATTTATTTTTGTATTTTTTCCTATCTTCTTAATTAAATGCTTACAACTTAGTAAAAAAAATTCTCTATTAATTGACAATAAATTCTCTCTTAGTTGTTAATTTTTCTTATTGAGTTGTCAATATTTAATAGAAAAAACAATGAAGGATATAGAAAAAATAAATAAAAAAAAGAGACATGAGATTTAATTCCAATTACAATGAGAATGACGAAAAATAAAATAAAGGCATTACCAAATTTTATTAGGAAATGAGAATTTTCGGAACAAAAATCATTTTTAGTAATTAAGTTTACGAAAGCATATTAGGTTTGTGAATATTGCCTAAAGAATGATGAAGAAATAAACCACTAGTAATTTGCAACATCCGATAACCTAAAAACTATTTGTGCAATCATGTTAAGTCTTAATGCATTTGATTTAATTCATTCCTCAACAAATACAAGCGAATAAAATAAAGGTACTGTTAAAAAATCTTTATGTTTTAAGTTGTCAACTCTAAATTAGTTTCATAGAATGCCTAAAAAGCCTAACCTGTAAGAATATTGCAAGATATTACTTAGCTTAAAAGATTATTATGATGGTCGACCAATAAATAAATAAAGGTGCTGCTAACGAGTATCTTTTGTGCATTATTTAAGGAACATTTAATATCTTTTAATAAATTCGCCTAATTGCTTAATGAAAAAAGTATTAAGGCCTCGTTTGGCCAACGAAATTGAGCCTTAGAATTAGAATTGAACCTCCCAATTCCAATTATCTTGTTTCCTGTGTATATTAGAATTATAATTATAATTCTGAGTCTAATTTCATAGAATTAAAAAATAATTAGTTTATACTACTCTCAATTCTTAGCTTAAACCTTAAAAATTTCAATTCTAAGCATCAAGATTTTTTATTTTTTGTAAAAGTTAAAAACTATCCAACAACCATTGTCACTCACAACACTCACATAGTTCGACAACGTCGCCATTGGCGTGCTCTGGCAACGTTGCCACCAGCGTGCTCCGGTCACGTTGTCCACCGCACCTCCAACATGCTAACTGCCAATGACCTCCGATCACTGTCGTCATCTCCCGTGCAATGGCCAAATCGTCGTTGTTCCTTCGATCATTGGCGTCGGCATCCTGCAATTACCTTCGCCATCATCAATGGTGTCTTTTTGTTTGACATTGATTGCGACTACTATAATTCAGCAATAGAAGCTCTATTGAATTTTTTTTATAATTTTAAATTATTATTTATTAATTTAAATTTATTTATTATATCTTTTTAAATTCTTGATAAAGTATTGAAATAATAAAATTTTAATTTAGTTTAGAATTATAATTCTAAAATCTCAATTCTTTAATTATTCTAAAAATAAAAATTAAGATTATTGTCAATTCCAATTCTAACATAAATGAGATTAAAATTAAAATTCTAAACTATAATTCTATTTCTATCATCCAAACAGATCCTAAATATTTTTCAGTTTCTCAAAATATTATATACTTTGTTTATGCATTTAATATATTTTATTTTAATTTCTTAACCAGTACATTAAGGATACTTGTTAATAAATATCATAAAATAAAAAAAATAGTAATATAAACCATGTGAAAACACACAACAAATGGGGAATAAGTTGACTGATGTAATGTTAAGTGAAAGGAAAAAAATAAAAATAAATGATTTTACATAATTTGACTTGCTTAAAAGTGTGAATAATGAATATACCTTCCTAAGAGGGATCAAAGTCCCCTAATATAATACAAGAATAAATAATCTTGGTTGGAAGCTTTTGATTTCAATTTTGAAGAAACAAATAAAAGCGGTGACTAGCAAAGGTCGTAAACAAAATCGTTTCGGAGTGTGACTCTCTTTTAATTTCTTTGCTGCTTTACAAAAAAGAAAGAAAGAAAGAAATCTTATCTTCTTTTTAGAGCCGTCAAAACCCACTGTTAAGAAAAGATCAAAGTAAAAAGATGCCTTAAAATTCAAAAAGAGTTACATCTATATATTATTACCATTAAAGATATTTCATTTAAGTTTTACTAATGTCATGCGTGATTAATATAGTAAATTTTTCCCTCCAAAATTTTTAGTCATTCATACATATATGTCAGTCATAAATGATATAGATATTAATTATAAATGAATCTATTTTCTTATTATTTAATTTCTTTCTAATATCATGTCAACTCTTTCTTAAAGGTTCTCAAAATTATTATTAAAAATTAAATTTTTAAAATTTTTAAAATTATAATTATGAATGATAATTATAAATAATGAAGTTAACATCAAATTCAAATTTACATTTCAATTATAGTTAATTTAATTTCATTCAACTTTGAACAATAATGTCTTAATTTCTTACATTAAAATCAAAATTATTAATATTGAAATATTTGTTCAATCATAAAAAAATCGGATAGAAATTACGCTAAGGTACTATTTTGAAAATTGAAATTCATATATATCAGATTATTTTTCATTTAATTTATATTATACTTTTTTTTAATTTCAAAAACAAAATTTATATCACCACCTATAATTACTTATTAGTATACTTTCTTTTTATTATAATAATTTCTATTTTTAAATAAAATCTTCATAATTTTGACTTTTTGAGTTACCTTATTATTACCATTAATTTTTCTTTGTAACCTTTTTCATTTTTAATTACTTAGACTTTAGATTTATTTATAATATTATTCAATAATTTGTAAGAAAAATACAATTACTCTAATTATTTTAAATATCAAATTTTAATAATATATACATCTCATAATTTTAAAAATATAAATTTTTCTGTTTATTAATAAAGTCTTATATTATTCACAATTTAATGATTAAATGAGATATACACACGAGAATTCAATTATTTATATTGATTTTCTTTTTATGCTAATTTTTAAAATTATTTATTTTTATATTTATTATTAATCTCTATCAGTATTGTCTTTAATAGAAAAATATCAAAATTGCAAATCAATCAATTTCAATTTCATGAATCATTCAATATCATTATGAATATCAATCAATTAGTCATCAAAAATTGAATTTCCCAAATCTCAAAATTTTCAAATATTTATGATCATGTCACACATGTGAGAGTGTAGTTTAGAGAGAGCATGTCTGTTCAAGAGATCTATGCAAATAGAAGTTGTACGAATAAGGTGAAGATTTACAAAGAAAATATTCAAGAAACAGAATCTTCATTGGCAGAAGGGTTGTCACTCAATTATGAGATCAGTGTCTTAAGGCAGCCATTTATGTAAGGTTATTTTATATAATGTTAAACAAATTTGATAAGACACTTGTGATAAGCAAAATTCAAATAAATAATATTTCTCTTGATATAAAATTGATTAGTAATCATTAAGAGAAAATTTAAATTAATTATTTAAGGTACATAGATTTTTTAATAATAAATTTTAAATAAATAATTATTGATGAAAAAATAATTATTATTTTCAACACAATTTCTTACTCTTTTACTTTTTTTTTTAATTTTTGCTAAATTCAATTAATATTTGTCAAAATTATAAATCAACGGTGACTCTTACAAGGGTTCTAATTATTAGAGCAAAGAGAATTCCTTATTATAATAGTCTTTTCAATTTTTATGTTTTTTTTCCAATAACTATAATGTATTATCAATATGTGGTTGAGGACATTGTATTTTATTTTGTCAAATAAACTATTATTTTAAACTTAATCATAATTTCTTGAATAATAATTTCAAGCTATATTATTATTATTATTATTATTTATTAAATATAATATAATTTTTTATATTATCTCATATATCGCTTGTGTGTTAATCTAATTTAGTATAAAATGAAATAAAAACCAAATACAACATGCAGATAAAAAATGTCAAAGATGGAAACACGACATACAAATTTGGGAAAAGTCCAAATTACTCTCTTAAACTATAAGTCATGTGCACTTCAATCCTAATACTTTAAAAAAGTGCAAAACGATCCCCAAATTTTTAAAAATATGCGAGATGGTCCTTCCGTTTAACATACATTTAATTATTAATGGAAAACGCACGTGACACTCATCTGTCTGGTAAATGTGACCTTTATCCCCCAGCCCTCCCCAAACCACCATCTGAAACTCATCATCTCCCCAAACCACCATATGAAATCCATTATCTTCCCAAAATACCATATTTTTCCTCATCAAATATCAAATGGGGTTTGAGAAGAAGCAAGCTTATCTTCCTACTCCTTACCATCCTACCCTTGAGAAGACGCTCCTCTTCTTGCCAATGCCAAGGCACCCCATCTCTCCTCCAACTTCAAGACCTTTGCCAATAGCTTCATCTCTATAGTAGGCGCTGGCTTGCTTGGCCTACCCTACAACTTCAAGAGAATAGGTTGACTCATGGGCTTGCTCATATTCTTCATTGTTGCCTTCCTCACTTACTACTACATGATGTCCCTTGTCCCCATCTCATGGGGAAGGAGATAGTGTTGTAGGGAGATAGTGAGTTTCAGGTGATGGTTTGGGAGAGATTGGAGAGGGAGGAAGAGGTCACATTTACCAAATACATGAGTGTTGCGTGCATTTTTTGTTAGTAATTGGACGAATGCTAGACAGAATGACCATTTCGCACATTTTAAAAAATTTAGGAATTGTTTTGCACCTTTGTAAAATATTAGAACCAAAGACACATGACCGATAGTTCAGGACGATAAATTGGACTTTTCCCTACAAATTTTAACAACTTCTATGTCATTCCACGAAAAAGTTGTCTAACAACCTTAGAGTGGTGGTACCTAAGACTTTCTAAAAGGTAGAGAGATATGATCAAATAGTAGAGTTTAATTTTGGTTCATCTAATAATGTGTTGACATATTATTAAAAGAATTAAACTTCTTAAATGTTATGATAATAAAAATTATGCAATGATTTGTCAACACATAATTGAATGATAATATAAAATTTCTTACTACTAATAGTATATCAAAATTAAATTCTAATTAATATATGACAACAGTCCAAAATTTAGAAGTAGAAGGAAAAAATAAATTTCTCGAGTTTCAAAACATGGCTTCATTGAGCATTTCCACTCTTATAAGTAATGTTTTAAAAATTGATTCAACTAGAGAATTGAATATGAGAATAATTTATGGTTTAATTGGCTAAACTGACAATTGAACCAGCTAACATCATAAATATATTTAAAATAAATTAGTTAAATTATGTATAATTAATAATGCAAGAGAATGAATATCAGACATTCATAAAAAAAATTTACTTTTCTTTAATTTTTTTTAAAAATTCGTATAATTCTAGACAATTTTGTGTCACATAACAAAAAATCAACATGAGGTTAATTATGAAAAAAGTTAACAAACCAATTTGTGTTTGTTTGAGTGAAATAGACTCGGTCACCTTAAGCATTTGTTTCAGGTTCGATCTTTAGGGCGGTATGTATGGAGAAAACACAGTTAAGAGGAGTCTCCGCTTCACGCGCTTGACCGTATCCCGTGAGATTAGTCTTTTGCCTTCTGGATGAGAGAATACCTTGGTTTACACAAAAAGAAAAAGTTAACAACTTATTCTATGTTTAATTTAATTAAGTTCAAATGTTAGTTTTGCAAAATTCCAACCAATTTTTCAAAACTGATGTATGGTTCTTTAATTTTAGGCAGTTAAATCGCTTTTCATTGGTTTTACTAAGATGGTTCTAAAAGTTACACAAACCTGTATCATAAAATCCAAGTAATTTGATCGGTTCAAGTGGCCAGTTGATACGATTTTTGAGAATGTGAATTATAACTTAATAAGGATCCAATAAATTAACTTGAATTTCAACTTTCAAGGTAGGATCAGAAAAAAACGATATTTTTGCCATGAATTAGGCCTTGCTATAAAGTGACCAAAGGCCATTCATCTTTCTTCTTGTAATCCAGCACCTTTGTTTTCACATCATTTATGTCAAGTACACAAGGTCCCTTAGTTGTGAGAGTCTACGATATCTAGCAATTGCATTCATATTCAATGTGTTTCTATTCACCTTTTAATATTTTTCATGTATATTTGTAAAAAAATATATATATAAAATACTATATAAATTTTAAAAATTAAAAAAAAATAAGTTTTTGTATTTATATTTTTTAATATTCATAACATTAATGTTTCTAATTCATGATTATTGAGCCCAACGGCTCTCTTAATAAATGAGTTATTGGCAGCGAAACGTTGCCAATGATATATATATATATATATATATATATATATATAAGTTTTGTGAAGACGACTTTTGACTTATAAATATATAATTAAAAAAAACCTTTAATTTATAGCTAAGACAGTCCATCAATTATAACATCCACCATGTATTTTGTATGAATAGAAGACTCGGCTGGGTATGTACCCAAAAATAAAAGGAAAAATTATCCATAAGGTTAACTTGGTGAACAATGATTTTCATTTAGTTCGTTTTAAAAATTAATTAAGTATTTAACTAATTTAACTAATAATTTACATACAGTTAATAAATAATTTATCTTCATTTTGATACTTGATATATGATTAATTATATATAAATTATTAATTAGATTAGTTAAATAATTGGTTAATTTGTAAAACAAACTAAATGAGGATCACTTTTAACCAAGCTGATCCATAGGGTCATTTTCTCAAATTAAATGGGCCTTTTATGAAAAATGTTAGACAATTAGAATTTTTTATCAAAATAAGTTAGCATATTTTTTTTTACACTTAAATAAAAAAAAGTAATGCCTACCATGTTATCATATCCAACAGTCATCCTAAAAAATATCCAACAATCATCCTTGATTCTAATTGAATTCTGTTAAAATTTTGACCTAACTTTTTTTGACGGTACATGTAGCACTACTCTTCGATAATTATTCCTCATAATGTGCTAAAATAAACAACCTTGTTTTCTTTAAGCAACTCATCAACAAACTCAAGCTTGTTCTTTTCCATGAAATCCATATTTGAATTAAATGAATCAATGATTCCTCTGTTAGCATAGAATTTGATAACATGGCTTTTGATTAGCTACGGAAAAATACTCGTTAGGAGCAACGTTCTCAGCTTGATTGGGGGTGATATGTGGGCTGGCCTTCTTCCTGAGTTTGGTTGGAGTTTGAAAGAGTACTGAAATTGGTGCTCAAATATATTATTTTTGCTACAAATACGCAACAATGAATTTTTTCCTTCTTTGTATAAAAATATATATATAAATTAATCACAAAATTATACTTTCTAATAAAAGGGTTGCTGATTTTGAATTCATGATAAACTTCAAAAGTTTAATAAACTTCCAAAATTGTACTTGAAGCAGTGGGGTAGAAGGGTACATTTTATATGACCAAAATCCTCTAAAATGATTGGTATACTTTAAAGAATAAACTACATAATTGATAATTGTTGATAGAAATTCCACCAAAGGTTCTAAATAATAAACCATAGATATATGAGAATCTACTCTTTTAATTTTTTATCACAAGTTACCATTTGCACTTTAGTCTCTATGAGATCCAAATCCCATTTTCTAATTATAGCTTTACATGCAGCAAAGGTTTCAATCAATTTGACCAACCCATTTTTCTGTCCTTTACACATGTTTCTCTGCAAGGAGAAGCAAAGATGACGCTGCCTCCATCTCATTCATCCACAATTTCAGGTTATCTGCGAGCTCTTCCAATAAAGCCTTCAATTTTTTAAGCTCAACTAAATCAAGACCAATAATGGGGAATTTGCCTTTGACAAGTTTGTTTTTGTTTAGAGCACTATCAAGTATCTCCTCCTTCTTCTTCTCCACCTGCAGTTGGTTCATCAGATCCACAAGCTGCTGGTTTAGCTTGTCAATCTTACCATCTTTAGAAGGCTCACCGTGGCCCCTATCTGATTCAGGCTCTTGATGAAGGAATTTATTAGTCACCGTCTGAACACTTGGATTACCAAAAGAGAAGGGCTTACCACCAGGGGAGAATACAACCATACCAACTTGAGCACCACAAAGAGTTGCCAACTCACTTGCCTTTTTAAAAAGGCCACTCCTACGCTTAGAAAAAGTGACCAGCCTAGAACTTTTGTTCTCCACCAACTTCATCTCAATTTTTCGATGAACCATAATTCCTTAGCCGATTCACCTTCTTTCCCAATAGAAATTATAGAAGAGAAAGGATCAAATTGATAGTGATTCTAAGGAGGAAATAGAGGTTTGTGCACGACAATTGGGTTATATCTTGCCCCTAAATTAATATAATATTTATATATAGAGAAAAAAAATTTTAAATGTTTCTAGTATTGGATTTTGAATATGAAATTATTGTCAATTATGGTAATTTTTGACTAATAAAGAAAGGTTTTAATTACTTTTCCATTTTTAAAAAACTAAATCCATAAACACTAGTGGTTTGGCATTTTTCAATTCAATTCTGTCGGGGGCATATCTATATGGGAAAAACAATTAAATGCCATGTCCATCTTTTACTAAAGAGTAATTATACACAGTCAGAAAAAAATTGATAGAATTTAGTCAGGTTTTTGTTCATAGTTAAGAGTGATTGTTTGATAAGTCAAAATGGTGGAATCATTCATTCATCCAATAGTCAATAATAATACCAACTTATTTTGCCAAAAAACTTATCATTTCCTTTTTTTACTATATAATATTTTCCTTTACTAAATATAATACTTAAAAAAAAATAGCCCCGAGCTACCCAATCAAGTGTGTATTGGATAGGCAAAACAGGTGAGGTATCCAATAACACCCATATTATGTGATTCAGGCTGTGTAACATATCTCAATAATAAATGTAGAAACCTTTATTATGATTAGTACACAACACCAATTGCTGTGCTACTTTCTGAAGTCGCTATGAAGTATGAAAACGGATACATTTGGATTGTCATTTTAAGCCTTAGTAGAACAATTACCAGTGATAAGAAAGATGGTTGAAATTGTAAAAATAAAGGCATTTTGGGTTCACCAATAAGAAAAGAGAGATAAAAAAGCATTCTAATTTTCTGTTTTTCGTATTTAATAGGAAAAAAAAGGCTTTGCAAATTATTTTAAGTTATTGACCACTTGGTGGCGTTTTGTCATTTCTTTAGCTTCAAGTATAATTATACATTTTTCTAAATACTTTTCAATGCTTTACTCCACGTACTCTTTGCCTCAATTTTATTATGGAATCAAAAGTCAAAAATATTGCCAGGGCTACAGGTGCCATCTTTGTAATAACTACTTGTTATTTGTCTAGATTTTATTTTTTTTTTGTTATTAAACAATAAGAGATGGTTCTTTCTTAAACTTTTCTTTTCTACCAATAATAGCAGCTTAAGTGATAAACAAGTTTAAGCTTAGTGGTTGGGAGACCTTTGTATTGTTAAGAATTTGAGCCCCATGAGAAGCACTTTATGGGAAAGAGTATTCTCAATATTCTGAATGAGATTAATCTCATATTAAAAAAGTTTAGAGATACCCAGGACCAAAAAAAATTTCTTTTCTTGGTGAAAGCAGAATTTCATCCTAAATTTTTACACTTATCATAAAAGATTTTACAAATCGAGCTAACTCACATGTTTTCATGTTATTATTAATTAGTTTACATTGATTATAATTATTATTTAAATGGTAAGGATACTGATCAATCAATTTGAGACACTTATGTTAGCTTTGTATTAGGCATTATTAGATGTTTATTGTGCCCAATATTAGTACTTTAGATGAGTTTAATGTTGTTGGGCTTCATTGGGCTTTAATGCAAATATTGAATAATTTTCGGATTTTGATGCATTTTGACCTTTCTTCCTTGGTTAGGTCATAACTTGGGACTCGGTGATCCAATTGAGGTGATCTTGGTGTCTTTGGAAAGCTAAGACAATGCTCTACAAGTTTCATGAAGAACTCAAGAGCTGGATCGGAATGCTAAGGGTCCAAAATTTCCCTGCAATGCAGAGTGGGTTTGCTGTCACGGAACCATCTGGGCAGTATGCACATATTGGACTATATAGTGGGTTATAGGCCTCCTCTTGGGCTGAAACTTGGTCACTTGAAAGATAAGACCCATATCTCCAACTTCAATGAAGACCATTTTGTCAATAGATGTCGTTTTAGGCATGCTTCAGAAGCTACAAGTTGGTCTGAATTTGGAAACACGTTCTTCCAACCTAACTTGAGGTAGGTGAAGTGTTTTTGGCATTTCTGGAGTTCTAAAGTCCAAATGACATGATTCAAATTGGAGATTTTCAAGGAGACAACTGGCTACAACTTTGATGAAGACATCCAAGCCAAAATGCACCGTCTAGGTGATGAATTTGAAGCCAGAAGTCGGGATAAGAGTTGTTGACTAAAAGCCACCAACCATACACCAACCCACCTACCATGCACCAACCCACCAACCATGCATCAAGCTTCCATTTTTGACAAATTTCAGATTCTTATAGCTTGTATTCAGATTATGTACATGTACAAATTGGCTTCTAGGATTAGTATAAATAGACCCAACCTCTTTGTATTAGAGGCATTCAATTTAGAAGTAAGTTTCAAGAAAGTTTAAGTATTTGTGAGAGTTTTCTTTCTCTTCTTCTTCATTCTCTTTGCAATTTCGTTTTTGTTCTTTAAATTCTGAGTTCTTCCTTCCCATCCATGGAAGGCTAGGCTCTCATAATCAATCCAAGGGATTAGCCATCTTGTTGTTTAATTTGGAGATCTTGTTTTGCTTGTTCATATTGCTTAATTGTTATTCAAGTTTCTCTTCTTCCTCTTTTGATTCTTATCTAGATTAAATTGCTTAATTTGATTTAGATGTTGATGTGGTAGTAGCTCTATTATCATGTATTCAAAGAGGATCACAAAGATTAACCAATATATTAAAGCTTTTTGATAGATTGTTTAACTTGGTTAAATTCTAGATCTTAAGTTAATCTATGTTGGATGGTGCTTACTTTATCTAACCTTGGTTAATCAAATCCTAGATGCTTATCTAGTAGAGAATTCTTGGATCATGTTAAGGCTTCTTGATGTGATCTAAGGCCAAGAACTTGGTTAGCAATTAAGTGAATTCCTTGTGATCAATGATGAGTTAAACTCAAGATCGGTAAATTTCCTTGGATTGGTTGTTTCTTTAGATTTGTTTACAACTTTGAATCTCCTACTTTTATTAATCTTGTTAATCAACAACAAAACCCCCCTTTTTTAATTATCTTGATCTAATTAAATCTTTGTTTTTGGATCCTTGAGAGACGATTCGGTTCATTCTCTATACTACAAATTAGTTTGTGAACCGGTTATTTTATTTGATAGGTCTCGACAACCTCTTGTCAAATTTGGCGCCGTTGCCGAGGATCCAAGGCAACTATTTGATCATTTCAAGATCCCATCTAACTCTAACAAATGTGTTTGTTTTGTTTTTGAAGCTTTTTCAAGTGGGATTCGGCAGAATTTGGATAAAGGGCGTTGTGTCAAGAATTTTGGTTCGGGCATCTCAGATTGATCTGAATTTTGGTACACAAATGGAAAATATTATTCTGAGAAAGGCTCACTGTATACAGTGAGGTCACCCTTATTTTTGCCAAATTCCATCGTTTAGATCACTTTTTTAATTTTTTTAATATTTATTATTATTTTGTTGGATAGCATTTTTGTGTAGATTTTATCCTGTGGTGGTTCCATAATTTTTAAAATTCATTTGATACTGTTTTTATTTTTGTTTAATTTTTTTGGAGTATTTGTTTTTGGAATTTTTAGTGTTTTAGTTGTTATTGCTTTTCTAATACCTTCTTATGAACTGCATGCTGTATGACTAGATCTGATCCTGGTACCTTGCATTCATTTGATCCTGAAATTGATAGAACATTTCATACACTTCATAGAATTCATAGGGTGACCTGGTAGTAGCATTCATAGAGCTAATAGAATTACTTCGGAATTGGGCTTGAACTTGACATTGCACCTAATCTTGTTGACTCTTTTAATCGTTGAGTCCGTGCATTGTTAGTATACGTGTCCGATACTTGAGTCTGTTGATTTTACTATGGCTGACTATAATAATAGGACTCTTAAGGAATTGGCTGCACCTGATGTGAATTATCAACCTTTGTGCATTCAATATCCTGAACTTAATGTTGATTTTGAGTTGGAAATCTGGATTGATACACTTGCTGCCCAAGTTTCATGGTCTTGCAGGTGAAGATCCACATAAGCATTTGAAGGAGTTCCATGTTGTACTGCTCCACCATGAAACCTCATGGAATAGTGAAGATCACATCAAGCTAAGGGCCTTTCCTTTCTCTTTGGATGGTCTTTGCTAAGGATTGGTTGTATTACTTACAACTCGCTGCCATCACTTCTTGGAATGACATGAAAAGATTATTTACGGAGAAGTTCTTTCTGCATCAAGAATCGCAATAAGGAAAGATATTTGTGGCATAAGGCAAATCAGCTGGTGAAACTCTCCATGAGTATTGGGAGAGATTCAAGAAATTGTGCTTTCAAGTCGCCCACACCATCAAATTAGTGATCAACTACGATCCAAGACTTCTATGAAGGATTGATGCCAATGGAAAGGAGTATGATTGATGCAAAGTGGTGGAGCATTGGTAGATAAAACTCATTTCTTTGCCAGTAAACTTAATTGCAAACATGGCGGCAAATTCTCAAGAATTTGGTACTCGAATGGGTCTTGCAACTGCAGAATAGTCAATGAAGTTAATACCTCTTCACATGCTGATCAACAAAGGGTGGAACATAGATTGGATGAGCTCACTTCTTTGGTTAGACAAATGGCAATAGGACAACACGAACCACGTGTGCAAACCCCTGCAAGAGTTTGTAGCATATGTTATAGTTCCTCTCATCCTACAGATTCATGCCCCACATTGCAAGATGATTCTGAGTTTCAAGACCAATCTGTGGCTGCAGCTGGTATATTTCCTGGGAAGCCACAATTCCATCAGCAGCAACAACAGAAATATGATCCATTCTCCAACACTTACAACCCTGGTTGGAGGGACCATCCCAATCTAAGATATGGGAATGCATCAAATCAGCAGCCACCAAACCAGTATAGACCACCATTCCACAGTTAAGCAAGGACAACCGTTGACCACATCTGGACCAAGTAGACCACCATTCCAAAGAAGAAGGTCCTCGTAGCCACAAAATCTGAGCCCTCATTGGAGGATTTGGTGAAAGCGATTGGCCACTAATAATATCCAGCTTCAACAGAGAACCGAAAACCACCATTCGAACTTGGAGACTCAAATTGGTCAACTTGCCACATCAATTCATGAATTAAAGTCACGGGGTTACGGCCAATTACCCTCTCAAACCACTCCAAACCCTAGAGGCAATGTTAGTGCTATAGCTTTACTTGTGCTGGTAAGCAAATCAATGGACCAAAGGCGGCAAAGAGATAATTCCAGATTCTACCCTTGACCGGGAGAAACAAGATTCTACTGCAACTTCAAGTTCTGCAGCTAATTCAGATGCTGTAACAAATTCAGCAGCAAATGATCCTACAACAGCCAAGCAGAAAACCGGATCAAATCAGGCCGATTTAAAAATTGACAAAGAGAAAAGTGAGCATCCAAAAAAGTCGAGGTTCCAACATTCCTCTTCCTTTTCCCAGCCAATGATACAGTAGAGGCATATGGTTGAAACCGACTTGGATAAGGAAATTATGGAGACTTTCGAAGGTTGAGGTGAATATACCTCTCTTGGAGGCAATTAAACAAATCCCCAAGTATGCCAAGTTCTTGAAAGAGATGTGCACCCATAAGAGGAAGCTAGCGGCACCGAAAAAGTGAGTATGGGGAGAAATGTCTCTGCTTTGATTCACCCCAACCCTTTTGCCTCCCAAATGCAAGGATCCAGGCACTTTTACCATCCCTTGCACCATAGGGCACCAACAGTTCACTCATGCCTTGCTAGACTTGGGAGCCTCCATCAATGTAATGCCAAAGTCGGTTACATACTTCCTTGCATGGAGAGAGCTAAAGCCTACGCATTGTCATTCAGTTAGCAAACCGAGCACCTTTGCACAACCTCGCAGGAGTGTTGGAGGACGTTACGGTTCGGGTACATAATTTAATATTCAGTGATTTTTATGTGTTGAATATGGAAGATGAATCGCCTCTTCCCCACCCCCATTGATCTTAGGTAGGCCATTTTTGAAAACTTGCTAAAACTAAGATTGATGTGCATCTTGCAGTACTTTCCATGGAATTTGGTGATGATATCATTCAGTTTAACATTTTTGATGCCATGAAATACCCTTTAGAGGATCATTCTGCTTTTCATTTTGATGTCATTGATTCTTTGGTTGATGATATGCATGCGATATGTTGGCGTAGTTTCTGAAATTGTAGGATACACTCGATAGCATAGCTTGTGATACTTGTTACTCGCTTCGGACTTTTTGGTTGTAAACCCAATGCAATGTGTGCAGCCTGTGCTGAGATTTCGACATACTTGTCATGTGCTGTCGTTAATTCTGCTGACATTGATGATTCTGTTATTAATGGCAATGATGCTGTTATTAATGATGTTGTCATTCATCCTGCTGCTAAGTGTGATTCTTTTGATTCCATAGGATATGATGATGTTGTTTTGCAAGATTGTGCACAGCTTGCAGGTACAGGTGCAACTGCTGAGAATTTAGCAGATTTAGTTTCGGTTCCAAAACTAGTACCGTCAGTCCAGCAACCACCCTCCATTGAACTTAAGCCCTTGCCCGAGCATTTGAAGTATGCATTCTTGGAAGAGGATGAGAAGCTCCTTGATAATGGCCAAACACCTCCAACCGAGCAAGAAACCGGATTATTGGAAGTCTTGAAGCAACACAAAAGGGCAATTGGTTGGACACTTGCAGACATTCCTCGGTATTAACCCCTCCACATGCATGCACGAGGATATTACTTGAGGAGGAAACTAAACCAGAGTGAGACAACCCCAGAGGAGATCGAATCCTCTCATTCTAGATGTGGTGAAAAAGAAGTGACCAAAGCTCTGTAGTGGCATTATCTATCCATCTCTCGACGGCAAAGTGGGTGAGCCGGTGCAAGTAGTTCCAAAGAAATGCAGGGTATTGTTGTGGCCCACAGGAAGAATGAGCTCATTCCAACCCGAGTGCAGAATAGGCTGGAGAGTCGCATTGACTACAGGGCGTCTCAACCAAGCCACTCGGAAAGATCATTACCCCCTTCCGTTCATTGATCGAGATCTTTGGGAACGGTTGGGTTTGGTAAGTCCCATTACTTGCTTTTTAGATGGCTACGGATACTTCCAAATCCACATTGCACCGGAGGATCAGGAGAAGACCACATTTACTTGTCCGCTTCGGCACCTTTGCTTACGAGACGGATGCCCTTCGGCGCCTGCAATGCCCCTGGTACCTTCCGGTGCATGGTGAGCATATTTTCCGATTTCTTAGAGGAGTGCATGGAGGTATTTATGGATGACTTTACGTCTATGGTTCTTCTTTTGATTCATGTTTAGCTTGACCTTATCTAGAGTCGCAAAGATGCATTGAGACTAACCTTGTGCTAAATTTTGAGAAATGCCATTTTATGGTAGAACAGGGGTATAGTTTTTAGGCCATGTAGTATCGATAAGAGGCATTGAGGTAGATCTGCCGCTAAGATTGATGTAATTACTTGTCTATCTTACCCCACATCGTCGCGGGAAGTGCGTTCTTTTCTTGGTCATGCAGTTTCTACAGCGCTTCATTGCCGACTTCAGCAAGATTGCTCTTCCACTTTCCCGCCATCGCAGAAAGATGTGGAGTTCAATTTTGATGACAAGGCACTTTCAACCACTTGAAGCCAGGCCTTGACTAGTACTCCCTATCATCAGCCCACACAGTGGACATTGCCATTTGAGTTAATGTGTGATGCTTCTAACTATGCGGTAGGGAGCCATCTTGGCACAGAGAGAGTGGGGAAAGCTTCTCATGTGATATACTATGCTTCCAGAACTCTAGATCTTTGCTTCAAAGCCAACTATACCACAACCCAGAAAAAGAACTTTTAGCCATTGTTTTTGCTTTGGATAAGTTTAGATCATATTTGCTTGGTTCTAAGGTTGTTGTGTTTATCGATCATGTTCGAAGTTCCTTTGAAGAAGCGATGCAAAGCCCCGACTAATAAGATGGATGCTACTGCTCCAAGAGTTTCACATAGAGATCCGTGACAAGAGTGGAGCAGAGAACCTAGTAGCAGATCATTTGAGCCGCATTGAAAGGGCTTCAGATCTCTTCCCGTGCGGACTCCTTCCTGATGAAGCGACTTATGCATTTTGCAAGGTAAGAACACCTTCCCTTGGCTTTGATATGGTGAATTTCTTGGTTGCTACAGTTTTTTCCCTCACATTTCACTCGTGCACAAATTTATAAACTTAAGAGTGAATCAAAATATTATGTGTGGGATGATCCATATCTGTGGCGATTTTGTAGTGACCAAATTATTAGGCGATGTGTGCCTAATCAAGAGTTTCATTCGTGCTTAGCTTTTGTCATGCATTTGCATGTGGTGGACATTTTTGGGCCTCAACGTGACTAGGAAAGTTTTAGACTACGGTTTATATTGGCCTACCTTGTTTCATGATGCATATTTGTTACGTAAGTCTTGTGAACGATTAATCGAGAGAATAGGGAACATTTCTCGCGAGGAATGAGATGCCCCAAGCAACCTCTGTATTGTGAAATCTTTGGCGTATGGGGTATTGATTTCATGGGACCTTTTCCTGTTTCCTTTGGTTATGTTTACATTTTGCTAGTGTTGATTATGTATCAAAAATGGGTGGAGGCTAAAGCCACTCGGGACCGATGATTCCAAAGTTGTTGTGGATTTTGTTAGATCACAGATTTTACGCAGGTTTGGAATCCCGAGAGCTATCATCGGTGATCAAGGCACCCATTTCGCGTAACCTGGGAGCATGGAGGGATTGATGAGAAAATATGGCGTGTTGCATAAAGTTTCTACACCTTACCATCCCGAGACTAATGGTCAAGCCGAGGTCTCCAATAGAGAGATCAAGCGCATACTTGAAAAAGCAGTCCAACCTAATCGGAAGGATTGGAGCATGAGGCTCGAGGATGCTCTTTGGGCTTACCGGACCGCTTACAAAACTCCAATCGGGATGTCTCCATATCGGATAGTCTATGGTAAGGCATGCCACTTACCAAGAGAAATTGAGCACAAAGCATATTGGGTACGTGAAGCAATGCAACATGAATTTGGCGGAGCGGCATAGAGCGGAAGTTGCGATTCTGAGAATTGGAAGAGATCCGCCTAGATGCCTATGAGAGCTCCCGACTTTACAAAGAAAAAACCAAAGCCTTCCATGATAAGTTTATTCTTCGGAAGGAGTTTTCAGTTGAGCAAAAAGTTCTCTTGTTTAATTCTCGCCTTAAGTTGATGCACGGTAAATTAAGGTCTAGGTGGGACGGTCCGTTTGTTGTCACTAACATTTTCCTCATGGTGCGATTGGAAATTAAGAGTGAAGCCACCAACAAAGTGTTCAAAGTTAATGGTCACCGCCTCAAAAATTTTTATGAAGGAGCTCAAGAGAACCTCGTGGAGGAAGTTCAATCACAGGGATGCCCTCTACCATGATTGATCACTACTTGTGTTGAAAAAAAAAAAAAAAAGACAAAATAAAAAAAAAGAAAAAAAGTAGAAAAGAAAAAGCCACGATTAATGTCAATTGCCGGAGATTGAATCATTATTGGGGAGGACCCATCGTGCAAAATCTTCAATCACGGCTAAGGACATTAAAAGTAGCGCTTCTGTGAGGCAACCCAAGTTTTCTAACTCTTTTCATTTTTCAAACTTTGACTTTTTTGCATTCACAGGAATCAAGACAGAAAATCTATCGAGTTTGATTTTTCCTGTCTTAATTTTGTTTGTTTTTCTTTGACATGATGATTTTCACGGTTAAATGGCGGATAACGGTACTCCGTGAAAATCTTTTTCGGTCCTTTCAGTTACCCACAAACACTGAAATATGTATATAATTTTACTCAAAAAAAAAAAAATTTCTCTCTTTCTTCTTTATTTCGAAATGGATAATCAGCTTGTAAACCACCGCAAGCAATAACCTTCTCTCCCAAAAAATGCTTTAACTAACATTTATTGTGCAAGGTTTGAGAGATTAAGGATGCTTAGGCACACAGGCATCCCTGCGGATATACGCGGGTTGATCGAAGCAAAGGTCCGACTCGGAGGTGAATTTTCTGACGCTCTTGTTTCATATATGCCAGGGCTAGGCAAAAGTTCATGCAAGCAAAGAGAAAGAGCAAAAGATTCTGATGCGCTATAAATGTGCAAGATGGACCTGTAACACAAAATGCAAATCAATTGGAATGACGTCTATAAACCGAGATGATAAAATTAACTTCATAAAGGATGGCATGAGTAAGGAGTCTTTAGATAACATTCTATTGACTCTTGAGACGCATCCTAGTGGAGATGTGCAGAGAGTACTTCTCGATTTATGGCCAATATTCCAAGATGAACATGAACGTTATAGTCTCGGGAATCTGACTCAAAAAGACCCTGTTTGCCAATTTTTAAGAAAATTGGATGGGAAGCCGACCATCGGCCCATAGAGAGCTTCAAGACGTTACTGGACGTAAAACCAGAGGAAAATGTGAGCCACAATCACACCTCCTGTAAGTATTTTTTTTATTTATTTTTTAATTTTTTTTTTCCTGTTTATTAAAAAAAAATCAAAAAAAAAAATCAAAAAAAAAAATTCAAAAAAAAAAAAAAAATAGCCGTATTTTTTTGAAATATGCGTTGCATATTTTCAAACTTCTTCTGACACATATAGATTAGTCTTTTATCATTGTCATATAGCTATTATCATTGTTGTGCTTATTTTCAAACTTACCTGACACACGGATCTACCCCTCCTTTATAGGTGTAATTATTACCTTTGAGTTTTGATGCCTTTAAATAATGCACTTTGCTCTCTTCAGATCATTGATAAGGTGAGAGTACGAAAAAAAAAAAACAAAGAGAAAAAAATGGAAGTCACTTCAGTTCGTCGGATCAAGAGTGTTTGTGTCTTTTGTGGATCTAATCCTGGGACAGATAAAGAGTTTGTAAATATTGCACACCATCTTGGTCGAGTGCTAGCTGAGAGAGAAATCCGTTTAGTTTATGGAGGAGGTAGTCTTGGGTTAATGGGTTGTGTAGCAACTGCTGCACATTTAGGAGGTGGCAAAGTCCTTGGTGTCATTCCCAGTCCTTTATCGACCAGCAAGCCCATTGGAAAAACATTAGGGGATGAAGTAATAGTATTTTGCATGCACCAACGCATGAACATTATGATCGCCAATGCTGATGCCTTTATTGCCCTACCTGGTGGTTTTGAAACTTTGGAAGAACTCTTTCAAATTACATCCCTGATCCGCAATGAACTTTCACCAAAAACCCATAGGTATATTAAATGTTAATGGTTTTTATGACAGCTTGTTTTGTTTTCTTGATCATGCTGTAGAAAAAAGGTTCATCTCACAAGCGACACGTCAAAGTCTTGTAACTGCTACAACTCCTGAACAATTGCTCGATCAACTCAATGCATTTGTACCACAACGTGATCAAAGAATGGCTCACGGAATTGGGAACAAGCGCGACAGAAAAAGCAAAAACTTGATTTGACTTTGTCTTTGTGAATTTTTGTTTTCTCTTATGGTTTTAGTTTTTTGTAATTTTTCTTATTTCAGGCCCGATTTGCAGTTTTCTGGTAAGACCTTCTACACTCTACCTATCTTTATTTTGACATTGGGGACAATGTCTTTAATTAGTTGGGGGGAGGGATAGTTGACATTACCATGTACATAGTTTAGTTAAAAAAAAAAAAAAAAAACTAATCTTTATTGTTACTAACTTTTTAGATGTATGATGGCAGAGTAAGGAGTAGTTTTGCTCTTGAGACGCATCTTAACTTGCATTTCATAATAGGTCTTAAATCATCTTTGTTCTTGTATATATATTAAAAAAAATATAAAAAAATAAAAATAATAAAAAAATAAAAAAAAAATAATAAAAACACACACACACACAATTTTGATCTTTTCAATTGATTTTGATACAAGCATGTGCTGAATCTGAGCTTAATTGATGATAAAAGTATGCAAAACAGTTTATAGTTGAATCATTTTCATGATATACATGTGTATATGATTGTGGATATTAGGAAGAAGGCATGGTTGAATTGAGTGAATGTTTCATACCTTTGTGAGTTTTGGGCTTTTCCAAGTTTGATACTTACACTTGGTTATTTTCTTTCATGAGTGATGTCAATTATGAATTTATTTTCTAGAACTTGCATTGAATCGATTTGAGATTACATTGGTCCCCACGTATGTTGCATGAAAATGACAGAGGCATTTTTCTTGACTTAGCTTTGGCCAAATAAACCTACCTTGCATTTATCCAATTATTAACTCCCTCTAAACCTATTTGCCTATTCTTTGTTCTTAGCTCATTACAAGCTTTGGTGAAAAACCATGTTTTACCTTACCTTAGGGAATGGGAGAGCATTGATTTTCTTATTGGAGGAGTTCTTTTGCTTGCAATGATTTAAGTGTGGGGGAATTGGTGTGCGTCGATACGAAATGCTTGGTACAAAAAAAAAAACAAAAAAAAAAAACAAAAACAAAAAAAAACAAAAACAAAAAGAATAGAAAAAGGAAGGAATGTGTGAAGAGAATGAGCATTTTATGGTTTTGGGTAAAAATTTTATTCTTTCTACTTGAATTACTCCTCAATGCTCTTTTATTCTCTTTGGTTTAACCACTGCTATTATCCATATTGTTCCCTTCCTTCACCTTATAAGTTCCATTACAACCTTTTGAAAGACCTCTTGATTTTTGCAATTTATTTGATCTAAGTAGTGGAGAATTGATGTATATGCAAGCCTATGGTAAAATACTTTCATAATTTGACTGAGTTGAGCGTAAACGCAGTTAACCTAAACACCTTGTGTGATTTGAGTGACACTTGTGAAGAATTTTACTCAATCGAACATGCCTATTTCTCGATTAAAGCATGATTATGCTATACTTTATTCTCAATTGATTTGATTCAACTATTCTTTGTTAAGCATACTTTACTTATTAATTATGGTTTATATTTGATACAATGCTTGTATTTAAAAATTAGTTGAATTGATTAAATAAAATATTACATGTTTGTGGGTATCATCCACAGTAAACCCTCACGAGACTACAACTCGTCCACTAGGGACACCTAGGGGTTTAAAGGCTTGTGGCACATGCTAAGTGCCATCGTGTTTTCCTACGGAAGTGGATTAGATTAGGTACAATCGAGTTTCTATGTTTTTAGTTTAATAATATGATGTTTCTTGTTTTTCTTTAGTTTCTAGTTGTTATGTGTTTTGCCCAGGAGTACAAAAGCTTAAGTGTGGGGAATTTGATCAATCAATTTGAGACACTTATGTTAGCTTTGTATTAGGCATTATTAGATGTTTATTGTGCCCAATATTAGTACTTTAGATGAGTTTAATGTTGTTGGGCTTCATTGGGCTTTAATGCAAATATTGAATAATTTTCGGATTTTGATGCATTTTGACCTTTCTTCCTTGGTTAGGTCATAACTTGGGACTCGGTGATCCAATTGAGGTGATCTTGGTGTCTTTGGAAAGCTAAGACAATGCTCTACAAGTTTCATGAAGAACTCAAGAGCTGGATCGGAATGCTAAGGGTCCAAAATTTCCCTGCAATGCAGAGTGGGTTTGCTGTCACGGAACCATCTGGGCAGTATGCACATATTGGACTATATAGTGGGTTATAGGCCTCCTCTTGGGCTGAAACTTGGTCACTTGAAAGATAAGACCCATATCTCCAACTTCAATGAAGACCATTTTGTCAATAGATGTCGTTTTAGGCATGCTTCAGAAGCTACAAGTTGGTCTGAATTTGGAAACACGTTCTTCCAACCTAACTTGAGGTAGGTGAAGTGTTTTTGGCATTTCTGGAGTTCTAAAAGTCCAAATGACATGATTCAAATTGGAGATTTTCAAGGAGACAACTGGCTACAACTTTGATGAAGACATCCAAGCCAAAATGCACCGTCTAGGTGATGAATTTGAAGCCAGAAGTCGGATAAGAGTTGTTGACTAAAAGCCACCAACCATACACCAACCCACCTACCATGCACCAACCCACCAACCATGCATCAAGCTTCCATTTTTGACAAATTTCAGATTCTTATAGCTTGTATTCAGATTATGTACATGTACAAATTGGCTTCTAGGATTAGTATAAATAGACCCAACCTCTTTGTATTAGAGGCATTCAATTTAGAAGTAAGTTTCAAGAAAGTTTAAGTATTTGTGAGAGTTTTCTTTCTCTTCTTCTTCATTCTCTTTGCAATTTCGTTTTTGTTCTTTAAATTCCTGAGTTCTTCCTTCCCATCCATGGAAGGCTAGGCTCTCATAATCAATCCAAGGGATTAGCCATCTTGTTGTTTAATTTGGAGATCTTGTTTTGCTTGTTCATATTGCTTAATTGTTATTCAAGTTTCTCTTCTTCCTCTTTTGATTCTTATCTAGATTAAATTGCTTAATTTGATTTAGATGTTGATGTGGTAGTAGCTCTATTATCATGTATTCAAAGAGGATCACAAAGATTAACCAATATATTAAAGCTTTTTGATAGATTGTTTAACTTGGTTAAATTCTAGATCTTAAGTTAATCTATGTTGGATGGTGCTTACTTTATCTAACCTTGGTTAATCAAATCCTAGATGCTTATCTAGTAGAGAATTATTGGATCATGTTAAGGCTTCTTGATGTGATCTAAGGCCAAGAACTTGGTTAGCAATTAAGTGAATTCCTTGTGATCAATGATGAGTTAAACTCAAGATCGGTAAATTTCCTTGGATTGGTTGTTTCTTTAGATTTGTTTACAACTTTGAATCTCCTACTTTTATTAATCTTGTTAATCAACAACAAAACCCCCCCTTTTTTAATTATCTTGATCTAATTAAATCTTTGTTTTTGGATCCTTGAGAGACGATTCGGTTCATTCTCTATACTACAAATTAGTTTGTGAACCGGTTATTTTATTTGATAGGTCTCGACAACCTCTTGTCAGATACCATCAAGTTAGATTTTGCATTAACCGAAATTAAGTTCCATATCAGGCAATCATAAAAGTGGATCCCCACATCTAATGCATTTAGCGCACATCCTTAACTTACGGTGATTAAAGATAAGTGAGTAAAAGGGTATCTCTAAATTTTTTGATTTTATAAAAATACATTTAAGATATTTTTCTTTGGACCTTAAAAATCTCCTTGCAGGTTAAAGAGATTTATGTTGGTTCAAAGACATTTAGATTTCAAATTTTCAAGATTTTAAAGGAAGGAATCATTTTTTTTAGTATGATACGAATATCTTGTGACTAATTTTTACGTTCATCGAGATTAAGTTTCTCTTCATAAAAATTTATGAACGTATCCTGACATCAACTTGAAGCATTTAAAGAAATTGTTAATTCTCCTATATGCAATAAGAAATTAAGAAATGTATCTCCCGTTTTTGTTTAATATTGCAATTTTGGTTCTTAAATTTTAAATGGTCGTGTATGGTTAATGGATATGTTTGTGTATTCATTTATTGAGTAAAAAACTTTCACATCCCTTTAATTTTTAAAAGAGTTTAACTAGCATTTCGGTCCTCCAAAGATCAAGTGTCATAAACTTAGCCCTCCAATAAAAGTTGACATCACTACAAGAAAATGTATTTTTTGTGACAAAAATAATAATCATCACTGAAAGCTTAAAAAATCGTCACGAAGATAGTCTTGTGACGATAATTTAGATTGTCACTATTGAATTAGTGACATTATTTAGGAATTTCACTACTGAATACATTTATTATGAAGAAAACAAATCATTGATATTTGTGAATAACTATGACAAAAATGAATCATCCGCAGATAGTCAAATACACATAGAAATCATGAAATTAAAATTTGTCACTAATCATTTATATTAGTAACGAGTTATTTGTAACACACATTTTGGACACTGTTGATAAACTTATTGTGACGATTCGTCGCTTGGTCACTATTGTCAATAATATTAGTGAAGAAATAAAATTTAATCACAAGTAATATATAATTAGTGACAAATTTTACCCTCATCACTAAAATTTGGTCACTAAAAAGCAAATTTCTTGTAGTCCCCTAATCATCATAAGTGACATCACGTTAGTCCTTCTGTGATGCACTGTCCCAAAGCTGTCAAAGATCATCCAACATGGCACGTTAAGTGCCACTTTGTGTCATTTAGTTCCACCCTAGATGCCATGTGGAAGACATGCTTGGTCCTACATGGACAAAATTGTTGAATAAGTTTATGAAAGTCAAGAATGAAAGAAAGAGAAAAGAAAAAGTTAAGGGAGAACCTAAGGAAATGAGGAAGTAACATCCAGGGAGATTTAGTGCCATTTTAAGTATTTTCTGCAAGTTGCATAGAGATTCGAATAGCAACCCCATATTCGGAGACACATCAGGTATGGATTCCAAAGGAAAGTTATTCTAATATGTTTTTTTGAAACCTTAGAAATTTGTTGTGGTCCCAATGAAAGAGGACGAATTTGATGATGTTTTACGTGATCCCATAGCACGTGCATGATGTGTTTATGGTTGTTTATTTGAAAATAGTCTTCATCCCCATATGTTAATGTCACTGTCATGCAATTATTGTTTGATTCTTATTTATTTATTTTTAAATGTGTTTTTTTTGCTTTTTTTTTTAGAATATCTAATATGAAATGGGTTATGTTACATCATACTGGTCATTTTGAGCATAAAACAACAAGTTTAGAATATGTTGACGGTGAGGAAGAGGCATGGGACTCTATGGATGTTGATAAGTTGTTTTAATAACCATGACCTAATTACTTGAACAATATAAGGATTTGAAATTTCTGAAGTGTTTTTATGTTATCCCCAGACTACCAACGAGTATGGGTTTAAGCTTAATTAATGGGGATATGGATTGTGTCAAAATGACGAAGCACATAGGAAATTATGAAGAACTTTATTTAATTTGTCTATCCCTCAACTAGAATGTTGTGAATGAAAAGTCAACTGATAATTTGAATGAGTCATAGTGATAGTGAGGACAGTGATGCACAACTTGTGGATGGTTGTGACCAAACCCCACCACTTAATTTAGATGACAGTGATGCAAAACCATTGGATGATTTTAACTCAACCCCACCACCTAATTTAGATGACAGTGATGCAAATCCATTATATGGTTCTAACCCTACCCCACCACCACCTGCAAACACTTGTGAGAGACCAAAAAAGAAGAAAAAATACAATAGGAGTACCACCTGCAAATTTAGAAGCATGATAAGACAACCTAAGGTTGAGTATAGTGACTCTGATGAGGAAAATGAAGTTGATACTAAAGCAACATAAGATGTGCATATTGATGATGAATGTGCACACTAGGCTATGCAACTAATGAGTTGGTTTCACTGCATAGCTCCTCAGATTATGATTTTGATGAAGATGGGGAGAATTATGTGTTTCCCTATTTTAACACAAGGGATGAGTATGGAAGTGTTGTTTTGGAGTTAGGTATGGAATTTGCTAACCTAATTGTGATTAAGAATGTAGTTAAGGATTATAACATCCACTTGGGTAAGGAAATTAAATGAGTGAAGAATGACAAAAAAAGGTGCAAGGAAGTTTGTAAGGAAGAATGCCCATGGGAAAATTTTTGTAGCATAAACAAGAGGGCTAATTCTTTCCAAATCAAGACCCTTGTGGATTCTCACACTTGTAGTAGGAGTTTCAAGAATAAACAAGCTTCTAGGAAATGAGTGGCTAACAAATTAGTATCCACCATAAGACTACAACCCAATTTGGATGGCTTATGTGCATATGATCACATGAAACATACATATAACATTCACATAGTTGATGCCAAAGTGTATAAGGCAGTAAAAGACGCTAGAAAAGTAGTTGAGCGTTTTGAGATTGAACAATATGGTAAGCTATGAGATTATAATTCAGAAATGCTAAAGACTTTGGTTCTACCATTCAATTAGGTGTAGACATGCCAAGTCTTAAAGTGCCACCTACCTTTCAGAAGTTCTACATTTGCTTGAATGCATGTAAAAAGGGGATTCAAGACTAGGTGTAAGCCTTTAATTAGATTGGGTGGCAGCCACTTGAAAGGATATTATAGATGACAACTTCTTACAGCAGTTTTAATGGATGACAACATTGCCTTCTATGTGATTGCTTATGCAATCGTGGATATTGAGTCAAAAGGTATGTGTTTACTGTTTTGTCCATTTGTTCACATTCTATGTGATTAGTTTGGTAATATAGTTTTTGTTTATATATATGTAGACATATAGAGCTGGTTTATTACAAGACTTCTTGAAGACATTGGAGATCCAAAAGAATATGGATTCCAATTCATAACAGATCAATAAAATGTTAAGGACTCGTTTGGATAAGCTTATAAAATAAGGGCTTTTTTGTAGACCTTTTTTTAGGAGATTTTTTTTAAAAGAAAAATTTATTTTACATTTGGATACAATGTTTGTGAAGTACTTTTAGATAATAGAAAGACTTGTAAGTTTGTTTGGATAAAAAAAAAGAACAAAAAAGCTTTTTTTTATAGCAAAATTACTAAAAATGTAAGGTATCCAGAATAAAGGAAGTTTGGTTTATAAGGAGAAAAAAAGAGAGGATAAGAGATATAATTTTTAATAAAGGCAAAAGGTATTTTTGTTAATAAATTATATTAAAAAATCACTTTTCCTTCTCCTTTTTTCAGAAGCTGGGGATCACTAGCTTCTAAAAAAGTAGTAATTGACCTTTTTTTTTAATTTTTACTTTTTTAAAAAAAAAGTTTCATCCAAACATACACAAAAACTTATGGAAGTGCTTTTTTTTATAAAAAAATTTATTTAGAAAGAAAGCCTATCGAAACGCACTCTAAATGTCCTTCATTCCTTCATTCATTCACTCCTTCCTTCATAACATTTTTTTGTCATTTTTCCATAGGGGTTGTTGCCAACTATTGAGGAGTTGATGCCTAGTGTGCCACACAGATTTTGTGACAAGAATTTATGGGCAAACTTTACAAAACAGTGGAAAGGTTTGGATTTAAAGACTTTATTCTGGGCGTGTGAAAAATCCACAACTAGGCAGAAGTTCCTCAAAAACATGGAAAAGATGAAGGCCATAAGTGAGAAAGCTTGAGAATGACTTTCAAGATATCCACCAACCTAATTTGTGGTCAAGGTCTGGTTTAACCAAGAACAGATATAGAAGAATACTAGAACATGGTGACCCTACAAATGCACAAGAAAATAGTAGAATGATGTTAATGGACATAGGTCATGGTTTTTTTGGTATAGGATAGGGTCCCAATTATTATTTTTTAAATTATAGGAACTCAATTATAAAATTTTAAAATATAAGAATCTAATAAAAAATTCTCAATTAGGATAGGAACTTACATATTAATTTAACCCAATTGTATTTGTTTCAAGTTTAATGTCATTGTCATTGCTAAGAACATATTAACAATATCTATTAAATATATAATTATTTATGGTAAGAGTTTTTGAATACGTCAAGTAAAAACCAATGCACATATGCAAGGCATCCAATAAAATGCTAATTAAATTATAATTATTCATCATATTGTTTTTGTGTCAATTTTTAAAAACATTGAGGTAATCAAATAATTTATAATTTAATCTATTTAAAAATATATATTGTGTTAATTTATATATATATATATATATTAATGAAATATAAAACAATTTTTGGTTAACGTGAAATGTTATGAGGTAAATAGAAACTTTGTGAGCTTATCCCTCCATCGTGAAATGCAGTCCCAATTACATGAGATTTTGGCACTTTTCTTAGGTTTACATGTGATTTTCAAATTGTTACATATTGTCTTAGGTTTACACGTAATTTTCAAATTGTTACATATATATTCTGTCTGTGGTCCATGTTGAATGCCGCAGTCTCATTAATTTGACCAAAAATAAATAATGAAGAATTTAAGGTCGCTGTAGTACTCAAAACCTCGAAGACTCTAACTACTGGACCTAATTGGAGATAGTGCTAGATTTGGATGGAGGATCGCATTATTTTAGCAATTGAAAGCCGATGGAATAAATATGGTGAGTCCCGGACGAAGAGCACCGACAAGTCCATTAGCCCAAACCAAAGGAAACCTATATCATTGGCATTCTTGACATGCAGTACTGTAAAACTAGTTTATGGAATCTGATTAGAAAATCATACAATTTTCTGTGGAAATTTCAATCTTTGACCTGCAATTTTTCTTCCAAACCTTCTTCTTCGTTGATTTATATTGATAATTTATGATATTTATCCAAAAATAATAATGCTATATGAACAATATGTAAAGAGGATGGGCAAGAAGAGGAGAAAAAAAAGTCATATAAATTTATGCAAAAATAAATAAATTAATAAGACAGTGCACACATTTCAAGATAAATTTGGTTCAAAAAATAAGCGAATATTATACAACATCATTAAAAAAGCACATTGCACATCACCGTATGTAAAATAGTAATATAGATCTATTTATTTCACACACTATCAACTTTATGGATGCAAGACATTTACAGTTTGGTTCCTTTTTATTTGGTGTATAGCAGGGTATCTTCTTGCTTAAAAAGGTGATAGATTAATTTTATAGGGTATAGTTAGGCGTATAAAGTGAAGATTTTTTTAAATTGCATATTTTTTATACATAATGCCCCAATAATCAAATCTGAAACAAAATGTTTTAAGTAACCGATCTCTTTTTACTTGAACCAACGCAAGTTGTTAGAGTTTGGTTATTTAGCAATCACTGTGAAGGGAGTTGTTATGGTATCCTGATGAGTTTAGTGCTCAAGGTGAGTTGTCAATCATTTTGATTATTAGTTTCACAATAAATGTTAAAAATTCTATTAAATATAAATAATAACTAATAAATACTAAATAACTCATCCTAAGTATCAATAACTTAAAAAAAAATATGAGTATAAGAGTAATCCTAATGTGAACACTATAAATAACTACTTTTGGAATTAAGTATTACTTGCAGTATCGTTGTGTCTAGCAATGGACATTTCCGTATTGATTCTCTGACTGTAATTAAATACAATGGATGGCGGGTGAAAAGGTTTTCCAAATATTGTTTATTTTCATCCTCTAAAGAAAATTAGGAGCTATTAGTACAACAAAAATTTTATACTCAGATTTTTAAGAAAATGATTCCCTGAGTTAATATCATTGTGTTATATTAATATTTCCTTAAGGTAAGAGGAGAGTTCCATGTTAAAATGCCTTAGGGTGAAATATTCTCATTTTTATTCCCTACTTTTTCATCTACTGAATGAGTACTAAGGACATTCTAACAAGCACTTAGACTTTTTGTAATTTGAATGGAATCACTAAACCAGAGAATTATAGTAGTAAATTTGAGCTTTCGGTAGATCCCAGATATGAAAAGCTAGCTGCCCTCAATAACATGCATGCATATCCACCAACTCAAACTTTCCAGAGTATTGATTTGATTAAATATTGTAGTAGTTTCATTCAAGTCACTCAATTTCAACATGTACTCCGCTCTTTAGTTTGGTGGGCATCTTTTGCTTTTAGTTCTTCAAATTACAATGCATTATTGGCCTAATTAAGGACTAACCCATGTTAAGAAGGTACTGATTCTCCAAGCCTTTTCTAACCTTATTGTTGAAAACTATTTCTGAAGGTGCCTTTGGTTATTGACATTCTTGTCTGGACGATAGGATCAAATCTACACACTTAAAGTGGTTATGTACTTTAACTTTAGTTTTAAAATGAATTAAATTATTATAAGTTGTTATTTGATCTCTAACTATAAGTAATGTTTTAGATTGGTCTCTAATTATAAGTTCCTCAAGCAAACAATATCATATGAAGAAGAATTATGCAAGAAAAGTAACACAAAAAGTTGTGATAAATTCTGTATTATTAAATTTATCTATTAATTTGTATACAGTAACACTAATATTTTTTAAATAAGATTTATATAAAATATAATAATTTTGTATAAAAAAAGACGTGCTATTGTTTATACAACTTTTGTGCATTCAGCATTATCCTAAAAAAAGAGTGAGCAGATTGGGTCTCCCTAGCATCTAACATTCATTTACTGAAAATTGTTTTTCCTTGTCTAATTTAGATGTGAGGAAAAAAATTTGATCAACAGAAAATTACAAAATTTGGTAATCCTATTACATAATTAATTAATAATATTTTTTGGAGCAAATTAATTAATAGTTTGATCTCAGGTAATTTCTTCCAATTGAAAAGGAAAGGGGACTCTGAAAATTTCAAAGTAAAAGGAGAAAGAAAACGAGAAGAAACTTGCATTCCACTTAGAGTATACCTCAAACTCAAGCTCCAGACTATATTATTTATTAATATAAAAAAAAAAAAAAAAACATTTCAAACTGTAACCTTCACGCTGGAAATTATATATATATCCCTGAGCCTGATTTTCTTTGTAGCACACGCATCCACGCCAACAATTAATGTTTACTTCCTATGAAAGTAATATACTATAATATCTCACTTGAATTTATACCGTTAAATTAATTTTATAATAATATACAACTAGAAATAGACATTTAACAATATGTTATTTCTACAAATACATTATAAAATTATAATCTATGAATACACTATAATATCTTTATTATTAAAATTAAAAATTTTATTTTTTTTATTTTTATAGTAATTTTTATATATTTTGTATATATAAAAATTCAACATAAAGATATTATATTACATTCATATATTAGTGTCACGGTGGTTGGTGAACAAGGTCTTCATTCCTTGTACCAGTTGGCACCTATGTGTCCATTCCTCATCTCAGCACGTTGTTCTTAGACGCCGGAGACCTTCTCCTCTTTGACTCCATCAAAACGTGGAGCAGTTTTGATTCCACGTACGGCCCACCACTCCTCCCAATTCAAACTTCAGACTACTGTTACTATGCATAATACATGACCATATCATACCCTTCACATATTCTTCTTCTATTCTTCCCTCTCACCATGCGCCATTGAAAAACCGTGTGGCCTAAGAAAAGTAAGAAGGCACAGTGGAAGGAAACTTCCTTTTCCTCCCCCAATATAACCCCAACCCATTTCTCCCTTTGACACCAAGAAATACCAACAAACCAAAAGAGGGACATATGGGGGGCAAGAAGAGATGGTTCTTCAAGAGGCTGAGGAAAGAGTCAGGGAGGTGGAAGTTTTTGTGGGCTGCTTTCAAGTGGAAGAGGCTTAGTTTGCCGGTTTCCTTCATGGACGATGTGGTTTTTAAGGTTGTGTCTGTGTTTGAGGCCATTGTGCTGGTTCTCAAGCTCTCTTTTTTTTACCTCTGCTGTGGCTGCAACTTTTGATTTTTCGCAGTGTCTCTCTCTGACTCTGCTTCTCTTTCATGTAATTACTCTCTACGAATTTTGTAATCCTCCACTAACTAAATGCAAACACGAAGCTTTTTTTTTTTTTTTTAATTTCTACCATGGATGATTGCCACAAAAAGAAGAGATATAAGCCATAGAGGATAGAGCAGGATTGTGTTAGATTCATGGCTTTGTTTTTTTAACTCATGGACTCTATTCAAATTCTACTCCTACATTACACTTTAGCTAAGCGTTTGGTTTGTAAATTCTTTATATAATTTTTCATATAAAGCATATTCTTAGATTACAATTGAAGTTAATTCAAACCGGATTTAGAAGTAAACCATTAAGAGTGGTTATTGATGAGGGGCTCGGATAGTTTGATAATAGGTTCAAACTTAGTGCCACATTTTAACCATTGTACCAGAAACCGAATTTGGAAGCAACAAAAGCGGTGTCTTCTAATGCGATGTGCTGTTAAGCATTAATGTCAATGTGAACGGAAATGGGAAATCGAACTAATTTCGTTGAAGCAGTCCAACAGAGTACTCTTCTCTCTGTTATGTAAATCTAGTGCTTCTTAATTCCAAATTTATAGAGTTTAGTAATTCGGTGTCCTTTACACTGCTTGAAGATGTGGGTTCACTGGGTTGGCGTTGGATTTGCTTCAGCTTCATTTCTCTGATCTAATTTTCTTAAAAATGTTTTAGAATACTTTTGGTTCTGTATAAATTTACTTTTGCCTGACAAGCAGTTATCTTCAAAACTGTTATTAGCCTTGTCATTCTTATAAAGTGATTGGTCATTAACTTCGTAACAATTTTCGTAGAAATCATTTCGTTACAAATAGATTTGCTCTTTCTACCTCCTTTTGTAAGTTCTCCGTTATCCAGTTTCTTGGGGTCGAGTGTAATTGCGTAGGTAACCAAATCTCTACCTTCTGGCAAATCATCTAAGCATTACCCTCTGGCTGGTTGACAAATGACAGGTGGTGTATTGATCTGATGTCACATGGGTAGCAACCTGTTTTTTTTTTTTTAAGCTATATTTTCCTCCCTTATATTGTTTTGAAAACACGTTGGATCATATTTTACCGTGTTTGAATAGATGTATTCTCAGATATAAGATTAATTCTCTTTTGGTCAGGAAGCATTATGGTAAGGAGTTGTTATGCTACTTTGATGGGTATATTATATAAAGTGAATTATTAATTATTTATTTATTATTAATTTTATAATAAATGTTAGTTGATACTAAAAAAAAAATGAATATCTTAGGGTTAAAGCTGCTTTCCATTTTGATCAATCACTCGTTAATACACATTGAATTATATGAACAATATTAAGATTTAAGAGTTTAATTTTGATTTAGTTTAAATATAAAGTTTTTTATATTATTATTTAATTATGTGTTGATATATTATTAAAAGAATTTAACTTTTTAAAATAATTATTGTTATAGTTAAACTCTTTTAATGATATAATAATGTATAATTAAGTGATAATGTAAAAAAATTTAACACTTATTGCTGATCAAAATTAAATTCTATTATTAAAGGAAATATTTAGAGTTTGAATTTAATTTCAATCCATTGTCAGTGTAAAGTTTCTTTATACTGTCATTTAATCATGTATTGACACATCATTAAAAGAGTTAGACTTTCTAGGTAGTTGTTGTGATAGTCAAACTCTTTTAATGATTTGTTAATACATGATTGAATGACAATGTAAAAAAACTTTACACTGATGGTGGATCAAAATTAAACTTAGAGTTTAGTTATATTGTTTATGAATTTATATAGAAATGAGTTAATGTAATATTTATAAATTTAGAGTGAATCTAATGATGACAAAAAATGAGGGATCAATTTTTGTTTTTGTTTCTCTAATTTTCGTGAGTGTAAGATTACCCTAAATAAAATTAATATATTAGATAAAGTTACATAAAATAATCTGAATATTTGATCAGCACCAAAAAAAAATCTGGATATTTCACAGGGTAATGTGTGTGGAAATTTTTAATTTGAGGGCGTTTCAATAAAAAAAAATTACTAAAAAAGATAAAATTTAGTTACACATCAAAATATGTACATCACTTAATCACATATATTAAGTTATTGTTTAAATAAGGGCAAATGATTCCATCACTCTCTTAACTCGCTCACTTTCCATACTCTGTTTCTATAAAGCCCTTGGTTTTCAACTTAATCTCACTTAAATCTTTTTAGATGACTTCAATTGTTTACACTTAAAGGTGAAACAATAGAGCTATCAAGAAAAAAAATACAATAGATTAATGTTATGTTTGCGTGAGAAAAAATGTGAAAAGGGAAGGCAAGGTAAAGCGGGGGATTCCCTTTCTTGGGTTTCGATACCAGAAAAAAAAAAAAGGGTAGCGGAAAAAACAAAACAAAACTGAAACTCTTCAAGGATTCAAGTAATGGTTATAATCTATGTTAAGACGATTATCTTAATGACAAAATTGATGTTGTGATGGACAGCAAATTATAAACATTGTAACGCATGAACATTGTTGTAGCGTCTCTACAATATCCATACTAACGGATGTAATGATCTTCCTCTTTGATACGGTGCTAACCACGAAGGGGGATACATATTCCTCTCTGACTCTCTCTATTCAGAAACAGTTCCCGATTCTCAGTTGTGCGTGTGTAATAGTATGACACAAAGAGACTAAGAGATGTTTATATAGGCCCCTACACATATCTGACCTAGGTCAGACTCATGTGTGAGTCTGTTCAATTGGGTTTGCCCATGTAGTCTTACTAAAGGTCCAACAAGTCCCATTTAAATTCATTCTTATCCATTCTATGTGTGTGACCCAGTAGGATCCTATTACGTTGACAGTAATATTAAATCCTATTTAATATTACAAATAATGAGCGGTATCTAGCAATACATCACTGCTATTCAAGCAATAGGAATGTCAGTGATTCGACATAAACTAACCGTGACTAATGTTACTATGTAATCTAGTCCATTTGTCCTGATATCTTGATTGAACACAATACATGGAATGTGTCACCCTTGTATAGTTCAATCATTAGTTTCTTGATTGGCGAGTAGACTTATAAAAACAAATGAGATTAATATCTTATATCGACTCATTTAAGCACGGTCATGTATTTTCAAGTCTCACTCATCAAGGGGCCCCGAAGATATCGCTCATGTTATGTGAGAGGAACAAATCTTATCTACATCACTCACATCCTTCCGCATGACTTGTAACATGTCTAATAAATGACTTTATGATCACCTTGTTACAGGTGACTTTTGACGATATTAAAACATATAACTCCTCATGTAGGGAACCGTAGTGACCTCAAGTCAAAAGACTACGTACACAATTGTCACTATAAGAATCACTTATGACATTCACGTAACGATCCATGTAGTGTTCTCATGGTGGGTCAGTCTAATACATCATTACTCTAATATGTATCCATGTGTAGACTTGATATCTCATATTCATGACCTATAAGACACGGTTATCATTCTACGCACATACTAGTTTCAACGCATCACTGTCGTCCTAATTAATAAGAATACTTGAGTAGAGACATTTAAGAATAGTATTCCAATTCAACCAATAGCATCTCACTATCAAGTCACATACTTAATATTCCATGACATAAAACTTGTCATTTTAAGGACTCTATTATGTTCATTTGATATAAATAAATAACACAATAAATGAAATGCTTCATATATTAAATAAGTGTCATGATAAAATGTAAACCATAAAATTAATATATAACTAGCTTCTAGGGCATACACCAACATCATTCTCCTTGTTTGTTTTTTAAGTTAAACAATGAGAGGAAGTTTATTTTTCTTATTTGAGAGTTAAAATTAAAGTAGAAAAAATGAATAAATTTTAGAATTAAATTTTTAATATAATTCTTATATTATTAACCTTATAACATAAATTTAGACTATATATGTAATTTAATACATATTTAATTAAAAATAAATTATTTCTTCCTATTTATTCCACAATTTGAGGAGGTCCTTCTCCCTTATTAAAAAATATCAAAACAGGAGTTTTGATCATTTTTCATTTTTTCTTCTTTACCCACATCTAAACAATACATATGTGATTTAATAATGGGATTATAGACACAATAAAATGATGGATTTGACTAGTTAAAAATAGAGAACTGCTATTTGTTACGAAAAAATGTTACGAATTCTTTTGCAAACAATGTGGCCACATCTGCAGTACATTTACTTTTATTTTCTATCAATAAAAAAATTAAAAAGAAAAACCACAGTACACGATGTTGATGAATTCCTAAGTTATTTAGTATAAAATGCATTCGTATTATTTAGCATTTCTGTTAAAAATATTATATACAAATTTGAATGAAACTACAAAAAGATACGAGATTTGTGACTGCTAAATTGGTCACCAAATGAGAAAAAATCAATCACAAACTCAATTTATGACCCATTTGCAACCAATTTAATTTCATTATTATTTTGTTGATTGGAAATATTTTTATGACCAAATGAAGCGATTAGTAAGTATTTGTAATTGAATTTATGACTAAATATGTTTTCAAAAGCGGTCACAAAAAAGTATGAAGACTTGGTACTTTTCACGAATTGTGTCACAAAAGTTTCAACCAATTATTTCGGTTAGAAAAGCTAATAAATTTAAAACTAAAAAAAATAGCAAGCGGTTACAAAATTGATCACAATCTTTTTAGACTTGGTGAGGTGATTAACCTATATTTAAACCTTGATAATCATAAATTGATATTTCTTTTTTTAATTTTTTTAAAATAGAGATTGTATAAATATTTATTCAAAATAGTTAATAGTTAATTATTATGATGTAAATATTATTTATGGTAAAAAGAACTGGGGGGAAAATTATTGAGTGCCTCTTCTTACCATCATATTTCAAACATCGTCTAATGGGATATGCATCTATTTTTTATTTTTAGATTTTCATTTGAATAACAAAATAACTTTAATAAAATGTATTATCATTATATTGTGAAATGATTGTTTTATTAAATAATTATTAAAATTTATGCTACAGAAGGACACCAAATATGCACATGAAACAAATATGGAATTTTGAATCCTATAAAAAATTTAAATTATGTGAATTAAATGAAACAAAGATCATACATAATAAAAGAATAATTATAACTATTCATAATTAGCAATTAATATTTCATTATGTGTTTTACTTAATTAAAATATAAAATATTATATTTAATTTCAATATTTATATTTTAGCTAAGTAAAACACGTGAATAAAGATTACTCACTAATCATTAGCCGCTATATATATAAAAATTTCATTTCACCCAATATATAATTGAAGCCATTTATTCTTAAGAAAAAATGTCATTAAAATATTTCATTAACTGATGCATGAGAAATTGAGTACCTGTCATACATTTTAAAATAAAATAACCATGGTGACTCAATTTTATAGTTAACTTAAAGGGAGTGTGAAAATAAATAAATAACATTAATAGTTTCACTCATTATTGTGTATACAACTAGGGCAATGAGGAAATTAAAAAATTTAATTTATTATACAATAATGGGCTAATTAGGGGATTAGAAAATAGAACTAACTAAACCTTCAACTAACTAGTTGTTTAGTTCTAAGAAAAAACAACTAGTTGTTTAGATCCTCGTTGCGTAAACGCTTATATTTTTATGTTTTTAGTTACTATTTTGAAATTAAAGTTATAAATTTTTAGTGTGATAAATTTAACTAATGAAGTGAACCAGTATGATAATATGTTAGAAATTTTTTTAAAAGGTTTTGCATATTAATTTCTTATACCATAATTGAGTACCTTAAATTAAAAGTATGAATTTATTATTATTATAATTAAATAGTATACAAGATTATGTCTAAATTCATGTACGGAAGTTCATATAAATACATGTATTTATTAATAAATTGAGACTTAGTGAAAATTATGTCTAAGTTCGATAACTTGTATAAATTCATGCATTTATTAATGAAAAATTTTTTAAGAGATTATATCCAAGTTTATGTACAATAATATATGTAAATATTAATAGGAGAAGACTCAAAGAATATCACGTCTATGTTCATATACAATAATTTATGTAAATTAATACATTTATTAATAAGTAAAAATTTAAAGAGTCAATCGGCAACAAATTAAGTATAAATATATTTATTAATGAACAGAAACTTTAGAAATTATGTCCATATTTAGATTTTGAAATTTGTGAGAATACGTGTCAAAAGGTATCATGTCTATCCTCCTATATAAAAATCTATGTAAAATTATGCATTTATTAAGGTAAATTCGAATGATGGATCACAAGTTGAATAATTGCTTGAAATAATTATTTGAATGCCCATCGTATCAGCAAACACAAATCCTTAACCATTAAACCTGTCTTGCATTACCTGTGAGCAGTGGCTAAACTTCAAAGACCACCATTGTCTGAGCCTGAAGAGACCATGTTCAAAAATAAAAAAAATAAAAAAATTACATGTAAAATACTAAATTTTAAAATAAAGTGAGGGGGGGCCATACACAAGACGCTTCCCCTGGCTATGAGTAAAATTGACCCAAATGTACCAACCCATATTTTGATGTGTGAGTTGGTTCAATTTTGTAAGTTTGATTTGGACGTAAAACTTGTCTCCATTGAGGCAAGTTGCCTCTAGGAATGCCAACGAGACTGGTCATTTTTATACACACGGCACCAATTTAGTTACCTCAGCAGTCACCCTTAAACAGAAAATATCTAGTGACATGGCAGTATAAAGCTACCCGCATCTTATCACTTGTGTTCCCTCCCTTGTAGTACTCCTCACTCCTCACTCCTCACTCCTCACTCCAACTTTACTTGCTTGCTACTGATAAGAGCATAGACATGCTTTCCTTAACTTGCATGTCAGTTTCCTCTTCTTCTCACACCTTTCTAAAGCCTAACCACAGCCCTCTTCTGGGTGATATCCATTATGCTTCTTCAAGGCCATGTCTACCTTTGAAAAAAAGAGCCTACTTTACTACCAGATCCCTACTGTCATCCACCAAAGAATCTGTCTTGAAAGATTTTCAGGAACGAAGAGCACTCAAGGTAAAGCAAAACCCATTTCCAGTTTTCTCTTCTATGTTTCTCTTTTTGTTGATTTTCTTCAAGGAAATGTGATTTTTCTCTATACGTATAGTGTCTTTGGCTCGTTTATTTGACGTTCCTTAAGGCCAATCCTGTTGGGGACAATAGAAGGAAGTCAAGGAACCACTTACTCAGCTTGCCTAATGAGATGTGTTGGGTTTTTATATTTAGTGATACTAAATTGTTCAGGGTTCAGCTGAAAATTCAGAATTTTGAACCAAATCTGAGAGATTAATTAACAGCAACCAACAAGTTGCAATGAAGTAAACATAAAAGTGCTTCCACAATTGTGATACATGCACAAGAAGTTCATCTTCTAGAAGTCATGGAAACAAAGGAGTTTGGCCAAATATGGGCTGCATTCCGATGAGGGTTTAAAGAAATGACGTTAATATCATCACCTCATAAAACATCTGATGTCTTAGCCTATATTGCTTCTTTTTATTATTATTATTGAGGGATTTTGTTCATCAAAATCTAATTGTGTCTGACTTTTTAGTATATTTATTCTATGTATGTTAACAAACCTTTGGTTTCTTTTGAAGATTATCTCAGGCTTGCAGAATTTTAATAAAGACAATGTTGCCTCAGTTGTAACTGCTGCAGACAAGGTTCTTTTTTTCTCTCTTCCTTCTTACGCTTTCTCTATTTTTTCAGCTTTGTAGGTTATGTAGTTTTTTTCTTGGGAAGACCATGAGGTGTGGTACTAATGCCCGTGTAGGCTTGGCCCTGGCCAAAAAGTGCTTCTAGTGGGTTCCGGCCCTGTACTGCACGTAAAGTCTGCCCACACGGAGCTCAATTTGCCAACTAAGCCACACTTAGTGGTTGTAGGTTATGTAGTTTAACCACAGAAAAATTAGATCTAGGAATACATGCATTGGTTTGTATTTTTATTTTGATCATTATTAATTTATTATTATGACTTCTTTCCCTATATATCTGAGATACTCAGTAGAGAGTAGACTAAAAAGATTTTCCAAATTACCATGGGCTTTGATTGTTTTGTCATGTCTGAATTTATCTTTCAGTTGCTTGGATCTTTCTTCTAACCTAATTTTCTCATTAAATAGAGGTAAACAAGCATAGCTTTTGTTTCATGAAGAGACCAGATCATCTGGAGCAATTACAGTAAAATTACAGGACTCTTACAGAAGATAGGGAACATTCAATTAGTGATGTCAGACCGCAAAAAGGAAAATTTATCTTCATAGTGCAAAATTTTTTCTAGTTGTTCACTAGACCTCATCTTTTACAATTGCCCTTTCATATATTAATTTTTTTTTCGTCATTGTTGTTTTCATATTAGATATTTTCTTTTTTAAAATTAATTGTTCTGGAAGTTGTCTCTGGCAAATTAAACAAGAAATTCTTCAAAACTAGCTCCAAAAATTAAGAAGAAAAACATAGGCTCCTGCCCTTTCTCATCATGGACAATAATCTGACAGATACATCTGAGCTGTGTTCACAGCATATTTAAATGATTAGATCACTTTTCTCTGTAAGATTTCTGAAGTTCATTGTTTTCTTGTTTCTACTTAGAGTATAATTTTGATCCACCGTCAGTGTAAAGTTTTTTTACACTGTCATCTAATCATGTGCTGACACATCATTAAAAGAGTTTGACTATACAACAATTACTTAGAAGGTTTAACTCTTTTATTGATGTGTTTGCACATAATTAGATGACAGTCTAAAATTTTTTTACACTGACAATGGGTTGAAATTAAATCCTTCTACTTAACCGCTTCATCATGCATGCATTCACTGCTTCAAGCAAATATGTATATTGTTCCCTAATTAATCCTTTATGCACTACCAAAGGCAATTAATAAATGCAGTACTTAAAGCAGAAAAGAGAATGTATTTTCAAACCAAATTCAATAAAAATGCAAACTAACCCTAATTTACTGTCTAATGATAGCTGGTGGATGACCCAATTCTTATTTTGTTATGATTTCTTGGTTAAAGCCTCTAACATTATAAACTAACATACTAATGACAATGGTATGTATTGTAATGTCATGTGCTTACAGGGGGGAGCAACTCACGTGGATATAGCATGTGACCTAGAGTTGGTGAAGCTAGCTATCAGCTTAACTTCTTGTCCGGTATATTCATACTTTTCTAAAGGATATCTTGACCATTCTCATCATACAGTTTGCGGACTTGGGCAGAGGGTATTTGGAATTTGGCTTAGTATCTAGAAAAATTAATAGTCAGGGGATATCTTAATCATTTACAATATTGATGTTGAACATATATATTAATTTTAATTTGTATGTATATTTAATTGTAAAAGAATCAATGTCAAACTAGCTGGACATTTATGATTATAACTTCATTGGTAAAAAAATCCAATAATCTCCTTAATTTTGGATCTCTAAGTTCTAACCTCTTTCAAGTTTTGAAGCAATTGAAGCAAGTGGCAAAGACCCAAAAAGATGAATTTTCGTTTGGGGAAGACTTATCTACAGTAACTCTTAATAAAAATTAAATCCAAAGTGAAGGCTATCCCCATTCAGCCAATCATCTTGTGCAATATGCATGTCTATGGTTGTTTAGTTCCAGATATATAATTTCACAAAGGAAGCCAAATAAGATCTCATGATTAGACATGATTTTTTGGTTGTATACAACTGTTTTAATTGAAGAGGAAAGCTTTACACTACTAGTGACATAGGCATCAAGAAGATATCTGTTCTCTGCCTCTGCTTTGAAGGTTTAGTGAGATGTTTCCTCATCTGAACTGCTCCTCAACCCAAAGCCAGACTTGAGGGTTTTGGAACTGTTCTCGAAGAGAGGAAAAATTAAGCAATAGTTTTGTTGTCTTTCTAAGTTTTTTCATGTTGTTTATGTTAGAATGTAATTCGTGAGTCCTTAGGTTTGCTAAACTTTTAAGGCCTCTATGCATTATGTCTCGACATCATTAACCTGTTTATGTCAGACTTGTCAGTTAAATAAGTGAGAAAATCAGGAACAGTAAATTTGAGACCTCCTCCTCCTCCTGCTAGCAGAAGAAATTAGAATATTTTCTAAGGGACTGATGAATATGTATACATGTATATTAGAATTTTAGCCTAAATGTAGGAAGAAATCAAAGAGGCAGAACTGAAGCACATTAGCTTATGGAGCAAAGCATTCTTAAATTTTCTTTTTGGCAGATGCAAGTGTAGTCAAGAGATTAATTTGAAGTTTTGAACCTTTTCTTCCTTCAACAATTTATGATTCATCCTTCTTGCAGGTTTGTGTTTCTTCTGTAGATCCTGCAACATTTCCAGCTGCAGTTGAAGCAGGAGCACTAATGGTTTGACCTTCTTGTCTAGTTTCATTTACAATATAAGTTCCAAGTTTGATACTGTAGTCATCCCGAAAGTTAGCATAGCATAAAGGATTAAAATGGACCTTGTTAGATTTTTACTGAACATGATTAATGGCATTGGCAGGTTGAGATTGGAAATTATGATTCATTCTATGAGAAGGGCCTGGTTTTTACTCCACAGCAGGTAAAGAGTACTTTTCATTATGAAATCTTTTGTTGCATAATCATCGATGTTTGTCAACCCACTTATTACACCTGAAGAAAATGAATTTGGACATCAACTAGACAAAAACTTTTTACCCACAGCTCAATTATCCAGTTTGATTTGTTTACAATAAATAAGATGATTATGATAGCCACTAAAACTTAAGGGGGAAAATGCATATAATTTATATATATGTATGTGCATGCTAGTGTATGAGTGTCTATGTTGCAGGGAGAAGGTAGTGGAAGCAATGGAGGAGTTGTGGGGATCAGATGCTAATAACAATAGCAATTTATATTCTGAAATAGGATTTTACTATCAATATAATAAAGATATGTTATATTTGGATCAGTACTGAATAAAGATATACTATCTAAGGGTAATCAGAAGACAATTTTAAGAGTAGAACAAGGGAACTTATAAAATGCCTGGTAACTAATTCAGGTAATAAGGTTTTATTTTATTTTATTTTATTTGGTGCAAGGTAATAAGTTATTTTGGATGTGTATCTTCATTGTTTTTCTCCTAATCACAATGTTTGGCCTCTCTCTCTCTCTCTCTCTCTGTGTAAAAGAATTAGTTCCCTCTGAATTTCTCTTACCAACACCAAGTAGGGCTAATTAGCATTTGGTTACTAATTTTAATATCAGACATAAACAGAAGCTTTTATTTGATTTTTTTCCCATGATCTACCCTTCTGTGCAGATTCTAGGTCTAACAAAGGAGACTAGGAGGATACTTCCATCTGTTGCCTTATCTGTCACTGTTCCTCACACACTAAGCCTCCCTGATCAGGTTACAGGCAGAATTTTGACTTTTAGAGGGCACAGTGATGTTGATGCTATCAATATTTAACTCTGTATATAAATAAAAATATCTTAAACCTTAACAGGTCAAGCTTGCAGAATCACTGGAACAAGAAGGTGTAGATATTATTCAAACTGAAGGAGGAAAATGTTCCAATCCTACAAAGTCTGGTGTTCTGGGTTTGATTGAGAAGGTAACTAGAAAAACGTTTGCTTTACTTATGTGTTTGCTTTATTGCCTATATCTTCAATGCTGGAGATTGGAAAATGTAAAGCTCAAGAATGGTAGTGGCAATAAAAATGGCTTAAACTACCAAATGAAATTGTCCAGAAGGACCAAAACGTTATCTAGATGATCGAGTGCCTCAATGACATTCCACAACATGGATCAACATGTTGGAATCTGAATAATATTTAAGCTGCTGCATGTGCGCTTGCATGTTACAACTCAAAACTTGACATGCTAATTCCATGTGCTTGACTGTATTTACATCTCTGGCATTACAAATAGCTCATTAACTATTTTTTTTTTCTTTGCTTTTTTTCCATAGAAGAAGTTCATACAGAAGCTACATTTTCACCCTAAAAACAATAAAGATTAATCCTTATTTTTATTCAATTGTTCTTGATCCCCTGCTGTTGGATATCAACAAATAGAGTAACAATTGTCGCATTGGTAAATGATGGTTGATTGTGACAAAGCCGCCTTTAAATTATCAACTTTCTCACCACTGGTCTTTGTAGGCAACACCAACTTTAGCAGCAGCATATTCTATATCACGAGCTGTTAAGATCCCTGTCATGTGCTCATCCGGGCTAAGTGCTGTCACAGCACCTATGGCAATCACAGCTGGGGCTGCTGGTGTGGTATGGATTCTTATTAAATTTCTTCCCAATTTATTCTGTATAGCAATCATAAACCTACTATACTTATATAATATTCTACCTTTCTGGTGGTAAGTTATTGATCGATGTATTTCCTAATCACAGGGTGTGGGCACTGCCGTTAATAGGCTTAATGATGTGATTGCCATGATTGCTGAAGTCAGAAGCATTGCTAATTCATTACAGATACCCTTTCAGATATGCACTACACATGAAGTGAAAACTCAGACTCTAGTTTAATACCTGGGAAGGGATTATGTTGCAAACAGCAGCTGAAGGTAGTGTAGGTAGTGAATAAAACATGTAAAGAAAGATTGGATCCCTACCTTAAGAATAAGAACTGCTGCAATCCATCTTTCTTCTTCCTTTCTATCTGACTTGTTCTAATTCTAGTGTTTTGCGTGTCCTGTGTGGATGTTGATCCCACATTGTCAACAAAGAAAATTTTCCCACCACTTTGATTTTTGCTCCTTTAATGGGTGGAGTTGGCCAGTTGAGTGAGATTGTGTATTCTGTCATTCTTTTGCCAAAGTCATGCATGTAGAAGACTTTGTTACTCTCAGGTATTCCTTACTAAACATCACCGAACGATTTGAAAATAAGACATCAAAATCCGCAAGGCATTTAATGATGTCATCAAAGATGTCTTTGTTGGCTACTGTTAAAAGTAGATACTGTCATTTCCCGTTAAGAGCATCAGGCATTTATGTTAAAAACTCAGGCCAGGCAACATGATGTTTATCTTTCTTTCAAAATTATAGTTAGTTCAATACACGTTGCTTTATCAGCTACAAAGCTAATCGCATCAGACTTTAGCTACTAGTAGCAATGGAGATTGGATGGTAATTAAAGTGGCCGTGGGATTGCATCAGTTACAATGGCAACATTGCTTGTAGGGCCAAAGGCGATGGTAAGAAACTAGGAATACAAAAGTAATAGTGGCTCTAGTACGATTATGGTGATTATGCATATGGTAAATTTTGTACCCTTTAATTCTTTGATATAATTTGTTTAACTTGGCACCCTTATTGGCATATAAATCGGAGTATCCCACTCCAAAAAACATGACATTCCTCTATTTTATAGCTGCAAGAAAGAAAGAAAAACTATCATTCACATTATCTATCAAACAAGTTTGAAATGATAATCAAATTTTCATCTCCTTAACCCAAACCAAGGACATCAGATTCAGCCGTTACCCACTTTCATTGAATATTAACTCCAATGAAAATGAGTGTTAAAAAAGGAACAGCTCCGTAGAACTCGACTCCAAGATTTAAACACTACGATGCTATTGTATAATAAAAGGAAAAATATAACATTTTCGAGAGACATATCTCTAAATATAGGTTGACACGAGGAAATATTATTGCATATAAATGTATCAATGAAGTAAGTGTACAAGTTGGTAAAGTTTTTTTTTTCCTCAATACGTAGCACGAGTGCACAAGTTGGTAAAAGGAAAGCTTTCTACTTAGCATTGTACTCAGCCTTCTACATTTGAACATATGCTCAAATCTGCAATTTTAAACATCCAGTTCTTTACACAAAAGTTGATACCGAAAATGATAATTATTCACAAGGACAAACTAGAGCTGACTACAACTAAATATACAACTTTTAGTCCAAGTAGCTTCAATTCATACAGATCCAACCTTCTCGCCAAGAAAATAATTACACAGCTTTACTCATCAAACTCCGATTCCTCGTCAGTTTCTTCATACTCACTGCTTTCCTGCCAAACAGCAGAAAACAAATTGTATATTCCATAACTAGGCAAATAAGAGTCAGCTCAATAGCCATGAATATGAATTATGACAGATTCTTTACCATTCTCTTGTTATATTCTGCCATTGCTGTATCAAATTCTGCACGTTTTTCTGTAGCTATGTCATAGTATTGAACCTTCTCCTGTCAGATACTAGTGTTATTAACATTGTGAATCTAAAATCATATCCTAAACTAAATTTACATTACAATAAAATTTAGCATTTCTCATTAGAATTCCTTCACAGGCCTAGACATAAAGGCCACTCAACAAATTCCTGAAAGACAATCCAATGACCAACAAAATTTCAAATGTTCTAGAAAAAACAGGCGGTGTCTCTCAAGTGCAAGCTCTCCCTATATATACCATTCAAAGTTCTACCCAAACCCAAAACTTTTGAAGGAAAATAATGCACAGAAAATTGAGTGCCACTCTCTAATACACACTCACTGATTATCAAGTAACTGGTCAGTTAAAACACAAGCAGAAGTTTCTTCTCAAAAACTATGTTAACTCCATGTGCCTCAAGTAAATTTACTTAAGATTTATTGAATTAGCCAAGAAGCCCCCAAATCTCAAGTCAGACTCCTCTATAATTTCTAGATTGAGTAACTGGATAACACTGCAAGGTCAAACAAGTAGATCGCTGAAAAGAAGTTGCAGAAGTAACTATTTGTTAGGAATCTTTATTCTGAGATCTTGTGTTCCTAACAATGGTGACACGCTAGGGGAAAAGTAGGGAAAGGAAAGAGAGAAAGAATGCAATTCTTTTATTGAGATAGGAAAGAAAGAAATGAAAAGTACACAAGGTACCCAAAGGAGCACTCTCCTTTCACACTGGAAATGATCCAGTCATACACTCTGCAATGTTCCAAAAAATATCCTAAAGCCACAAGGAGAATCTATTTATAGATTCTCTATAACAGAAAACCAACAACTGTATCAGTACCTAATACTAACCTCCCTCTACAACAGCAGCTTGACTAAGTCAAGTGCCTAACAATTTGCCACCCTATACAAAAACCCCTTTCAGCTGCACCAATGTCTTCCCTAACACTATTGTTAGTTTTGAGAAAGAGAATCAATATTCATCAAAACTGAAAGTGTATTGGGAAAAGATTACACGGAAATTTAGAAAACTGGGTCAGAACCCCTTTTCTTTTTTCCTTTTCCTTTTTCAATTGCATTTCAGACTTGCATGAATAAAGATGATTGCAGAGATAATAACATAAACTGTGAGTAGCCAGGTCTGATTAAAAACTAAATCAACCTTTTGTGCAGTTAATACAAAGCTGTATTACAAGCCTACAGAGATACCACTTCTAATGCCACCAACACCAATACAGCACCAAAGTCAGCAAGCATACATTCTCCTTCAATCAATCAAAAAATTGAAGATAATTCCATATATTTTTTGTTATTAGTTCTGACTTCTGAGTATTATTTTTCATTTTTCCCCTAAAACTGTAGAGCCTAATTTCATGTATACAATGAGATAATTAAAGATTACCATACAGAGTATCTTAAGAATTTAATTGTGCATTAAATCTGAATTCAGCCAAGAAATCCAACCAGAGGATACAGTTCTGCTACTTCTGCATCACACTAGCTGAATATCAAAATTGCATATCAACCTAGAAATGTCAAGGTACTGATCAGTGACAACGAATTCCAACTGCTACCAATATATACCCTCAGAACCAGCTCATCAGGACAAATATAAGGAAAATATAGTTGTTCTTCAAATGGTTTGGTTAAATTTTAATTCATTCACGTTCAAACAAGTCGTTTTTCAAGCCACAGCAATCAGCAATCAAGTTCAAGTGTTCAACAGCTATGAAAACCTAAACAATTTGCATATACTTCCCCGAATCAATTTTGAAAATTCAATTTACGATTTACTCAGTTCAGCCATCGAACATCACAATCACAATAATGCAGTTCAGGCTAAATAAGAAAAGGAGAGGTTACAGATGAAAACTAACCTCATAAGTCATTGTTTTCCACTTCTCTCCACATGCCTTGCCAATCTGAATGAACACAGGAAGGAGGAAAACAAAAAGAATTACATTACTTTGCAGAAAATAATAATAATAATAATAATAATAATAGTTGAGTTGAAATGTGCATAACAAAGTATTCAAACTTCTTGCAAACTCTTAAAATAACTGGCAATTTTTAAAAATTGATGCTCAACATTTATGTTGTATTGGCTTTTTAGAAATTGTAAGAAGTTTGTAAACAATCAGTTGTGCAACTATCTTGCTTCCGGAGGAATTAAAATTATAAACTAAATTAGAAGAAATATTGATATATAATGAATTATATACATACATCACGCATTGACTTGACATCCGGATTTTGCTCTTGAAACTCTTTACGGAAGTCCTCCCTTAAGAATGAAAAAGAACTTCCAGTAAACACAATTGTTCTGAAGGATTATCAGACTCTCCATTCATGAGAAAGAAGCAGTTGGTTGTTAAATATGGCCATTATGCTTGGTTTATTAGCACAATTCTATATATGAAGCAAATAGCACTATATTGAACAAAGAAAAATCAATAAAACAAGCTAGAAGCAAGGAAAGGTAAACTATCACAGGCAAAGCTTACAAAGCACCAGATGGTAACTTGGTATTCAACATGGACAAAAATAAACAACTTCAAAGAAGAACTTGTTTTCAACGCATATGTATTGCTACAAGGAAGACATCATAACTGGAAAGGACTACAACTGCAGGAACTCCCAATAGTCCTTGATTAGTAACAATGTTGAAGAATTATATGCAAAAGGTAAAACCCTAAAAATACAATAAGGGGCGCCAACCAGGACAAACCCATGTCAATTGTCACCTACTCAGGCAAACCACATAAAAGTTCAGAAATAAATACTAAGATAAACTTTTTAAAAATATTACCATGTTGAAAGATTCAAGATTAACTTGTCCTAGAAATCTAACAAGTAAATGAGGTTGACCTTGCATAGAGTGGGAAAGTAAATTTGCGTGAGGTCCATAACAGAATTAGGTTGTGGAATAGATCAGATTGAAGTTGGAACAAAAGAATTGGGGTTTTAGAGTTTAGAAACATCTCAGATTTAAAATTATCACCAGATCGCTGAATGCAATAAGTCTTAAAGGCCAAATATCATTAGGACATATCTTCCTAATAAAATTAGCAACTTAATATTCATTTCTTATCCCCTTTTATATATTGTGGCTCAAATTGTTTTGGACGATAAAAATTCACCTTATTTTATGGATAAAAATAGGATTTCTATACTATAGAAAGAAAATTCAAGGCTGCAACAGACAATTATACAATCAATCTATTACAATTTACAAATAAGTATCTTCTGTCTTCCCTGGTTTCTTTACCAGAGGAGCAGACCCTTCTCATCTGTATTTTTCTCTATATTGCCAAGCATTCTCTAATATGTTTGAAGGCTAGCTTCATGATTAACATGGTGGTGCCAAAATAAAGTTTATTGTCAAGTGGCAAACTTCTTCCTTATATTTTTCCTAGGGGAAACATAGAGGAAAGAAGGGGCTGGACATTAGTTGTCATCTATCAATTTGACTAGGACTGGCAGTCACTAGATTGAAGACCGCACAGAAGTCTTAATAACAGATGCTAAAATCATACGACACATGATAAGTATCCCAAAATAAAAGCCAAAACCAGAGTATGTTTGAACAAGCACATTTGGAACAATAAAATATGCAAGCACCATTTTTTTATTAAGGAAAGCCATGAGAAAAGAGATAGGTATCACATGTAAAACCTCATCATCAATGGATTTCAGAAACCGAAGATCCATGCATGCTTTTAAGGAGAGAATAGTAAGAAAAGAGAGAGAAGAACACTGAATTTGTGATTATATTCTATATGGAAAAATAAGTTTGAAGATCCCCCCCCCCAGTACCCCTCTTTTTGCTATTGTTTAGCATCTTGATAGCTGCTAGACTTTAGTTCAGCATAAAGACTTCTAGTAATTTCAGTGATTGACTAAAAACAACTTTTTTTAGATTAAACTGTAAGCAGAAAGAAAATACACATAACCATACAAGCACATGTAGAACTTACCTTGGAAAAATCATTCCCTTTTGCTACCTTTTATAATTTTTGTACACATATTGGTTGAAGACTATGATAACATTATCATAAGGAATATTAATTTGGAAATATTATGTTTACTTTTATGCTAAAAATAAGTTTTCTAGGAACATTTTATCTTTGTAAGTTTTAAAATGTAATGTTGAGTTTGTCCAGAAAGTTTACAAGATACGATATTGTTAGAATTAATCACATGTTGAATACTAGTCAACATTGTAGTTAATAAGCTAGCACATTTAGCACATGTTAATTGTGTAATCAAATGTCATTGTTATAGTTTAGTTATTTCCTAGGCTTGTATAGGCTATTAATAAGTCATTTGAGTGGTCCTAAGATGATTCTAATCACCTTATAAATAGGGTTTGGTGTTCAGCCTAGTAGCACACACAATTGACATGATTGATACAATTACGTTTTCTCCCTAATTCTCTCTCTTTCAACAGATATGATATGATGAAAATAAGAGGATTGGCACATGTTTTTTGATACATTGCCTAACAATAATGGTCCTAATAACTTCCAAAAGTAAATTCCAATATACCACGATTATGGATTGTTCCACCAAAACTGAAAACTCCAGAATACTAAATAATCTCAGTGAAACTACTAAATCATTGGACTAATTTCCTAGAAACTTCCAGGGAAGGGACACATTTTGGCAATCTCCAGTCAACCCTATGATTGTTGCATCACATATTTTTTGCCAAGATAGGCTAAAGTAACCCTGACAGAGACAGTAAATTATGCAAAACCAATTTTACCTGCCCTAGTTTCTTGAACTTGAAGTAGTGATGCATTCAAAAATGACTTGTATCTATGCCAACTTTCAACAAATGATTACCTCATTAGTATTATTCCCCCTTAAGCCAAATATTTTCAATCTTCCAATTTCGTGTATATTGAAAACCCATGAAATATAACAGAATCCCATCAACATCAGGGATACCATTACCTCCAAAGGCAAATGCTAGGATGAGAAAAGAAAGTAAGTATATAACATCAACTAAAGGATGTTCATTCCAACAATGAACCACTAATATTATTGCTACTTTTTGGGAGAGCTTAACATTTCAGAAATTCAAGATATACAGACAAAGCTATGGCAAATGCTAGAAATCTAGAAAAAAGCATACATGAAACTAAAAGGGAGCTAATTGTTTATTTAATTAAGATTTTCCATAAACAATGCTAACAAATTGCTTATGGATCATACAAAAGTAGTGAGTACTAATATCTCATAAAAATTAAAAATAACCAGCATATATAAAGAAAAAAGGGAGGCAAGTATAGCCGTACAAGAAGTAGAAGAACGCAGTGGGAGGTTTCTTTGGCTTCTTAGCATCAAACTTTTGTTTGTTCTTCTTTTGCTTTGCTTTGGGTTTCTTTCTTGAATTAGTCTGCCGCACTGATCTCTTCATCCCCTCATTTGATTTTACCCTCAACACTAGTTTGCTGAAAAATCCAATGCAACATTGTGTTTGGTTATGGAAATATTTAAATGTAATTACAAAAAATTTCCCCAGCGACACCTCAAGCCGGAGGAGAAAAACTAGACCGAGTTGAGCTTCACGATGCCACCACTTTGTTCAATTTCCAATCTAAATTTTGAAGCCATCACATAAAACTCTACAACAAAGTCCCATCCAAATTTATCTTCTTTTTACCCTTTTTTCCTCAATTTTGAACAAGTAAATGATGAATACCAGTCTTTAAAGGGGTGCAAAAAAGGAAGTCAAAGGCGAAGGCGCTAGAGGGATTTAACACCTTGAGGCAAGAGACGACAAAAAGGACACGCCTTCCTTACTAAGAAAGGCGTTAACATTAGGAAAAGAAAACAGTAAAATATTTGACTATTTTGCATTGATTTTCCATAAAAATTAACTACTTGAGCATAACATTCATAGAAAAAAAAAAGATTATGATGTTCAATTTACAAAACCCTAAGCTGCTTGCTACTAAGAGTCCCAAAAACCAACAACTAGTTATTCTTTTAACACCCAGACTATTTTACGCCATTTAGCATCACAGTTAGTGAGTTAGATGACTGGGCATTCATAGATTTTTTTACTGTTATCAATAAGAGGCTAAAGGTGTGCCTCGCCTAAACCATAAAGGCGCTCTCAAGGCGCCAAGAAGCGCTGACCCCTTCTAGCACCTCGCCTTCAATTTCCCAGTATTTATGTTTTGGCCATCAAATTCACAGTATTTAAAGCAATAGAAAAACTGGCAAAACCCAACCCATAAAAAATTACAACAGAGTCCCACCCAAATTTTGTAATCCATCTAATCCTTCTCAGTTTCTTTTTCCTTAACAAGTACATGTTGGATTGTCTTTAAAAGGGAGAAAAATCAAAGATAGAAAACAAAAAAAAAACACAATACTCAACTGACCTTATCACAAACTCTTGACCCAATTGAAGCAGGTTAGACTAACAAAGCAAAACAAAAGAAAAAAAAACCCCAATACAAAAATCAAAACTTTAGTCTCTTTCTTGTCCATTCCTTCTTCTGGGTTCCATTGCAAACCACACAGAAAGTCAATAGTACTCTAAAAACAGTGATGAGTGAAGGAACAAAGTGAGGAGCATACAGAGATGATAACGTGTGTGATAACAAAGAGAAAGTGAGGAGAAATGGGTACCCGGCAGAGGGTGTTGTGGAGCGTTTAGCAGAGGAAGAAGTTGAGGGTGATGACGAGAGAGACCCTTTAGCTTTTTTCGCCATGTTTCACGGTATTTGTGCAGCTCAGCTACACAGTGGGTTGGGCTAACACGGTATGGTCCTGGGATTTCAATTCGATTTGTAACAAAATTACCTTTATAAACAATTTTTTTATAAAAAATAAAAAATAAACAATTAAATTGATCTTCTAAAAATACATGTGACATTACTTTAGTCTTTTAATAATTTTTGACATCAAAATAATTCTTGAAAGTCTTCCAAAGCCATTTTGAGGAATTAATTTAATGTCAAAAAATAACTTTAAATGACTAATTTAATATAAAAAAATTGACATTCAAGGACTATTTTAATTTCAAAAATGATATTCGAAAACTATTTTGATATCAAAAATTATTGGAGGATTAAACTAATGTCATTTGTATCTTTAAAGGACCAATTTGAGTGTTTACTCTAAAAGAAATTAATTGCCAAAATTTTCTTTTTATATAATTAATTTTACTAGTGTATTATTTTGAAAGTAAATGAGACATTTTTTAAAAAAACCTACAAAAAAAAATTAGTAAGAAGTTATATTGAATATGTGTTTAAATTAGATCTTGTAAAGTTAATTATGTATTAACTTGATTTTATAAACTTGATTTTAGTTAAAAGTATGATTGAGAGGTGATTTTGACAAAAAAAAATGTGTTGTTTAGATAATATTGATAAAAGTTATTTTTAAATGTGTAATTATTAAAAATATTTTTAAGTTATCTATTGAGTTATATTGAAAATAAATTAAATTTAAAAAAATTATTTTGGAAATTATTGGATTATACTTATTTAAATATGTTTAAAATAATTATTTATTAACAAGGATTAATTCAATTGACAGAATCAAATAGTAACAATAAAAAAAAGAATTTAATTTCAATCTACTATCAGTGTAAAGTTTTTTTATACTGTCATCCAATCATATACTGATACATCATTAAAAGAGTTAGACTTTCTAAGTGGTTGTTATGATAGTTAAACCCTTTTAATGATTTGGCAACATATGATTGGATGACAGTGTAAAGAAACTTTACACTGACAGTGGATCAAACTTAAACTCATAAAAAAAAAAGTTTAATTCTTGGTGCCCATTTATAAGTGTCATTATAAGTGACTTTAGAATAGGTAACGTTTCATTTCCTAAATTTTTGTGTATAAAAAATAGACATAATATTAAAATTTAAGAATATTTTTATCAATACATACATAAATATATATTTTTCACCTCAAAATAACAAAACGTTACTTATATGATTGAGGTGTTATAACCATGTTTGCACTCAAATGTGATTACTATATCTCATACCATGTCAAATATGTTAGCACCACATTGGTGACATTTTTTAGTTGTAATCGGATTTTTGTGTCGGCCAACACCAAATCAAAGATACTCTAAATACTTATGTATCTCATCGTGATCTCCTTCACTCCAGTTCGAGTTTGAACCAGAACAATAACATATCTAACCAAATATAAAAAACATCATTAATCATTGGCAATAACATTATAAAAAAATTGAAGTTATTGTATCTATTACAAGTTTCTACATGCACTCTCATGCATAAGATTTTATATTTTATATAAATAATGTGCTTAATGAGTCTTTAATGTTTATTATTTCTGTAGTGATGTTATCAGTGATTTTTTATTTAATTAAAAAGTAATTACTTAAATTGATTCTTTAAATATACCGAGACATCAGTTTTGTCTTTCAATTATTTTTGACATTAAAATAATCTTTTAATATCAATTTTTTTTACATCAAATTAGTCCTTAAATATTTTTTTTATCAAATTAGTTTCTTTAAAATGATCATTTTGATGTCAAAAATAATTAGATGACCAAATCAATATTCCATGTATTTTTAGAGAGTCAATTTGAATATTTACTCTTAATTAAATTATGTCACCGTTGGATTCATTTTTTCTTCTTCTCATTTTTACTTACACGTTTATGATACTATCTTAGTTAACATAATATTTTAATTAACTAGAAGCATGAATGCATTTATTAAAATTAATTTGTATGAAAAATACATACATTACCAACAAACTCTCAATTCTCAAAATTTAAACATTTAGTCAAGCTTAATGGCTTGGTCTTGTTCCCATTTTTCTATTTTGGGATTCTTAACTTAAACTTGGTTTTCCAAGGAAATTAACATTGTAATTGTCGCCCGCTCTACGGCATGACCTATGAACACAAACATAGCATATAGCTGAAATTAAGGTTAAACTGCACGAGTGTCTCTCTCTCTCATTCACTAATTGTTGCCATAACATAACACAACGCAGTAGTTGTTGCATTATTTGTTTGGTCCCACATAGCTAGCTTCGCACTCTCCGCAGCACCCAAATTTCCACACACCGCCACCGCCACCGCCACCATGCAAGCACTTCAGTCTCCAACTCTTCGAGCTTCTCCGTTGGACCCACTTCGCAAACCTGCCAATGCCGCCGGCAGATCCACCACCAAGAAAGTGTCCTTCATATCCGCCACCGCGGCCCCCAAAATCTCCGCCCCGGAGAGACAGAAGGACCCGAAGAAGCGCGTCGTGATCACCGGAATGGGACTCGCCTCCGTTTTCGGCAACGACGTCGACACTTACTACGACAAGCTTCTCGCTGGCGAAAGCGGGATTTCCCTAATCGATCGTTTCGATGCCTCCAAGTTTCCGACCAGGTTCGGTGGCCAGATCCGTGGGTTCACCTCCGAAGGTTACATCGATGGCAAGAACGATAGGCGACTCGATGATTGCCTTCGCTACTGCATTGTTGCTGGCAAGAAGGCCCTCGTCAGTGCTGACCTTGGTGGTGATAGGCTTTCGAAGGTTTGAGACTTTTCTATTCGTAGAAATGCTATGATTTTCTTGTTTATTATGCTTATTTGTTGATTTGGTTCGTTGTCGTTTTTTTTTTTGTGTTTAATGTGCATCGAATTATCAGTTCTGTAATGCATCTTAGATCTGAAGATTATTTATTTTTTCAATTAAGATTCTTGTGCTAATGAAGCATGCTTGGTTAATTATCCTCTGGTTGAAACAATATTGGGATTGATGATTTTGCATTTGGTTACTGATAGTTAGATGTTGGCTTTACTAATGTAATGTGAAGTTTATTATAGTGAAAGAGCTTAGCTTACTTTTTTTCTCAAGATCTTTTATGGGTGTGATGTGACAATTGATTCATAGGTAGGTGCTGAGTTGAATTTGCATACAAACTGGCCTTTGTATATTTTAGGAATGGGGATGAATGCAAATCACTGCAAAAACCTATTCCGGTCTACTTTGTGGTATTCACTTCCCCAATTAAGGACTGTCCATGATGAATTTTGATTATTAACAGAATATTAAGCTGGTTGGATTTATAGAACATTTGAGGTTGGTGCAGACTGCTGAGATTCCATGTAAAAGCATGCATGCATTTCTAAGCCATAGAAATATTTTGTTTTCCTGTTTCATATTTTTAGAATGATCAATATGGCTTCTGTTGTTTTATATGTAACCATATTATGGCATTGACTAGAAACCCTATTTGGATTTTAAATTGCTACACGCTTGCTGTGTTCTTCTGATTCCCTTTATAATGTGCTGTAATATAAAAAAAAACTTACTTGTATGAGGCATTAAAACAGTGCATTGAATTATTTTTTGCTTATTTTGAGTAATATTGTATGTAATATTCCCGACAAACTTAAATTGCTGAATTCTGTTTTCTTTGCAGATCGACAAGGAACGGGCCGGTGTCCTTGTCGGGTCAGGGATGGGTGGTCTTACCGTCTTTTCTGATGGAGTGAAGGCTCTAATAGAGAAAGGACATCGCAAAATAACACCTTTTTTCATTCCTTATGCCATAACTAATATGGGTTCGGCATTGCTTGGAATTGATCTTGGTTTCATGGGTCCAAACTATTCTATATCAACTGCATGTGCTACGTCAAATTATTGCTTTTATGCTGCTGCAAACCACATCCGTAGGGGAGAGGCTGATCTGATGATAGCTGGTGGGACTGAAGCTGCCATGATTCCTATTGGGTTAGGGGGTTTTGTTGCATGCAGGGCCCTTTCTCAGAGAAACGATGACCCAAAAACTGCTTCGAGGCCATGGGACAAAGACCGAGATGGCTTTGTGATGGGTGAAGGTGCTGGAGTACTGGTAAGCCAGCATTTAGCTTGTCCTAACTGTGCAAAGAGAACAAAATTTTCATATCATTTTTTTTGCATTGTTTATCATCATCAAGCAATTGTTTCGGATGTTGGTCACTTTAATTGACAGTATTAAAAGTTGAGTTATATAACTGAGTACTGTGGCTTTCTGCTATTGTAAGGTCGACTAATGAGGAAATCCAAATTAGACATGGACTGCTGAAAAGTACATAGTTTCTTGCTAAAGTCAATATTTTTAATCTGGCAATATCAGCTGAAATTGCAAATTCTACTGCAATTGCCATGTTGTTCTTCTTAATCAATATGATCATAAGATCTTCATAGAACTTACTACAGGTGGTAAATTGCTTGGAAAATAACACTACCTTTCTTAATGTACTCTTTCCCTCTTCCCCATCTAAGCCTAATTTCCTGTGAATGTCTAAAAAATGGCCATCTTGTATGTTTTTTAGTTCTCTACAAGCTAATTTCTAAATCTTAAGAGTACTATCTACTTGACAGGTAATGGAGAGTCTGGAACATGCCATGAAGCGAGGTGCTCCTATTATAGCTGAATACTTGGGAGGTGCTGTTAACTGTGATGCTTATCATATGACTGATCCAAGATCTGATGGACTTGGTGTGTCTTCATGCATTCAGAGCAGCCTTGAAGATGCCGGTGTGTCACCTGAGGAGGTACTATTTGTTTCCCTTATGCCAGTCTTCTAATTTTGTTGCTATTTTTCTCCATTCAAAAGGGCTGTTTGGTCTCTCTTTTCTCCATTTGGTTATTTGTTATGAATGTCTTTTTAGTATAAGATATGATAGGGGATGCCTTGTATAAATAATACTGGACATCGTTTATAAAGCTGCCGCTATGTTGTATAACTTGGAGTTAGGTCTCCGAGATTTGCTAGCATTGAGGTTTGGATAAATGGCATGGAGAAGTTAGATTATTATAGATATTTAATTATATAATAAGGATGTTCATGATGCATGGTATGTGTGCATGTTTCTAGTCAACTAGCACTGGATGCTGGATGATTAAGAGTGATGCTGACAAGTCAATATAAGTAAGAAATGAAGTGTGATTAGAACATAATAAAAACATCAGTGGGAGAGTAAGGCAGTTGCATGTACTGTCTGGTGCACCAATGTAGGAAAAGGCATAGTTAGAGTAATCCAGTTTTACCACTTACGCCCTTTCTGTGTGCTACTCTTTAATACGGTGAAGTTATATGGTTTAAGTTCATGCTCAGATTTGATATTATTTACAGTTTCCAAGCATATTGTGTCAACATATTGCAGGGTTAAGCTTGAACAACTCTTTTTTCTCTTTTCTTCTTCCCAGAATATTAGAGTTTGTCTCTCTAATTAAGTTGGTCTATTGGGTTTATGAAATATATTCCTGGGAGTAATAGTGTAATACTATTTCCCTTTCGGGAGAAAGAAAGTCTGTAACTATGCACTTTATAATTCATAACTGACTATTGAGGGAAGTTGTGATTTGACTCTGACCCTTGTGTTTCTTAGTTATGACAGTGTGAGACTACATCCTTTACTCCTATGTTCTTTGTGACTCTTTCTATTCCTTGCTTTGGTTCCTATTCTTCACTATTCTCTGTGGCTATCTGCAAGGAAGGGGAGGGGGGTTTGTTGTGATCATTCACAGAAAATCTTAAAAGCTGCCTGAGAGAGAGAAAGACAAGGAAAGACAGAGGGACAGAGAAAGAGAGACAATGTGTAAAGGCTTTAGGATGAAGAACAACGTGAATTGTCCCCAGTCTACACCTCAATTTATACTAAATGTGGGAGGAATAAACAACAATAACAAAAATAACCAAGCCTTATCCACCAGGTGGGATTGGCTACATGGATCAATCCCCAATTAATCACCCTTGATTCTAGGGTCATTCCTTAATAGTTTTCTATCCTATTAACATCCTGCTTCTGCTGACAGCTTTTATGACCTGAACAGAAGTTTTTGCCATTACAAGTTTACATGCCAAAATAAACCCCTTTTTTTTCTTCTCTCTCTTCTATTAATTTTGAGTTGGTGACGCTTCTGCAAATAATCCTTTTATACCCAATCATCACTCCAAGTGAGAGGGGCTTAAACCACTCATGGAAATAAACGGAAAGGTGATTTGTATTGCCATTTGCCAGCCATTGTTGCATGCCTTTTTGTCAGACTTAGAAGTTAGCAATGTTAAGAAAACCGGACCGGAACGGCCGGTTGGACTGGGAACCGGTCACCCCACTGGTCTGGTCCACCCCAAAAAACCGCCCAACCTGAAAACCGGTCAAGAACTGGTGATCCGGTCGACCTAGACCGGTCCAATTAGGTTTAACTGGTCCTTTTTTTAAAAAAATGTTTTTGCTAATTCAAATGATGTCATTTTGATCTAAAAACTTAATGTAAGCCAATCTAAAAAGAATTTTATATGAAATACTTAAACTTAGATTGTATAAAAGCTTAGAAACGGAATGTATATTTGATTGTATATCTCTTTGAACTGAAATTGGAATTTTTTTAAACAAAAATAGGCTATAATACTGTTACTGAAGGCTTTGGACTCTCAAAAAATAAGCTGTAAACTATTTTTTATCATTTGTGTTATTTTTTATGATTTTTAATTTGTTTAATTAGTATATAATATATATATATATAAATATATTTAAATTATTTAATTATACTCCGGTTTGACCACGGTTCAACCACGGTTGAACCATTGAACCTTAAATCAGTCTCCTGACCGGTTCAATCACCAGATTGGTTTTCAAAACCTTGGAAGTTAGTGCTAATGTTTGATTAATTTTTGTTATATTCTGTTATTCATTCATGCATACTGTAACTTGGCAGATTGAAAGCATATCAATTGCTTTTTTTCAGGTCAACTACATAAATGCACATGCAACTTCCACTCTTGCTGGTGACCTGGCAGAGATTAATGCTATAAAAAAGGTTTTCAAGAACACTTCCGGCATCAAAATTAACGCCACCAAGGTATTATCCCACTCTTGACTTTTTATTTGCTGGTGAAAAATCTGTCTTTTTCTAGATTATAGCAGGTTATATTTGATTTAAGTCCCTGACCATGAACTGATGGATATGTTCTTCATTTGGTATCAGTCAATGATAGGGCACTGCCTTGGTGCAGCTGGGGGTTTGGAAGCCATTGCCACGTTGAAAGCCATAACAACGGGATGGCTGCATCCATCCATCAATCAATTCGTATGTTTACTTAATGCTTCTTTAAGGGTTAGGATTATTTTGTTCAATGTTAGGATCAACTGACAGCTTGAGCTTTTGTTATCGGCAGATAAATTGTTATATTTTGTCAGTGTCAGGATTTTATCCCTTTCTTTTTATTCATGATAATGGATGGGCCTTATTTATTGCTTTGGTAAAAAATTTGTTCCTGAATTTATTTGACATTGTTCCTAGGAGTTTGCATATGTTATCAACTTATCAATGCCTATGAGAACTCATTGCAAGGATATGTGAGAATCATTTCACATATATCCTATTAGAGTTGTAATTTACAGATGATTACTATGGGGTCTAAAGATCGAGTTGGTATTACTACTGTGATTATCATTATAATTTTAAGATGTCAAGTTGTGTTGTTTTCTGTTGCTGGGTAATTGCAAAGGATAGAAGGAATGTCGGGTTTAAATCATACGGTTACCCTTACAGATAGTTGTGAAAATATCAACTTTTAATTGTCCCGTTATGCCTTTGTGAACCATACAGAATCATTTAGTTTGATCTTCACACCGCAATGTTTTTAATTTAAATATTGTGCAATAGTTACAATATGTCCTTGGTCTTGAGTGCAGAATCCAGAGCCTTCAGTTGATTTTGATACAGTGGCAAATGTCAAGCAGCAGCATGAAGTTAATGTTGGTAAGATTCTAAATAACTCAACAACCAAGGTATTTTCCTTTTCACATGATAAAGGCCATAATTTGGACATCTAATGGGTGATTTATTTTATTTCAGGCATTTCTAATTCATTTGGATTTGGTGGACACAACTCTGTGGTGGCATTTTCTGCATTCAGGCCCTGATTGTCCAGCTTGTGCACTTCATGTAGAACATGAGTCCAAATTATTTGAAATTTTGTTCATCATTGAGGCTGCTTCTTTTAGTTGAGTCCATAATTTATAAAAGCAGTAGTGGTTAGTTTTGCGCTAATTGTGACTTGACAGTTACTTTGAAGACCATTTTACTGTAGAACTTTTTGAATATAGCTCGAAGATTTAATTGGTTTTGAATTATACAGTAGATAGAAAGTGTGAAAGGAGCATCTCTTAAGCCTCTTATTGTTAAGTAAAGATGTTTATCTTTATTATCAGGCATGGCTCTATGATCCTTGCTGATTGCTGTGAATCTTTGTCGTGACCGAGATCTATTTAAATCTTAGTTCCATTTTCTCTTTCTTTTTCTACACCTTCAATTTGTATTGGTTTCTTGAATACATGATGATCCGCTATTCTTATTCAGGGTGCTTTCATCAGTTTCAAGGTAAGTTTGATTATTTCCTAGTAAGTTAGTAATTCTCGAAAATCAGTAATGCATATCATTTATATCTTTGTAGTAAGCATCTGGGTCAATCAATTTATCTCATCAAATTTGCCACAGAACAGCTGCCAACAGCAATTACATGAAACAAGTTACATCAATGTATGAGAATCTAAGCATATATATTCAAGAATATCCTTAATTTTACTGTTAATCTATAATCCTATGCTCACTCAAATGGATTGTAACAATTATTTATCAAAAAGTAAACACTTATTTTGATATAGTAAAGTTAGAAGTGTCATCGGAAGATTGAATACATAAGAATGAATTTTCAAAGTTAATTCTTGATATAAAATTATTTATTTAATGTCATTTTTTAACATCAAATTAATCTTTTAATGTTAATTTTTACATTAAATTAGTTTTCTAAAATGATTCATTTGATATAAAAAATTATTAAAGAATCAAGCTAGTAATATTTGTATTTTTACATAATTAAAATGAGTCTCTAGTCTTTATCAAATCATGATTTATAGAATTTAAGGTGGTTTCCGATAAAGAAATCTTTTTAAACAAATTTTATAGTTTACAAATTAAATTAACACAATTCAAACCAAATTTGAAAACTTATTAAAGGACGGTAGAGATTAGCTTTGAACCATGCTATTTACACCGAAGGAATTGCCCAAGTTCCTAATAAAGCGGAAGATGGAAGGTACCAGTAGATCATGTGGTGCAGCAATCCAGGTTGAGACTTTGAGTAGTATTTTCCATAAACTTCACGGAAATCTCGAAAGCTTTGCTATTCTTCGGTGTATTTGGCATATGGATATTTTCGCACTAATTATGATTTTTTTGACCTACAATTGAAAGTAAAAGCAGTAAATAAATTTGAAATGTTCTGTAATGTTAAAGGGTTCGAATTTGCCAAAAACACTTATTAAAAAGACAATTTTAGTATTTCAAAGGAATTAGTTTCATAGATACCCAGGTAAGGACAACAAATAATTTATAAAGTATTTTTTTTCCAACAAATATATATTATGGTTTAATTAATAGCTTGAAGAGTTTTATTCATATTTATATACAATATTTACTTATTAATAAAAATATCAATTATTTATCATTATATATGCCAATTGTTTTTTAAAAATTTAGCCAGCTAATTCAAGGACAAAATAAACTCTTCTTATTAAATTGAAACACTTTATTTAGAAACAATAATGAATACTAACAAGTTTATTTAGTTAGTAACAAAATAGGATCGAGCACACATGTGAGTCAATAAATCATTAACATCACTGATGAGTGAACACTCAAGGTGAGTGAATATCTAAAATTAAACCCGAGTTATTTCATGTTTGGCGACTCATCAACATTTTTCTTTCATAAGTTGTTGCTCATGGTTAAATATCAGTGTCGATATTCACAGGTTATGCCTTTAAAAAATTTATTTTTTTAAAAAAAGTCATTCATACAAAGTTTCACATTCCAAAACTTATATATATATTTTGATCAACCACTCTATTTAGTTTTTTAGGCTAAGTAACATATGTGATATCTTCACAGGCCTAATTCTTTGGTCCTTGTATTGAATTAATTCATGATCGATAATTTAAAAAATATGAGTTTTTATTATCTCACAAATAGAACGACTTCTATTTGAATCCGAGCTTATATACTATTTTATATGAACGTGCTTATTTATCTTATATTTTTATAAAGCTAAAAGCGAGATACTTTGAATTTTTTAATGAAAAAAAAGTAGCAGCAGTTTTGAATGCAAAAGCCAGAATTTAGCCCCCACAAAAACCGGACCGGAACAGCACTCTAGAGAGTAGAGACTAGACCAACCATTTTCCCGCCAGGACGGGGGCACGAGACTCCATTTTCCCGCCAAAACCAAGCCCTAGCGGTGAAAAAAAAAAGGTCCACCTCCACCAACTTCACTCTCTCCTTCCTCCACCCATCGCCATTCTCTTCTTTCTCTCTCTCTCTAACACTCACTTTCTCTCTCATCAAAATGGACATGAACGAAGAAGTGAGGGCAGCTCACAAGCGAGAATTCGCCGACTTCTTGGATCAAGATGTATGTACCTTTCTCTCTCTTGTCTTTTTTCTTTCTTCTCTCGTTACTCAGTTGTTGTTTTCAGGTCGGGAAAGGCATATACATGGATGAGATCAAAGCCATCATCAACCACAAGCGCCGCCGCCTCATCGTCAACCTCTCCGATCTCCACAGCTTCCGCGACTTGGGTAACAGGTGGTTTTCTTTTATGCTTTTCTTTTGTTGTTGCTTTTTATCTATGTGCTTCATGTTTACCTAATGTTTTTATTTTATTTTATGCATTTATTGAATTTAGGGTTCTGAGGAATCCAAGTGAGTACATGCAATCGTTCTGTGATGCGGTCACCGATGCTGCTCGTGCTATTGACCCAAAGTATTTGAAGGAAGGAGAGCAAGTGCTTGTGGGATTTGAAGGTCCTTTTGTTTCTCGTCGTGTCACTCCCAGGGAACTTCTTTCTGAATTCATTGGTTCTATGGTCTGTGTTGAGGGCATTGTCACCAAATGTAAGCTTAGCTACCCTTCCTTTTATTAATTTTTATTTATTTGTCATTTATGGTTTAAAACTTTCAATGATTGAATTGAATACTGCGAGTTTTTCTAATCAATTTCAACTTGTAAATAAGATCAAACAAAATGTTTCTTTTCTTCTTTTCTAAACATTTTCTCCAATTGCTTGTTGATAAGGTTTACAGGGTTCAATTAGTGGCTTTGGAAACAATATTTTTTGCTCTTACTATTAAGTTGTGAGGCATTTTGTTCAAGGATTTAAGCTTTGCCTTTTGTGATGGCAATCGGTTTAATTTTGTTTGTTTGACTTAAATAGCTTATTTTAATGCTAAGTTAATATTAGTTATGCTTAATATATTCTTAATGGGTCCTTGAGCGGCATGTGCATTATGCTAAATGATAATGGTGTAATCTATTGCCTTTAGAAGCAGCAACTTGGTTTTATCTTTTGGTTGTTCTCGTCTCTCATTTATTCTTTCCTCTCTGTTTCATATTATAAAATAAATTTATGAACAAACAATGCTTATTTTGAGAACAAAAACTCTGGTTCAATTATGCATGAATCTAACCTCTTAGTTCATTTATAGGTTCTCTTGTAAGGCCAAAGGTTGTTAAAAGTGTTCATTTCTGCCCCACCACGGGAATCTTCACCACTCGTGAATATCGAGATATTACATCTAATTTGGGTTTGCCCACAGGGTCTGTGTATCCTACAAGGGTAATCTCAAGCTCCTTGATCTCTAACGTTATATCTAATTACCACAGAATGAAACTAATTGATTAAATGTTTGTTGCAGGATGAAAATGGCAACTTACTGGTGACTGAGTATGGATTGTGCAAATATAGAGATCACCAAACCTTGTCCATGCAAGAAGTTCCTGAGAACTCTGCTCCAGGTCAGCTCCCAAGAACAGTGGATGTCATAGTAGAGGATGACCTTGTTGATTCTTGCAAGCCCGGAGATCGTGTGGCTATTGTGGGGATATATAAGGCTCTTGCAGGGAAAAGCAAAGGCAGCGTGAATGGAGTATTCAGGTAGTGCCAGAAAATATACTGATATTAATTCCTTTGCTTTTCTTGCTCCTTATTGTTTCTTGAACAGAAGCTTGATTGATTGATATTGTTACGCAGGACTGTGCTCATAGCCAACAATGTTTCTCTTCTCAACAAAGAGGCAAATGCCCCAATCTATAGTCCTGAAGACCTGAAAAACATAAAAAAGATAGCTGAAAGAGATGATTCATTTGATCTACTTGGTAATTCACTTGCACCTTCTATATATGGGCATTCATGGATAAAGAAAGCAGTGATCTTATTGATGCTTAGTGGAGTGGAAAAGAACTTAAAGAATGGCACTCACTTGCGAGGGTTAGTTATTTCTCTATATCTCCTTTTCTGTCTTTTCTGTTGCTGGTAGATGGTATTATTGAAGCCGAAGTTCAACACATCCTTACTTTGCCTGTCCACTTGGATTATTTCTCTTAATTAATATTGTTTACACATGTAATTTATGATGCCGGTCTGTCTTGCTTCTTTTAGTGACATTAACATGATGATGGTTGGTGATCCCTCTGTTGCCAAGTCTCAACTCTTAAGAGCGATTATGAATATCGCCCCCTTGGCCATATCAACTACAGGTCGGGGTTCTTCTGGGGTTGGTTTGACAGCAGCAGTTACTTCAGATCAAGAAACAGGTAAAGTAAAACATTCTTAATGGGCTATATAGCATTCTATTATTACATTTGTCATTTCACGAAAAATCTTAATTGTTTTCTTCCAGGGGAAAGAAGGCTAGAAGCTGGAGCAATGGTTCTTGCTGACAGAGGTGTTGTCTGCATTGATGAGTTTGACAAGATGAATGATCAAGATCGTGTTGCTATACATGAAGTTATGGAACAGCAGACTGTAACTATTGCCAAAGCTGGTATCCATGCATCACTTAATGCTCGATGCAGTGTGGTGGCTGCGGCAAATCCCATATATGGAACTGTAAGTGGTATTCTGTTGGTAACTTGCTGTGCAGTTTTACCCACAAAAGGTTGCTCATATTCATACTGAAGCTTTAATTTCTTTTTAACTTGACTCTGGCCTTTACTGAGTTATTCTGCAGTATGATCGTTCACTGACTCCGACCAAAAATATTGGACTCCCAGACTCCTTGCTTTCTCGGTTTGATCTACTGTTTATTGTGTTGGATCAAATGGATCCTGATATTGATCGTCAAATATCAGAGCATGTCCTGCGTATGCATCGATATCGTTCTGCCATTGATGGAGGTAGATAAGCAGTTTTCACATGCTACAGAGGCATGCTTATACTGGAAATTTTTCATTTAAATTAACTTACCAATGTAGGTGAGGCACCACTTGATGGGAGCTCAAGATATGGAAGAGAAGATGAAGCTGATACTGAGTCATCTGTCTTTGTCAAATATAATAGAATGCTACATGGGAAGAAAACTGAAAGAGGTCGCAAACGTGATACGCTTACAATCAAGTTTCTTAAAAAGTATATCCATTATGCTAAGCATAGGATTCAACCCGAACTGACTGATGAGGTGACTTGCCTTTCCTTTTACTAATAGCAATACCTTGTTTCTTGATTTAAATGAATTCCCATTTTTACAATTTATCCAGTTTTATGAATTTTGGGTCTGCTATATCTATGTTGCAATTGCCACAGCTGAAGGGTTCTTCTGAACTCTGATTCTTTCGATGATTGTTATGCTTGTCCTCCAATTCATTATATTCAAATGTGACTCGCTCTGACACCAATTAATTTTGTCCACAGGCATCTGACCAGATTGCCACAGCATATGCTGAGCTCAGAAATGCCGGTTCAAATGCAAAGGTTAGCATTAGCAATTGCAATTGGCTGAAAGCATATCAGTCAGTGGTACAAAATGGTTAAAGATTTTATTGATATCTTACTGGCTTTCTGCAGACTGGAGGAACACTTCCTATCACTGCCAGAACTTTAGAAACCATAATACGTCTCTCAACTGCTCATGCCAAATTAAAGTTGAGCAGAAAGGTACTGGACTTGGCCGATATGATGCACTTTTTCAGATATTTATATTATCATGAGATACATGTCCATTTTGAGAACATGTCCAGATGCCATTTCAAATTGACCTCTCGGTCTTTTAGTGTATGTTTGGATACCCCCTTCAAAATTAATTCTGGGGCCCAAAATTACTTTTACAGCCCAAAAGTAATGTTGCCACTTTTTTGGGTTGTTTGGCTGGTGGATACAAAAGTAGTTATGCTAGGAGTAACATTTTGTTACTTTCAGCCAAAAGTAATTTTGGTATCTCTACACCAAATACCCAAAATTACTTTTAGGTAAACATTCCAGAACATAAAACAAATTCTTCCAAAAGTAATTCTTTCAAAATTAATTCTTCTAAAATACATTCTTCCTAAAGGTAATTTTACACCAATTACCCAAACATGCCTTTAGCATCCTCATTAACTAAACTTTTTTTTGTTACAATTGCTATTTTGCTTCTAAGTTGCAACTGGTGGTACTTCATTGGCTCATGTATTTCTACTGTTGATTGTGTTCAGTGCATTTCTGATTGAGTCTCCACCTGTCTTGGCAGGTTTCAAAGTCTGATGTTGAAGCTGCTTTGAAGATTCTTAACTTTGCAATATATCACAAAGAACTGACAGAAATGGAGGATCGTGAGCAAGAGAGGGAGAGAGAACTGGAGAGGAAGCGTAGGGCTGAGCATCATCCTGGTGAAAATGATGGTCCTGATCATGGTCCTAAAAATCCAAGAAGGTTTGGGGAAGCTAGATATACTCATTGCAAGCATATTTTGATCTTAATAACTATATTTTGCTTATAGGCAAATTCATTTACTTCCATATTTTATACCAGAAGCCAAATTAGCATCCTTCTTTCACAATATTAAGCATTATGGCTTTCATGATACAGCGTTATGTTGAGAGTATTGATGTCTAGATTTCTGTAAACTTATTTGGCCATTAATGAATTCTTGACACCACCTCTTTTGTTTTTCTTTTTTCTAGTTTAACATCGGATGCCAAGGAAGTAGATGATACCTCAGCAGCCCAATCTGCTGTCAGACTCACTCCTGAAAGGTCTCTGAACTGCCAATTACTTGTCTCGTACAATTTTGTTTTCTTATATTTCAATCTCTATTCTACCTGTTACTGATGTGAAATATTTTCCTTCAACATACAGAATCGAAGCATTTAATTCTCTATTTGGTCAGCATATGCGTGCCAACCGTTTGGATCTCATATCCATTTCAGACATAGAGGATGTTATCAACAAAGGGGCAGATTCCAGTTACAGCTCGGCTGATATATTATTGCTATTAGAGGTACCATCATCTGATAAATTTGTGGTGCCATATTTCCAGCCTGAGCTCTGATAATAGTGTCTTTTGTCTTTTCTGGAATTTCAGAAGTTGCAAGATGACAATAGGGTTATGATAGTTGATGGAACGGTGCATATGATATCATAAAATGAGATGGGTGCACGATCTCTTGAACACTTAAGATTCAGGCAGGTATGCGATTTTGTAAATTGATGATTATTTTATTTTTCATTGCTGAGATGTATCTCTTCATAATTCACTTGTTGAGTAGAGTTGCATCTCTAAACATTCTATTCTCATGGCCAGCAAATCATAAACAAAATTAGGAAATGATGCTGGCATGAGTTTTACTTGTTTATTTTAGTGCAAGATTACAATGTTTGCAATTGCAAATTTTTATTTTTATTTTAACTTACTAAAAGCGTAGTATGCAGTCTACATTGGAGGGAGACATCAGAAGGATTTTCACTTTTCAGAGTTGATGTATCTACTTGCTGGGTGCTCTTTACTCATTCCTTTCAACAAAGAGATAACCTATGCGATTGCGTTGGCATATGGCATAACAGAATTTTTTCAGTCATAAGGAACTGTCACCCCCTGTTAAAGTAATCTTAGTTCTGTCCATATTTTGACCCCACCCATATCGTTATGTATTTCAGTGGTTCTAAGTATTTATATGTAAACAGCGCTTCTAGAAAAGAATTTTTTTTTTCGAGTACATTCTAGAAAAGAACTTTATGTTCCTCCCACTTGTGCATTTTTCTTGCCACCTACTAGTTGACTGCTAGTGTGTGCAGAGGGCTGATGCATTATTTTTTGTCAGTTATAAATTACGTGCATATAGAAAATAAAAAGTTCATCTAGAAGTGTATGAATTACTGATAACAAATGAGGCTATCAAAAGAACTGTACTGTCGAAAGAAATATCTTAATAAATAATAGACAATCATTTCAGGCTCTGGAGAACTCCCTTGAATACTGATATAGTGTTAAGTGGGAATTGAATGACTGAATAACTAATATGGACAACAGATGCGATTATTCTGCAGAAACGTGGAAGCTGAGCGTTGTCTCCAGTAAAAATCCAAGAAGGTAATAGAATGTAAGCCATAATACTTGAAGTTCGAAATGCTCCTACTTAACGTGAAGCAAATTATTATTTAAAAGAACAATGCTGCAAATATTATTCTTGCATACAATTATTTTTCTCCTTGAAGGCAAATTTTATTTATTAATAGAAAATAAACGGTATAAAAATTATGAAAAACACTATTTAATGAGTGCAATTTCATCAACTCAACACCATCTGGGAAAAAGTGCAAATGAGTGAAAAACAAAACATAAATTAGCCCAAGACCGATTTAAAACACCTTCAAATTGAGACGTCCCATGGCTAACTGTATAGTTTGAATCGGGCACCAAGATTGGTTCTTGAATCCCATCCCTGCTATGCCATACAAACAAATCAAACTTGTTAACGACGTCCATACGTTGCTGTTTGGAACTACAATCGGTAATAGTTTTGTGCCCGAGTACAGTCATATTTATCTTTTGTGCCTCTGGATTGCCATAGTTCTGTTCATCGATACAGATATATACTGTTACTTTGATGTACCTGATAAGTGACAACACCAATCAACACATGGACAAATTGAACTGTTTTATTTTATCAGATGATTTGTTTTGTTATGTAGAAGTTACAGAATATTTGAAAAAAATTTATATAGTGATTCGCTATCTTCATGGCTGGCTGCAGAATGAGAGCATCAGCTACTGGGACAGATGCTGTTATCAACATCTCTTCACACTATTGCTTTGTGCTTTTCTCGATTTTTCCCCGTTTCATGCCGCCTTTTTTTTTTCTCTGATTGAACAAGATTGCTGCTAAAACATACCAATTGGTCAATACAAAACAGGGATGGCTGCTTGCTTTAGTGAATATAGATCCTCCAACTTGACTATTGGCTATGAAGCATGGACGATTTAAAAATAGAGCTGTGTTTGTCTCCAACATGTATAAAAAAACAATGTCACATTAAATGCAACAAGTACATTAGAATTTTGCTGTGTCGTAACGTTTGTGTCGCTGCTTGAATCATTGCACCCAGTTAAATAGAGCCTCATATTCGATTGATTGGCTGCATAGATCTTACCTAAAGAAGTTTTAACTTAAAACCTACGAAGTCATAAAGGTTGTTTTGTTGCATCTTTTAAGCTTTGGCCAGTATTGTTGAATGATCTTGGAGTAATCTGTACTGTGCAGCTGTGCTTAAACAGGACAAAGGGGTTGTTTTTAAAAACAATTCCTGTGAATTTAACTGTCGGTTATAAGCAGGAAGGGCACTCCCCAAAGACAAGTGTTATTGTATTGCCTCAAACAAACAAAAGGGGTATTAAAACATGAAGAGCCCTCAACATTTTGCTTGAGATTATAAATCCTCCAGGAAGATAATCTGAATTTATTTGAATTTTTTAATACTATAGTATGAAAAGTGTTTCGTACTAATCATATTTATGTTTCTGAAACCTCAAATGCTAACCTTCTCATAAGATTTCGCCCATTATGAGGAGGTAACCGTGAAAAAGTATGTCAATTTTGTTGTTCCTATATTCCTGTGTAAGAACATAGAGAATAAGTGTATCTGATTAATAAAGTAAATGCTGTAGATGACTAATCACAAAAGCAGTTTCTGATATATCAACTTTTTACCTTTTAATGATCATGATCATAAAAAAAAAGGATCATAGAATAATTGAAGAGGTAACTGTAAAATTGAAACCATGACGGTGTCCATATAGTTGCTGTTTCGATGTTTCCATCTTCAAAAAAAATTTGTTCCACATATTTAAACAAGAAGTGATCTACATGTCAATTATCAACTACTATTCAACCAACAGAGTCTAAGCAAGAGAAGAAACTACTGAATCACTAATCCCCTAAACTAATAATTATGGAGAAGTTTGAGGGTTGCAACAAGAGATCAAATTTGTGAGGAGGGGGAAGTGCTAGAGAAGCAGCCATGTCTGTGACATTGGTTGTACCAACACCAAGTGTTCATTTGTCAAACTCCCATATAATCCCTCCATCTTCTGCAACACCAAAATAAAATACCATGACAATAATCTCTAATTTGAAATTTAAACAAATAAGAATAAAGTCACAAGTTTTCAAACAACTAAAACTTTGACATTAACAAAGAATTATATTTGCCTCTAAAAGTTGAAATAAAATATATATGAGATAGTCATAACATAAACCTGAAGCAAGCTTACTGAAAATGCTTTGAACATCATACGATACATAATTATGAACATTGAAAGAAAATTAGAAATATTTTTTCCAAGGCAATCAATGAAGTGAATCAAATGATACATAGCATTAAAAGAGAAGAAGATACGATAAATGAAATACCTTTAACTTTGTTGTTAATCCAGACCTCCACTAGCATTCCAGCAGCAACTCCACCAGCAATACAAGCACCATAGATGGCAATGGCCGAGGGTAAGGACCTTCGAGGAAGGAAATAGTAGTCAGGGATTTGCCTAACTTTCTTGGGGAGTCGTTTCTTCAAAGCAGGTTGAACACTAGGATTTTTCTGCATGTCACCACCAACAGCTTTCCAATCCACCCCTTTGAAGGGATCTTTGGCATCTTCACTTCCCATAACACCTCAATTTTAACCTTATAACTAAACTGATTTCAATCCACAAATTATGTAAGACAGTGATGATGGACAAAACTCAAATTAAAAGCATGAAAGAAAGAAACAGCAGGCACAAATTATCATCAAAAGGCCATCTCGGTTACAACATTTCCTTGATGCACACCAAAACAAAATCATTAATAGAAAATTGAAAGAATCCAATGAAAGCCTATGTTGAATGGATTCATCATTCAATTTAACTGGAATGTGATATGGTTAATGCAGATTATAGAACTTGCAAAAATCAATTGCACTCATGTGATATTGGACTGAACAACACAACACAGGCAAAGTTAAATGGAGCAAATAAAGAGAAACATAAATTAAATGTACGCGGTTGTTGTTATACTCAGACAGAAAAGGGTTCAAACCTTAAACGTAACAGATCCAAGCACACCAACAACTACTACAACAACCAAATCTATAGCTAAAACTTACTGAAAATCTATAATTTAAATAATAATAATAATAAAAACACAGAATAATATGCCACAAATCCTTGAGTACTGTACCTGATCGGAAGTTTCTCTGGAGAGTCACCGACGCTGGAGGCGCAGTTTGCTGGAACGGCGGAGCCTTGCCGTCTGTGGCGGTTGGAGTGGCTGGAGCCTTGCCGGTTGCCGCCTCCTGCTGAGCGTCGAAGTGAAGAACAGAACAAGTGAGAACGGCCAACTCCAAAAGTCCCAAACTTTTTTTTTTTAATAAAAAAATTGAAAATTATCATTGAAGAGCCGGTTGGTTTCCGTCTAACCGGTTTTTTATTTTTATTTTTTATATAGTAATTTAATCGCTGTAGCGATTTGTTTTTTTTTGAATCAGGACTAATAGAGTTTCCCATATATAGTCTAACCGGTTCAACATGTTCAATTTGATCCGTTCTTAAAACACTAATTAAAAGCATAAAATCTCATAAAATCTAAAGACCTCAAGTCTTCTTTTTTCTATAAGTATGTTGAGATGAGGAAGTTTGGAGGAGAAGTTAATTTTTCATTTTTAAGTTTATAGAATTATAAAACGTTTATAAAGTTAAATAAGAAATGATTGAAAAATTACATGATAATTTCTCATTTTAAAATTTTTTCAAATAACAAAATAGTTGCAAAAAATGAAAAATTAACCTTTACTTTTCTTCCCCTATAAACTCATCCATTCAAACATTGTATTTCCTTTCAAACTCATTCATCAAAACATACCTTCAAAAGTAAATATGTGGAAGTGGGTGGCTGTTGCATGAGTAGTGGTGTCAAAATCGACAAGCCTTATTAGCTAGCCTGAATAACTAAACAAAAAATGTAGATACGACTAAGAAAATTTTAACCCAAATTAATTATGGGCCAACCAACACAAAAAAAGGCTAGCTTGATGCAAACTGGCCATTGCTAACTAACATTGTGAATTTTTCTTCTTATATTGTGTATTTAATTTTATTATTATTTATTCATATATTTGCTTAACTAATCTCCTTTGTATTTTTTTTAAAAAAGAATCAAATTTATTAAGTACATCTTAATCTTTTTTTTTCTCCATTTGTATATTCACTTGTTTTAGTTCTTTAAATTGATTAATTTATAATTTTAGAGATGCTTCACAAATATATTATAAATTATTTATATTAAAAAATAATGTAATAAATTTTCACTGTTTATGTTAATGACACTTAATAAAATTTACTATATTTTATATAATTTTTGTGGACTTACATTAATTTAAAAATTTTATTTATTAATAATTTATTATTATATATATAAAAAATAAAATAAAAATGTTAAGGACATGACCATGAGACAGCCCATAGGATTAGGCTAATGTAATACTCGCCCACGATGTGAGCCGACGTAACCCAACCAAAATGAACACAACGTGGCGCAAGCTGTTGTGGGCCCGAACTCTATCAAAATACATAGTAATTGAACAATGTTCCCGAGAAATTGAGAAGCTTCATGGCTCAAAGGCTAACATGTGTTGGATACGTGGCACAGTTATAGCGTCTTGTTTGGGAGCCTGGAAATTAGAAGAGAACTCTATTTGAGAGAGGCACAGTGTCAATGGCTGCTCCTCTTATTGCAAGAAATCCCATTCTCCTCAACAACTACTTCACTGCACCCTCTACCTTCAAGGCCAAATCTCTTCACTTCCTCAATTTGGCCAAGGTAACACGTGCAACCACGGTGGCATGACACCTTGTTTGGTTTCCAAGAAAAATGTTGGATTAGCAAATCCTTTAAATTTTTGGTTTTTCCAGCATCCTAAGCATGTTAAATGCATCTTGTGTGTTGTTGTAACATACCCTTTTTTTCTTCTTGGATGTTAGATGGAAGGAAGTGAAATCACTCAGCAAGTGCCAGAGAAAGCAGGGGAGGATTTGAGTGTGAAGAAGAAAATTTTTGTTGCTGGAGCCACTGGAAGCACAGGAAAAAGAATTGTTGAGCAGTTGCTGGCAAAGGGTTTTGCTGTTAAGGCTGGGGTTAGAGACTTGGACAAGGCGAGGACCTCCTTTTCCTCTGACAACCCAGCTCTTCAACTTGTGAGTATTTCCATTGTCTTGGCACAATAAGCCAATCCAATCCCACTTAAATATCAAATGGGGTTTTGTCAATTTTGGATTTTTAATTCAGTTTATTTGCAATTAGGTGTGTATGAGTGATTTGATGTGTAATTTGGTGTATATGAGTGAGTTCATGTGCAGGTGAAAGCGGATGTCACAGAGGGTTCTGACAAGCTAGTTGAAGCCATTGGTGATGATTCAGAAGCAGTAATATGTGCCACAGGCTTTCGGCCGGGGTGGGATTTGTTTGCTCCATGGAAGGTTTGTCACTTTTGTCTTAGTAGAATGGTTAAATGTATAACCCATTTGCTATGTTAGGATGCCACAGTTATAGTTGACTTGATCATGTAAAGGCTGGCTTAGGTTAATATCTGCTGGCATTGACTAAAGGTCTTGATTTGGTTTAGAAGGAAAAAAATGTTTACGTGAATTCAGGGTGATAGTTGGGTGCAACATGTTCATTGATTCTGAATCTATGATGGTCCAAGTTCTGGAGAAGTTGGTTGTAGTACTTTTGAAAGTATGACAGATTTGATTGAGTGGGCTACATTATATAATCGTTTCCTTAATGTATTTCGTTGTTTAAAATATTGATCCCCCTCTCCCCCTTGTCTTGTTTTTTTTTGGTGTGAAAGCAATCTAACCAGGATATTTGTTTCTTCCATGTCTATATTTTGTGCTTTGATTTCATGTGCATGCTGTAGCTCTTGTTTAAGTAACTGACATCATATTGGATATAAGTAGGAGTTGAAGATGTTGATGGAGAGCCATTCGGGTCCTATCTTCTACTTAGATTTGCAAATTTTATGAATTGCCATGTGCATTAATTTTTCAGAAATTTTAAGACTTTCCAAATTTATCTTCTTCACTTGTGAATAAAATGTCCATATTACTAATTTGAAACATTTTTTGTTCTTTAAATGGGATGAGTTCACAAGAAAACTAATTAAACTAAAAAGAAAATCAACACTAAAGCAAGAGAACACTGTATTCAATTTTCAATGTATTCAGATATTTTAAGCTAATATGAACTCCTGAGTTTCTTTTACATGAAATGGAGTGCATACAAAAAATTAGAAAAACAAAGGAATAATATATTAGCAAAGGCGTTGGGGTGAGGCCACGGGCTAAGGGGTTTGTGGGAAGCAGAAATACCCAAACTTGGGTGGATTATTTTGCCTCTTGGTATTATGCGGTGTTGTCTTATAATAAAGGGCTATATCATGCAGGTTGACAATTTTGGCACAGTAAAGCTTGTTGAAGCATGCAGTAAACTTAATGTTAACAGATTCATTCTTATCAGTTCCATTTTAGTTAATGGAGCGGCTATGGGACAGCTACTCAATCCAGCTTACATTTTTCTCAATGTTTTTGGACTCACCTTAGTAGCAAAACTACAGGCAGAGCAATATATCAGGAAATCCGGTATAAATTACACAATAATAAGACCTGGTGGGTTGAGAAACGATCCTCCTACTGGGAATGTTGTTATGGAGCCAGAGGTATTGCCTACATGTCTGACTTTCTATTGCATTTTCACAATAAAATTTAATTTTATATATTTGTAAACTGTTGTGGAAAGATTTTAACTTTTTGTGTATCAGGATACCCTTTATCAAGGTACCATATCCAGAGATCAAGTTGCAGAAGTAGCTGTCGAGGCATTGGCTTGTCCTGAGGCATCTTATAAAGTTGTGGAGATAGTCTCTAGCCCTGATGTTCCTAAGCGCTCATACCATGATCTTTTTGGTTCCATAAGGCAACGATGATTTGGTTTCCCTGTTTTTTTGCTTTCTGGTTGCTAATGTGTATCTTACTGTCTTCCCGTCAGTGTTGCTCTATTAAAATGGCATGCTAGAGTGAGATGTGTAAATATTTAGACATATATTTCGTCTTATTCTTTCTATTCTCTTTCTTTACATTAAAAGGTTAGTAAAGAATTCACTTCAAGTACTCTAGAAGTTAAAGCTACTTCTGTTTAACTAATTTCAAATAAAATTATTAATTGAAATCTCTATAAGAAAGCCATTCAAGTTAATAGACAATCATCAGCAGGGTTGTGGGAAAGACATTAGATTTAGGAAGAAGTTGAACCTGGAAAGACACGGAGAAGTTGCAAGAGAGGCTTTTCTTTTCTTTTTGGGCAGCCTTTTAAGAGAGGCAATTGAATGGACACAGCAGGATTTCTTTTCTTTTGAGTGTTTTTATGTTTTGGGATTTGTTTTAAATTGTGTGGAAATGTAATAGAAAAGTGATCAAATATAATTCCAGGAGATACACATGTAAATTATATCTGGGAAAATCACATCAAATATGCAGCAAATCTATAGTTACTACTGAGGCTGTCCAGCCAACACCCTTGTTCTGTTTCTTGGAGACTTCCTCCTAAACCCATCTCTATCTGTTCCCCAAGAACACCGACAGTTTCCAGATTTAGATTCTTTAGAGTTCCTGGTTGTATATGGGATCTATGGTCACTGTCTAACTGACAGCTGCCATCGTTGCTTGCATTCTTCTACAGAAATCTGATTTATGTGCTCAACCTAATAGCAATAGTAATAGCAGAATAAACAGGGCCTCTTCGACCTATTCAGTTAGTTTAGTATCAGTGGTGATAAGTAGTGTTTCAAGCATTTACGTTTTTACTGGATTACAATGCATTACGCACCAGTCTTTAATTTTGTAACTTGAGGATTTCGCCCGAGGTTCAGTGGTGGTGTTTCATGTTTATGATATTTGTTGTATTATAAGTAAAGGAAACATTACATAGATGGTTGACAATGTTGAGAAGAACACTGATGGTCATACATCAAATCACATTACTTGGATGAACCCCAGATCCTAATTCTCTTTGCACAAACATCATCCAATGAAAATAAAGAAATAAAGCATTTCATTGTATACTCTCAGCAACTGGACAACGGATTAAGATTGTTTAGATGAACCAAGCAACCACAAAAGCTATGACTGCAAGAGCACCTTGGGCACCGAGATGCACTCCTGTGCTCTCCATTGGTGTGGGTGGAATTGCAGCAACATCTTCAACTACGTTCTCGGCCACCCCACAGTGAGCAGAAACCAGTATAGCCATAATGTAGATAGTGAAAACAGTGGCAATCCTGCAGGTCTCCATTTTTGCTACCAGCTCCCACTTGATCAAGAACAACAGGTAAAGTTGGCTAACTTGTCAGTAAATAGTTGAGCTGGAAATGAAAGTGGAACACTAGAACTCCTTTTATAATTAGGATTTGAGTCGAGTGAGCAATTTTAGGCTGTAATATGTAGCTTTAACAGCAAGCATAATGATTTGAGAGTGTTGGGGTTAATAATAATGTTATGTCTCCCTCCTCTTAAACTCTTTGCGGTTCTGCACTGTATAACGGCCCTCAATCAATTGTATGTAATCAGCATTTGAAGCATAAGCATGCGAATTAGATTATTGTTAATAGCTAAATATTCAAAAAGTGACCATAAAGCAGCCAAGGTTAATTCCTTTGAAAGTAATGCTACTCGTGCAAGTGTTGCTGCCAGAACTACACATCGTTTGGTGTGGCGTGAGTACATGTAGCCCCTACTAGACTTTAAATTATTGATGAGGGTTTTCCATTTAAGCTGTGGGAACCGGGAACCATGTTAGGTTTTTAGGGCCTCTTTGGCTGGCATAAGGATTTTAACAGAGAAAAAAAAAAATGGAAGGGCTAGTTGATTTTGTCTATCAATGATAAATGATCCCGGGTAAGAAAAAAAAGTTCTTATGAAGTTGTGCATGTGTGATTTTTAAGTCCCAAACCCTGTGCACCTCGTAGTTGGTCATATTAAGAACTTAGAACTAGTTTGTTATAGATTATTTGTTGAAAAAATTACTTTTTAAAGTAAAAAATCATTTTTAACGATGTTTATTATGTTTGTTTAAATTTATTAAAAAAATTATTTTTATGGTTAAAATGAAAAGTTATTCTCATTAGTTTTTGAAAAAAATCTCTTGCAATATAAGAGAGAGAATTTACTCTCATTTAAAAAATAATTTTTATGATTATAAATAAACATAAAATAGCTTCTACTTTTCTTAAAAATTTCTAAAAATAATCTCTAAATTATTAAAGGTCAACATCAAACTCTAAGAATTTAATAAAAACCTTTTTAAACTATAAAGACTAATTTAAAAATGAGTCTACACTAAAAAAAATTGACACACGCTATTGACGAGACAAAATTAAAACAATTTAACTTTATAGTTGAAAACTATTACTAGAAATAAATAAATTTCTAAATTTTATCAAAAGTCATAGTAAATGAATTGAATTGTTAATTTAATATTATCTAAAATAATTTTCATACAAAAATTCATTTATAATGTATTGAAGTCCTTCATTTTTAAGATTGAGCATCATCAATGACAATACTCAGTAGGCTGCATAATATTTATGGAATCAAAATAAATTGAAAAATTCAAATTCAAATAAATGATGTAGGAAAAGAATTCTACTAAATGAGTAAATTTATATAAGGATATTTATTGTCGATGTAATATACAACAAAGACTCTGTGGCCCAATGGATAAGGCGCTGGTCTACGGAACCAGAGATTCTGGGTTCGATCCCCAGCAGAGTCGTAATTTTATTTTTTCATCGGATGCATATAATTATTAATATATTATTATTATTATTTTAGATGTTAACTGTTCTGGTCTTGGTGACAGAGTGAGGATTCAAATCCCACTTCTGACACTGTCACCCTTTTTCATTCTTTCCATTCATTTTAAGTAACCAATTCCACCATGTTCGACGAGAGTTTTAATTTTCTTAAAATACAATCAATTATATTGAGACCACTTTAAAATTTCACAGAATTATTCTGGTAACATCCATAAGAAAAGGACGAGTAAGAAAACGGACTACACTAAATTATCTAAAGCGCAATTTAATATTTAAGGGGAAAAGAAAAACTGACAACCTTTATTTCTTTAGCATTTCAATTGCCTTAGTGCTTCTCGAGCTCAAATCAGTATTACATGTAATCAGGAATGGTCAAATAGCATTATTTACAACGGGAAAAAAAGTGTTCTTCCTTTTGCCTCCATCTTCTCTCTTTTTTCCCCTTCATTTTTTGTTTCTTGAGGCAGTTGTTTTTCATTACAAGCAGTCAGCTATTTCAATGCTGCAGCTTTAGCGAATAATGACGCAGTTTTTGGTCTGCTTCACATTTAAGATGAAGCAATATGATGCCTTCCGCTCCTCATGCCTTTCTTTAAGATAGTCTTAGTTTCACGAACATTGGCCTTCATAAATTATACCCAACAATTGGTGCGGCCATCATGTGTGCTTAATCTCAGACCCAGATCTATTGGATGTGGCTTTCAGTTGCTCCAGCTTCTTCCGAAGATAGGCTTGTTTAAGTTTCTCACGATGAGCAGCTACCTGCTCCTTCCTGCGAAATTTAATTTCAGAAGCCTTTTCTCTTGCTTGATTAGCTTCTTCATGAACTTCCCTGCAGGTCAAAATCGATAACAGAACTGGATTAGCCATATGCTTACAAAATTAATGAAGTAATTAACCAGGAAAAACCATGTCAAAAATTAAAACATAGCATAAGCCACAGATCATGGAGCCTAATTCATTCAACAAGCTCAACCTAGAGAATTGTTACACTCCTAGTAAATTATTACCTTAAGAGATTATAACACTATATTATAATTATAATATTGTCTATTTAATTTAAACCATCCAAGAATTAAACTTGAACCACTGGCCATTCAACAACTCGCCCATACCCAAGCCAAAAAAATTAGCTCTAGAAGAGTAAACAATTTCTACTACCACTTATTATGGAGCTAAATGACTTAAAAGTTTATAGGACAATAGTGATATAACTGCCTCTAAAAGCAAAGCTCGGTCTAAAGCCCGCAAAGAATTTTCATGATAAATACCCAGCATAAGATGGCTTTTAATTTCTCACCCCTGATTCAAACTGCCAACACTGAGTCTATCTTAGCCATCTAGTCCAAGAACATTGCTTTTTCAGCAAATAACAAGGTCTGACAGAAAAAGATCAATCTCGTACGGTACCTAATATTGCGCTTATGTTCAGCATTGTCAAAAGCTCCAGCTGTTCGACCAAGCCCAAAAGGTTTTAAGTTAAACAGCTTAGAAGCATCATTATTATCATCTTCATTTTCTGGCAGTACTGTCTCAGAGACAACATGGCTTTGTGGCTGCGATGACTCATCCTCCTCAATGCCCTTGCGAAAAAAGTCTACACAATACTTTTCATTATCCTCTTCATCAGGTAGTTCTCCATTCACTAACTTGTCATATAACTCAGCCTTTCTCTCCAGTGCTGCATAGCTAACTGATCCATCCTTCACTGCTTTTAACTCAAGTTTGTCCCTGCATTATGAGGACAAGGATGAATTAGTTCCCAATGTCCTGAAACAATTATTTAAGATTCTAAGATTATTCAGGTACCCATCTTCTTTTCCCGGGCGTACTTTCAAACATTTATTGTAAAACACTATATTAGTATAAAAAAAAACATAAGGGAACACATTGGTTTATCATTTTACCAAACAATCTTCTCATCTTCTGCTTATAGAGCTATTAGGAAACAACCTCTCTTAAATCCCAAACAGAAGTAATATCACATTCACAATAATTCAATCAAAATAATGTAGCACAAACATTAAGGGAAAAGGGGCATACTTGTGAGCACGGGCATCAACCCCAGAGTTCTTGGCAGAGAAGGGATCTTTAGAAGCAATCTTGTTCTTAGCGCGTTGAAATTCAACATCCGTGCCGGCCAATTCCCTGGACTTCTTGGAATCTTCCTGAGACTTGTAGAGCTCAGCCTTCAATTCCATGATCGACGATGCTCCAACACCCGCTATAGCACGGTGCTTCTTCGGCATTATCGACGATTCCGTTAGCCATCCCAGCGATTCCACCACCACCCTCTTCCGACTCTCCTCCTCCCCCATTTCACCAAATTCAGATGATGATGATGATGATGATGATGAAATCAAACACTTGTGATCGAATAACCAATTTCGATGATTAGGGTTTCGTTCGCGTTCGTGCCCTTGGGCGGTTCGTTCAGATAGACCGGCTGAGTCGGCAAAAGACTCCATGGTTCAATATATATATATATATATATATATATATATATATATATATATATATATATATAAGGAGCATATCTAGTGATATGAGTAGTTTATTGTGGGAGTGAGAGGGGCAAATCTTTACCATTGGATTATCTATGTACGGTTAAAATTAGAACATAAAGTTATGTGACTTTTTTAAGTAGTCATGTAACCTTTAAGTAACTTATAACCATACATGAGTGATCCAATTGTCAAGATTTGCTTCTCTCGTCTCTTATAATAAAATAATACTCTCACTAGATATGCTATAATATGGATCAATATATATTTTTTGATTTTTTTTAATGAAGAACAAGTTTGCAATAAAAGGATTGATATTGTTTTCTTTTATTTAAAAATATATTATGCGTTAATTTTAAGATATTTTGATGTAACACAAGACAAAATTAAAGTAATATAAAACTATAATACAAACTTTTATTTTAGTGAAAGATTTTGTGAGCTCTTTTTTGTTAACAACAATTTTTTTATTGTTTATTAGTATAAGTTTTATGATTTAAGTATTTTTTATCTATTTTATAAAGTAATAAAAAAATGACTAAAACTTATTTTGGTCCCTCATATTTGATTTAATTATTAATTTTATTCTTTAACATTTTAATTTTTTCAATTTAGTCCCTGATATTTATAAACTCACTTCAATTTGGTCCTTCCGTCTGTATATTTGTTATTCAGTAAATGAAAATAATGATGTGTCACCGTTAAAAGTAATGTGACATCCTTATTTTGCCAGCATGACACTAAGTTAGTAGTTAACTGAATTCTTTTATAAAAAAAATGACTTTATTAATTGACATTTAGCTTTTTATTGATGAAAATGACGTCATTTTTTTGGTGAAATAATCCAGTTAATTACTAACTCAATGTCATACTGGCAAAATAAGGATGCCATATACTTTTAATGGTGACACATCATCATTTTCATTCAGTAAATAATAGAGACATAAATAGAGGGAACAAATTGAAATAAGTTTATATTTGTTATAGACTAAATTAAAAAAATTAAAATGTCAGGAACGAAATTGATAATTGAATTAAATGTCAACACCAAAATAGAGTTTTAGTTTAAAAAAAATTGATTGAAAACGAAATAGAGAAATGAATATGATATAATTTGTGATCACAACTAACCAAGCTAATAGAGGCAAAACAGGTATTTCAATTGGTTTATATCCCGATGATGGTGCAAAGAGGGTAAAAAGATTTGCATAGCACCACCACGAAAGGAAATCGCTTATAGGGAACAAGGTCAACAATAAGCTTTTGATAGCAATAGCTACACCTTGGAAGCGAAACATATTGTAGAAAGCCCAGCCACCATGCTAGTGGGTTATTCAATTATTTCAATAATGGAGGAGAAACCGAACAACAGTTACTGTAGTTATCTCTAGCAAGACCTCTGAAACCTGCCTTGCCAGGGATTTCATGTTGCGAGCTACCATCTACATATTTATTTTAACTAACAACATCAGGATGAGGCATCCACTTGATCATGTGTTGAGCTTCTGAGTTCAAAACTTTTGGATGCCAAAACGCTAACTCTCTCAAAGTCACAATTCATGCTAAATATGTTCCTCAAAGTAGCATCAGTTGGCACTTGAACATTAAAAATAAAAACACAATTATTCCTATCCAATGAAAGTTGTCAGATAGTAATGAGGAAACAGTGAGCCCAATCCTGGAAAGGATCCTAGAGTCTTCCAGATCCAGATTGCTTGTGAAAAAATCTGGTTCCACTTGGGAAGATCCTAGAGTATTCTAGATAACATGACATCAAGTGCAATCCCAAAGCAATTGCATATATAATGGACTAGGTAAAAACGTTACAAATTGGACACATTGCACAATTTGTCTAACCCCGCTTAGAGCTAAGATCATTTGTAGCTATTCTTCCATGCAAGCACAACCAAATGAAGCATTTCATCTTTTGCGGAATAGATATTATTCCAAATCCAACACACCACCCAGTACCAATATCATTCGAAATTTAGGATTATGATGAGTAAGCCAGAAGTAGCTTCCTTATCATAGTGATCTCCGTCAGTCATTGATTTAAACCTCTTAAGGATTAGTTGTATTTTGACTATTTTCCCTTTTCATTTGCCTCGCACAAACTAAACGAAAAATCTAACCTATATTGGTGTGACTTTGTGTGTGTTCGTGAATTGTTTGATTGTATACAAATATGTGCTTTTTTTTTTTGATATGGTAGAGCCTCTTGGATTAATCATTTATCAAAGGTGATTGAGAAAGATGATTATGAGTAAAGCGGATGAGTAATAGTGACAAGGAAAGTCAGAGGATGGGTATTTTGTTTTACTCTATCTTGGGATGCTTTATTTTAAGAGAGAAAGGATACTTTATTTATCAAAGGTGATTGAGAAAGGATGCTTTATTTTAAGAGAGACCATTGAGATAGTTCTTGCGAAGAGGACAAATGTTATTCCTTCTTTTTTTATATATTCATAGACTATCATGTGATGCCATCTTGCCACTAAGTCAGCAAAAATAAAATCACATGATTATCAAAAAAATAAATCACATCATTACAAAATTTGTCAGATTAGTATTTCGGGTTCACAGTCCACACTCCACGATTAGACAATAAACTCACAAAACTAATTGTTCTAATTTAAAAATAATAATAGCAGTAATAAATCAAAAATATGGAATCAAATTGAACTTTGAAAATACTAGAGCCCATAAAAAATGAATTTAAACTACGTTTAAAAAGTAACATTATTCTCGTAATTTAACTATAAAAAAAGGAGTATTATTATTAGTATAATAATTAGTTATAGAAAAAATGAAAAATTGTGTGGAGATTCGCAATACAAAAGTCATTAAAAATAGCACTATCCCCACAGTTTTGAAGCATCCAAATCAACTGTGTCTCATTTTCTCACTTGGCAGACTGTGTAGTGAATGGCTTCTCAGGGTGAGCATGCCCATGACCATCACCATGATCATCATGACCATGAACATCATCACCATCATCCTCATTCAGATGGAGATGCAGCTACCAAGTCTTGGGTAGGTCCCGATGGGAGGGTGTACCACAGCCATGATGGTCTGGCACCACATTCTCACGAACCCATATACTCGCCTGGCTTCTTCAGCAGAAGAGCTCCACCCCTTCTTAACAGGGATTTCAATGAAAGAGCATTCACTGTTGGTATTGGTGGACCAGTGGGTACTGGGTATCTTCTCTTTTCCTCTAATTCACACCTTTTCTTCTTTTTCTTTGTTACTTTTGTGCTTTTGGGAAATAAAATTGCAGCTTGGTTGACTGATTAAAAAGAAAAAAAAAAGTGTCCTTTAGTTACTATGTTCCTTTAGTTTTTGGTAAGAAGAGTTGCTAGGTACTTACTCATATAGTTTTTATTGCAAAAAATGAACAATTAAGTATTTGAAATTCATGTGGGTCTGTGGTAGCTCTGATTATACCTTGCTACAAGTTGTGTATTTTATAAACATACGCTTCTCTTAATTGATTTAACATCTTCTTTGTCTATAAATCAGTAAATTATGAATTTTAAGATGATTTGTCTTCTGTATGTTTCAAAATATTTAATGGCAAGGCTATGATTTAATTAATTAGTTGTGTCAAAACTGTGTGCTAGTGTAAGAGAAAAAATAATTTGAATAGTGAATACATAAATTCTTTCAAATTATTATAGAAAAGTTTCTACTTTTTGGACACTGATATTGTATATGCTCTTATTTTTTAAGTTTAGCCTTTTGATATATTTTTTTTGGGTTATAATTTTGTTGGATTTAACTGCTTTATCAGTTCCAATCGAAATATAATGATGCATGGAAGAGAAAAGATAAAGATGTTCTGTTTGTGGCTTTGTGCTGCCTTTGCTTTTCACTTATCTCCCTGAAATTTCATGGCAGCATTTTGCTATAGTTTCATTGTGTTCCATGTAACGGATGTTGATGGCTCATGGTTACATCATGCAGGAAAACAGCTTTAATGTTGGCCCTTTGCGAATATTTGCGGGATAAGTACAGTCTTGCAGCAGTAAATATCATTATAAAGCTTCCCCCCTCCCCCCTCTTAAATATTGCATTTTTCCATGTTGAGATAATGAATGATTTTGGGATTATGTTTTTTTCTGATTTTCAGTGTATAAACTGAATGTTGAAATTAACTGATGTAGTAATGTCTTAGTTTTCTGATTAATTTGCGTTTTGAGATAACCTTTAAGTTTTGTTGTTCATGTTCTTATAGAAAACATGTCAATATATGGATCTTCTAGAATGTAGGAAGTGATGGTTCAGAAAAGTTGTTGACATTTATTCAGAGTAACCAGAAATTAATCTGCCTTGGGAGTCAGGTTGTAGACCACGGTTGAATCATGCTGCAACCTATTGAAGTGGTTACTGAATTTTGTTCCATTCCCACATATACCATTAAATTGAAGTGGATTTTGATATTCAAGTGGTCCTTTTTACTTGTCATCAATTTATAGAGGTTACAGTTGTGCACTCAGTTCATTTTAAAGAACTTTGTTTATTTTCTGTATGCACCTTATATTTTAAAGAGTTATCCTCAAACAATTATGAGACCAAGAGCTTGTACCAAAGAACAAACAAATAGATGGTAAAACTTAAAGTTTTTTAAAAACTTGTAAATCTATGTATCACCTTTTCAGAGTATCTTTTCCAAGCTTTTTTTCCTATGCTGCATTTTCCTTCTTGCTGTGATAGTTTATGGTAGGATTACAAAGTCTCTTAATAGCTTCCAGTTCAAGGCATGGATATAAAGACATAAAGTTATTCCTGGCCAGGAGAATTGATTTCTTGGTTAGCACAATTTCATGTTTCCTGCTTGCTTTTACATTACTAGCAGTCCAAATATGCTCCAAGGTGTGAATAATGCACAGATTTATCCACTAGGAAGAAAGCCTGTGATTATTTTGATCCTAACTTCATTTGTGCACATTCTTACATTGATAAAAATATGTTTGTTTCAGGTGACAAATGATATATTCACTAAAGAAGATGGTGAATTCTTGGTGAAACATAAAGCACTTCCAGAGGAAAGGATTCGTGCTGTAGAAACTGGGGGCTGCCCACATGCTGCAATTCGGGAGGACATCAGTATTAATCTTGGACCCCTGGAGGAGCTTTCAAACTTGTTCAAAGCAGATATACTTCTTTGTGAATCTGGGGGAGGTATTTTTACATAAATAATTAGTGGCTGCATTTCGAATTGAGTTAAATATTTGAAGTTTTGGTCAACATGGTTAACTCATTGGCATTGTAGTTATATAATTGCTGTTTTGAGTTTGATAGATATTCTGAAAGAAAAGGGTAGATAGGATATTTGTTGATTGTTGCTATATGATTATCTATCTTGTTGGAAAGGAAAAAAATGTTATTGAACTTTCTGTCGCAATTTATTACACTTATGTATGTCATCCCTTTTGAAATTAAGTTTGATCCCAAAAACTTTGGATGTTCACTCAAATTTCTTCTGCAGATAACCTGGCTGCCAATTTCAGCAGGGAACTGGCTGACTATATCATTTACATAATAGATGTATCTGGTGGTGATAAAATTCCTCGGAAAGGTGGTCCTGGAATCACACAAGCTGATCTCCTTGTACGTGCTATATGCATAGCTGTTGCACTGTGTCACTCATAAATTCATCAATATAAATCTTGTCTTTGATTTTCAGATATGATTATGGAACTGATTGGACTTGAATTCCAGGTGATAAACAAGACTGACCTTGCACCAGCAGTTGGGGCTGACTTGGCAGTCATGGAGCGGGATGCTCTTCGAATGCGAGATGGGGGGCCACTTGTCTTTGCACAGGTTAGTTAAGTACATTGTTTATTGGGTTAGTAGTGTTTTTATGTTAGGGCCAGTTACACATACACTCCCTGTGGTATGCTCAAGTTTCACTTAGACCTGCAGTGTTAATTTTTTCAATACTTGCATCCTTTCTGGCATTAAACATATTGCACAGTTAACATCCTGTTAACAAAACTATTCTCACTATTTCACAGTTAACATCTTGTTAACATATTTTAACTTTGACCCTTAACCACATGTTTTTGTTTTAGAAAACAAAACAATTTGAACATTTGAGAGAGTTTGTAGGGTTAAATTTGTACGGAAGAGTCTGAAGACTCTGAACTAACTTCTTTGCTAGTTGATGATTGCTGGAAATATACAAATCCACAAAATACATGAAGTTGTGTGAAGGGTCTGTTTGAGAGTCCACCTGCAAAAGTAAATCCAAACAGCTCATATATTCATCTTGTAGAAATATACTCATCCATAGGCATTAATAATTGATAAGAACCCAGAAAAAACAGTAAAGATAACAACAATTCTCAGGGAATTCACTGAATATTCTGGTTGATATCAAGATGATATCAGTACCAGAAATTTGTATTTAGGAAATTAGAATAACAGAGCTACAAAAAAGAAGAAGATAACTCTAGACAAGTAAAGAGTGTCTAGTCCCTCCCAAAGCCCATGTCAATTCTTGCCTACTCCTTCCCACGATCCCCCTAACAGAAATACCTCACTTCTCTGCCTCATGGTGCTTTCCTACTCTTTCTCTCTCTGCCAACTCAGCAGTTGGTTACATCAAGGGCAGTGTTTGCCTTTCCTCCCTCTAGGCCCGGCCCACTTACCTTTGGGTGTTTCTTCCTTGAGTAAACCTTAGTTACTCGTGGGTGCCTATCAATAATCCAACAAAAACTACAAAAATAAGGGGCTGTTTGATGGTCCACCTAACAGCTAACCTAAGCCCAAGTACAGCATATTGGATATTGTCCATCAAACCCTAGCATATTGGATTTAGTTGGGTTGGTATATACCTAGGCTTGTAGCTCTGTCTCTGTCTATTTAATGAAGAACTTGGAGCTCAGTCTCCTAGTTTTCTAAGTTGAGACTCATACTTCTCAGGCTCTTTCTGTTTTTTCTCCAAAATCCTCTCTTCCTTTCTCCCTACCAACTCCTATACCTTTTCTTCTTCTCTGAATCAATTTCACTCCAGCATTGCTCTGTATTAACTATTAAGTAAAAAGAATTGGTACAAGTAATAAATTTGAAAGAGAAGTATCATCTTCCCAAGAAAAATGAACTACCTTCTTTCCCATGCTATTTTTCAAGTTACTGATGCTTCCTTATAAGTTCTGGACATTTATCACACTTAAAGCCTGCAGTCCCCCCCCCCCCCCGGTTCTCTCTCTCTCTTAAAGAGTACACAAGTACTCTGCTTTTGTCTGTAGTTAGCAAGAAATAAACCGGGAACCGTTAAGAATTGGGTAGATCATAAAGCAATAGGAAACCAAGCAATTTTTCCTTAATACGAAGTGAATGGCCTAACCTTAAAATCATGCATAGGCGTAAAGCCAATAAACACCTTATCTTTTGTCTTTGGATTTGAATTGCAATTTTGCTTCATTTTAACAACTGAATTGTTCACTAACCACTGATTTTGACCCACAATCAGCACTTTCATCAGATAATTTCTGACAAAATTGATTGAGTGATGTATTGTCATGAATTTGCCTCATTTAAACAACTGAATTGTTCATAAATCACTGATGTTGACTCACAATCAGCACTTTCATCAGATAATTTCTGAGAAAATTGAGTGATGTGTTGTGTGGTGAATCTTAGCTTTGTTTTCTGAATAGGAAATAAGCAGGCAAGGTTGTGGTAAGACAAGCACTTGACATCTCAGTTAATGGTGTTAACTGTGGTATTTTTAAATACCACATGAGTGTAAGTATTTTTAATTGAAACTTGGGTATGCCATAGAAGGTGTATATGTAATTTGCCTATATGTTATGAGCTCGAAAACAGCTTATACAATTTCTAGAATACTTGGATCAAGTGTATTACAAATATACAATTGAATTGTGCTATAAGATGAATCTGTGCCCTTCTAGAAGAACAAGAACATATTGAACTTTTCTGTCGGTTTATCATATTTGATTTATGAAAGCGAATCGAGGTTTATATGAATCATATTAGAAAAACTTACTAAATTTTTGTTCTGCCTCTTTAAGAACCGAGTATATTGAAGACTCATTTTTCATTTTCTGTAGACAAAGGGATTGGGTCTTGCTTGTAAGTGGTCAAAATTCAACTCTCCTGACATGTGGGCTCTGACATGAAAAAAAAAAAGAAAAAAAGAAGAAGAACATAACATAGTTAGTTGTGAGCTATGCTTTATTCAACCTTACCAGTCACCTCATAGCATCGGAATATTTTTCCCTGTTTTCAATTTTTAGCATCCTAACCACTTTCTTTTTTAGCATCCGCATCTTTTTATTTTGGTTTTGTATTACAAATGTTCAATTTTTTTGTCCCTCGCTCCTTTTAAACATGTTTCCTTATCTATGTGCAGGTGAAGCATAAGATTGGCGTAGAAGGCATTGTGAATCATGTCTTACAGGCATGGGAAGCAGCTACAGGGAAGAAATGTCATTGACATTTCTATGAAAAACTGTTTCCTCTTATGTTGTCTCTTCGTGCATGTTACAGTGACAACCTCAGAAACATGATGTTCACTACTTGGACCTGACCTCTCTTGTGTTGTGTTTATTCATTCATGTTACATTAATAACTTCAGAAACATGATGTTCACTTCTTGGACATGACCTCTTGTGTCTATTCATGCACGTTACAGTAACAACTTCAGAAACATGACGTTCTACTATTGTGATGAACCCCCCCGAAGGTTGTACTTGTTTAAGAAGGTAGAAAATTTAGAATGAAAATTATTTCACACTTGCTTGGTACAATAAAAATGTGATATGGTTGAAAGCAGAGTGCCTAATTTATAGTTAATTCAAAATTTGGCCACTCAAGTGAGTTTTCATCTTTTATCAAGCAATAATGAGTGAAAATCACAATTTGTCATTGCACTCTATTTTCACTCCCCGTTTAATTTTTCAGCTCTACATGACGGAGATTATTACGGTACGCATTTTGAAAAGTGGTGTATTGGTAGATCACCTACAACATTAAAAAAGTTACAAACTTTTGAGTTTTTAATACGAATTTTGTAAATTTTTTAAAAAGTACATAACTTTGATTGTTAATTGCAAGTGCAAAAATTTGTAATTTTTGTATATATATCTTGTGAGATTATTTTTAATGTAAAAAAGCAAAAATTTACTTATTTTTAAAAGAGTAAACACTTATTTTAGTTTCTTAAATATATAAGTGACATTAATTTAGTCCTTTAATAATTATGTGGCATCAAATTGATTCTTTTAGATGATTATTTTATGTTATTGATAGACTAATTTGATATAAAAAATGCATTTAATGACTAATTTGATGTTAAAATTAACATTGAAGGATCAATTTGATATCATCAATTATTTGAAGACTAAACTTATATCACATATATCTTTAGAGGACTAAATATAAGTGTTTACTCTTTTTATAAAAAAAAGAATTTTTTTTTAACAAAACATCAAAGTTTGTAGCTTGTTTGACTTAGGTTGCAAATAATATATTTGATATATCACTTTCTCAAAGTGGGTTATTGACACTCAATTATTTATTCACATTTTTCATTAATTACTTTTAATTATAATTTCAATCCTCAATTCAATATGAATAATTAATAGGAATATAATTAATAACCAACGAAGGTTGGCACAAGTAGTGGTGGACTTGTGTCCTTTAACTAAGTGGCTGAGGTTCGAATCCTAACTCTTGAGTATTGAGCAAATTTTCGCTGAGAGGGGGTTGCCTGCCTTCGGATGCTATTCATTCTCCTCAGGAAGATTAGTTCTCGTTTTCGGCCGGGATACTCCTGATCAAGGATAAAAAAACATAAGAATATAATTAATAAATGTTTGGTTTGAATAGAAAAAATATTTAATTGTTGACAATTTAAAAAATTATAATTAGAAGTAGTTATTAGGGAAGTACGAATAAAAAATTGAAAGTACAATAATCTTGCTCTTTTCGTAAATGTGTATCATAAAAAATGAGAATTTGAATAGACATTTCATATATTTTTATTTAATAATCAAAAGATTTTTCTTATTATTGGATGCTACAATCATGGGGTTTGCGTTTGGGGAGGTTTGAATTATGTTTTTATGGATTTTGGTAGAAGAAATTTGAAGCATAATGGAAAAATTTCAAAGAACAATGCAATCGGGTGCAAACCAGGTCATAAGACATGACTTCTCCAGTAGTGAACCTGCAAGAGAAAGAAGACGACAATGTTCATCTCCTTAAAATTACAGTGTCCTTATTTTCATAAAACTTTATTTATTATGCTTCTGACAAATTAAATCTCCTTGTAGACTAATATTAACGTGACACTCTTTTTTGTAGATATGACATTATACCACATTATTTTTATGTCCGTAAAGTCAATAAAAATTAGTGTCATTTCATAAAAAAAACGCTTACACAATCTTATTTATCACATAATTTCATGTAAGTTATTAGATAATGTTCTAATATCACTGCAAGGATTGATCCACTTACAATCAATTTCATAATTTTCACTTTTACTATATACTTACATTATTATTATTATTTCACTAGTAAATAAACAATTGCTCCCACCACTTAGTTATTTTGTAACTAATATTTAAATTATCATTTTTAAGTAAATAAAATGAGACAAATATAGCTAAATATGTAATATTTTATAAGTGTAAAACTTTACATATTTATCTATACAGTTACACTTGCACATTAAGCACACTTGGTCCAATGGTCTCCCACAAAGCTTGAAGACCCAGGTTGAAACCTCCCAAACCCCCTAATATCTCAGTTAGAAATTTAGCTACTCTTTGCTTATAGTGAAAAAACTTTTTAATTTTTGTTTATGCAAGAATAATTTGTGTATTTTTTAAAAGAGAGTATATAGTATTAGATTAAAAGCTCACTCTCACATGATTTAATTTACCATTCTTCAACTTAATCTTCTTCAATGAAAAACTCAAGAATATCTATAATTATATATATTAAAAATTAAAGTATAAGTGATAATGGATAATTACTAATGAGTATAATTTTAATATTTAATATTTAATATTTTGTATATTGGTGTAAAAATTGCCCTCACTAAACAAATTTTTTGGGTATACCCATTGTCCCCCTGTAATTTTTTATGAATGATTCATATTATACATAAATTTTAAATAGTTTGTGTGCAAGTATCTTTTCCTATCAAAATTTATGCCGTATATAAGTAAAAAAGAAATTATGAAATGAGCAGATACAATGTCATGTCAATATATAAGAATAATATTGTTACAATTGAAACGAAGTGAACTTAAATTGAATTTTACTATAACTATGATGAATAAAAATGTAATAAACTAACAAGGCATCAAATAAATACAGATGATCTAGTAATTCAGTTGACTCTTACGAATTCCCAATAAATAGCAAAAGGTGAAAATTAATAATGATATCCTCACAAATCATTCGAAGAGAAAGGAAGTATCTCAATGTTAAACTTACTTTTGGAAGAAATGATCAATTAAAATTCAAGACTTTTTTTTTGTTACATGTGAGACTTTGAAGATCTGAAAAATGGAGAAGGGAAGGGGATAGGATAAGGATTACCATGAAAAAGATTATGATCATTGCAAGATGAAACATTAGCTCATTAACAAAAATATAATACAAGAATTTTTGAAGAAAATGAGAGACAAAATAAAGGCAGAAGACAATATTAACATGGTTAAATGAAGATGAAAAAGACTTGAACTAATTACCATATTTTGAACTACCCCTACGAACCAACTCCCTTAGTCTTGACAATAAAGTGTATGACTACTAAGCTATTGGCTTGAGGGCAAGTATATGAACTAGAAGGCTATATAGGCTTAGTCAAAAGTGATACATCTATTATTTTATTTTATTTTTCCAATATATGTTTATAATGTGATTTCTACAATGGAAGAAGAATTCAAAAACAGTAGAAAAGAAAATGCCTGATTTGCTATTTTAGGACGCTGCCTCTATAGCCATGTTTTCAGTGAATGAGAATCGTATTCGTATGTTTAACCAACGATTACAGTAAACTGTAAAAGACTAAAATTTGCGGTGAGCGTGGATCGAACACGCGACCTTCAGATCTTCAGTCTGACGCTCTCCCAACTGAGCTATCCCCGCTTGGTATGTAGTGGTGTACACGTAAAATATATAATCATAAAATTTAACATGGTATATTCAGTAAACTATTACGGGTTAAAATAGAAAGAAGGTAAAGGTACTAAAGGGGGAAAAAAAACAGAGAGAGAATGATTGAAGTGTGGAAGCTTGAAGGGGTAACTGTAGGTGGGGGGACACTAGTTTGACGGTAATGAAGCAGGACGGTGGTTTAGGATATCGTACCATTTGGGCAGGAGCCCCACTCATTGAAGGTAGAAAGTAGAATGGTGCACTCTAATATATGGACCATCATATTTTTTAACCACAAATTACTCAACCAGCCAACATAATAAAAAACAATGCAATTTATCTTCTGCTTTCTTGGGAAACCTCATCTCAAGCTTATCTTAATCATTTTCCATAGTCAAGTTTCATAGCAGAACAGCCAAGCTTATCTTTCTTACTCTTAACTCAATAAATAAGAACGATAGCCCCTATATGAGCCTGAAACATATCATAAATTTGAGCGCTAGTATAATATTATAGCGTTAAAAGTACTGCTTGAGATGGAAGTATTAATGATTGCTTCTCGTGAATGTGCAAAGCATGTAGATGAACAACACCATAGGCTTTCATTTGAAGCATTGCAATTCTGTCACCCCTTTAAAATATGCCTCTCAATTGTATTACATTATGTGTTTTTATAAAAATTAATCATTTGATCTACAATCTACGTAGAAATTTGTTGCTAATCATGTTTTCCAAAAATCATACTTAAAACTTGCTCCAAAACTTAATCATAAAGTTCATAAACTGCTTACACAATTATCTATGTATACATTCTATGGTCAGTACTCAGTATCCACACACACACTATCATATATAATATTCATAATACATATGAAAGAATATACATTAAAAATTAGGGGAAGAAAAAGAAAAAGGGGTAACATACACACCAATCAAACTTCACTTTTTGATGAATGCACTCTATCAGCTTACCTTTCATAAAATGGCCTCCCACTTGCATAAAGTGCAGGCACCAAAAAATAAAGTGAAAACGATTCAACCCCCCTATACTAAGGGAAACTGTAAAGAAAAATGTAAATTGAAAGGAGTCCCATATTAGTCAAACAAATTCCCAAGTGCATTTCTCTTTCCACATGCAACTGGCAACAACTCTTTTTGATTTTGCCTTTGAGGAATATCTTGATTTGATGACACAATTGACTCACTGCCTAGAATCACTCCTTGCTTTTTCATATATTCCAATTTGTCTTGGAAGAGGTAAATCAAGGCAATGGAAGAGACTTCCGCTGTGAAAAGGATAGTCCAAAGCCATGTGCTTTTTAAAGTTCTCTTATGGTAGGCTTTTAAACCTGTGTAAATGTTGATGATCCCCACAAGAGAAACAATTGTTCCTAGTATCCAGTGTACTAAGTACCAATAACTCCTCTCTTTCTTTGCCCTGCAAGTTAGAAACTGTAGATCATTAAGATTAAATCAATAGAAAGTTGCCCCTGCAAATAACATGCACTCAGAAATGCAGAGAAAATGAGTGCTGCTACTAGGCAAAGTTTGTCATTAGGATTAATGAGCAGCTTTGTGAAACGAAGTACAAATATTGATGAATTAACCTGTGAGGTCTGAAAAATCCAATGAAGGCTTGCGCCAATATTGCACCATAAAGTGCTAGGCCTAATCTTTGATGGTTGTTATCAAATGAATTCTCAAACTTTATCAGAGACATGGCAGCTCCAACTGTGGCAAGAAGCACTGAAAGCATCTGTTTGATGAAATGTTAGACTGTGTACAATGATCAATGAGGATAGAAAGGCAAAAAATCATAGGTATATACTGCATGCAGAATAACAGAAAATTCACAGCTACTTGAAATATATAATAACTCCTAATTAGTTCAGTTCAAATGATAAGATTGTTGTTAATTAAAACAAATCAAAGTAATATCAAACCTGTGGTCTAAAAGAGAATAAATCATTAGAAAAATCTTTGGACACACCACTACTAAAGTTAAAGTAAGTTATGATTATGTTGTAAACAAAGATCAAAACTTCAATGATTACATTATGTAACTTTCAAGAAGCATATTATACACCACTCAGAATAATTTACCACTACTGCAGTTTACTTTTGTAGTTTTTAACATAATAATCAATGGTTCAGCCAAAAAAAAAAACTTAATTATTAATGTATAATTTTCACAAGAACAAATAGAAGAGATTTATGACCTGAAAAGCAACATGGAGATAGAAGAGGACTGCACTCCTTCTTGATCCAGGTTCCGCTTTACTGGACCCTCTGATGGTAAGTATCCCAAGAGGCATTAAGAACCCCATTGAAGCCCACAGGAGCAATCCATGAAGTGTAATATCAGATGTCTTCTGAGGATTTACCTGCTATATTATCTAGCAGTAGTTAAACCCTTAAACCTCAATATTGTAAATTATGTTTCCCAGTCCTTAATTAGTCATTATCGACTATTTAGTTGGTTATATAAGAAAACAAAAGAGAGAGATAACAATAGGTAGTTATATTTGCTGACTGCTTAAATAGTTAAGAGCATTTTGGAGGTCAACAGACTACCAGAGGAAGATGTAGTGCTGGCTGACCGCTTAATTTCTTCCTTTTGATGTGTGTATATATACATATCTCAAGAGCAAACGAGAAAGATTGCATATTAAGATGAAGAAATTATATAGGAAACTCCAATGAAATTGATTTACCTTGTAAGCTTGGTCATTTGTGCTCTCGTGACTGCCAAACTGATTCACCTCCTCAAAGGCTGTGCAGTAAGTGAATGGAAGAACAGAAACATAAAATGCAACGACAACAAAGTGCACTGGCTTGAAAGAAATATGCATTCTCCCACCACAATAAGATTAGCAAGATAAACCTACTAATCACTACCCTTAAGCCTCTCTCTCTTTCTCTCTCTGAGTTTTGAAGCTAAAGATGCTATAGGATATGATTGTTCTTAGGATAGCAAAGAGAGCTTTTAAAATGTGGTGAAGGGGAAGCTTAAAAAAATGATGATATGCAATGTGGATATACTAGTTAAAGGCCACCGTGCTGTAATTCCTATAAAATCAACGGGCTCGTCCAACATAGGGTAGTTAAATGTAAAGATTAGCTTTTATTTAGAAGAAAGTAAAATCGAAAAGGTGGGACAACTACTATCTCAATTTCAAATGTGGGGTTGGTTGACATTGGCATACCATGTCATGGACGTGTTGAATTGAGATACAAAGAGGTCAAAATCCTGTGGATGCATGTGGTCCTTGATTTTGAGGTGGACAGTTTGTAAAGGTAATTAAAGAGGATAAAATTAAGAGACAGATCAATCACAACCATAGTATTCTTCACTTTAATAATTTGTTTACTTTTGTTCAGGGCATTTCCTTTCAATCGAAAATTTGCATATAACTAAGTTGATTATTTCTATAATTTAATTTAAAATAACTTGTATATACCCACATAGCCTTTAACTTACTTGATTTCAGTTGTGAACCTATAGACACAATCATATAAAAGAACCAAGGTTGCATTTTCTTTTCTCGTTTCTTCCATGAGTAATTAGAATTGAAAGATCACTCAAGGGACACATATAATCATTAAAAAAAATCGCATAATCAATTTGATATATTAAATAATATTATAAATGTTATTGAATACAGAATAACCAGACTTCTGTCTCTATTTTGCTTCAGGCTTTAATTTAATCCATTCAACTTTAACCGTGTCATTTTATCATTGCAATTTTTCACAAATTTTATTTGAGTCATTCATTACCTAACTTTGATTTATTACCTAAAAAAAAGTTTGGTGTTAGTGCCATGTTTATCCTCTAACTGTTTTTCCACATAAAATGGCGAATCATTTTGTCCTCACTTTAAGGATTTTAGAGTTTCAAAAATAAATATTTAGGGACAATTGCTTAATGTGACTTACTTTTTTATTGCTGAGAGAGTGATCTAATCGACAATGTGCCTCTGATGACAATGAAGTGCATAATCTATTTCAAAAAAATTGGTCGTAAATGTGATATACTGCTCTCATCTTAAAAGTCTCAAACAACCAATTCAATCACTGATTCTTAAAAAAAAAAAAAAAAAGCACACTTAGAAGCAAAAATCAGTAAAAATTAGACATTCATCATCATACCAAATTAAAGGAGGTACTTTTAAAAGATTTATTTATTAAAATTTCAAAATTAAGTTTTATACATTTTTCCTTAATTATATGTTGAATTTTTTTTTTTACCAAAAGATAACATTTTTGCCTCAATTATTGGTCAAAACAGACAAGGTGACAACAAAATATAAATTTGAAAAAGATCTTGTCATCATCATACACCCCGCACTCCACCAATGGGAAATAAGCCAAACATCCTACTCAAATAATTTTCTTCAATCTATCCGAATTTACTCGATAACTTTGCATATTTTTTCCTAGGCCTTAAACAATTGCTGCTGAGTACAACTGCCGTTTGCATCCAACATCAACCATCTCTAGAGGAGATGATCGAGCAAACTTCAAGGACAAGCATATCCAAGTACTTATATATTACACCTTCATGAGCATCAAACTGAGCTCTACTCTGACAAACCAATGTTATCAAACAAAGAGAGAAAACTCAATGAACTCAAAAGAATCCTAATTATATGTTGACTTGCTATTAATAGATGATAATATAATCTACATGAAGTTTAAACCAAAACTCTTAAGCCATTAGAAATGGAATACTGAGGGTATGGAATAAATTACAGGCTTCATGCTGTCATTTTATCCAAAAACAGACGTTTAATTGTAAGCCTTGGAATCGTCATTGAATGACTAGACGCCAACATCCACTCCACAAAGTCTCATGATAATTTGACATGGCCCAATTTCATGAGAAAAAACTCCCATGACCAATGAAAGTAGTGATTGAGCCATCTTTTGCCAACTGAACCTCTAAATCTTAAGAGGGGCATTCATGAATAGTTAGGTGACATATCAAAAAGTGTCAAAAGAAGTGGGCCTGGAAAGCAAGATAACCATGTAACTTTTTGGAAGTTGGAAATAAAAGGAATGGGAATATAGTGACAGAGACATTATATTTTAAACGAATACATTTTGAGTATGCGAAATCCTATTTCATCCTAAGCTGGTACAAACCCACGTGGTGTTGCTAGATCAGTGGCGTTTTGATTAAAAGTTTGACCAAATTTTAAATTGGCAAATGCTTTAGTGGGCGGCGGTTTGGAGTAGTGATGTGTTTATCGGTTTGAATAACAATGCTCTTTCACAACTTGTTGAATAATATATATATGTATATATATATAATGTAACTCAAAATTTTAGGATAATATTTTAAATAAGATAATATTTGCAACAAAACATTTAAACATCTATTATCCATTAATAATTCTATCGAAAAGGACAAATTCGGCATAATAATAGCAATCATTACGGTTGCATTATTTTCAAAGATTTGGCATCAGGTCAATATCACCATACAAATGAATATTTCAATTAATTCTTTAATCCTTTTGGAGACATCTTATCATTTTTTTACAAATATTAAATTTTAATAAAACTATATTAGTTTTGTGGTTATATAAAAAAAATTATATCTAACTTTCCATAATCTTTTTCTTTTAATTATGAGTTATATAATATTGTTATTAGTTATATTAATAAGAAACTTAAGGACAAGAGGGTACCATGGCTATCCTGAACCCCTGGCCCTTTGCCTTTCCCAAGAAAAAAAATAATTTGAAGAATCCTGCTCCAAGTTGTTCCACAGCACAGCTAATGGGCTTCCCCAAATGAAAGAGGATGGTAAAAACCATTCTGGCATTTGCTATCCCCTCCATGTCAATTCTCCCTACCAAGCTTTGCATGCAGTCATTGAGCCCATGAGATATGTCGTCTTCATCATATAGTCATAGCACAACGGAAACCTACATCTACATCCGAAAATTCGAGCATGTACAATCAAGCACTAAAGCTAAAAGAACAAAGTGTTAACTATTGTGCGTTTTAATGGCATGATTGGCGTCTGCAATATTTGAGTCAGATAAGACTATCTGAGTATTTCGTTCATAAAATAACATGATAGCTTTGCTAAAACCGATGAAATTGTACAACATTTCGGTATAAATATCAACATTAATATCTGTAAAGTGACTATTAATCTTGGTAGCAACAAATAAACTTGTGGGTTAATACTTGGTTTTGATTACAAATCTATGGATGCTACTGCATAATTATATTTCAAGATTAAAGTTAATAAGTATTTGTACAGAAGAAAATGCTACTCTCGATTGATGTATCAAGTATCAACTACAACAATAAATACAACTTCCACTTCACATGCAGACACCTAAAATTTGTGTGCCAAGTGTTTTAGCATTACTCCTCCAAAGGATTTATTGGTGTTTTATTTTACCAGAACCAGGTCATAAAATCACAGTATGATTATAAATTTCAAGGAAAGGATAACACCCGGATTGACAATATAAATTTTGTTCGATTATACTCAATTGTCAAAAAGATTATCATATCCGATAGAAACATAAAACGAACACTTAAACCCAATAACAATGTTCTAAATTCTCAAAACAAAATCAGGTATTCAGGAACCAACAGGAACGTTTCTACCAAAAACGCCCGATAGAGACATTGTACTCTTTCCATCTTACATAAACAAGTTGGGCTTTTTAGCCTTGTATGTTGTCTTTAGCTTCCTTGTTGGTGGCCTAACTTTCTTGAAAACCAATGGGAACTTAATTTTAGAGTTGTGGAATTGTTTGGTGCTCTCCCTTTTGCAAAGCTTAGCTGGGATGGTAGCGGTCTTAATAATTTGAATGCAAGGGCTCCGGACCCTGTGGCGAGAAGCCATCTCATTGTACATCTGCTCAACTGCACCATTTAGTGTGGTATCACGATACTCCTTATACATGTTGTGATAGCCGGTCCTACTCTGATACCGCAACCAAATCCCATAGTTCTTAATCTTGGTTGGGTTCTTCTCAAAAATCTGTAAAATAACCATTGTACAGATTACTAAAATGCACATGTATATGTTCAATACAGAAAAAAATAATACAATCCATACAATTCACCACCAAATAGCAATTGCTAATGTATGTACTTCCAAGTACATTGAAAAAAATTATATCCCCCCAGCTTTACCAGATACAGGGATGAACATTAATGAATGACTCAAACATTAAGCCAACAGAATATTATTAGGCCATGACAAGCATATATTCTAAACATTATGGATCCAAGACATATACAAGGAGAAGCCACTGCACTTGAAAACAGTAACACTAAAATTAATTTGAATCAGTGTAGAGAGTCCAGTAAAATCCCTTTCTTTTGAGACAAGGTACAATACTAAAACATAAGTTATCCAGAAGAGAAACAAACAGTGCAAGCATAAGCCATGGTTTGGGGTTTTCAAGCTAAATGAAACATGCTAGTAGACTATTACCAAACAATCTTTTCATCTAAACCACGGTCAACTGAAAGTCAGTGAAAACAATTAGGTAATGAAAGCATCGAACAAGGAAACACAATTCTGGCGAAACCTAAAGCAAAAAAGTTACAAGAATATGACAATATAAAACTTTAGCTGTACAACATTAATAGTCAATAATACTATAGCTCCTGGTAAAAATTATCTATTGAGATGACTTAACAAGGTTCATTCCCAAACAGAGCTATCTGAGGGCCGTATCAAACACCAGTCAGAAAGAATTAACAATTAGAAAATTACTACTATAATATGGATACATGTCACAAGGAAATATAATTATTAATAACAATAAAAGCCAACAACCACATATCACTGTAACTGCACGTGAATGCAGGACAACAGACCAAAACACCCACATTCTAGAAAGAACACAAATCATGTATGCTAATGCTATGGAAAAATACCGACACCAAGTGATTGGCATTGAACCATTTACATGCCATTAACTCACACCAACTTGAAGTAAAAATCACATTCTACATTTTCCTAAGGCATTAACATCCAAACCCAAATTGAGGATTAAGCAACTTTTCCAATTAGCAGAAAATTTGAAAATGAAGTGAAAGTGAAAGTGAAAATGTACCTCATTGATGGCAAGGACTTGGCCATTGCTCTTCTTAACCTTCTTCAGTTTTCTCAAAAAATACCTAATTGAAAGCAATCAGTTCAAATTGAAAGAAAAAGCGATATAAACTTGAGATGAAGTGAACCATTAACCGAAAACGAAAATGAGCCAAAAGGGTAAATAAGATTACCAGAACTTGGACTTGGCGCGAACCTCGTTGGTGGCCCAGAGCTTCATGCGGTAAATCTTGGGGTGCTCGTCTGATTCCGAAGGGAGAGCCCTCCCAACAACCTGGTACTGGTGGAACTGCAAAACAAACGAATCAAATATCAACAGAAGTAGCTAAAAAATAACAATCACGTCTGTTTGGTTGCCGAGAAAATTCGCGTGAAAATGAATTGCAAGAAATCAAAGAGTACTAACCCTGAAAGTAACCATTTTCTGAGAGGTGACGAAAACAAACTCTGTGTCGCTCTCTCTGGGTGCTGTACGAGGAAGAACAGAGTGAGGTTTTCGTTTTGCTTTATATATGAACCCTTGAAACCCTAGTTTTGAGAGAGAGTTACTTTGCGGCACTCTGCATACTGGAAGTTATTTAACACAGCTATTATGTATTTAACTTTAATAATTTAAGGGTTATAATTTGTTAATATCAATATAAGTTATTAAACTTAATTTTACATTAAATTTTTTTATGAAATGAATATATCACAAAATTAGTCGTTGAACTTGAACTAATATATCATGCACATAAAATTACTTATTAATAAAATATTATTTTGTAATTTATCTATATAAAATGAATATTTAATAATAATATTTAAATCAAAAATGTCATCCATTTGATTATGAACTTGTAGTTGTTTAATTTTTTTTTTACAATTCATCATGTACTATCAACTTGATAATTGCTTATAATTTGATGCTGGGATTAGTTCAAATTAATTTTTATAAAGAGATATTAGATGTTCAAGTCTTACATTGATCCATTAATGCTTGTGCAAATCAAAATTAATATGACAATTCATAAACATCATAAATTTTCACATTAACCTAACATTCTTTTACACTCCATCAAAGTCTCTTATGTGGCGTTTGATTCATGATTACTTTTTTATTTCTAACACTTTATATAATTTTCATGATTGGTACAAAATTTAAAAGAACATTTCTATTCAAAAATAATTCTTGAGAATGATTTTAGAAAAACATTCCAACACTTTCATTCTCATATGAGGTGGTGGGTCTCATATGAGGTGGTGGGTTTGCAACATTTATATAACATGAGAATATTTTTGTCATATGAAATATCCAAAATGCCTATCATTCTATCGTCATGTCATTAACTAACTATCGTCACGTCATTATTGGCGATCGCTATCGACCACCACCATCGAAATCCGGCTACTCCTGCTGTAGTCGATGGTTGACGATGGCCAATGACTTTAGTCATTGCGTAAGTCATTGAAATTCAGTCACCGCTTGACGCTATCGGCTTTTGACAATGGCTAGGTTCTTTGGCTACCACACCGATCATCGAAATCTGGTCACTTATGCCATTGCCGACAATTGACGGTGGTTGATGATTTCAGTCACTGTTGTCAGTCACCAAAATCTAGTCACCTTCCACCACCGTAGGCAATTAACAGTCACTGACTTGGGTCATCACTGACTCACCAGCAGTTGAAGTTATTCCCTGAAATTTTTTGGTTAACCAAACATAGTAATTATCATTTTTAAAAATACTATTCATCAGAATATAATTCCTGGACATGTTACTCTTAGAAATGTTTTTTTTAAAACTTAAACCAAACGCCTCCTTAAAATTGAACATACGCTAACAATGGTCGAGTCAATTGATAGGATCCAACCGCACCGATTTAAAGGTATTGAGTTTTCGATTTGTATTAATTTAAAGGTTTTGACTTCATTTCCTAGAAGTATGTTTCATTGGTAAGTTATTTGTAAGAATCACTATAAATCATCGTTAAGACCTGTGGCATGTCATAATCTTATAATGACACAACCTCCCCTCCTGCTAGCTTTCTTCCCCCCCCCCCAAAAAAAAGAGTTAAACATATAATATACTTTTAAAATAAAATATAATATCAAACACTTGATCATATATTTATTTTTATTACATTTGAAAGAAATAGCACAAAAGAGGATAAGGAGAATTAGTTGTCTCAGCAATAATTAGTTATACTTCAACAATTATATCAATCAAAATCATTTTAGATAAAAAGTTATTAATTAATTTAAAATGTATCAAGTCTTATACGATCGAATATTGATATGGTGATGTCAATTTCCTCATCTATGTGGATGCTAGCATCCGTTACATTTTTTAAGTGACAAAAAATCCATTTTCTTTAAAATCTTGGCCATTTAGGTGATTTTGGAGATAGAAAAATTTATATTACTCACATCATTTAAATATATTTTTTTCAATCCAGAGTTTCCTACCATATAATTTTGGATACTGATCTTTCCAACAATTCATCTACTCCTTATTCTTTCTCACATCTTTGACTAATGAGCCTCTCACAAAATTTTCTGTTTGAAATACATGTTTTTCCTCAGTAACAAGCGAAATGCAAGAAAATCCACTCTTATAACCAAGGTTCTTCAACATTTCCTCAAACTAGTAATGGGGTTGGTGGTCCTGAACTTTTTGAAACTTCATTTCACTATCCAAAAGCATCATTTCTTGTTGGAAGATTGTGGGTGCTTGGTTATGAATCTTAATATAGTCAGTCTTTGACATGGTAACATAGCCCCTATGATCAAGTGGTCATGAATTCGATTCTTACCATCCCATTTTTTTAAATAAAGTTGAATTTCAGCACAAGATAAACTGGACGTGTACATTGTCTATGCTTTAGCCTTGACTTTTACGTGAAGGGACATGTTAGAGATTAAAATTATTCATGAGTTTCCACCTATTAAGAGAGTTGGTTCTTGACATAATATCCAAACTTTTATGATCAAAGAGTTTAATCTTTGTTGCCCCATTAAATTTCAGCATAAGATATATAGTGCATATGATAATCGGTACACAACCCAATTTTGAGTCTTGTCCAAATTAGTAACCATGACTCTGAATGAATTCCCCTTGAGCTCTTTTGTCATTTATCTGAAAGATAAAGAGCAGGTTGAGTTCATGGGCCTTCATAAGGGCATGTTGCCCACCCCCCACAATTTTTTTTCAACACATAGGAAACTTCTACTGAATTATATTACCACTACTCCAAATTTATGCTACTTCTTTGTTTTGATGTTAACAATGTTATTTTTCCTTTTAAGGTAGTTGTAATATAGAACCTTTTCTTATTTTATGCTTATTTCATAAGTTTAAACTCAAGCTAGCTAAAAAGACAAAACCAAAACCAAAGCTAGAACTTTAAGAAATGATCTCCTAGTACTTTCATACTAATAGTTTATTTTATGGTAGCTATAACTAATATTAAATTAACAACTTGTTTATTGTTGTCAAAAGATGAAGAAATTTTTTTCATCTTTAGAATCTATGCCTAGGTACATACCAAACTTTGAAGGATTATTAAAATAAGAATAAAAAGATATGCTCTCATGACTTTTATTGCTGATCACTGTTGAATGTGTTAAATTAGCTTTGCCTTCCCTTTTAATTATTTGTTTTACGTTTCATTTACATATTTTAATCTCATCGTTTGCCCTCCAAAAATTTTAGTGAAGTTAAGCCACTGGTTGAGTTAATAATAAGGCAGCATGCTATGGTGGGTGTCATATAGACTTGGTTTATTCTTGATCAAGCCATCTCAACTCCTGAAATGACAACCAAGGTTCACCTTCTATAATATATTAAGGCTAGAGACACTAGGGAAAGCTCTTATCCATGGAATCAAAATAGGACAAATGAGTCCAAACATTAGGCCATACTATTTTATTTTATTTTGCATATATTTTCATAATTTTTTGCAAAACTACAGAAGAACGTGATTAAGTGAGAGATATACTTCGAGCTTATGAAAGGGCTTGTGGTCAGAAAGTAAATCTAAATATGTCAGCAATTTTCTTTATTAAGTACACCCCACCAAGACATAGAAAAGCCCTGGCTAATCGACTAGGCATTGACCACATTGGGGGACGAGATAAGTACTTGGGGTTGCCATCAATGGTTAAAAGCATGCCCACCTTCACTGAGATTTGTAGGATGGAATGAAAAACTTCTTTCAGTATATGGAAAGGAAGTCCTACTTAAGTTAGTGGCAACAACTATAACAAATTTTGCTATGACATGCTTTAAACTTCCTAAAACTCTATAAGATCATCCATAACAGAAGTGATTCTGATGGGGCAGTCCTTTGTCCAACCGCCCGGCTTTTGAAAATGTTGGGTGACCATATGCCTTAAAAAAGAGGAAGGTGGTAAGTGTTTCAACAACTTATAAGCTTGCAAACTAGCAATGGTTGCTAAGCAAAGACACGGTTGAGGTTTGTGTGGGGAATGGTGCATAATATTGTTGCAAGCAAACAGACCCCACTTGACACCTCATGTCCTATGTGTTACTGGTATGAAGAAATTGAGCTGCACTTATTTTGACCTTGTCCTAAGGCTATAGTACATGGTTTTATCTCTCATAACTATACGGGTCCAGGGACATACAAGCCAAGCCACAACAATTGTATACGAGTGGCATCATGTTGACCCTAGGGTAAGTTTGGTATGCCCTCTCCTTGATATCTTTTGCCAATTCAATAAAAATGGCTCTACCTTTGAAAAAAAATCTTAATTGTTTCATTTTATTCCAATCCAATATAATAAATATTTTTCATCTCTAAAAAATTATTACAAATTTTTTATTTGTAATTATTTTTTTTGTTAACATTTTTATCTCCAGTTTCTCTTTCGGGTTTAATAGGTTCAATATGGATATAGAAACTATAGGCCACAAAGGGCCCAAGTCCAACAGCAGCAATAGAAAATAAAAATAATAAACGTAAGGGGCATTTTGAATAATTTCTTAAGAAACAAGGCCAATTTCGCAAATTTATGTTCTTCACTCCAAAATCAAAACCCTAATCCCCTCTTCTCATATAAAAGCAACGCAGACGCAGCCTTCGTTTTCACTCAGCAAGGGTTTTCGCAGAAGCACAAGCGCAGAAGCCTTATCCAAACCCTAGATTCCAACCTCGTCGCATCGCAACCATGGTATGAATCTCTCCCTTTGTCTTTGAATCATATGCTGTTTTTCTTTTTCTTTTTTTTATTTTTCACACGTGCTTTATTGGCATGGTGAACGAGCATCAAAATTGTGTCTAAAAGACTAATTGAATTGCCTTTGGTATTGGGACGTTTTCTCTATTTGGTTTTTTTCTATTACGAGACAAGTAGAAGTCTTTAAGATCTGATTATTTGAATGAGTGTTTTGTATTTTTAACCCATTGGCTAAATTTCATTAGCAACTGGTGCAAATCATGATTAAAGGGAATGGTGGAACATTGTTTAGTTCATGAGAGTGAAGCATAGATGGAGTGTTACCATTATTTTTTTAACATTAATTGTTATTACTGTTGAGAATTTTGGTTGTTTGTGTTTTTTTATCTTTGGGCATGCAAGATGGATTTAATTTTAATATGATGTGGTTTGTCTCCTATAGTCAAGGAGAAAGGTTAGGGAGCCAAAGGAGGAAAATGTGACTCTTGGTCCTGCTGTCAGAGATGGTGAACATGTTTTTGGTGTGGCTCGCATCTTTGCGTCATTTAACGACACCTTCATTGTGAGTATATCTAGCTTCTTTTTTTCTTCATTTGAATTAACATTTTCTGAATTCTTTTTGTAATTGGATGATTTGTATGATTGCAGCATGTGACTGATTTGTCTGGGAGGGAAACCCTTGTCCGCATCACTGGTAAGTCTGTTTTCTCTTTACATTGCAGGAAGCCAGAAATTAATACATCAAAGATTCTTATTTAGTGCCTACTTGTTTTTCCTGATTATATTAAATTTTCAAACAATTTCTCTCTTCTCTTCTCTCTGTGCTAGCTTTGAACCAAGTACCTGATTGTTGTTAGACATGCTCTGAACCAACAAGCCACTTAGGAAACTGGCCAAATGTTTTTATAATATATTGAAATAGTTCCATATGCAATTTTAGTGGATTTTTTTCCTTTTTTAATGAGAAGATATGTAATTTCTCCCCTTTGGATTTCCTGCCTAACAATGTATCTCTTGTTTGTAAGATTTTTATGTTTGGGCTGAGGGATTCTGGTTTTGTGAAACTATTTTAACTAATTCTAAACATAAGGATTATCCTGAAAGTGAGGACTTACCTATTCACTACAATTATATTTAACATTATCTTAGTGAACTTTGACTTTCTCAATCTACAAAATTTTACTTACTTTCCATTTATATATCACAAAGATAACATTCTTAGCTTTCAAGAATTTTAGCCAAGTCTCTGATTTTTTTAGTGGATATAGCGTTGTGGTATTCTCTGATGTAATTTTCTTCTTATGTTCAGGCGGAATGAAGGTTAAAGCTGACAGAGATGAGTCATCTCCATATGCTGCTATGCTTGCAGCACAGGATGTTGCTACCCGATGCAAGGTCATTAGATTTATTTTTAACCTAGTTATTCATATTGACTTTTCATGAGAAGATGCTAATTTCATCTTTATGAATTTGGTAGAGTTCCAACAATTTGATGTTCCTGTCTTTTAGCCAGTATCAATGGTCATTTGTATTAATCCTAGTTTGGTATATGAATGATTTTGTTCTGGTCATGACTGCTACATCATTGCAGTAAGTTGGATGTTATTATCTGCTTAACTGTCAAAATATATTGACTTGTCTCCGCGTATTCTGGAGCAGGAGCTGGGCATAACTGCTCTTCATATCAGGCTCCGTGCCACTGGTGGAAACAAGACAAAAACACCTGGTCCTGGTGCTCAGTCTGCTCTCCGTGCCCTGGCTCGTTCAGGAATGAAAATCGGTCGTATAGGTATTTGCCATTTTAAGGATATACCTTAGTAAACATGATTTGTCTCCTATTTTAAGCAACTGTCTTATTATGCTCTATATGTCTTATCATTGTTTTACTTTGTTTTTTTTATATTTATCTGAATCTTGTGTAGCTAATTGGTATGAATGAGTATTTCCCCTATTTACCGTGAAGGATTGCTCCTTTGTTCGTTTCTATATTCATTGCTTTTATTTGTTTTGTTTTCTGGTATGATTTCATTTTTATGGCATTTGTTGTTAATTAATGTATCGTTACTTTTCAGAGGACGTGACTCCAATTCCTTCAGATAGCACTCGTAGAAAGAGTGGTAGAAGGGGTAGAAGGCTTTAAGCTTGCTATGGTATGTGGGTGGAGCTGTTTTTGTTGTCGCTATGTTATGTTTCTCTTGCCAGACAGTATTGTGCCATCTTGAAATTTAGCTAAAGTTGGACTTTAATTTTGAAACTATTGTATTTCTCGACTCTATGTCTTGGCCAACGTTTTACCTGAGTTCATTTAGATATTAAAGTTAGAGACTATTGTAAGTTTTTCATATTGTTTTGTGTTTTCCATTTCTTGCAAAGTTGGCAATTGCGTATTTGATAAAATGTGGCTTCGTTGGTTTTTTATTCTGTTCCCTCCTGTTCCCCTATTAGTAGATGGAAAGATTTGTAGGTAATGTTGGCTGTAAGTTAGAACTTCATAAGTAATCAGGCAAAGTAGTTGCAGTAGCTGCCAAGACTCAATTGTATTGGGAACAGTGGGGGTTTTAAACAAAAGTATTGCACAAAGCCAAGAGTATCTCGTTAATCGATAATGTATGTTTGGGTTGATTTGTGTTTGACTCATATATTAGCTTCAAACTTAATTCGCCCATTTATGTAAAGAAGTATATCATATTTATTATTATTGCGGCATGCAGAAAAATATGGAAACCATGCCCAGAATTCTGATTGTCCACGTTAGTCTTTATACACCATTCTTTTTTACTGAGTGATGTTTAATTTTGTCTTTTGGTCATTGTGTATCTGTGATCTTGCAATTTTAGTTGTGATAATGGCCAAGAGATTAGTCTGTCTCATAACAGAAAAAGCCAGACAAAATTGATAAATTTTTATTTTTATTTTATTTTATTTTTATGAAAACTGATCAGTTTGATTTAGTTTGTGATTTTCATTTATGAAATCAAACTAAATTAAATTGAATTCATATGATTTTTTATAATTTAGATATTTATATGTTATTATGTTTTAATTTCTTGTTTTTACAAATATTTATAAGTCAATGTGCTATTTATAACGATGTAACAATGTTTTTATGAAAAAAATTTATCTATCTTATTTTTAATTGGGCTATAGGAAAATAATGGTGTATGAATTTTTTTAAGAAAAAAATGTTTAGCAAAATTTCTATTGGATTGAATGGAACCAATCAGATTATAATGGGTTTCGTTTGATTTGATTGAGTTTTATAATTAGAAATAAAGATTGGTTTTTAATATAGGAAAATAAATTGATTTGCTTAAGATGACTTTTTCTTCAAAACCAAACTAAACCAAATTGCTACTGAACCATGGAAATGGAAATGAACATATTCACGGCGTTGATGACTATGATTTTGTTATCGCTCCGGATTGCAGAGACTTTCGTTTAGCCAACACAACCCTGAACGGAACAACAAAAGGAGGTTGAAAATAACTGTTTAGATTGTTTTAGAAGCTAGTATGGAGCGTTGGCCCAATATTCCCAACGTGGTTTTGCACTTGCGAATCAGGACGCAGTCTAAGAAAGGCTCGTATATACATATGAGGATTATTGTAATATATGTTGCAGTTATTTGAGTTCACGATTTTCTGTATTATGGCTGTTATTGTAATATATTTAATGCATCTTTAAAATGATATAAAAGTTAATTATACAAAATTTAGATTGAATTTTACTATTCTAATTATTACGTGATAAAAAAAAATACGATGAGCTGTGGAAAGAATCATAATAGATGTACTATAAAATGGATGTGATTTTGCTATTCTTGCTTGTAGTTTCATACGAGAAACTAACATACCTAAACATTTTCTACGCAAGTAGGGAATAAAAGAATGCAGAGCGCTAACAGCAGAGCATTAGCTCAACTGATATCTCTCCTTGGTCGTTGTGGTTTGTGGTGGGGGCTCAATTTCCCGTATCTCCATTCCCCTCATAGGTCCAAGAGGATATCTCTATAACCAAAATAAATATAGAATGCAGAGCACTAATCTGTCAGATGCAAACTACAGAAGCGATGATAAGCAAACAGCCTTCTCAAGATGTTATGCTGAAACAAGACCCACATAGCTGCCAAACAAAGCCAATACAGATGATATAAGATATGCACCTACTACAATTTTTGGTTCTCTGAACCCACATAGCTGCAAGATGGAAGGGTGCCATTCTAAAAAGGGGGCGCCCTGCTCGCTCCAAGACCTTAGTTTTCTTGAAGTATAATACCTGATAAATAGAAAAGAAAGCAATGACCTATTAAAACAAGCACTTGAACTCATCAAAATTACAATTGATATCATCATTTAATTCCTGATTCCAGCAGCACTATTCAACAAAAAAACTGCACCCAATTACTTGGTAGTAGCATACACATAAATATGTACATTCTAAGGATGTATTTGTTGAGAGCTAAACTAATAAACGAGAGAAAGAAGTGAAAATTTGACAAGATATCAATACACAATGCCTGCCTACATTTACCACTTTTTTCTCCCTTTGTTTTCTTTAGTTTCCATTGACCCTAAACTCAGACCCCAACTATCCCTTACCACTTGAGACCCCAACCATCCTTTACCACTTGAGCTATGCCTAGGTAGCACTAGAATCACTCATTTTCACTCCTCCTTTTTCATTCCTTCAATTTCAATCAAACACTCCAAGTTTCTCAGCGTCATGGCATGAATGAAACAAAATGCAAATCACATAGCAAGAAAAAGAGAAAATAAATGGAAAAGCAATTTGCCATGCGACCAGATGATAAGTGGTCATTTCAATCCTACTCGATGCATAAAAGAAATGATATTGACTGACGATCCAATACAATAACAAGTGTTTTTACTTTTATTTTTTGATGATACAATTGCTGAAATTCACAAATAACTTCTTTTAATGATGGTCTAACAAGAATTAAATTATCATCACTTGAATTATTTCAATATACAACTACTCAGTCTTAGACATGGCATGGATGAGGAACATGTGGAGATATACAAAGATCGGGTAAAATATTTGTCTTCTTTTAATGATGGTCTAACAAGAATTAAATTATCATCTCTTGAATTATTTCAATATACAAAAACTCACATGGCATGGATGTGGAACATGTGGAGATATAGAAAGATGGGGCAAAATATATGAAATATGGTGTGGGAAAATAATACATACATATTACATATATAGAAACAAATAGAAGAAAGCATCACATAGTGTGTTAAGAATAAGTAACACAGTGAAAACAACAAAATGAATAATCAAATTTTCTGATACATTCACAAACAATTGAAAATAGCCATATGTTTTTTCAGGAGAAATTAAAGATATTCCACAGGGGGGAGAGAGAGAGAGAGACCTTAAGCCAAAAGGATGTCAATGTAGAAACCTATTCTTGCAGTTAGACAACCATGAATTATAAGCATGAAAAAAGCTAAGAAAGAATTTATAGGACTTAAACATGAAAATGGAAATAGGAAATCAGACCCAAGAAAAAGGGAATGAATGAGATGGTGGAATATTATATCTAGCTGCTGCTGCTGATGGTCTGGGCAACAAACTAGAAGAAGTGGAAAATGATATTGATCCTTATTAACAGTTGAGTTTTGACCATCTGTCATAAAGAAGCAATTTAAATTTGCACAGTAACAGGTATAACCAGAATAGATAAATCTTGAACCTAATAACAATTCTCACCCCCAATGTTTCTTAACGAGTTTTTGTATCTCCCCCCTCCTCACACTCACTCTTTTTACCAATTATTTGGTCACCTAGGCCACTAACCTATGTAAATTAGAGAAAGATAATTAACAAATTTCAATTCAATGTAGTATCACAATACATAAATACCCGTTGCCTCTCCAGTCTCCATCTTAATTGTGGCTGTCTCACAGAATAGTGTGAAGGGGAATGTCTTTGAGCATACTTCTTGGGTGGAGAGTTTTACTCAAAAGTAATTTTGACACAATAAATAAATGGAAGCATTACAAGCATGGGACAGAACCTGAATGATAACTGATAATGCCTCAACAATGAAAATTCCAGAAGAAATGAATAGCCGGAAGAACATTCCAGTACATGCAGCCATTGCAGCTAATGCCCCACCAAGTGCCAAAGATCCAATATCACCCATAAATACAGATGCTTTGTATCTCTTGTGGAGAAGAAATCCAATACAAGATCCAGCCATTGATGCTCCAAATATAGCAAGATCTAGTTTGGCATGTTTACAAATCAATAATGAATATTAAACAATAGCTAGAAAAAAGGAGGCAAGGCATCATTGCCCAGTCTTGGAGAGAACTGAGATTTCCCCCTGCCCAATGACAACAGGCATGCAGTACTACAATGTGAAAAATAACCACAATGTATTATACTAATTTAGATCCAGATGGAGATGGGAGATACAATATTAATGTGCACTAGAATTGCAAAAAAGAGATGTTTGATTGAGAATGGAAGTCATTATTGTCATTTTAGAAAGTTTAACATGGAGCATGGAGAACCTACTCAAAATAATCAATTAAGATCTCAAACAGACCAACATTATAAAGTCATACATTCTTCCTTGTTGCCTCAGTGTGTTCAACTGCAAGGCAATGGCATGACGGCCAAAAATATATTATATTTACTCTATATACTCATCGTTTTATTATTGATTATAGACTGAACATGAAACTGGAATGATAAATAAGGAGTGTCTGGCCTAGAGATATTTGGTTTCAAATTCTATATTTGACTTGAAAGACATGCTGCCAACCTGAACATATTGGCAGCACAGTACATTCCAGTAAAAGCCAATGCAGCAGTACCTCCAGCTAGTCCATCAAGACCATCTGTTAATTTAACCCCATGTCCCAGTGAAACAAAACAACATGATGCCAAGAGTTGGTAATATCGTCCCAAGTAAACAAGGCCCAGTGGTAGTGGAACCAACATCTTCCTGCATATAAGTAAAGAAGAAAGAGAAGGGGAAAGGGGGCATGAGTGATAATGTCATTTGAAAAGCACTTCTCACCTGGTCAATGAAAGAGATATCCAAACATAAATAAACAAGAAATCTACACTTTTGGGCATCACCATCTACATTTTACAGTTAAAAAGGATTCAAAATTAAAAAGTGTTCTTACAAGGCTTGAATTTTAAGAAATTTGCCAAGAAGTGTTTTAAAAAAGAGATATGTCAAGTAGCATTTTCGAAACAGACAATGGATAACTGATGGTCCAACAAAGGTAGAGAACATCACATAAAAAATCAGCACATTAAAAGTCTTCCTATTTTCCCTTTTTGTTAGCGCACGTGATGAGAGTATTTTATGCAGAGTATTACACAAAAAGTGAACATACAAATTATGAATATAAATATATTAATATTTAAATAAATAAGTAGTTCAGAACACAGTATTTAGCAAAGATAAATAATTGCAATCTATAGAGAGACAATTATTGATTTAAAGATAAAATCCTAAAAACGGCATATCATTCAACTAAATTAAAGCTTCATATTCTTTTCTTAAGAACGCCAAAAAAATTCTGTAATACTATATAATACATTATGCAAATTAAGCATAGTAATTACTGACTTAACAATCTACAGTATTATGAAATTTCTATGCAAATAAAATTATTCTTCTAATGAGCATGTAATATGCATCTAATAAATAAATGTCTAAATCTAATATTCCGGAAGCAACTTATCCAAGATATTGCGGTTGATATAATCCTTGAATCCAAACTGGTTTACTGAATATTGAAGGATATTTGGAGTTGAGTTGTAAATTCTAAAATATGAAATATTAGGGGGTTAGTATGATTGATATAATTTTCTATCTAAATACAAAAAAGTATGATTGATGTTGATTTTCACCTCTATCCTTTTCAATAATTATGGGAACTGCCATTTCTGAACAAAGACAAAATTGTACGATTTCCCCAAGCTAGAACCACGTTTAACTTTTTTTCTAGTGGCATGAGCAAGACCAAGTGGTGATTGTTCCAAAATAAAATTTTATATCATTAAAAACCAAGATCGTTGCATGTCTGACATCCCACTAAACATGTCTGTCAAGGAAGATTCAAAACCTGTGGAGTGTATTCAACTGAAAACAAAAAGAAAATGTTCATATAAATCTTTTAGTATTATTATTGGTTTAACTCAAAGGCAAAGAAGGGAAAAAAGTCAAGTTGGCAACTGCATGTAAAAATGCTTTTTATGAGAGCAGATATGTGAGTTACCATGATACCATCAGAAAAATGTTGTTCAGATTACTAACAAGAAGGTATACATGCCATAGGGTGAAGATATACTAGTGACATCCAACCAAAATGAGAACCACGTTCCAACAGCTACCTGTGTGGCATGACAATGTAGATTTAGTATTAAATTATTGTAAAAGTTGATAGCTACATAAAAATCAATGTCAATAAGCATTTCAAAAACTCCAAAAATAATTTTTTTAATAAAAATGTGGTTACCTCCAAAATAACTTTTGCCAATGCGGGCAAACCTCTCCTATGATTCCTGGTGAGACACAATATATCATCAAGTAAACAAATTCCTGCAATGCAAGAGTTACACCAGCTGCCCCAGACACTTCTATAGATGAGAAACCAGCAATGACTCTGGCAACAGTTATACCAATAGGTACAAAAAACAAACCACCCAATGTGGGTGTCCTCTTTTTCAAGCGATGTCTAACAGGCCCTTTTTTCTTGACTACTTGGATAATTTTAAAACTACGAAAAATTGGGACACAAACATAGCCAGCAAAAGAAACCAAAGTGGCTGATATGAGGAATGTGCGGGTCAAGTAAAAAGGCGACAAGGGCAGTCTAACAATTCTCCATGCACACCAATCTACATCTGAAAGCAGCACTGTCAAGAAGATTATAAGATTATGGTTGCAGAACAGAACATTTGCAGATTTGAGTTTATTCCTTTAAAAAATGCTAACCATTAAGCACCTCAAATTAGTTGTACTTGTGCTGATAAACAGTGATTTTTTCACACAGTAAACTAATAGTATCCGATATTAATAATTGTAACAGTAAAGCCATAGTAAAAAAAAATATATTGATTTTAGAAGCAAGAATGTATCTCAACGAAGGCTCTGGTATTATTATTAACAACATTTCGTTGACCATTGCACCTATATTGTTGAATTATCAATGGACGTAACTAACACAAATTAAAGAAGGGCTTAAACAAGGAACAATGCCACATAGTTATTACAAGCATAATAATCTATAAACAATTTTGCAGGGGATCAAGAGGCATTTTTAATCCTACAGTCTAACAGGTAGAAAGCAAAAAAAATTCTACCATCAAATATGCAGTTGCCCACTAAAATATGCCATGTATGAAGCCTTAAATTTTCCTCACTTGGAAGCTTAGCAAGCATGAACTTCTCTTCAGGGCATAAATTTCCCCAGCAATGTGTAGAATTCTCATTTTCTGCTGTTAGTAATTGCCAGAGAAGGAAGGTAAAGGCAGTAACTTTTTTTCATTGCTCGACCTCCAACCTAAAATCTTACTTTACTTCAAAGGCCAGTTAGAGCATTTCCACTAATTATGAATAACACTATCTACATTATGCAACAGGTGCTGGATTTTTTTTATTTTTTAAATTTTTTTTCACAATTTTTTTTTTTAAAAGAAAGTTTATAAACCGGAGAATTGATAGGTATTCCCTGATATTCGGAACATGTTATGTGTTATACACTCTTCTACGCATGACTCTGGTCCTTTCCCTTGGTAAGGCATTCCAGTAGAAATTTAAATTTATTTTATTATGTTGTAAAGTTTAGAGGAGACCGTGATGAATTTTACTTTTACTAACAAGAACATGGGAACGACAAACCATGGGTACACAGAAGACGAAGAACACCAAGTTGATCTCTCAGCTCAGGCTCAGGCTCAGGCTCAGGCTCAGGCTCAGGAGAGGCGCTTCATATACGGAAAGGAAAGTGGGACGTGAGTGAAGCACCCATGACCCAACGGTATTCATCACTTGAGCTTCACTCCGTTGCATTCCCAATCCATTCCATCTTTTTATTTTCATCTCAACCAACAAAATAATAATAAAGAAATTTTCTTTTTCTATCTCTTTCCCTCAAACCAAATACTACGTAATTAATCTCAAAATAAGTGGCTAATTAAAACAAATAAAATGTGTATGTACCAAAAAAATAACAAGTAAAATGTGTGAAAATTAATGGTGTTAAAATTGAACTTGACATTAAAAATAATACTGTTAAATTTAGACTAGACAGTAAATAGACAAAGTTTCTAGTTCATGTTTGATCAACATACAAAAATTTAAAAATTTAAAAATATTTATAAAATGTTTGTATTTTTAAGAAAAAATTAATGACTGATTGGTTTCATCTATTTTAATTGGTTCAAATTGATTGAACCATTAATAAACCATAATTAATAATTAATTAAGTTTATAATTCGCTCTCTGATCATTCAAACCATCCAGCTCAATCTTTTTGTTTTTTTTTTACAAAGTCCAGCTCAATCTTCATAACTGGTAAAGTGTACGATTCGCTCGATAATCAGTCTGACCATCCAAGTTATGTCATGAGCAAAAAAAAAACCATTCAAGTTATGATAGCCAATAATAACTACTGATCATACTCTTCAATAATAACATAATATATAATCAAATAATAAATTATTTTTTTGGCAATTACTAAATTAAAAGTAAACCACAATGATTTGAATTCGAATATCATAAGCATGATTTTTTTTCATTTGATTTATTTCATATTGCAACGTATCAAAGTGAGCAGTTACATTATCCATTCATATTCCAGTTTTTAAATTCTGATTGATATATATGTTCAATTTCTCTTTCTATTGGTTTTTAGTGGGGATCGTCCCCATCGTATCCAGTTGAAGAAAACAAGATTAGAAGTCAACTTTTTCTGTTTTGTCTGAAGAGTCATCTTCACAGAAGGCCAATTTACAATTTGCGGCGGTGGATGTGGACCATTGTCCTTTCAAAGATTGTAAGGCCAACATAACCTATTCGGACCTTAGACCATTGTCCTCATAAGGTTAGGATCACCCACAACAAAATACATAGTTTTATCTTTCAAAGCCTAATAAATCTGAAAATCACTATGTGCTCCACCAACAAAATTGGCTTTCACGAGATAGATCAGTACAACATGTGACAAAATAAAATAGAGGAGAATACAATCCTTTGTCTGGTGCCAAATCTTTGCTAATTTGGAGCAGGGACGGGAGGCCGACCTCGTCCCATTGTGAAGCCCCTTGTTCCATCTGGCATTCTTGGTCCCGGAGGCGGCTTTGATGCTTCAGCAGCATGAGTAGATGATGAAGGACCTCCATGGCCTGGACCAACAGAACAGGTTATCAAAAAGAGAAATGACTCAAATACAAAATCAAATGGAACTGCCAACTATATAGACAAACGAAGCAGTCTTAAAAAGTGGCTTTGCAAGATACCCATTCCGTTTATGCCATGATATTTATGTTTTCTTGATCTTCCTCCATTTCTACATCTCTGCCCACTTTTATCCTTTGACAAATGCTCCCCATCCTGTAATGACAGGAAAGCAACAGAGGCAAATGTAAGCTGATTGATATAAAATCAGTGTCACCATTACTGGTTTTGCTAAAAAAATGAGGATATGCAGCAGGTCAGTTGCATTACGGAAATTTTGCAATATTCTGAAAAAAGCGATAAGTGTTGCACAGAAGACAAAAGGCTAAATAAAAATCAATACTATCACATCTTGACATGTGGCACATGCTTGCTTAAAAGATTGTAATTTCCCCACTTGTAAAAATGTAAATTAATAATATGGTTTTTATCCTTTAAAAAAACACAAACACATTGAAGGCCAATATTATTAGGGCTTCAAATTACTAACAAGTACATTATAGGATGCTGTCAAGGATGCAAAACAAATGCAATACACACCTCATCATCAGGTGTTTCCTCATGATGCTCATTTGAGCTATGATTCTCCTCATCTCCTGTTTGCTCAGATACATGGCTAGTACTATTCTTCTCAGATACCTTCCAAGCTTGTTTTCTGTGTGTGTACTTTCCCTAAATCATAAAATCACCAACACCTTTTACTGTCCAACTATGAAGCACAGACACTTCAAGGAAAGGGCCGTGTCCATGCCAGACATGTCAGACACTGTGTTAGACATAACACCACCTCAAAATACATGTGGACACATCAAATTTTGTTGTGTCACCATGTCTATGTCTGAGTCGTTTCTTGTGTCTCGTGTCTGTGTCAGTGTCCATGCTTTTTAGCCATCAAATGAAGAAAAGAAATCTGGGACTAACCATTTGCTTGAGAAATTTAACATGCATGCCATTTCTCCAGTCATGTTCATCATTTAACGTAGCCACCTAACCCAGGAATCACAAAAACTAAGTTAATCATCCAGGTAATAAAGGCCCAACGATATTATGAATTATGATATATAAACTGAAACTCACAGCTTTCTCAGCAGCCTCAATAGTCTCATATTCCACAAGGGCATGTAACTACACAGAAGTAAAATAGACTAACAATGTAAGTGAGTAAAAATAAATTAAATAAGGCAGCAATAAAGAAACCAATGGCAGAGAATATAGCAGGTATGAGCTAACACCCAAAGGCTGAGATCATATCGGTAGTTCAAGAAAGAACACAAGATAGTTAACTATATATCTATCTAAGACCATTTTAAAATGAGGTCCACAAAAGTCGAAGAAATTAACCTAATATATTAAATCTTAAATGTAAAGCATCTCGTGACGAATTCAGATTCTTCAGTCCTGCTCATACACCAGCATAGTCGATGTTACTGATAGAAAGAAAGAAAGAAAAAAGAATATAATTTTATATAACTAAATCAAGGTGGAGGGTGAATGACACTCTGTAGCACTAATTATTTTGCCACGTGCAATCAAGAACCAAAACTGTTATGTTATCAAATTGAACCAGAAAAAAGTAAGTACATGAATAAGCTGTAACAACCAATGCTATTTCACAGAAGAATTATTTACAAGGTGAACATTCAGTTAGTTGGGTTGGACCTATAAATCTGTAAACTTAAAGTTTCATTCACCCTAAATTATAAAGCTATAAAGAACTTCTAAAGAAGGATTTGGACACCCTCCCAGGTATCTGGGTCACACGAAGAAGAATCAAGGCCACAGTAAGTTTTCCAAGTTAATCACCAGAGTGATCCTGAAGACTTAAAACGTTGACAAGGAAGGTGGTGTGAATTATCATGTTCATGGGCAACAGGAAGAAGAGATTTCTTTTTCTTCTTTTTTTGGGTGGGGCGCTTGATAAACGGAATTATTGAAGCCAAACATGCATCACCCAATAATGCAATTTCTGAAGCTTGACTACAATGAAACCAACTAAACATGTAATCATATCCATATTCAAAATAAATTGCTTCATAAAAGTTTTAGAAGGGGAAAATATAAAAGGTAACCACATTATAATTCAAGGCTAGAACTGCTCAAATCTTCAAAATGAAAGTTCTAGTAAAGTTAACATAACATGGTTCCGTACCTTACTACTAAATAACACTTTATACTTGCTGTGTTTTCCAGACTCTGCAGTAGTTCGCGGGTCATCAATGCTTATCCTCTTTATACTGCATATTAAAAGACATTTTAACATCGTTATAGATTTGGAAGCACAAATGTAACATCGCGTTTGGTACACGGAATGTTGATTCCTTGAATGAGAATGGAATGGAATGGGCTAGAATGAAATGGACATTCCCAGTCCACAATTTGCTAACTTTGTTGTTTGGTACATGGAATCAATGTGGAATAATAGAGTGAAAGTTGATCTAAATGACATTAATGCCCCTAATAAGAAAAATAAAAAACTTTAACTTTTTTCATATATATCTTATAGAGTAAATACGCAACTTAGTCCCTGAAAATATCTCTCATTCGCAATTTAGTTTCTAAATTTATTTTTGTTTACGTGTTAGTCCTTATATTTATCAAACCCATATCAATTTAGTATTTTTGTTATCTTTGGCTAACCAAGTTAAACAATGACCTCTGACGTGACACGCTAAGTGCCTATGTATAATGTTAAATGCCATATGGCACATTACTCAGCCCTCCCTCTTAAGATACAACATTGTTTTAGCTTAGCAAACCTTATGTTGATACACAAATTTGTCTAGGAATTTTTTTGGGCCCTATGGCACAATTCAGAGTCCAATACCAATAACTTTGGGAAGGCATCCATTTTCAAGCCCAAACCCATCTCACTTTGATGTCATTTATTCTCCATCAGGACCATATCATAAAGAGAGAAAATCTCTCAATTTCTAGCACTAGTTACTCGTATCCTATTTTTAGCTCAAGGTGTATCTTCTATTTTGCACCAAAATCACTCAATATCATAAAGATATGGTCCCTTGATTTTAGTTCCTAATTACCAGCAATTTACTCCCTAAATTCTAAGAGATTGATTACCAATATCAAATTAATTGATTGATAAATAAAAGGAAGAATCAATTTTAATTAATGTTGAATTTAAAATAAAAACTCACCTCTTTGGCTATAAAAGAGGCGCTGAGAAAATAGATTAGGGAGGCTAAAAAAAACAAAAGGAGGGAGACGGAGAAAATTTTCTGCTAGTGGAGAAGGGATGCTTTGAGCTGTTCAAGTTGTCTTCAAAGGTGAGTATTGTTTGTTTTTATCATTATGTTTTTTCTTTCTTTCTTAATTTTTTATTGTTTATTACTTGTTAATTACCATCTTCCACACAAACCTTTGAACCTCTGAAACTCTATCATCACAGAACCTACCAGGGCCTAGCCGTTGCCTTTCCTTCCTCCAGACCTCAAGTTCAAGCGGTACTAGCCAATGTAACACCAAACATTGATCCCAACCTTTACGCCAAGCTCCCCTAAACTCTAAAATCTAATGCAAGCATGGTAAAGTCTTCTTAAGAACCTGTGTAACCAACCAATGCATAGTCACTCCACTCAATCATCCAAAATAACCAAACAAGTATGATCGGCATACTGACTTCAACTACAAACGCACCAAACTTCCGTAGAACCACCATGGCGCAGCCTCTGTTACAATAACTAAGCCATCATCCCATATACACCACCTGAATAAAGACATAGAGCAGTATAGACTTGGCTTTAATAAAAGGCCATAAAAAGGTTACTGGGTTGTGGCAATTGCTCTAAGTTTCTTTTATATTTTATTGGCTTTGCATGTACTGTTATGAGATGTGTTTAGTTGTATGTATGTTGCTTGTTGCTTGTTGCTTGTTGCTTGTGAGTTCTTTTTGCTTCTGAAAGTTAAAAGGGAATAATGAAATATGTGATAATGATTGGAGATGAAACAAAAAAGTAACGTAGGAATTGAGAAGAGATTGTTGTAGAAAGAGAAGAAATGAATAATGGGAGAGAAAAGACAAAAGTTAATAAATGAAGAGAGAGAAACAATAATAACATTTTGAGTATTTCTTTATTTATTTATTAACCACATGTGTTTATTATTCAGGCTTTTAATTGTTTCCGTTCACAATCTTAATTTCACGTGTTTAGTTTTGTACAAAATGAATCTTGATCAATTATGGATATAGATATCCGACGATGGAATAATCAAAATTAGCCGAAGTGACGGCGATATTTTGACTTTCCTGAGGTGAGGAGTTTCTCTTTAATTTTACCAGAAGCGCTAGTAGGGCTTTAAGTGATCTCCAATATAAATATCTCTCTTCAGACATTAATTTCTTACTATGATTATATGCTTGTCACTTTAGTCAAATATCACATTAAGCCTTAAATTCTGCCGACGACGAAAAATTTGGGAGAGAGTCGAAGAGACAATCAACTAAACTCTTCTCAATATTCTTGAGGCTATTAATATTAGATTTTTCTAGGAGTGCTAACGGGGTCTAATTTTCACAATTAATTAAATAAAATATTTTAAAATAAAAAAACGAACACGAACAAATTAATATAGCCTTAACTTTGTGATGGTGGTAAACTAAAATTTTATTTAATCACACATTCCAAAAATTTCATTTTTTGAAAATCATTTCACAAATCACTTTTTCTATAAATTTCCTTTTATAAAAAAATCATTTAAAAATCTCATTTTATTTAGAAATATTTTCTTAAAAATATGATTTTTTTTAATTTACCACCTTCACATAACGTGTTGTGGGCTTACACTTGTTTCATACAATAATGGCTATTTAACCACTCATTCCCTGTCTTAGTCATTTATCATTTTTGATAATATGCCGACACAATGGGACATGTTAAAATAAAATAAATAATATTTTTTTAGATAATAAAGGACCAATTTAATTAATTTAGCAAAATAACACTAGATTAAATAGGTAACCATTCTTAGAATGGACAGTGTAGGGTGCTAACATCTTCCCTACCCGTAATCAACCCCCGAACCTACACTCTTAAACGCAAACCCTTTTTTTAAGGTGTCCAATGGCATCATTCCATTTTTAATGGAAGAATCGGTTGGTGGCGACTCCCAAACAATTAAATTCTAGTTGCCTTCTCCCATCGCGACGCCTTTCGGAACGGTTGCGACACCCTAACTCCTTCATACACAGAGCACTTAGTCACTCACTCACTAAGCTAAAACGACATCGTGTCTCAAGAGGAAGTGCTGAGCAATGTGCCATGTGTGGTACTAAATGTTACACATAAACACTTAATGTAACACGTCAGAAGTCATCGTTTAACTTAGTCAACCAGAGATAACAAAAATTAAAGTGTACATTGTTATTTGTAACATAAGTACAATATAAATATTAAAGTTTAAATTATCTCGCTTCTTATTTAAATATTATAGTGACAACACCCTCTATTGCTCATGGGATTTAAGTGTTAAATTTAACAAGGGAAATAATTGTCATTTTTGTAAAACTAATGAGGGTATGTTGGAAAAAGAAAAATTGAAAACCCATTCCACGAGCATGGAATCCCAATCCCACCTCTCTAAGAGGGAACTAAGTCCATGCTCTATTCCTAGTTTTGTGGAATGAGGGCATGGAATGAAATCACTTTTTTTCCCCTAACAAACGTGGGAATCCCTCATACCATGGAATGAGCATGGAATGGAATCACCATTCATGCGTACCAAACGTGACATAACATCTTCAATTAGACTGGGAAAGAAAAGAACAAGTTAAGGAAGAAATCATACTTTCCAGCTTCACCGAATATTCTCTGAATGTTCTCCTTCGAATGGTCCTCTGGCAAATTCTCTACCAAAACAGTACATGACTAGAGTCCAAGAATAAGATGCAGGATAACGAAGAAAAAAATCAAATTAAAAAAACTAGTATCAAGCTCCTTAAAATAAATACCTTCGAATCTCTGAACTCATTGAATTGAAGTGGATTGAAACGCTTAAACCTTTTACCATCACCACTCACAACCTGCAGTCTCCGTGAGAGAACTTTTTTCCCTTAGTATATTCATGTAGACGATTCCTATGCAGTTCATGTTGACTAAAAAGGAAAAAAAAACATACAAGCAGTGAAGATTCCTTCAGTGCAGCAACTATAAATGAATGGTCTCTTGTGAGCTTCTTCATTTTTCTAAAAGAAGCAACGACTGATATAGGGACTGCATGATCAATGCAAAGAATTAGACCATCCAACCAAGCATGAATACCAAATTGACCCCTCCCCCCACCTCCCAACCAAAAAAAAAAGAAAGAGAGAGAGAGAAAAGAATAATCCTCAAAAGATCCACTTGTCAACGAGCAGAAGATTTATGTCTAGATGCCAAAACTGTTATCTATGCAACACCATATGCTAAAGAAGTAAAAAATGGCAAGGAAATTTGTGAAGGATCTGCATAAATACAGATACATGAAGGAACATGAAAAATGAAACTGAAAGAGTGCTCTACATAAATGCCACCAAAGGAAATTGGAGAGGCAAGGTGCCCGGGAAAGAGAACACACTGTATGATACTTGATAAGAGCACATAATCCAATGCTGACATAAGAGAAGATAACTTATCTTTAAAGGCCATCCCACATAACAGAAAATATCTATGAAGTGAGGAGCCCTGGTAGTGGTAGGGATATGTAAAATCCATCTTTAACTCTGGCTTGCAAGCTTAAACATTTATAGACTGAGTTGCTTTTTAATATAGCATCAAAGCCTCTTTCAGTTAAGTGGTCCAGAGTTCAATCTTCACTACAGCCAATCTTATAATTATATTAAATTTCAGCATAAGGTAATAGTCAGACTACAATCCATTCATACAAGTCCCAATGACTTCCAGGTGAGGTGGCATGAAGGGAGTTCATACTGGATGAATTACAATTTACAATGATAAATTGGCTGGTTGACATGCATTACTGGACTTGTTTCCAACTGCATAAAATAAATCAATGTAATAAAACCTCTTCATTTCTTGGATGATTTGAAGTTTTATGAATTTTTTCTTAGAGAACTAATGTTTTTCCCCAGTCTCCTACTCCTGCAACACTTCTAGAAGCAAAACATTCAGGATTAAATGCAATTGGCATAGTTGCTTTCAAATTTTCAATGTGATTTGAGGTGCTGTATATCTACTGTAATTCATAGATTAAAGTCATCAATTTTAGCATGAAAGAAGCAACAAACTGATGGTAAGTTTGAAAATTGAATAAAAGCTGCATTTTTAAATATATATATATATATATATATATATATATCACTGTGATGGCATCAATAAAGGCCTTGAAGATTGCATTACAAGAGGAATTGCAAAATTCTTTCATTGGTGAAAACCCATGAGCTAAAAGAATAGTGAGAATAGAGAAAGAATCAGTTGGCAGTTAGTTGCGTAATCATTCAGACTAATCCCAGATGCTCGACACAGCAGTAATTGGCTGCGCCAGGAAAACATCCAGGCAAGGCAACCTGTCAGAAGTACCTGCTACTCTCGTCACTTTCATCTCTATTCTTGCCTAGCTAGAAGTGGTACATGACATACCCATGGTTGTCAAACTCGTGAGTTTACGTAAACTCGTAGAGGCTCTGCAAACTCGACTCGTAAACTCGGCTCATAAACTCGTAAGAGTTTACTTATTTCAATAATAATATTAGAAAAAATATCATAGACATAAACATAACGAAATAACATACCTATAATAAACATTCAACATTCCAATTCCATAATAAAGCAAACAAAAGTATTTGCAAGTAAAATTAAAACCTAAACATAATAATGTATGATAATACAAATTAAAACCATACAAATGAGCAAATCATATATTCTAAATATAATGCTAAAACTTAAAAAAATCAAGTCAACAATCCAAGAATAATAAGACTAGAAAAAATAAGAAAAAAAAAATAAGACAAGAAAAAAAAATTCCCAATCAACCCAAAGGCACGTACACAAATAGAGGTAGTAATAAGAGTAAAATGTAAATCATAACAGATGCCTTAGTGCCTATGGCTGAGGAGCACGTACTAAACAGAGGAAGACATGCACTAGACAGAAATAAGACAAGAAAAAAAATTCCCAATCAACCCAACGGCATGTACACAAACAGAAGCAATAATAAGAGTAAAATGTAAATCACAGCAGATGCCTTAGTGCCTATGGCTGAGGAACACGCACTAAACAGAGGAAGACGTGCACTAGACAAAGGAGCTTGGCTGAACCCAAAGCGCGAGAAGCAACAGTGGACGAATGGCGAAGATTGACTGCGCAAGAGGAAGAGGAAGCTCGAGGGATGAACGGCCAAGACCAGCAGCCAAAATCGATTGCGCAGGAGGAAGAGGAAGCTCGAATGAAGGTTTCAGTCATGCTCGATTGTGCAGATGGAGCTCCAAACTGAGAAGAAGCTCCAAGTTTCGAACCCTAAAAGAAGCTCCAAAGTTGCTGTGCATTTTGAGTCAAGCGAAAATGGTGAGTTTTTGCCTTTTTCAGCAGAAAATCTGAACTCGCCTAACTCGGTGCTGAACTCTCGATTTCACCGAGTTCATTCCGATTTCACCGATTTCAGTCGAGTTTACAAGAGTCCGAGTTTTCGAGCGTGTTGGCTCGATTTGGGAGGTGAGCTCGTAAACTCGTTCGAGTTTACGAGTTAAAACTCGATTTTGATTACCATGGACATACCAAATAATCCTAATGAAGCAAATGGATAATTGGGGCAACCAGTCAGAAGACACTGAAACTAAGAAATTTGATAGAGCCCAAAATAATAAAAATAAAAAATCAGACTCAGTGGAGAAAAATATTTAAAAATCTACATAATATCACGCTCAGCACACTTACATATAAGAAAGTTGACAGACATTAACAAACCTAGTTTCTTATGAGTGCTAGCAAGCAGCAAACAACAGGTCTATCCTTGAAATCCCCATCAAACAGGCTCAGGGCCTAACAACAGGTTTATCCTTGAATCGCCTTGCACAACAAAATATGAATTCCAGACTCCAGAACTGAAATAGCATGCCTTAATTTGAGGGTCCACATAATTAACAAACTAATGTATTTGGGCTTAGCTCATAAAGGTTGTGAACCAGAAAGATTAAAATGTGTAAAATATCATGCACAAAATTCATCAATGATTTCACAGTTGGGACTTCTGGACCAAGAGTCATTGCATAGATGCTGACAATTAACAAGAATATGGGCCCTAAGATATGAGGCCTGGACTGTATGATGAGAGGAAGTTTGCTTTTCATCTTGTACAGCTTGAGTTTATGTGTCAAACTGGGTCCCTAATGATCTGTGACCTCAGATTTACATGTCCTAACAAATTGACCTCAATTTATGTTCAAGTATTCATATTTCACTGTAGAAAAGGTTTTGTTAAAAAGAGAGACTTAAACATTTTGTCTAATAAATGCATCCCTTCCCGAAGTCGGGCAGATAGAGACCTTGTAGAACGTTTAGAAATACAGAAAAATAGAATTAAGTCTTGCTTGCATGAATAAATATGCTCTCTTTTTTCTATCATCTATAAAAAAAATGGAAATAGTGATGATCATTCCATATCCCCAGTAGTATAAAATTGAAGAACTCATGTCAAATAATATTAACATGTAATCTGTCATAACAAATAAATAAATACACACACTTAATTCAACTTTGTTATCACCGCTTCATGTAAATAAGCAGATTCAAAAGTCAAGGCTTATTAGAAAGGGGAAGATCCAATACCTTAGGATCTGCTACAAAATATATTATACATGACCCAGATTATTCCACATTTCATACTAACATATTCAGTTTCTTCCAGCAACAAACAAATATATTTTTCTACCAAAATGGTGATATCGCTAGGAGACAATAACAGGACAATGCACAATGCACGTGAACAAGTCAGGCAAAATAAATATATTAGAGATCAAAATTTTGAAAATGGAAAAGTTGAAATCAAATTAGACCAAGATAATTCAAAGACATATCACTCACCGAACCCTTCCTTGTTCCTCTTGATGAAACCCAACAGATACTTGTCAGTGAGAAGATTATCATCGCTCAAATAATACTCCACCTGCAAAATCAATATAAAAAAAAAAATTCACTAAGTTATGTAAAAAAATCAGCCAATAAAAGCAATTGCTAGAAAATAGTTTATTTAAAGCTTGCAAGATAAGAGAAGAGGTGTTACCTGCTTAACGATCTTGAGCTTGAGATCATCCACCGCGTGGTCGTGGTCGTGGTCTTCGTCTGAGAGCGAAGCATGAATTTCAGGCTCCACAAGTTCGTCGGGATCGGAACCACCATCCTGGTGCGGCGGCGAGAGGGTGGAGCCGGCGAGAGTGGGGCCCTCTTCGCCTTCCATTGAGGAGAGAGAGAAAGAGAGAGAGAGCAGAGAGGAAATGCAAAAACAATTTACCCGCCCTTTTTTTTTCCTGCTCTCTACTGTCTTTTTCTTTCTCAGATCGGGAAACTTAATTGCCACTTGTTTTAAAATTTCTTTTTAGGAAGTGTAATTTTTTTTAAAAAAAAGTTTTTGACTTCATCTAATCTAATCTGTATACTGTATTCTGTAAATAAAATTGTACTTATTTTTGTTTAATTTATTTCGAATTTCACTTTTGCCTTTTTATTTTAATTTAATTTCTTTTGTCTCTTATTTTTTATAAAGTCACGTTAACCTTTTTTTTTTCAAACCTAATTCCATCCACTAACAAAATTTGCTTATATGATAACATAACGAATCTTTATTTACGTGTTATATGATGTGGCCAATTATATTAAACTTGAATTTTGTAGATTCAAAATATAAGGATATCATTTTTCTTCGATGTTTTCTTTCATATCTCATCACTAGCTTTTTCATTAAAATACGAAAAATGATATTTGCACAAGCAAACAGTTTACAAAGTTTTATGCAAGCTATTAAATGAAACTTGAGTTTTATTGTAACTTTTTCTTAATAATTTAGATGATTTCACCTTAAAATTTGTAAAATGTTTATGATGATTAAGTCTGTGTAAGTATTATTATTTCTTAAAAATCTACTTTAACCTTATGAAATTAGTCGAGTGATTGAAAATGTACTCCTTATTTTGACTTATTGAGTCAATACTAGAATAAAGAAAGAATTACACGCTTAAAATTACTTGAAAAAGACTCAAGCTTTGTTTGGTATCATCTAATAAAGTGAATAAAGTAGGAAATTGATTTCTGTTCCCTCTCAATCTCTCCAAAAAGAGAGGGAAAGAATAATGTAAGACTTATGAAAAGGAAAAGAAGAAAAATCTCTTCCTTTCCTTTCCACCCATTTTATATGTACCATTTTATATGTCCAAATATAACATTAGTCTCGATTCATACGAAAGTTAAATCCTTATAAGTTGAACAAGCCCAATTTGCTCACATCTTAGTCTAAAACAATGTAGAGATGAGAACACATGCATTTTTTATTTAGTGCTAATAAGTTGTGAATTAATGATATAGGGAACTAAAAAGGTATCTCACAATAAAGTAATCACGAAAGATACTTGTAGATTTTGTGCATCACCTTCTTGTGAAAGCAAAAAATGACAACATTACAAAATTTGAGATGCACACTTACTCCACATTCCATGCATTCGTGGTAGCTAGGGATAGATACATTTAGAAATTGATTTGGTCGTGGAGTGAAATCTTGAAAGTGGGTATAGCTTTGGATATCGGAGATGCACTACTTACGCATCGTACTCCTTTTAGTCGCATTGTTAGGTACGAAGAATATCTTATTCTAGAGCCAGTGCCTTTACCACAAAGTATGAATAAAAGAACTAAAGACATTCTCTTTCTTTTTTTTTATAGCAAGAACTATAAACTAAAGGCCACGTTCGCGTACAACAGATTTGAAGAAAGTGGCTTTACCAAGTACCAACATTCCCTATACAACAAAACCTATTAGGCATAATCCAAAGCAAACCAAATCAAACCCTTTAAACCAAAACCCAAACTAAACCCAAAATTCCAAGGCCAAGCCTTACTAAGCCAAACCCATCAAGCCCATTTCTTCTGGACCCAGAAAACCAGACCCTCACATCATCTACCACAGGCCCACAAAGAGAGCTCATATCATCACTTCTGGTGTTGTAGTACACACTGAAGAAGGCAATTCTGGTCCTCTCAGCCTTGGCAGTGAAATTGAGGTTAGCACTTTGGAAGGTAGAATTGGAATTTGGGGTGTAATGAATGTTTTGAGCTTGGTCACCTGCAAAGGCCATGACGGCAAGAGGCTGCTTGCATTTGTCATCAGCATGACCCAAGGAGAAGGTTAAGCGGTATGGCTTGTCAGGTGTGGTCTCAACCATTTGTGATATGATGCCTTCCTTGCCTGAGAGCAATTCAATGGCCCTCTTCCCTTGTGGGACAGAGAAATGGTCAGAATCAATGTAGCGGATGGCTCGGTTGGATTCAACTATCCAACCAGGCAGCGAGGAAGTTTCTTCGTCGAGGTTGGTAGGAAGCAGGACTCCCAGTGAAGTGTTCTTGAACATCCAAGGACCTTCTTCAAAATCTCCATTGGTTACTGCATTTTCTGCATAGTTCCAACACACCAAAAATTATACAACTTGAGCAAATTCATCTTACTGTAGTTTGTCGTGATCTTGATATTAAAGTGAAGGATTCAATACAAGCTAACCTCCTTAACAGAATTATTTCTTACTACTATGATGGAAAGTGAAAACTGTACAAAGGAACTTTGGTTTGATGGTCTCATGTAAGATCTCACCAAAACAAGGCATAACAAATAATTTCCCTGCATTGTATGGTCACAATTTTGGTGGGTGACCGAGTTAAACAATTTTAGAATTATTTATTTCTCCCCCCTCAAGTACAATAGACCTCTTAATTACAGCTAGAAGAAAACAGAAAAGTCGAATTTTAAAACCTTAAAAAATCTACTAACAATGCTATCGCTTAATATTAATTTAATCTTAGCAACGGCAAAAACTTCAATAACTGCTCTCAAAATTGCTTTCAAAATCAACCACAACCGGAAATTGTTATTATAAATGTATACTACACATGTCAAAAAGTAAACATAATATTTTTTACCTTGAAATCATTATAAACCAAGAATGTTGTATAGAAAAATATTCTCATATTGTTACACACATAAATTCGCTATCCCTTGTTTTAATTTTCTTATAATTATTAGAAGGAAGAACAGCATTAATCACCTTTCAGAAAAAGCTCACATGTTTTCTTGGCAAAATGTAAATGTTTTGTTCACCCACTCACTCCTTAATAAGAATAATAAGGTAAATAGAAGAGAATGGGCTTTGATTTCCTTCAGTTTGAAGTTTCAAGTACCTTTGGGGTTATCAGGAGTGAAAAGCTTCTTGATAGCAATGTTGTCAATGATGGGCCCACAAGTGGGGTCATCCTCCATACCCGGGTTCTTAAACACCAACCTAACATTGTCTTCCTCGGCATTGAAAGCCCACGCGTAAGGGTCCCACCCCTGCACATTATACAGTGTCTGCAGGTCTATCGTCTGTGATGCAGGTGGCACAGACACGTTAAGGGACTCTAACTGTGCGCACGTGCGAGCCGCACTGAACGTGACGGAGTAGATGGACCCCTTCTCCACCGTTAATTCCTGGCTGATCTCAGCGTCGTTGCCTAGCCTCACCGCGTGTCTACCTTGCGGTATGATGAGGATCATCGTACCTTGTTTTTGCCCCAACTCAACCAGCTCAATTGTGCCGTTTGATTTCCAGCTCGGGATCTCAGTGGGGCCCTCTTCTACCATGGCCTTGCTAGGGAAGCCGTTCGATGGGGATGTCTCAAAATCTCCATTAGCCACTAGGCCTGTCATTGTCAATTCATTGATTCAATCAAATCTCAATTCTCAAGGGCACAAAATTTTCCCTTACAAAATAAAATCTGAATGGTATTGATAAGGTACTAAGGTGCACGATAACACTCCTTTCAAAAAAAAAAAAAGGTGCACGATAACTCCTTTCAAAAAAAAAAAAAGTGCACGATAACTTTTTAATATTGAGTGTGTTAAGTTAGTAATGTGATCATTATTAATATAGAAAATAGTAAAACACAATGATAATCTGCAAAACTAAAGAATCTTAGTTCATCAAATATAATCAGAATTAATATATTTATCAACTCATCAAGTTATCATATTTAAGAGAAAAAAAGTATTACCTAAATAATTTTATTCATTTTTTTATGTAATGACAGTATGTAAGTTTTAACTCATTAACTCCTAAAAAATGTCCAAAACTTTCATGATTAGTCCACTGTTTGTGTTTTGTGAGTTAAATAATCTCATCTCTAATGAGATGTATCACAATGCATAAAGTGGGCTTCCTTTTATGACCAACCAGAATTGACTGGATTGAACAGCATCCAAAACACTTACTCCATAGTAATTAATGTTTTATGCAAGCATAATAGCACACAGGACACAAACATCAAGTATGATAACATGTATATTTTATTTATTTTAAGATTTTTTAAAAAAACGTCAATAAGAATGCCGTTGTCAAGGTATTTTACTATTTTCAATCGGCGAGTGGGCCAGCAGAATCACATTCAAGGTGTTGTCAACAAGCACATGCCCTATCCCACATGCAATTCCAACTGAATGTACTGGTGATAAACATTTATGTTGAACTAACAAGTAACAATATCTGTGTTGCTTCCATATTAATTAAAGCTTACCTATACAATTCTTACAAATTAAGGAGCTAAATACAGATCCCTTTAGTGAAAAGAAGTTCAAACAAAGTACTCTCTATATACAAGAGATTATAGCCTCAATTCTTGATGCTTTTCATGTTATTCTTCCAATTCTCATGAAATTATATATAACATTTTCCATATATAAATGTCTTCCTTAACAATAACTGCTAGATGTTAACGAGCTTATAACTTTGAACCCAAATTTTTATGACTTAAATATGATAGCGATGTGGTGGTTCGATCCAATGTAACTAAAAAAACAATTTTTACCGAAAAAAAAAAAACAATAACTGCTAGAATCCAATAGCAGTGCCCATACTCTTGCCGAGAACACTAGTTTCCAGTAAGAGAAGTGTTATTTGGATAATCTTATCCAAGTATGGACCTCAAGCGTGAGAAAGAGAAAGCCCATGTTACAATAATAAAAAAAGGAACAGCATAAAGCTAAGCTACCCTTGAAAATCAAAATAGTTTTGTGTGTGTGTAAACCAGATATATGCCAAAATAGCCTGTCTATCTATCTACATATATGCCAACTAGCCAACTAGCCAACCAGCCCAAGCAGATAGTCTTATAGATTAGAAGTTCGAAGCACTCTCACATGGGGAAGATTTTCCCAATAATGCCTAAAACGACAAAAATGATGGTGATAAGGAACAAATTGAGCACTGGTCCAGTCCAACAAGAACCAGAAGCCGCGTTGAGCGAGCGGGCTCCACCCCCACCACCGTCTGGTCCCACTCCCACTCCTTTCACTTTGACTCAACAAAAAAAAAAAAGCACTTTTCCTTACTGTGCTTCTCTTTTTTTTACCCACACTGTCTCAGAGTCAGAATAGTGACAAAAAAAGGACAACAATAACAGTAAAGTATTTGGGGTGCTTGCTTACTTTACGGAAAGGACTCTCCAACTTTGTCAAGATTGGTAGGAAAAAGCGTGTGTTGATTGGCGGGAACACCATGTCAATAATGTCATTTCGCATCCCTAGGAAGGAGAAGGATAATCAGAGATTCACAGAGGTCGCTGAATTGGGACCCATGTGCTTACTTGCCTTCTTATTATATCTCTATTCTCTAGGCTGGTTATGATTGTCTTCTCCTATAGTTCTATAATTCTAGTTCTATGTCCTATAAAAGAAAAAACACTACTTTTTGTTCCACATTTGGATTTTGGTATTCAACTCTTGGTCTACATTTCTGGCTTTTCTTTTTTGTGACCAAAATGCGAGAAGAAATCCAAAATTGCAGGGATGGGCGATGTTTTCATTGTTTTGCTATACATTTATTGTAATTTATTTTTCAGATAATCGGTTCATTTATCTTTTTTATTTATTTTTCGGATAATTAGTTCATTCAACTTATATTTTTTATTAAACTCATATAACCACTTCTATAATAAGACTACTTTTTTTTGGTAGAAATATAAAACTACGTTTCCATCACACAAAAAAATCTACGTTTAAATATAATTGTAAGAATTATTTAATAATAGTTATTAAAATTCTAAAAAATTATACATTTTATGAATTTAAAACTAAGAAACACGAAAACAAATAATGACCCTATAACATTAAAATATCTTATTAAAAGTTAATGTTTAAATTTAGATACAAGTCTTCATTTAAAAAGTACGTACTTCACAATCCCATATTCGAAGTATATAAAATACATTTAGTTTTATGGTTTTAGGGGCAAGATTAAGAAAGAGGATAAAGAGATGTAAATTTCCTAGGGCCATTATTAAGTTTGTTTTAGTCAGTATGAGCCATTTTTCCCATTTCACTTCTAAATTATGGAGAAAGAAGAAGTGAGTGACGAGATAAAATCAAAGGCTCCTTCCACTAAGAAAAATGAATTTAAAATATCAATTCGGTGGAAAACGAAATAACAGGTATAACACAATGGAGAGGTTAGAAAAGCGAGAATCACTGATGGGTATTGGGTAGCAAAGGGGAAAGCACGGATTCTGGGTTGAACTTGATGAACAAACAGAAAACAGAACACTTCACTTCATGTGGGACACCTTAATAAACAAAATACAGACTATACTTATTAACAATTCAGCCTTTCAGGGTCCCTATGGGTTTCTGAGCAGCATAGGCTATATCAAACAGAACAGGACCATTACAATGAAGCTCAAGCCTCACAATGTCAAGGGGGGGCATACCCCTCATTCCGCCATCAGTATCACCATGCCAATACCCATCACAAGAGGGAACTAAGCTAAGTTTGAACCCAATAGATCACTCTCTTGGTTTCTATAATTGGTATATCCTTAATGTTCTAAGTTCTCATTTTAATGCAGCCCCAACACTTAAAAATGGTAGCAGATTCACCTGGTAAAAACAACACTCGGAGTTTGCACCACCCACATCCAGAAAGCCATTTCAACCCCTTCTAACAAATATTAGAGCTACCAATTACTAGCATATAGTCTTCGTACCATGGTACTAGACCACGAAAGGGGACGGACAAAAACCCACAAAAATCACACATTTGAGACATAGTAACCAAATTGAAGCACATATACTAATAAATTCGTATATCAGATCTTACCAGCAAAAACCTGGAAATAATAGCCAATTTCTGAAGCAAGAGAAGGAAAAGAAAAACACACAATTGCTATGTATACTTTGTCTAAAGCAAAGAAAGCAGAGGTAGAAAGAGTAGAGATTTTGAAGATGACGTTACCATCTTCTGCCACGGCTGTGAGAGCCAAATGAGGTAGGACTAGAAGCATGAATATGGAGACCCATTTCATACTTGTGGAGCTCCGAGTCATCTTCACGCCCAAATGTTCTCTCTATGCTTGGTTGCTATGGATACCCTGTTTTTGAGGAGCTCAAGGCACAAGGCATATAGGGCAGAGAGTGAGTGAGTGTCCTTTTATCTTGGATTCCAGCCAAGACATTAATCTTTTTTGGTGTTTTATTTAAATTTAAACCATTTTATTCAAATAAAGTTATGATTTGAAAAATCTTGATATTTGACAAAAGGGACTCCTTTAATTTTTTCTAACGAAAAAAAAGAAATAGAAAATGATTTTACCATTTGTGTAGTCTGGTCTTTGGACACATTTTTTTTAATTAACAAATAAAGTGATTTTATTTCATTAATTTGTAGGCTTTTTTGGGGGTTCTGAGACCCCGGTCTCACGGCGGGCCCATTCCACCGCCGTATTACGGCACTCCACAATGTTTACAGTGTTATTTTGGGTTAATAACATTATAAAAGCCTAGAAACATCATGATGACGTATAGCGAGTTGTCACTTTACTGTAATTAGTTTGGTTTTTAAAGTAAATTATTAATTATTAATTTTATAATAAATATTTAAAATTTTATTAAATATAAATAATAATTAATAAATATTTAACAACTTATTATATATATTATTATCTTAAAAATAAATAAATATCAAAATAATTCCTTTATGTTTATAGTTGGAATCGTGGTTGTGAAAATTAAACCACATCGACTTATAAATGATTTAAAAGCTGGTGCAATCAGGCTTATATAATCGGATGTCAAAGAATTGATCTTAAAATCATTGAACCAAGAGAATTGGTCTTAAAATCGTTCAACCATTCACAGTTTCATTAGTTGAATCAGTTTACTTATTATTTACAATAAAATTCACTAAATGTAGGAGATGAGATTCAAAATTGGGACACTTCACATGCTTCAATGCTAAGCTAACCTTGTTTTTGTTTGTTATTGTTAGAAATATTATGTTTATAATTACTTCATTATTAATATTATCGTTACTATTTTAATATTTCTTATTAAAATTAATTTTAATATATTTACATACCTCATATTAAAAGAAAAATGCTATAATTTTGAATAAATATAAAAATTATTTAAAATATCAAATTTTCTCAATTTATGTTTATGAAAATCAATGATATTGATAAAGAAAAAGAGAACTACTCGGGAATCCGGACAAATTCATCTCAGATGTAGTCCAGAAAGGAAAAAGATGTGAGTCTCATATTATTTTCTCTCTCAACCAATTATTTCTATTTAACAAATTATGTTCGATACCTAACTGTTCGGTTTGTACCCAGGGTGAAAAATTCAGACTCTCTAGAATTATTCAAAGAAAACTATGATATTTTTATAATATATATATATATATATTAAAAATCATATTACGGTTTGACTACGATTAAACCATTAAACAGTGAATCAGTCACTTTTACCGGTTCAATGATCAGTCTAGTTTTCAGAACCTTTTAATTTGAATATTAATAGTAAATGTATAAAAAATCCTTTCAATTTTATTTAATATATGAATACTTTTATGCTATAATTATGATAATTAATTTTGTAATTTTTTATTATGATTAATTTATCATATTCGTTAAAAATAAAATAAAATTATTTTTAAAATTTTCATAACGTTATTTATGATATATAATTTGTTTTTATTAATTTCACTTCTAAGTTGTTACAATGCTAAAAAGTTGTTTTGATTTTTGATTGACTCTCCTCGTAGATAGCTCTGTGCCTATGTGGTTTCACTTTTACAGGTTTCTAGGTTCGATTACTAATCTACGATATCAATCTATACATACAAAGGTACAGGTTATAAGAAACTGATTTGTGAGACCAGTTCATTAGTGCGTGTTTGGCTGGACAAATGCTCGTTTAGCCCATTCAAATGAGCTTTTCACTTTATTTTGTGATGTTTAGAAACATCACGTTGAAAGCTCTTTCATTTCAATTTGTCCTAAAACTTAAGTTTGAACAAAAACAACATGGACTTGCTTTTGCACTTAAACAATTCTCATTGGAGATTTTTATAGCTAATATTGAATCCTCTAAGGTTCAATCTTTCTACAATAACTTTCTTTCTTTTGCGTTTGAGCAACCCCCGTTGGAGAATTTTATAGCTAATATTGAATGCTCCAAGGTTCAATATTCCCACAATAACCTTCCATTTTTTTCATTGCGTACTCTTCCAAATCAAGCATCCAAACTTGTCTTGGTGTTGTTCTTGAAGGCCTAAGACCATAATGATCTAAGCACTTTTCTCGAAGGCCTTATAGAGACACGTTAGACATGCAATTAGGCCTGGTCAAGACCAGGTTTGAGCAATCTACAAATGGTAATGGCCAAAATGAGATAAAGCACTGTGAGCAAACCCAGATAGCTGGAACACAAAGAATAAGAGAACCTTGCTTCCATTAATCCAAAAAGAGAAGAGAAAAGACAACAAAGATAATTAGAAATGGTGAACTATTGTGCATGTGTGCAAGAGTGAAGAGGAAGATGTGTGCGTAAAGCCACAAACAATGGTTGAGATGTAAATACATTTGTGTCAATGATTTCTCCTCAAAGTTTCACCACCACAAATGACAAATGAGAGTTTCTGTGATAGTGTGAATGTGCAGTCTTACTTTCAAAGATGACTTAATATGACTTTTTGGGAATAATTACAAAAATAATAGATAAAAAGGATAATATAAAGAAATAATATGAAGCTTATATCTTTTTTTTATTAATTATACATCGAAAAGTAATTTTGAATAATACTATCAAAACAATATTCATTTTGTCAAAATCACTTTTCACATAAAAAGATTTTCAAATATAAATTACTTTATTGCAAACTCACTTTTAACGAAAATTAAGTTTGTGAAATCAAGTTCATCAAAAATTGTGTTTGTAAAATCTAATTCAAATACACACTTAGACATAGCTCATATAATAGATTTTCAATTGCATTCTCATGTTTATGCTGCTCTATCTTTTTCGTCATCTCTCCCTTTCTTCAAAGAGGCTGGTAGATAAGAGTGGTTCATACTCTTAGAGGAGCTAACTATTATGCAGACTTCCTTGTGAAACATAGAACTTCTGCCTAACTTATAGTGAAAAGTTTGAACATTGGTTATAGCCTGTCCGCATCTCCGTTACTTATAGCGGATAGTTTAGGTGTCTCCTACTTAAAGAGGATATATTTATCTTTCCTTGTACATTGGAAAATCTTAATTTTAATTTATACATATTCAATCTTAAAAGTTTTTTTTTCAAGTATAAAACTATTTTTTTCTTCAATTTTTCCTTAATTAAATAAAATTAATGACAACTTTTCTGAATTTTATTTTAAAATTCAATTATCTCACTTGTTGCAGGCCCTCTTCCGAAATTGCAACATATATTATTTTTGTGAATTTTGTCACCAGCGAATCAAATAAACTATTAACATGTGAAATCACATTTTACGAATGATTGTAAAGCTAACTCGCAAAATTAGATAAAAATATTAGTATTTCATGAGAAAAATAATAAGTTTGATCAATGAATTACAATAGTAAAATTTATAATTAGTTAATTTTTTTGGTACAAGTTAATAATTTTTATTAACAATATCAAATTTTTTTATTGATAATCATGGGCTTACGTGAGGCATTATTTATTTTTGTATAGTAAATGCATCTTCAGGTCATTTGGTGGTGGGAAATTAATTAATTTTCTTAAGTGTTAATTTAAGGTTCAAATTCGAGTAATAGCCAAAGTAAAAAATATATTTTCTTAATCACTAAACCAACGTATTAAATTGAGTTTACAATTTAGTTTTTAAAAGGCACCTCACTTAAGAGAATGGTTGTTTTAAAACTACTCAATTTTACTCAATGTGATACTATGTGTTTAAATCTATTGTAATCCAGTCATCTACATCACTAAATATAACATGAAAAATAAATTTAATCAAATATAGAAATAATAAAACAAATATTAATAACTCAACCTATTTAAATAAAATTACTTTTCATGTATTCAAATTAATTTCTTCATATGCATTACAAATTTGTTCATATGATATATGACATGACTTCTGTTGCATTTATTTTTAAATTATTTCATTTTTATAATTGTACAAATTTTTTTTAGGCAATTTGATCTTAGTGGAAAAAGGACATATTAATTAAATGTCAGAATAAAAATAGAAAAAATGTAGTTGGATTTGTAATTAATTTGTAAAGAATATATACATATATATATATATATGTATATATATATAGACATATATATAAGACACTAAAAATCACCACTATTTTATGTTATGGGTTAGGGTAAGTTGAGACCTGAGGCTCAAAGGTTTCACTTGTCACCCTAGTGTTTGTTCATGGGAGAATAACTTAAAACTTTTTCTTGGTAAAAAATTAGACAGTTTGGTTCGTTTTAAAAGTTAACCAATCATTCAACTAATTTAACCAATAATTTACATACAATTAACCAATAATTTATCTTTATTTTGATACTTAATATGTGATTAACTGTATGTAAATTATTGATTAAATTAGTTGAACAATTGATTAATTTTTAAAATAAACTAAATTGTCCAACCTTTCTACCAAACTAAACTTTTAAGTGATTCTCCCTTTGTTCATAAGCCGAACTATGGGGAATCCTACTGGGTATTCAAATGGCTTGGACTGATGGTCATAGGTAAGTGAAAATTGAGAGTGATTCTTCCTCTGCTCTTTATGCTATCACTAACTGCTCGCGTACTTCTTCCCCTAATGACCAGCTTCTTTGAAAGATTTTGGCCCGAAGTCTAGGACCTAAAATTTATAGTTTATCCACACCAAGAGAGAAAGAAATAGGTGTGTAGACTGGTTGGCTAATTGGAGTATTTTTAGAAACTATGGTTATAAAGATATGTAGTTTCCTCCTCCAGACTTTAGGTTTATTACTCATGCCGACGTTATAGGGGCTAACTTATTCCGTGTAATTAATTACTTTTGTTTCTCGGTTTCTTCTCTTTGGGATTTTCTTTTACCCCTTCAATGTATATATATAAAAAAAAATTACAGCTCGGGGTACACATGATTTGCTTTAGAAAATATAAATTATAAAAAAATAATTTGAATTTATATCAAAAGAAAAAAATTAAAAATTTCTATATAAAAATCTATAATTATTTATACACGGTTATTAATCTTTTTATTTATTTATCGTTTATAACATAATACTTTCGTGTTTAAAAAGAAATAGAATCCAAATCCTTATAATTATTTTTTTCGAATTTATTTCCTATTGGGTCGCTCTCTGTTCTCTCTTCTTCTTAGTATCACGCCGCAACCCTCGCATTGCAGGCGCAGAGCATAACGCCGCCGTCACTTGGTTTTTCCGGCGACGGCGAAATCGTCACTCCTTCCGACGAAGGTGAGTCCCATATGTTGCTGCACTCTCTCTCTCTCTATTTCTCTCTCTTCTGGGTATATTCTTTTTCTCGCTAGCTTTGTCATGACATCTTCTGGGTATATAGCAAGTGTAGTTGTAGAATTCTGAATGCTAATAATTATTGTATTATAACAGTTTAGTTATGCTACATGGGTCCATTTTTTAGTCCTAAAATTTCATGCGGTCATGGATAGGCACCCACAACAAAATAATATATTGATGGAATTAAGGTTTGACTTGAAACTTAGATTCCACATTTACAACTATTTTTGCTTATCACCAAATCAATCTAACTTGTATGAAAGGTAAGCTCCATTTTATGTTGCTTTTACAATGCTGATGCGTTTGTTAATGAGAGGATGTTTTGAAGATGTTAGATGTGAATCTAATTGCAAGGATAAATGCTAAACCAGCTTATGCAATTGAATTTTTTAATTGTGTTCTTTGTATCTATTTTTAATCTTTGTTTTGTGCCTAGGATTAATTGTCCAGGTTGGGTCAAACAAAGGGGGAAGAAGGAGAAACAAGAAAATGTTTTTCCACATAGTATTGGAGCGAAATATGCAGCTGCATCCACGTTATTTTGGCCGTAACCTTCGCGATAATCTTGTTGCCAAGCTAATGAAAGATGTGGAAGGCACTTGCAGGTTATTCACCTTAAGATTCTTTCAGTATTTATCTCTTTCCTAGAAAATGAGTGGTGGAAAATTGGAAAAGAAAAAGAAATATAATTTTTTAAGTTTTCCATAATTAGGGAACATGAGTTAAACAATTAAGGTTTTCTTTTAGAGTAAACTCCCATTTTGGTCCTCGGAAGATTTTTCTGACATCAATTTGGTCATCGAAAGAAAGATGAGTGACATCAATTTGGTTCTCCAATGATATTTTTTACCATCAAGTTACTCCAAACAGTACCAGTCCTCCACCCCCAGCGGCAACATCAAGCATGGTGATGGCCGGTCTAAAGGTGGTGGGATTGGAGGTTACATGAAGATGGCTCAAGACTTCATGACATGAGATTCAACCACTGGCCCACACTCAACAAAATCAGATTCATATGGTGATGATGGTCGTTTTGTAGGAGGGTATGGGGGTGGTTGTTCTGGTGGTGGGTATGTTGATTCTTTGTATATGGCTTGGGGATTTTTTTGTATATGGTTTGGGGAATTTTTTGTTATTTCTCTTGAACTAGATGCCAGCATGTTGACCACGTCACCATTTAACGTCCCACCTCAAAGAAAATGTGCCTAATCAGACATCAACTAACAGTCTCTTCACAGACCTCAACGTTTGGACTAACTTGATGGTAAAAATGTCATTAGTGGACCAAATTGATGTTACTCATCTTTCAAGCACCAAATTGATGTCACCAAAATCTTTCAAGGACCAAATTGAGGTCACAAATATTTCGAGGACCAAATGGGAGTTTATTCTTTCTTTTATTAGGAAACTTTAGTTTTGGTATGTAAACTTGCAATCTCTCTTTTCCATGCCCTTGAGCCCTTTTTTATATTTTTACTGCAAATGCTAAGCTTCTCAGGATACTCAAAGATGTTAAAATTAACAGCAACTTGAAGAATAAGTGCTAAGTTGTCTTTGGTTTCTCTCTCTCTCTCTCTCTCATAAGCTTTTTTTTTCCCCTTCTGGTTCTTGATTAAAGAAGAAAATGCAATAGAATTGCAATTAGAAGGATACCTCAAGAGTCCAGATAGAAACAATTTCAATTGAAACAAAGGGACATCAAAACAGTAATGAAACCCCAAGCTCAAACAACATAGACTTGAGTTGAGAAACCCCCACTCTGGCCCTCGGTGTTTTTGATGCAGTATTGATTTTGCGCTGTGTTATTTTGAACTATTTCTAACAAATATCACAAATTTCCACATATATGAAGTTTTTTGTTTATGGACATGAAACAGCAGCAGACATGTTCTCCCCAGTTATATATGCTTCATAATGATAACTTTGTTTGTGCATTTGATTGGAACAAAATGCATGCATCTTTAAGGGAGCCTTCTTGCCCCTAAATTTGCTTTTGGATAGGATTCTGCTCTTAGTTTCTCTTTGGTGTTCTGCCCATAGGTGCTTCAAGGGAGTTTCTATGTCCCATATGCAAAGTGACTAGGCAGCCCTTCTGCACTCTTATTTTTATTTTCTTCTTGTTATTCTCTGCTCTCTTTGTACTTGCCTTGTCTTTTCTCTAATAAAATTTCTTTTTCTATAAAAAGAAAAACGATATCTTTGTTTTAAGGCCTAAGGATTTCAATCTCATCGCAATATAACTCTAATGTTCCTAGAGACAAACTCATTTGAAAGCAATCAATTTTTTGCATTGACATATGTGCTATTAGTTATTTAATATGGTATATAATTTAGATAGTAGAAAAGTGCTTGTGCCTGTAAATATCTGGTTTGGACTTTGGACAGATGTCACATTTAGATTTTCAAATTGATGCAGTGGTCGACATGGATTTGTGGTGGCGGTGACAGGAATAGAAAACATTGGGAAAGGGTTAATTCGTGATGGGACGGGGTTTGTGACATTTCCGGTAAAGTACCAGTGTGTTGTCTTCAGACCATTTAAGGGGGAGATCTTAGAAGCTGTTGTTACTATGGTGAACAAGGTTTATACTATTCCTTTGTCTTTAGGGTAATCTAACAGTCTATTGTGTGGAGATAGTGGTTTGTTATTGTTGAGTTCTATCTGTGCAGATGGGATTTTTTGCTGAAGCCGGACCTGTCCAAATCTTTGTTTCAAACCATGTAAGGTTTTTGTCTTTTATAACCTTCCATTGAGAAATGGTCTCTCTCATCTGCATGTTATACCTAAAAGGTTTTTATTATTTTGCTTTGTTTTTGACGTTGAAATTGTGCTTAATCATTTATTTTCTTGTCATTGGAATGCCATGCAAATTTTTGGCTATGTCAATATTAATTTTATGAGCGAGGTTTTGGTTGAAATAAATGGGAGGTAGAGTTTGTTATGATTATGCCAATCTAATTTCAATTCTAAGATAATGATGTTTGATTAACATGAAATATTTTACCATGAAATGAATTATGCAACCAGAAATTTTGTTGTGTTAATGGACTTCTGTAACTAGTAGAACTTGCTGTGTTTGGGGCCAGAATAAAGATGACTATGCAAACTGGTGATTAGCTCAATTAGAAAATAGAATTAGTGCATGAAAACAGGTATCTGAATCATCAGAACAATTCCACGTATTGTTTTTTTTCTGAAGATGACTTCATATGAGGATTTTGGGTTTTGATCTTAACTGAAACTAATTCTTCCTCTAATTGTCTTCCAGTTAAGGAAATATGTTATTTTTTATCAAAAGGAGGAAAAATGTAGGAGTGCAAAGGAGAAAAAGATATAACCTATCTAAAAATTTTCTTTCATATTTGAATAATTGATTGCTGTCCAAACTTCTCACTTTCAAGTTGCAAAGTACATATGCTCTTCTAGATAATGAGTGGGAGAAACGATGACTTCTTGTTTTGTCGTACTGACTAACTGCTCCAGAAGCCTTTATCTCCAATACAATTCCTGTCTTAGAAGGCTGTTTCATGTATGAGAATGGTTTTGATTGGTTTGTGGTAAGTAATCAAAAAGGCTAATTTTCTTGCATGGATACAGGTACGGGTACGGTGAACAATAAAATTTCTAAAATTAGGATACGTGTACAGGAGGTTATATTATATAATAATATGAAAATCAAGTAATCATATCAAGTGATAAATACCATTTTTACAACATTCTAACCCTTAAGTTTTCAACAAAACTCCATAAAGTACATTGAGCAAGCAAAAGATACCTAAAGAGGATACAACTTCTGAGGTAGCCCTTCATATTTGAATGGTTGAAGTAGTTGTGTGTTTCATTTAGTAACAAACCAAAAAAACTTAGTAGCAAAACATTGTGTTTTGCATAAACCGGCTGGTACTTGAGTCATACTAAGTTGTATTGAAACGTACTCAATAGCAAATATTTTTTAAAAATTACTTAAGTGTACTGGGTACGTACTCATCAACACCCAATAAGTACTTGTACCGGATACGTACCCTGTATGGGTATGTCAGCCATATAGAAGTACCCGTGCATCATAGCTAATTTTCATGCTTTAAGTTGTGATGTGAATTTAGACTTCACTAGATATTTCTGTTTTACATCATTGTATTTATTCATTAGTTTTTTCTGGTTCCAACTTGGTTTATTTCTATTGTGATAGCATGCAGATCATCTAAATCGCAATTGGCTCTCTGTATTTTATCATACATCTCAGATCATTTAAAGTTTCAGATATAATATCTGCAATGAAGATAATTTATGTCATCACTTTGCAACTGGAAGTGCTTCAAAGCCGTAACTTTTAATATATTTGTGTCTGTAAGACCCCACCTTTTTTTCTCCTCAGTTGATTCCGGATGATATGGAGTTCCAGTCTGGAGACATGCCAAATTATACTACTTCAGATGGATCAGTATGTATCATTCATAACTTCTCCTTGGAAAAGGAGAGGAAATTGTTTTCTTTTTGTTTATTATTATTATTATTATTTTTTGGGTATGTTTTGGTATCAATCAGTTGGTCTCTTGCAGGTTAAGATTCAGAAAGATAGTGAAGTGAGACTAAAAATTATTGGGACTCGAGTGGATGCTACTGAAATTGTATGCCCTTATATATTACATCTTTTACTTCATTTTTGCAAATGCTGTGAAGGTAGTGATAAAAGTGGTGTTAATTTTACATCTCTCAAATTGTAGCTAGTAACTTATGCCTTGTTTGCTAGTAATTTGCTGCTGTGTTGATAAGTCTTTGTATCACTATTTTAAAACATAACACTTTTCAAAAGTAATCAATATAGAATGGTAAAGTTACTACCTAGCAAAGTATAAGTTACTAGCTACCATAAGGGAGGTGTAAAATTTACCACACTTTTGTGGTATGCAGGAATCATTACTGCTCTGTGCTGCAGTTTTACTTTATTAGTAAGATGCAGAAAACACACTTGAACCTTGTGAGAAAATTATGAACATAAGCATTCTTGTTTCTCCAAATTCTCCAGTTAATGTATGCACTGAGAATGATAATATTTTTACCACCTTGTTAATGTTATGTATTCTGATTGTTCCTTCCATGATTATCTTGTATGCCATGTGTGCAGATGTCTTAAAAGAACTCATGATGCCAATGGCTTTGTAGCCTAGTGGCAGGTTTAGGAAGCATTCTGGGTTCTATTCCTAATGTGTTTTGATATTCATGCTTAGCCTACGTTTTCCCCTCCCCTCACCCGGTCCTAGATCCTCCCTTACATGGTTTTTTTCTTTTTCTTTTTAAATAACTCGTGATTGGTGTCAATCTTCAGTATTTAAAGTGAGAAGTGCAGAACTATTAAATTACTTTTGCCTTTGGATGTGGGATATTTATCTGGTTTTTAGCTTCCAATGATGTTTTTCTAGAACTCATTTATCTAATATCATGCATTACCCTTTTTTTTTTGTTGCAGTTCTGCATTGGTACCATAAAAGATGATTTCTTGGGTGTGATCAACGACCCTGCAACAGCTTAAATGCACCTTTCTGTACCCTTCTATTGTGTAGAGTTTGCATGGCATGGATTGTTACACATGAAATCTTTCAGATATCATGTTGGTGTAACTATTGCTGAAAGTACTAGGTCGTCAATGAATTACCTGGTTGCTGTATCAAATTCTCTTTTTAATTCACCTATATTTCTGCTGCTGTATGTATATTAATTAATAGTATTGGGCTCGGTGTTGCATTACTCGACAACCTTCTTTATTTTGCACCCAAAATTAATTTGCCAAGCCAGAAATAATTATTCCATCATCACAATGTTACAATTAAATTTGGCCTCCAAAATAACGGTGGCTTCTACCGTGGAGAACTATAACATGTGGTCCACCCATGAGTCAGTAAAATAACAGGTAATAGTAGGTTGCCAATCCTTTACATATTTTTAAAAAAAGCCTTTTGTATTTACAAATTAGACCCTTAAACCTTAATAATTGTTAAATAGTTAATAACCTGAATAACTTTTAAAATATAAGTCTCCAAACATAAATCACGTTAGGACAAACCCACTTTTAACTAAAATCAAGTTTATAAAATCATGTTCATCTAAAATTAAGTTTACAAAATCTAAACAAATATTGGCGTCTTTTCTCTTTAACTCCCAAGAGAAATGCTCTGGCTCTGCTCCTATGTAGTAACATATCTACATCATTGCTCTTCGTTATCAATTTTAGCCATATGTGTCGTGGGAATTTCTCCAAATTCGTGATGATGAAAAAGTTTATAATCTTGTTTAGCGAGAAACTAAATTGTCTAACTGCCTTGAGAAATTGAACCAATATCTATTGTTTCCCCTATTCATCAATAAGGCTTGGAGGAGCATGATATTGAAAATGACTATGAAATTAACTAATGGAGGACAGGATAGAAATTGACTTCAAATCATATATCAACATCAGGTTTTGTGACTATTTAAGATGCGTTTTAGTGAAAAACAAGTTAAAATATATAAGAAAAATAATAGACATAATGTAATAAATAGTTTGTGCACTAAATTAATAAAAATTTCTTGTTTTAAAATTTTAATTTGATTTTACTAAATAATTTTTGTCAAAATAACCACATATTCTTATTTATTCATTACAAAAATTTAATATGCATTAAAAATCTCTTTAATATATACACCATAATATTTTTCTTAAATGCTTGTGACCTAATATTTAAATTATGCTTCTTTGTTATATCTCAGTTGATTGTACAAAGAGTCTTTTTAAACAAAAAAATAAATAAAAATAATCTTTATTAGACTATACATATTATTCATATGTATAATCCTTATCTTTACGGTAGTGTGGTCACGTCTGGTATATACTTGTAAGACAAGATAATATTGATAACTAAATTTTCTTTTTTGGATAAAAGTTTAGGAGGAGAAGTTGCCTCATTCTAATGTTAGGACATTTCACAAGTCCCATCAAGAGTTTATAGTAGATGAGACATTTTATATTTTTTAATATTTAGATATTTTTGAATTTCGAGAGATTTAAAATAATAAAAAATTAATGTTATAAAATAATCTATAATATCGATATTGTAAAATTTTTAAAATACTAATTATTAAAATAATCAAGTGGATTTCTCATTAATCCTGAAAGCGGCCTAATATTTATGTTTTTGTAAACCAACATTTTAAATATGTTTAATTAGATTTCTTACTATATGGTTTGGGCTAAATAAATAATAATTTAAAATTAATTATACACATCATTAATTTTCTTTTTTAATTCAATAGAATGCATAAATTTTAAATCAATACAAAGATAAGATTTTGAAAAATGTTAATAAATTGTGTAAAATAATATTCCTTTTGTGCAACAGCAAAAATAATGTTGCGAGCTGCTACAATCTTAACAATCTATGATTTTTTTTTTCAAAAATGGCTATGGCATAAGAGCTTTTTCACATGAGAAAGAAGAACAAAAAATAACAATATTTTATTGGGAACAAACTTGTAATATTTTACAAAAAAAATAATAAACTTTATTGGGGTCTAACTTATAATTTTTTTATTACAGGTAACCTATACTAATGGTATCTGATTTGCTCTGATCTAAACCATCCATTTATTTTATATTAAATCTAACGGTTTATAATCGATGGTCCACCGATGAACCATTTAATTGTTGGTTCACCTTAGACGCCACCCAAAATAACAGTATCATTTGTTCAACTTTGGGCTCCAGAACTAATTTTGGACTCCCCCAAGTAATTGTGGGGTAGTTGCGCGAAGAAGCAAGATGTTTCAATACTAAAATTGTTAGTATGAGGCCAGTGAAAAATGAAAGCCCATTGTTGTAGTGTCATAGTCTGGGCGCAGGCTTTTCTAGATATATTGTAACTACATAAAATGAATGATTACGGTTAAAATAGGCATTACTCATATTGTTACCTTAGATTTTTTTTTTATATATATTTTACATTCATACGTGGCTCATTGCTTTATTTATTAGTGTAGATGAGTTGAATTAGAATATCAATTGTATTAAAGAGAAAACTAAGAAAAAGTTTCATAGGTACTTGTGGTGTTATTCTCTTATTAAAATGTAATTTGTATATTATTTTTTACACACATCATCCTCACTTTTGATGTAAATGTATAAAAAATAATACACATTATATTTTAATTGAAAAATAACACCATAAGTACTTATAGAATTTTATCTAAGTTTTGTCCTTGTATTAATTTAATATAGGAGGAGAAAAAAGATGTACTATTGGCCACAACGAACTGGCTTTAACAGCTTAACTAAGTGGTAATTGCCATGTACCACGTAGGTAAGGTGAATATTATGGGTTAAAACTTGAAAGGGGTGAAATGGAAGCCAAGCCCATAGCCCCATCCGAAAGACATAATTAGTACATTGTTACACAGTTTGGCACACAAAAAACAACCTATCTAGAAATGCTCTCCATGTACAAAGATGGATTCCTAAACAAAATTAACAGCGGATAGGATTACACAAAATCCTAATTCTATTTCTGTAACTGATGCTACCACCATCATTCTATGGCCAATCAAATTCTGGATAGGCATTGATCAAATTGAACAAACAAACAGTCACAGCTATCCAATGCGGGAAAATGTTTTTTTTTTGTGGGGGGGGGGGGGGGCGCAAAGAATTGGACATGGTGGATCCAATCATCAAGCTTGGATGGAAATTGGAAGGGGTATTGGACAGAATAATGGAAGTGAAAGTGAGGTATGATTGCGCAGAATCCTATGTACTATGTAGCATACATAGAGCGCAAAATCCTGTGTAGCATACATAGAGCATGGGATGCAAACCAACGAAACAAATCCAGACAGAGACAAACAGAGCTTTGTCCGATGTCAGTGTCTGAGGCTGAGAGGAGGTTCAGAGTCAGAGTAATGCCTCTCATCTTTCTTTATTAATCTAATGCATTGACTTCATTGCAGTTACATTTCTTTAATCTATCTATGTTTAATATTTGTTATGATCATAAATAGAGTAATTATTTTATTTTGTTCCAAAAATTAATATGCTAAAAAGAAGACACGAAGGAAAAGAAAACTAAGAATAATTTAATGATAATAATATCTTTATATAATAGTAATATACAATAGCGATGATAATAGTGACAACGGGAGTGAGAGTGATGATAAAAATAATAATAATGACAATTGTAACAATAGTACAATATAATAGTAATTACTGTCACAATAATATAATGATGATGATCACAATGATGATACAACAATGATAACTATAGTAATACAATGAGATTAGATTAGGGATCTCAATAGGTTAGGGCGGGAGCGGGGGAGTTCCCACTCCTGTCCCCGCTTCTCATATTTTTCTCTGTCTTTGTTTTAGATCTTCGTTGTGGGGAGCTTTTCTATCCGTCCCCGTCCCCATGCATTTCCATGGATTCCCATGGGGACCCTGATTATTTATAAAAAAGTTACAAAATTACAAACTAAAATCTAATAAAATTTTAAAAAACTATATAAAATTAAATTATTAAATTTAAAGTTATATCATAATAAGTTCAAACTTAAATAATACAATCACAATATTCAAATTAAATAAAAAACATATGAAAATACCAAAATATTATTAGTATTTATGATATATAGCACACATAATAAATGATATATATGTAATCTACTCGAGCGGGGACCCCACGGGACGAGGGGTATGATTCCCATTCCCGTCTCCAAATTACCTTCGAGGAGATTTTGTCTTCTGTCCCTATCTCAGCGGGAAAAAATTCCTTACTTGCGAGGTTTCGAATGGAACAGTCCTCGCGGGGATCCTCACACACGAATAGAAATTGACATCCCTAGATTAGATGCAATGAGGATAATGCTACTCAACCTTAGTATAAAAAAATTAAAGGGAAAGAAGAAAGATTTTTATGGATAAAAAAAGAGAGGTATTTTTCACCCTCAAATAACTAGTAAACCTTCCAAAAGGAAAAGAAAGTTCTCTTTGATCAAAGTTCCTCTCTTTTTCTCTCCTCTGATGAAATCCATCAAAACTAGTAAGCTTTTTATTTATTTATTTTATTAATCACGAACTTCAAACAAAGGATTCATTTTGTTTTCATTATATAAGTGTTTTTTTTCTTCACATAAAGTATGTTTTGTACATTTTTCAAAAATAAAGGTAAAAATTTAAAATATGTGTTAAAGTATGTTTGATTAATATTAGTGTACCTAAAATGGAAGTAAACAAATTTAAGAATGGATTGATGAAAATCACTTCAAGGTTCCAAATTAAAACTTGAGTAAACATTCATTTTGGTCATTTGAAGATACAATGGTTATCAGTTTGGTCATCCGATAATAAATACATCAAAATGATCATTTAATATCAATTTGATATCAAATTGGTATTTCAATGTCATTTTTTGACATTATATTAGTCTTTCAATGTCATTTTTATATCAAATTGTTCATCTAAAAGTACTAATTTAATGTAAAAATTATTAAAAAATCTAATTGATGACACTTGTAAATTTAGAGAATTAAAATGTGTGTTTATTCTAAAAATTTTGAAGCTGATTCAAAACCTCCACATCCTAGTTACCCGATACTCAAAATTTTTGTTCATTCAGTCTCTTTCCCATTCCAAACACATTTTAAATTTCATTTAATTAAAATTTTCAAATCAATTGGGATCCATTTTTTGATTAGGTCTTATCATATCAACAACAATGAGATCCTTTTTACCTACATTGTATAGAAATGAAAACCTATAAAATTATATGTAATTGAATCAAAATTATCCCAACAATTTTTTTTTCTTATCAAAATTTATTGTGACTATTACTGCTACGACCCTTCTTCTCCTTGTTTTTCTTGTCTTCTTCCTGGAAAGGAGAATCTGGTGTAGTAGGTGGCGCGACTTGCGAATATGCAAACTTTAACTATCTTCAGTCTTCGCTACTTTAGGATTTAAGAAGCAAATCAGTCTGATAATTCCACTATTCTTCAGTTTCACACACTTTCAAACAATGATATCATTTAATAATAAAGAAAAGAGTTGAGCAAGGGGAATATATTTATAAAAGAATGAATACAAAAAAGAGCAGAACAGTTCTGTTAACCTATAACAAGTTGTCTTTTTCTTTATTTTTTTCAATGTTAGTCTCCTTGAGTTGACACTCAGTTAAAAGACAAATCTAATTATGAGGTTCTATTTTTTTATTTGGTTTGTTTTTTGACCTCTTTCTTTGATCTTCACTTGTGGGACATCAATCATGGGATTCACCCCACATTGTGGAAAGATACTGCTGGCACCTGCTGCAACAACTGCCATTCACGTACAACAAATCTGGTTCTGCCCTTTTTGTTTTTCCTGTCATGGATAATTTCTTGGCTGTGGTCCCGTCACTTGGCTTCAGATTGTGTCTGTACTCCACTACGACTTGTTCAAAAACTTCCACCTCAAACATGTTCAGCTTCAGCTTGGGGTTCATGTGGTCTCTCACAAATGCAAAGGCCAATTGGTCTCTTGGGTTAAACGCCTCCAACTCATTGAACATAAGGCAGGAGAATAGGTTACTTCCCTGTCCATGTTTCCTCATTATCAGAGCACTGTCTGGCACATCTGCCAAAACCAGTTAAAAAAAAAAGGCATAAATTTTTTGTACCCAGAAGAAGGCATCATTTTTGTATCCAGATGCAGGATAAGATATAGCTAACAAATGCAGAGCCAAAGTGGAAATAAAAATAAATCATTGAAAGGACAAAATTAGGGAGGAAGAAGACAAACGTCTGCATGTGAGTCTCACAGCCCAAATGTTTTGAAAAACTAAGCTGATGTGAGCTCCTGTGCCATAGATTGCAAGATCCAAAGCTTTTGGACCACATCTGAGGGAGAAGCATTACTACTTTTGGACAAAGATTTTAGAGATTTACTTTTATTATGAGATGATAATAGAAACTTAATTAATGCAACCTTTCTTCCTCCTGGAATCTGAAATCTTACGCTTGATTCCTTGAAATGAAAAAGAAACCTAATAGAGTAGCACCGTAGCAGTAAAAATTTGAATAGGTGCTAAAATCGCGTAGCTAAGACCTTGGATGAGTTTCATAGCCCCGTGTCATTGAAAAGTATTATAGATAAACTGCTCCTATGGAAGAATTAAGAAACCATCCTCAGACGAGCATTCCCCATTGAGGAAATTACAGGGCTTACAGTCCACAGTATATTTATTGTCAACGGATGAGCAAAACTTTGCACCGTTCCAACCTCGCACTCTAATAGATTGGAATTTGGAATTTGGAACTTATTACATAAATTGAGTGGACTTGCAAAAGTTAAGTGCAAAGAAATTCAATTATATATGGTATAAATCCTTTTCTAAAGTTCATGACATTATAGGCTATGTAAGTTTGGATTGGATCAAACTTGTTATATACAAGAAGTTAATATAAAAAACAAGAATGTATAGTTATTAGTTACCTGAGGCATAGGGCAGCTTGCTGGGACTCCATGGTTGCAATCCATTTTCACAGTATGTCTCCATTTGCATCTTCAAGGCATTGACATCCCACCATTTCTTCCACCTTGCAGTTGCCATTGCTTCTTCCATGGTATGAACATAATATGGGTGTTTTGATATAGCCATGTCTGCATTCTCAGATATAACAAGTGAATAAATCAACAACAATGGATCAACCATTAGTTGCAGCTTTGCATCTATCCAAATGCTGAATTGGGAATTTGGGAATAGTCTATGTACTAAATATTTCGGTATGACCCCATTCATTGCTGGGTTCTGATACAAATCCTCTTTTGAAACCTTCACAATCCTCCATACACCTATCTTGTATTCACTGGATTTTATTGAAATCAACCCATGATGTTCAAGCCCTTTGAGGGTAACATCTTCTATGAACATGAAGAAACACACATTTTCCAGTGTTTTGGACCCAAGGCCCCTCGGTTGCCGGATTTTGTCATGGTCATTGAAGATTGCTGAAACTACAACTACACTGTCACACTTTTCCATGGCAATTCGATCTGCATCAAGAGACAGAATACAACATAAGCAGATTATTATCTAAAATCAAAATACAAAAGAACTTGAAAATGAATGTTGATCTCATTTCCACAATGTAAGTATTTCTGGAAACATTTTATTTTTCAACATCCATGAATTTCAGTGGAAATTTATAACGCATAGAAACTTTATAGTTCAATATTTAGTCCATGAATTGTGCTCTCTTCGAGCGTCTTCATCATTCACCACTGACTCACTCACTCACGCACAAATAAAGAAGAGAGCAGGAAAAGTTAACTCGAAGTCCACAAGGAAATGACCAGAATCACTAATTGGAAATTTCTTCAAAAATCCACAGGGAACTTCTGTGCTATCGTTTTGATGATCAAAATAAGAAAACCTCAAATGGGTGCTGAGATTCCCACCAAAACTATCAGCATTCCCCTGCATATACCCCATAATCCTTGAGGAAGATGAAGATTTCTTGGGGAAATGCTGGATCTCCTTCAAAACATCCCAGTAATCTGAATCCAAAAACCAAAACCCATTAACCAAAAGTAATGATTTTTGATCCTATAAACAAAAAATTCAACAACTTTGTAAGATCATAGAAAGCCTGGCCAGTAGTCAGTACCTGAAAAGTTGACAGGGGAAGAGCAGGTAGAACGTGTGGTTGAGATAGCATACTTGTGCTCTCCATAGGAGGAAGGGTAAGAGAAGAGAGAAGTCTGAATGGGATCGAAGGGGGATGATCTGAAGAGGCATTTGGTTTGAGAGAAAATGGTGTAAAGAGCAAGGAAGAGAGAGGCCAAGAGATAGAGCAGAGAGAAACAGAGGAGCTTTGATCGGAGGATGAGAGGTTTGGAAGTTGTTATTAGCTTCCCCATAAAGTGATTTCCATGGATTTCTGTTCCTTGGATTTGATTTCCATTTCACTTTGTGTAGGACACTAGATAGAGGACTGATGATCTTCAAATTTCAAAGAGACAAAGACCCCCACGCATTGATTCCTGGGGCCATGGGTTGGGTCCTTCTTGGAAGCTAGTTCTATAACAAACTTGAATTATTCAAGAGTAGATAGAGATCAACAAGTAATATGCAAAAGGATTTAAAGCCTTACGACTGCTTTTGATATATCGTATAAGAAAGAACTAATAGTAGAGAACTATAGTGTTTGGTACACTTACTTGATAGTATATTCAAATATGATTAAACATTTTTGTGCCACTATAGTGGCATAACATTATCTTCTTCCTTATCTCCTAATATAACTTGATAGGATATTCCTTCAATTTCTACCATTTATTTTATCTCTCTCTCACTTTGCATTCATGTGGCATGATCACCGCTCTCCTACCATTACCATTGTTACTGGCCACTTCACTATGATCGTTGTTGACCATTGCTCTCCGATCGCTGCTATCATTGTCGAACACCGTTCTTTGATCATTACCATTGTTGTTGACCACTGCTATTTGGCCGCTATCATCATTGCCGGCCATTACTCTCCAATTGTCACTTTTGTTGCCAGTCACTGCTCTCCAATTGTTACCATTGTTGTTGGCAACTTGTTGTCCCCGCTATAGGACGACGGTAACTAAGCAAGCAAGCATGAGTTGAAGAAAACTTTTGAGTGAAGAAAGATATGGAGAAAATCAAATTAATATATGCAAGATAATGATTTTTTCTTTTTATTTATTGATTTTATCTTAATATTTGAAGGCTGCTAGTTTTCTTAGAATCCTCTTCCATGGAAGAATGCTATTTTGTTTTTTATTTTTTTAAAAAAATATTATAAAAAATGATAGTTTTGTCATCATCAATATTTATGTATACAATCAATTTGTTTATATTGTGACGACCAAATACTTGATAATATAAGAGTTTATCAGCTCTATTATATTAATAGGCCTTATCGTATTACCTTATACTATATATTAGGTCTTGTACACAAAATACAAAAGAGGCATAAGGGACTCGAGTAACTAAATCTTTTAATGGAATAATTAATTTTACAATTGAATAACTATATTTTTATAGTAATTATGTTATTGTGAATATTTATTATTTAAGAATAAATATAATGATCACGTTATTGTGAATATTTATTATATAAATACAATATTTTAGTTTTATTAATTGAAAACATTGTAGAGGTTGACTGGTGTTAAACCTATAACCTAAAAAAGCTTCCATAGGATTTACTCAATATTTCCTCAAGTATAACTTATCGTTATTAAACTTGCAAAGGTTTAGGAAAAATACACATAACTTACATGTGATTAAAGTCTGTTTCTTGTTTTAGGATTTATATATTCAGTGAATTCACCTGAAAATTTCTCTCATATAAGAGATGGGTGCCCATTTTATTCAAATTCTAAATAATTGATTAAGTAAGAATCATTTACAAAACAAATTTGTGTTAAAATTTTAAATTAAATAATTAATTTTAAAGTAATAAAATAATAAAATAATAAAATAATAAAATAATTAATAATTATGTCACTAGGGAAAAGTGCCAATGGTATGAAACTATACGAGCAAAGTGGTAATGGTATAAAACCATGGGGAATAAAGTGCTTAATAGTATGAAGCCATAGGAAATAAAGATAATTTCAAAATCACATGATATCAACGTGATATTTCCCTAACCATAGGGGCTACAGTGCTAATAGAACAAATCACAGGAACGCTAATAGAATAAAATTGCTAGGACATAAAGTGTTAACAGAAAATGGAACAAAGTGACAAAGTTGAAATTACATAGTGGCAAAGTGATGTTGCTTCAAACAAAGGAGGACAAACTGAATTTAACGCTTTTATTATTACCATTGTTATTAATAATGATATTTATATTTCGGTAAGATAAAATTAAAGGAGAGAGGAGGTTATCTTTCATTTCAAAGTCAGGACATGTCATCAATTTTAGTGATGTCATAGATTTTAGTGATGGCTTACGTTATAACTTATAGATTATCTATCAAAAGAGAATTACTAACAACAAAATCAAACGTTTTATGTCTTACAAATAAAGTACTCTTATCTTTATGAACTGAATCAATCTCTGATGGCTACTATTATTATTATGTTAAGACCATGAAGTGTCCTCGCTCCTTTTGATTGTGGCTTTGCCTAGCCACAAGATGCCTCGCTCCTTATGGTATTGTTTGGTCTAGTTCGGTTCACGCTGATCTTCTTCTTATTATGGTACTGTTTGGTCTAGTTCGATTCACGCTGATCTAGTTCGATTTGATTTGGTCTAGTCCATTTCGATTTGATTAAGTATGGTTTCGTCTGATTCAGTTTGATCTAGTCTAGTCTGGTTTAATGTGATTTGGTTTGGTCTGGTTTGGTCTAATCTAGCCCGGTTTGGTCTGATCTTATCTTGTCTAGTCTGACATTATTTGGTTCGGTCTTATCTAGTCTGGTCTAGTCATAAGTAGTATTCTCTAAATTTGATGGTTATATTTTTGCAACAAGTTTATCAACATTTTAAAGTTGATGAAGCAAATTTCATTGTTTTCATGAGCAATTTTAATTAGAGAAATGCTATATATACACAAGAAAGAGCAATGTAATATGTCAGAAATGGATTTTGTGAAATGATTCACGAATGAGGTGAAAAACTGTTAAACATGTTCCACCTTTTATTTTTCACTCGAATAAACAAAAAAATTATACAAAATAAGAAAAAAAATAATCTAAACTCACTGCATTCGTAGTCATTTTATGAAACTCATTTCTTGATATTCAACATTTCTCTTTTAATTAATTACAAAATGACTCTATTATATCCTATATATAGTTGATGCTTTCTTAGTGATTATTTGGTGTTCTTGAATTTACTATGTCTTTTCAAAATAGAGTATGGAGAGAGTGAATAAACTTTGGAAGAGGTAACATGCAAATTGGATCAAATTATAATTGCATGTTTGAATGAAAATTGTTTTCAAAAATTAATAAAATACTCTGATGTATTGTCTTATATGTGTAATTTTTGTTGTCTTGTCCTATCTGATGAAAATGATTTTGTGTTCTTGTTTTTCTTTGGTCTTTCAGGCCATAGTTATGGAGTGTTTGAAAAATTTGTTGAAGAGGTAATAAGCACATCGGGATACAAATTTTCAAGTCTTGTGGATGATCTAGTTGGGATGCACTCTCGTGTGGAATAGTTAGAAAAGCTTTTGGTCTTGGACTCGAATGATGATGTTCAAGTTGTAGGTATTTGTGCGATGATGGGTGGAAAGGAATGATAACTCTTGCTAGAATTTTGCATGATAGACTTTCTCATCAATATGGTGCTCGTTTAATTAATGATGTAAGTTAAATTTATCGAGACTATGTCCAATTGGTGCACAAAAACAACTTCTTTGTCAAACTCTAAACGAAGAAAATCAAGATATATGCAATCTTTCTAAGGCAACCCATCTGATAAGAATTACGCTACGCTACGCCACGTAAGGGCCCTCATAGTTCTTAATAATGTTGACCAAGTTGAACAACTAGAGAAATTGGCTGTGAATCTTGAATGGCTTAAGGTGCAGGAAGTAGAATCATCATAATTTCAAGAGATGAACATATGGAGTGGATGAAGTTTAGAATGTTCAACTCTTGAATAAAGATAAAACAATGTTGTTAAAGTTGGATCGGACACTAAAATAAAGCTCTTCAATTGTTTTGTAGAAAAGCTTTCAAATGTGATGATATTATGAGAGATCGATATTGAAGAGTTAACAAATTGTGCACTAGAATATGCTAATGGCCTTCCATTAGCAATTAAAGTATTGAGATCATTTTTATTTGGCCAAGATGTCTTTGAGTGGAAAATATTAACGAATTATTTCTTAAATGAAAAAATATGAATTCTTTTAAATAAAAAGTTACATAAACATTGTTTAGTCTATAAGACTTGATTCGTGATTCAAGGATCATGTAGTGCGGATGCAATCTAGATATGAGATTCATGTATCAAAATGAATGTGTCCTGAAAGGAGTTAAGAATTGAGTTGTGTAGAAAAACAATTAAATGAAATCCAATTATGAAAGTGAGAGTAATGATTGTGAGAATATAATTATTCCAATAATAAATGTCATCTTATTTGAATTTGAGTAGCACCATTTAAATCAGTTCTAAGATAAGTGAAAATATGAACAAAGATTATAAGTTCAAGTTTTGATAATATATTTTTTAAAGGATTTAATTTCTATCCATTGTCATTGTAAAAAAATTTTACACTGTTATCCAATCATGTGTTGTCAAATCATTAAAATAGTTAGACTTTCTAGGTAGTTGTTGTGATAGCCAATTCTTTTACTGATTTGACAATACATAATTAGATGACAGTGTAAAGAAACTTTACACTGACAGTGGATAGAAATTAAACTCTTTTTTAAAAATAAAGTATTAACCTTTTAAGTGATTAAACAAATTTCATTAATTTAAGAAACCAGCAAATAAAATATCACAGATGAATTATGACGCGTCTTTAGAGGTGCATGCACAAATAACGTAGACTAGAAACTTGACACCAATTGTTGAATATTTGAGAAAATTAAACCTATAACTTAATTAGAGTCATCTCACAATCTAACTCAATAAGAATGTCATGAAATCCCAGGTTGGAAGCAAACCACATCCCTTCACGGATTCCCATGGCTTCCATAAGCTTAGCTGCCAGTGCTTAACATGTAACAATAGAATCACATATACAACAACCACACCTCAATAGTTCCACAAACTAGACTGTGCAGCATGCACATCAATTTTGACATTTCCCCCCTCGGGTTGCACCCCCCCAGAGTCTTTAGCCTGTGTAGGTTTAATGAAAGTCAGTTATTTAGTTATGAATATTAGTTTCTTAATATATGCACTAAATTCTGTATCAACTCTCTTTTTATATTTGAAATTGAAAATTGTTTAAAATTTTAAATAAATGCCCACTATTAGTAGCATCTTTGAGAGATTTGCTTAACTTAATTAGTTGGAAGTTTTTTTCCCCCTAAAATTTCATGAAGTCACAAATTGATTTGAAATGGTTATGATTTTGAGTATTTCTATTTCTCCCGTAATAGTAAACTGCACCGAACCAACTTGTGTTGAAAATCAAAGCTATATACATTCATCCATGATTGTCAGAACTGCAGCACTCAATCTGTTGTGGAAATGACGTCAAATCTCAGTTCAGTGCGCATTAGTGGTATTAATGGTCGGGTGATGTAGTGTGTCACACTTCTCGGTGCGTTTATTTTATTGCAGTTAGATTGACTCTGGTGGACAAAAGTTCATCTTTGATTGACTAAAAACAGTAATAACTACTTTTGTAATATTTTTGGAATTTAAAATGTCAAAACTTTGTACCAAAAAAAAACAAAAAAATGTCAAAACTATGTTTTGAAAAAGTGGTGAACTTAGTCAATAGGAATGCTATGAGTATACAATTGGGATAATGATAAACAGAATTAGGATGCTTTCTTAGGAAGTCACTGCCTAAAATTAATATTAAGTGTTTATTTTGATCATTTAAGGATATAAGTATCATTAATTTTTAATGATAAATAAATTAAAATAATCTGTTAATATTAATTTTTAACATTAAATTAATTTTTTAATGTTATCTTTTAATATTAAATTAGTCATTTATTGTCATTTTTTATATATCAAATTAATCATTTAAAAGAATAAATTTGATATAAAAAATTATTAGAGGACCAAATTGATGATACTTATATTTTTAAAAGATCAAAATAAATATTTACTTTAAAATTAATGAACTCTTTAGGATAAGGCAAGGTGAACCAACTAAAAATATGAAAACAAGATTTACATAAAATATTAATCATCTTGCAGCTCTTCGAGTAAGACTTACACTTCGAACGAGCTAGTCAACAAGGTTCTAAGATTTTTCGCTACAGGATGGTAGCCCAAGGTGGCGACTATGTAAGAAGCAAAATACTTGTCAATCTTGTCACTTTTCAGGCTAAAAGCTCTGTTCAGGTTCCTTGTCAGGAGGTTTAGCATTTTTTGGAAAGAAGAACAAGATAAAAAGAAAAGAAGGATAACACTGAAAGCTACAATATCTAATGATGAGGATAAAGGAAAGGAGGGCAGATATATCCTGTAGATAACTATGATGAGATTTGCAAAGCATGAGAAATGAGACACTAATGAAAAATACACCCCCAAACAAGGCATCAAGTTAAGGGACGGCTCTTCAAATCCAAAATACCAACTGATACGCTTTGATGAATACAAACAACTGAGTCATTACAAGACAGAATGCCTTTAAATCCTAAAGAAGCAAGAAAAGTAAAAGAGAGACAAGGCAAGAGGCACTTCTATAAAGACAAGAAAAAGAAGAAATCTTAAATGGCAATCAATTAATTGAATTCATGACTATGGCATAAAAAAAAATTGTTCATTGAAAACTTGCTGAGAAAGACTTGATAATTTGATTACACAAGCTCAAATTCCTAAAATATAAGCTATACGATGCACGCCAAATGGAAAAGCAAAAATAAGGAATCCTTCAAAATGAAGAATGTATAGTAACAACTTTTCGTATCTTGCACATATATTAGGTGATATGCTTTTTACTTTTTTTTTTCCTCACCTAATTTTAGTATGTTATTCTATTCTTATAAAAAAAAATTTGTTACATTGTTACTTTTATCTAGGATTTTATTTATTCTTATTATAAAATTTATTCTTCTGCTTAGGTTAATGTGATCAACATTGCTAGTGTATATATATATATATATATATATATAATATGGTATTTTTTGATACGTATGTTTCATATGAGATTTAATATTTATTTTTTGATGATAATTTTTTTAATATAAATTTTAGTTACAAATAAGTGTCTTCTTGAAATTATATAAGAATTTGATTTCAATTATAAAAATAAAAAATTATCTATTTTCTTAATAAAAAATAAATCTTAATAATTCAAAAAATATAATAATTAGAAAAAAGAATAAGGAAAATTTTAAATATATTTTCTATTGACATATAGCAAAGTAAAATTCTATTAGAATAAAGAAATTTTAAATAAATCTCCATTTTATCTCATAAAAATTAATAATTAAAAAATACCAGAATGATTTATATTAAATAAAATTTTATTTTGTGATAAAATAATTTTATTTACAATCCATGCTGTATTATAATAATTATTATTATTCTAATTAATAATAATAATTCTGGCTTTGGATTTAGCTTTTCCTTCAAGTTCAGGCTTTGTCATGATGATCTTGTGAGTGCTGTTGCTGTAGCCGTTTGTATTGTGAATCTTATTGCACCTGATTCTTTAACAACTCCCTTTTGCGTAGGTGGGGCTATTAATTCAATGAATTGTCTCCAGATATTAATGAATTCTTCCCAACATTTAGCTTTATTGTAATCCTCAACCAATCTATGCAATGCTAGCTACATCACCACTATATAGTTCCACAGCCACAATAGAACTGGCCTTCTCTTTGACCATGAATCCATGATTTACGCTCCACGTAGATCCATAAACATAGATAGAAGCTCTTCTACCAGTTGGTCCATAGTGAAGCTTTTTTACCATTTCCTTTTCCCCTTTTCCACAAAGAAGAATAACTAATTAGATGACTATTGCTCCCAATTCATTCAGCAGAAATTCAAAGGTGAAAGCAATATAGATTTACTATAAAGTTTGTGAAATATCATCAAGCATTCTGATTCTACATTCTAGTCTTGGTAGATAGGTAAAGAAATTTGTATCTTTTGTCAGGAATCCTTCTCCACATTAATTTTAAGATATCCCTTGTTTTTAAGCAAAGATTTTTCCCCATAGATGACTATTACTAAGGGGGGATAATAAGAGCAACAAAAGCTTAGATCCTTCTTCATAAATGTGTAACATGTGGGAATCACTCTAGCAATGAAAGAAGTACAGCTTACAAAGCAATTATGCCCTGCCTGTTAACAGCTGCAGCTTTTTTTCAAAGCAGAAAAAAGATACCTACCTTCATTCCAGAGATGTATATCATTCTTACTCATTTGCATTTTAGAATTTGTATCATAAGTAGTAAGTACTAGTATACTTAACTAATACTACTTAGGCTTTGTCCCCTTTAGTCTTCATCAGATGGAATCTACAATTCGCCTATGCTATAGTCCCCTCCCTGGTGCTGCCCTGCGCCTGTCCTCTGGTGCCAAAGGGGCTGCAGCTGCAAGGGCAAGCACATTTCATCTCAGATTTAGCCATGCGTCTCTTTGTCTTTCTCACTTTTCCACACGCCACCCGGTTGCACGTTCATTTGGGCATGTAAATTGCATGCTTGAAAGACTCTCGGTGCCTTCAAAGAATGAGGAGAGTGACAACAAAATTTTGAGAGGAGTGACTGGAATTTCTCTGGTTTTGGCTTGTGTTCTTGGATTATTTAATTTTGGTAGCAAGATGAATCCTAAATTTAACACAGCTTATGCTGCTTGGCCTTATGGACCTTCTCCAACTGGTATGCCACATAAAGCACCTGGAGGAGGAGAGGATGCACTTGAATCACTGTTGAAAATGATGAATGCTGTACCCTCGAAGCAGACTCTTCCCAAGCTTTCTCAGCTTCCTTCCAAGGATGAGATTGATGCCCTGAAGGTTCCCTTCTTTTACTACACTTTGCTAATACTTCGAATGAGAATGATGTGAAACCTGGAAACATCAAACTTTGCTGCTTTTAAACAAAGAAGGAAAGGTCAAACTAAATGACAATGATTTGATTATTGCTCTCTCTTCATTCTATAGCTTCCTTCTTCGACATTTGCAGTTGTATGCAGTGGGTCTAAGCAAATCTGGGAAGCCAGGTGAAGCATTGAAAATACTGGAAAATGCATACGAGAGGGTTAGTAAAGAGGAACTGTCAGAGCCAGAACACAACCTGGGAATGGCATTGGTAGAACTTCTCATATTTCAGGTACATATGATTGACTTCCCTATCACTCAAGCTTGTACACCGATCTTATTGTACTGGCTATCTTTCTATGTCCTCACCATAAGTACTGTTTTCTTGGACCAAACTTTTTTACCTTGCAAATAAATGATGAAATTTATTATATTATAATAAATGACGAGTTTTAATATCAAGTCACAAGCTAAATTAGGGTTTTCAAAATCAGACTGCATTAGACCTGACAATTTAACCAGTTTGATTGTAAATAAGATATTTAGACGGTTATGGTTTAATTCTATAACTAAATTTATAGTCAAATTACTTTGGATTAATTAAAATTAGTCAAAATCTAATTAAATCAATTAATAATTTTTTTAAAAACAAAATTCATTTTTTACATTTCATAGATTTTTTTTTTCATATTTTATATTATTGAATGTGTATTACTTTTATGATATTATCCAGTTTAATTAGTAGTTTAAATGGTTGAACTTTAATTAAGAATTTTATTAATTCACTATTTGATTCGATTTTAATAATATTATTCATAACTAAGAGATGATGTTTAAAAATAAATGAAATAAAAAAGAGAGTGAGAGAGAGAATCTATGTGACATATCTGTACGTCTGAAAGTTTTGCCATGAAATTTTTTTGTTAGAATGACATCATTTGGTTAAAATGATGGCAATGAATCTAAATCTAAAAGGAAAGTTAAATCACTATTATTGCAAAACTGAATTTTACTTTTATATGGGATGGTCTTATACTCTTATAATGACAAAAATCTATAGGATGCAGCACGTGGCACTTCTTCAACTTGATAACTTTCATAATAGAGAGACACATTATTATTTTAGAGAATCAAAGCATCTGCTTAGAGAAAATATTGAATAACAATGTTTCTTAATTTTTTCAACCTTTTATTTCCCAAAGAGGTTTTATTTTATTTTTTTGGGTTCATATGATGATAATTGTAGCATTGCGCCTTTATTGAAATGACACCATAACTTAAATAACATTGTCATCTATTTATCATTTAGACAAATTTAATCTTTTCTCTTTTTCAGAAGAAATAAATTAATTGCTTATATATATATATATATATATATATGTTTTATCAAAATATCTGACATTTCGTTTTTCATTTTAAGTTTAGCATCTCATGTATTAATATCATATATGAAGATAATTTAAAACGTATTTATTAATAATTTTTGTGTTAAGAATATCCTTTTGCTTTTAAAAAATTTATTAATAATTTATACCAATTTGATAATTTACAAAGTTAAAGATGTCAGGACATTCAGTTGGCAGTCTATGTTAAGTTTTTATAATCAGTTAATACTGACGACGATATTTTTATATTTGAATGTTTAATAAATATTAAAAATTTATTTACATATATATATATATATATATATATAGTTTTGCATTTTTTATTGTTACTATAAAGAATAATTATGTGTTAAAAAACCATTTTATAATAAAAAGCAAAATCATCTACGTATAATGAATTAATAAATATATATACAATATTAAGCTAAAATTATATTATAAAATGTAAAGGAACATGAAAGAAATACATATAAGATGAAAAAAACCATACATAAAAAAATAAAAAATATCTGTGAAATTGACAAAAGATAGAGTAGTGAAACTACTTCTCTCTGTAAATATAAGTTCCATCAATTTTGAACTCTGTCTGGGCAGACAGAACAGTTTTAATCCTTATGCAGTTATGCATTCATGGCTACTTAATTATGCAGGGAAATTTTGTAGAAGCAAATAAATGGCTTGACCGTCAGCTTGATCAGCAACTTTCATCTGTGGTTGACGACCCTGAAAAGGTCAGTGAATTTCATTTTCCCATTTTATATTGCTACATGTAATTCCTGGGATACACACAAAATCTTTTTTTTTTTTTTCATTTTTCCCAAATTAGAGTGAATTGAATTTTTTTCTCTTCAAAAAACAAAGGTGTATATTTTTGGTTGTTTGGTATTTCAGGCTAGCTTTTATGTTAATTGAGATTAAGGGTTCGTTTGTTATAGATTAAAAAATAATAATTTTTATTTTTAATAATTTAAAAATTATTTTTTAAAAATTTTAAAAAAGTAAGAGTTATTTTATATTTATTTACAATCAGAAAAATTATTTTTTTTAAAATAATAATTTTTAACTTGTTTGAATACAACCATGTAGAAGTGCTTTTTTTCCCTACAAAATTACCATAAAGGACATAAAAAAACCATCTTCAAGAAAAAATGTTTATTAAAAAATTACTTTTTATGTATATTTGAATACAATTAGTTTTAGTGATAATTCTTAAATATATTTCATATCTTAATGTGAATTTTATTAACTTCAAATATACATAAAATGTATACTTAAAATATATATAATTAGTTTTACTATAAAATATATATTACGTTATATATATTTATATATGTCACATTAGTTTTACTTAAATATATATGTATTTAAATATGTTACATTAGCATAGGTATATATATTTACACATGTTACATATGTAGTTTTACTTATATATATTTGTATATGTTAGCGTACGTAGTTATATATATATATATATAGTAATATTTCATAATATTTTATAAGGTAGCCATATTTCAAAATAAAATTAAATGCATAAAAGTTTGAACATGAATTCAATTAAAACTTAACCGGTGAAAAGTTTGTTATATTTGTAAAATTACAAGGTTAATTTTGTGAGAAAAGTTAGTTTCGTGTTTCTATAAAAAAATTTCTCTCTTCTAATTTTTTTAAATAAATAATTTTTTAATAAATTTAAAAAAATATAATTAAAATTATTAAAAATAACTTTTTATTAAAAAAATATTTTTTTAATTAAATAATGTATAACAAATATACTCTAAATCTCTCGTAAATGATTTTAAAGATGCATTCTTGCATCACCCTGCTAGAATAATTAATTTCTTAGATGTTGGCCAGAAATTCGTTCTCGAATAATTAGAACAGTAAGTACATCTCAACGTCCATTGCTTTTTACAAACGTGTCAACCCTTGCTCTAATTATACAAAGGTGTATATGTTAACAGCAAAGTGACTTTTTTTTTTTTATGCAAACGAGTTAATAACTCAAACCTTGTCACGTTTCCCTTTGCCCCTTTCTCACAACTACAAGGCTTTTAAAGTAACCAAAGAAAAAAATGACTTTTTCTAAACAAAATTTCATCTCTTAATCCCATATTCAAGCATATCATCCTTATAACTAAATTAAAAAACAAACCTAAATTATACCTAGCAAAGGTGGTGTGTGGTCTATATGTAGGACGCTATATATGTATTTTTTTTCATAACTATCTTTACTATATATCTTGGAATTGATATTTAACTTGAAGGTGGATGCATTAATGGTATACTTAAATGATACAGTTAAATTATGAGAAGAAGATTGTGCTGCTCTTGGATTCGCCGCTTTTACTTTCAAAAGCCGAATTTTTACTCTACAAGGTTAGTCATCCATCTTATAGTACATATTAGTATGAATTATTTATAAGCGAGGAAAAAAAGAAAAAGAAAATGACTGGTAGCATCTTTTGTTTCCATCACTTTTTTGTTGCTAAAAATTTAAAGTGCTTAAAAACTTTAAGTTTGGGTATCAATTTTTTCTCTTTCATTTTAAGAGAATATGAGGATAAAATTAACTATCTATATTAATATAGTAAAATTTGAGTTTGGTTTTTTTGGATTTCATTTTTCAAGACATAAACCTTATACTAAAACCTAAAAAGTTGTGATAGTTTATTAGGTAATTATCTAAAATTTTGAAACTCAAAAGTTAAGAAATTAGAGTAAATACTTATTTTGCTCCTCCAAAGTTATAAGTGTCATTAGTTTGGTCATCTAATAATTTTTTACATCAATTTGGTCCTTTTTTAAGGCAAATTTTATATAAAAATGACATTAAATGATCAATTTGATATCAAAAAATAATATTAAAGGATTAATTTGATATCAAAAAATAATATTAAAGGATCAATTTGATATCAAAAATTGACTGATGACACTTGTATCTCTGAATGACCAAGATTTGTGTTTACTCAAGAAATTATTATTACTAGGTAATCATTTAAACTTTTGAAACTCTTAAAAGTATATTTAGTTTTTAATATAAAAAATGAATTGACATGCAAGACACTAGAAAAATTGTGCGAGTGGATCCACTTTGTAAGTCTTTTACACTTACACTATTCAATAACTTTTTGTAAAATGTGAATTTAACCAATTCAACCATTGAACATTTATAGGTATCTAATTTAATAGTAAACAATTTACTTATATTTTAAAATTATATTATATGTTAAAATAAAGTAATGCGATAAAGTATCAAGTAGTTTTTTAATTGTAAGAAATTTTATAAACTTGATCTATCTTATGAAAAATTTCAATTCAACGGTTGAATTGATGAAATTTAACATTTACAAAATGTTATTAAATACTGTAAGTATGTCAAGACTTACACTTGGTATATATGGATTCACACCCATATTCAGATTGCTGACAGCTTGTGTAAGCTCCATGTGCAGGCCATTATACATGCCATGTTAGACAATAAGGAGGCAGCGAAGAAATGGGGGGAAGCATTCATAAAAACAGTAACTGGAACTGAATGATAGGCTCAGTTCCAACACTGTATCTGTGGTGTTTTCAAGTTCAACTTTCATTCACTTTCCATCGATGAAATGACCCAAAAATAGCTTGTTTCAATTGAAGAGTTTCATCAAATTTACTGCTTTTATCTATTTAATTTCATGCAAAACTGAAAAGAAATTTTTTTTGTATTATTTTTATTATTTCCTTGAAAATTTAAATAAATTATTAAATTTAATTATTTTATCTATTTAGTTTCGTGCAAGAATGAAAAAAAATCTTTTTTGTATCATTTATTGTTATTATCTCCTCTAAATTTTAAAGAATTTATCGAATTTCATACACTGTCTGAATTTCGTCTAATTATGGGCCTTATTAGGCCCTCTAGAATGACTTGGGTTTAGAAGTCGAAGTCCGTTTAAAATACAAGAAAGGTTACGCTTAGTTTTAAAAACAAGCATGGGCTCAGCCCAATTATGATTTCTTTACTGTGTTCTGTTCAGTCCAATTATATAATTATATAAAATGTATAAACTATCAATTATTTATTATTTAATATTAAATTATTTCTACTAATTTTTTTTAATCATGATTATGAAATAATTTGCATTTGAAATGGAATACTATCTTTCAGAATAATAATTTCTTTGATTACATGAGTTTTGAACTAACGATTGTTCTGTATTATTATTAAGAGTGATGTTCAATTCATCTGTTTTAGTAAGCTATGGACTTGAGTCATGGCACTTGAAATTTTATATTCAATTTTTTAAACTTGAGTCATGGCACTTGAAATTTTATATTCAATTTTTTAAAAAAATTGAAATGAAAAATTGTAAGTTAATAAAAACTAAATTATGCTATGTTAAGCTAAGTGTATGATTTAGAATGTCAAAAAAAGTTACAATGGAATTTAAAATATTATTTAGCAACTTTTAAATGAATATGCAAAAAATATGTGAGTGTATTTTATAAAGAATTTAATTTTGATTTATTGCAAGTGTAAAATTTCTTTATACAATTATCTAATTATGTCTTGTAAAATTATTGAAAGAGTTTAACTATTATAACAATTAGCTAGAAGGTCAACATCTTTTAATGATATCTCAACGTACCATTAGATGATAATGTAAAAAATATTACATTGACAGTAGGTAAAATTTGTACTCTATCATATAAGCCATGTTACTTCATAAAAATAGTAAATTTTAAACCCAGTTTTCTAAATGACTGTTTTTTTTTTTAAAAAAAAAATAAGAGTAATACTACTTAAACAAAATTCTGAGTACAAATTGTATAACTATTGATGTCGTCACATTTGAGTAATGCTACCTATTCATGAGTCTCACTTGAATTTTCTTCTGCAAACTAAGATTTATACGTCAATAATTGTGATAAAGCTGTGCGTAATTATATTGTGTGAGTAAAATAATTTCTAAACTTCTCTTTTAAAATTTTCTTGGGCTAAAAATATATATTATAATAGGGTTATATATATGAGTTTGAAAGAAAAATGTTCAAGTGAAACTACTGTCTTAGACTTATAACAATAGGGTTTTATACGCGCTCAAACATAAATTAAAAGTGGCTCCATGCTTAACACTTCATAATTAACGCTACTCATTTACTTAAAGCCATTTATACCCGTGTCTCAACATTGGAAGAAGCGTCATAAACAGAAAGCATAAAGTCATATTTTATTGTCAATTCAAATAGTTTTAGAGTTTAATTTTGATCTACCCTCAGTGTAAAAAAAATTTATACTGTCATTTAATCATGTATTGCCAAATCATTAAAAGAGTTTGACTATCACAACAATCACCTAAAAAGTATAACTCTTTTAATGATGTGTCAACATATGATTGGATGACAATGTAAAGAAACTTTACATTGAGAGTTGATTGAAATTAAATTAATAGTTTTATATATCAATGAATCAAGAGATGTTACTTATTTTTTTAAAAATTAAATTTTAATAAAAAATAAAATAATTAAATTATAATAATATGGTATTTTTATTTATTATATTATATAAAATTGATATTTGATGAAATTTAAACTCTCAATATAGGAATGTAAGATATTGAGAATTTAATATCTAACTTCCATGAAAGAGAGAAAAGCATTAGATCCGTTTAGTACTGAAACCGTTTTAGTAGGAATAGAAATGAATAACAATAGTGATTTATTACTTTATTAGTATGTTTAATATATTCAATAATATAATAACTATTTTATTTTTTATATTTGACTTATATTTGATATATTAAATTAGGTAATAGTAGAATGAAAATTAATAAATTGCTCAATGACAAATCACGGTGAAGAAAATGGACATGGTGGTAGTGGTCACAGCAGCAATAATAGTGAAGATGAAGATGATAGTAGTCACTAACAAAAAATGGTAAAGTCAACGATGATGAGGTGATAATGATAATAGTATATGATGGTGATGATGGTACTTATGATTATAATAGTGGTAAGGATAATGTAAGTAGAGTGATAAACTGATAATTGTTGCATGTGGTGGTACTATCAGCAACATTTTTTAAAATTTCCCAATCTATTATATTTTTGCAAACTATTTTCTACAATGTGATGATGATTGAAATGAGGAGTGAGGGAATGGAATGGATGTGTGGGAGAATGAGATTGTCAATGCAGAAGTGCATAGACGATGTTGGACAAGCTAGACGTCATAATTCATAGCTATAGCGTTAGTAAACGGAGATTGAGTCATTTGTTCGGATTTTTCATTAATTAAAAAAAAATTACTGATAAGTCATTTATAGATTTTATTATAAATTTTTTGTTGATATGAATAGTATATTCTGACTTTAAACGGAGACTACTCCTCTTAAGTTTTCTTTTTTCAAAACAATAAAAGTGCTACTTGTGTGTAGTGCAACCCATGTTAGGGATGCTAATTTTTCTCATATTCGTTGGTAATACTCATTATAAGAATAAATTTTAATATTCGTTTATTAAATAAGGTTAGAGAGAATGTTATTTTTTTTGTATTCGATATATAATTTTAAATATTTAAAATTATATTATTATTATATATATATATTTTAAAAAAATTATATTATTATTTTAATTTTAAATATTTAAAGTTGTTGAATTAAATTAGTTTGTAATAAATAAATTATAATATTAAATTTTTTTTTATTTTAATAATTTTATAAATATTTATAACTGTAAATACTAATCTACTCATAAAAAAATAAAAAATGAAAACCCATGTAAATACGAGACAACAGACGAAGAGTTACAACTCGCCTCCGCTCACGTCTCGTCTCGCCCATTGCCATCCTTAACCTTAACCCTAACCTTAAGCGAAAAAATGTAAAATACAATAATTTGACACTCCGTACCAACCATGATTGTGGCGTCCTCTGCATGTCCACGTGTTCTCACCACAGCAGAGGGACTATGTGATAATCCTCTGCAGTTGCACCACGCGTTGGGATTTCTTCCCCACAGTAATTAAGACTCAGAAAAAGTTCTCAACAGGGACGTTTGCTTTCTGATGCAACCTCCAAAAAGAAGAGAGGAATCTAAAGAGAGGTAGTCCCCCACTGCTACAAAAAAACTGAAAAAGAGTGTGTGCGTGCGTGTGTCATAGGCTTTTCATATGTTGTAATGCCAACTGCACCTTGCTGTGTTCCTAAACAAGGGCTGTCGAAAACCCAGCCCTGCAGCAAACAGCATCTACGTACTTGTGTTGTCTAATGACGATTGGCCAAAAAGTAGCTTTCAATATGTTGTTATGCCAACTGCACCTTTCTGTGTTCCTAAACTAGGGCCGTTAATTGCCCAGCCCTGCAGCAAACAACATTACGCACTTGTCTTTGTTGTCAAATGATGATTGGCTTTTTAATTCTAAAAATGACAAAACCCTTCTCATGGGTCAATTTTAAGGAATATTTTTAGGTAGTGACAATTTATTATATGTGTAAAGTTACTTTTTAGTCATAATTGTATTTATAATATGATCCATAAAATCTTACATATAATTAACGTTGAATGAAGAATTTCTCTAATTTTAAGTCTTTTATGGCATAGGAAAAGTTAAATTATCACCTAGAATCTCAACTCTCAGCAATTACATCAGCGTTTTTTATCCCTGAAATATCATCTTCAAGCTTCTTCTGAGACACCAACACCATGCCAAAGAGTTTGTAGATTGCACTAGCCAGTTTCTTAGCCATCTAAAGTCATTGTCCTTTGTCCACTATTTCTTTGCACTATCTAGAGCTTTCTTTGCACTTTTTTCTTTTGTGATATATACCCTTTGGATATAGAATAATGATTCTCTCTATTTTATAAAAGGGTAAACACAAAAAATTCAGAATACATGGACCATATGGACAGCTCAATAACAATAACGAAAGAGATAAGAAACTGTGAGACACTCAAACACATCTGAGACTAATGTAACACAGAGAGAAGCTAGTCTCTTTCAGTTTCACAATAAGTCAGTCAAGAGCAGAGGGGTTTTCCAAAGACCACTAATAATATGCATTTTACTGTCAGCCAGACTACCTCTAACTGCATCCTTTTGGCGCATGACTTGGGGAGTGGGGACCCTTATATTGTTTACTAGACAACGTTTCTTCTTTATATAATATATAATTAACAAATTTTTTTGGTGGAGATATAATTAACAAATGATAGTAATAGGTTGGTATAAAGCTGCAGCGTGGACCCTTCATAATGTGGAAGAGGAACAAATTCTGAATTATTGGGTTTGCTCTCTTAATTTGTGATTGAAATACACCAAAGTATACAAAATCATTGAGAAAAATAGAGGTTGATAAGATAGTAAATGTTGTTCGGCAATTTTCTCTCATTCTTACAATAAAACCACTGTTTCACTGGAATAATATTATTTTCCATAGAGACGTCACAAATAAGGAGGTACATTAGTGAAGCCACTGAAGTGTGGGGGTTCACCCCTGTTCTTTATTCCTATTGTTCTTCTAATTCATACTTATTTTTCTACAAGTACAAGAGATAATAATTCAGCAGCGATTATAGTAATGATAATAGAATGGGCAAGATGTTATCTGTGATATTGCTGTTGGCAGAATTGAAGTAAACTCTTTGTGCACTTGTAAGCCGTAACTATAACTATTGTTTTTATAATGGTGTACACAGTTATTATTATTATTATTATTATTATTATTATTTACTTCTTCTGTGCCAAACATTCTCTTTTTTTTCTTCCTGATTCCAATATTCTCTTATATACTAGGTTGCTTCTCTTAGTGTTCTTTCAAGATTAGGAAAGGGATTTATATAGGGGTGGTGACCTGCAGATAGCCATTGGATGTCTTTGTGTATCAATGGCCGGCAGTGAATGTATTCACTGCAGAGATAGAGTACGTGAGGAGTATATATGGTGCTCCTGCATTAACCAGTGAGCTTTTCTATAGCAGGGCATTGGTACCCATTTTCCACAAGACTGGTGGTAACTGGTAATCTTTACAGGCCAATACAGATTAGAGGCGAGGTTCCTAACCGAAGGAACAAAATGATAAGATTTAATAGAACAATGTACTCCAGAATTACGCAATAAAAAATGGACTTGTGGGCTAATGTGGTGGTACCATTTCTGAAGTTACATCGATCATATTAGTTTAGACTTTGACTGTTGTGGTTCAAACTTTGAAAGGTCTCAATCTAAATCCTAATGGTCAAACTGTTCAAACTTCAAACGGGCAAGAAACAGTAATAATTCAAAGATGCACTCAGAAGTATCGTTGTCAATAATTCAAGAAAAAATTGATTCAGAAAGCGACTCCCATTTTCATTAAGCTTTTGTCCTTAAGCATTTGATTTTAGGCAACCTCAGAGGATGTTCACTCCCAAGGGTCACCTTGGTCTTCTTTGACCAAGCAAAGTTTTCATTCATTTCCATTTGGTTGTCTTGTAGATGTTAAATGGACAAGTACCAAAGTATTACCTTAAACAATATGGCCTGCAGAAAACCTGCATTTTTGTTTCTGCAGAAAACCTGTCCTAGTTTTTAGTCTATGAATCTGTCTTTAACTCTATTTAATATTTGGTAGCTATCCAATGATGTGATGATGGTTTTTATTATTAATGGAATGGACAACGTACAATTATATGTAGGGTTTGTCGAAGTATATTTTCTCTGTCAAAACAAAAGTTGAATTTGAGTAAACAATAATACTCTCGTATTTGCCGCAGCAAATACTCATGTTTTTGCCACAAATCTAAAATTTGCCGGAAATTTGAAGTCGCCAAAAATTCACTCGTCGCAAATATGTTTGTGGCGAATTATTTGCTACTGCCGCTACCTGCGTTGGATTTGTTGACCATAAATCCGCTGCAAATTGGCTCTGAAAACTGATAAGAGAAATTGAATTGTGGCAGATTGAATTTTCCACCGCAAATTACTACGAGTCTAAATTATTTTGTGACGGCTTGTTCTACTACAAAATAATTAAATAAAAAATTAAAATAACTAGTGCAAATTATTCTGTTGAACATTATGTACTTAGATGGCGAAAATATAGAAAAAGGTGGGCATGTTAATGATGTCATGTGCTTATGTTAATATTTTTTTTTATCGAATTTTTAATTTGTTAAGAACTTCTCACCACATTTGTGTTTTTAAGGGAACACGCAAGGTTGAAAATTAGATTCATATAAACAAATTTATTTTTAAACTCTCAATTTTTAATTTATTAGGATTTAAAGATAAATAACATTGGTAATTAAAGAATTGAAGTTGTTAATTCGAAGAAGGAACAAAGAATTTCAGAAACGAAGACATCCTCAACAATGCATGGAATGGAGGGAACAACCAATCACCAATGTTTTCTATTATCGTTGCATGGAGAACAACGAGCCAACAAATTACCAAAGTATTAATCCAAGTTGGAGAGGAAAATTTGAGGATTCCAAAAGAAAAATGGTAGATGGTGGAAAATAGAACTTGGATTTTGTGGGGATTATAAGAGCCCCATGAAATAAGGGCCATAAAATTGATAATTTTTTTTAGAGCGGTGCTACACATTCCGGCTTATAAAGTCCAGATGGTAACCCACCCTACTCCCTTATATGTGAAAGAGAGTACTTTCTCAATTCCTTTTGTCCAGCAAATTCTATAGGTACAATTAGTGCCATAAGATAAAAATCCAACATCCAGGCACAATCCAGACAATAATATTACCGGGCTATATAGTGTTTTTTTTTTCCTTTCTTTTTTTTAATAGTATTAGAATGACAAACTCATTCCTAAGACTGCCAAGAAGTTTGCTGGAATCTCAATATGGAGCTATTTTTTTAAAAGTGATATACGAGGTTAGGAACAATGTCTTTTCCAATGCAAACAGCTTGACTGTTGATGCTAACATATAGTGTATTTCTGTCATATACAAGATACTTGCAAAGATGCTTATTGTTAGATATAATTATTATTTTTATCAACTTGCACTAACAATTTAATTTTTTAAAAGAATTAATCTTTGACAATTGCAACAAATTTTCGTCAAACTTCATGAATTATAATATCGTGAATTTCTTTGAAGATCTTTGTTGTATTAATATTCAGAAAATTTTATCTTTGTTTGAACCCATTTGTCTTCATGAATCAGACATTTTTTTCTTATTTATTCGAAGTTAGTTCTTTGAAAGGTCAGCCATGGTATCAAGTACTATAAACAATATGGTTATGCTGTATTAAATCGAAGAAAATTTGTCTTACTCGTATGCTAAGACGTCTTGACAGGAATGAAGATTTTTACATTTTATTCAAGTAAGTACTTTTACATTCAATAAGGACTTTCACAAAGAAGTTTCCCTGATGGTTTGTTAAGTTCTCCTCCCTCTTTGTATTTGTTTGGTTCCTTTTAGTAACGTGATATTGTCCCCTTCCCTCCTCTTATCCCACAATTCTTTTTTCTCTTGTACTTAATATTGCACTTGTATGAACCGAACTTGAGTGTACTCAGTTTTTACTTTAGAGTCCTTGATGAGACACCTTATGGTTGAATATTTTATGATTTATTATACTAATATTTTACACAACCTGCATTCTTATTTTAAAAAAGAATTTTTTTAAAAATTATGTAATAATTAAAAACTTATGCTTTTTTTAGAACGGGATTAATTAATTACATATATGTTAAAAGTGCTAAATTTACTAAACTCATGTCTTGATATATTACTATAAATGTCTTAAATTCAATATCCAATCCATTGAAATAGAGTGAGAGAGGTTTATGAGAAAATGATACCTTATCTGATATTTTTGTATTGTTAATTAAAAATTTAGTAGTACTTTTAGTTTATCAAACTTCTTTATGGAATAAATTAAAAATTAAAAATTAATTACTTCCCCATCGATAAAATAAGATTGTAATTACAGAAAATTAAGAATGTACTTGTTAATGTATAGAAAAAGGAATAAAAGAAAGATATGCTTAACTATTTCATATATCACATCAAACTATATCACATATAATTTGAAATTCTCTTTCAGAAAATTACAAAAAATTTGATAAATATGTTAAAATTAAAAATAATTCCTATTCAATTAATTAATATTTGTTTAAAGAATTATTTGTCATATAGTCACTTATAAACTTGATTAAATACTTAAAAAAATTTTATTAAAGAATTACCATTTTTTAAAATTTTCTCATTTTCTTTTCCCAACTTTTGATGTTGTAATTAGTGGATAAAATTGGTTGCCATATTGCAAAATATAAGAAATTTTATTATTTTTCTTATTGTTTTTAAGTTTGAATTCATTAATTGTTTATAATTTTTTTTATTCATCCAATACCAAAAGTGCAATTTTATATCTATATACCTATCTTGGATTTCAATTGTAAATTAAATAAGGAACAAAAAGCTCATCCAAATCACAAAAGAATGTATTTGAAATGAAGTTAGAGTATAAACTATGAGGAGAAGATGACAAAAAGTTGTGTGAGATGGTTTGATCATGTAAGGAGAAGACTATCATAGTCTCTAATGAGAAAAGTAAATTAAATGAAAGACACTTGGATTAGAAGACGTATAAGAATACCAAAAAAAAAAGTTTAGAGAAACCGTTAAAAAATACATTGTTCTATAAGGTTATATTAAAAGTTTAGTTTCTGATAAAGTCAAATAATTAACTTCATTTAATTCATGCACCTGGCCTCATCTAGTGTAATAAGACTTTATTATTATTGTAATTTATATAAGTCATTATATATGATAATAATAAAAAATAAAAATCCGCAATACTACCAATATAAGATATAAGAGCATTGCTACAGTGCTCGGGGTGGCTCTGTGGCCCTAATACACCGAATCATCCCATTTTTACTCTTTGCTCATTGCCTCTCTCACACTGTCATTCCCAATCTTCACACATGGAGTACCAAAAGCGAAAGAAATTTTTTTTTTTTTTTTGCCACATTACCTGGGCACAATCCGGGCAACTTTTACCGGGTTAGATAGTGTTTCCCAATATATAAACCTCTTTTATATAAATTATTTTTAAATTCATACAGTAATAATAGCAATTTGTGAACAAAATTATCAAGCAACATTACTATTCTTTGTTCCCATGACTATCGACGTCAATTACAATCAATCATATTTCATGGGACACAAACTCTCGCATGAATGTTTAAGGGAGAAAGAGGGAGAGCACTTGATTAATAATGGGGTTGTGATAGAAACACACACTTATTAAAGGACGTCTACTTCACATTCGATTGGTATACAATTAGTCATTTGGGAAGTAAATATATTATTAAGGCTCCTTTCTTTCTCCAAATGGCTACGTTCCCTAACTTAGATTATGACATCCCCATAGGATATTTTCTAATTATATTCCCAAATTCAAGTTCGGCAATTTTTTTCTTTTCTAAAAAAAATTATTATCTTTGTCTTTCTTTTTTAATAATTATCCAAACTCTTAATTTATTTGTTCATCATTATTTTTTTCATACATAACAAGAAAAAAAATAAAACAAGGTGCTCTACCCAAAAAAAAAAAAAGATGTTCCATCTATTTTCTTTTAATTTAAATATAACTACCTTTGACCCAATTAAGGAGGTAGATTAGTCAAGTTGTGTGTAATCTGATCCAAATACTTTACATAAAAAATTATTTAGGAAGAAACTTACACAATTATGCACAATTGCAAATGTAAAAATAAAAAATACAATCACATAAATGTATGTGATTTTGTATATGCGTAGTGTGCCACATAACTTGTTTAAAAGATATTCTAAATGTCCAATCAATACCAATGTTTTACAAATGTATGTAAAAAAATAAAAAGTTATCATGCATAAATATAAAAATAAATCTATTGATATAAAAAAGTTGCATAAATAAGGTTATTCTTGTAAGAATTGTGTTGATTGTTAGATTATATATATATATATATATATATATATATATATATGTATATTCAAATAAATAGATAGATTCATGTAGATAGATTTTATCTCCAGTTCAACGGCTTGAATCTCACTGGAAGCATATAGTGGTCAACGGCAAGTCAAAGTCCGAACGAGAATTAGTTTCAAACTCAAATAGTGTGAGAATATCTTATAATCTTACTAAAAATATAAAAAGAATGTAGATATATAGATTATAAACTTGACCCAACAAAGTATTTCCATTTATTATTGTTGTATATTAATACATGATATATATGTATCATGGAATTGACCTAACATTTTTGTTTGGCTGTAAAAATTTGCCTAATATATGATAACCTAATTTGTTTTAGGGTAAGTGTACCTTGCTTTATTTGTTGAAGCTTGGAAAGGCCCCTCTCCCTCTCTCCCACTCTTCCTCTGTATCCCCAACATCCAGAGGTTGTCATTAAATCCGCATGTTATTGGCGCATCATTATGATAGCAACCTTACATTTTGAGAGTCACATGAAATCTTAGAGAATTAGACAACAAAATCACCCATAAAGATTCATCACAGTGAGAGTCTATTTTATTTTTCCTCGTCAACTACTAAGAAAGTTCCTCCAACTTCATGGTCCTTTTTGAACAATTGATTTTTTTTAAAATAATAATAATGAAGACATGAAAATGATTGCTGAGAGAATTAACTGATTAATATATAAGGGTAATATGATAAACTCGTATTTTATGATTAAAATTAAAAACTTGAACTTTCTAATTAAAAAAATGATTTGATCAGACACCATTTTTTTTCTTTTGATATATTAGTGGTGCAGTCACTTAAGGAAAAGAGAATAAGTGACGACACAAATTTACTTTTTCTTAACACAAAAATATACCAAAAAATGTAACCCAAACAGATCTTTGAAGATTACAAAAGTTCAAAAGAAACTTTGGGATTGAGTGCTTTATATGCTCATTGAGTGCTTAAAAGGTAAGAAAAAAGTATTGCTTTGGGATTGCAGTTCTTTTACTTGTATGGAAGTTAACAACTATGTGGAAGATATAAAGTGATGCTAATGAAAAGCATGTCATAAGAAATTATCATATTTATACAATTTTGAATATCTACCAATCTTGATTTTTCAATGATGTAACCACGCCCATTTCAAGAAAAAAAATTATTAAAATCTAAAATTAGAAGTTTGATGAAAACTGAATTGTGATTTCACAATTATTTTTATTTTAATAAAAAAATTCTATCATTAGAATAGTGGAATGGCAATTATCAGTGATGATAAATTTTCTCATCATTTAGATTCTGACTCACTCATAGCTTACAAACTTAGAATTTTTATACACAAAAAATACAAAAATTTATATCAAAAATATTGAAACTGTAATTTCTAAAATATTATAAATGACTTGTCAATATACATTTTTTTCATAAATGTGTGGATAAAAAAGTTTAAACCGCTCCAGTTCTTTGATTTGTATCAGTTATACTGATTTTAATTAACTGGTTGAGTCTCTATGCTGAGATCCTGCCGATATGATTTCCAGTCTTCGATTTTAGAGGTATAGTCGAATTAGTTTTAAAAACATTAAGAAAAACGCAACAAAATATTTTCGAGGAAAAAATAAAATGAGTAATTAGAAGATAAAAACGAAGAGACTGCAATTTAAAAGAAGAAAAGATAAGAAATTAATGAAAATGCTTATGATGTAAGTAAGATGAGTAGATGGGCGTTTTGCAATAGCAGATAATAGTAGCCACTAGCCATATGGTCTTTTCAATTGCAATTCAATTTCGACTTCCCCATCTAAAGGACATAGAAATAAGCTTACTAAGGTCCAAGGAATCTTCTTGAATTGACTATTTATTTTCCCTTTAGCAAATACTCAATTGACTATTTCTCTGCATTAAATTCAACATCTCACCATCTCAAAGAGAAATGTGGTTACTTGACCCTTTTGAAAGTGACTGGATTTTCTTGTAAAATATGGGTTAAACACATCACAACTTAAGGAGAAATTTTAAAGTGTACATTGTCTATCATATTTTACTTACTTTTTTTTTTTTCTCAATTTCTCATATATTTTTACAGGCTATTAACACTCTCATTTTTCTTGAGTTTTGTTGTGATTAAGAGATTTTCTCAACAAACACTTACTTTAAAAATTAAAATTGTGTTCTTTTCCTAAAAGTGCACTTATCTGCACCCAATGCTTATAGGTCATAGATATTTTATTTAATATTAAATATGTATAAAGTTATATAAATTATATTTAATGTTAAATAAAGTATGTATATAAATAGTAGCTACACTTCTTATTGACAATACCCAATATAATAGTTTCTACGACTCTTAACATATTGCGTCTTCCACCATTTTCTTCCAACACTACAAAGAAGGGAAAACAGAGTATATATAACCCAATCGTTATTTGAAACTATGGTTTAGAAAACATTATGTAAATTTCAGATATAGATACAAATAGAAAGAGGATTTTTAAGTCATGTAATTTAGTGAATTTTATCTGTTAAATTTTACACAATTATGTAAAATGTCTGTTTAAATTCAGATGATCCCATTTAATATTTTTAAACTGATCTATGTATAGTTAATAGAGTATAATTTTGATCTAGTGTAAAGTCTTTTTTATATTATTATTCAATTATGTATTGCCATATCACTAAAGGAATTTAACTAATATAACAATTACCTTAAAAATTTAACTCTTTAATAATATATTAAAATATTATTAGATGACAATATAAATTTTTTTTACACAATAATAAATTAAAATTAAATCCTAGTTAATATTAGCTACAGTTGTATAAGTATCACTGTATGGCTGTTCTTACAGAAAAATGAAAGTTATCCGTTACTTTGTTACTTGTTAGTGAATCTGAAAAGTGAAGTTGGAAGAATTAGTCCAAATTCATAGAAGTTGCTTTTTGAACAGTATATAATATAATATAATATAAATATGTAAAGAAGAAACTTAAACAAATCCATGAATATAAACGAAATAAAAAGGATGAAAATTATATATCTCTCTCGATAGTATAAATGCCACGAAGACAATCAGAGCCAGTTGGCCCCCTATTTATAGTTCGTGACGCCCCTCCCTCATCCCTCATGCATTAGCAATTCTCACCCATTTCCCCATTAAAAACCCCTCCATAGATCCCAGTAATCTTACCCCTCTCTCTCTCTTCCTTCTTCTTCTTCTTCTTCTTCTTCTTCTTCTTCTTCTTCTTCTTCTTCTTCTTCTTCTTCTCTGTCTCTTCCTTTTTGTGGTTGCAACTTGCAAGAACAAGCATGGTTGTTCTGTCCCAGCAAGCTGCATTAAACAAGTTCTTGCTCATCAAGACATGCAAGCCTACCAGCTTGTTCACAGCAATTCCAGAGGTTGACCTCTCAGACCCTGAGGCCAAGACACTCATAGTCAAGGCCTGCCAAGAGTTTGGCTTCTTCAAGCTCGTCAACCATGGTGTTCCATTGGAGTTCATGAACAATTTGGAAAATGAAGCCCTCAGGTTTTTCAGACAACCCCAGTCTCAGAAAGAAAGGGGAGGCCCTCCTGATCCTTTTGGCTATGGCAGCAAGAGAATTGGAAGAAACGGTGATGTGGGTTGGGTTGAGTATCTCCTCCTCAACACCAACCCTGATGTCATCTCCCCCAAATCACTTTTCATTTTGGAGCAAAACCCAGAAATTTTCCGGTTAGGTTCCAAAACAGAGTCCCCTGTTTTTTCTGTCTTGCTTTTTATATATTCCTTCCTATGCTTCAGTTTTTAACAAAGCAAAGAATTTTTGACATTTTCTTATGTGGTTTGATTAAACTTTGAAGCTCTGCTGTGGAAGATTATATCTGGGCAGTGAAGAATATGTGCTATGAAGTGTTGGAACTAATGGCTGATGGGTTAGGGATTGGTCCAAGGAATGTGTTTAGCAGGCTTCTAAGTGATGAGAGAAGTGACTCTTGCTTCAGGCTTAACCACTACCCACCATGCCCTGAGCTTCAAGCATTGAGTGGACGAAATTTGATTGGGTTTGGGGAGCACACAGACCCACAGATAATTTCTGTCCTGAGATCTAACAACACATCAGGACTGCAAATCTGTCTAAGAGATGGGACTTGGGTTTCAATCCCATCCGATCAGACTTCCTTTTTCATCAATGTTGGTGACTCCCTGCAGGTACAGTTAAATATCAATTCACAAGAAAACAATTCATTGTTGACGAATAAAGATTGTTTTTATCACTCAAAAGTCAATCTTTTTCCTCATAATCTGCCAGCAATTAATTTCATTGTTTTTCCAGTCTCTCTCTCTCTCTCTCTCTCTGCGTGCTTGTATGTGCCTATGTGTCACAGAAAAGTCTAATTATCCATGGTTAAGAAAAAGACATCCCAACATTTTCATCTGGGAATTTTCACCAAAGGGTTTTTTTTTTTCTAATTAAATTTACAATCTGGCTGTGGGCTGAAACCACTGCAGGTGATGACCAATGGAAGGTTCAAAAGTGTTAAGCACCGGGTTTTTGTTGACACAACCAAGTCAAGGTTGTCAATGATCTATTTTGGAGGACCACCCTTCACTGAAAAGATAACACCTATACCTTCACTTATGTCAAAGGAAGAAGAGAGTTTGTACAAAGAGTTCACATGGTGGGAATACAAGAATGCTATGTTCAAGACAAAGCTGGCTGATAATAGGTTGGGTCTCTTTGAGAAACCTGCAAGCCAATGAGGTGAAGAGGGGGTCACAAATCTCCTCTATTTTAGCATATCTAAGGCTTGTTTTGTCAGTAAGATCAAAATAGGTTTCAAAGAGTTGACTACATACAAGGAAAATGAATAGGTTGTTTATTATCTTGTTTTGTTTTGTTTTTTGTGTGTGTGTGTGTGTGTGTGTGTTCTTGCTTAAATGTAACTGTCACTACCCTTTTATTATCAATGCAACTCTAGTGTCATGTTCTGATGCTCTACATATTTTATAAATTTTCTTCGCTCCTAATTTTGTATGAATTTTTCAGATTAACTACATGTAGGAATATTAGGATAAACAACGCTAATGGTTCATTCACATCTCTAATATTAAGGTGAAATGCCTTATAATCCCATTCTCAAACAAAGTTGCATATTTTATAATTTTTCCTCGCAACCTAATTAATTTATGGATTTTTTGTTTTTGTTTTTTTTAACAAATGAGACACTATAAATTTGGGGAAAAGGAGATGAAAAAAGAGGAACAGAACATTATTGAATCATTTATATTTTATTACAATAAAAATTTAATTAGTAAGCTATCAGTTTATTAACGGATAATTAAATTTTCAATTCTTGATACAAGTCTACTAGTGATATGCTATTTTAGTAATGACATGTAATTGCACTAGTACAACTGTTAGTACATAGTAACTTTTAAATCAGTAGGCAAAACCGTAAAAGATAAATATTTTAAAGAAAATTTGGCAGAATTAAATAATACAGAAACTCTCATCTATTAACTATGTTGATGCAATAGTTGCACTAAACTTTACCTAATCTATAACATATATAAATAGATTAAATTACGAGTATCATTTCATTTAGTTTTGCAATCAAATAGCGGTGAGGCCATTAAAAAAAAAAAAAAAAAGAAGCGCTGAGGCTAATTTGCATGAATCTTTTTTTTTTTAATAAAAAAAAAGCAAAAGTGAAGTCTTTTTCACCACTATATACTGATAAATACACACAAATTTAATTTAAGGAGTTGACTTAATGATTAAGAATGTGTAATGTTTACCTTAACTATTAGGATTTGAATATTAGGCTAGTACTTATGAGAATTAGTTCTTCTAAAATCATTAGGCCGGTGTAGGGTGCATTCTTAAAATCGTTTGGAAGGAATTTAAACTTAATTAACGTGAAAGTTGACTTGATGATATCTTTATTGTGCAACCCAAAAAATACACATGAATTTAGATATCAACGTTCCTTCTATTTAGATGAAATCATTAATTAAGTTGTTACTCTAAATACACCAACCTAATTACATATATACATATATTTACAATGATAACACAGTTTTAAGTTTTAGAGTTTTTATTTTGTTTTTTTATTTTATAAACTACCTAAAGCTCTCATCTTTAACTTATTTTAGATGACTTTAATCCTAATTATATAATTAAGTGCAATAATGTAACTTTACACATATGTAATTTTTTTTAAATAAAATGACAAAATCGAAGTTTATTTTAAATATAGGATGAACTACCCTAACTTCTAATCACAAGTAAAAATATTTTAACCAAAACAAATATAACTAAAATATATAAATTTTCTTATACAATGAGTCAATGATGTACAAAGGATTTGACCCTTACAAATGTGGCTGCAATATACACGCACTATCAAAATTAGGGGAAGAAAAAAGAAAATTAGTTAGGATATCACGCAGTGCAAAAGTTTGGGTGAATATATATAGTTCAATTGCTCCATGTGTTTACATTTTGTTTTTCTCTATCCAAATCACGTTTCTTTCTTCTTCTTTTTAGTAAGATGAAGTTTATGAGTAGCTTACTCCATTTTAAAGTTAAGTTTTAGTGAAAGTTTACGTTAATATTCATAAATGACCTACCAATAAAAGATTACTAATAGAAATTAAACTTGAAACCTTGAAACCTTTGAATCAAGTAGTTTAATCCTACCAGCTAATTCAACCCTCATTAAAAGTGACTCATGATGCTAACCAATCTTTTAGGAATTGACACATGATCAGTGATCTCTTTATTGAAGAATTAATTACCAATTGGAATATAAATTAAGGGCATGTTTGTTACAGACTAGAAAAAAATTGATTTTAACTTTCAATAATTTAGAAATTATTTTTTAAATTTTTTTAAGAAAAGTAGAAGCTATTTTGTGTTTATTTACAATCATAAAAATTATTTTTTAAATGAAAGTAGCTTCTCTCTCTTCTATCACTTCTCTCTCTTCTATCACAAGAGATTTTTTTCAAAAGCTAATGATAGTAGCTTTTCATTTTAATCATAAAAATGATTTTTTAAACAAATGATTTTTTTAATGAGCTTAAACAAACACAATCATTAAAAATAATTTTTTACTTAAGAAAAGATATTTTTTCATCAAATAATTTGTAACAAACATGCTCTAAGATTGTAGCTTATTGTGCTAGTGAGCCTTAATCAAGCATGGCTTCTTGGTTACTTTGGAACCAATTGATCAGGATTTTATCTCCAATAGATATCAATAATGCACCTTATCTACCCTTTTTCCTCTCCCGTGGTTGAGTCCTTTTACCTATTTATACCTTGAAAGAAAAGACTCTCGCTTATTAGAGTATAAAGAGATGTCATGTTATTTGAGTTCTTCTTCTTCTTCCATATAATTATTTATATGAAAGGTTCAGATTTTTCAATAAATATTAGAAATTATATGAAACTAGACTGCACGACTGGAAGAAAGGAAGAGTGGGTTTGTGTTCTTGTTTCAAATTCCTCATTTTGTTACAGATGGAGGAAGGCATATTGGATTTATTCATTTATTTTGCAGAAGCGGTTTTTTTTTTCTCTTTAATTTATTAGGAATATATTTGATTTCATGTTAATTTCTTATGATAGTAAAAAAAAAAAAGCGTATTTTTAATTTTATTAAATTAAAAAAATTAAATAAGAATGTCAGATGGTACATAATTCTTTGTTGGTGCTAATGCAGATAACAGCAGTGATAATCAGCCCGTATACGTGATTCATAAATGAGTCCCGACAACAGTGATATTAATGGTTACAAAAAGAATTAAATAAAGTATATTGGTTATATTAAAATCCCTAATTTAACGAACTATAATAGTGAATATAATGAGATAAAAATTTAAGTATTTTTGCATGTTGTCTAACAAGCTTCACACTCATAATGTACATGTAGATGTGCTGATTTTCTCGTTAAGAAAGGATCATCCTCTTTTATGTCACTTGCTCTTGAAGACCTTACGGGAGATTTATAGATGCTCATCTTTGATGATGCTTGGCATGTCTAATTTCCCAGGTGTTAGTTTCTTTTCTTTCTTTTTTTACTTTTTTTTTTCTAAGTACCAAAAAAAACAATGTACATCTTAATTAATTAGATTTGAACATTTAAATTAGTACTTAAAATAATTAATTTTTTTAAATGGACTAAACCGATGTAAAAGTGTGCTCTTAAAATTGTCATAAAGGTTTTAGTCTCAATTGACGTAAAAACTAACGGATGATACCATTACCGTGTGTGTATATATAAACACATAGCATGATTCATGATTATAAAAAAAAAAATGGCAGTAATTAATAAAAACTAGAAGAAAATATGAGATTATTCACAAATTTTTGCAACGGAAGCTTTTGTCGCAAGGGTGCTAGGATTTATCACAAAATGAGAAAAAAGAGATATGTAAAAGTCCCGAAACTAGAGACAAATTTAGGGACATATTTTCCTCTCAGAAAGTACCCGTCAATGAATTTATGCTAATAATTCTTGCTGTAGTTTTAATATTGCGACAGCAGTTTTGTTGCTAAAATAAAAATTAATATTTCAAATTCTTAATTAAAAATTACTAATGAATTATGAAGCATAAATGCTTTTAAAAAGATGTCACGTGTCATACACGTATCAGACTCTTATGTTAAATGTGAGACGATACTTTAGATTATAGTAGGACATGCAAGGGGTGGACGTAGGATAATAATTCTGGAAAAATATAAAATTTAAAGGGGCCAAAGTTATATTTCATAAAGATTTGGGTAAGTTTTTAAATTTAAGTATTGAGATTTTAAAAAAATTGGGGGCTAGGAACGTAGGCCTGCCACTGTTAAATTTGTGTCAATTTTTTTTCGTGTTAGTTAATGAATATATATTCTATACCACCAAAGTTGTCATTAATTTTCATCTTATTTTCCTTACAGGTGAGCAAATGTTGAGATGCTTTAGAGACATAATCCTATTTTCATCAAGCGACGAATTTATCCATCTCTATTTTGGGAGCATTTGTTCATGCAGTTGTAAATTGCAACAAATTTGTCTATATTCATTGATAATGAGATTTTCTTTTATTTTTTTAATCAGAAATGAAGTGTGATTTCATTTATATGTATCATTTAACAGGTTGTGATAGTGATAATGGTAATGATCACGAGAAAAAGTACAAAATATAATCGGAACTTGGATATCTCAACCAACTAGTTTTTTATGTGATAATATTAGTGATAGTGAGACTTCATGTGGAATATATATCTCATTAATTTAATGAATCTCGTATATATGATGGTGACAATGGCTCTCGTATATTTGGAATTCGTATATATATATATATATATATATATATATATATATATATATAACCCTCACTATATTCAGTATATCAAATTCAATAAAAACTAATGAATAGTGACAATGGCAATGATAACTATACTGGCAACACTGCATCTATGATATCTCATGTAATTAATGAGGCATGGCGCGCAGATGATAATTGGGTAATGACAAGAATGGATTATGATGCATGATTACATTTGGGATAACTTATTCAACTAATTCGATTATGGTGATGACAGCAATAAAACGTTACGAGGTTGCAGTGATAGTCAGGAAAAAAAAACAGAGATGAATCAAGCTCTTATCAGTGAATATTTCTTCCGTTTAAAATAAGTCATTCTCATGTGGCTTACTTTTCCACATCACTTCTCTTGCGTGTCAATTGTTACTGCGCACTATCACTTTCTTCTGCTTTTTCCTTCAAGCGGACATAATGAATGGGACAAGAATTTGGCCGACCTCGATTCCTTGCAGGCAACTGTTTTTCTCTTTATCTTCATTGTTTTTTTTTCCTATGGAGGATATCTTATTGAAGTTTGCTGTCTTCTCACGTGTACCATTTTTTGCCTTTTATTTTTCCATGGTTTCCTTTAGCTCAAGAGAGTGTTGATCTCGGTTTTATTTAGAAAGATAGATATGAAAACGAGCTCATGGTTTTTGCAGCCGCCCCCACCTTGTGCCTTGTCCACACAAACAAGAAAGGTTGCGAGAAGCTTCTAACAAAAAGTCAGAAAGAGACATGAAAGAGATGAGGAGAGCAAGAGGTATACACCTCTAAGACCTCTTTACCAATAAAAAATAATTTTAATTTATTAATAGTGTAAGTAATTTTACATTACTAAAAAAGCATATATTGTTATGCGTAGAAAAAATTGTTAAAAATATTTATTACAACCGAAATAGTTTAGTATTTCTTTTTTGGTAAATGAAATAGTTTAGTTAATTCAATAATAAGACAATTTAATTATTATTTAATAATAATGCATAAAATTTTATATAGACAGTGAATAAAATTTAAAATTTATAAAAATATATTGTATATCATTAGATTTACCTCTAAATTTATTCAGGGTCAAATGTTCAATTTTTAGTTATCTACATAATTCGACAATTCTACATACTTATTATCATTCCCCCCCCCCCCCCTTCTAAAGGTGGATAGATTGCCATTAACAAAATCTGGTGAAAAGTCGAGCAAACACAATACAAAAATTGGTATGTACAGCCCAAAAGCTCGATCATTTAATGCTAAGATGAAACAGAAGGCCAAAGGCATCAAAGTAAGATAAAAAATTAATTAGAGTGTTAACTGGCTTCAATTCAAAAAAATAAAATAAAATTGTTAGTTGTGGGTTAGTATTTTGTCTTGATAAGATTCATGTAGGGTCATAGTTAGATCAGACTATGATACTTATTTATAGATTTAAGTAGAAAAAATTATGCCTTAATTAACAAATATAACTTTTAATTTAATGATTAACACTTCATTTAACAAATAATATTAAAGGTAAGATCACGAATTCAATTCTTAAAAAACACAAAATAAGAAGTGCTGAGAGAAAGATTATTGCTAAATCCAACAAAACTAATGAACAAAAACTCACAAGTCAAAACTTCGTCCTCTGATGTAGTACGTACTTTAGCAATAGAGAATCAGACCATTCATCATTTGAGAAAATTCTACTATTATGATTCTTCCATAATTGTCAAATTTAATTAGTAATTAAAGCTGCAAGCTCCAAACATTTTAAGGTGAGAATTACCTCATTGCAAAAGCATTATAAGGTTCTTCCGCCATTTATATATCAATGGACCGAATGGAGAATGGAGCCAAAAACCAAATAGCCGCAACATGTGGGCATTGAGTAAACAAATGTAACTCACACTCTACCTCCCCCGCACACATTGGGCATACCGTATCCAAATTCCATATTCCTACTGGCTAAGTTAATTCTTGCTGGCAAAATATTACTTACCAGTTTCCATATGATATATCCTTTTTTATTTTGAAGAGACATCAAGCTTCTTAATTTTGCAAGTATTTTGATTACCATTATTAGTAGCTGTAGCTGCAGAGGATTAGACACAAGACAGTAACAGTAGCTACACAGGGTGGACTAAAATAAAAATTACTTGTAACTTGAATGAATTGTATCCACACCTTTCTTAGTGTGCTCTCATATCAACTTATTTGGACCTGTATGAATAAAGAATTAATTGGAGAATACAGTCGGCTGTACGATGATAAAAAAAAAAGTTAATTGGGCAAATTGTTAAACTTCGTAAGTCGGTTGTGTTTTTTCTTGGAAAAATAATCATTCCAACTTAGGTCCCCACTGGCTCATAAATTGAAAATCTCTTAGGTGGGGGCACCAAACAAATATTGGGGTTATCAGCTATGTTTCATTGATCTGAAAAGCAAATATTTGTTGTGATAAGAAAAAAAAAATAAAAAAGTGAGCATGAGAATTCAACACGATAAAGGAAACATGCTTTCATGAGAAAGTGAGGTCTCTTTAAGTTTCTGGTGGTGGCCTAATTGATGAGATTCATAGTTCAATACTAAGATTCTTGTGGGGGCAGAAGAATGACGAAAGAAAAATCTGTTGGTTGAGTTGAGATACCTATGCAGGCATAAGAAGAATGATGGCATGGGGTTTAAAAATCACAATTACTGGTGTGTGTTTTGATTAGTTGTGAAAAAATAATTATATTAAAAATTAATTATATGTATAATTGATTTTTAAGAAAATTAATTATAAAGAAATTAATTTATGTTTAAATATATTAATTTATAAGTGATTTTAAGATAAAGAGTTTTGTTTAAATTGTATAAAAAATCGTTTTTATGTATTAAATTACTAAAAGAGATATGAAATAATTGAAAAAGTGATTTGATAGAGAGAGTAAAGAAATATTTCTCTCCCAAAACTTTTAAAATAATCTGAAATCAAATAATCACCTTTTGAAATAATGTTAAAATTTTAACTTTTAAGGGAAAAAAAACATTTTTAATTATAAAAAAATAATCAACAATTTCTATTAACAAAACTCAAACATATTACATTTTTCCCAAAACAACTTTATAAATATAAAAAATAATTATTTCAAATAATTAAGCAAATTCAAATGCACTCTAACTGCAACTACTAGCGATAATTGCTTATAATTGCTTATTCTTTCAAGTATTTAAAAGTAGATATTCTCCTTTCACTCTTTTGTGGATGTTATCATGTTAGCATAGCATAGGCACCACCAATCCGTCTTGGGCTTGGCGAAGTGTCTTGGAAGGTAGAAACCAGAAAGGTGATAGAGAAGGGATTTCATTGGAAAGTGGCTAAAGACGTAAAGTAGGTGTCATTTAAATTTTCGTCTCTTTTACTATCTAGGGATAAATAAGATCCTTATTTTCTATTTTGATGTAAGTTTAAGAAATATTCTCACAATGATACATTTTGAATAAAAAGTTAAAGGTAGTGATAATGATTTATGTAAAGTCGTATAATCACTAACAACTTATGTATTTTAGGATTTCTTATAACAAAATAATATTTTACAAAACAATTTAAAATTAATATTTTTTAATTATTTTAATCAAAGTCGTATGTATCATATACGACTTTGGATGAATCATATTTTATTAATAATTGAGATATGAAGTCGTAAGCCTTGTCTATAACTCTATTAAAAAATTAATTTTTTATTATATTTTATAATAATCATATTTAGAAGCTACAACTTAGGGTTTTTCTATATTATATTATATTTTATAGTAGTCATATTTAGTAGATTGGAAACCACAATGCATACATGACGTACAAGAGGAACATGGACCTGAGTCACCAGAGCAGAGCAGTGCTTTATTACAAATTTGAAAATACAAATAATAATAATAAAGTGAAACTTTGCTTCCATTCTTCTGTAATTATAAAGTGCTTCTTCCTTCCATCCATCTCTACAAAAAATACACATATGTGCGTATATTATTAGTTTGTCAGTTGCATGTCATTAATTGGTCCCTCCATCATATCTTTGGATATATCCAATGACATGCATGGTAATATACTAATACGTGAAAAGTGTTGGTGTAAATTTATACTAATATTATTACTCTTTATTCTTGAATGAAAAGATGCTTTTACGTTAAATATTAATGCAAACTAAAATGGTGTTATTAGCCTAAAAAACCCTTGAAAACGTGACTTGTACTCAATTTTGGAAACATATATAAAAATAAAAAAATAAAAATTGTTTCATACTTTCATCAGAACGTGGAAATTTGATGGAATAATATCGATAATATAAATTGTATTTAGAAGCTTACCATGAAGTACTATACTAAACCATTATTAGCATGTTTAGATTGGAGTTTAAAATCTCTCAAACTATGGTTTGGGCAAAAGTTGTCTCTTGTTAGTTTTGCTCAAATCACAATTTTGAGATTCTAAACTCCAATCCAAACATGCACTATCTAGTAGGGGTAAGAGAGAGTGGTAGGTGATGCGTAGACGTAACGTGGCGGAGGTGGGGAATATAAGTCGTAACTCCTAAATACGACCACCATAAAATATACTAATAAAATTAATATTTTAATAAAATATAATTCACTCCAAAGTTGTATATGGTGCATACGACTTTAATTAAAATAATTAAAAAATAATTATAACCCTAAGTCATTTTCTTAGCATATAACTTTGTCATGGGAAACCCTAAAATACATAAGTTGTAGTTGTTGCATACGAGTTTACATAAGTCATTATCATTACTTGAAAATGCACTATTGTGGGAATATTTCCTAAACTTATACCAAAATGGAAAATAGGAATCTTATTTACCCCAAGATGGTAAAAAAGCCCAAATTTTTTTCCATGCTTGACTAAAGATGTCAAAATGAGTTGAACCTAACAGGTCAATTTGTTTAACCCGCCAACAAAAACATAGTAGGTTGCTTCTTTTAACCCATTTTCTTACATCGGGTTATATAATCCGTGGGTTGTGGTTGGTTAACTCGTCATATCATCATTTTTTTTTATAAATGATGCAGGTCACGTGTAATGTGCAAATTATAAAATGTTATTTCAAAAAAAAAATACCCAATTAACCAATACAGTATTTGTAATATTTGTTTTGTTTGCTTTTGTTTTGTGAACTAACTAGCTTATAGAGTGGACTTAATTGTATTTGTTTTGAATTTCTATTTTTATTATGTGAGTGAAATGTTAATATTTTTTTTTAATTTTATACAAGGTAGCTCGCCAACTCACCATAAAACGGGATGGGTTGACCTTTTCAACCCATCAACCAAAAACATGTCAATCTGTTCCGTCCAGTTTAAGGCTGACCCATGACAGGGTGGGACAGATTACCGGTTTTGACATCTCTATTCCCAACTACTTTCAAAATCTTCGTTTCATGTCAATCAAGTCCCTACAAGTAGAAATGTGACTTCCATGGTTTATTAACTTTTTTTATTGTCTTTCTTTGGTTTAAAATACAGCTTTGATGCAGAGTCTTTTCTCAGATGAGGCGGCGCAATTGATGTTGAGTATCAAATATTAGGAGGGTCAGATGAACCATACTTTGGGGAAAAAATAATAATTTAGGTACACAGTGTAAGATGGTTAATTACAAGATGGTTAATTAGAAGGTTGTGTTTGATTTCTTCCATAACCCTAATGGGAGACTTTGGAACTCGAGCAATATGATCTTCAAAGGCTCCTACCAAGATTAAGGTTTTTATACAAGTTTGCATTTGTTTGTTTTGATCAGTGCCCCGAAGCAGCTCAATCATGGGCTATTTCCACTCTTAATTTGTAACCAACATATCTTCAAAGGTATTTTTCAACGTGGCAACAGTGGGCTTAGATTGTAGGTTTCCTAAGCATAGAAGTAATGTCACGACATGCACTACCCTGTTAGTTTGGAAAGTTCTTGGGCATACATAATAATGTACCAAAAAGTTTGGAAAGTTTAGACGAATCAACGAGTAGATTTGGTTGCGCAGAGATGGAGAAAAACTAAAGAAAGGAGGTGCAGCGCGACACCTTTTTCGCACGTTTAAAAAATGCATGAACTTTTAAAATTGGTTGGGGATCCATCCACTTACATGGCATAATTACTCCATTAAATCTTTTTATAAACACTGAATTTTATCTATTCAATCTTTAGATTGAAAGATTTTATAAAGTAGACCAAGCCCATACAATTTCATAAAATTTAAAAACTAATTGATATTTCATTGTACAACTTTATTTTAAGATATAATAAATTTTCTTTAAAAATATAAGTAAATGTCTCTATTAGATTATATACTTATGAATATCTTATTTGTTTAAATTTTGGTATGTATGATCATTTAGATAATATTACATGATTCAATGATTGAATTCGTTAAATTCACATTTTACAAAAAGTTATTCAACAATGTAAGTATACAAAACTTATTCCTGGAGTAAGTGGAAAAAAGGTCATTTATTATTAGTTATTAGTGAGTTTTATATTACAATTTTTTTAAGCATGATTTTATGATTTCTTTTTTATAAAAACAAGTTGGCTTTTTAATATAAAAATGAAAGGGGTATAAGTTGACAAATGTTTTGAAAAGAAGTATAATTTATATGTGTCTATTATGCAAAATAAATAATATACTCATTTTCTCATTGTGTTTCTTTTGTTAAATTCTCTAGTTCAACTACTTCTAAGCAAATGCCTTACTTTTAATTATTTTGTATTTGCAAGTATTTGCAAGACATGAACTATCATAATATGTTGTTGATAAGGTTGGCAAAAATATTTGTTTAAATGGGTATTTAAAGGGGTCCCCACAATAGGGTGGATATAGAGACAAATATCCCGCTATACGGGGCAGGGACAGAGAGAAATTTGTGTTTGTTTAATTATATTTCCTTGAGTACCTGTAAAATAAATATAAAATACTCTTAGTTTAAAAAAATATAATATATATGTACATATTAGACATTTTAGTTTTGTAGGTATGTATATCTTGTTTTGTCTTTAAAAGCACCAAAATATGTAATACACATGGTATTAGTTGACTATTTGGATTTGAATGCACTAAACAATATTATTTAGTTTTAGTATTTCATGTTATTTTTATTACTAGAAATAATTCTAAGTAAATCAAGAAAAAATAAAATTCTAAATTACACATATATTTTGTTGTTTTAAACACAAGTAAGATATAAAATATGATGAAGATATATATTTTACAATTGCTTATATACATAAAAACATAAAATTACAAATATGTTTATTTATATTACATGTTTTGAGATTTTAAACTAAGGATATTTTTATACATTTATTTAGCGGGTACCCACAATGACGAGGATCTTGATCGCATCCTTCACCCACATTTATTAAACAAATACTAGTTTCTCTCTATCCTTCTCCCGTAGAGAAAATTTTGTCCTCGTATTGAGAATCCTCACAAATACTCATTTAAATAAAAAAAATTTGTTATCCCTATTAGCAATATATATTATGATAATCTCTAATTTGTATAAAGAAAATAATTAGAAGCAGGACATTTGCTTAGAAACAGTTAAGCTAAAGGATTCAACGAAATAAACAAATGAAAAAAAGGAGAGTATAATCTTCTTTTTTTGTACATAATAGATATACATAGTATCAAATATTTGTCAAAGGTAAATAAATATATATATACGAATTATACTTATCTTCATAATATTTGTTAAATTATATCCCTTTCATTTTGATATTAAAATGTCAACTTAATTTTGTAAACAATAAATTATAAGATTAAGATTAAAAAAATTTGTTGTGAAAAAGAATTTACTAATAACTAATAATAAACGAGTTCTTTTTTTATTATTTTTTTAGGTACTCAACGATATTAAGTCAATAATTAGTCAAAATTAAAAAAAATTGAGGTTAAATGTAATTTTTTGTTTAAATCTAAGGCTCGTTGTCAAAATCAAAATAGTGAAGTGTAATTTACTTAATAATTAATAATAATTAAATTTTATTTTAAGTATTTAACGGTGTAAAGTAGGGCTGGCAATGAGTCGAGCTGGCTCGTGAGTTAATCACGGCTCGGTTCATTAATAGCTCAATAAGCTAGGCTCATGAGCTAATGAGCTAAGCTTGAGCTAACAATTTTGACTCGTTTAGTAAATGAGCCGAGCTTGAGCTTTCATATATTCGACTCATAAGCTCGTGAGCCAACTCGATATATATATATATATATAACATTTTTAATATAATATTTATAAATATATATAAATATTTGACTTTTATTTTAAATTTATTAAATTATTTAAGTTGTTTCAACTTTGGGAATGGAATGAGAAATCTGCATTCAGCACATAGTTATAAGTTTTTTTTTATATCAAAGATATTATGTCTTTTTTGTAAGTAATGAGCAATATAAAAATGTGGAAATGGAGTGAGATATCTGCACATAATTATAAGTTTTTTTTGGAGAATGTTATATAAGTTTTTTTGTAAGTAATGAAATGATGCTAGTAAATTGAACTTTGTTAGGAACCTATTAGTCTAATTTTCTAAAATTATGGTAGCTGTTTTATTTATGTTTGAAGACAATTGTGGTTGTTTGGTTGGAGTATACATTTTGCTGTTATGGTTGATTTTAATGTTTTAAGTTAAATGATGGTGTGTTAATATAGATTTTGAGCTTGGCTCACCGAGCTTGAGCTGCTCGTGAGCTCATAGTGAGCCGAGCTCGAGTCAAGAAATGAGCTCGTTTTCTTATTGAGCCCGAGCTTGAGCTAAGCATATTATCATCGAGTTGAGCCTGAGCCAGGCCTAGCTCGGCTCAACTCAGCTCATTGTCAGCCCTAGTGTAAAGTTAACCGTTAGTTAAAATTGAAAAATAAATTAGAATATAATATATGACTAAATTTAAAAATTTATTGATAAATCTCAAAATAGTAGAGTATAATTTATTCCGAAGTTATATATTGTATACAATTCAGTTTTTGGGTTGGCCTCATTTATGCAAGAATGTCTTTAAAATTTAATTTTTGGACAATCTTAAACTGAGGTGTCTGACTTATTGGCACGTATCATGTCCTTTTTAAAATGAAGAAATGGTGCTGGTTGCTTGGGGCTTTTGGGTAAATGTATGTCTTACTATGATATTCATCTAAGTTTTGGTTCGTGGATTGTAAATCATTGATACACGTGGCATGTTTAAAATAGTATATTATATTATGATTTGTGTGCATTTTCTTGTCTGATATAAAACATGGATAAGCTGTTGGTACCAAGTTGAGTAACTTTAGCCTTTTCGAAGAAAATATATATCAGAAAACATACAAAATTCAAAGTTTTTCTGGTATTTTTCTTTTTTGTGAAGATTTTTTTTATAATTAATAATTAATATTTTATCACAATTCTACTTAATTAAAATATTTAATTATTTTATTTAAATTTTGACCTAATAAAATACATAACTAAATATTAACTACTAACTATTAAGGGAATTAGTATCCTTATAAAAAAAACAAAAAAATACTAAAGAAATCTCTTACAAAATAAACAAAAAATTAGTTTTTATTATTGCCAGCAAATTATTTCTGCCAATCTTTTTGAATAATTAGCTTTTTCAAATAAAAATTTTAAAAATTATTTCAAAAAATTCATATAAAAAATTAATGAATTTTCCAATAGATTTTTTTTTTGTTGGTAAATATTTCTTTAAAGATGTTTTTGACAGAAAACTGACAATAACATTTCATTAGAATACAAGCAATTTTTTTTCTTGTGAGCTTAAAAGTGTGGGAGAGCCGACCTTACAGGATTTAGATTTTAGATAACAATTTTTATAGATTTAAATTAAAAATTTTAAACAATGGAGAACTTAGTATTCTTATTGAAGTCCCACTAGACGTGTTATTGGTTGATATGATATTGCATAAATTTTATAACAAATCAATAGTGTAAAAGAAAAAAAAAACATATAAGGATAAATGTCGTTAGAAGGACGTACTCCAATCGGAAATGACTTGATGGGTCTGTGCCTGTAATCAAATAATTGATGGACTCAATATGAATGATGTGATGCCTTCTTCAGTGAATGTATGTTTGTTTTTTAGCTTACGTGTCCCGCTTCCAAAGAATCCTAAGCCACTAAGCTTGGATCTCATATGGATATAGCACCCATTATTCACCAATAAAAAACCTTCTGCTCCTGTGTTTCATATCTTGTTTGGCTAAATTTGGCGCTGCTACCTGCAAGGGCAGGCACATGTCTATGGTAAATTTCCATGGCAAAGGCAGAAGAAAATTAAGTTTGCTGTCTTCTCTCAAAAGGACATCATGTACATCCTCAATCAATTATAAAATGGTCTTTCTACATGTTATATATCTATTTCAAACATGAAGGAACTCAAATGGGAAATGCTTCTTCTGACTGCATGTATTTATCTACTTATCTAATTATCTACTGGGACTCAAAACTGTGGTAAATAAGCCAGCAGCTACTTAAATAGATCCCAAACACCAAATTCATGGAAAATTTCCCCAATATTTTCTCCTACAAAAAATTATTTGAATTTAATCATTTGTATCACATCACATATAGATTGTTAAAGTAATTATTATGCTAAGAAAAAAATTATTTGAGAATTTAGTTTCTTTAAATATAGAAAAAAAAATTAACTTTAGTGAAGTGGATGCTATTAAGCATGAGCAGCAATCCTTGTGTAAAATTGGAGTTTATATAATGAATTAATAATATACATATACGGCAACTTATCCCCTTATTTTAAGCCTTTAGATTTGGCGTGTAGCAAAGCTAGTGTTGTTTATGTGTCGCATTAATGCTACTTTTATTGTTACTGACATTTCTTAGCTCTTGTAAGAAAGTTGTTATGATATGTTGATGAGTTTGGTATTCAGAGTGAGTTGTTAATTATTTATTAACTGTTAGTTTTACAATAAATGTTATAAATTTTATTAAATATAAATAACAATTAATGAATGCTAGACAACTTACTCTGAGTACTGGTATCTTGAAAAAAAAATTATAAGTACCAGAGTAATTCCCATGTTGTAATTATGTTTTGAAGTGCTGACTTGTTGCCACTAATGTTTATGGGTTCTGTCAATATGATTTATGTATGAAATACATTTTGTGTCTGTGTGTGTGTTAACTAAGGTATCCTTTTGCCAAGAAAGTAAGAGACTAATCACACACGGTACGGTCAGGTACACGAGACAAGATGTTTAAGGTGATTGAGCCTCTTTCATTCGTTAGTTATTAACTACTTAGTTACTACTATGCACTGCATTTTTATGTTACGTGTAGTGTTATTATAATTAATAATAGAAACTCATAGAAATTGAAAAGCAACGAACCATAATTTGGAACCAAACTAAACCAAGACTAGCTAGTGGTTTTGATTCGGTTAATTCCAGAAGTTCCCATGATTCGGTTTAGTTTTTAAAATACTTAAGAGGTTAAAATCTTTTAATGATGTAGTATAAATAATTATTAAATAATAGTATAAAAAAAGGTTTTTTATCTCATAATATTTAAACATTCAGGGAAGTCAGTATGGTTCAAGCTTGAACCTTTTTTTATTCAGGCTTGAACCTCAAACTAAACTAAACAGGAGCATAAATATATACCTCTAATATATGCATATAATTATAATGGTATTTTAATTGATAGGAATTTTTTTTTGGGGAAGATTCAGTCATAATCTATAAATTATATATATTGTTGAGTTTTTATGTTAATGAAAAGTTGTAAACTGAAATAACTAGTGCAAGCACAACAAAAGCTTGAATTTAGTGTTGGGAAAGCGAACAAACACACAACAAAAACAAAAAAAGAAAAGGAATAAAAGAAAAATCAAGAATACAATATTTAACGAGGTTCAGCTCCTCTGGCCTACTTCCACGATCCCTATAAGGATAAAAAAAATATTCCACTAACAAAATATTATATTATAACTTTTATATGACTAAAGCTGCAAACCCTCCTCATAAACTCACCACCCAATAGCCTAGTTATAATCTCTCTCAAGTGTCTAGGCTCTCTCACTTAGGTGATGTACTACCTCAATACACAAAAGACTTATTTATATAAGAAACTCATCTTGGGCTTCTCTAACTCTAACGATGTTGGACTTGAGTCAATAAATCCTCCCTTGAGCCAAGTCCTCAAACATGTCAACCTTCTTTGAAAACTGAACTCTCTTCTTATTCTTCTTCTTTACTTTACTATCATCAAGTGTTCCTCTCATAGAATGACCTTCTAAATAGCAAATGTTCTTCTTGTCTTTTCTACCTTGAAGAATCAAGCAGTTTCCCTTGTACACTTTGCATGTCTTCTTGATTCCCACATACTTGTACCCATGTAATGTCAACTCCCCTAGCAAAATTATGTTGACATTAGCGGTAGGCACATATCTCACATTAGGAATATCTTAGACTTTACTATTGTGAAGTTTCAGGCGAATTCTTCCTATGCCTTCAACATGCAACTTTTGTTTCTTCCCTACATTGATGTAACCAAAATCTTTATTTTTCTGCAAAGGGTAAAGAGCATAAAACCACCCTAAACTTTCACCATTTTGTAAACAACCACCACAAACTTTCAAATCTTCCAATTTAGTCTCTAAACTAACTCAATTATCTAAATTAACCCTTCTATCCATCCTCTGTTACTACATTAACAGACGTATGACGTGGCTAAATCCTAGCCTTACACATGTCACAATATCAGCCATTGATATAAAATTTATTTCAAACTATTTAATAAATCATCAGAAAATTTAAGAAATTGAATTTAGAAATAAAAAAATCAAAAAAATATTTGTAACAATTCTATTGTTCTAAACTTGTGGAGAAACAATGGCTCCATAGTGGATTTCCATTCCAAATTCTCTCGTGCACCACCAATCTCTTCCTTCACAATCTCGTGTAGCCTATCCTTGCACATGATTATGACCTGTAGAAAGAAACAAAACGAACACTAAGGCTAAGAAGTAAGAATTAGATCCACTACTAGTAAAAGTAAAACATGGAAATTAAAAGGATTGGAGAAGCAATGAATCAAGCATTTATATGGGAGCAACTGTGACCGTCGAAAACACCGAAGTAGTAGAACCCTCAGTGATTTTGTCCCCTTCTTGGTAGAAAGTTGTATGCACTGAAACCGAATATTCCATGTTTTTTCTTCTGCTACAAACCAACGTGACCCCAAACTTTGGAAAGTCTTGAACAACCTCATTTTCCAAACCCGTCGTTGTTGAATTTAACAAAGAAACTGTCGAATGTTTCGAAAGAGAGACAACTTCGTCTCCCTTGGATTCCTTCTGCTGCTGCTCTTTGTGTCAGCCTAGAAGGTCGTGAGCTTGGCTCCATTGGAATCAGCATCTCTCCAACAAGACCACAACAAATCCCAGTCATTCCTAAATTCAAATCCAACAAGAACCCACAAATTTCTGAACTTCAACTACCTATCAATTATATCGTTCCACTCTATGAAACTCAAGCACAAGCCTCTTATCTATGAATCAATAAGCAAAATGGGGGAAAATCAAGGAAAAGACGAGAGGAAAAAAGGGAAACCCTGCTTCTCCACCGTCAATTTTTGCATCTTAACTCAAATGCCAATAAATATGATAAATAAAAAACATAAAAGTGCTTCGAAAATTGATAAAGGTATGGATCAAAGTGGGAAATCAACGGAGTGGGATCATCAGAATGCCGGGTGGTTGATCGGTCGGAAACATGATCGTTTTAACTTGTTTGCTTTTTTTCTTTCTGTTTCTATTATGTTTTCTGGAAAACTATTTTTTTATTATTAATTTTTTTTAATTTTCTCATGATTTATTAAATAGTTTGAAATGAATTTTATATTAGTAGCTGATATTGTGACATACGTAAGGCTATGATTTAGCCACGTCAAACATCTGTTAGTGTAGTAACAGAGAATGGATGGAAAGATCAATTTCGTTAATTGAGTTAGTTTAGGGACTAAATTGAAATATTTGAAAGTTCGTGGTGGTTGTTTGCAAAAGGATGAAAGTTTAGGATGACGTTATGCTCTTTACTCTTATGCAAATTAATAAACATGGCTTGATCCTTACACATGCACATCGACGGCAGAATCTAGTCCCCATTTAGAGTGATTCCCAATAGAATCATGACTCTTTACATGATACAAATCTCCATCATCTGAGGTTTCAACTATATGAGTATCACTCTTCACATTCTCTTTTAACAGCTTTAGACTCTTCAAGTCTTCTCTTAGCATTGGACAATGAGACTGAATGTACATGTCCTATTCGCATTAGTGGCACTTCATATCATTATAGTTTCTTCCTCTAGACCTTCCTCGTTGTCCACCTTTCGCACGAGAATTGTTCATTCCTCTTTGAGAATTGATCTCCACAGTTAATATGCTTCCACTTTCATTGGTATGCTTTTTATGCATCATCCGATCCTCTCACAATACCTTTGTCACATCATCTAACTCAATGGAATTTTTGCCAATCAATAGGGATCTCACCAATAATCTATAGGACTGCAGTAGTGAAGCTAATAAAGCAATTGCTTGCTCTTCATCACTTAGGTGGCGTTTGGTTCAAGGTTTGAAAAAACATTCCTATGAATAGCATGCCCAGGAATGATATTCCAAGGAATGGTATTCCCAGGAATGATGATTACTATGTTTGGTTAAATAATCTTGGGAATGACTCAAACCGATGGCAACAATAGCCAAAGTCGCCTGCAACCGTTAACCTCTAGCGACAACAGAGGTGGCTGGATTCCAGTGACCAAGACGGTGGTTGAAGTCGTCGAATTTCGGAGACTGGTGTGGTGGCTAAAGTCATCGGTCATTGTCAATTGCTGCTGCCGTTGGCTTGCAGTGGCTAGATTCCGGTGACTAGTGCGGTGGTCGAAGTCACCGGTGGTTGGATTTCGGTGACCGACGCGGTATCCTAAGTTGCTGGCCTCCGTCAACTAGTAGCGGTGATGGGGGTGGCCGGATTCCGATGATTGGCCGCCGCAGATGGTGGTTGGTGGTGGCCGATGACAGTCACAGACAATGACGTGACAGTTTTTGATTAATGACATGACGATAAAATGGTAGATATTTTGGACATTTCACATGACAAAAATATTCACATGCAATGGGAATGTTGCAAACCCACCTCCCCCCATGGGAATGAAAGTGTGGGAATGTTGGTTAAAAATCATTCTCGGGAATCATTTTTGGATGGGAATGTTTTTTCAAAACTTGTACCAAACATAAGAATCTAACATTCCCATGTAAAGATTCTCAGGAATGAAAAAATAATCCGTGAACCAAACGCCCGGTTAGTTTCTCTTTAATATTCGACAATTAACAAACTAGCTAATTAAACTCATTAATGTGATCATGTGGCTTACATCATTCTTCCATTCTCAATGTGTATAAATCTATCTTCAAGCACAGACGATTGGTTGGCGATTGATGCATAAATCTCCTCCAACTTTCTCTAGATCTCCTTAGGCGATGTCTCTTTTAACACCGTGAACTTGATTGTAGGAGCAAGGGCTAACCTAATTGTACTTGCAGCTTTCCTTTGCATAGACTTCCACTCACGCTCTTTCATCTCTTCAAACATTTTATTATCTAATGCTGCATCAAGACCTTGTTGTACTAGAAGATCTTGTATTGTGCAATGCCACATAGTGAAATTGCCATTTCCATCAAATAGCGATACTTCAATTTCATTGTGCTAGCCATAGTGTGGTATAACACTCCTCCTTGCTTTAAATACCACTAAAAACCATAAAAACAATTAAAATATCTCCAAGAATTGTTGATGTGGCACCCTTGATGACGTGACGCTGATGAAGTCTCCCTCATTTCTTCTTGGCAGCAACTCTCCTCCATCGATTGAACCAATAACTCTTGATACTAGTTGTTGTAAAAGCGAATGAACCCACAACAAAAGCACAAGAAGAAAAGAAATAAAAGAAAAATCAAGAACACAATATTTAACGTGGTTCAGCCCCTCTGGCCTACGTCCTCGATCCCTAGAAGGGATAAAAAAAATATTCCACTAACAAGATATTATATTACAACTTTTACACGGCTAAAGTTGCAAACGTTCCTCATAAACTTATCACTCAATAGCCTAGTTACAACCTCTTTTAAGTGCCTATGCTCTCTCACTTAGGTGATGCACTACCCCAATACACAAAAGAATTATTTATATAAGAAACTCATCTTGATTTTCTTTAATTCTAACGATGTGGGACTTGAGTCAATTACATAATATTTAGTACGCATTAACTCTATCATAATTCTTAACTTGCCTATACTAAGAATTTGTTTGAAGAAAATTTAAAATAAGAAAAGTAAACATAATTTGTGAAATAAAAGGAGAAGTAAGCATAATTTAAATAAATCTATTTTATTTTTTTATAATTTACTGTGATAACTTTATATTTAAATATTTTTTTAGGTATGGCTGAGTAAAAAATGATTGAGAGTCTAGCTCTTGACTACTTTGGCCCTTCAACATATAGTTTGTTCTTGGGAAATGTGACTGAAGGGAGGCTTCGTTTTATGGTTTTACTTTCCTGACATGAACAGGTAGGGATTGATGTTGGTGAATGAAAGTGACACCAAATAGGGCATGCTTCACTGCGCATGTAATGTAATTCAAAGAGATGTACCCCATTGGAGAGTTTTAAACTGTTTCTCTATCGACCGAAAGCAACTTGAACTGTTCGGCCAACTGAGTTGACCATTTTTCCAAGAGAACGCGCCATGTTTAGCTTCAAGTTATGGTGGGCGATTATTTTCAAAGAAAAAAATCTCTGCTGAGCCTGTTTTCCTTCACTCAATATGGCTAAGCACTTTGCTTTCCAGAGTCCAAGTTAGACGGACCTAATCATACAAGTAGGTTACTTGGTATTAAGTAAGGAATTTGATCGTTCCTTGTGTGCAATTTTATCCACATCAGTCACCAAGAAATGTGAATTAATGGTCTGTTAAGGATCAACTTTCATAAAAGCTTAAACTGTTAGGTGATTATAAAACACATAAATGATTTTATATTCTTAATACGCCCTCTCACGCAATAACTCTTTAAGCTTGAAGCGTGAATAATACATATGCCAACTTAATCTTGTATTGAAATTTAACTTTATTTTAGAAGAATAAGAGTGATAATGATTAAACCCTTAACCATTTGGTCATAAAGGCTTTGATACCATGTTAAAAACTAATTCTTCTAAAAATTTAAACTTAAGACACATGTATAATTTTATATCTCTAATATAGTCTAAGTAATTAAAAGCTTTTAGGACAATGTTTGCAACTTTGAAAATATCATGCGATTTTTTACATTAATTGCCAAGTTCATTGAATTCTCTCCATGCCTCTAAGGACACACAAGCTTAGAGCAATTCAACAGTACATGATGCAAGTGTTTTATTGTACTGCAAACTTGTGTTATCATCAAACTGTACATTAGACTACAGTAGGGTCATTTTTTTGGATTTATCCATAATTCCTCCTTCCCCAGTCCCCACCCCAAAAGATAAGAGGGGGGAGGGGGATTCAAAGAAAAAAATAACTGATGACAGAAATGATGTAGAATCCCAAGGTTTCTTATGATGTCAGTTTAATTTCAGTGAAGTTTAGTACTCATGGTTGTTTTCTTTTCGCCATTATTTTACTAGTTTTAAGACCTATGTTATAATTTAAAAAAAAACAAGAAATTTACAAATAAATGAAAACAGCACACTTGCTTAGTCGGCCCCAGTTAAAATGAGAATATGAAATTTATTTTGTTTGTCAATTGTCATATTGATATTGAATTTGAAGTTTACATGGTTATGCATTTAACTTTATTTTGGTCTCTCATATTCTCGTTCGGAAGATGAGAGACTAATTCGTCAAAGTACTGTCAAGTGTTAAAAGTAGTAATTCTTCCAAATAATATTTTTTTTATACATACTATTCCAAAAATTAAACTTAAAATAAAATGCTTAAGAAATTTAAACCCTTTCTACTCGGACACCAATGCTAAGCTCTGCATTTAACTTTGACACAACTAATTATTTCATATGATTTAGGCCTATGTTAGGCCATGGGAACATTGTACTTTGTTATGGTCCTCTGGGTCCAACTTGTAGTTAGGTAGCCATCAATAAGGATAATGCTTTAGGTGTAACTCTAATCAGAGTTCTCCTGATATTATACAAGGAAGTACAGGTTCAGTGAGTTCAACTGTCCTTAAGTGTGCTGTGCTTCGCTTGCTGAGTTGACAATCGAGTAGACATTTTATCAGACCATTGCATGAGTCTTCACAGCTCATTTTTCTCTTTTGTGTTCATTACCTAGGACAAAAAAAAATTTATATTTTTAAATACATGTTCTTTTTATAAAAAAAAATTGATAGAAATAAGATTGAATAAAAAGGGAAGTACAGAGACACATTGGGGGTGTAATAATTATTCGAAAATGATTGTATATTGTTTCAACTTTTAAGTTTAATCTTGTTTGGTGTTAGTCTTCCAAAAATGAATTTTTGTTGACATTTAGGTCTGTTTGTTTGCACGTTATAATGCATTAATATTTCAAAATTAGTAGTATATCTGTATCGTATTACGTATCTATATATTGGATACGTGTATCATACATCAACTATTAGATTTTTAGATATTTGTGAATACTTTTTTAATGATTACACAAAAAAGTTCAGTTATCATATTTTTCAAGCTATGCAAGGAGAGGAGAGAAGTTTCAAGTGAAGAGGGGGAGAGAGAATTTAAAGGGAGCAAAAAATGTTGAATGATTATATCTTGTTGATTTTGAATTGTGACATTATGAATGATTATAAATTATACAATATATATATATATATATATATATTCTTTAAGTATTATTTTACTTAATATACATTGTCGTACTCGTATATTAACTTTTTAAAAAATTATCGTATTGATGTATCATAATGTATCATATCATGTGTTTCTTGAGGCATGATAACAAGATAGTCATGTAAGTTGGGGATGAAAAAAAAATGAACTTATATGCTTTGGCTTATCTTATTAACAAATGTTCTGTCAGTTAATGAGCTTGTTTTTCTTTTCCATTTCTTGTGTTTTTTAATTTACATGACCAATGGGCAGTGGCATAACTTGACTGAAAATATTGAGGGGGCGAATTATTGAAATCTGGGTGTATAAGTGGTGACATATAATTAAATGATAGATATATAGTATAAAAATGTTTTGTATAAATAAAATTAAACTCATTAAATGTAAGTAAAAAGCTAGCTTGCTAACTGACGTTGATCAACAACCTAACGTTTAGAGTTAGGACCTTATACTGATCAGTTCTTAATTTGGTTCCATTTAGTAGTTTACATGGAGTTATTTAGTAAACGAGAGAACAGAACATCATATATAGGTTAACTTTTACATATATCTATAATTCTATATGCAGGTTTGAAGTACTTTTTTTTGGTCGTTTCTTGGAGCTACACAAACGCGAACTTCAGTGTCATGCATCCAGAGACTGAGAGACTAGAGTTGAGTCGTCATAGAAAATGGGGGCTTGAATTGTTGCCTATTGCTTCTGCGTTAGCTTGAATATTATTATCTGCTTGATAGTATGAGGGCAGTTGATGATCTGCCATGTTGCACTGATACGGGTAGGGATACCCATACGTATCTGATACGTGTACAGGACCATTTTTTTAAAAATCTAATGTAAATAGATTTGTTTGATCTAATGTAAATAGTTTATCATACAGATATCAGTATCAGTGCCCATACATGCTGGGAATGGATACGTGACCAATTTAGAAGTACACATGCAACATTGAATCTGGTTTCTCTGTTCTTTTGGTTAAGAATAGCTGATGGTAAAACAAAGTTCGAATATGTAAGATGTCGCAAAGAGTGAGGGGGTTATGGGCTTTTCAAGGTGTAACATTTGTGCCGCTTAAGAAGGTACACAAATAGTCCTGAAGTACTATAACAAAGCCCAATATATTGTATTTTGTAGTCTTCACCCAATTACACTGGACCCAATTTGAGGTCCAGTAGACGACCATTGGCATTGATACAGCAAAAATCAATGGTCCTTTTACAGCCCAAAGAAAAAGGACACTGGCCTTGGGTCGGGTAACTGTGTAAGAACGGGCATGTGCATTCTAATGAAGCGAAGGCTCCTGCATTTGTGTACTTAACAATGTGTTGACGTTCTAATAATTTATTTGGTATACAAAGAGAAGAAAAAATAGGCTAGCCTCTTGGGAAAAAAACAGGACTAACTAAAATACCCTATTATGTTTAGATTCTGGTCCAGGTGGACAACCTAACTTAGAAAAGTCATACATCTTACATATGCATTTGATAACCGGATAAAATCTTGAGAAGTATACTGACACTTCGATCCCTACTCACTTTGCCTCTTCATCTTCTTTTTTTCACCTACGGTCTTCCCTACCACCAATTTTTGATGAATCAAATCTTTTATTTCTTTTTTTTTTCTCTCTAATTAAATACTGACAACTCAGCAAAAATAATTGACAACCAAGAAAAAAGTTATTAACAATTAAGAGATATATATTTTTACACTAAATAGCCGGCATGTAATTTGAAAGAGAAAAAAGAGACATAAAATTTAAATCCCACTTGTTATTCGCTTCCATCACATGGTCACAAATGTGCAAGATGAAACTCGTAAACCCAATGTTATTTACTATTTTATTAATTGTATTGACTCCAGAAGTTATGCACACAAAAGAGAAAACAGAGCAAAAGGAAATGAACCCTTTCCAAGATGCCAAACTTGTGGAATGTTTGTAGGAATTAGAAGCTTTAAAGTATAGTTGTATGGGTCGGCCCGGCCCAGCCCGGCCAGTCGAACTAGAAAATCAGTGATCCAACCCCTTGATCGTTCCAATCCAAGCCCCTGATCGTTTTTCTAGTTGACCCAATGAAACCCGATCGTCCCGCTTGACCAATTCATGGACTAGTTCATATTTTAAAAAAATAAAAAATTAAGTGAAGCATTGTCGTCATTGTTTTCTTTTTAGTTCACAATCGCCTTACAACTTACAAGGGTCGTTGCTTTCTTCTTCCTGATTTGGTGTTAAATGTAGATAGTGTCAAGCATGTGTGTTGTTAAGAAGCTTGATGCATGAAGTAGTGAGATTTGGATAGTTTCAGCCACTTTGCTTAGGTGGTTTGGAAGAACATGGAGTTCAAGAAGAGAGGAATTGGCAAGGGCGTTGAGTGGGCCAATGAAGCCTTACGCATTCAACCACGTTCACATTTATATGGTTTCTGTGAAATGGGTATTGGATTTTTTGTAATTGGCGCAAATGCATAATATGATTACTAAGAGCCTTTTGTTTGATATGTAACTTTAGTTCATTAGATTTGTCATTTATATTAGTTTACTTATGTACTATTGTGCAGACTAGTAACGTAAAATTTTAAATTTATATTAAGTTGTAGAATGTTAAATTTGCACTCTTAAATGTATGAAGTAATTTTTTTTATATGACATGCTTTATATATATATATATATATCCATATTTAGAAAGGATATACAAAAGGAAGAAGGAGAGCAGACAGTTTGCTTATATAAAATTATGCAAAATTAAAGCATATGCAAAAAACAATTAAATAAATAAAAGACAGCTAGAGCCGGGGTAGTCCGCACAGGACCGGCGAAGAGATGAGAGAAGAAATGTTTGTATTAAAAGTTTGAGAAATAAAGCTTATAAAGAATGTCTCAACAGAGCACCTCTCTCTAGACTCTCTCTCTCAGTTGTGTATCTGTTAGGGTCCCTTACAACATGGACTGACAATCCCTTAAATAGAAAATAAAAGCTATTGTTTAAACAATACAAGTAACATGATCAAAACTATTACAACAGTAAAATGAGCTACAATACTGCTACTGGAACTATTGTCGTCAGTTTGGATATTTTGTAGTCAACAGTCTTGGTTAAGGTCAATACCAAAATAGTCATCTTCGTTTTGTTAAAAGCTCATTGAAGAATATGCTGACGAAGAGGAGGATGGGGTATCCTATTTCTTCTTTTTTGAAAAAGATGAAGTATCTTGCTTATTTTCATTTTTTATAAGCTTGAGGATGTCTTGCATATGTTAGAGAAGACTTTCTTTGTTGGAAGAAGCTGCTGGAGCTGCTGTAATTTGAGCTATTTGAACTGATAAGTTTCTGGGTTAGCAGGGACTAACCAATTTTGATTTGTTTGAAACCAATTGAGAACCTTTTCTGGGCTCGCAATAGAGGAATTGAAAGTGACCCACCATTTAACATATGCTTGCTTCTGGAGGACAAGTAGTTGATGAGGATTCTCATGTTTTTCATACTTGTATTGCCATGAGAAAACCCAAGCTAAAACAAGTTTGCTGAAGAAATGGAGTTCGACTAGAAAAAGATCTTGTACCAGATAAACTTTTTGTTTGAACATTTGGAATCCTTCAAGCACTTCTTGGGGAAGGATTTGTTTGATTGGTCCAAAGTAATCCCACCATTGAGAAAACCAGTGACGGAAATCATATTTAAAATAAATTAACCATGAATGACAATTTATTTTATTTTGTATCCAAAAGACGTTGGTCCAGTAATTATAACCAATTAGGTCAAAATGCTGGGAAATTTTTGTTATATTGTTTGGGTTCTTTACATTTTTTTTGGGTTAGAACCTTTAACTTTGAATGGTTGAGTGAGTAATGTTTGCTTAATCCTGAGGATCTCTAAAAAATTTTATGGAGACCGAATCAGTTAGGGGTGGGCAAAAAAAAAAAAAACTGAACCAAACCAAAATAATTTGAACCATGTAAGCTGATTTATATACTAATTCAGTTTGGTTTATATGAAAGTAGTGCAGTTAATTATTATCACAAACAATTCAGTTAATCGGTTAACCAAACTGAATGAAGGAGGTGAAGGAGATGTATTTCAGGGGAGTGAGGAAGAGGCCATAGGGGAGATACGTACTAGAGCCTATGATGCCGCTACCAATGATCAGAGCTGCTTGCGCCGAGCACCTAGTGAATGGACCGAATAGTGAGGAGAACCACCGTCGGTGAGTATGCGTGTCATTAGTGCTGCTACCGTATAGATTTGTTAGCAAAAAACAGTGTGAGATGACAAATGAGGTGGTGCAACTGCCGACTCTGTTGTGTGTGGCAACGAGGGTTCTGCAGAGAATATAGGAGGCAAGGGTCGATGACGCTCTCTCTCTTTCTCTCAATGCTACTGATAATCCTATAGATTATCTGGTTTTCCTATGCTTTTTGATTGGATTTAGCCATTTACATCCAAGTTTTAACATTGTTTTGCCTCAATTAACTCTGAATTGATCATTATGACATGCATTGTTTAAACTGATAAATTTTCCTAAGTTTGGTTATAATTCCAAGCATTTTAGACCTCATTCATGATATTTTGGTTGCAGGTAAGTGCATGTGAAAGAATAGAGGTTGATCAAGGGAGAAAATTTTTTTTAAGTAAAGTTGCTGACACTGGGCGATTAAACGCCCATTTTTGAGCGCTTAATCGGTGAAGCACAGAAGCTAGGCAATTAAGTGCCCATTTTTTAGCGCTTAATCGGTCAAGCACAGGGGAAAAACGTTTTGCGCGACTAATCGGTGAAACACTGAGCGCTTAAGCGCTCGGTATGTTCAGATTACCTGCTGCTACTGCATATAAATAGAAAAATTAGGTTTTTCAAGGAGAGGCCGTCAGAATAGGAAGGAAAGAAGAACAAAAGAACTGAGGATTGGTGTGGGCACACTCAAATGGAGACGTGGAAGAGTCTTTGGATCTTCATCAGCTTATGGAGTTCCTTTACTCTCTATTCCTCTTCTTAATTTCTATTTCTGCTTCCATGACTAGCTAAATTTCCCTTTGTTAGGATTAAGTGGATTTTGATGGATCTTGATTGTTTTTTATATTGGATTCAATTAACATGAGTTATTATTCTATTTTGAGTTCATGATCTCTTTTCTTAATGCTTTCTAAGGATTAACTCTCTTTAGAATGATTTCAGGATTACATGTTGAATGGAAATTTGATGTATGATTGTGCTATGAGATTATGAATTTTGCTTATCTTTAGGCTAGGAATAGTCATTGATTTGCTTGTTACCTGATTGAATTCTAAATCCTAATGCTTATTACCTTTTTGAATCGCCTAAGGAATTAGGGATTTTATTTGGAAATAAAAGATCAATTGCTTAAGGAATTAGGATTTGATTAATTTAGAGAATTCGGTAACAAAATAGGAATAATAGCTTGTGTTAATTCCAATTGATATGCAGCAAGTGAAATCAAATGAAACTTGATCCTAAGTCTTTCATTAATTGATTATCTTTTATATTGCATACCAAGTGTTTGTTGAATTACTTAATAGAAAATACCAAAAATATTGTTATTGCATTAGTTTTTGTGTTCATCTTATTTTGCTGTTAGAGCTCACTTCGATCCAAAATTGAGTTTAAATAATAGTTAATCTCGTTGTTCGGTATTTAGCAACCAATCCCTGAGAACGATATCCAATTTCTCACCATTTTTATTACTTGACGATCCGGTACACTTGCCGTGGACCCATCAACTATGTTTAGTTCGTTTATAAAACATGAACCTTATTCCTTCAGGAACAACAATAGAGAAGGTAGAGAGTATAGTCTCTATGCTACACTCTCTCTCAAGCCTAGAAGAAAGTGTGTTTGATCTGGATCTTAATGGTGAAGATGTAGTGTATTCAATGAAGGAGTTAATGTTGATTATGTGCAAAAAGATAAGGTTGTTCCTTATGGATTTGATTCCAAAATCGGTTAACCAATATTTTTGAAACTGGAAAAACCAATTCAGTGTGGTTTATTTTTTTGTTTACAGGATGAATACAATTTTAGTTTGGTTTTTCTATCCACATTTATGGTTCTGGTTGATTCGGTTTGGTTGGAAAAACCAAACCGATCCATGCTTATTCCTGGAGTCAGTATCTACAAGAATGAATTCATAGAAATTTCAGGTTTTGTTTGAAGCAAGTGGTTTGAAATTGAAACCTTTTGGAAAGATTTTGGAAGGGATTTTGTTGGGGTTATTATCCTAAAATTTAGGTTTCATTTGAGATGTTGGAAAAATTTTGTTTTTTGGAATATAGGAAGTTTAGGCTGGTTTTACGCCAGATTGTTTGATCAAATCTTTTCTGGGGGAATTGATTTTGAGTTCTTTGGTTTTAAGGCCTTGAATTATTATGGCAAAGTATTGGGAATCTTTATCTTATTCAAAGGCAATGTTTGCCCAAGATTTTTTAGGAAGATGGGTTAAGCCATGATCTTGTAGGGCTTGAATGGTTTGGATTAGTATAACATAGTCTGCTTTAGTTTGTTTGGTTGATTGAGAAGTTAAGGCTTCTAGTTTGGTTTTTTGGGTATATGACCCAGTTGAAGTAGCTCGAGGTTAGGTAGATGACCCAGTTTGTTTGATTCTTTTGTCTAGCCCTGCAAGGACTAGCTTACTTGTTCCTCTTCCCCGAGAAGAGGTTGATTTCACTGATTTCTGCATGTTTTCAGTTTCCCTGTAGATATTCACGTGTAAAGTAGTCAGGGAGAGAGTTTGAAGTGCCTTTGAGATATTCAATTTCAAAATAAAAAACACTTAAAATGGCTTGTCATCTAACAAAAATTTGTTTGGATGCTAAATTTTTTACATCTTGATGGAAAATACTTTTAGCAGATTGGCAATCTACTCAAACCAAATTTTTTTCATTAAGTAAATCAAATGAAATGTTGAAATACAAAGAACAATTGCTAAAACTTCTTTTTTTACAATAGAATATTTCTGCTATGCAATATTCCAATGTTTTGAAGTAAAAGGAATACTATTTTCTTTGTCTATGACACGCTGTTTGAGAATGCCACCATAACCAAATATCAGAGGCATTCGTTTCAACAATTTTGAAAGACTATTGGTAGGTAAAGACATGGAATATGCTTCACCTAGATTTTTACTTGTTTGACAATATTTGTATGAACATCTGTCCAAGGAAGAGGACTCTTTTTTAGACGATCATGTAGGGGTTTGAGAAGATTACTTAGCTTTGGAAAAAAGTTAGCGACATAATTTAAACAACCTAATAATCTTTGTAATTGAGTTTTTTTTATATAGAATTTGATTTAGAAACCTGTCCGCAAATTCTATTGATTGTTTGATTGGAATAATTGTTCCCTGATGAATATTGTGACCAAGGAAATGAATATTAGTTTGAAACAGTAATTTTGGTTTTGGACACAGCTAGACCATTATGTTTAATGGTGCTAACAAATGTGTGAATATGTTTGAATTGTTGGTCAATAGATTGAGAAAAGATTACAACATCATCAATGTCGACAATGGCAAAGTTTGAATAATGGTTAACTATATCATTCATGATATTTTGAAATTCATAAGGAGTATTTTTTAATCCAAAGGGCATTACATTCCATTCATATTGCCCGAAAATAACAGTAAAGGTTGTCTTGTAGCAGTTACTTTCCTTAATTTGAATTTGCCAAAATCTTGATTTCATATTAAATTTTGAAAATATTTTCGCAGAATGTAATCTGTTGAGAAGATCTTTTTGTTGGGAATTTGATATCTAATCCATCTAAGGGCTTGATTAAGAAGTTTATAATTGATAATCAAAGGAGGAGTTCCTCGTTCAATTTTAGCTTGTTTATTAACATAAAAAGCAGAGCAAGACCAGGGGCTTTTACTTTTCCTGATTAAATTTTTGTTAAGGAGATCTTGAATCTCTTGTTGACAATGTTTGAGGAGTTCATCATTGTGAACACTCTATTTTGTTCGGGTAATATTTTAAAATTTTTTTATAAAATTAAAATAAAAGGTTATATATATATATATATATATATATATATATATATTAGTCAATAAAAAGCAAAGAAGTAAGGAAAAGAAAAGAATAAAGGGGTCCAATCTTGTTACAACTCATTAGTCCAAATTAAAAAAGAAAGAATAGGAAAGTGATAAAAAGTCCATGTTAGAGAAAAGCCCATAGTCTCATTTTAATAAAACCCTAATCCCTTCCTATAAAATGATAGCAATGAGGCAGTAACAAGGGGGAGCAGCAAAACAAAAAGGGAATACAAACAAAAGATGAGGTGGCTAGGGCAAAAGAAGACAAACAAGGAGAAAATGAGAGTTTTCAATAAAGGAGTGAGAGGAAAAGCTGTGCGTTTGGTCCCCCCAACCATTGATCGACCTAAGCATCTTGAGGGATTAGAGAAAGTTGTACAATTGGATTCTGCCACCAATCAATCCTGCTAAAAATACATCAAGGGCTATTTGGTATTAATACATGAACTTCAAAGTCTGTCATATCCATATATTGGAAGAGGTCTGTTTCCTTTTATCGTCCTTCATGGTTATTAGTGGTTATTTGGAGTAAAAAAACAATACATGTATATGCTTTCATTACAATAGAAAATCAGTCATTGGATGTGTAGGATTTTCGGAGTCAAGAGTTATTTCCGCATTTGGTTTGTCATGCTAAGCCATTAGTGTGTAGGCTTTTATGTTTTTGCTTGGACTTGGAGTACTGATAACTGAATATTTCTTTGATGTTGCGGTTCTGGTTTTATTATGCAATAACTGTCAATGATTTTTTCAGAGCTTTGGTGTTATAGCTGAATTATGGGATATGTCTAGTGTTTGGAGTCATTTATGTAGTTTAATTATATGATTACTCCTTTGTGATATGCCTAGGGTGAGTTTAACTATTTAAAGAAAAAAAATCATGTCAAGTTAATCTTTGACTTCATGCTTTTATGCCTGCAAATTATGTTGTGATCTCAATCTTCACCTGTCATCTCTATTTTGAGTGTCTTGAACTGGTTGGGATCTTGAAGCATATCTAGTTAGCTTACAAAATGAAGATCCCACTGTATTGCTCTAGTATCTCGTGTTGGCATGATTAGTTGTTTGTGTGTAGACTTGTATGGTTTTGTTTGTAAAAGGAACTTGCTTTGGGCTTATGAAAGTTGTTTTGTAAAAGAAGTATACCATCTGTTAAGCCTAGCATTTGAAGATGATTGTATTGCTTGCTTTTCGTCAGATGGAATGAGAGTTTAAGTTCTTTAGAATAAGAAGATTCTTGACTATTTGAGGTTACCTTGTTTTCCCTTTTTATTTAGATAGATGAAATGTGATTCCATTGGCTAGGGGACTGTCTTTCATTTACTACCTTGGGTTTGAATTTTGGGTCTATTTTAATTTCAATTCAACGGGTGACTAGGATTCTTCTTAATCTGCAGTTATGAAATTGTTGCTTTTTGTTTGTTCTTTTAATCTCTCTGAGTTGCCATGTTATTTTTGTTGTGTGCACCGTGGTACCATTGATTGTCAATTCATTGACCCATGGCATTAATTAACACATGTAACTCTTCATTTTATGAATCAAATCAAATAATTGTAGCGTTAGTGTGATTATAGTTACGTAATACTGGCCAACTATTAAGTATGGCCATCATTTGTTTTTCTTGTTTTAATTAACTTTTGTTCTTTCTTAATTATTGTTTTGTAAATATGGTTCGTTGTTTTACTTGGTTCTTAAATGTAGTTGACGTTACTTTTCTTTCCTCTAATTATTGTGATTCCTTCATATTTCTTTCTTTAGTTTATCATTGTTAGTTTTCCTTTATCCCTCTTCTCATGTTGCCATTTATTTTTATCATTACTAACTATTATTTTGCTTTTGTTCAAATTGTATGAGTAACAACTCTTATTCTTCTTGCAAATAATTTATTCAAATGATTAAAATTATCGATCCATGTTTTTAGCTGAGACTTTTAAAATATATATAACAATAATAATAATAATGATAAATCAATTTATTAATGTCTGCTTAGAGGGTTTGGGGAATCACGTACTCACTAGCCTATTTTGGGGTTGCTCTATGACTTAGTGTCATGACCAATCTCATTTAGGATTTAATTATTAAATTTATCCACTTAGAGGGCTTGAGGAGTCATGTACTCACTAGCCAAATTTGGGGTTACTTTATGGCCAAGTGTCATGACTAATCCTATTAAAAATAAAATAAATGTAATTCACTTAGTGGGCACTTACCTGACCCAGTTTATGGATGCTCTGTGGCCTAGTGCCATGACCAATCCTATTTAGGATCCACTTCAAAAATAAAACAAATGTAATACACGTAGTGAGTTTGAGGTGTTAAGTACTCACCTAACCTGGTTTGGGGTTGCTCTGTGGCCCAATGCTATTACTAGTCTTATCTAGGATTAATAAAATATAAATAATCAAATTTAATTTACTTAGTGGGCTTGAAGAGTTAAATACCCACCTAACCTGGTTTGGGGTTATTCTGTGGTTCAGTGTCATGACCAATCCTATTTAGGACTAATAAAAAAATTTAATTTACTTAGTGAGCTTGAGGAGTTAAGTACTCACTTGACTCAATCTGGGATTGTTCTATGGCCTTGTGCCATGTCCAATCTTGCTTAGGATTTAAGATCAAATTAAATTAAAATAAACAGGCATTTATTCTTTGTTTGCTTGTGTATAATTATTTTAATTTTAAAAGGGGTAAATCGATTTTTGATAAGGTTATTAAATTCACACAATTAATTATAGGTAACTGTTTTAAGACAGATGTATCAAGGCTGCTGTTGGATTTAGTTTCCACCATTCTCTGTGCATAATTGACTCTCGAACATTACTTGGTTTGTAGGCCATTTTTCTTTTTAAAAAATATTTTTAAAGGGTTTTACCAATCATTTTTCCTACCCAATAAAAGATCGGTGACGAATCCATATTTTTAATCCATTTTCTCGCCATCCCCATTACGATCACTGATAAACATATTTTATATGCATAATTTAGCACCTCTCATTGGTCTATTCTTATGAAATTATTGCATATATGAAGTGAAAATTGCATAATTCCTCATATATTGGTTATGTTGTTACAAATTGAGCAGAACACCCAAAGGACTATTCAAAGCAGTTGTTGAACCAAAATATCATGAACTTGGATGTTGATATCAGTATAGCTCAAACAGAAGAGAAATGAAGACCTAAACTCAGTGAATTTTGGGTTACATCAAATTCAGGACAAATCAGAAAATTTCTGCTCAAACCTATACTCGGTTATTTGGTGATTTCTCAAGATCTAACCGTTGGATGTAGCTGATATTTTGATATGTCATGCATGACATAATTCTCTATGACTTTCCTAGAAATGAAGATTTCCAGATTAGTACCGGAAGTGGGTCAAAATTAGGCAACAAGTTGGTGGCTGTCATTTTTGATATAATCTGAGTAGTTTCGGAAAAATGGTCAGATCTCAAGATCCAACCGTTAGATCTGGCTGAATTTTTGACATGTTCTTCATGACTGCATGTGCTACAACTTTCATGAAGAGAAGATTTCCAAATTATGACGGGAGCAATGACGAATTTGATAATCTTCGGAGCTGAAATTTCAACCCATGTGCAAAGAGATTTGACAAAATTGTAATTGAATAGTTCTAGCCTTTGCCTATAAAAGGAAGGCATTTGCCACACTTAAGGGCATCCCATTTCTGAATTCTCTCATTGTAGTTTGAGTTAGGGGTGATACTTTGATAAATTGTGAGATTTATACTTTGATTTCAAGGTTAGATCTTCCAATTTGTTTAAAGGAAATCCCAAAGCTCTTGTAGTTTGTATAATATAATCTTCATCTTATTCAAGTTTCTTCATTTTGATGTCTAGTTAAGGTTCTTCCTAGAGTTAGGGGTGAAGCTTTCATAAATTGTGAGATTTATACTTTGATTTCAAGGTTAGATCTTCCAATTTGTTTAAAGTAAATCCTGAAACTCTAGCCCGTTGTGTTCTTGTCAATACCAAACAACCACTTTCATTTCTATCATGCTTTTCACTTATTCTTTTGTTTCCTTTAATATAATGAGTAGCTAAATTTCTATACTAGGATTGCAATTTGAACTCACACGTAATTTGATTCGTTTATCATATCCAAGAATAGGTTGATTATCTTGAATTGTTTATCTTACTTGTTCTTAATGCTTTGAATTAATTGGCCATTAACTAAATTGAATTGATAAACCTTAAGCAACTTGACAAAGGGATTGTGGTTTTAGATCTAGGTAAGATAACATATGATCTTTGTGCGAAAGCCTTGAGTTCATATAAGATAGACATATACCTATATGACATATATAACCATTAATGAAATCGGAACTTAATGAATTCTTGATTATTTGATAGACATAGACATATAGTTTATCATTAATTAAGGATATTTCTATTTGACCATCGAAAGAGGCTTATAGATAAGTTAAGAATTTCTAGTTAACAATTCAGATAATTAATTGATCTTAGATAGAAGTAAAAGAATCAAGTAAAGTGTGAGGGATAATTGCAATCCTAGGCTTGGTTAATTTGATCATTAAATTCTTCTTCTTGTATACTTTAATTTTTAATCTTTCTTAACACTTCCTCTTATTAAGTTGTTTAAATAAGATTGAGTTTTGTAAACTTTTAATAGATAGTTAAATTTAGAATTAATCCCTGTGGGTTCGACACTTTCTTACTATTATATTACTTGATTTGCGATAACGTATACTTGCGTTCTGATTTACCACATCAATCACGGTCGTGACAATCATTCATTGGGATTGGTTTAGCCTTAGTAAGGATTTGCCTTTTATGGAAATCCTTTTCATAAGGTAGGTCAACCATATGTTTTTTCCTTTGCCAAAAAGCATTGGGAAGGTCTTTACAGATATAAGTTTGAATTTGTTCAAGAAGGATTTTAATCTTTTCTTGAATTTGTAGTTGATTAAGTGCATGTTTGTTTTTGATTATTTTACACTTGAAAACACCTTTTTTTTAAATCTCTCTCTTGGACATTTTGATTATAAGTTTTTTTCAAGCAAAAAAAAGCTAATCCAAACATGCTGTAAGTTGATACTCAATATTCTTGAAGGAAATTTCTTTTTTAAGAAAATTAATCTGTTTTTGTGTATGTTGTATGAAATTGAGATTCCAAAAAACGAGTTGCCTAAGGAATTTGAACATAATTGTTTTGCCTAGATGTTGGGTAGATATTCCATCATGGGATATCTTTAGGGGAAAAATTGACCTAATGAAAGGTGTTCCTAGAATCACTTCATTTTTTAGATTTTTTACCAAGAGAAAAGATGTCGTGACCTGGAGACCTTGGTTTTCAATGATTGCTTTAGAAAGTTTGAAATTGATCTTTAACTTAGAACCATTAGTAGTGCTAAGTTGTTCAAAAGTTTTCCCAAAATATTTTGCTGAAATAAGTCCTTCCAGAATACAGTTAGAATTTGCACCTTTGTCGAATAAGGCGATTGTTTCATAGAATTTCTGGATTTTTAATTGGTTAATTAATCCTAAAAATTCATCATCGGTTTGAGGTTCATTGTGTGGAGATGGTTCTATTTTATTAGATTCAGAAACTGAGTTTAAGTTTTCTTGTAGTTAAGCTAAAACAACTTCATGAATATCTTGTTGTTGTCTCAAATCTTTAACTTCTATTTTAAGATTGTGAATCTCTTGTTGAAGATCTTGGATTGTTACTGGTTTAAACGATGCTTTCTCCAATTTTTTAAGAGTGTCATTTAGATTAAATTTTTGTGTAATAAGGAATTCTTTTTTCATTGAAGAACTTGCTTCCATGGTTGATCATAATTTATCTAGGTAAATTTTTCTTTCCTGAGGAGCAAGAATAAAATTGATTACTTCAAATAAAAGATCTTGATCTTTGGTTAAGACATTGATTTTATTTGGAGAGTTTGATTCTCAATCAAAGGATAAATCATCCTGTTGGATTTGATTTAAATCTTCAGAAGATTCTTTATAGATTTTTCGTCAGAAGTTTGGATTAGAAGATTATTAATTTCGACATTTTAAATTTGACAAGAGTTCATCAGATGTATCTTTCTATAAAGAAGGATCTCCTATAAAATGTTGGGTGTAACACCCTTGGTAGGATATCACATTTAACGAAATATTAAATTAAGTTTAATAATAATTTTATAATATCTGTATATAAAATATGAGTTCCAAAATTTCTTTTCGCAGATATAACATTAATCAAACAGAGTAGTAATAATATACATATTGAGATATGAATCATACGCATACTTTATATTACTTACTGTTTAAGTTTATCGGTAATACATAATACAAATCATAAGTACTGACAAGAAAATAAATAAACATACAATACTAATATATTAATATTATCTGGCCATCAAAGTCTACCTACGGAGAAGGGTCCTCCTCCAGATCCTCCTCAGGATCTTCCTCCGGATCCTCTTCGGGATCTTCTTCTGGGTCCTCCTCCGATATGGGCCTTTCGGGTGCAAGCCATCCGAAGTTAGTAGGCCTCCTTACAGAAATTCTAGCAGTTCTACGCCTAGGAGTTCTAGCAGAAGAAACTTCAGAGTCTTCCTAGGGAGTATACTCAGTGCCAAAACCCCACAAATCCCTTATTGGCATCAACAATTCTACAAAGCAAGTAATAGTAAATGAACTAATAGGATTCCCATGACGGGTCTTACGGAGTGTGAGAGATATGTCTCCAACATACTCTATGCATTCCGTTTCTAAATGTACGCACCATGCCTGTGGACCTCCGTGGAATTGGACTTGGATGAATCCCAAGAATTCATGCCTGTCGCCCATCTTGGTCTTCATAACCAGATTACAAATATAATAATATAATAGAACGGGTGAGATTCTAATATCATCATAAACCAATCAAGCAGTATAGAAAAGATAGTACAACCAATCTACACAACATAATAACTATTTAACAGTTATACCTATTATCACATCAAGTTTGACATAGACCAAGATAAAGCAACAGTGTAACAATTGACTATGCACATACTCAATGATTGACCCCTACTCCATGGAGCTATACACAACAGTCAGAGAGAGTGATTGGGAGTACATGTTCCGTATCTCATTAGCCTCAAAAGTGCAATATAATCTCAATTGCGCAACTTGGCTCACGAGAACATTCTCCACCAATCGGGAATAGGATAGTGTCTGGTCGGGATCGTTCGGTGTGTTGCAATCATATTACCACGGCGATGGTGCTTCCAACTGGCCCCCTGTGGAGTTTCCGCACCCCGACGTCCCCAAGATCATTCATAGATCTTTACTACACAATTCGCACCCTTACTAAGGTGTCACTCAATCTCCTCGGCATTAAAGCCTTGACCACAAATCTTTACAGACTTTTCTTAATGCAACACACAAAAATGCAATTTATTTATAAACGGAATAAAACAATCCCCTCGGGATTTCAAAATCACGTAACATTACAGTTACGGTTTTTCAAACATATAACCCTCCTGTTATAGTTTTTCTGTCATGTAACATTTCTGTTACGTTTTTTAGTCGTGTAAAACTATTTTTCTGTTTTTCAAGTCGGGTAACTTCAAGTTTAATATTTTTCAATCGCGTAAGACAAAATAATTAATTTTCAATCGCATAAAGCTTTTTCTGTAATTTCCTAATCGCGTAAGACATAAATATCATATTTTAATCGATCTAGGCTTAAAGATTCACTTTTTAACAGCAAAAAGGTTTTCTGTAAATTCCAAATTACGTAAAACATATTCTGTAGTTTTTAATTCATAAGGCATAAATAAATCATTTTTTAACCGCGAAAGGGTTTTCTGTAAACACCAAATTGGGTAAAGTGTTTTCTGTCCATTTTAATACATAAGGCATAAATAAATCACTTTTTAACCGCGAAAGGGTTTTCTGTAAACACCAAATCGGGTAAAGTGTTTTCGGTCCATTTTAATCGCGTAGAGCTTTAAAAATCACTTTTCAACTTCGAAAGGGTTTTCTGTAAACTCCAAATCGCGTGAAAGTGTTTTTTTGTAAAAACGAAGCTATTTTGAGCTTATTTAATTATTTCCCAATATATTATCATTATTATTGATAAAGATCAATTAAAACAGCATAAGTATAAATTAAAGCATTATTTCGGCTTTGTTTAATAATTTCACTCTTTTCTATTTATTTACAGAAATCATTAACTTAATTAAACATCCCCTAATTAATTAAGTTAAACAATTAATAAAATGAACTCCTTTGTAACTATAGAGTGTTTAAAATGTTCAAAGGTCTTTGGACCAAAATCCATCATTTTTCCACCATGATTTCCATAACACCAACCAACCATATGTATGTCCAAGAAATATTATGCATCTAATATTACCATATATGCAATATTTCAAAGCCATAAAAACACATAGGCTAAATAAAGCATATAAACACTAAATAAAGCATATAAACACAAAACACAAATCATAAATCAAGAAACATAAAGCATAAACAATTTAAATATCAATTATAACTACTCACACGAAATTTTAAGAACATGAACCATAATCATATTTTCCTACCACAAGATTGGTTGATAAAGAAAACTCTCCCTTACCTTGATTTAAAAATTCCTCAAGAGAACTTTGTGAAAGTTCTTTGTTCTTCCACCAACAAATATCCTTTTGATTATTCAACTTTGGGATTTCTCAAGAAAATGGTTTGAGGACAATTTCTTCTCAAGAAACTTTCTACACAAGATCTTCCTAAAATGATGCTTGGATTCTAAAATTATGGATGGAACTTGGATCACAAACTTTGAAAAGAAAACTCAAGGGCTTGGCCGTGGGATTTAAGAGAGAATGGAGAGGAAATAGTGAGGTTTTCAAGTGATGCTTGCATGCTTATTTATAGGTAAAGTTTAGGACAATTTGGTAATTAAAAAGTTTATAAATAATGACATTTTTATCCCTCCCACTTGTTTGTCCACCCACCTTGAAGCTTGTAGAAGTTTGGAGAAGCTTGGAGAAGAATATGTATTCTACGTATAAATACTAGTATGTATCGCCAAATGAAAAATAAAATACGCCTAACTTTTGTTTCATGATAAAATTCCTTAAAATGGAAAATTTCTAAATCTGTTCCCGGATTTGAGTTTCGTAAACTCTCCTACTCCTAATGAATGGTCAAAGCATTTATGGGTCAAAATTTTAAAATTATTATTTTATTATTCGAAATACCCCCAGTTTAACACATAAGGTCAGCAAAAACTAAAAATTCCCAAAAATAGAAAACTTAAGAATCTGATCTTAGAATCGAGTTTCGTGACTTTCCCCGGCCCTAGTAAATAGTTAAGGTATTTACAGGCTTAAAATATAAACTTTTATTTTTATTTTCTAAAATTGGCCCGAATCGACATATAGCGTTCAAGAAAATACACTAATTTTAAATGAAGTTTAGAAAATTTCCCAAAAATCATCATAAATCACAAAAATTGAGAAAATCAATATTTCAATTAAAAATAGAAATTTCGGGGTGTTACATTGGGCTATTGTGAAAATTAATGTATTGACAGCATTAGAGATTGGTTCTTCGTTACTGGTGATTGGAGTTTCATCTGGTTCTGTTTTGATTGCAGTTAAAATGCTAATTTTCTAATCATTGGTAAGATAATTATCCCACCAACCTCTCAGTTGGCTAGAAAAACCTACAACTAAAATATTGATTATGGTTTCTTCATAACAATCATGACTTGTCTGGTATGTTGTTGATACCATTGTCATGTGCTGAAGAGTATTGAGTATGTTATACTCTGTCTTACCATCTATGTTCCATTCATAGATGTTGTTTGCACTAAAGCTTTTAAAACTTGGATCTCTTTCTTCAAGTAAGAGATCAGGCGTTGTCGCCTTTTGACAATAAAGTTTGGATAAGTTTCTCTAATGAATTGTTTGACTAATAACTAGGTTAATCTTGATTACTGAACTAGCTTGTGAATCTATTTCGGAAGTATTTGAGGATTTTGATTTTCCAATAGTATTTATTGTTAATCCTTTAGATGATTTGGTTTTCTCTTGAGACGTTTGAGGTGTTTTTGGAATAGTTGTTGATAACAACTTAATTTGTTCATTTATTTTGTTAAGAAATTCATTCTACTGGGAATTAATTTCTTCTTTAATTTGTTTTTATAGGACTAAGAGCTTTTAAATCCTTTTTTAGTTGCTTAGTCATTTTGGAAGGTTTAAATAATGGGTTTTCAGTTTGTTTTGAAGATGCTTCAATTGACTTTGATGGTTTATTTTTTACCATTTTTTCACCTAAAATTTGGAGGTATTTGTTTGTATAATTTGATTGTTCCATAAGACTTTTAATATCTTTGGAATTAATTGGTTCATCTATATTTTTGTTTGAAAAGGAGAAGCCATAACCTAGTTATGCTCCTTATCTTTTATATTTGGAAGTTGATACTGACTGGTAGGAGGTAATTCAGTTTTAATTAACTTGCCATCTTTGATATGCCAAATAGTAATAACATTTGTTGATCTTTTTCCTATAAGTTTTGTTTGATAATGATAATCTATATTGTTTTTTACTGTATAGGCATGAAACCAGTCAAAAAATGGTATATTCATTTTAAATTTATTAAGAAATTCATAGAACTTCTCTTGAATGTTTTTCATAATTGTTCCCTTATAATTTTGAAAGAAACCATTCCCTGTGAGAAGTCCATTCCTCAAAATAAAATTCTTTCCTAAAGGTTTTCTTATCTATAATGAACTCAGATAACATCATAAGAGTCATTAAGAGAGGAATAAGTTGGAGAATTAATAGTTTGTTGTTCATCGTCTTCTATATGATATATTAGTCTACGAAGAGTTAACGATGTATCCAACCCCTAAAGGTAGATATTAGATTGAGTTATTCTAAGAGTTGTGGAGAAAGATCTCCTAGAGATTGTAGACCTAAAATCTTCAAATATAAATTCTTATGTTTTTATTGAATTGGAGGTGCTGAATGAGTTTCTTTTGTCAAAAACTAATTCAACTTTACTAGTTAGGAATTGTTTAATTTCTTGGAATTTTGGAGTTATTTTAGGTAAAGCTGGGGTTGCCTTATCCAGAGTCCAGGTTTCTAGTAGGACTATATCACTCCAAATAATTGTTTTTGGTACAGTGACATTGGCCTTAGTTATATCTATAGGAAACAAAGTTGTTTCTCCAGTGGTTCTTGCTTTCAAAACCTTAGAGTAGCAAGAGTTCATAACCTTGTATTGAACTCTATAGATTAAGGATGCTGGGATTGATCCTGGTTTCATATCTAAACCAAAGAGTTTTAGGTTAAGGAATAGAACACCCCTAATGTTTTTGTCCAATAGACTAATTGTCCTATTTGGATAACAATTGAAATAGATTGGACCATGACTTAAACTAGTTTTTACAGTTCTTAAAAGGGAATATGAAAACTTGTTATGTCTGGTGTCTCTTAAACAAAGAAGAACTGATGTATCCAATCCTTCTCTGATTAGAGGTTTGACTGCTACTTGCACACATCCTATGTGCAAGAATTTGTATCTTTGTTGATGATTTTTTAAAGCTTCTTGAGAGAGAAGGTGGAATTCTTCACTCTCTTTAGGACTTATTGGGATATTCTTTTCTACCATTCTAATAACATAATTAGAACTTGAAAAGAATTTTTCATCAGGTTTATATAATTCCTTGCTTGGAATTCTGGGAATTTCCTAGCTATCAATATCTTGATTGATGTTTTCAAAATGAATTTCTTCTTTGAAAGTATTTGTAGAGTTTTTTGTTGTTTGATGCTCTATGAGCGATGGTGAAGAAGATTGAGAGGATTTGAAGGAAAGACGAGAAGAAAGAGACCTTAACATAAAATTAATTTTCCTTATCCCACTAATATCAAAACCTTCATCTGGTTCTATAAAAATGTATAGGATGAAGTAAGTTAACTTTTATCAATTTGAACTAGATCTTAGGATTTTCTCTTTTATTATGCTTTAATCTTAGCCAATGCTTTTAAATATATTTTTCTTAACTATAACCTCGATCTACTTCTTTTTTCCTGATTTATGGAAGCATTGACGAATTAAACTTATTGCCTCCCCAGGACTTACTGCTACAGCCCCATATACTAGTTCAACATTAGCTTTTCATGTTTCTAGTATAAGAGAAATAGACGATTCTATGCATACTATCAGATTAAGCATATTTTTAGAAAAATCTTAACATAAAGTTCAAGAAGATAATAATATTAACTTAGATCCAGCCACACATTCCTACTCCCCCACCAGGCTCTGATACCAGATACTATATATATATAGCTGTAACATGTTTTTCTTTCTATATCTAAGTTTTTCGGTCAGATTGTTGAATCGCTACCAGTCTGATGGAATGGAATGGCAAAGACAAGAAGATTGTGGTGAAAAAGCCTATCTTCCAAGAATGAATTAAAGGTAATTATTTTGTAAGACCACAAAGTGTCCCTATACCCTTTGGGTATGAGATTAATTCTTGTTGGAACATCGACTTGACCTTGACCAGAATGCGCTTTCAATATAATTCAAACCCTTGCATAGGTTTAACCCTAACCACAAGATGCTTCTAATATGATTTGAACTCCAACAATATAAGTTAAGTCTGTTCATATAAAAATTAGTTTATCAACTGAGCCACACCTCGTGTGGTTAGACACATTTTATATGTATAATACTTGATGAAGTTTATTTTATTATATTTGAGTTAAAAGTCACTCCAATGCTACTGGACTGTATACCAAGCCATTTCCCCATTTGAAAGACTTCGGTTTTGGGTTTGGCAATAATAGAGCTACTGGAGAAAATGCAGAGGATCCAACTAAAATTGAAGCATTGCACAGAAAAATGCAGCAATGCGTAGATGATTCCATAGACATATAAGTGCTTGAGTCCCAATCTAATGCTGTTGATGATGGTAAATCTAAATCACAGTTTGCCTCCCACTTCCATTAACACTCAAGGTGCTTTGGGTTCTAAAAGTCACCGTGTTGGAGATAATAGGCAAGGAAGTGAAAAGAGAAGCTGAAAAAAAAGTTAGGTTTTGAAAATGTGACGGAACATTTGAAATGGGAACCATGGAGAAATTGAAATTTTTATAAGCATATCGAAGACAAGATATTTGAACTTGCATCATGCTTTAAACAAGGGGAAAATATGTATGATTTATGATATTTGTCATTTTAAATATTGAAAATATCACATATTGGAAACGTATAATGAGCAAAATGCAAAAACTATTGGAAAGCTCTATGCATTTATGATATCTATTATTTTACATTTTAAATATTGAAAATATCTTAATCAAATCAACAGACACAATAGAATCCAATAATATGGGCCCACTACAAATTAATGATAGAAGCACCTCTTCACATGATTTATGGTTAACAAGCCACAACCGTAAATTATAACTTGAAAAAAATTAACACATAAAAATTGGACACATGGGCCACTATATAGCTTATGAGTCGAAAGTTTTTATTTTAGGAAAGTAAGAAGTTTTGGAGGAAAAATTTATAAAAAAATATGACACGTGGCAAAGAATTTATAGATATGATTAACGCACGTGGCGCCAACACGTGACTCACATTTCACTGTCTCCACTCCACCTCAATTCTTATTCTATTCATTTCTTCGCAGACTTCACTCGTCAGAGCTTGCTGTTGCTGGTGCTCCATTCAGAGCCAGAGCTAGAGAGAGAAAACACTTTTTCAACTCTTTCTCTCTCTCTCTCTCCAAGATGGCCGATGAACCAATGCCCACTCGCTGGTCTTTCCAGGTTTCAATTCTCTTTTCTGTTTGTTTCCCGAGAAAATTTCCGTCACCAAACTTCCTACACTAGAACCATAGAACCATGTACAATTCCGGATTTCATCTTGTTTTCCGCTTTGACGCGACGAACCTTTGGTCTTCGTTTCGCCTATTCTAGTTGAATAATTTGTTAGTGTACCTTGAATCATCGTGCAGTAGAAGGAGGATCGATTTTATTTTATTTTTCGTCTTCTGTTTTCTCGTCGTGCAATTGGAGCTGTTCTAGTTACTTGGATCGATTTCCGTTTGTTTTCTTACTAGCTTGCAGATTTTCTCGGAAATTTTATTCTCTAACGAAATATTTACTCTTTTACGTTGCAATTTTTTGGTTTTTCCTTTTGTTTGTTGATTGGGTTGATGTGATTTTGAATCTTGATCTGATGGATTAAATTGTGTGTGTATTCTTTTTTTTTTGGGATCTCTAGGACTTTAAATTTTACTATGATGCCAAGTTTGGTAGGAAGAAAGTGATGGAGAATGGCGAGACTGCTGAAAAAGAGGTCAGTAATGGAAGTTCGTTGGGCATTGCATCCAATGGCAATCTGCATGCCAAAAGCACAATGGATAGGGCTATTTATGAGCAGTTTCAAACCAAGGTACTATGTCAGATACATCAAATTTCCTGGTGAACTGGTCATTAGTCCTTCAAATTTCACTGATGTCTACTTCATCATGCTTCAATTTTCTGTGCTTCAGGGGCAGAATCTTACACACTCAAATGGGTTTTCTCCAAACCATATGGATGAAAGGCCGTATGATTCTTTGATCCATCACTTTGTAACGTTTGTATTCTTGGGCTGTGTAATTAGCACATACTCACTTAAAAGCGCTTCTGTTCTGCTGTGAGGATTATTCAAGTAAAAAGAGAGAAGGAAACAGTATTAGCATACTTGAATTGTGAATCAAGTTATGATTGGATATTGACTAGTTAGTCAAGCAAAATAATTGAAACCATTAGTTTAAATTTTTAATTTGAAATTATTTTATTAATTATCAGTTTGAAGTTGATTAATTAGGTAACTGACTGGTAATGCTGTATTATTATTGTTTATAAGTCAATAGTATGCTACCAAAGTGTTTGTAACTGTTATATGCTAACAACGGAAACAAATCTTGCTTAGGAAAATACTATATTCTCTGAGCCTAGCATGGCCTATACATGTGCTAATCGTTGCATCAGTTACAGGAAAAACTGATGTGGATGAAACCCACAGCGTGGAATTTTTCAGAAAATACTGAACATTATATGTAATTTAACTTTGTGGTTGGCTACAAAAAAACATTTTTATAGTATTAAATATGATAATTTTAAAATGGAGGGAGATATTTTCAAGCTATCTAGTTCTTGTCGTTTGTTATGTATTGAATGAAGGAAACATAAAATTTCATTTAATGAAAATGCTACTGGTGTAATTTAATCAATTAGAGCAATTTTTCAACTATGGCTAAAGTCCTTGATTCTCAAAATTAGTCAAAGCAGGTTCAAACAGTGATAGGATCAAGGAATTTTCTATTTTCTTTCATTGCTTCTTGAATTTGCTGAAGTTTATGCTTACCTTTGAGGTTTTCACCACAACTAAAGGAAGAAGCAGACAATATCATACAGTTCTGTATCTTTTAATACAGCCGCAACTGAAATTGGTCCTATGATCTTTCCTCACAATTGTAACCATTACTAGTATCATCTTACGAGTTCTCTGACTCTAATGGACTATACGGATGATAGAGAATTTCTTCATTCTCTGAACTATTGATAATTCTCCCTAACATTTTCAGGCAGAAGTCTTTGCTTCCACCTTTTGAATCTGCAGAAATGCGTGCTTTAGCAGAGAGCTTAAGTAGGTAACTTTTCTCTTCTCTCAATCTTTCATACGCACACACACTTAATCCAAATGATGACTACTTGGAGAAGTTACATTATGTTGTGTGTTGATCAAGGTTTTCATGTATTATTCTATTTTCTAAGTTCTATTTTCTTGTATGTATATCACCGCACATCATACCATTGGCAGGGATATCATTCGTGGCAGTCCTGATGTGAAGTGGGAAAGCATCAAGGGGTTAGAGAATGCCAAATGTTTACTGAAAGAGGCTGTTGTGATGCCAATTAAGTATCCCAAGTAGGTATCACTATTGAAAACTTACTACGCCTAATATTCCTTAGAGCTATTGATGACTTTTTACTTTCACTGCTTGTCAAGATTTGTACAGATGAGACCTTTTTGTTGGATGTTGTTGATAATTTAAATTGATAAATAACTCGTTTTTCAATGTTGTGAGATGAAAGCAGTGATAATACACACATTAAGATTAACTTTCTCTTAAATTAGTTGAACTGTATAATGGCTTACAAACTACTTTCATTTTGTAAGCTATATCTTCTGTATATTTTTCTTTTGCATGAACCAGTATTTTATCTAGAACTTGCAAAGTAATAAATTTACATTATATGTTTCATGATGTTATAAGGTCTGGAACTAGATGGAATATCCTTATATATAAACAGCTGGAAATTTCAAAATTTTATTTTGGGTCACTTATAGTTATATGTCTATCTTCTGTTACTATCTCAAGTGAGTAAAACATACCATATTTAACTTTGTCAAGTGTCACGACCGTCCTGAAGGGGGCGCCCGTGATGAGTGTGTCAACTTAATTTTAAAAATAAAATTTCAGAGGAGTCGCTAGCAAATTTATATGGTTAGGGAAAATTGGAAAAACCCTTTAAAATATTTGAAAACTAGTCTGCGCAACAAAAGTCCCGTTCGGGAGTCTATTTATGTACAAGGAAGGGTGGAAACTTAATCTCACTGCACCCCTGATATATCCGTCTTAAAACGGTTACCTTAAAATTAATTGTGAGAATTATAATAGCCTAAACATATTTGATTTATCCCCCACAAAGTAAATAAATAATGGCAAAAATAATAAATAAATAAAAAAGAAAAAGCTAAATTACAGTGAATAATTACAAATAAGGATTAGATAAATTAAAAAAATAATTAAACGCTAAATTAAGATATTTACAAGCAAAGATTAATAAAAAAATAGTAATAATCAAAGACTAAACTAAAATATTTACAAGAAAAGGTCGAGCACAAAGGTAAAAGTAAATTAAAATATTTACAAATTAAGAGACAATAAAAAGTAAAGACTAAAGACTAAATTACAAGATTTACAAGTTTGGCAAGATTAAAATATTTACAAGTTGAGAAAATTATCAAAGGCTAAATTAAAATATTTACAAATTCAGAAGAAAATAAAGATAAAATTTTAATACAAATATTTACAATTTTGACTTGCTATGAGTGCCTATGTATCTCCAAAGTGCAATAAGGAACTTAAAACCACGTAGTTCTTTAAAAAATAATTATGGATTGGTTATTTTTAATTAAGGAAAATATTAATTTATTTAATAAATAAAAATAAAAATAAGAAAACAAAGAAAAAAGATTAAATAAATAAATGATACAAAATTATTGAAGAATGTAATACTAAAAGGCAAGAAAATAAAACTAAAAGATTAATAAGAAGATAGAAAGGAAAAAAAATAGAGATAGGGATAGAATAAATAAAAAAAATAAACTAGAAAAAAAAATACCCATAAGAAAATAGAGAACAAGAAAAAAAATTAAAAATAGAAAATAATACTAAAAGGAAATAAGAAGCAAATAAGTAAATGGATCATCAAATAAATTTACAGATAAATACTCAAATAAAATTAGAAATAAGAAAAGATAAATTATTTAAAAATAATTAAAGAAACTGCAAGACAAATTAAAAAAAAAGCAATAAGAAGATAATACCCAAAAAAACCAAAAAAAGACCAAGTAAATATATAAGACAATTCTGGAAGAAGAAAATAAAAAAAAATCAATAACAAAAATAGAAATATAAGTAAAATAAAAAAAGAGCATGATGCGTTTGATTTAGGGCCAAAAGACCAAGGATAAGGAACCACCCCCTTTCCTTTATGTCACAGCCTCCATTTGTCATTAATAGAATTGAGCAAAAGGTTTATACTCACAACTAGATGCAGGTTCAAACATAAAAAATTTAGGCTGAAGGCTGAAGTTTGGGGAGCCTACAAGAGATCACTGCAGGGACTCATTACTTAAAGCCAGATTTCGACCAAAGAATCATATGAAGGTGAAGATAAACTTATCCCTATTATGATAGGGTCATTTGGATTTCAAACTCAAAACAAGGATTCACAAGCAGCAGATTTACAAGATTTACTGAAAATAATATCAATTGAGTAACATGAAGATTCAAAGTATTACCTCTAATCACCGTTGGTCTTCTTGAGATGCGCCTCCTTTGTCCTTTCTGCTGCCATCTCAAATGCTCCCCCTTTCAAATCTGCCTCTTTTCTGCCAATATTTGTTGTCCTCTCCCATGTTGCCCTAGCTTCCTTATGTAAATTAGGATTTTCAGAAAGAGATCGAGCTTTTACAAAATGCGCCAAAGTCAATGTTCAATAGAAATAGGAAGCGTTGGCTTTTGAGCTTTGGGATTGGGTCCAAAAATAAGAGTATAACTGAGGTGGCTCATTATTATTTTTTTTCAAATTTTCTTTCACAAATTATAAAAGAAAAAAAGGTATTATTATTATTATTATTTTTCAATTTTCACTTTTATTTTGTTAGCACGGTCAAAATTGGGTGCTAACATCAAGCACTTTCGTGACTTTTGCAGCATCAAAAGGTTAGTCCGAATGAGTCCTTCCTTAGACAATTACAATGGCATCTATATTACCACTTTGCCTCATAGATTGAATAACTTGCCTAGTAGGTTGCCGCATGCAAGCAAGAGGGAAGTGGAAAGTAGGGCTTTCTGGAAGTGTGCTTTCTTTCTGGGTTGTGGTATCTCTAACGAGTGAAATACCAGATTCTTTCATCAAAAGCTTCTACCCTCACACCTTATGTGAGATAGAGTTGTTTTCTTGGCTTCCTACCTTATGGGTTTTAGCTCATGGTTTCTTCAGTGGGATTTCTATAATCGATTTACAATAGGATTGTAGAGATCTTATGAGCAAATGCACTTTTTTCTTTTATTTTCTTTGTTCCTTGGTTGATCTAGGAGGATTTCTTATCCTCCTTTATACTTATTTTCTTTCTCTTATAAGTTTCTCCTTTGGTTTAAAAAAATTCATGTTTTAAAGTCCTTGAATCAAAGGGGACAAAAAGAGGTCTGTCTGACTCGTATGTCTTGAATGCTGGTTGTCTGAAAATGACAAAGCAACTTATGGCTTCAAGATTTGTAACTTTGCAATTTTAACTACATCAGTCATTTAGTTAACTTTTTTTTAAAATATTTGAGTTCTGGATTTCAAGCACCTAGTCATGCTAAAAATGGCTGTATTAAGATATTGTCCATCGAAATGCTTAACTGGTTGATTTGCTAAACTTGTGTATGTACAAATAAAAATTTGCTAGAGATATCGAGTGAAATTCCTTTCTCATAGTCAAGCTGATCTTTCTCATCTGTCTAGGTACTTTACTGGTCTATTATCACCATGGAAAGGCATTCTCCTTTTTGGCCCCCCAGGGACAGGAAAGGTTTGTATAATATTCCCTAGGAAATACTTATAGGGTTGCCTCCTCAGTGTCTTACTAAAATTGTAAGAGAATATGTTAGTTTGTGTGTGAGAATAAAATTACATACTCCAACAAAAATAAGAAAAAGATTGCTTTTCATATTTTGATGGTTGTGAATATCACACAGTTTTTTAAATTTGAATAACTGAATAACTATATAACTTCTGGTTTGAATGTTTCAGACAATGCTTGCAAAGGCAGTTGCAACAGAGTGCAAGACTACATTTTTTAATATTTCGGCATCGTCTGTTGTCAGCAAATGGCGAGGCATGTTGCTAACAACTTTCTTTTTTGTCTTTTCCAGAGTACTTATGTTTCTTATGTATATCTGAATCTATATATGAAACTTGGAAGTGTTCATTTTTTCAAGAAAGTGACTTACATCTCTTGCCGATGCACAGAGTAGGATAATGGTAGTGGAATTTTTTTTTTTTTTAAGAAGATAGAAGTAACCTTTTCTGGAAGATGATACAACTAACTATTGTTCATTAAAGACTATGATGCTAACAACTACCGTGAATCTTGCAAAATGATACTGATGATGAGTGATTTATTCTTCATATGCCATTAAATTTGGTGCATATGATCTATATGATGAGAGCTTCTAATTCTATATAGATTTTGTAAAATTACAATGCAAAAATTTGATAAATATTGTAACATTGATTTATTTTTATGCCAGTATTATTCCTAACTAACATGCTCATGTGTGCATGTGCACCTGAACAAAGAATTTTGTTTTGGAATGCTTGTAGATTATAACACAGCTACTTATGTAAAACTTTGATATGAAGAAGCTTTTGCAAAGATACTCTTGAATTGGAATTCAATTAAACTGTGCTTTTTATGTCTCTGACACCCTGTTCTCAAGAAAAAGGAAATTTTTCTTGGAGGTGAAATCATTTGAGTTATCAATGAAATATTTTTCTAAATTGTGCCAGATGCTTTCCATTAAGTGGTGAAACCTTATTGCAAAGATGTGATATCTTAGTTACTTCATTTTAATTGTAGGCTTGTCTTGCCTCCACTTCTTTTTCTTGATAGAAAGAGGGCTTTTAAAGTGCTCCTTGTTCCTCTTTCTCTTTGTTTTAGTTTGTTATATTGTGAATTTGTCCATTTACAAAGTTAATTTTAGATTGCAGGTGATTCAGAGAAGTTAGTGAAGGTGTTATTTGAGCTCGCAAGGCACCATGCGCCCTCAACAATATTTCTTGACGAAATTGATGCAATCATTAGTCAACGTGGGGAAGCACGCAGTGAACATGAAGCAAGTAGACGGTTAAAAACCGAGCTACTCATTCAGGTGATGCTTGTTTTTTACATTGAACATTCTTTCATAAGCATCAAGTTACTAATAAGATGATAGTAGTATGATCAGTTGGTAAATTTATTATTTTTTATTGCTTAGCTCTGATCACCACCAACCCATAACAATTGTTTCTTTTCTAAGATCTCATATATGGAAACTCTGTTGATATGATTTCATCAGTTATTTCTTACTCTTAATGCAATGCTGTCTTGTGATGAAATTTTCTAGTTAATTAACTTCACAGAGCTAATACTAGCTTTGGAAGAAAGCACCTATTTAGGTCTTTTCTTTTTTTGGCCTCTGCTCCTACGTCAGATTCACTTATCAGCGAAACATTAAAAGAAATTTGTTAGACCCCCCATAAGTAGAACATATGAAAGAAGAGTAAGGAAACAGCCCAAGATAACAGGGCTGACTCTAGAGCAACCGTAGGCCCAATAAAGCCCATAATTAGATGGGAATCAACTGTTAGGCTATGTTAGCCAAGTTACTCCAGTTAGTTACATAAATAGTCAGAGATAGAAAGTAGTGGGTATTCGGTTAGTACTGAAGGGTTGGGAGAGGAGTCAAGCTCTCGAATCTTGACGGGGCCATTTCTTGTATTCTTTCTTCTTCTTCTACCTCTTAACTCTTTTATCTGTTTTGGGGGTATTTCCCCAGAGAAATTCATCAATAAATCTAGTGATATTCAGTGTATTTCTTACCTAATTGATCCAGTTCTATCAACTGGTATCAAAGCTCTCAAGATCTTGGGAGAATTCCATGGTTTCAACTCGCAGAATGGAAGCACGGATTGAGTTCTTGGAACGATCGCATGAGAATAACACAACGATGAGAACAGAGCTTCAAGAAATCGGCAGCTAAACGCGGAGAAAATCGAGTCAGCGAGTGAGAGAAATCAAGAAATGTGACGAGACCTCCTCAATGCAGTAGGTCGACTCGCGAATCGAAATAATGAGCACGAACAAGAAACCGAGGCAAGTCGTAATCGCCAGAACAGTTATGAATCGCAAAACCAAGGGGAACGGTGGCGGAAGTTGGAAATTCCCATTTTTGCGGGAGACGATGCGTACGGGTGGGCCAATCGTGTAGAGCGATACTTCAGCCTAAAGAATATGACTGATGAGGAAAAACTTCGGGCGGTAATGGTGGCAATGGAGGGCAAGGCGCTAACGTGGTACCAGTGGTGGGAATCGTGCGCCATAAATCCTACTTGGGAGGAGTTTCGAGAGGCAGTAGTGAGACGATTCCAACCATCAATGACCTTGAGTCCATATGAGTTGTTGATGAGCCTCAGGCAGACAGCGTCAGTCGAAGAATACCGCGAGCAGTTTGAGAGGTACGCAGGACCACTCCGGAAGGCAGAACCTGAGTATCTAAAAGGGATCTTCCTTAACGGGTTGAAGGAGGTGGTTAGTGGCTGACTGAATCGCACAGCCAATACTCTCACCAGACGATGGATTATGCCCAAAGAATCGGCGAAAAGAACGCATTAGTGAACAAGTGAGTAATCGGATCAATAAAGGGGGAGGACTAACTCGAAGTTATGCTAACACACGCACGGTGACGTGGGAACCTCCCAACAAGGTCCACCACCCACCCACTGTGAGTGAAGGGAGTGCGAGTAATAGCATGAGTGAGCCTAACAGCCTGCGAACTACGGGTTCTTTTCGAGGAAGGGGGTTTCAAAAGGCTAATCGATTCGGAGATACAAGAGAGATCCAAGAAAGGACTCGCTTTCGTTGTGATGAAAAGTTTGGCCCAGTCATGTCTGCAAGCTTAACAAACAACTTCATGTACTAATTCTTATTTGAAGAGGAAGGAAATGGAGGGGGTGGATGATCCTGGGAGGAATGGGGAGAAACTAGACTGTTACAACTTTCAATGTACAAAGATAACAGTTTAACTTCAAAAAATCCATCAAGTCGTGGGGAAATCTAGGGGGAGGAGGAGGTAATAGTGTTAGTGGGTGTGGGGCTTCACATAATTTCATCTCATCCGTTATGGTGAATGAAGGAGGGATGACGGTAATGGAGACTCCACCTTACACAATTGAAGTAGTGATGGAAGAAAAATTAAATCCTGTGGCAAATGTCAACAAGCTCACTACAGGTTCAAGGACTAACTATCCAACAAGACTTCTTCATATTCGAATTAGGAGGAGTTGATGTGGTGTTAGGGATGGAGTGGTTGGCTAGCCTGGGAGAAATAAAGGCCAATTTCAAAGAACTCACGTTGAAAATACCAACACCCGAGGGCACCAAAATCTTAAAGGGAGAACCAGCTCTAGCTAGAGCTGCTGCATCTTTCAGATCTATCTTGAAAGCTATCCAAGCTGATGGGCAAGGGTTTTGGTTAGAATTTCAGAATCTGCGGCCAGGCACCAGAGGAAGAAGGACCATCACCAGAGTGGCTAAATGAGGTGTTGGAAGCTTATGCTGAGGTTTTTAAGGAACCCGAGGGGTTACCACCTTCCAGAGAGCGGGACCACGCCATTGTTCTCAAGGAAGGAGCCAGTATCCCCAATCTTCGACCCTACAGGTATCCTCATTATCAAAAGACTGAGATTGAGAAATTAGTAGATGACATGCTGAATTCTGGAATTATTAGACCTAGTGTGAGCCCTTACTCTAGCCCTATCATATTGGTAAAAAAGAAAGATGGAGGATGGAGGTTACGTGTAGACTATGTGGCTCTTGTGGTCGACTATACCCGATAAATTCCTATTCCCATCATAGATGAACTTTTAGATGAATTGGGAGGTGCTTGTAATTTTTTCTAAATTAGATTTGAGATCGAGGTATCATCAAATCGGAGAATGAGGAAGAAAGATATTCACAAGACAGCTTCCCGAAACTCATGAGGGGCATTATGAGTTTGTCGTAATGCCATTTGGGCTTACTAATGCCCCTTCTACATTTCAGTCCCTCATGAATGAGATGCTGAAACCCTTCCTAAGGAAGTTTGTCCTTGTATTCTTTGACGACATTTAATAGTCATAGTAAAACCGAAGAAGACCCTTTGGAGACACCTTAAGCAGTACTATCCTTCTTGTTGGAACATAAACTATTTGCCAACAAAAAAATGTACATTTGGACAAAATGTGATTGAGTATCTAGGCCATGTGATTTCAGCAGAGGGTGTGGCAGCTGATCCAAAGAAATTAGAAGTTATGATGAATTGGCCTATCCCAAAGGATGTGAAAGCGTTGAGAGGGTTCCTTGGGCTTACAGGTTACTATAGAAGGTTTGTACAAGGCTATGGAAAGATAGCTCGACCTCTAACTCAGTTACTCAAGAAAGACAAATTCCAGTGGAGCATAGATGCACAACAGGCCTTTGACATACTGAAACAAACCATGGGTTCTCTACCAATCCTCACAGTCCCGGATTTCACCAAAACTTTCACCATTGAAACCGATGCTTCAAATAAAGGATTAGGAGCCGTATTGATGCAAGAGGGCAGGCCTGTGGCATTCCTTAGTCAACCTCTATCAGAAAGAGAGCATAAAAGATCGGTATATGAACGGGAACTAATGGCCATTGCTATGGCGTGCAAGACTGCAATGGAAACATTACCTTCTCGCAGGACATTTTTATCATACTAACCGATCAGAAAGTCTCAAGTTCCTCACGGATCAAAGAGTGTTGGGGGAAAGAAACAGTTCAAATGGACCTCTAAACTCATGGGGCTGGATTTTGAGATTCAATATAGGCCTGGACCCGAGAAAATCGAGTGGCTGATGCCCTCTAGAAAAATGACCTACACGGCTTAATATCAATGGCTCAATTTCCGCATTTGGAGGAATTTGGGACGTAGAGGTTCACAATGATCAAGTCAAGGGCATTATTCAAGATCTCGCTAAAAGACCACTCAATCTCATCCTGGTTATATTTTTGAGCAGAGAAAATTATACTACAAAGGGAGGTTAGTATTACCTAAGACCTCCCCAAGAATTCCTACCCTACTAAAGGAATTCCATAGCTCAAACCATTGGAGGCCACTGGGTTTTTCGAGATCTTACAAACGTATTGCCGCTTTAGTTTATTGGGATGGAATGAAAGGACATTCTCCAATATGTGGCCACTTGTGGAGTTTGTCGACAAAACAAATACTGCACCCTCTCCCCAGCTGGGTTGCTCCAACCTCTACCGATTCCTACTCAGGTATGGTCGGATATATCAATGGATTTTATAGAAGGTCTTCCTAAAAGCCAGGGTAAGAATGCTATCTTGGTAATTGTGGATAGGCTCACGAAATATGCCCACTTTATTTCCCTAAGTCATCCTTTTACTGCCAAGGATGTTGCTGATGTTTTTGTTCAGAATGTGGTCAAATTGCATGGGTTCCCCACTTCTATTGTGTCCCGATAGGGATAAAGTTTTCTCGACCATTTCCTCGATGAGTTATTCAAGGTCACGTTGGTACTAATCTCAAGTTCAGCTCTGCCTATCATCCTCAATCAGATGGGCAGACCGAGGTTGTCAATCGGTGCTTAGAAACCTATTTGAGATGCTTGACGGGTGCTAAACCAAAGCAGTGGCCCAAGTGGCTTAGTTGGGCTGAATTTTGGTTCAACACCAATTACAACAGTTCCACTAAACTCACCCCCTTTAAGGCCCTATACGGCAGAGATCCACCACATCTACTCAAGGGCACTACTATCCCATCAAGCTGATTGAGGTAAATCGCTTAACCATTGAGCGTGATCTACTTCTACATGATCTCAAAACCAACCTGATTAAAGCTCAAAATCAGATGAAGACCTATGCTGATAAAACTCGCAGACCAGTCACTTATACCGTGGGAGACTGGGTCTATTTGAAGCTCCAGCCCTATAGATTAAAATCCTTGGCCAAAAACGAATGAAAAGCTCGAGTCCAGGTTCTATGGCCCCTATCAGATCAGTAAACAAATTGGCCAAGCTGCATACCAATTGGATCTTCCTCCAGAAAGCAAGATCCATCCGGTTTTTCATATCTCTCTGTTGAAGAAGGCTTTATCACCTGCAGTTGTTCCCCAACCACTCCCTAAAAATGCTCTCGAGATGACTTGGAATTATTGGTTGAACCAGCAGCTGTCTTGGCAGTCCATACACTACTTCAGGTACAGCAGAAGTTTTGATCCAATGGCGTGACTTGCCTGATTTTGAAGCCACCTGGGAATCCGCTGAAGCCATCACCATGCAGTTTCCTTCATTCCACCTTGAGGACAAGGTGCAACTTTTGGGGGGGAGTATTGTTAGACCCCCCATAAGTAGAACATATGAAAGAAGAGTAAGGAAACAGCCCAAGATAACAGGGCTGACTCTAGAGCAACCGTAGGCCCAATAAAGCCCATAATTAGATGGGAATCAACTGTTAGGCTATGTTAGCCAAGTTACTCCAGTTAGTTACATAAATAGTCAGAGATAGAAAGTAGTGGGTATTCAGTTAGTACTGAAGGGTTGGGAGAGGAGTCAAGCTCTCGAATCTTGACGGGGCCATTTCTTGTATTCTTTCTTCTTCTTCTACCTCTTAACTCTTTTATCTGTTTTGGGGGTATTTCCCCAGAGAAATTCATCAATAAATCTAGTGATATTCAGTGTATTTCTTACCTAATTGATCCAGTTCTATCAAAATTGTACAAGTGGGGGAGTGTTTACAATCCAAGAGATAGCTGTTTCGTAGCTAAAGGTGGATCCACATTATATGTAGTTTATATGTAGTTGGGACAAATGCCCCCACTAAGTTTGGGAATTTTTTATTTAATATACATGTTATTGATTATATTGCCCCCACTTATGAGCAAGAGCAACTGTGACTGAGATTTAACCATTATTTTCACACGTGAGACGAAACGAAGGATGAGAAATGCTTTACTCTTATTGAAGAAACCCACTACTACACTACCCCCCATGATCCCCACTAAGTCACTGCCATTTCACGTTTCCACTTACGTTATCTCACTGTTTTTGGAGTTGTGTCTTAAGTTGCAGAACCGATATTTAATTTTCCTTCTACACCATTTAGTGCTCTGAGTTGCTCACTTGTGATTTTTCGTGTTTTCTGTCTGTGTACAACACTGCAGAAAAAAAAGCTACAAAATTGCTGAATGGCATTCTTGGAAAAATAAGACCTTTGTTTTCTTTGCCACTTTGACAAACAAATTTAAAAATTAATTTAAAGTCACAATTTGTCTTATATTTTTATTATATACTGTTTTATGTGGTTATGATAAATAAATTAGAAGTTAGTGTGCTATCTTTTGTTAATTTAAACATTGGAAATTTCATTGAGGTTTTCATGTCCAGCTGTTGCAGCTATGCTTGTAAACTGTTTAGATGCCACACACATGGTCATGAACCATGCACTACAACAATTTCCATGGAATCAAGCTCATGAGTCACGCAGAATGACATTCTCATTCAATAACTTCTTCCTCGGGTGATTGTTTGGACTTTAGTCAGTTTAGGACTTTGTACTAATTTATTTCTGAGTCATGGCCTGATTGTGCTTTGAACACATACCAAAAACACAATAATTACTATGGAGAGAAGCTCATAAGTTGTTGATGTCGTTTTTTTCTTCTTCTTTTGGTGATTGATGTCATTTTGAAAATAGAAGATCCATTTAGTTAACTTTTCTCTTTATGTTTGTTCAAGAATTTGGTGACTTTAGGACTTCACAGTGGTTGTGTCTCTCAATCATGGTGTGTTAATGCTTATATTACTGGTACATATTCTTTGGCTTGAAGCAATTACGGCCTTAACCCATTTCTTCAATCAGTGAATTTAAAAACATAATGGTTTAGCCATTAGTAAATAAGTCTAGAAACTTGAAGACAGAAGATAAAAGGATGTGAGCTTAAATAAGAAGCAGTATGATAGGAACCTAGAATCAGAACTGCGATTTTATTGAATTAACTCGCTGGATATGCTTTCCAGTACTGATATCAGTGTGATAACAGTTTGGAAAATGGATCTACAAACACTGAAAAGGAAAGAACAAGAAGAAAATGACAAACGCTGCAGGCACTTCGTGGGGCCTGCTTCCTCGCTTCCCAACCCTATACTCAAATCTTCCCCCTGGCTTTCTCTCCTTACCCTCCCTTATATTCAACTTGATTCCCTCCCTTGCCTTCATTCCTACCTGCCACATGTGCAGGTGGTTACAATTCAGATCCCCAAGATGCTCTCCCCTCACATTTCCCTCATTGCCTGTATGGGCTACTAGTCCCCTGCTACCCTTTCTATTTCTCTTAACATACACTTTAGTAAGCGTAGGATGCCTAACACAGTAATGATAATCTTCAGATTTTTAAAAGAATTTCAGCTCCTATAACATTTAATTTTTAATTTCCTTCCCACTTCTCACATAATCCTATATTTCTAGCAGTTCTCATGCGGCGTGCAGGAAGCTCCTTAAACATCTTATGCATAATATGAACAGTAAACAAAGATTAAACCAGAGATTATTTCTCTTAAATATCGAGATAGATTGTTAAAATTTTACTTTTGCAGCCATCATGATTTGATCCATTGGTTATTTAAGTTTCTTATCATGATTGACATATGAAAGATTTTTCTTTTTACTTGGGAGTTTGTGCCCTCTGCAAATTCTATCTCAATGCATCTTAATATGCATTATCAATTTACAATGGAGTGGCATATGTATTCTGTTGTGCTTTCTCAAAAATTAATCATTTGGATTAGATTGCAGATGGACGGTTTGACACGGACTGATGAACTTGTTTTTGTTTTGGCGGCAACAAATCTTCCATGGGAATTGGATGCAGCCATGCTCCGACGTCTTGAGAAGCGAGTATCCGTCCAATATATAATAGCTTATGCTTTAGTGTTCATCATAATTGAATAGGTCAAATTGTTCTAGTCCTCTAAATGACATTTTACTTAATTGGCTTGGAATTTGACCTTGGGGAATAAACATATATGAAATGTTAGGGACATACAGGAATTTTTATACTAACTCAAGATGTTTGGGTCATAAAGGAATTTACTATTCTTTAGAACTATTTTGAAAGATAAAAATATTGCCAACTTCATACTGCAGTCTTATGCTCTTCGATCAGCAAACTGATGGTTATTCCCTTTTACTCTAGTGGATAGTTCATAGTTCAATGCATATTTGAATGATGCCCAATAAGCAATCTGATCTTGCAATCGAAAGCTCTGGTGATCGTAATGTAATGGTTGTTCTTTGACCATAATTGAAAGATCCTTGTACCACTTCCAGAACCAGAAGCGAGAAGAGCAATGTTTGAGGAACTCCTTCCTCCACAGCCTGGTGAGGAGCAGATCCCCTATGATTTACTGGTGGAGCGGACAGAAGGATATTCAGGATCAGATATTCGATTACTTTCTAAAGAGACAGCAATGCAGCCCTTGAGACGCTTAATGTCTCAACTTGAACAGAAACAAGAGGTGGTGCCTGAAGAAGGTATGTCATTTACAAAATCTACCTGCAATGCAGTTACTTGCAAAAATGTCTCTACACAGGAAGACTGATACTTAAAGATGTAAATTGTTGTGTTCAAATCTATGAATGATCTCAAACAGTTTCAGCATCTATTCACATGTCAACACTGAATAATCTAGAAACCTTCTCGTTGATTTGGAAGCTAAATTCATCTTAAAAAATAGCCACGAATATTAAATGAAAATATATCATTTCCAAAACAAAAAAATGCTTTATAGTCTGCATACCTGCGTACTTATTATGGTGCTTTATTAATGGATGAATGCAAGCCAAACGTGTTTTGAAGGAAGCTAATATGAATCATAGGTGAGGACTATCTATGCAAGGGGTCATGTCCGTGTCAGACACAATGAGACACTTCAAAATACGTTAGGACACATCAAATTTTGTTGTGTCACTGTATCTCTGTCTGTTGCATGTCCCGTGCCCATTAAAATGTCTATGCTTCTTAGGGTGAGGATAATAGCTTTTAAAAATGCAGGGTAGGGTTGAAGTTGGAGTCAAAATGGTTAGTAGTCATTATATAACGTTCTTTACATATACCTGATTTTTATATTTCTATGGATGTGAGTGCAAGCACATATATTAAAGCATTCAGTAGTCCATTAGTTTTTTGGAGTTCTCTAAGACTTAAAAGTTTGGGCCTGGTCATTGTTTGGTCACATCTTAATCACCATGGTTGAATCAAACCATCTTGAAGTTCCTTTGTATGATACTGCCAATTTCATGAGTTCTCTCTAGGTCCGGCACTCTAGATGTTAATTTTTTATTCTACTATCATTTCTGGTTGTCTGATTTATACATTGATCTTGCATCACTTTATTTGGCATGTTCACAACTTCACTGGTTTTTGTAGGAACCCTGAAACTTCGATTCTGATTTTTTATTCTACTATCATTTCTGGTTGTCTGATTTATACATTGATATTGCATCACTTTATTTGGCATGTTCACAACTTCACAGGTTTTTGTAGGAACCCTGAAACATAGATCATTGACATTGTTTAATTGCAATTCTAAGTATTGCATTGTTGAATCTTCTATGATGGTCATTTGGGATCAGTCTAAGCTTTCTTGATCCTTCCGTCATAAAAAACTACAATGCCTGTCCACACTCTTACAGAATGGATTCCTTTCCTTGAAAAAGATATAGTGATGCTTTGTTTCCGAAGATTTCATGTTTCCTCGACTTCCTCACATGGCTTAATGAAAGTATATAAAGATAAAATTGCATATTAGATTAGGAGCCGAAGGAATTTATGAAATTCTTAGTAGTTTTTGCTGAATAAAGTTAATACTATTAGATATGGAAGCCTGCTCATTTGCCTTGTGTGTCTCTGCCCCTTTTAAGAGCAACACTTTGTTCCTTGAAGATGATTTTGCAAATTAAAGCAATTCTCATTAGATGATGTGTTAGCTATTTTCCTAAATATTCAGTTCTTGAGTTTATTTTCACTCCTAGTGAACTAACAGTAATTATTGGCTTTCAGAGTTGCCATTAGTTGGGCCAATCAGACCTGAAGATATAGAGACAGCTTTAAAGAACACAAGGCCATCTGCTTATCTTCATGCCCACAAATATGAAAAGTTTAATGCTGATTATGGTAGTCAAATACTTCAATGAAAAGATGTAGCCATACCTTTCTTCAGTAGTTGTTATTGTTAGGTCGTCCACAATTTGATTGTCATAAAATTTCTGTTGTAAAACTAGGAAACTTAAAACATTATTTTGGGCGGAGTGATGTTATCTACAGATATTCTTCACATGCTTCTCACAACCTTCTATGTGGGCCACTAGATAACTGGATTTGGTTTTACTTTTAAATAATAGGGTTTGGATCTTCTAAAGTGAGGGATGCACTTTAGAGGATAAAGTACAAGTGGTAACCCTTGATGAGAAAATTAAGTGAATTTTTGCATATTCATAATCTATTATTTAGGTGCTTGTATTTTATAAAAAAATTAATAGCTGATTTTTTATTATCAAGGTTTATCTATTTTGCATTTTACTCCCCTCACTTTAGATTATACAAATCCAAAGCAATGTTCTCTTGTCACTTGTACCCACAAGTTTGTTCTGCTACGCCAAGGGGAAGAAATTGCTTGATCAAACTATTGGTGCATGATATAGGAAAGGTAGTATAAGAAGACAAGCCTTGCTCAATATCCCTACAGCCATTAAAGTCCTCTCCATATCACTTGGATGAAATATAGAACAAGATGGTATAATCCGGCCCCATATAGGAACAGGCCGTGCTCAACATCTTTGACGGACTAGACCCAATCCTCAACAATAGACAAAGCCTTCCAAGTTACATTCAGACTACATTCAAGCAGATAGGATTGAACCAAATAGCACCTCTGGCGCTCTGTGGATGTGGCTGTTCCCCCTGACAAATGGTGTCCACCACACCCAAGGGCCAAGTTAAATCTGGGTGCTGCCTTCTGACAACATAACAATAAGGCCTCAGTAGGCAGTAGCTGTGCTGTGGCAGCAAGAGATTCAAATGACAGTGATTCCATGAAATTAGAATGGAATGAGAATGAAATAGAATGGGTTGAAATGGAACTATCATTCTCAATTTACAGTGTGATAGCTTTAAGAATAGAATGACCTTTCAAGCTATTCTATTATTTTTCGTACATGAAATTGATATAAAATAAAATAAAAATTGATGTAAATGATATTAGTACCCATATTGAGAAAAACTAAGTTTAACTATCATGTATAGTATATGTAATATGAATATACATTCTTGATTCTTTAGATCAATGTTCAAGTTTAACCTTTTACAACTTGATAACAAACATAAATTGTGTTGCTCGTCAAAAAAAAAAAAAACTTGTTTTGTTACCAACATTTTTTCTCCAATATATGAAACCCGTATTTCATGACAAAACAAGAAAAAAGAAATTTATTGTTAGTTTTTGTAATTTATTTAAAGAATTCATATTTCAATTAGTAGAGTCTAATTTTATTTTTCATGTATTCAATATTAACATCAACATTGCCAATAAATAAAGGGGAATATAAAAACTAATAAAGATCACACAAGTTATTTAAATTTAAAATAATCCCATTTAATGAAATTATGCACGGAATGCATGTCCGTGTACAAAACATGATTGGTTTTTGATACACGGTAGCTTGTACACCGTCTAGCTGAAAAACTCAACCTGGTCAAAGTATTACAGGAAGCAAACCGAAATCTGTAATAAAACATTTTCTTAGTTCCATTATGGAAAATGTAGCAGTAATTTAATATGGTTTCCTTATATGTGAAGAAAATCCATCTATGAAGTTTGAATTCATACCCAATTAATACGTTAACACATCTGGCCCAAGGCTGCAGCCTGTGCGTGATTCTATTCAACTCACCCTTCAAAGTTCAAACACAAGAAAATGCATTTCCTCTTTCGCGCAAATTATATTGAAATTATTGTGAAAATTACACAAATTTTCTTTCTTGTTTATAAAGTTACACCGACATCTATTTTGCTAGTAATAGGATTTTGGCAGAGAAAAGAGATGATCTTTCCATTACACAATCATCTCAATATATACATCATGATTCTTAATTATACAGTAACTAATATGCCTACAATCCCTGATTCTACGAAATTGCCTTAGAGATATGTTACAGATATACATCAAATATGCATGACTAATTGAGAATATACATTAATTATAGATATGTTACAAATATGCATGTCCGTGATTTTTTCATTATCCCCCCTCAAGTTGGTGCATGAGGATTATGAATGCCTAACTTGCCCAATAAGGAGAGAAATTGAGACTGTCCAAGTGCCTTAGTGAAAATGTCAGCCAGCTGTGTAATAGTAGGCACATATGTAGGACAAAGGTGGCCTTTAAGTATCTGATCACGGATAAAGTGACAATCGACTTCAATGTGTTTGGTCCGTTCGTGAAAGACAGGATTCTTGGCAATATGAAGAGTGGCCTGGCTATCACAATAAAGTCGCATTAGTTGGGTATGAGAGATACCTAGGCTAGAGAGAAGGCCTTGGAGCCATTTCAGCTCACATGTGGTAGTAGCCATAGACCGGTACTTAGCTTGGCAGAAGATCGAGAAATGGTGTGTTGCTTCTTGGTTTTCCAAGAGATGGGTGAGTGACCAAGAAGAATAAACCACCTTGTGAGTGATCGTCGAGTCAAAGGACAGCTAGCCCAGTCTGAATCACACCATCCATACAGTTGTAAAGGGTTGTCTTGGCGCAGCAGAATGCCTTGCCCAGGATTACCTTTCAGGTAATGTACTACGCGTAGAGCAGCCTCCTAATGCGCCTGTTTTGGTTGTTGCATGAATTGAGATAGAATGTGAACACAGTACGATAGCTTTGGTCTCGTGAAGCACAAGTAGATAAGACGACCAACCAAGCATCGATATTTTTCAGGTTGAGTAAGGACGTCTCCAGTAGCAAGAGCCAAGTGGTGGTTCTGTTCAAGAGGAGTAAGAGCGGGTTTAGAGCCAAGAAGACCAGTTTCAGTAATTATGTCCAGAGCATACTTCCTTTGACAAAGAAAAATTCCTGTGGGTGATCTTGCAACTTCCACCCCGAGAAAGTATTTCAAAGTTCCTAAATCCTTCATATGAAAACAAGTGTGCAAGTAGGCTTTGAACACTAAAATAGCAGTATGATCATTCCCAGAAATAATAAGATCATCAACATAAACGAGTACCACAAGGAAAGAATCTCGTTGCTGCAGTACAAACAAAGAATAATCATACAGTGATTGTTTGAATCCATATGCTTTTAGTGCAGTGGACAGCTTGGCAAACCAACACCGTGGGGCTTGTTTAAGCCCATACAAAGATTTATGGAGTCTGCATACCATTCCAGGCTGCGCGATATGGAAACCAGGCGGTGGTTTCATAAAAACTTCTTCTTGAAGATCCCCATGAAGAAAAGCATTATGGACATCCATCTAATGTAACTCCCATTTCTTTGTTGCAGCTACTGCCAATAAAGTTCGCACAGTCACCATTTTAGCGACAGGAGCAAATGTCTCATTGTAGTCTATCCCTTCAACTTGGTAATTGCCGAGGATGACCAAGCGAGCTTTAAACCTCTCTACTGTCCCATCAGATTTGCGTTTAATTTTGTAAACCCATTTACATCCAAGTGCCTTCTTTCCTGGAGGTAAATGGGTAAGGGTCCATGTTCCATTCTTCTCAAGTGCTTGAATCTCGCTTTGCATGGCTTCCCTCCATTTAAGATCTTTTACTGCCTCAGCATAAATAGCAGGTTCTCTATCAAGATCAAGACCTGCAAGAAAAGCACGATGTGCCAAGGAAAATTTCTCAAAGTGTACATAATGTACTATTGGATAAGGTGTACCTGAGGATGATGGTGGAGAGGATGAATGGTTGGATGGGCTCATCGTCTGAATTGTGTGAGTAACAAAATCTCTCAGTCTAGTAGATGGAATTTTATGTCTATGTCCCCGGCCCAGTGTCTCAGTGGGTATGATTAGCGGGCTTGTCAATTCGGGCCCATTCTCTAACAAGGGTTCTGAAGCAGATTGATCCATTATTTCAACTTCTCCGCCCCCTATTGTCTAAGCCGGGTTCATCTTGGTTTGAGAGCAAAACAGTACCACTTTCCAACAGTTTCCCATCCAATCCAACGACCTCATCATGTAGTACAGGATTTAAAGGTCTCTCGAGTAGAGAGTCAAACTTATCAGCAAATGGATACTCAATTTCAACAAATTCGACATCGCGAGAGACAAATTGTTCTTTGTTTTCAAGATCAAACAATTTCCACCATTTCTTTTCATACAGATATCCAATAAAAACTCATTTTCTACTTTTACTAGCAAATTTATCTCCCTTTATATTTTGATTGTGTGCATAACAAAGACATCCAAGCACTCGTATATCACTACAAAAAAAAAGGTTTATTACGGCGGTTTTATAACGGCGGTTTTTATAAACCGCCATATTATACCTTATATAACGGCGGTTTTGGAACCGCCATATTGTTCATTGATAATCAACGAACTTTTGAATAAAATGGCGGTTTTAAACCGCCCTAATATACATTTCCATGTTAAAATTTTGAAACCCCTAAATTTCTTATACCTTTCTTCCGCCTCTGTTCCTCTCTTCCTCTCTTCGAACATTTCTTGTTTTCTTCCTCTGACTTGACTCATCTAAAAGGGCAGAGATCGTTGTAGCCCCTTCGAAGAATCTCGTTGTAGCCCCTTTGAAGAACCTCGTGGTGGTCTTCTCGCAGGTAAGGATTGTCTCTGTGCTTCTCTTCTCGAAGGTCATTTTGTTCGAAGCTTGTGCATTTGTTTCTCTATTTAATTTGTGCTATGGTATTTGATTTGGTGTGTGCTTTGCGCAAGCCAGAAGCTAGATAGTGAAGCTTTGAGAGGAGACCAAGACTTTGGGCATGTCTGCTTTTTGGTTTGTTAATATATTTTCATTTCTCTTGCTTAGCTTGTACCCGTAGATCCTTGGGTATCTAATTCATGCCATTTAATCCAGGTTCTGAGTGGGAAAAGTTAGATGTTGTGCGTTGGATTTTTTGAGATGATGGAAAGAATTCAGTTTTGATTAAGGAGATTTGTTGTCGTCTGTGAAGGTGAGTTAGGTTTTTTCTATTTTTTTGTTTATTGGTTCTGCCTTGTTGGGTGACTCCTATGTACAAAATGAAGATATAATTTTTTGTTGTGATAGGGTTCTTTTGTATTGTTGTATATTGAATAAAGATGATGGGCTAGCTCTCTGTTGTTAGCTTGTTATAATGAGAAAGTTGCTAATTGATCCTTTGAATTGTTCAAAAATTTCTCCTGGTGTCCAAGCGAGTTGTGCTAATCTAGGTTAATGCTTAATATCTCCTGCCATGTAGTTTTCTAGATTGTCAAATGTGTATAGGTAATACTTCAACGAAAAGCTCATGTTCTCTTGAATTTTTATTAGTTATTCACTTATTCCTATTAGCTCATGGGTGCTAGAAAATTTGGCTTTGTAAGCAAGCACATTGCACAAAATAATCACGATTCCAATGGATAGTACAATAAGAGTGATGGGACACTAGCAGAAAGTTTCACATAAATGGCACAACAAAATCTTTGTGCTAAATTTCATCTTGCAGATTTAGTTTCCTTGAAAGGAAAATAGTCCAAATCATGGCTATCTAGTATGGTGACATTGCTAGCCTAGATACCAGCAAGTCATGTGCCTCCACCAGTCCTTTCATTCCCAAAGCTTACATAATGATTTGCATCTGCAGGCGGCACCTTAAAAAGCGGTGCTGTGATTTAAAGAGAAGGAATTAAAGGTCAAGGGTCCCATCTTTCATTTGGCTTATAGTTATATATAGTTGCATAACCTATAGGTTACAAGCAGATTTAGGAGCAGGGGCCACCACATAGAAAGAAAGAACCAGTTAGTGTGTGTCTCTGGGTACATTGGAGAGAAAATGCAGTTCTTGGAGGCCTAAGTAAATAGGTTCGACTAGTTTAATTGGTTGCTTCTTGGTTAGATTTTACTGCTTCATTCATCTTAGAATGCAAGATGGTTGTCCAAATCTCTGTTTTCTTATTTTATAATGTTTTCATCAATCCCTTCAATTTTCTTTTTGTCAGTTGGGAGTAGTAAGTGAGTCATGGAAGGGAAAGAAATAGAAGGAAATGAATTTGACCTTTTATTATGCATATAATTGATCGATCAACAAAAATAGGACAGAACTCTCTCTGGTGCAGTCTTTGCATTTTCATGTTGTATCCTTGTTCCTTTTCTCTGATTAGTTCCCCTTAAAATTCTAGTTATTTTTTGTATCCTTGTTCTCTTAAAACTCAGTTTGGGTTGGCCTCCAAGTAAAGACAAAGTTGAAAAAAGTCTAAGGGGAAGTACACATGTCTCAGTCTACACTTTCAGATTAATAAAGCTTACCACATTGCCTTTAGAAATCAAGCTTACCTAATGCCTAATTAATAAAGTTTTTTTTTTGTTGTTGTTGTAAAAAGTTTTAGAAGAAGAAAAGTATCTTCATTTTAAAGTCACGGATTCACTATAAATCTCAATAAAAACTTATAGTAATATAGCTTTGATCGATGCAATTTCACTTATTAGTTTATCTAACTCTTTTTGGTCCTCATTAACAGAGTTTGACCATATACAATAATTTTTCAAAGTCCAACATCTCAAGCAACAGTCAGACTTATCCTTATTGAAGAAAGCTCAACTTGCATATTGGTATGTATATAGCAAGCCCAGTGCTGCCATATAAGCCCGTCAGAAAACAGCAAACTATATGGTCGAAGTAGTCTCTTTATCATGCAGTAAGATCAACTTTTACTCCTTAGAGAGTTAGGACTGTGAAAGGAACTTGTACAACATTGTTAGGTGTTTGTTTGAATTATATTTTATAAATTTAATCAAATGAGAAATTATTTCTTGCGTGCAGAAAATCTTTGAGTGAAAACTTAGTTAGGATCAATGTGAATTTTGTCAAGGACATTTATATTCCCACTTTTTTTTATACCTCCCTTTTACGTTATACTTTTTTGCATAGGATCCAGACTTGATTGGTGTATTGTGTAGGAATTGACAATGGTTAGATTGGTGTAATTCTTACATAAATAAAACGGTGTTTTTTGGGTTCCTTCATTGATGCATTTTTTTAAAGTTTAAATTCTTAATAATTATTTTTTTTAGCACGAAAAGTTTAAAATTTACAGGATATGATTCCTTCCCTTGTAATAAAAAAAATGAAATTAAGAAGATTTTATTAGATTCTCACCTTCTTCAGCCTACTGCTGCCATGCAAGAAATGTTATGATTAGAGAATTCGGCCATTCTGTTATTCCATGCTTAAAAAGCTACCTTTTCTGCATTATGTTACTCCAATTGTATCATGTTTGTTGGACAAAATAAAATTTTAATACTGCTTTGAGTTTGTGATTCACAGATGTGGTGAATCTTGCATTATTTGACATTATTGGTATATGAGATGAATTCTCACAACTTTTTTAGTGGAAAATCTTTGCTTGGCCTCCATTATTCTTGTAAATTATATGGAGAGAATTATTTAGACTTATTTTTAAGACAACAGGTTCTTTAGTCAATTTTAGTGGAATTATCATTGGGAATTCCAATTATTGTAAAATGAAATAATGAATATTATATATAAATAGAGCAAACATATTATCAAGTACTCATTAGAATTAGGAGATTTAAAGGATTGCAATTTGCTCATGGTTCTTTGGTGATTCTTTCTCTTGTTTGATGTAATTTTAGTTATTTTCCATTAAGCAATAATTGATTCAATTTACTCATTGTTTAGTGCCAAACATTGAATGAAGAAGAAATATTTGAAGTTCAAGACAACTTATCACTTTTCCTTTACGTTGGATACATGTAAAGTGCTCCATTCTCCTTGGCTTACTTATTAATTTATTTAATTATATTCAAGAATAATATGTTCTTTTATCTGTGTGGTGGCGGCAAAAACTTACTATGTATATTTAGTATTGACTTATGTTCCGCTTTCGAGACCACGACTCCAGGCTTTAGTATTAATTATGCTTAAACTTTTCATAACATTAGAAAGCCATACTTCCCTATCAATAAGTACATAGTGAATGATTGCCTGAAACAGTTTAAGTATAGACTATAGAAATAATTAACATGTGACAAGCACCAGCATCTTTCTTCCTTTCAACTATTACCAAAAGCATATATGAAAAACTTTATTGTACTCGATTTCAGTTGGGGCAAACAGTGCAGCCAAGTTCAAATGCACCCTAAACATCATTAAAAACTAGAAGGATTTAATTAGAATTTTCAGAATAGAAGAACTAGAGTAGAAGTCAACAGTAGAATTTAAAGGAAAAGAGCGTAAGAAGCAATTGCATATAGTGGAAGGTATTCAGGAAACTGGTGCATGAAACTTAGAATCAAAGAAATAACAGATAGAATAAGAAATATCCCAAACTAATTAAAAAATGCCTGTTTCTAAAAGATTTAAATAAAGTCTAGGAGACGAGCCTATAAAACTTGAGCCTTGAATGAGAAATGATTGACAGCTTCAAGGACTAGTTACTTGATTTTGGACTATTAATATCGGCCCAGTTAAAAGCTTGTCTTTGTTAAAAATTTGAGTTTGCTTCTGGATCACATTAACTCTTACATTACCTAATCCACAATGTAAAATGACCGAAGTCTGCAATTGAAGGCATGAAAAGGCATTGTACATTATAGTTAAGGATAATATATTATAAGTTTTGTACAAGAGTAAAATCAGGCAAGGGAAAATTTTAAAGGATAGAAAAGATAACACCACTCTGATGTCATTGATTACATCTCAGTTCAAATTAAATCAGTGACATTTCATTTTAACAACCCCATATCGAGTTTAGACACAAGATATAGTTGAATATCTTGTCTGACCTACTTTTCTTTGTAACGGATACATATAGAACCCTTGGCTACACAGAGAAACTTGAGCCTCTATAAAACTATTAAACCTTTGACAACTTGGAAAAGTGAGGATTGAATAATTATGGAGGGGTGAATTCTAATTTCCTTCCCCTTGTTAATGAAATCTCCTAAATAGAGAAATGCTTAAGTGAATCATTCTCTTTCTTTCTCTTCTCCATCCAATTTTTAAATAAAGTGCAGTAAGTTTTACACCGAGCCTCCCCACAAAGACAAATATATATTCATTTATCTTGTGTTTGCCGAGAAGCATTTTTGTCCCCACAGTCCACATAATATAGATGATATTACAAAATCGATTTAGCTATCTCTTCTTCTCTTATGTATCACTTTCAATCTAATTTCTTTATTCATGATTAATTCCATCAAGCCGTGACTACTTGGTTGCTTCTGTTGAAGTTAACAAATCAGATTTTCAAATGTCTAAAAGGATCTTGCATTGTTGTTTAGTTCCCTGCCTCTTAGCCATTATATGATAGTGTTGTAGTTAATGTCCTATGACCTTTCTCGGCCCCATTAAAAATGTAAAAAGTATGACAAGGACAACCCAAAGATCTATTATGATTTAAAAATATACACAGACATACATACCTTAGATATAAGTTGTATTAACTATTAAGTAGGCTTTTAAGTTATTATACAAGTTTATAATAACTTATAATTTCCAATACACTCAAATTAGAGCAATACAATATCTCCTAGAACTCTATTAATTGAAATAAGAGGATTGATTAAAAAGCAATTCTCACCGGGTTGGCTAGTTCTGCTTCAGCATATAAAATCCACTGGTTTTTGCCTTCTTTTCCCAATTTTCTTTTCCCCAGAAGCCTTTCATTTTAATATTTTCCCTAAAATCATACACAAAACCTATTTCTCACACAATCTCACCACAAAATCAACACATATTTGAACATGATAATCTTTTTCCCAGAAATAAAACTGAGAATGTCTTAGCAACTTCACTATTCTAAAGCCTATCAATAACTTGCGTCGCTTCTATCAACTACAAAAAATCTTGAATGTTCTATACCAAATCTGTTATGTTATATTGATCTCAAGCTCTATTCTTAACTGTCATGCCTTGTCTATATCATCCATTCCTCTAGGGTTTCTATCCTCTCTGCCAAGTAATGACCTGTAAGAAGTTTTTACTCCAAAAAATAGCAAAATTAATAACTACTAACTGACTAAAATTTACTTAAAGCTAACGATCAAATTGACAAACAAGGAGTAATCTATTCCCTTCAGACTAGCATGGGTGTTTAGATAGAAACTTCCTTGGCATAGGCAGCACAGCCCACATACAGAGCACTGATCCTAGAAACAACCCAAACACAAAATATACAAGTCATAGAATATTGAAATATCTAGAAACCCAAAACAAATCCAGCAAAAGGAAATAAAAACTTTCGCCAGAAAATCCTTAGAAGCACCATCTCAAGAAGAATCAAACCATAGATGAAAACCTGTTCCCTCATCTAAAACCCCAAGATAAATTGGAATGTAAGCATTACACAATCAGTTGGCAAAACCTAATGTGAAATATTAGAACCGGGAGGGGGGAGAGTTGCACCTTGCACCTGGGATTTTTCAACTCTGTTGGATTTAGAAGCTTCCCACACTTCTCACATTGGTCTCTTGAGCAGAATCATACTCACACCCTTGAGTTGTGCAGGTACCTTCCACTAGAGGATCAGCTAAGAACCTTTTGCATGTATCATAGTAAAGCTGAAATATATAGGCATTTAAGTAAAAGCAAAGTATACAGAAAAAAAAGAGAAAGTAAGCAAATTTTAGACAACTGTAAAATGCTTTGAAAAAAAAATGCACATCATAAGAACAAAAATATTGTAGATTAACCAATTCCACTCCACATCAATGCTATGAAGTATGAACACATATTGACCCAAACAGCTTCATGTCTGTGGCAGCAGCTGCTGTTTTGTTTATAACTTGAGCTACGCTAGTCAGAATCACACACTTTCAGTTGCGTTGGAAAGCTAACACACGTATCTTTTAGCTGTAAAAATTCTGGATTTTAATGCTTTACCATTTGATACCAGTTTTCATTCAAAACTAGGTGTTTTCTGTAGACTTATCTTGTTTGGCAGCATGTAGTATTTTGCTTATAAATTGAACTACACACCTTTAAATCACACACAGTTTGGTTCATTAGAAAGCTAACATGCAGGGCTTTATACCATAAATTTTTTAGATTTTGGTTCTTTCCCATTTAATTCCAGTTTCCATTTAAATCTGAGCCTGATCTTGGTCAGAACCTTTGTTTGACAGCATAGATGTTTTTGCTATTAGTTTAGACTTTAGACCTTGAGGTCATGTGCTACTTTTGTGATTTAAATACTAAAACATGTTCTTAATGCTTATCTAGTTTTTTCTTATTTATGGCCAATTTCACAGCTGCTAGAGTGGTGAACTGCTAAGAGAAAGAGCCAAATTCACGTTGCCAAGGGAAATAGCCAATTTCACGGTTGATTCCTTCATCCTTTGGTGCTGTTTTCCTAGTTTTAATTTTTATTTCATAAACATGTGAATCATTGTGATGTGAAGTGGATGAGTATTTGTGCTTTGAAGTGGATGTTTAATTTACCTATATCTTTACTTCATTCTTGTAAGTGTATAATTATGTTGCATCCAAAGAGGACAATACCACCAAATATGCATTCTGATTTATGTGTTTCATATAATGTTTGAAATGCCATATCAAATGCAACTCACATCATGCCATATATGTACTGCTTTCATATGTTGTTGATGTTATGGCCATCTATCTTACAAGAGTTGAATTGAATTGGTTGAACTGTAGGAGAAATATGGTTTCTGTTTGTTGGGGTTCTAGTTCTTTGAAACATGTATATAATGGTTTGAATTTGAAACTAGTTGAATGCACCATTGTAATATTTTATGCCTCAATTTCATGTTCTTCTTTCTAGTCATGCCGATTGATAAATCTTGGATTAACAAACCACGGAACACACCTGAATATGCGGACGGGTTAAGCAAATTTTTGGATTTTGCATTTCAGCATCGGTCTATTGAGGGCGTACAATAAAATGTCCATGTCCAAAGTGTGGTTTAAGAAGTGGCAAACAAGAGATGTAGTTCAAGAGCACTTGATTTGTAGGCCTTTCCCAGAGAAAATTACAAAGTTTGGTATTGGCATGGTGAAGAATCAAATGTAATTGAGTCGAGAGACTTTTGAAAGCACACATGTCATACAAGATACTTTGCGGCCCCAAAATGTAATGGAAACCATGATTAACGATGCATTTGGATTGACTAGGAACAATGTCAATGAACCTTGTGCTTCCTATGAGCCTGTAAATAGAGAAGAAACTTTAAATGAAGGGCATAATGAGGCGTATAGTGAAGATTATGTAGAGTTTTATGAGTTACTCAAAGATGGTGATCGAAAATTATATGAAGGGTGTAAGAAGTATTCAAAATTGTCTTTTCTAGTAAAATTGTATCATATTAAGTGCTTGTGTAGAATGGTGACAAAGCAATGACTATGATACTAGAATTGTTAAAAGATGCCTTTGAAGATGCCCGATTCTTGTTTCATTCTACGAGGCTAAGAAAACCATCAACAAACTTGGACTGAATTATACCAAGATACATGCATGCCCAAATGATTGTATGTTATATTGGCGTGAAGGCGATGAACACTTGCAAGCATGTAGAAGATGTGGTACATCTAGGTGGAAGAATAATAATAAGAAGCAACCTGCAAAGATTTTGCGTTACTTTCCACTAAAGCCGAGGTTACAAAGATTGTTTATGTGCTCTAAGACTGCTGAGTCTATGAGATGGCATGTCTTGGAGGGTAACCAAGATGGAATGATGAGGCATCCTAGGGATTCTGAGGCATGGAAAATATTCAACTTGACTCACCCTGAATTTGCTGCGGATCCTCGAAATGTGCGACTTAGCCTAGCTAGTGATGGTTTCAATCCTTTTGGAGCCATGAGTACAAACTATAGCATTTGGCCAGTGGTCCTAATCCCATACAACCGCCCTCCTTGGGAATGTATGAAGCAAACTTCATTCATCCTTTCAATGATCATTCCTGGAAAACAAATGCCAGGGAATAACATAGATGTGTACTTACAACCTCTCATCCAAGAGTTGAGGGAATTATGGCATGATGGAGTGCAAACATTAGATTCTTCAAAGAATGAAATGTTTAGAATGCGGCGACTCTAATGTGGACGATTAGTGACTTTCTGGGCTTGGTACCTTATGCAGGTGGAACACACACACTAGTCTTGCTTGTCCCACATGTAATTATGATACTAACTCTTGCAGACTAAAGCATGGTAGAAAATGGTGTTTTATGGGCCATCGCCGTTTTTCTTGAAAGGGGTCATAGACTTAGATTGAATCGGGTTCATTTTAATGGGAGCTGAGCAAAGGGATCCACCAATATCATTGTCTGGATCGACATTTTGAAACAACTTGAAGGCATTAATGTTACCTTTGGAAAAATACTAGAGTCAATTGACAAAGGTAAAAGAACTAGAGGAAAAGCCATTGTTGAAGATGGATCGAGACAATGGAGGAAGAAAAGCATATTTTTTGATCTTCCTTATTGGGAGTCTAACTTGTTGCGTCACAATCTAGATGTTATGCACATTGAAAAAAATGTATGTGACAATGTGATATACACTTTGCTCAATGAGACTGGGAAATCAAAAGACAATCTTAATGCTCGAAAGGATCTTAGAGAAATGGGTATAAGGAAGGATCTTTGGCCAGATGAGAATGGAAGATATCGGCCATCTTTGTTTACAATGTCAAATGCAAAGAAAGATGTATTTCTGCGAACTTTGAAGAATGTCATAGTGCCAGATGGGTACTCAAGTAACATTGACAGGTGTGTTGACTTGAAGCAAAGAAAGATTTTTGGAATGAAGAGTCATGATTGTCACATTCTTATGGAGCAATTGTTACCACTTGCCATACGTAATGTTTTACCAGACAAAGTTAGTGCAGTGTTAATAGAGTTGTGTTCATTCTTTCGACAATTATGTGGCAAAAGCTTAAGTCTCTTAGACCTTGACAGGCTCCAGCCTCGAATTGTGCTTACTCTTTGTCATTTAGAAATGTTGTTCCCTCCATCATTCTTTACAGTCATGGTTCATTTAACTTGTCATCTAGTTGGTGAAGCAAAACTTGGAGGCCCAGTACATTATCGGTGGATGTATCCTATTGAGAGGTAAATATATTATTACTTTGTCAGATGTTATTATTTAAGACAAAAATGTTAAATATATTAGATATATCATTTGACTATTTCTGAATCTTTCACTTAGGTATTTGGGACACTTAAAGTCATATATGCGAAATAGAGCACTGTGAAGGTTCCATGGCGAAGGCTACCTAGTGAAGAGGTTCTTACCTTTTGTTCTCAATATATAGAAGGGATTGAGACACGAATTAATAGACACGCACGTGTTGATGATTATCGATGATAGAGACTCTCTACGTTTGCATAGCATGTTTCCACCAATGGGTAAGAGTGGTAGGAGCTTTCTCAACCTTTGAGCTATCGAGTTATAGAGAAAAGTCAAGCACATCGATACGTGTTACTAAATTGTCCACAAGTCAAGCCATATATTGAGTAAGTACTCAACCAAGTCGTAAATGACACTTAGTATGAATACGAAAAGCACTTCTTTAAAGGCATGATATTAATGTCAACATTTCATATAGTGAATTTAAAAGATCATGTACGAAGGCGGTCTAAGGGTCGAAGGCCTACAACAACGAGAGATAGAGAAGATAGGTTAATAAAGACTTCAATGATTGGTTTCCTCGGAAGGTAGGTTGAAAGTGTTATCTAATTTTGTCTCCTTTTTTTTATTATTAATGTAAGTTTGTAAATTTAAAGCGTGAATGAGAGAATTAACATTTTGTTTTAGATTATGAACCGGACATTTCGAATCTTTGTGTCGAGAGGATCTAAAGTTTCTAGCAAAAGGTCCAACACAACATGCTAGAAGGTTTTCTGCATTTAATATTAATGGGTTCAAATTCCGAACAACATCTCGAGAACATGGGTTGAAAACCCAAAACAGTGGAGTTTTTCTAACCTCTTCCACATCCTGTGTTGCAAGTGGTGTTGATGGAAACATAAGGCAAGCAGATTTGTCATATTATGGAAAATTAGAAGACATCATTGAGCTTAACTACTATGGCCGGTTTAGGGTTACACTTTTCAAATGTAAATGGGCTGACACCACTAGGGATAGGGGGTTTAGAAAGGATGCATGGGGCCTTACTTCTGTTAATTTTTCACGGTTGATTCACATTGGTGACCGTGAAGAGCATGACCCTTACATTGAAGCTTCACAAGCTCAAATGGTATATTATGTGGATGATGAGGTGAATAAAGGTTGGAGCATTGTTGTGCATTTAAAGCCAAGAGACTTGTATGATATGGGGGAAGAACAAGATAATGAAGTTTTTGAGAATGAGTCATTCCCAGAGCAAGACTTGAATCGATTCTTTGAAGAAGATGTCAATGATCTACCATTGTTAAGGGAGGATGCAGATGATGAATTATTAAGCGAGTGTAACACTAATGATGATGTTGGGGAAGACGAACATATGTCTGAATAGTCAACAAATATAGGTTTTTTTTATGGTATAACTTTAGTGTGTTTTAGTCTATTATATGCTTTTCTGTTAGTTTTCAACAAATTGATTTTAATTGAGTATTTCAATGACATATGCAGATATGCCAAAGCCAAAGCGGATTAAGAATCTACTCAAATCAATTGCAGAGAGCTCCGTAGAGGCTTCTCCCACAGCACCCATTGCTCCTACTTTCTCACACCTGACCTACTATGACCTCAGGCTTGTACCTCAGCTCCCATTGCTCATACTACTTCACACACACAACCTATACAGCCTCAGCCTTGTACCTCAGCACCCATTACTCCTACTGCTTCATACCCACAGCCTATACAACCTCTGGCTTGTTCCACAACACCCATTAATCCTACTGCTTCACACTCCACTTCTCTCCCTTCTAGCCAGGTCCCACCACAACCTAGGCGTAGAGTTGGACGTGAATCCAACCATTATTGGTCGGTGGATGCTATAGGTATATGCATATGTGAAGTGATGAAGTATTTTTGTTTTTTTTTTTCTTGATTACAATACTTAACTTGATATTTATTTGTTACAGATGAACAAGGAGTAACCAAGAAACTTAAGTTGAAAGTCAAGGATGTCTTCAACTTGTCTAATGAATTGCGTATAGTGGTGGAGTTTGATGAACATTTTTCACCTATTGGAGAGGCAGCTGGCTTACTTGCAGGAGTTTGCGGCGGTGGCAATTGTCTGATTGCCTTTCCTATTAGCTTCACCAAGTGGTCGAGAGATGCGAGAATCTTTCCTTAACCACGGCTTTGATCATGCCTTAAAGGTAGAAACCATTTAAATTTTTTCACTTATGTTTTTAGACTTTGCACATGTAAATGCATAATAAAGTAACATTCTTGTTGTTTCAAGCCTCGATTTTGTTTTAGGGCTGACGATAACATTGTGAAGAGATATGTTGACCACTCCATTAACAAAAAGTGGAGGGAATTCCGGATTAAGTTGTGGAATGAATTTTAGGACCCAACAATGAGTAGAGATGCAATCATCAACAATGTTCCGGAAGGCATTTCCATAGACCAATGGGCAACATATGTTGACTACCGCTTGAAACCTGAGACGAAGGTTCATTTCAAATATATTTTTAGTTGATTGAAAATTATTATTATAACATCTTAGAAATTTATTTGTTTTCATTTGTAGGAGCTTTGTAAGAGAAATCAAGAGGTTCGAAGGAAACAAACTATTCCTCACACTTGTGGTGCTAAGAGTGTGGCCAGGAGAAGGCATGATTTGGTAGTTTTAATTTAACATTTTATCCTCAATGATCAATTCTTTGCTAGAGAGGAAGTACGTCCTTAATTAATTATCGATTATAGCTTACCTTTGAAAATTTCGAAGTTAGAAGCAGGATGGATATTGGTCGGGGCCCAATGTGGATGTCACCCACAAGAGGAAAGACGGGAGCTATGTAACTGATGAGGCTAGGGAAATTGGGGTAAATATCATGATCATTCTTCATGTTTTTTGTTGTGTTTTACAACTATATAATAGATTGTCTTTGTAAATTTTTATCATTCTTCTTTTTCTTTTAAAAAGGAAAAAATTCAGCAACAGAGATGAGTCAAAGTTCGAAAATTCCCTCGGAATTTCTCCGAGCGATGCTCTGGTGTGGTTCTTGGAAGAGAGCACCCTGGCCGTGTTCGAGGCTTGGGCTTGGGAGTGGTACCTTCTATTGCATTCGGACATACCACCACGCGACTTGGTGGTATAAACTTAGGGTTCATCTAGTGTTAGCACATCCTCTCCGGACTTGCAAGCAAAGGTGGTGAATATGGAGTCTCAATTACAAGCACTATATGCTTACATTGCTATGAAGGAAGGAGGGATCCACACGAGGAGTTGGTGGCGTATTTCCTTGTCATCCATTGCCAGGTATGGAGATTCCTTGTTTAAGATGCTATTAATTAATTGTCATTAATGAGGTTGCTATCTTCCACTTCCTGAATGTTTCAGATTTTTGTGAACACAATTCCATCTTGCAACTGCTGTAGGTTTATAATTTAGTTTAATATATTACTAGTTGGATTCATCGTTGGTGATAGGATAGTGCTACTAAAGTTAGAATCTTCTTTCCATGGAATGGTTATTGCATTATATATAATATTATATTATGTTATGCTTGCATATGTATTTGTTGTGTTTGACATGATGATGATGATTTCTGACCTAAAATGCTAATTGAAGAACTTTTTATGTTCTCTATGCGTAGTTGAGTACAAATGCTAATTGAAGTGTATGATTGTAATCAATAATTGTTATTATTTAATATTTGTATTTTCTTTGTTGTAGCCACCGGATGTTGGAAGTGGGGCTGACTCGCCTAGTGAGTATAGAAGATCATCAGATGGAAGTAATACTCATCAAACGACAAGTCACGCGAGTCCTCATTAAGTAGTAGTTTGCTAGGATATTATTTCTCAAAACAGTAATAACTTATCAAGTAATTTGTTGTTGTAAACTTGTTTAGCTTCATGAATTACATAGTTTGTTGATGTTAATTATATTTCTGTCTTTATTTTTGTCTTTTGGATTGATGATAATATTATTTGCTACATTCATGCCATTGCCTCCGTCTTTTGTAAAATTATTCATTGAAATTTTGTTTCCTGATATATTATTGAATTGAAATGTATCATAACTTGAGCAGGGTATAATAAAAAAAATATTACAGTTTTAAAAATTGTAATAACTAATGCAATAGAAGGAAAATGTATAAAAAGCAGGGTATAAAAATTCTTCAATACATTACATTCCTCTTTTTTTTTCCTGATTAGTGCTAATTAGGGCGGTTGAAAACCGCCGTTATATACATGGTTATTAGGGCGGTTGAAAACCGCCGTAATACACATGATTATTATGACAGTTGAAAACCGCCGTTATATACATCGTTATTATGGCGGTGTTAAACCTGACGATTAGGGCGGTTGAAAACCGCCGTAATATATATTGTTATTATGGCGGTTATCAACTGCCATAATAACCATGTATATAACGGCGAGAGCAATTACGGCGGTTTTTAAAACCGCCGTTGATGTATAAAAGGGCGGTTCAAAACCGCCGTTTGTTGCTAAAAAAACCGCCGTTTTATACAATTTTTTTTGTAGTGTATGTTCAAGCGAAGGTGTTTGTCCATGCAACATCTTATAGGGAGTTTTACCATTCAAAATAGCAGAAGGAGTCCTGTTAAGCAAATACCCTGCCGTCAAAATACACTCACCCCAAAAATCAATAGGAAGATTACCTTGGAATCGCAAAGCCCGTGCTATGTTGAGAATGTGTCTATGTTTTCTCTCAACTCTCCCATTTTGCTGCAGCGTACCAACACATGAGGTTTGAAAAACAATCCCGTATTCATGAAAATAATGCTTCATGCAAATGAATTCCGTTCCATTGTCACTTCTAAAAATCTTTACCTGTTTATCAAATTGTCTTTTAATCAAAGCAAAAAAATTCACAAGTGTTTCTTAAACCTCTCTCTTATCACCAATCAAGTAAATCCACACACCACGAGAATAATCATCCACAATTGTCATAAAATAAAATGCACCACAAGATAAAGCAGTTTTATAAAGACCCCACAAATCACAATGGATTAATTCAAATGCGTCACTAGCTACATGTTCACTTAGATTTGCTTTGCTCTCAAACACACATCACAGTTCTTATTCAAGTCTACATGCTCTTCATTCTTACTGGTCCCCGAGACTAGTTGAGTAATCTTTAGGGAAGGGTGTCCTAGTCACCGATGCCACAACTCAAGTTGATCTTGTAGCTCTACATGTTTGCACTTTTTGAACTGTCCGGAAGTAATAGAGCCCATCCCTTCGTTCACCCGCTCCAATCAGCATCCTCGAGGTGCGGTCCTGCACAACACATAGTTTATCAGCAAATTGAACAATACAATCTAAGTCATCCATCAGTTGAGAGAGATATATCAGATTGCACTGGAGATTTGGAACATAGAGAACATTATGGAGCTTCATCCCTCCATCTAATACGACAACTCCTTCCTTAGTTACACTTGTGCGCTGTCCATTTGGCAAACCAACAGGGCAGGTTTGTATGTCACGTAAGTCACGCATGATTTCTAAGGTCCCTGTCATGTGATTTGATGCCCCACTGTCTAGTATCCACAAGTTACTATGTGACTTACCTGTAATTTTGTCTGCCATGTCTGGTTTATGAATGTTCAATATCTCCATTAGCCTCTGCCACTGCTCAGAAGTTATCCCAGTGAGCCCAGCCTTCTCAGCCTCTCCTGCAAACAAACTTGCACTAACCTGTGCAGCATTGGTGCGCACAACAGCGGCTTCTTTTCCTCGGCCTGCTCTTCGATGCTGGCCTCTCCCTCGTGCACCACTTCTGCCTTCATTTTTTGGCCTATCACCCCACCAATCGGGATATCCAATCAGCTGGAAACAATTGGTGGTATCATGTCCACTTCGGTTACAGTTGGTGCAAAATACAGATTTGTCTTTTGAGTCTCCAAGTCCTTTATTTTTGCCACCAACGTGCACCTCAAGTCCCATCACCTCTCCTCGTTCTTCTTTGACCCTTGTGATAGTTCTGACTCGCTCCTCTTATATCATGGTCGAATAGACTCTGTTCAGTGATGGTAGTGGATCCGCAGCAAGAAGATTGGAACGCACTGTTCCATAGACAGCATCGTCAAGTCCCATCAGGAACTGATGCACTCGTTCCTCCTCTCTACGCTTTTCAAGTTTGGATGTTATTCCACAACTGCAACCTTCACAACTGCACACCGGTATTTGCTCATAGTTTGCGAGCTCATCCCATAATACCTTCAGCTTCCCATAATACGCTGCTATAGTCATCCCTGCCTGCTTACATTCCGCTAGGTCTACTTTCAATTGGTGTATTCTGGGTCCATTTGCAACCAAGAATCTCTCCTTGATGTCTTCCCATAAATCTTGTGCATTCTCCATTTAGGATATTGAAGAGTGCAGATTCGGCTCCACCGTGTTCAGGATCCATGACACAAGCATGGATTGAACCGTCCACCAATCTTCTACTTCGGATGTCCCTTTCTTCGGTTTGCTTATAGTTCCTTCAATAAATCCCCATTTTCTTCTTGCACGAAGGGATGTTTTCATGGTATGTGCCCATTCCTCGTAGTTCTCGCCTCGCAACTGCACCTGAGTGATTAGATTCCCAGGATTGTCGCTCGAGGTAAGGTCATAAGGGGAAGAATGTCGCTTCCCTTAGTCTGCAGGTTGCTCTTGATTCTCTGCCTTTTCATTTTTTGGTTCTTGGCGCTCTGATGCCATAATAGGATTTTGGCAGAGAAAAGAGATGATCTTTTCATTACACAATCATCTCAATATATACATCAGGATTCCTAATTGTACAGCAACTAATATGCCTACAATCCCTGATTCTACGAGATTGCCTTAGAGATATGTTACAGATATACATCAGATATGCATGACTAATTGAGAATATACATTAATTATAGATATGTTACAAATATGCATGTCCGTGATTTTCTCATTAGCTAGAAAAAAAATTAAAAGGTTTATATTATATTAAATTTAAAATGAAAATAATACGTGACATATTTCTTTTCCGTTTATTGAGATGCGAAACTTACATTGTAAATAATATTAGGATAAAACTACTGGCACAGAAGTGATTTCCGCTTCTGAATTTTAATATTTTATCCATTTTTCTTATCTTCCCACACATGCAAAGACATAATGGATATTTCTCTTCCGTTTATTTTTCCTATTTTTGGGTTCAATCCGAATAACATAATAGATAATACCCAGGACATTTACTTGAGTATTCAAATCTATGACAGTCTTCCGTTTACACTTAACGTGTTGATCGATGGCGGCGAAATGTTCATCGGATGAGTAAACTGATCCCATATGTAACAATCTCTCTTATCTTTTACATGTAATTTCCTGTTGCCCTAAAGAAAATGAATTCCCATTTCTTTTTATGTTTGGCGAATAACTGAATTCTCGTTTCCTGATCATAAATACATGATTTTCAATGTTGAATTCCTAGAAAGTTTCATGGGTGACACGTAGTTCTACATATGTACGTTGCCTAAGTTACCTTGAATTACGAGGCACGTCCCTTGCATTCATGGCCCCTGCATCTCTAGGTTTATAAAAAGCATAGCAAGCACACTATGGCCATCATCCTTAGGCTTCCAAGATACATCAAAACAAGATTGTCTAACACATAGTCTATCAATCCCAATATTTGTATTCCTCTATTTACCAGCATGAGTTCCAAACCCCAAGACATCTCGAACAGCATAGGCTACAAGGAGCCGCCACCTGCGACCAACAAAGGTTCGAGCTCTAAGAAGGATGATAAGGAAAAGCCAGTAACTGCTCAAACCGCTCTTGCCTATCGTAATGGTTGAAATGGCAACAACTGCGAGGTAAAAGAAATTATTCAAACCATGTATTATAAATTAGAAACATACCCCCAAAACCACTTTCTTAATTGTGCTGGAAATTTTTGTGAATAAAATTCTGTTAACTTTTCTATATGTTTAATATTTTTCTTTTTTAATATAGATTAAAAAGTTATTACTGTATTAAAAAAAAGTTTACTAAAATTTGAATCATAGCTTTATTTAAATTCTCATTCACCAATTACTTCTTTCGTTTTATATACTTTTTTCTTCTTTTGGGTCGTGGTCTTTGTATTCCATTCATCAGTTTGATTTTGTTGCAGGTTCATGTGGAAGTGGGATCAATGTAAGAACAACTTTTACGGCAGCAGAGATTATTGTTGGTCAAAGAATATTCATTATTTGTTTATGAGTTGATGTTCGTTCTTAAGTGTTTATGGTATACAACTTTTAAGAGCTAGTTAGTAGTAATTAATAGGATTTAAATATTCTGTCCCCTTACTCTATAAATTTATAGTAAACGGTAATCCCTTTAAATTGATATTTTATTTGTAAGTGCCTTGTGAATATGAAAGGATATTCACAAGTAGTTTGTTACTTTCTTTGTAAGTGTCTGTGCTTATATGAAAAGGTTTATTAATAAAGTATTAGTGTTATAAATTAAATTCTCTCGGTGAAATATATTTATTAAGTCTCTTTTAATATTTTCTCTTGTTGTTCCAATATAAAGAATCTTGACATAACACCTACCTGACGAAAAATAAATGAGTAAATTAAATATTAAATGATTTTTTTGAAAAATAAAATATTAAATGGTCACAAAAATGGTCCATTGTAAGTATTTTTTTATCTTAGGAATTGAGTACTTTTGTTGCTCACATTTTTTCACCTTTCTCTTTTCTTGAGGGGGAGAGGCCTTCAGTTCTATCGCTTCTTCAGTATATCAAATCTACATTTTATGATACAAAATGAGAGAGAAAGGGAAAATAAATAAATAAATCTTATTCCATATATTGATTCTGTAAAATAAAGGCTGCGGGAATTGAATCATTATTTCCTACGTTTTTTTAAATCAATAATCTCCATTCCATGAACTAAAATTACATATCACTCAAATTTGGACCTAAACATGTCTCTTTTAATATTTTCTCTTGTTGTTCAAATATAAAGAATCTTGACATAACACCTACCTGACAAAAAATAAATGAGTAAATAAAATATTAAACGGTCACAAAAATGGTCCAGTGTAAGTATTTTTTTATCTCAGGAATTGAGTACTTTTTTTAATCTTTTATAACTTGATAACAAACATAAATTTTGTTGCTTAGCATAAAAAGAAAAAGTAAATGTTGTTTTGTTGCTCAAATTTTTTCACCTTTCTCTTTTTTTTGGGGGGAGAGGCATGTAATTCTATTACTTCTTCAGTATATCAAATCTACATTTTATGATACAAAATGAGAGAGAAAAGGGGGAAAAATCATATTCGATATATTGATTCTGTAAAATAAAGGCCGTGGGAATTGAATCATCATTTCTTATGCTTTTTTTTATTTATCAATAATCCCCATTCCATGAAATAAAATTACATGTCGCTCAAATTTGGACCTAAACACGGCTGTGATTCATGTATAAACCATCAACGATTGAGGAAGTTAATATGTTGTTATGCTGATATGTTTCTTTTTTTGGCTCAAACATTTCCCCTCGGTAAAACCAAAACCAAAATCCGAGGCATGCAATTCCACTTTGTGTTTGGGTGAAACATTTCAAAATTTTAGAGAATTTAAAATGTAAAGGAATTAAAATTTCAAATTTTCAAAATTTCAATTCCTTTCATTTGTAAATTATTTGTTTAAATAATTATTGATGAAATTGAAATTTCATTGCAACTCCATTACAGAGAACAACTCCATTCTTCAAAAAAGACAAAAAATAAAAAATAAAAGCCATGTTAAAAGGAAAGTTAAAAACACGGAGATTTGAATGAGAAAGAGAAATGTTGAGGAGTAAGAAGTAACAAGTGAGTTTTCTAGTAAAGTAGTCGAGGTAAGAAAATCGATTTATCTTTTGAGATTTTCTCAGGAAAATGCAGGAGAGAGAGAGAGAGAGAGAGAGAGAGAGAGAGAGAGAGAGAGAGAGAGAGAGAGAGAGAGAGAGAGAGAGAGAGAGAAGGAGAAGAAGAAGAAGAAGAAGAAGGAAAAATCCAGACCCAACCTGCATTCTACTGAAAAACCAGATTTGAAACTCTCTGTCAGAAATTTTGATTTTGAGAGCATCAAAAAGAAAGAAGATTTTGGAGTTTCAGAATTTGAGGGAGGATTTCAAAAATTACACCTAAAGAGGTATAATTTGAAATTCTTAATTTTGGGATAAAAAATACCCGATTAAAATATCAGATAAATTTTTAAATTCTCTTTCCAAATATATCAACAGATCATTTTATAAAGAAGTATTTTAAATATTCTTAAAAATTACATTTCTGTCTTCAAATTACTTATCCAAACACACTATTAAATTATTTCAGCAGTAATACAAATTCTTAGATTTGTTCAGGTCAACTGATATATGATTTTTGTGAAATTTATGAAATTAGTCAAATGCTACAAAATGTAATAAAAAATTATCTGTCACTTCAATGATTGTCTTTATTATATGAAATTGAATTTTCTTGAATCTTCACGCTTTGTTCACTTTGAAAAGTAACCGATGCATGATATTAGATTATTAGATAATGTGGTTTTCAGAATAAGATTGAATCTCTTTATAAAGAAAAGAAATCTCGTTCATCAGTTTCCAAACGTGTTGAGTCAACTCGTGGTTTAGGATTTTCAAAAGAAATCTCCTATGATGTCAACGTTTATCTAAAGTTTAGAAAGACGTTTTGTTCAAAGAAAAATTAAGCACATAATTCATTTCTTAACAACTGCTAGATCATTGTAATCGGTAATTCAATGTAAACAATAAAAAAGGAAGGGATATATGAACACCGTAAAAGACAACACACATTGAAAATTTTATTTTCACTTTAAACTGACATGAACTTGCATATACATATAAGTTTGCAAAGATAATTTCAGTGATTAAAAGAAAAGTTAAAGTTTCACAAAGTTGCTTCCAAAATTAAACATAAATTATGGAACATATATGCTGATATATATGGAACTTACTAAGTAATTGGTGGCGATTTACAGATACATTTCTTTCCTAATTTCTTATTATTTTCAGCTTACAAAAATGATGAGGTGATAGTGAGAGGTTGCTTAAGCAACAAGTAGAGATAATGGGTCCGCATGCACCACGGGTTTGAAGCTTGGCTTCTGGTGTGAATGAGGAAAGCCCATCAATTTTGATACTTCGACTAAAGAAATTAATGTGTAGGTGTGTAACTATTATCATCCACACTGTGCGGTTGGCTTAACGGTGTCGTTTTCCTGACTCAAGAAATAATGTGCAAATCCCACAGGGATATCAAGGCAACCCACCAAGGGCTAAAACTAGTAGATTAGATAGCTATGTCCATTGCGCTTATTCAAAGTTCAAACCATTGACAAGGAGAGTTTTCCTCACGTTACTTACTACACAGTAGGTGTTAAGATCCATGGTGCAGAAGAGAGAGGAAAAAAGAATTGAGAGAAAATTGAAAATTGATATTGATTAAAATGAGTGAAGTGTGTTACAAAGTGATTACATCAAGCCTTTATATAGGCTAACAAACTAACTACTAATCTCTAACTAATTATATTTCTAATAGCCCCCCACAAGCTGGAAGGTGTTCACAATCCTTCTAACTTGGGATGAATACAACTAGATATCAAATCAAAAGAAAAATACAATGAGAAATGCGAGAAATACATTGACTGAAAAACATATAAACAATGACATGAACAAAGCTTAACCATTAAGCAGAAGCTACAACTCAAGACTTAACCACTTAACATAAGCAAACATGCTTAACCACCTAACAAAGGTAGAAGCTGAAATCATCAAAGCCATAAGGCTTGCTTAACCACCATAAGGCAAAAGCTACCAAGCTTAACCATCAAGAGCATAAGCTATATTAAAGGCTTAACCACTCAAAACAGAAGCAAAACAGGATTTCAATGCTTAACTATCAATGGCAGAAGCCACATTAAGGCTTAACCACCAAGAACAGAAGTATACAACAAAGCCAATTTTGGCTAATCAGAAGCAAATCAATGAAAAATCTACGACATCAAAAGACTTCAATAAGCCAAAAATGAAGTTGTCTTCAAAGATGAATTAACCCAAACACATGGTGAGCCCAAAAAAAACCGAACTCAACCAGCAGGAATGGCAATAAACTCCTTTGCCACAGCCACTACAAGACGGCGTCAAAAGGCCTCCAGCAAACGCATTTTGCCAATGGTGCCAATAGTCATTTCGAGAATTCCAACTATAGAAGGAACAATATAAGCCAATCACGAATGTGATTTCTTGCAAGTGTGGCTCCATAGTATATAAAAAGAATCATTAGAATCACATATCTTGTCCAAGTCTAATTGGAAACCGATCATGAAAACAGCCAATCGAAACAGACTCTAGATCTGAATCGAAAGCAAGAAAACCTGCAAATGAAGAATTGCGACAACACCAGAATAATGAACTTTCATGATGAAAAGCAAGGGAGAGAAAGAAGGAAGAAGTTTTAGGGAATTTGATTTCTCTGAACCAACGCACATGCTTCAGTCAGCGATTACGAGTGGAGGAGGTGAAGATTTGCTTCCAAATTGGATGAAAGAAAAACGTAAAAGAAAAATTTCTCATCAATCTGAATGGAAAATGATAAAAGCCGAAGATCTTGATCAAGGAACTCCATGAAAGTAGTCATGAACAAGATAGCAGAGAGGGGAGGCCGAAGAAGAAACAGAGAAAGATTAAGAGAGAGAAATTTAGAGTTCTGAGAACTCTATGCAGCGGAAAATGACAAATATTCATGATGGAAACCATGTAAGTTCTGATACCATGTTAAGATCCATGGTTCAGAGGAGAGAGGAAAAAAAATTGAGAGAAAATTGAAAATTGATATTGATTAAAATGAGTAAAGTGTGTTACAAAGTGATTAGATCAAGCCTTTATATAGGCTAACAAACTAATTACTAACCTCTAACTAATTATATTTCTAATAGTAGGGACTGAAACTTGGATATTAATTTGAAGTGCCAAGTGTATCGCAAAAAATGAAGTGCCATGGTTGCATAGGTCTTGGCACTCACCACGGATATCTCCTTGTGCCCCGAGCTATACATGTCTATCACAAACCCTGGGCTTTCAAAGTTTGTAAAATAGAAAATGAGAAACAAGAAATAAAGGATAGAAATTTCTATTTACATTACCATCAATCACTTGGTAAGTTCCTTTCACTACTCCCTATTTGCATGGATTATTAATGTATTAATTGTTTTATAAAAGAAATTTCTCCCGTACTTTGTTTCTCATTCGTAAACATTGGAAAAGATCAAAGAAATTGTCGTTATTTTAGAATCTATATATTGTCATGACTCATGCATGTCTTCAACGATTGAAATTAACAAAATTGTTCATAGCGGGGCCTAATATATAGACGTACAGCAGCAGCTGTCACTGACTTTACCTCCTCCAGAACGTCGTATTAGTAGGATTAAGAAAACAACCATTTTGATTTGGATAATCCAACGTCTGCCACCCAACAGTTACATGGTGATTGCACGATAGATCAGTTCACGATGATTATAGTCAACTGTTTAGGTATTATATAAAGCATAATTTTTAAGATATTTTAAAAAATTATTAAGTTACATTTGTTAAAATTAATTGTGATATTATTTGTAAAGGTTTAAAAATTTATTAAATCTCATTTGCTCCCTGTAAAAATTATTCCAGTGTCTTTCCATGAATTATTTCCAGATATATAGCTATCAGACTTGATATGATAAGACATAAGACCACATTTAATTTTACCAAAGGAAAAATAAAATAAAATAAAACAGAAGAACACAATCTCTTCTACCCAGAGGAGGCCTGCAATTTATTCTTAGATGAGTAAACACCAACCCTCTGGTGGAGTTAAAACGAAACGACAGAATCCACCAAAAATAAAAATAAAATTGGAACGACAGAAATCACTTTCATGTATGAATTAGGAACTTTCCCTTGTAATGAGAAGGTAAATGTGAACAAGATTCATAAATTTTTTTTAATTAAATCTGTTTATGAAACATTTTTCGTAATGAATGAGAAGATATATGTGATTCTTTAAGGTGACAGGCGAATAAAATATAAATTAATATAGAAACGTTGCCTTAATATTTCATGCAAGAAATAGGAACTTTCCCTTGTAATTTTTTGCAAAATGAGCATTGTGAACAACTAGTCCAACATACCCACAAAATAATTCATAATGTATTTCTTTTAGAAAAATCTCTATTTTTCTTTCTAAATGCTACTAAGATTTGCTGCTGAGTTTTTTGAAAACCATGCCAGGACAAATAAATGTTGATTAGTTTTGGCCTTTTTAAAGGGCAATTTAATTTATAGATAGAGCACAGAATTCATTACTTGATGACTACTGTTGGGTCGTTGCTGATAGTTAATAACCCAATGTAAATGGAAAAATTATGAAAATATAATAAAGAAATGAATTGCAAATAGACGAACTAGATAAATAAAGCCAAGGCACATATATTACATTGAGAACTTTATTTTGAAACTGCCGAGGAACTAAATTGGAAACTGATTCTAAATGTCGTTATCAGTGTGATAATTTACATCAATATGATGATTACCAAAAAATTTAATAAAAAAAAAGATTCACAAACACAACAACAAATTAAATTACCAAAACATAAAAATGAACAAATCAAATAAATAAAAAGAAAAGTATTCTAAAGCAGGAATATTTTTGCCCTATGGATCATGCTTCCATTCACTGTCAGCAGAAATTTCCTATTTCCAAAGTACAGTACATTGCCATATAAATCTGCCTGAAAAGCAAAACAATTAAGTAAAATACTAATTATGAAAAGGCACAACGTACACCTCTTAAAAAGTAAATTATACTTATAAATTTGTTCTAAGGAGGTGGTAATTGTTAAGCTAGGAACCCTTAACTAATTAGCTTAATTAAGCTTTTAGGCATGGGCGCAACTAAAGAAAATTATGTGGGATGCTACACAGTATAGTTTATAAGAGGGGCCGCCAGATTTAACCTTTGTAGGGAGTTTATCTAAAGGATTAGATATACTACACAAAGAAAGTGTTTGGGCTTCGAGAGGATCATCATGCCCCTAACCTTAGAATATTTCAGAGTATTACTATTTAAAAATAATTGCAGATGATATAAAGGTTTTAAATTGTGTTTGCGGTCGCGTTGTGGCTGATGTGGGCTAATATCGGTTAATGCGGACTGCAATTGTGGAGTGTTATGGTTGCGACGGCCGCCACAATCGATATGTCGCGGACGCATCAAATGATGCGACCTGTGATTTAAAACCCTGGTCATGATATGAAATCATTTCTTCCTTGCAAAGATCTTTTAAATAGTTGGCAGTTGAATCCCAGAGGAAGGGTTATTGCTGCTTGGAGGTGGTGGCCTAATTGTAGGACAAAGAACATTTTGAATATTTATGTTCGAGAACTCATTTTGCTTTCAAGATGTAGATGTAGTCGTGGCTATTATAAACAGAGTTTGCTTATTTACAAAAGGAATTTACATTGTAATTGATTGTAATCAGCAGAGAAATTTCCTTTTCCTTTCTATTTTCTGATCTTTGTTTTAATTTTATAATAATAATAAAAACAAGTTGCTGATCTAATGGTGAAATTGATATATCATATTCCTAAATTGATATATGCTACAAATTGAAAGCAAAATTGGTTCTTTTCATTGAAGGCATGGAGTAAGCAAACTGTCAAAGGTTTGAATGGAGCCATTTTATCAGAACTTAAGTCGAAAATTACTATTGCTAGCTTCGCACACGCCACCACCAATATTTAGATTTTAGCCAAATGTACTAAATATGATTTTATCATGGTGCTTTTCTTTTATCATTTTAAGACTTTTTGACATGTGAGTTTTTACATGACAAAGTTATGTGAAGTGAGGTAAACTCAAAAGCAGACAAAATTTATAAGACTTTGTGCAGGAATGTGAGATTTTTCTGTTGGATGACTTCTCGTCTATCTTTAAATTAAACATGACATCATCATCCAAAGGTGTTAGAGTAAATACTCAAATTGATACTTTAAAAATACAAGTGATATTAGTTTACTCCTCCAATGTTATATTTGACATCAAAATAGTTCTCAAATGTCAATTTCTCACATCAAATTAGTCCTCTAAAATTATTTTTTGACTTCAAATTAGTTGCCTAAAATGGCTTTAGGGGACTTTTGAAGACTATTTTGATGTCAAAAACTATTGAAGGACTAAACTGATGTCACATGTATCGTTCAAAGACCAAATTGCTAGTTTACTCAAAGAAGTTATATATAAATAAAAATCCAAAGGCAAGTCGGTAGACAGAGTACTTTCGTTTTAACTTTTAAGGATGATTTATGACCGAGGTCAACATATTAATATATCTCATGCATCATGTTCATAGAATTTGTTGAGAAATAAAAGAGAGATTAATTTTGATTCACCGTTAGTGTAAAAAAAATTTATATTATTATCTAATTATGTATTATCAAATCATTAAAAGAGTTTGACTATTACAACAACTACTTAGAAAATATAATTCTTTTAATGATTTGTTATCACATAATTAGATGATAGTGTAAATTTTTTTCACTGACAGTGGATTAAAATTAAATTCAATAAATTATGAAGTGTCATTTAAAAGAATATTATTTTATATATGTTCTAATATTGAATACATGGTATTTATGTATATAAAAGTATTTAAATTTATAAATTCATTGTAAAAAAATAACTTGTAAGATTAAAATAAAATAAAAATTAATTTATATATTACATTTTTCTGTTATTGTGGATCGAGTAATTATATATTACACTTTGACAAAGAAAACTGTCAAAAAGGAGAGAGGAAATTAAAGAGTTGTTGACGAAACTGTCAATAATCTAATATGTTTAAAATTGAGTGGATGATGAGAAAATGTTTCTATGCTTGCCATTAAACATTTCCACGAACTTGAAGATTGCTCTTTACTCCACACGCGTACACGCCACAATCTTCTTACTATGGGGCCAAGTATAAATACAAATTCATATCCCAGTGGCATTTTTGTCCTAGCAGTGCAGATGGAGTACGTTAGGAGCTTTACGTATTTCCCATGCAATGGTTGATATATAGGGAGGTCAACACTTAACGACATGCATGATATTCCCTGCATTTGTTGGCTAAATTTGTAATCATTCTACAGTCAACTAACATGATATTCCCAGCACTTGTTGGTTAAATTTGTAATTATCTTAAGGTCAACTAACAACTAAATTATTATTACTAGTCATTTGAAAAAAATTACAGTTCAATTTGAAAATGATTTAATGTAACTTATCAAATTTTGTACATATTTACAAGAAATATAAACACCCAACCTAGTTATACAAAAGTGACTTCCCACACTGAATATTTATTTTCCATTTGTTTTGCCTCTTTCTGGGTTCAATCTAGATAAAGTAATAGATAATATAAAAAACAAAAAATGCTAGCTAATGTCAACCGTAGTCATTCGGGTTCTGTTTTCTGAACAACAAGAGAGAGTATTATTTCATACAATTACATAAGTAGCGTCCGCAGCAAAACATTCCTAAATATTTCTATGTAAATGTTGAGAGAAATCCGTAGCACATTTCAGGGAAACATCAACCACATGGGATATTTACTTAAGCATTCAAATATATGACAGTTTTCTTAGCCCTTCAAACACTCCCCCTCCCTTTTCGCAAATTTTTGGAACATTTCAACATGACAAAACTTGATAGTATATATCATTGAAATAGTGCACATTTTCAATTTCACACGGATGTTAACCCTTGACCTTGAGACTTGAGAGTTATTAGCTCTGCCATTCAAACGTCTGTGTGTGTGTGTGTGTGTGTGTACAGTAGATTTAAAGCATTAATATGAAATATATTTTAAGATAGGGATATTACATCAACTACACTTAGTTTCACTTCATTTCATTAGAAGTTAATGCCACCCAAAAGATAATTTATACAGTACCAAATACACATAACATGTTGACACAGCGAAACGTTTTTCAAATGAATAATGTTATCCCATATGTAACAATACCTCTCATCATTTACGCGTAGTTTCCCTGTTGTCCTAAAGAAATTGAATTCTCGAATTTTTATATTTTCTGCCAAGAAACTGAATTTTTGTTCCCTGATAATAACTACATGGTTTTCCATCTTAAATTCATAGAAAGTTTCATGGTGACCTTCACTATTACATGTGGCCTAAGTTACCTTGAATTACGAGGCACGTGCATGAACCCTGCATCTCTAGTTAGTCTATAAATAGCAAGCACAATATGGCCATATCGATAGGTTTCCAAGCCACATCAAAGCAAGATTGTCTCATACATAGTCCATCGATCCCAATATTTGTATTGCTCTATATCGCCATGAGTTCCCAACCCAAAAACATCTCGAACAGTCTGGGTTACAAGCAAGACCCACCTGCGAAGAACCAAGGTTCGAGCTCTAAGAAGGATGATAAGAAAACGCCAAAAACTGCTCAATCTGGTCTTGCCTATACTAATAGGTCTTGAAATGGCAACAACTGCATGCAAGGGAAAAGAAATCATTCAAACCAGGTATTATAAATATAAATTAGAAACAAACCACCCTAAACCACTTTCTTGTATGCTGGAAAATTTTGTAAAATAACTTTTTTAATTATTTTTTTATATTTAGTATTCTTATTGATTAAAATTTTGTTACTAAAACTTGAGTCATAATTTTTTTTTTAGATTTTCACTCATTACAATCAATTAGTACAATTTGTTTCTTTCGTTTTTTCTATTTTTTTTTGGTATCTATTCATCATTTTGATTTTGCTGCAGGTTCATGTGGAAGTGGGATAATGTAGGAAGAACATTTACGACAGCAGAGATTACTGTTGTTTAAATATTCATTCTTTTGTTTGTGAATTGTGTGCTCGTTTCATAATTGTTTAGAGTTTAAAACTTAAGGGCTAGTAAGTAGTAATTAGTAAACAGAAATATCTATATATTTATTGTTTATTTGCATGTATCTTGTGAATATGAAGGTTTATTAATAAAGTAGCGTGTTTAAATTAAATTCTCTCTGTGCTGTATATTTGTTTAGTCTCTTATAATTTTTCTCTCTTAAACTCTGACTTCTTGTTCTAATATAAAGAATCTTGACATAATTAACACGTATGTAACAAAAATAAACGAGTAAATTAAAGATTAAATGGATTTCCAGGAAAAAGAAAAAACAGATTACATGGTCACATATTTAAACAATTCCCGGTGTGTGTATATATATATATATATATATATATATATATATATATATAATATTATTTAACTTATTTTATATTTTTCCAACTTTCTCCTTTTTCCAGGACCATATATATGACCTTTTGATTGTATGGCTTCTTTAAGTGGCCAGTTAAAGATGTGTTCTCTATCTTAACGATTTAAGTTTAAACCTTAGGTCAACACTTTAAAAATTAATTAATTTTTTTAAATGTTTCAGGCCGACATGGTTGTCCACCCTATCGTCTAGGGATAAACTTAGTTTCGGTTGGTGCAAAAGCTAGTTTGAGGATACCAATATTATACAACTAAAAAATTAATTATAAGTATATGATTAAATTTTTAATATGTATAAATTGCGTGACAAATGAGTTTCTAATAAAGAGTAATAATTATTATTTTTATAAAATTAATAAAGTTATGTTGAGAGAAAAATCTCATTCTATAGAGCTTGAATTACAAATCATACATCCCTACAAGGGAATGGTGAAATAAGACCTAAAATGGAATCACCTTTCATGTTTTTTTGTAAACAAATATAGAAATTCTGATTTTAAGGAATAAAGCATGGAATATATATATATATATATATATATATATATATATATTCTGTTGGTGTCGCTCAAATTTGGTTCTCTTCCTCTCTCTCTTGTGAATTTTCTTTTTCTTCTTAATTTATATGGAATTTTAATTTGGACTTCTTAGCCTTCTTTTATAATTTAAACTTTTCAAGTTATTTTACACTAAGGAATCTATATTTGGTTGGTAGTTGGAACTTTGTAATGCCCTCTTCACTCCAAATATCTGTTAGTTGTGCCAGTGTCATGAATGAACAAATTGTTGGGCAAAGGAATTAATGCGTTTAGGCACAAAAAAAAAAGTTCTTTTGTTTTTTCCCTTTTTCTTTTTCTCTTTGCGATTTTATCGGGTGTAGAGATATTGGGCATCTATATTGGGACTTTTGTTTTTACAAAAAGAGAGAAAAGATGACCGATTTTGTTAATTTCAATCGTTGAAGACATGCATGACAATATATATTGTTTATAAAATAACGACAATTTATTAGATCTTTTCCAATGTTTACAAATGTGAAACAAAGTTCGGGAGAAAATAAATTATAATACATTAACACTACATACAATAGGGAGCAGTGACTCCATTATTAATTGGATAAGCAAAACAGACAACAAACCTAACGAACAAATTAACAAATTGAATAAATAAATAAACTAGCTGGATATATTCGTCCTATTGTACTTGCTTCCATTCACATTCAATAAACTTCTTCCAATATTAGTCCCACTTCCACTTCTATCTGCAAAATACAAATTAAAGACGAACACCATACCCACCCTATAAGAAAGTATAGAGAATCAACCAAGTCATTTATTGATTTGGATTTGGTATAAGGGGGTTTCAGATGCTTAGAAATAAGTACCCCTGCCAAATAACAAATGGTATAAAATCATCTCCTCCCTGCAAAGATTTGTTGTATAGTGGGCAATTGAGTCCCAGAGATTGGAGGGTTGGGGTTACTGCCCCGTGGGGGTGGCCTTGTTGTAGGGGCAAGAACCTTGTGAATGTTTATGTTTTGGGAACTCATTCTGCGGACTGGCTAGCTGCTTCAAATTGGTATTGTTTTTGCGTATGCACAACACGTTAAACAATTAATGTTGATGAAACATAGCAAGATGGCTTGTGTGATTTTATAGGGCAGGAGCTGCCTTCAATATTCCATGAAAGGAACTTACCAAGTGATTGATTCTAATGTACGTAGAAATGTCTATCATTTCTTGTCTCCCATTTCCTATTTTACAAACTCTGAAAGCCCAGGGTTTGTGAGAGACAAATAGCTTGCGGCACAAGGAGATATCTGCGATGAGTCAGCACCAAGGTCTATTTCAATCGTAGCATGTAAATGTAATTAATATGCAACTTTTGCCACAGGCCTTCGTCCAACTTGTGACTTTAAATTATTATTCAAGCTTTAGTCCGTAAATGTGTGGTAAGTACCGTGAGGAAAACTCTCCTCTTGTCAAAGATTTGAACTTTGAATATGCGCATGGACATATAGCTAACTACCATTTTAGTCCATGTTGAGTTGCCTTGATTTCCCCGTGGTATTTGCACTCTGTTTCTTCTTATTTTCTCTTTTCACACCAACTTTTTTTCACGCAAAAAGACTGAGTTATGTGTGGGACTAACATACAATAGGTCATCAAGATCCTATAGAGATAGACCATGTGCTACAATTAGCTTCTGCTTCTTGTACACTCTTCCCCATATATAAGTTCTTTATAGTTTGAATTTGGATTAAATAATAAAAACTGAATAACTATAAACAATTGAGAATAGTTTCTCCTTTTGTGGCCCGTATGTAAGATGAAAAAACAATGAATAGGCTATTATAAAAGAGAAATGACTTTTGCACAAGCTCATACATAACAAGTGATGTACGGAGTTTAAATAGATAATGTGGGTTTAGCATATATCTCATTAAATTTAGATGTTATCATAAGTACAAATGTACACTGTGTGGGAATAACATAATTCTTATGAAACAAACTAATTAATTGTTTTGTTAGTTTTATTTTTTGTGAACAATTGTTTTGTTAGTTGAAGAAAACAAAAAGGAGATTTTGTTTCTTTCTTAATTTAGAAAAAACAAAAAGATTTTTGTTTTCTTGCGTGGTTGTTTCCTAAATCTTCCAACTACCTACACGAAAAAGTTATCTTATTTTAATTTACATGCACACGTCGCTTTGGTTTAAATTAATCCATGCATAACTAATGTTGTATATGAAATGTGTTAGCACATCAAACAAAAAATTTTGACAATAATAATAATTAATTAAGAGGTCAAACTTTTTTAATTAATGATGTGATAATATATAATTAATTTATAGTGTAATTTTCTTTTTATATTAATAATGAATCAAAATTAAATGTTCAAATTAAGGATTTAAATTTTATTAATTTCAAATTCTTTTTACATTATTATTTATTCACACATTGTTACGTCACTAAAAGCATTTTCAATACATGATTGATACTGATGTAAAAGGAATTTAATGAATAATAAATCAAAATTAAATTCCTAATTTAATAAGTAGAGGTAAATCAGCTAATTGAATTGTGTGTGAAATAAATTTAAGAAAAATGATAAATAGAATAAAAAGTTTTATTACAAAAAAGTTTTACTAATGACACGGGAGCCCATTAAAAGTTGTTGAAGTAGTAAGTAAACTTGAACATAACGGTTGAAGGAGTTTTTACAATATTAGAAGTTCGAGTTTGCGAGAAAACCTTCTGGGTAAGGGCAGTGTCAATAACCCAAACGAAAACCAAAGCATAATAGACTTTGACTACCACATTAATACACAAAATATATCATGTCCCACCAACTTGCATTGGTCTGAGTGGAAGGAGCTTGGCCACCTTAAACATTTTGTCCTGAGTTCGGTTATTGGGGCGGTGTGTATGAAAAAAACGCATTTGGGAGGGGTCCTCGCTTCATGTGTCTGACTGTACCACATAGAATTAGTCTCTTACTTTTCGAGTGATAGGATACCCTAATTTATACCAAAATAATATATCGTGTCCCATACTATGGTTGTTACGTTGGTTGAGGTCAACATAAACAAGATTCATCACTTCTTTTAGTTAAATCTGTTAATGAATTTTTTTTGGTAATGATAAGATATATGGGATTCTTTAAGGTCATGACAGGCGAATAAAATATAAATTTATATAGAAATGTTGCCTTAATATATCATGTAAGAAATAGGAACTTTCCCTAGTAATTTCTACAAAATGAGCATTGCTACAAATTGAAAGCAAAACTTTTTTTCATTGAAGGCATGGAGGAAAGATGGAAACTCTCCAATACGGCAGAAACGGAAAAGAGATTAGAATTTGGAAATGAATCTGTAAGGAAACTGTCAAAGGTTTGAATGGAGCCATTTTATTACCTGAACTTAACTTGAAAATTACTATTGATCACTACACACACGCCACCACCAATATTTAGATTTTAGCCAAATGTAATAAATATGAGTTTAGCAACCCACCTAAGAAGGATGATAAGAAAAAGCGAGGAACTGCTCAATCTGGTCTTGCCTATATACTAATGGGTCTTGAAATGGCTACAACTACATGCAAGGGAAAATAAATCATACAAACCAGGTATTATAAATATAAATTAGAAACAAACCCCCCTAAACCACTTTGTTGTACACTGAAAAAATTTTAAATTAAAATTGTTTAATTGTTTGATATATATTTAGTATTTTTTTATAGATTAAAAATTCGTTACTAAAACTTGAGTCATAATTTTATTACAATTTGTTTCTTTTGTTTTACCATTTTTTTTTTGGTATCCATTCATCATTTTGATTTTGTTGCAGGTAATAAAATAAATCAAATCATAACACAAATTGCACATCAAATAAAAGGCCCAAGATGCTTTAACCCTAATATATGGCATGCATAAAACAATTCAGTTTATAATAGAGATTAGGATTAGGGGTGGACATGGATTGGGTTGGGTTTGAGATAATTTTGGATACAACCCACTCATGGAAGCAGTGAGTTGGGTTAGGTTTGGAGATTTTTTCTTCCGACCCGAACCAACCTGACTCGCTCATATGTGGGTTGTGTTAGGTTCAACTCTTCAACTCGTGGATTGAATTTGAACCTAAAAAATAAATTTAGCATACTAAAATAGAAATTGAAATAAGTTCTAAATAACATAAATTTCCAAATGACATATCATAAAATATAAATTTCAAAGTACATATAACTCTAGCATTACAATTATGATCAACACCAACAAACAATAAAGACACATATAACACAATTAGCCAATGACATTATAATCAACACCTAATCTCTTCTTTGATTTCCTACAAGTCAATAACATCATAATATTAACTACGATAAACACAATTGTCAAAATAAAGAAAAAATGCAACCAACAATGAAATAATAAGTTAAAAAGAATTAGAATCTTAACTAATTAAATGGAAAACATCTAAAATGATCAATTATTACGATCCATAACTTCATATCTAGGAGCAAACTTATATAACACATAAAGGAATCATGAAGCATTAGCAAGTATTAACGATTAAACTATTAGTAATTGACAAAAACAAATTAAGCAAATTCTATATAATACATTATCTGCTTCAATATTTTCAATTTCATCTATTTGAGCCTGTAAATCAATGTGTTTATCTAGAGTTATTAATTAATTATAAGCACAAATCAATGCATCAACAGTGGTGGGTTACAAAAAATTACAAAAACAATCTAAAACTCGCCTTTTAATACTAAATGTAGTGTAATTTTAATATAAAAATTCTTAAGAAGTTAATTATCTAAAAAAATTAAGATTTTCAAAGCCCTAATACAAAGTGATTACACATTCTAAAGTATTATAAAATAAAATAAAAACTTCAATGGGTTTAGCTATTTTAAACCCAACCTAACCCAACCCACAAACCAAATCCAACCCGTCAACTATGAGTTGGGTTGGGTAAAAAAGTACAGGTTCGTGAGTTTATCTGACCCGTTGTCCACCCCTAATTAGGATTACCTGTGTATATGATGAAGATGATGAATATATTTCACTTTGACAACAAACATCAAAGACAAGATCAATTGTGTTCTATGCAAAAATGAGAGAAATGGAGAGTTGTTACTCCTATTCCATAATATGTTCTTTTTTGTGTATGTCAAAATGGGCTGACTATATTGTATAATGGTTAGGAATAGGGGTCTCTCGCCTTGTGTTTTTTCATTATTGGTCCAGCCTAGCCATCATGGAAGGCCCAAACACATGACCAGATATTATATTCCACATTAAGTGAGTGCTTAATAACAATAAGCCCAACAATTACATATTTGATCACACTTTAGGCTAAATGACAACAACAATGACTATGCTTAACAACAATTCTCAAATATTTGACATCAAATTAATCTAAGTTTTATAAGATTAACACTGACTATGCTGGTCCAAAATAATAATCTATATAACTTATTTAGATTTTCACTCATTACAATCACTTAGTATAATTTGTTTCTTTTGTTTTATCTTTTTTTATTGTATATATCCATCCATCATTTTGATTTTGTTGCATGTTCATGTAGAAGTGGGATCAATGTAGGAAGAACATTTACGGCAGCAGAGATTATAGATTCATTATTTTGTTTGTGAATTGTGTGTTCGTTTCCTAAGTGTTTAGAGTTTACAACTTAAGAGCTAGTGAGTTGTAATTAGTAAACATCATTGTCTATATATTTAATTTATAGTTTATTTACAAGTACCTTTTGACTTGTGAGTATGAAGTTTTATTAATAAAGTAGAGTGTTTAAATTAAATTCTCTTTGTGCAATATATTTGTTCAGTCTCTTTTAATTTCTCTCTCTAAAACTCTGTCTTCATATTCTAATATAAAGAATCTTGACATAATTGCACCTACGTAACAAAAATAAATGGGTAAATTAAAGATTAAATGGTCACATATTTAAACAAATACCAGTGTAATTTTTTTCTATTAATTAATTAATCTCTGGATTCAAGTTCACAACTTGATAATAAATCTAATTAGTTGCTTAATATAAAAAAAATCGTTATTTTTCTTATTTTATCATTTTATAAAATTAACAAAGTTATGTTGAGAAAAAAAAAACATCATTCTATAAAAGCATGAATTACAATTCTTATGATGATATCTCTAGGAGGGAATGAAGACAACCTATCAGAAAAGAGTTAACTATATAGAGTGCACAACTTAAAATTGCTGACAATAAATAAAGAACTAAACAACTAAAACAAAAAAAGGGAAAAAAGAAAAAAAAATGTTTAAATTAGTAGTTACCTTCAATATTACCGATATTGGTAAAATCAATCTCTAACAACGGCGCCAAAAACTTGACAGGACCACGACAAGTGTGCCGGATCGTTGTAAGTAATCAAATAGGTGAGAATATCAGATATCATTCTCAGGGATCAATGACCAAGTACCAATTCATGAAATTTGGGACTATTCAAACTAATATTTGGATCAAAGGAAGCTCAATTGTGAACAACTAAGTATTTGTCGCAACCGTCGTGAAAGGCGTCGCGATGAAAGAAGGCAACTAAAATTTAATTGTTTGAGAGTCGTCCCGAATCGATTCTTCAATTAAAAATGGAATTGTGCGATTAGACACCTAAGAAAATTGTCTACGTTTAAAAGTTTAGGTTTGGGGTTTAATTACGAGTAGGGAAAGTGTCAGAACCCTACACCGTCCATTATAAGAATGGTTACCTATTTAATCTAGTGTTATCTTGCAAAGTTAATTAAATTAGTCATTTATTATTTTAAACAAAAAATTGTTATTATTTTTATTTTTAAATGTCTCATTGTGTCTAACATAATATCAAAGAATAATAAATGACTAAAACAGCGAATGAGTGGCTGATCAATCAATTTGAGACATTTATGTTAGTTTTGTACTAGCTTTATTAGATGTTTATTGTGCCCAATATTAGTATTTTAGATGAGTTTAATGTTGTTGGACCTCATTGGGCTTTAATGCAAATTGTGAATAATTATTGGATTTTGATGCATTTTGACTTTTCCTCCTTGGTTAGGCCATAACTTGGGATTCGAAGATCCATTTGAGGTGATCTTGGTGTCTTTGGAAAGCTAAGACAAGGCTCTACAACTTTCACGAGAACTCAAGAGCTGGATCAGACTTCTAAGGATCCAAAATAGCCCTGTAATTCAGAGTGGGTTTGCTGTCACTAGAATCTAAGTAGTGTTCACATATTGGACCATATTGTGAGCTATAAGTCTCCTTTTGAGCTGAAACTCGGCCATTGGAAAGATAAGATAAGACCCATATCTCCAACTTCACGAAAAACCAATTAGTCAATAGATGTCATTTTAGGCATGATTATGAAGTTATAAGTTCGTTTGAATTTGGAAATATGTTCTGTCAACCTAACTTGAGATAGGTGCAGTGTTTTTAGAATATTTGGAGTTGTAAAAGTCCAAATGGCATGAAACCAACGCCAAAAGTTCAAGGAGATAATTGTCTACAACTGTCATGAGACCTCCAAGCCAAAATACATCGTTTAGGGCATGAAAAGTAGGCTGAAAGTCAGAGTAGAGTTGCTGATTTGAAGTTACTAACCATACACCAACCCACCTACCATGCATCATCCCACCAACCATGCATCAAGCTTCCATATTTGACAATTTTCATGTTTTCATGTCCAGCTATTGCACCTATGCTTGTAAACTGTTTAGATGCCACACACATGGTCATAAACTATGCACTACAACAATTTCCATGGAATCATGCTCATGAGTCACGCAGAATGATATTTATTAGAAATGTAGTCAGTTAGTTTGTTAGCCTATATAAAGGCTTAATGTAATCACTTTGTACTTACTTCACTCATTTTAATCAATATCAATTTTTAGTTTTCTCTCAATTCTTTCTTCCTCTCTCCTCTGAACCATGATTCTTAATATGGTATCAGAGCACCCATGGTATCTACCATGAGGAGATTTTCCGCTGCAATTCCTCTTTCTTTTCCTCTTAGTTTATTTTCTTCATATCTTGCTCTGCATTTTTCTTAGCAATTGTGATCTCTTCCTTTTTGATCTGATTTTTTTTTCAGATTTGGTTTCTTGGCTTCGTTTTGTCTTTCATTTTCTCAGTAAATTTTCCAGAATTTTCTCAATAAATTTTCCAAAAATTTTCTCTTACTTTTTCTGGTTTCTTGATTTGATTTTTCATTTTCTCTTAGCAATTTTTCTTTCATTTTCTTACATCAATCATCTGATAATGGAGATTCAGTTATGGTGATGTCGTTGCTTTGTTGATTTCTTGCGCTCGCTCCATTGGACTTTGAATGCAGATCTCAGGTGTTGTCAACGACGTCTTGGTGGTGCTTCCCCCTACCACTCCTTTTTTACTACTTCAATGGCATTTGTATGCTTTTGCTGTTTTCGAGCCTAAGATTCTTCTCTCTGGTAGATTTCTCAAACATTGTCGTTCATCTTGCAATCCCAAGCACTATAATGGACTTTGCAATTTCCAAGCTAGAAGCTTAGTTACGAGAGCATCAACAAATTCAAGTGATAATTTGGTGCCAATTACTCTTCTCCAATTTTAGTCAATAATTGGTCAGCTTTTGGCACAAATTTTGCAAACCGGATAGAAAGTGCGAGCAAATTCCTGAGAAAGCTCAGGAGAATTTCTTTGTTATTTTTTATTTGGAATAACATCATTCAGTGGATGGTTACCACATTTTAATGATTGTTTTAGCTTTTTTAGTTTTTTTTTTAGCCTACTTTGGCTTTGTTGTAAGTTTCTGTCCTTGGTGGTTAAGTATTGATGTGAGCTTCTGTCATGGATGGTTAAGCATTGAAATCCTGTTTTGCTTCTGTCTTGAGTGGTTAAGCTTTCAATATAGCTTCTGCTCTTGATGGTTAAGCTTGATAGCTTCTGCCTTTGTTAGGTGGTTAAGCATGTTTGCTTCTGTTAAGTGGTTAAGCCTTGAGTTGTGACTTCTGCTTAATGGTTAAGCGTTTACATTGTTAGCTTTAATCATTTCAGCTTCTGCCTTGTATGGTGGTTACGCTTTGTTCATGTCTTTGTTTGTATTTTTTTAGTCGATGTATTTGTAGCATTTCTCATTGTATTTCTCTTTTGATTTGATATCCAGTTGTATTCATCCCAAGCTAGAAGGGTTGTGAACACCTTCCAGCTTGCGGGGGGGCTATTAGAAATGTAATCAGTTAGAGATTAGTAGTTAGTTTGTTAGCCTATATAAAGGCTTGATGTAATCACTTTGTACTTACTTCACTCATTTTAATCAATATCAATTTTCAGTTTTCTCTCAATTCTTTCTTCCTCTCTCCTCTGAACCATGATTCTTAACAATATTCTCATTCAATAACTTCTTCCTCGAGTGATTGTTTGGACTTTAGTCAGTTTAGGACTTTGTACTTATTTATTTCTGAGTCATGGCCTGATTGTGCTTTGAACACACATACCAAAAACACAATAATTACTATGGAGAGAAGCTCATAAGTTGTTGATGTCGTTTTTTTCTTCTTCTTTTGGTGATTGATGTCATTTTGAAAATAGAAGATCCATTTAGTTAACTTTTCTCTTTATGTTTGTTCAAGAATTTGGTGACTTTAGGACTTCACAGTGGTTGTGTCTCTCAATCATGGTGTGTTAATGCTTATATTACTGGTACATATTCTTTGGTTTGAAGCAATTACAGCCTTAACCCAGTTCTTCAATCAGTGAATTTAAAAACATAATGGCTTAGCCATTAGTAAATAAGTCTAGAAACTTGAAGACAGAAGATAAAAGGATGTGAGCTTAAATAAGAAGCAGTATGATAGGAACCTAGAATCAGAACTGCGATTTTATTGAATTAACTCGCTGGATATGCTTTCCAGTACTGATATCATTGTGATAACAGTTTGGAAAATGGATCTACAAACACTGAAAAGGAAAGAACAAGAAGAAAATGACAGACGCTGCAGGCACTTCGTGGGGCCTGCTTCCTCGCTTCCCAACCCTATACTCAAATCTTCCCCCTGGCTTTCTCTCCCTACCCTCCCTTATATTCTACTTGATTCCCTCCCTTGCCTTCATTCCCACCTGCCACATGTGCAGGTGGTTACAGTTCAGATCCCCAAGATGCTCTCCCCTCACATTTCCCTCATTGCCTGTATGGGCTACTAGTCCCCAGCTACCCTTTCTATTTCTCTTAACAAACACTTTAGTAAGCGTAGGATGCCTAACACAGTAATGATAATCTTCAGATTTTAAAAGAATTTCAGCTCCTATAACATTTTATTTTTTATTTCCTTCCCACTTCTCACATAATCCTATATTTCTAGTAGTTCTCATGCAGCGTGCAGGAAGCTCCTTAAACATCTTATGCATAATATGAACAGTAAACAAAGATTAAACCAAAGACTATTTCTCTTAAATATCGAGATAGATTGTTAAAATTTTACTTTTGCAGCCATCATGATTTGATCCATTGGTTATTTAAGTTTCTTATCATGATTGACATATGAAAGATTTTTCTTTTTACTTGGGAGTTTGTGCCCTCTGCAAATTCTATCTCAATGCATCTTAATATGCATTATCAATTTACAATGGAGTGGCATATGTATTCTGTTGTGCTTTCACAAAAATTAATCATTTGGATTAGATTGCAGATGGACGGTTTGACACGGACTGATGAACTTGTTTTTGTTTTGGCGGCAACAAATCTTCCGTGGGAATTGGATGCAGCCATGCTCCGACGTCTTGAGAAGCGAGTATCCGTCCAATATATAATAGCTTATGCTTTAGTGTTCATCATAATTGAATAGGTCAAATTGTTCTAGTCCTCTAAATGACATTTTACTTAATTGGGTTGGAATTTGACCTTGGGGAATCAACATATATGAAATGTTAGGGACATACAGGAATTTTTATACTAACTCAAGATGTTTGGGTCATAAAGGAATTTACTATTCTTTAGATCTATTTTGAAAGATAAAAATATTGCCAACTTCATACTACAGTCTTATGCTCTTCGATTTCGATCAGCAAACTGATGGTTATTCCCTTTTACTCTAGTGGATAGTTCATAGTTCAATGCATATTTGAATGATGCCCAATAAGCAATCTGATCTTGCAATCGAAAGCTCTGGTGATCGTAATGTAATGGTTGTTCTTTGACCATAATTGAAAGATCCTTGTACCACTTCCAGAACCAGAAGCGAGAAGAGCAATGTTTGAGGAACTCCTTCCTCCACAGCCTGGTGAGGAGCAGATCCCCTATGATTTACTGGTGGAGCGGACAGAAGGATATTCAGGATCAGATATTCGATTACTGTCTAAAGAGACAGCAATGCAGCCCTTGAGACGCTTAATGTCTCAACTTGAACAGAAACAAGAGGTGGTGCCTGAAGAAGGTATGTCATTTACAAAATCTACCTGCAAACGAAATCTACACAGGAAGGCTGATACTTAAAGATGTAAATTGTTTTGTTCAAATCTATGAATGATCTCAAACAGTTTCAGCATCTATTCACATGTCAACACTGAATAATCTAGAAACCTTCTCATTGATTTGGAAGCTAAATTCATCTTAAAAAATAGCCACGAATATTAAATGAAAATATATCATTTCCAAAAAAAAAAAAAAAAGCTTTATAGTCTGCATACTTATTATGGAGCTTTTATTAATGGATGAATGCAAGCCAAACATGTTTTGAAGGAAGCTAATATGAATCATAGGTGAGGACTATCTATGCAAGGGGTCATGTCCGTGTCAGACACAATGAGACACTTCAAAATACGTTTGGACACATCAAATTTTGTTGTGTCACTGTATCTCTGTCTGTTGTGTGTCCCGTGTCCATTAAAACGTCTATGCTTCTTAGGGTGAGGATAATAGCTTTTAAAAATGCAGGGTAGGGTTGAAGTAGAGAGTCAAAATGGTTAGTAGTCATTATATAACGTTCTTTGCATATACCTGATTTTTATATTTCTATGGATGTGAGTGCAAGCACATATATTAAAGCATTCAGTAGTCCATTAGTCTTTTGGAGTTCTCTAAGACTTAAAAGTTTGGGCCTGGTCATTGTTTGGTCACATCTTAATCAACATGGTTGAATCAAACCATCTTGAAGTTCCTTTGTATGATACTGCCAATTTCATGAGTTCTCTCTAGGTCCGGCACTCTAGATGTTAATTTTTGATTCTACTATCATTTCTGGTTATCTGATTTATACATTGATCTTGCATCACTTTATTTGGCATGTTCACAACTTCACTGGCTTTTGTAGGAACCCTGAAACTTTGATTCTAATTTTTTATTCTACTATCATTTCTGGTTGTCTGATTTATACATTGATCTTGCATCACTTTATTTGGCATGTTCACAAACTTCACAGGTTTTTGTAGGAACCCTGAAACTTAGATCATTGACATTGTTTAATTGCAATTCTAAGTATTGCATTGTTGAATCTTCTATGATGGTCATTTGGGATCAATCTAAGCTTTCTTGATCCTTCCGTCATAAAAAACTACAATGCCTGTCCACACTCTTACAGAATGGATTCCTTTCTTTGAAAAAGATATAGTGATGCTTTGTTTCCGAAGATTTCATGTTTCCTCGACTTCCTCACATGGCTTAATGAAAGTATATAGAGATAAAATTGCATATTAGATTAGGAGCCGAAGGAATTTATGAAATTCTTAGTAGTTTGCTGAATAAAGTTAATACTATTAGATATGGAAGCCTGCTCATTTACCTTGTGTGTCTCTGCCCCTTTTAAGAGCAACACTTTGTTCCTTGAAGTTGATTTTGCAAATTCGAGCAATTCTCATTAGATGATGTGTTAGTTATTTTCCTAAATATTCAGTTCTTGAGTTTATTTTCACTCCTAGTGAACTAACAGTAATTATTGGCTTTCAGAGTTGCCATTAGTTGGGCCAATCAGACCTGAAGATATAGTGACAGCTTTAAAGAACACAAGGCCATCTGCTCATCTTCATGCCCACAAATATGAAAGGTTTAATGCTGATTATGGTAGTCAGATACTTCAATGAAAAGATGCAGCCATACCTTTCTTCAGTAGTTGTTATTGTTAGGTCGTCCACAATTTGGTTGTCATAAAATTTCTGTTGTAAAACTACGAAACTTAAAAACATTATTTTGGGTGGAGTGATGTTATCTACAGATATTCTTCACATGCTTCTCGCAACCTTCTATGTAAGCCACTTGATGACTGGATTTGGTTTTACTTTAAAATAATGGGGTTTGGATCTTCTAAAGTGAGGGATGAACTTTAGAGGATAAAGTACAAGTGGTAACCCTTGATGAGAAAATCAAGAAAGTGAATTTTTGGATATTCAAAATCTATTATTTAGGTGCTTGTATTTTTTAAAAAAATTAATAGCTGATTTTTTATTATCAAGGTTTATCTATTTTGCATTTTACTCCCCTCACTTTAGATTATACAAATCCAAAGCAATGTTCTCTTGTCACTTGTACCCATAAGTTTGTTCTGCTACGCCAAGGGGAAGAAATTGCTTGATCAAACTATTGGTGCATGGTATAGGAAAGGTAGTATAAGAAGACAAGCCTTGCTCAATATCCCTACAGCCATTAAAGTCCTCTCTATACCACTTGGATGAAATATAGCACAAGATGGTATACTCCGGCCCCATATAGGAACAGGCCGTGCTCAACATCTTTGACGGACTAGACCCAATCCTCAACAATAGACAGAGCCTTCTACATTCAAGCAGATAGGATTGAACCAAATAGCACCTCTGGCGTTCTGTGGATGTGGCTGTTCCCCCTGACAAATGGTGTCCACCACACCCAAGGGCAAGTTAAATCTGGGTGCTGCCTTCTGACAACATAACAATAAGGCCTACTCTGGCAGCAAGAGATTCAAATGACAGTGATTCCATGAAATTAGAATGGAATGAGAATGAAATAGAATGGGTTGAAATGGGTTGAAATGGAACTATCATTCTTAATTTACAGTGTGATAGCTTTAAGAATAGAATGACCTTTCAAGCTATTCTATTATTTTTCGTACATGAAATTGATATAAAATAAAATTAAAATTGATGTAAATGATATTAGTACCCATATTGAGAAAAACTAAGTTTAACTATCATGTATAGTATATGTAATATGAATATACATTCTTGATTCTTTGGATCAATGTTCAAGTTTAACCTTTTACAACTTGATAACAAACATAAATTGTGTTGTTCGTCAAAAAAAAAAAAACTTTGTTTTGTTACCAACATTTTTTCTCCAATATATGAAATCCGTATTTCATGACAAAACAAGAAAAAAGAAATTTATTGTTACTTTTTGTAATTTATTTAAAGAATTCATATTTCAATTAGTAGAGTCTAATTTTATTTTTCATGTATTCAATATTAACATCAATACATTGCCAATAAATAAAGGGGAATATAAAAACTACTAAAGATCACACAAGTTATTTAAATTAAAAAAAATCCCATTTAATGAAATTATGCACGGAATGCATGTCCGAGTACAAAACATAATTTACAAATGTTTTTTGCGATAACCGATTGTTTTTTGGTACACGGTAGCTTGTACACCGTCTAGCTGAAAAACTCAACCTGGTCAAAGTATTACAGGAAGCAAACCGAAATCTGTAATAAAACATTTTCTTAGTTCCATTATGGAAAATGTAGCAGTAATTTAATATGGTTTCCTTATATGTGAAGAAAATCCATCTCTGAAGTTTGAATTCATACCCAATTAATACGTTAACACATATGGCCCAAGGCTGCAACCTGTGCGTGATTCTATTCAACTCACCCTTCAAAGTTCAAACACAAGAAAATGCATTTCCTCTTTCGCGCAAATTATGTTGAAATTATTGTGAAAATTACACAAAATTTCTTTCTTGTTTATAAAGTTACACTGAAATCTATTTTGCTAGAAAAAAAATTAAAATTTTTATATTATATTAAATTTAAAATGAAAATAATACGTGACATATTTCTTTTCCGTTTATTGAGATGTGAAACTTACATTGTAAATAATATAAGGAAAAAACTACTGACACAAGTGATTTCCGCTTCTGAATTTTAATATTTTATCCATTTTTCTTATCTTCCCACACATGCAAAGACATAATGGATATTTCTCTTCCGTTTATTTTTCCTATTTTTGGGTTCAATCCGAATAACATAATAGATAATACACAGGACATTTACTTGAGTATTCAAATCTATGACAGTCTTCTGTTTACACTTAACGTGTTGATCGATGACTGCGAAACGTTCATCGTATGAGTAAACTGATCCCATATGTAACAATCTCTTCCATCTTTTACATGTACTTTCCTGTTGCCCTAAAGAAAATGAATTCCCATTTCTTTTTATGTTTGGCGAACAAACTGAATTCTCGATTCCTGATCATAAATACATGATTTTCTATGTTAAATTCCTAGAAAGTTTCATGGGTGACACGTATGTAGTTCTACATGTTGCCTAAGTTACCTTGAATTACGAGGCACGTCCCATGCATTCATGGCCCCTGCATCTCTAAGTTTATAAAAAGCATAGCAAGCACACTATGGCCATAATCCTTAGGTTTCAAAGATACATCAAAACAAGATTGTCTAACACAGTCTATCAATCCCAATATTTGTATTCCTCTATCTACCAGCATGAGTTCCAAACCCCAAGACATCTCCAAGAGCCTAGGCAACAAGGAGCCGCCACCTGCGACCAACAAAGGTTCTAGCTCTAAGAAGGATGATAAGAAAAAGCCAGTAACTGTTCAAACCACTCTTGCCTATCATAATGGTTGAAATGGCAACAACTGGGAGGTAAAAGAAATTATTCAAACCAGGTATTATAAATTAGAAACATACCCCCCAAAACCACTTTCTAGATTGTGCTGCAAACTTTTGTGAATAAAATTTTGTTAACTTTTCCATATGTTTAATATTTTTGTTTTTTAATATAGATTAAAAAGTTATTACAGTTTTAAAAAAAGTTATTACTAAAATTTGAATCATAGCTTTATTTAAATTCTCATTCACCAATTATTTCTTTCGTTTTATATACTTTTTTATTCTTTAGGGTCGTGGTCTTTGTGTTCCATTCATCAGTTTGATTTTGTTGCAGGTTCATGTGGAAGTGCGATCAATGTAGGAACAACATTTACAGCAGCAGAGATTATTGTTGGTCAAAGATTCATTATTTGTTTGTGAATTGATGTTCGTTCTTAAGTGTTTATAGTTTACAACTTTTAAGAGCTAGTTATTTGTAATTAATAGGATTTAAATATCCTGTCCCCTTACTCTATAAATTTATAGTAAACAGTAATCTCTTTAAATTTATATTTTATTTGTAAGTACCTTGTGAATATGAAAGGATATTCACAAGTAGCTTTTAGTTAATTTCTTTGTAAGTGTATGTGCTTATATGAAAAGGTTTATTAATAAAGTATTAGTGTTATAAATTAAATTCTCTCAGTAAAATATATTTGTTAAGTCTCGTTTAATATTTTCTCTTGTTGTTCAAATATAAAGAATCTTGACATAACACCTACCTGACAAAAAATAAATGAGTAAATAAAATATTAAAAGGTCACAAAAATGGTCCAGTGTAAGTAATTTTTTATCTCAGGAATTGAGTACTTTTTTTAATCTTTTATAACTTGATAACAAACATAAATTTTGTTGCTTAGCATAAAAAAAAAAAGTAAATGTTGCTTTGTTGCTCACATTTTTTCACCTTTCTCTTTTTTTTGAGGGGGAGAGGCATGTAATTCTATTACTTCTTCAGTATATCAAATATACATTTTATGATACAAAATGAGAGAGAAAAGGGGGAAAAATCATATTCGATATATTGATTCTGTAAAATAAAGGCCGTGGGAATTGAATCATCATTTCATATGTTTTTTTATTTATCAATAATCCCCATTCCATGAAATAAAATTACACGTCGCTCAAATTTGGACCTAAACACGGCTGTGATTCATGTATAAACCATCGGCTGTGATTCATGTATAAACCATCGACGATTGAGGAAGTTAATATGTTGTTATGCCGATAATTTTCTTTTTTTGGCCCAAACATTTCCCCTCGGTAAAACCAAAACCAAAATCCGAGGCATGCAATTCCACTTAAATTATTTTAGCAGTAATACAAATTCTTAGATTTGTTCAGGTCAACTGATGTATGATTTTTTGTGAAATTTATGAAATTAGTCAAATGCTACAAAATGTAATACAAAATTATCTGCCACTTCAATGATTGTCTTTATTATATGAAATTGAATTTTCTTGAATTTTCACGCTTTGTTCACTTTGAAAAGTAACCGATGCATGATATTAGATTATTAGATAATGTGGTTTTCAGAATAAGATTGAATCTCTTTATAAAGAAAAGAAATCTTATTCATCAGTTTCCAAACGTGTTGAGTCAACTCATGGTTTAGGATTTTCAAAAGAAATCCCGTATGATGTCAAGGTTTATCTAAAGTTTAGAAAGGCGTTTGTTCAAAGAAAAATTAAGCACATAATTCATTTCTTAACAAATGCTAGATCATTGTAATCGGTAATTCAATGTAAATAATAAAAAAGGAAGGGATCGATATATGAACACCCTAAAAGACAACACAGATTGAAAATTTTATTTTCACTTTAAACTGACATGAACTTGCATATACATATAAGGTTGCCAAGATAATTTCAGTGATTAAAAGAAATGTTAAAGTTTCACAAAGTTGCTTCCAAATTTAAACATAAATTATGGAACATATATGCTGATATATATGGAACTTACTAAATAATTGGTGGCGATTTATAGATACATTTCTTTCCTAATTTCTTATTATTTTCGGCTTACAAAAATGATGAGGTGATAGTGAGAGGTTGCTTAAGCAACAAGTAGAGATAATGGGTCCGCATGCACCATGGGTTTGAAGCTTGGCTTCTGGTGTGAATGAGAAAAGCCCATCAATTCTGATACTTCGACTAAAGAAATTAATGTGTAGGTGTGTAACTATTATCATCCACACTTTGCAGTTGGCTAAACGATATCGTTTTCCTGACTCATTGTCGCCACCTTTGCCCTCTGGTATAGTTGTCCTTTTAAATACTCAGAAAAATCTAAGGAACATATATATAATTTTTGTTTGTGTGCAAGATATATGAAGAAATTTTTTATTTTTAGTATAGATCAAAGTTGTCTACTACTAATATATTTTGCAGAGACACTAAAGATACTATGCTTAAATTTTGTCATACTATACTTAGTATGTTAGTCCCGCACATGACTCAGTTTTGCGTGTACAAAAGTTAGTGTGAAAAGAGAAAACAAGAAGTTCCCACAGGGATATCAAGGCAACCCACCAAGGGCTAACACTGGTAGATAGCTATGTCCATGGCGCTTATTCAAAGTTCAAACCATTGACAAGGAGAGTTTTCCTCACGTTACTTACTACACAGAAGGGACTGAAGCTTGGATATTAATTTGAAGTCACAAGTTGGACGAAGGCCTGTGGCAAAAATGAAGATTATTTAGATGCCACGGTTGAATAGGTCTTGACACTCACCGCGGATATCTCCTTGTGCCCCGAGCTATGCATGTCTCTCACAAACCCTGGGCTTTCAAAGTTTGTAACACAGGAAATGAGAAACAAGAAATAAAGGATAGAAATTTCTATGTACATTACCATCAATCACTTGGTAAGTTCCTTTCACTGCTCCCTATTTGCATGGAGTATTCATGTATTAATTGTTTTATATATAAAAAAAAATCTCCCGTACTTTGTTTCTCATTCGTAAACATTGGAAAAGATCTAAGAAACTGTCGTTATTTTAGAATCTATATATTGTCATGACTCATGCATGTCTTCAACGATTGAAATTAACAAAATTGTTCATAGCGGGGCCTAATATATAGACGTACAGCAGCAGCTGTTACTGACTTTACCTCCTCCAGCACGTCGTATTTGTGTATTAAGATAACAATGCCACCCAACAGTTACATGGTGATTGCACGATAGATCAGTTCACGATGATTATAGTCAACTGTTTAGGTATTATATAAAGCATAATTTTTAAGAAATTTTAAAAAATTATTAAGTTACATTTGTTAAAATTAATTGTGATATTATTTGTAAAGGTTTAAAAAACTATTAAATCTCATTTGTTCCCTGTAAAAATTATTCCGGTGTCTTTCCAGGAATTATGTCCAGATATATAACTATCAAACTTGATATGTTAAGACAGAAGACCACATTTAATTTTGCCAAAGGAAAAATAATATAAAATAAAACAGAAGAACACAATCTCTTCTACCCAGAGGAGGCCTGCAATTTATTCTTAGATGAGTAAACACCAACCCTCTGGTGGAGTCAAAATGAAACGACAGAATCCACCTAAAAATTTTTTTGAAACGACAGAAATCACTTTCATGTATGAAATAGGAACTTTCCCTTGTAATGAGAAGATAAATGTGAACAAGATTCATAACTTTTTTAATTTCTGTTTATGAAACATTTTTCATAATTAATGAGAAGATATATGTGATTCTTTAAGGTACAGGCGAATAAAATATAAATTAATATAGAAACGTTGCCTTAATATTTCATGCAAGAAATAGGAACTTTCCCTTGTAATTTTTGGCAAAATGAGCATTGTGAACAACTAGTCCAACGTACCCACAAAATAATTCATAATGTATTTCTTTTAGAAAAATCTCTATTTTTTTCTTTCTAAATGCTACTAAGATTTGCTGCTGAGTTTTTTGAAAACCATCACTACAATAGAAATGGCTTTTTAATTCAGCTGTGAAGGCAGTTTTCAATTCGATTCTAACAACGGATTATGTCGGGGGTAATCTTTTCTTCTGACTTTTAACAACGCATAAAAGAAACTGAATTGGAAAATACTTTTCCAATTCGGTCGTTGTAGTGGCGAATCGAGTTGGAAAAATACCATAAAAATATAATTCGGTCAAAACACCGGATTGGAAAATATACATTAAATCCGGTTGACTAGAACCGAATTGGAAACACTAGAGTGGAAACCTGACATCAAATCCAGTTGAGTATAACCAAATTGGAAACACCGGATTGGAAACTTCAAATTAAATCCGGTTGTATATAACCGAATTGGAAAACTGGCAATTGAATTCGGTTATTATCATCCAAATTGGTAAAGTGTGTGTTTTTTAATTTAAATTCGGGTAACAACCGAATTGAAAAGTACTATACATATCCTATTAACAAAGAATGTCCGGAAACCATTTACATTTTCAGAATTCCACACAAATAACCAAAAACAGTACAACATGAAAGTATTAATCCTGTACATAATATTAACATTTATAAAGTTAATTTACACTGAGTTTATAAATAATGTGAACCTAACAACATTTCCTATAAGACACTGTTTATGGACAAAAAGTAGAAAAAAACATCAATCATCTGAGCAGCTCCTCATGCTTATTCTAATTCGATGCAGATAGAACAGATGCCGCCCATTCAAGCTGTATCTCCTTTATCTCTTCTTCTGTATAAGTTGCTGCTTCTGAAAACTGAGCCAAGCAAAAAAAATATATAATGTTCAAATATTTGTACAAGTCAAATACAGAACCAAATCAATAAAGTATAAACCATTAAAACTTACTTTCTGACTCATTGTTTTCATCTGTTGACTTATGATGTCTTTCATATATTTCAAGACATAGAAACCACAAGTTTTACTATCGGGTTGCCTTGGTGCCTATACATAATACCAAAACTAATTAATTGAAACAAACAGTGGTCCAAATAATCAAATATATGTTAAAAAACACAGTAAACACAATACCTTGAGAGTGATGATGTTGACAAAGATCCTTTTGCCTTGTGATAGTCCTTTTCCTTTTTGTAAGACCTCATGACTCTTTTAAAAAACCAAATGAATACATCAATGTTATGTTTAACATTAAAAAACCAAGTTACACATGATGGGGGTTAGAATAACTTACATTCCAAGTACCTTCTTAATGTCATCTCGAATTGGTTTTCCTATAGGGTCCATCCAATAAGCAGTGATATTGGAGATCTTAATCACAGTAAGCATCCAATGAGACCTAGAAAATACAACATGTAACATATTCAGTACATATATGCAATATTCCCTATTGCAAGGGCTTGGCTATAATATTAATCAATATAAGATGCATTGAAAGCACACCAACACATTAACAATGGTACACAAAGATGCATGCATGACTGTATTCTAGCCTACTGAAAGCAAAAGTAACAATGGTCCACATAAACATTAGAACCTCAACCTAATCAGGACAATGCACATTACAAAACCAATATTCAAGGTTGTTACCGTTTGATGAACGTTGTGTGTCCTTTAAAGTATTTGAGTTAAATTATGGTTCAGAAGCACTCGTATAACCTGTCAGAAGACATAGAAACGTAAATCCATGTTTTCGTAGACGTTAAGTGACAAAATTTAACGAGAAATGTAAAATCGAGTAAAAAATAGTTACCCCTTATGTAGCGTTTAACGATGATGAAGATGAAGCCACTTGGAGCTTACAGAAATGACAATGGTTGGATTTTTGGGGTAGGAGCAGCAAGTCTTGTCGGATACGCAAAAAACACAGAGAACGCGAGGGAAAGAAAAGTAAAGGTTTCCTACCTTAGGTTCTATTTTTGAATTACGAAAACCTTTTCAATTCGGTTATAGTAAAACCGAATTCCAATACTTGAATGTGAAAGGTCCCTAAGACATATAAATCCGGCAACCCAATAACCGAATTCGTTTGTCTACTTTCCAATCCAGTTAATATGATCACGGATTTGAAAACATCCACTTATTAATCCGGCAAATAATAAACCGGTTTCTAAAGAAATTTTCCAATCCGGTTACTAAGTTAGCGGATTGGAAAATATCAACTTATTAATTCGACTAACATTCCACCGAATTCTAAAGTATGTAATAGGAAAAAAAATAAAAAAATTTATTAAATTCAATTTCATGACTTTCCAATCCGGTGAATGAGTTAGCGGATTTGAAAATATCAATTTATTAATCCAGCTAACATTCCACCGAATTCTAAAGTATGTAATAGGAAAAAAATTAAAAAATTTATTAAATTCAATTTAATGACTTTCCATCCGGTGAATGAGTTAACGGATTCGAAAATATCAACTTATTAATTCGGTTATCATTCCACCGAATTCTAAAGTATGTAATATAAAAAATTTATAAAATTCAGTTTTCATTTAATGACTTTCCAATCCAGTGAATGAGTTAGCGGATTTGAAAATATCAACTTATTAATCCGGCTATCATTCCACCGAATTCTAAAGTATGTAATAAAAAGAAAATTTATAAAATTCAGTTTTCATTTAATAACTTTCCAATCCGGTGAATGAGTTAGCAGATTTGAAAATATCAACTTATTAATCCGGCTATCATTCCACCGAATTCTAAAGTATTTAATAAAAAGAAAATTTATAAAATTCAGTTTTCATTTAATGACTTTCCAATCCGGTGAATGAGTTAGCAGATTTGAAAATATCAACTTATTAATTCGGCTATCATTCCACCGAATTCTAAAGTATGTAATAGGAAAAAAATAAAAAAATTTATTAAACTCAATTTTCATTTAATAACTTTCCAATCCGATGAATGAGTTAGCGGATTTAAAAATATAAAGTTATTAATCCGGATAGTATTCCAGCAAATTCTAAAGTATGAAATAGAAAAAAAAAAAGAAAAATTTTATTAAATTCAGTTTTCATTTAATAACTTTCCAATCTGCTTAATGAGTTAGTGAATTTGAATATATCCACTTATTAATCCGATCATTCTAAGAACCAAATTAGAAAACATATTTTCAATCCGCTAGCCATATCACCGAATTAAAGTTGCCGAATTTAAAACCCTTTATTTCTTGTAGTGCATGCCAGGACAAATAAATGTTGATTAGTTTTGGCCTTTTTAATGGGCAATTTAATTTATAGATAGAGCACAGAATTCATTACTTGATGACTACTGTTGGGTCGTTGCTGATAGTTAATAACCCAATGTAAATGGAAAAATTATGAAAATATAATAAAGAAATGAATTGCAAATAGACGAACTAGATAAATAAAGCCAAGGCACATATGTTACATCGAGAACTTTATTTTGAAACTGCCGAGGAACTAAATTGGAAACTGATTCTAAATGTCGTTATCAGTGTGATAATTTACATCAATATGATGATTACCAAAAAATTTAAGAAGAAAAAAGATTCACAAACACAACAAATTAAATTACCAAAACATAAAAATGAACAAATCAAATAAATAAAAAGAAAAGTAATCTAAAGCAGGAATATTTTTGCCCTATGGAACATGCTTCCATTCACGTTCAGCAGAAATTTCCTAATTCCAACGTACAGTACATTACCTTATAAAACTGCCTAGAAAGCAAAACAATTAGGTAAAATACAAATTAAGAGAAGACACTAAGTACACCTCTTAAGAAAGTAAATTATCCTTATAAATTTGTTCTAAGGTGGTGGTAATTGTTAAGCTAGGAACCCTTAACTAATTAATAGCTTAATTAAGCTTTTAGGCATGGGCGGAACTAAAGAAAATTTTGTGGGATGCTACACAGTATAGTTCATAAGAGGGGCCAGATTTAACCTTTGTAGGGAGTTTATCTAAAGGATTAGATATACTACACAAAGAAATTTTTTGGGCTTCGAGAGGGCCGTTGTGCCCCTAACCTTAGAATATTTGAGAGTATTACTATTTAAAAATAATTGGTGATGGTATAATGATTTTAAATTGTGCTTGTGATTTGGTTACGGTCGTAGTTGCTTTGCAGTTGATGCAGCCAATGCGGGTTAATATTATTTGATGAAGATTGCAATTGTAGGGTGTCGCAGTTGCAACAACCACCACAATCGATATGTCGTAGCCACATCACGTGATGTGGCCCATAATTTAAAACCCTGGTCATGGTATCAAGTCATTTCTTCCTTTCAAAGATCTTTTATATAGTTGGCAGTTGAGTCCCAAACTGAGGGTTATTGCTGCTTTAAGGGGGTGGCCTAGTTGTAGGACAAAGAACATTTTGAATATTTCTATTCTGAGAAGTCATTCTGCTTTTAAGATGTAGATATAGTCGTGGCAATTATAAACAGAGTTTGATTATTTACAAAAAGAATTTACATTGTAATTGATTGTAATCAGCAGTGAAATTTCCTTTTCCTTTCTATTTTCTGATCTTTTTTTTAATTTTATAATAATAATAATAATAAGTTGTTGATCTAATGGTGAAATTGATATATGATATTCCAAAATTGATATATGCTACAAATTGAAAGCAAAACTTGTTTCTTTCATCGAAGGCATAGAGTAAGCAAACTGTCAAAGGTTTGAATGGAGCCATTTTACCTGAACTTAAGTCAAAAATTACTATTGATCACTTCGCACACGCCACCACCAATATTTAGATTTTAGCCAATTGTACTAACTATGATTTTAGCATGGTGATATTTTTATCATTTTAAGACTTTTTGACATGTGAGTTTTTACATGACAAAGTTATGTGAAGTGAGGTAAGCACAAGAGCAGACAAAATTTATAAGACTTTGCGCAGGAATGTGAGATTTTTTCTGTTGGATGACTTTTTGTCTATCTTTAAATTAAACATGACATCATCATCTAAAGAAGTTATATATAAAAATCCAAGGACAAGTCGGTAGACCGAGTACTTTCGTTTTAACTTTTAAGGCTGATTTATCCATCAATATATCTCTTGCATCATGTTCATAGAATTTGTTGAGAAATAAATTAGACATTAATTTTGACTCAGATTTAGTGTAAAAAAAAATTTATACTGTCATTCAATTATGTATTAACAAATCATTAAAAGAGTTATGAATTAAAATTAAATTCAATAAATTATGATGTATCATTTAAAAGAATATTATTTTATATATGTTCTAATATTGAATACATGGTATTTATGTACATAAAAATATTTAAGTTTATAAATTCATTGTAAAAAAATAACTTGTAAGGTTAAAATAAAATAAAAATTAATTTATATATTACATTTTGTTTTTATTGTAGATCGAGTAATTATATATTACACTTTGACAAAGACAACTGTCAAAAAGGATAGAGGAAATTAAAGAATTGTTGACGAACTTAATGTTTCTATGCTTTCCATTAAACATTTCCACGAACTTGAAGATTGCTCTTTACTCCACACACGTACACGCCACAATCTTCTTACTATGGGGCCAAGTATAAATACAAATTCATATCCCAGTGGCATTTTTTTCCTCGCAGTGCAGATGGAGTACGTTAGGAGCTTTACGTATTTCCCATGCAATGGTTGATATATAGGGAGGTCAACACTTAACGACATGCATGATATTCCCTGCATTTGTTGGCTAAATTTGTAATCATTCTACGGTCAACTAACATGATATTCCCAGCAATTGTTGGTTAAATTTGTAATTATCATAAGGTCAACTAACAACTAAATTATTATTACTAGTCATTTTAAAAAAATTACAGTTTAATTTGAAAATGATTTAATGTAACTTATCAAATTTTGTACATATTTACAAGAAATCTAAACACCCAACCTAGTTATACAAAAGTGACTTCCCACACTGAATATTTATTTTCCATTTCTTTTGCCTCTTTCTGGGTTCAATCCAGATAAAGTAATAGATAATATAAAAAAACAAAAAATGCTAGCTAATGTCAACCGTAGTCATTTGGGTTCTGTTTTCTGAACAACAAGAGAGAGTATTATTTCATACGATAACATAAGTAGCACCCGCAGCAAAACATCCCTAAATATTTCTATGTAAATGTTCAGAGAAATCCGTAGCACATTTCAGGGAAACATCAGCCACAGAGGATATTTACTTAAGCATTCAAATATATGACAGTTTTCTTAGCCCTTCAAACACTCTCCATCCCTTTTTGCAAATTTTTTGAACATTTCAAAATTACAAAAATTGATAGTATATATCATTGAACAATAGTGCACATTTTCAATTTCACACGCATTTTAACGCTTGACCTTGAGACTTTAGAGTTATTAGCTCTGCCATTCAAACGTCTGTGTGTGTGTATAATAGATTTAAAGCATAAATATGAAATATATTTTAAGATAGGGATATTACATCAACTGCACTCAGTTTCACTTCATTTCATAATAAGTTAATGCCACCCAAAAGATAATCTATACAGTACCAAATACACATAACATGTTGACAGCGAAACGTTTTTCAAATGAATAATGTTATCCCATATGTAACAATATTTCTCATCATTTACGCGTAGTTTCCCAGTTGCCCTAAAGAAAATGACGTCTCGTTTTTTTTTTGCCAAGAAACTGAATTTTTGTTTCCAGATAATAACTACATGATTTTCCATCTTAAATTCTTAGAAAGTTTCATGGTGACCTTCACTTTTACATGTGGCCTAAGTTACCTTGAATTACGAGGCACGTGCATGAACCCTGCATCTCTAGGTAGTCTATAAATAGCAAGCACAATATGGCCATATCGATAGGTTTCCAAGCCACATCAAAGCAAGATTGTCTCATACACAGTCCATCGATCCCAATATTTGTATTGCTCTATATCGCCATGAGTTCCCAACCCAAAAACATCTCGAACAGTCTGGGTTACAAGCAAGACCCACCTGCGAAGAACCAAGGTTCGAGCTCTAAGAAGGATGATAGGAAAATGCCAAACACTGCTCAATCTGGTCTTGCCTATACTAATAGGTCTTGAAATGGCAAAAACTGCATGCAAGGGAAAAGAAATCATTCAAACCAGGTATTCTAAATATAAATTAAAAACAAACCCCCCTAAACCACTTTCTTGTATGCTGGAAATTTTTGTAAAATAACTTTTTTAATTATTTTTTTTATATTTAGTATTTTTTATTGATTAAAATTTTGTTACTAAAACTTGAGTCATAATTTTATTTAGATTTCCACTCATTACAATGACTTAGTACAATTTGTTTCTTTCGTTTTTCCTTTTTTTTTTTTTGGTATCTATTCATCCTTTCGATTTTGCTGCAGGTTCATGTGGAAGTGGGATAATGTAGGAAGAACATTTACGGCAACAGAGATTATTGTTGTTTAAAGATTCATTCTTTTGTTTGTGAATTGTGTGCTCGTTTCCTAATTGTTTAGAGTTTACAACTTAAGGGCTAGTAAGTAGTAATTAGTAAACAGAAATATCTATATATTTATTGTTTATTTGCATGTATCTTGTGAATATGAAGGTTTATTAATAAAGTAGCGTGTTTAAATTAAATTCTCTCTGTGCTGTATATTTGTTTAGTCTCTTATAATGTTTCTCTCTTAAACTCTGACTTCTTGTTCTAATATAAAGAATCTTGACATAATTAACACCTACGTAACAAAAATAAACGAGTAAATTAAAGATTAAATGGATTTCTAGGAAAAAGAAGAAACAGATTAAATGGTCACATATTTAAACAATTCCCGCTGTGTGTGTGAATATATATATATAAAATCTTATTTAACTTATTTTATATTTTTCCAACTTTCTCCTTTTTCCAGGACGATATATATGACCCTTTGATTGTATGACTTCTTTAAGTGTTTAAGGGTGTGCTCTCTACCATAACAACTTAGGTTTGAACCTTAGGTCAACACTTTGAAAAATTAATTAATTTTTCTAAATGCTTCAGGCTGATATAGGTGTCCACTCTTGAAATCGCCTAAAGATGAACTTAGTCTTGGTTGGTGCAAAAGTTAATCTGAGGATACCCATACTATACAACTAAAAAAATTAATTATAAGTATATGATTAATTTTTTAATATGCATAAATTGCTTGACAAATTAGTTTCTAATAAAGAGTAATAAATATTATTTTATAAAATTAATAAAGTTATGTTGAGAGAAAAATATCATTCTATAGAGCTTGAATTACAAATCATACATCTCTACAGGGGAATGGTGAAATAAGACCTAAAATGGAATCACCTTTCATGTTTTTTTGTTAACAAATATAGAAATTCTGATTTTAAGGACTAAAGCGTGGAATAGATATATATATATATATATATATATATATATATATAAGCATGGAATATGTATAATATCATCATTCTTATACCATACATTCCTTGAGAAATTCTCATATCTGTTGGTGTCGCTCAAATCTGGTTCTCTTCCTCTCTCTTGTGAATTTTCTTCAACATAAATTTTCTTTTTTCTTCTTACTTTATCTGGAATTTTAATTTGGACTTCTTAGCCTTCTTTTATAATTTAAACTTTTCAAGTTATTTTACACTAAGGAATCTATATTTGGTTGGTACTTGGAGCTTCGTAATGCCCTCTTCACTCCAAATATCTATTAGTTGTGCCAGTTTCATGACTGAATAGATTGTTGAGCAAAGGAATTAATGCGTTTAGGCAACACAAAAAAAAAGTTCTTTTGTTTTTTCCCTTTTTTCTTTTTCTCTTTTTGATTTTATCGGGTGTAGAGATATTGGGCATCTATATCGGGATTTTTGTTTTACAAAAAGAGAGAAAAGATGACCGATTTTGTTAATTTCAATCGTTGAAGACATGCATGACAATATATATTGTTTCTAAAATAACGACAATTTATTAGATCTTTTCCAATGTGAAACAAAGTTCGGGGGAAAATAAATTATAATATATTAACACTACATACAATAGGGAGCAGTGACTACATTATTAATTGGATAAGCAAAACAGACAACAAACCTAACGAACAAATTACCAAATTGAATAAATAAATAAACTAGCTGGATATATTTGTCCTATTGTACTTGCTTCCATTCACCTTCAAACTTCAATAAACTTCTTCCAATATTAGTCCCACTTCCACTTTTATCTGCAAAATACAAATTAAAGACGAACACCATACCCTATAAGAAAGTACATAGAGAGTCAACCAAGTCATTTATTGATTTGGATTTGGTATAAGGGGCTTTCAGATGCTTAGAAATAAGTACCCCTGCCAAATAACAAATGGTATAAAATCATCTCCTCCTTGCAAAGATTTGTTGTACGGTGGGCAATAGAGTCCCAGAGGTTGGAGGGTTGGAGTTACAGCCCTGTGGGGGTGGCCTTGTTGTAGGGGCAAGAACCTTGTGAATGTTTATGTTTTGGGAACTCATTCTGCGGACTGGCTAGCTACTTCAAATTGGTATTGTTTTTGCGTATGCACAACACATTATAAACAATTAATGTTGATGAAACAGCAATATGGCTTGTGTGATTTTATAGGGCAGGAGCTGCCTTCAATATTCCATGAAAGGAACTTACCAAGTGATTGATTCTAATGTACATAGAAATGTCTATCATTTCTTGTCTCCCATTTCCTATTTTACAAACTCTGAAAGCCCAGGGTTTGTGAGAGACATATAGCTTGCGGCACAAGGAGATATCCGCGATGAGTCAGCACCAAGGCTCAATCGTAGCAAGTAAATGTAATTAATATGCAACTTTTGCTACGCTCCTACGTCCAACTTGTGACTTCAAATTAATATTCAAGCTTTAGTCCCTAAATGTGTGGTAAGTACCGTGAGGAAAACTCTCCTCTTGTCAAAGATTTAAACTTCGAATATGCGTCATATGGACATATAGCTAACTACCATTTTCGTCCATATATGTTGAGTTGGCTTGATTTCCCTGTGGTATTTGCACTTTGTTTCTTCTTATTTTCTCTTTTCACACTGACCTTTTTCCCACGCAAAAAGACTGGGTTATCTGTGGGACTAACATACAATGGGTCATCAAGATCCTATAGAGATAGACCGTGTGCTACAAGTAGCTTCTTCTTCTTGTACATTCTTCCCCATATATAAGTTCTTTGTAGTTTGAATTTGGATTAAATAATAAAAAATGAATAACTATAAATAATTGAGAATAGTTTCTCCTTTTGTGGCCCGTATGTAAGATGAAAAAACAATGAATAGGCTATTATAAACGAGAAATGACTTTTGCACAAGCTCATACATAACAAGTGATGTACGAAGTTTAAATAGATAATGTGGGTTTAGCGTATATTATCTCATTAAATTTAGATGTTATCATAAGTACAAATGTACACTGTGTGGGAATAACATAATTATTATGAAACAAACTAATTAATTGTTTTGTTAGTTTTATTTTTTGTGAACAATTGTTTTGTTAGTTGAAGAAAACAAAAAGGAGATTTTGTTTCTTTCTTAATTTAGAAAAAAAAAAAATTTGTTTTCTTGTGTGGTTGTTTCCTAAATCCTCCAACTACCTACACGAAAAAGTTATCTTATTTTAATTTACATGCACACGTTGCTTCGGTTTATAAATTAATCCATGCATAATTAATGCTGTACATGAACTCTGTTAGCACATCAAACAAAATTTTTTGACAATAATAATAATTAATTAAGAGGTCAAACTCTTTTAATTAATGATGTGATAATATATAATTTAGTTATAGTGTAATTTTTTTTTACATTAATAATGAATCAAAATTAAATTTTCAAATTAATGATTTAAATTTTATTAATTTCAAATTAATGTAGAATCTTTTTATATTATTATTTAATCACACATTGTTACATCACTAAAAGCATTTTCAATACATGATTGATACTGATGTAAAAATAATTTAATTAATAATAAATCAAAATTAAATTCGTAATTTAATAAGTAGAGGTAATCGAGCTAATTGAATTGTTTGTGAAATAAATTTAAGAAAAATGATAAATAGCACAAAAAGTTTTATTACAAAAAGTTTTACGAATGACACGGGATCCCATTAAAGGTTGCTAAAGTGGTAAGTAAGCTTGAACTCAGCAGTTAAAAGTGTTTCTACAATATCAGAAGTTCGAGTCTGCAAGAAAGCCTTGTGGGTAAGGGCAGTGTCAATAACCCAAACGAAAACCAAAACATAATAGACTGTGGCTACAACATCAATTAATATACATAATATATAATGTCCCACCAACTTGCGTTGGTCCGAATGGAAGGGACTTGGACTCCTTAAACATCTTGTCCCGAGTTTAATTATTGGGGCAGTGTGTATGGAGAAAACGCAATTGGGAGAAGTCTCCGCTTCACGCTCCTAACTGTACCTCATGGGATTAGTCTCTTGCCTTCCAGGCGAGGAGATACCCTAGTTTATACCAAAATAATATATCATGTCCCATACTATGGTTGTTACGTACATAAACAAGATTCATAACTTCTTTTAGTTAATATGAATTTTTTTTTATAAAGATAAGATATATGTGATTCTTTAAGGTCATGACAGGCGAATAAAATATAAATTTATATGGAAATGTTGCCTTCCTATATCATGTAAGAAATAGGAACTTTCCCTAGTAATTTCTACAAAATGAGCATTGTGAACAACTAGTCCAACATACTCACAAAATGATCATATATTGCTACCAATTGAAAGCGAAACTTTTTTTTCTTTCATTGAAGGCATGGTGGAAAGATGGATTAACTCTCCAATACGGTAGAAACGGAAAAGATTAGAATTTGGAAATGAATCTGTAAGGAAACTGTCAAAGGTTTGAATGAAGCCATTTTATAATTACCTGAACTTAACTTGAAAATTACTATTGATCACTACGCACACGCCACCACCAATATTTAGATTTTAGCCAAATGTACTAAATATGATTTTAGCAACCCACCTAAGAAGGATGATAAGAAAAAGTCAGGAAACTGCTCAATCTGGTCTTGCCTATACTAATGGTTCTTGAAATGGCAGCAACTACACTCAAGGGAAAAGCTAGAAATCATACAAACCAGGTATTATAAATATAAATTAGAAACAAACCCCCCCTAAACCACTTTGTTGTATACTGGAAAATTTTGTAAATTACAATTGTTTAATTGTTTGATATATATTTAGTATTTTTTTTATAGATTAAAAATTCGTTTCTAAAACTTGAGTCATAATTTTATTTACACTTTCACTTATTACAATCACTTAGTACAATTTGTTTCTTTTGTCTGACCATTTCTTGTGTTTTTGAATTTGTATCCATTCATCATTTTGATTTTGTTGCAGGTAATAAAATAAATCCAATCATAGCACAAATTGCACATAAAATAAAAGGCCAAGATGCTTTAACCCTAATATATGGCATGTATAAAACAATTCAATTTATAATAGAGATTAGGATTACTTGTATATGATGAAGATGATGAATCCATTTCACTTTGACAACAAACATCAAAGACAAGATCAATGTGTTCTCTGCAAAAATGAGAGAAATGGAAAGTTGTTACTCCTATTCCATAATACATTTTTTTTTTGTGTATTTCAAAATGGGGTGACTACATTGTATAATGGTCAGGAATAGGGGTCTCTCCTCTCATTATTGGTCTAGCCTAGCCATTATGGAAGGCCCAAACACATGACCTGTCATATTCCACATTAAGAGAGTGCTTAACTACAATAAGCCCAACAATTACATATTTGATCACACTTTAGGCTAAATGACAACAACAATGAATATGCTTAACAACAATCCTCAAATATTTGACATCAAATTAATCTAAGTTTTATAAGATTAACACTGCCTGTGCTAGTCCAAAATAATAATCTATATAACTTATTTAGGTTTTCACTCATTACAATCACTTAGTATAGTTTGTTTCTTTTGTTTTATCTTTTTTTATTGTATCCATCCATCATTTTGATTTTGTTGCAGGCTCATGTAGAAGTGGGATCAATGTAGGAAGAACATTTACGGTAGCAGAGATTATAGATTCATTCTTTTGTTTGTGAATTGTGTGTTCGTTTCCTAAGTGTTTAGAGTCTACAACTTAAGAGCTAGTAAGTTGTAATTAGTAAACAGCATTGTCTATATATTTAATTTATAGTTTATTTGCAAGTACCTTTTGACTTGTGAGTATGAAGTTTTATTAATAAAGTAGCGTGTTTAAATTAAATTCTCTTTGTGAAATATATTTGTTCAGTCTCTTTTAATTCTTCTCTCTAAAACTCTGTCTTCTTGTTCTAATATAAAGAATCTTGACATAATTACACCTACGTAACAAAAACAAACGAGTAAATTAAAGATTAAATGGTCACATATATAAACAAATCCCAGTGTAATTTTTTTCTATTAATTAATTAATCTCTAGATTCAAGTTCACAACTTGATAATAAATATAATTAGTTGCTTAATATAAAAAAAATCGTTATTTTTCTTATTTTCCTTATTTTATCATTTTATAAAATTAACAAAGTTATGTTGAGAAAAAAAAACATCGTTCTATAAAAGCATGAATTACAATTCTTAAGATATCTCTAGGAGGGAATGGTAAATAAGACCTAAATTGGAATCACCCCTCCATGTGTTTTTTTGTTAACAAATATAAAAAGTCCATTTTATGGAATAAGGCATGGAATATATATAACTTCATCATTCTTATACCATACATTCATTTAGAATTTCTCATATCTGTTGGTGTCGATCAAATCTGGTTCTCTTCGTCTCTCTTGTGAATTTTCTTCAACATAAATTTTCTTTTTCTTCTTCATTATCCGGAATTCTGGACTTTTTAACCTTCTTTTATAATTTAAACCTTTCTAATTATTTTTCACTAAGGCTATCTATTTGGTTGGAACTAGAATCGCTTCAATTCGTAATTCCCTCTGCACTCCAAATCTCCAATAGTTGTGCCAGCGCCATGAATGAATAGACTGCTGAGCAAAGGAATGAGCTTAACTAAAGAATCTGTCTTTTTTCTTTTTTTTGCCTTTTCTTTTTCTCTTTGCGATTTTATCGGGTGTGTAGAATACTAGGTTTTTGCTCGTCATTTATAAATATGGCACAGAGACATGGAAAATCAATGATAATATGAGTGTTTTCTCTTCATAACTAAAAGAAACAAGAGTGAATATGAATTTGATTAATAGAATATATCATTTTATCACTGGCCCAGTTATTACAACTTGCAAGATAAAACAAAAAAAGTACAGCCAAGTGATTCACAAAGCTGCTTCCAAAAAAACATGCTTTGGTTCCCCCTTTAGCCAATATCGGCTAATTAATTCCAATAACGTTCCCAGCTGCAGTTTCACAACATAAACCTGCAAGAGAATGAAAGTGAATAAGCAAACTTCAACAGTTATTTAAACTTATTAGAAGGGTTTGTAGAAAATACTAGAAATAGCTGGTAAATGGCCTTGAAAATATCTTATACATTGTATATAAAGTTCTTCTTGTTCTTTCTGCTTTAGGATTAAAAAAAATAAGGTTATCCGGAGGATCAGTATCTAGTATACAATGAAGACAATGTGTCAAAAAAGAGTTAACTATATAGAGTGCACAACTTATGCAGAAAATATAAAATTGCTGACAATAAATAAAGAACTAAACAACCAAAACATAAAAAGGGAAAAAAAGAAAAAAAATATATTTAAATTAGTAGTTGCCTTCGATATTACTGATATTGGTAAAATTGATCCCTGGCAACGACGCCAAAAACTTGACAGGACTACGACAAGTGTACCGGATCGTTGTAAGTAATCAAATAGGTGAGAATATCAGATATTGTTATCAGGGATCAATGACCAAGTACCAATTCACGAAAATTGCTACTATTCAAATTAATATTTGGATGAAAGGGAGCTCAATTGTGAACAACTAAGTATTCAAGAGATGAAAACCAAAGACAAATTTTTTTTTGTATTTTTAACTTTGACAAACTAACAAACACTTTGAATGCAAAAAGGAAAGAAATTCAATTATATAAAAGAGTTGGGATCAAGTTTCATTTGATTTCATTTGCTGCATTTTAATTGGGGTTAAAATAAGTTTTTGTTTCTATTTTGTTACCGGATTCATCTAAATATCAAAGTCCTAATTCCTTAGGCACATAAGCCTTAAATCCTAGTTAAAATCCCTAATTCCTTAGGTGATTCTAAAATGGGAAAAGAGTTAAGATTAAGAATCCAACGAGATAACAAGCATTCATCGACTATTCCTAGCGCAATGAATCACAAGGGTTCACAATCTCCAACAAAATTCATACATCAAAATTTCATCAAATGCATAAACCTAAAAATCATTCCAAGGATGATCAAACCCTAGAACGCTTTAAGAACAAAAATTGTAAACTCAAAATAGAAGCATTCATTTATAATAATTGAATCTCAAGTCAAATACAAGCAAGATCGTTCAAAATTCACTCAATCCCAACAAGGGAAAGTTTAGCTAGACATAGAAACAAATGCAAAAACTAAGACAATAGGGAAGAAGAAGGAAACCTCCATGAAGAAAAATGAAGAATATCTAAGCTTCCATCTTTCTCCCCTTTAGGTTTCCCCCAAGAGTTCCAAATTAGGGTAAAAAGAAATCTCCTCCTGCTCCTAGGTCTCTCTTTTTTTTTCCTCACTCTCCCGAATAAGAAAGCAAAACATTAAAAACCTGTTTTGTTCATAGAAGACATTGCCCCGCGGCCCAGAGTTGGCCGCCAAAGCGAAAATTCACTAACACGTTCTATGCTCCCAACGCCCAGCGACCATTCGGGCTGCCCAACGACCTGCTGACAGAACATCCTCTTTTTTGGTCACATTTCTTGTGGCTTTGAGTCTCATTCATGCTTTTTTAATCCCTGTAACTAAAATATCATTAATAAGGTTCAAAATACTTAGAATTAAGACCAAACTCAAGCCAATTTATCAAAAAAATCGATTTGCATCGACAATCACACATTCAAACTTTTTTTAGGCCAAATAATGTTAAAAGCTAGATTAAATAGCATAATCTGCCCAAAAAACATAAGAAAAAAATAATCTAGAGGATTATCACATGTTGATACGGAACATACTAAGTAATTGATGTTGATTTATAGGGACGTTCCTTTCCTATAATTTTCTGAAGATTTTTCGGCTTACAAAGCCCAGCGTGAGAGGTGAAAAGTGAGACGTCACTTAAGCAGCGAGTAGAGATCAAGGGAACCCACCAAGAGTGTTATGGGTTCGCAGCTTTGCTTTTGGTGTGACTGAGAAAACCCATGAAGTTTGAAACTTCGATTGAAGAAATTGACGTGCATGTGTTACTATGCTCCGTCGTTTTCCTTGAACGTGACAGGAATATTACCATCCACCTGTGCGATCAAGTTGAAAATATTTTAATTTTAATTCATTAAAATATTTAACAAATACTGACCAAAAATCAAATTTTATTTAGAGTAATGATATTTGTGAAACTTGTATTTACACATTATTCACATACTTTCATATAAGTTATTGAATAACACATTAGGCTCACTAACTTTTTTTTAATGATCCTAATTATACATACACTTCACGTAGTTTGTGCAAATATATTTTTCCTTTCCTTTATTCTTCAAAAAATTTAAATATATATTTTTGAATAATTACTGATTTAGCCCACTATTTATTTAAGATGAATTTTATAATACATCCTTAAAAATAACAAAAAGTTGACATAAAAGTTAAAAAGAAAAAGTGAGTGTTACTATTTCAGTGATGAGACGAGCCAGCAGAAAATAAAGCTATAACCTTATAAACTACATTTATGAAGACATATGATCATATAATAAAAGTTAAATTATCGATTTGCTACTTATAATTTCACTTTAAATTTAATTTAGTTCATATAATTTAATTATGTTTAATTTACAAATATCTTTTGTGATAACGGATTGTTTTTTGGTACAGGTACACGGTAGCTTGTACACCGTCTAGCTGAAAAACTCAACCTCGTCAAATTATTACAGGAGGCAAACCGAAATCTGTAATAAAACATTTTCTTAGTTCCATTATGGAAAATGTAGCAGTAATTTAATATGGTTTCCTTATATGTGAAGAAAATCCATCTTTGAAGTTTGAATTCATACCCAATTAATACGTTAACACATTTGGCCCAAGGCTGCAACCTGTGCGTAATTATATTCAACTCACCCTTCAAAGTTCAAACACACTTTCGCTCAAATTATATTAAAATTATTGTGAAAATTACCCAAAATTTCTTTCCTGTTTATTAAGTTCCACTGACATCTATTATGCTAGAGAAAAATTAAAATTTTTATATTATATTAAATATAAAATGAAAATAATACGTGAGATATTTCTTTTCCGTTTATTGAGATGTGAAACTTACATCATAAATAATATTAGGATAAAACTACTAATACAGAAGTGATTTCCGGTTCAGAATTTTAATATTTTGTCCATTTTTCTTATCTTCCCACACATGCAAAGACAATGGATATTTCTCTTCCGTTTATTTTTCGTCTTTTTGGGATCAATCCAAATAACTTAATAGATAATACACATGGGACATTTAATTGAGCATTCAAATCTATGAGTCTTCTTAGGATAATTTAAACAGTCATCCGTTTACACTTAACGTGTTGATCGATGGCTGCGAAACGTTCATCGTATGAATAAATGATCCCATATGTAACAATCTCTCCCATCTTTTACATGTAATTTCCTGTTGCCCTAAAGAAAATGAATTCCTATTTCTTTTATGTTTGGCGAATAACTGAATTCTCGTTTCCTGATCATAAATACATGCTTTTCAATGTTAAATTCCTAGAAAGCTTCATGGGTGACACGTAGTTCTACATATGTACGTTGCCTAAGTTACCTTGAATTACGAGGCACGTCCCTTGAATTCATGGCCCCTGCATCTCTAGGTTTATAAAAAGCATAGCAAGCACACTATGGCCATCATCCTTAGGTTTCCAAGATACATCAAAACAAGATTGTCTAACACATTGTCTATCAATCCCAATATTTGTATTCCTCTATCTACCAGCATGAGTTCCAAACCCCAAGACATCTCCAAAAGCATAGGCTACAAGGAGCCGCCATCTGCATCCAACAAAGGTTCGAGCTCTAAAAAGGATGATAAGAAAGAGCTAGTAACAGTTCAAACCACTCTTGCCTATCGTAATGGTTGAAATCGCAACAACTGCGAGGTAAAAGAAATTATTCAAACCAGGTATTATAAATTAGAAACATACCCCCATAACCACTTTCTTAATTGTGCTGGAAAATTTTGTGAATAAAATTCTGTTAACTTTTCTATATGTTTAATAGTTTTCTTTTTAATATAGATTAAAAAGTTATTACTGTTTTAAAAAAAAGTTTACTAAAATTTGAATCATAGCTTTATTTAAATTCTCATTCACCAATTACTTCTTTCGTTTTATATACTTTTTTCTTCTTTTGTGTCGTGGTCTTTGTATTCCATTCATCAGTTTGATTTTGTTGCAGGTTCATGTGGAAGTGGGATCAATGTAGGAACAACATTTACGGCAGCAGAGATTATTGTTGGTCAAAGAATATTCATTATTTGTTTATGAGTTGATGTTCGTTCTTAAGTGTTTATAGTTTACAACTTTTAAGAGCTAGTTAGTAGTAATTAATAGGATTTAAATATTCTGTCCCCTTACTCTATAGATTTATAGTAAACGGTAATCTCTTTAAATTGATATTTTATTTGTAAGTGCCTTGTGAATATGAAAGGATATTGACAAGTAGTTTGTTACTTTCTTTGTAAGTGTCTGTGCTTATATGAAAAGGTTTATTAATAAAGTATTAGTGTTATAAATTAATTCTCTCTGTGAAATATATTTGTTAAGTCTCTTTTAATATTTTCTCTTGTTGTTCCAATATAAAGAATCTTGACATATATAACACCTACCTGACAAAAAATAAATGAGTAAATAAAATATTAAATGATTTTTTTGAAAAATAAAATATTAAATGGTCACAAAAATGGTCCAGTGTAAGTGTTTTTTTATCTTAGGAATTGAGTACTTTTGTTGCTCACATTTTTTCACCTTTCTCTTTTCTTGAGGGGGAGAGGCCTTTAATTCTATCGCTTCTTCAGTATATCAAATCTACATTTTATGATACAAAATGAGAGAGAAAAGGAAAATAAATAACTAAATCTTATTCCATATATTGATTCTGTGAAATAAAGGCTGCGGGAATTGAATCATCATTTCCTACGTTTTTTTTTAATCAATAATCTCCATTCCATGAACTAAAATTACATATCACTCAAATTTGGACCTAAACACGGCTCTGATTCATGTATACCATCAACGGTTAAGGAAGTTGACGTGTTGTTATGCTGATATTTTTCATTTTTGGTTCAAACATTTCCCCTCCGCAAAACCAAAACCAAAACCAAAACCCGAGGCATGCAATTCCACTTAAATTATTTTAGCCAGTAATACAAATTCATAGATTTGTTCAGGTAAACTAATATATGATTTTTGTGAAATTTATGAAATTAGTCAAATGCTACAAAATGTAATAAAAAATTTTTATCTGCCACTTCAATGATTTTCTTTATTATATGAAATTGAATTTTCTTGAATCTTTTAAGTTTTGTTCACTTTGAAAAAGTAACCGATGCTTGATATTAGATTATCAGATAATGTGGTTTTCAGAATAAGATTGAATCTCTTTATAAAGAAAAGAGATCTCGTTCATCAGTTTCTAAACGTGTTAAGTCAACTCATGGTTTAGGATTTTCATAAAAGAACATATATGATATCAACGTTTATCTAAAGTTTAGAAAGATGTTTGTTCAAAGAAAAATTAAGCCCAGAATTCATTTCTTAACGAATGTTAGATTATTGTAATTGGTAATTCAATGTAAATAAACGAAAAGGAAAGGATATATGAACACCGTAAAAGACAACACACATTGAAAATTTTATTTTCACTTTAAACTGACATGAACTTGCATATATATATATAAGGTTGCAAAGATAATTTCAGTGATTAAGAGAAAAGTTAAAAGTTTCACAAAGTTGCTTCCAAACAAAGAGTGACTGCTATATTAAACCCAAATTATGGAACATATATGCTGATATATATGGAACTTACTAAGTAATTGGTGGCGATTTACAGATACATTTCTTTCCTAAATTCTTATTATTTTCGGCTTACAAAAATGATGAGGTGATAGTGAGAGGTTGCTTAAGCAACAAGTAGAGATAATGGGTCCGCATGCACCATGGGTTTGAAGCTTGGCTTCTGGTATGGATGAGAAAAACCCATCAAGTTTGATACTTCGACTAAAGAAATTAATGTGCAGGTGTGTCACGATTACCATCCACGCTGTGCTAAACAGTGTCGTTTTCTTAACCATTTGTTGCCACCTTTGCCCTCTGGAATATTTGTCCTTTTAAATACTTAGAAAAATCTAAGGAACATATATATAATTTTTGTTTGTGTGCACGATATATGAAGAAAATTTTTATTTTTAGTATAGATCAAAATTGTCTACTAATATATTTTGCAGAGACACTAAAGATACTGTACTTAAATTTTGTCATACTATACTTGGTATGTTAGTCCCGCATATGGCTTAGTTTTGCGTGTACAAAAGTTTTGTGAAAGGAGAAATAGAAAATAAGAAGAAATAATGTGCAAATCCCACAGGCACCCACCAAGGGCTAAAACTGGTAGATAGCTATGTCCATGACGCTTATTGAAAGTTCAAATCTTTGACAAGGAGAGTTTTCCTCACGTTACTTACTACACATTAGGGATTAAAGCTTGGATATTAATTTGAAGTCACAAGTTGGATGAAGGCGTGTGGCAAAAAATGAATATTTTTTAGATGCCACGGTTGTTGAATGGGTCTTGGCACTCACCGCGGATATCTCCTTGTGCCGCAAGCTATACATGTCGCACAAACCCTGGGCTTTCAAAGTTTGTAAAATAGGAAATGAGAAACAAGAAATAAAGGATAGAAATTTCTATCTACATTACCATCATTCACTTGGTAAGTTCCTTTCATGGAATATTGAAGGCAGCTCTTACCCTATAAATGTTAGAAATTCAAGTCTAAGTGAGGAAGTCACACATTGGATAGAAATATACTAAGTGAGGACCATATAAGTTAAAAGACTTATAGACTTAATGTCTTAAGATTTTTAGTTAATATGTGAAGTCAGACTTGCTATTGTAATTCTTCCCTAAGCTCATTAATGAAAATCTCCCAGGCTCCCCTTGGCAATAAATACACTCAAGTCATATTGCTATGTTTCGTCAGCATTGTTTATAACAAGGGTTATCCATACACAAAACCAATATCAATTTGAAGCAGCTAGACCAGCCCGCACAATGAGTTCCCAAAACATAAACATTCACAAGGTTCTTTGCCCTACACCAAGGCCACCCCCTAAAGGCAGTAACTTCAACCCTCCAACCTCTGGGACTCAATTGCCCACTATACAACGGATATTTTCAAGGAGGGGATGATTTCATACCGGCCATTTGTTATTTGAGAGGTACTTATTTCTAATCATCGCGCGTATGAAACCCCTTTATACCTAATCCAAATCAATAAAGATAACTTTGTTGCTTCTATATACTTTCTTATAGGGTATTGTTTTCCCCTTTATATTTTGCAGATTGATGTAGAAATGGGACTAATATTGGAATTAGAAGGTTTATTGACAGTAAACGATATCAAGAAAATTTTTCCTAAAAACTTAAATTATTAGATGAAGGTTCATTGATAACTTTCTCTAATAAATGGAAGCAAGTACAATAGGACGAATATATCCAGCAAGTTGATTTATTTATTCAATTTGTTAAATAAATTCGTTTTGTGTTTAGGTTTACTGTGCTTTTGCTTCTCCAATTAATAATGGAGTCACTACTCCCTATTCTATATGTATGGAGTATTAATTTATTAATTTTTTTACAAATTTTCTTCTCCTGTACTTTGTTTCTCATTCGTAAACTTTGGAAAAGATCTAATAAACTGTCGTTATTTTAGAATCTATATATTGTCATGACTCATGCATGTCTTCAAAGATTGAAATTACAAAAATTGTTCATAGCGGGGCCTAATAGACGTACAGCAGCATCTGTCACTGACTTTACCTCCTCCAGCAGGTCGTATTCGTAAGATTAAGATAACAATCATTTCGATTTGTAACAGCCCTTCGGTAAGTATATCAAATTGTTCAAGTAATAAAATGATAAGTTAATTATTTTTTTTTACAGGAATTAAACCTATCAATCACCAATTTACTATAATTAACTCTATTTAAACTAACGTTTTTTTTAATTGAAAGGGGCTCTACACTACAAAATAATAACGTAATATGAAATAAAAGAAAGCAAACAAAAGAAAAGATTTAATGCAACTGATTAAATTGAAGGAATAAAGCAATTAGATAAAAATATTAGGGATGTGATTTCGCTTAACTTATCCAACAGTTATATGAATTCTCAATTACCTTGACTCTACAACTATGGTCTAAAGGTTGAGTTTCCTAAAGTTAATTAAATCTCAATTCCTTAGATATTCAATTCTCCTTAAACTAATTAGAATTAATTAATTCCTTAACTTAATTCAAATTGTAAAGAGTTTTACCTTTGTACCTAAATTCAAAGACTCCACACAATCCTTAAGGCTTATTCCTAAACCCTCAAAGACTATGCCATTTATTCCCATGAGCTAGAACATAGAAGAAATTTTCAATTCCTAATGTGAACCCTAAATCAAAATATGAGAGGTCAATTCATAAATTGTATGAAAACAAGAATAAACACTTAAACCATATAATCAAGTCAAGAATCACAAGAAATTCATAAACCCATCATCTAAGTCAAGTTACATCAAACCCCTAACCTAGGAAATTTAGCTACTCATGATACAAGAGTAAGAAAAGCAAAGGGAAGATATGAACTCCATGAAGAATCCACAAGATTGATGATGAAATCTTCTGATCTCCCATTCTTTCCCTTGATTCTTCTCCTAAGGTTGCTCAACAATGTTTAGCTGTCCTCCTCTTGCAAAAAAGACTCTTTTCTTTTCTTTCTCTTTTTAAAGTGCAGAAACTCAAATCAGTAAGTGATCCAGTGCTAACTCTTGGGAGCTCGAACGTGCAGATGATAGAAAAAATGCATCAAATGCTGACTGTGGGGGCTTAAATGTTGGTTGGTGGGCACTTGAGCGCTCCAAGCGCTTAAATGTTGGCCAGTGGAGGCTTAAATGGTCAGCAGATAGAATTAAAGTGACAGTCTAGCACATGAACACTCAAGTGTTAATCTTTGGGCGCTTAAGTGCTAGAATAATGAAGCATATATGACTTTAATTATCCTTCTATGAGTACCTAAAAGAAAGGAAAGAATATTTGATGAAAAATCATAATATCAAAAGCTAGAAACAACGCAAAACTAAACTAAAGGTATTTAATCAACTAAACACACAAACATACTCTAATTACGCGATTTTAGATGAGAAAAGTTAAATCTAAAGTTAAATTCAAACAATTCACTCATAAAGAACATTATAATTATCACCAATATCAATTTGCATAATCCAACGTCTGCTACCCAACAACTACATGGTGATTGCACGATTGATCAGTTCACGATGATTCTAGTCAACTGTTTTATATAAAGCATAATTTTTAAGATATTTTAAAAAAATTATTACGTTACATTTGTTAAAATTAATTGTGATATTATTTGTAAAGGTTTAAAAAAATTATTAAATCTCATTTGTTCCCTGTAAATATTATTCCGGTGTCTTTCCATGAATTATTTCCAGATATATAACTATCAAACTTGATATGTTAAGACAGAAGACCACATTTAATTTTACCAAAAGAAAAAGAAAATAAAATAAAACAGAAGGGCACAATCTCTTCTACCCAGAGGAGACCTGCAATTTATTCTTAGATGAGTAAACACCAACCCTCTGGTGGAGTTAAAATGAAACGGCAGAATCCACCCAAAAAATAAATGAAACGACAGAAATCACTTTCATGTAAGAAATAGGAACTTTCCCTTGTAATGAGAAGATAAATGTGAACAAGATTCTTAACTTTTTTAATTAAATATGTCTATGAAACATTTTTCGTAATTAATGAGAAGATATATGCGATTCTAGCTTTAAGGTCATGACAGGCGAATAAAATATAAATTAATATAGAAACGTTGCCTTAATATTTCATGTAAGAAATAGGAACTTTCCCTTGTAATTTTTCGCAAAATGAGCATTGTGAACAACTAGTCCAACATACCCACAAAATAATTCATAATGTATTTCTTTTAGAAAAATCTCTAATTTTCTTTCTAAATGCTACTAAGATTTGCTGCTGAATTTTTTGAAAACCATGCCAGGACAACTAAATGTTGATTAGTTTTGGCCTTTCTAATGGGCGATTTAGTTTATATTTAGAGAACATAATTCATTACTTGATGACTACTGTTGGGTCGTTGCTGATAGTTAATAACTCAATGTAAATGGAAAAATTATGAAAATATAATAAAGAAATGAATTGCAAATAGACAAACTAGATAAATAAAGCCAATACACATATATTACATTGAGAACTTTATTTTGAAACTGCCGAAGAACTGGATTGGAAACTAACTCTGAATGTCATTATCAGTGAGATAATTTACAACAATATGATTATTACAAAAAAATTTTGGCAAGTGTATCAAATCGTGCAAGTAATAAAGTATCAGTGAGTCATCGTTCCCAAAGAAGACTAAGTATAATTACCAACAAATACAATATTATCACTATCTAGGCATAAAATTTGAAAGGAAGGGAGCTCAAACAATCAAATAACAAAACTAGAATTAAAATGAACTAAAAATAAATGAACAAGTTCTTTTTGTTATTTTATCAAACACTTAGCAAGCATAAATGGAATTTACTTAAAAAATGATGAGATGTTGAGGTTAGGTTCACTAATCTTCATAAATGGAATTTACTTAAAAAATGATGAGATGTTGAGGTTAGGTTCACTAATCTTCCCTCAAAATGCAACAAAATGATACTTAACATAGTTCCATACTTCAATTATGACAATCAATCCTCTAAATTACTCAAATCCTAATTCCTTAGGTGAAATGAGCCTAAATTCCCTAATTACTCCCTAATTCCTTAGGTGAAATGATTAGTGAATCTGCATTATGAACAAGGATTCCAAGATTACTACTAAATCAAGATCTATTCCTAGATTCAAGATTTAATAAGTGATTAATTTCATATCTAGAGTTAATATCAATTTTCCAATTATCTACCAACTTAAGTATCAAATTATGGATGATCAAGCCACAAAAAGCATTAAGCAAAGAAACTAATCACTCATAATGAAGTAGGAACTATATTAAATGATAAAATCAATTACATGAGAGTTCAGAATTAGCTACATCTAACATCAACAAAGAAGATTTAGCTACTCATAGTAAGAGAATTAACAAAAAGGAAATAATTAACAAAGATAGATGAGTGGAGAGGCATTGGATCTTCAAGATTTGTCCCAAAGAGCTTGAACTTCCAATAGTCCAAGAGATGTACTTTAAATATTGAAAAGTGATCAAAGATATATGAATTTGGGTGAAATCTCCTATTTATAAGTAAGTTCAGCGCTCAACATAGATTTGCCAACGCTCAGCGCAACTTTCCAGCGACTTCAAGAAATTTGGGCACTAAGCTTTGGCAAGTCAGAAGCAAACAATAGTTTTGGGCGCTGAGCTTGGATTCCTAGCGCTGAGTTTTGGCAACTCAGAATGTGAGTGCTGAGCTCTAGCTTTCTAGTGTGAGCTTTGGCAACTCAAAGGCAAATGGAATTTTGAACGCTGAGCTTGGATTCCTAAAGCTGAGCGCTGGGACCTTTTTTCCTACACATTTTTACAACTCTTAAAAGTATTTATTCACAAACAATACTAAAGAACCTAGACTCTATTTAACAAGATAATGTAACACTTCTAAACAAAATTTTTTTTAATTCCAAGCACTTATTTACAACTTGACTACAATTTAGCTCCATAAATCTATATGTGCTGTAGATTTATCAATTCACAAACATAACAACAAATTAAATTACCTAAACATAAAAATGAACAAATCAAATAAATAAAAAGAAAAGTATTCTAAAGCATGAATATTTTTTTTCCCTATGCAACATGCTTCCATTCACTTTTAGCAGAAATTTCTTAATTCCAACATACAACACATTGCCATACAAATCTGCTTGAAAACAAAACAGTTAAGTAAAATACAAAAATTAAGAAAAGACACTATGTACACCTCTTGAGAAAGTAAATTCTCCTTATGGATTTGTTCTAAGTGTCGCAATAGTCCCTGAGGGGAAACTGCCACGAAATTAGGCAACCTCACAAAAAGGCTTAAAGTAAAATAAATGAAATTGTTTGAGAGTCGCCACTAATCAATTTTTTCTTTAAGAGATGGAATGGTGCTATTGGACACCTCAAAAAGGAGTCTGCGTATCAGAGTTTGAATTTGGGGGTTGATTTCGAATAGGAAAGGTATTAGCACCCTACACTGTTCGTTCTGAAAATGGTTACCCATTTAATCTAAAGTTATCTGCTAAGTTACTTAAGTTGGTTGTTTATTATTTGAAACAAAATATTCTTATTTTTGTTATTTTTTATGTCTCATTTTATCGGACATTTATCAAAGAGTGATAAATAACCAAGACAGAAAATGAGTGACTTAATAGCCATTATTGAGGAACAAATCGTAAGCTCACAATTTAACAAGAAGGAAAACGGTGAATTAGAAATTTGAATTTTCAAGAAGATATTTTGACAAGTAAAATGTTTTTTGAAAATAAATTTCACAAATGGAAAGTCAAGATGGAGGATTTAAAGAAAAAGATTTTCGTAAAAGGATCTTTGAAATTTTAATTCACTATGCTCACCAAGTACGGGCTATATGAATTTATTCACAATTCATTTTGCATTATTTAATTTCAATATTTTAAATTTGTTTATTTATTTGGGAATCAGACCCCGCCAGCGCTACTGGGAAAATGCGATATAAATACCTCGAGAATACCGGAAAGAGTTTAGTTGATCTGACTTCCAATTCTCTCCCAATTAGTCATCGGCCGGTTTTAATGTTGAGACGTTAAATACGAATTATAACACGTGTATGATAATACATTGGCAATAGGAAAAGGTAATTTGAATGAGTAAGACAATCATTTTTACTGTTAAAGATCACCTCGATTTAATAAAATGCATCAAATTAATGATGAAACAATATTTTTATTGAATGTCAATTATGACTTCGCTAGCGCTCCCAGCAAAATCATAATGTTTCTCCTCACCTCAGGGAAATCAAAACGTCATTGTCATTGCAACTAATTCTAGTTATCCCATCGTTGGAATCTTGTATCATATATTAATAATCATGTTAAAGGATGATAACATTAAAGTAAACAAATTCATTATGGAATAAGATTGTATGTTAAAGATTATTTATAGCCCCGCCTGCACTCTGACAAAACTATAAAATTTCTTTTCACCTCAAGGAGATCAAAATGTTACTGCCATCGCAGTTAATTTTGATTATCAAATCCTTGAAATCTTATAACATAGATGAATTGATTATTTTTATTATTATTTGTAGCAAGTGTGATTCAAATAAGTGGAGAATACCAAGGAATGAAAGTATCAGAAACAAACCACAACATCAATTCCACAAAGGGAAAGATTGTGAAATGCTTATTCATGTTGTGATAATCTTGGCCAACTGATAAACTATCATTTTATATACTTAAATGCTAGGAATTTGAGTTTGATTTGGTATTTATTTGAAGATTTTATAAGGAAAACTTACCCAATTTCCTTTGAATATTGCAGGTTGAAGATTTATAAGAATCAAGCTTTAAAGTGTTAAAATGGAAGCAATCTTGAGAAAGATACAAAGATATCAACAACCTAATTATGAATGATTTTTCCAGGATTCTATGAAGATATCATCAACATAATTATGAAAGATTTTGGCAAGATCCTACAAAGATATCATCAATCCAGTTGTCGAAGTTTCCTATTTTTATATTCTTGGAAGATTTTCCCTCTTATCTCACATTAATTAAGAATACTCAAAGTGGGAAAGCAATCTACTTTCCCTGTTATCCAAGAATTGCACATTAAATGAATTTGTGCATAATTAGGAAACCCTAGAAGAAAAGATTGTAGAGTTGTTGGGCCACTAAAATATTATAAAGGAGGAGTGGCAGCGGAAGGAAAAAAATCTGGCATTCAGAGAAAGAAAGTAGCTATAGCCCTTTGCTTGATTAGAGAGTTGTAGCGGAGCTTTGGAGTTTTTGAAGCTATCAAGTGAAGGACCGTCTCCCCAATTGTTCGTGAAGGACTTGTTTCACCGCAAGGGGGTTTCCGGGTTTTAGTTTTTCTATTGTTCTTTTATGGATTTGAATTTGGTTTTAGTTTATGCTTTGTTTTCTTTGACTATGCCTAGCTAAATCCATAACTAGGGTTATGGTGGATCTTATGTTCAAATTCTTATAATGTTTTCCTAATTCTAAATAATTTTGTGTTTCCCCAATTGATTGGATTTTTCCTAGTGCTTTGTTTTCCAATAAGGTTTGCGCACCCTTTAAAAAGTTAATTGATTGACTGGCGACCGTACCACAATTAGTTAACGGAACTCTAGGATTAATCGGATTTGGGGTTGTGTGGACTAAACTCAATCCTTTGTTTTCAATCAGTTAGTTAATTAACAAATCTGCTGGTTCTTTATGCTTTTCTTGACTGTTTGCCTTGCATGACCATTGGGGGTTTCAGATTGAGAAAAAGAATATTAATATTGCATGACCATTGGGTATTAATAGCATTAGAGCAGGTGATTGGCAATCAACCGGAACACATATTATTGAGGAATTGGGTAATTTTATGAGTTTTGACATAAGTGAAACCAGACACCCTAGGCTTTCCATAATTGAATCTTTGCTTGATAATCTTTGATTTCCTCACTTTCTCCTAATTGCTTGGTATTTTCTCATTTCTCATTCAAATTGCATTGTCTAAATAACATAACGAATTAATTAACTTAGTAATTGCCAACAATCCTTGTGGGTTCGATACTTGGAGTCCCAAATACTCCTTTATTACTTGTGCGATAGGGTGCACTTGCCCTTAAGTGCGATTTTAGCGTAACAAGTTTTTGGCGCCATTGCCGGGGATTGTTTTTGGTGATATTAGGAAAATTAATTCCTAGTTAATTTAGACGCCAATTTTTATTTTGTTTTGTTTTATTTTATTTTTGTATGCTAACGCACTCCCAGAATCCTGTTTTGCAGTTTGACCCTGAATTTGATAGAACTCTTCACAGGATTAGAAGACAAAGAAAAACCATGTCTGAAGAAGACCAGAGGACTATGCTGGACTTTACTCGGCCTACGGCCACAAATCTAACAGGGAGTATTACTAGGCCTACTGTAGAGGCTAATAACTTTGAGATTAAACCATCCTTGATCTCCATGTTGCAATCTTCCATTCAGTTTAGCGGGTCACCTAGTGATGACCCCCACTTGCATTTAAATGAATTTTTAGAGATTTGCGACACTATAAAATATAATGGGGTCTCTAATGATGCCATTAGGTTGCGCCTATTCCTTTTTTCATTGCGCGACAAGGCCAAACTATGGCTAAGGTCTCTGCCCTCTGGATCCATTACTACCTGGGATCAACTTTCAATTAAATTTTTAGATAAATATTTTCCACCTGCAAAGTCTGCTAAATTGCGTAATGACATATCTACTTTTGTGCAGGTGGAGATGGAATCTCTATATGAAGCATGGGAACGATTCCAGGAATTGCTGAAAAAGTGTCCTCATCATGGCTTTCCGGTGTGGCAATTGGTTCAATCCTTTTATGATGGGTTATCTTCTTCTAATAAGGCCATGATTGATGCGGCAGCAGGGGGTAGTATTTGGCGCAAGCGGCCACAAGAAGCCTATGAGTTGATAGAGCAAATGACTTCTAGTTATCAGTGGAAATCTGGTGACAGACATGTGGTCAAGAGACAACCTGGGGTATATCAGGTGGAGTCAAATGCAGCATTGGATCTCAAATTGGATGTCATTACAAAGAAATTGGAAACACTGATGCAGGCACAATCACAATTCACACCTGTCTCTCCATCTCTTTGTGATCTTTGCGGCATGGCGGGGCATGAAAGCAAGAATTGTCAGGTGGGTAATCGCTTTGGTAAGTTCCTTTCACTACTCCCTATTTGCATGGATTATTAATGTATTAATTGTTTTATAAAAGAAATTTCTCCCGTACTTTGTTTCTCATTCGTAAACATTGGAAAAGATCAAAGAAATTGTCGTTATTTTAGAATCTATATATTGTCATGACTCATGCATGTCTTCAACGATTGAAATTAACAAAATTGTTCATAGCGGGGCCTAATATATAGACGTACAGCAGCAGCTGTCACTGACTTTACCTCCTCCAGAACGTCGTATTAGTAGGATTAAGAAAACAACCATTTTGATTTGGATAATCCAACGTCTGCCACCCAACAGTTACATGGTGATTGCACGATAGATCAGTTCACGATGATTATAGTCAACTGTTTAGGTATTATATAAAGCATAATTTTTAAGATATTTTAAAAAATTATTAAGTTACATTTGTTAAAATTAATTGTGATATTATTTGTAAAGGTTTAAAAATTTATTAAATCTCATTTGCTCCCTGTAAAAATTATTCCAGTGTCTTTCCATGAATTATTTCCAGATATATAGCTATCAGACTTGATATGATAAGACATAAGACCACATTTAATTTTACCAAAGGAAAAATAAAATAAAATAAAACAGAAGAACACAATCTCTTCTACCCAGAGGAGGCCTGCAATTTATTCTTAGATGAGTAAACACCAACCCTCTGGTGGAGTTAAAACGAAACGACAGAATCCACCAAAAATAAAAATAAAATTGGAACGACAGAAATCACTTTCATGTATGAATTAGGAACTTTCCCTTGTAATGAGAAGGTAAATGTGAACAAGATTCATAAATTTTTTTTAATTAAATCTGTTTATGAAACATTTTTCGTAATGAATGAGAAGATATATGTGATTCTTTAAGGTGACAGGCGAATAAAATATAAATTAATATAGAAACGTTGCCTTAATATTTCATGCAAGAAATAGGAACTTTCCCTTGTAATTTTTTGCAAAATGAGCATTGTGAACAACTAGTCCAACATACCCACAAAATAATTCATAATGTATTTCTTTTAGAAAAATCTCTATTTTTCTTTCTAAATGCTACTAAGATTTGCTGCTGAGTTTTTTGAAAACCATGCCAGGACAAATAAATGTTGATTAGTTTTGGCCTTTTTAAAGGGCAATTTAATTTATAGATAGAGCACAGAATTCATTACTTGATGACTACTGTTGGGTCGTTGCTGATAGTTAATAACCCAATGTAAATGGAAAAATTATGAAAATATAATAAAGAAATGAATTGCAAATAGACGAACTAGATAAATAAAGCCAAGGCACATATATTACATTGAGAACTTTATTTTGAAACTGCCGAGGAACTAAATTGGAAACTGATTCTAAATGTCGTTATCAGTGTGATGATTTACATCAATATGATGATTACGAAAAAATGTAAGAAAAAAAAAAAGATTCACAAACACAACAACAAATTAAATTACCAAAACATAAAAATGAACAAATCAAATAAATAAAAAGAAAAGTATTCTAAAGCAGGAATATTTTTGCCCTATGGATCATGCTTCCATTCACTGTCAGCAGAAATTTCCTATTTCCAAAGTACAGTACATTGCCATATAAATCTGCCTGAAAAGCAAAACAATTAAGTAAAATACTAATTATGAAAAGGCACAACGTACACCTCTTAAAAAGTAAATTATACTTATAAATTTGTTCTAAGGAGGTGGTAATTGTTAAGCTAGGAACCCTTAACTAATTAGCTTAATTAAGCTTTTAGGCATGGGCGCAACTAAAGAAAATTATGTGGGATGCTACACAGTATAGTTTATAAGAGGGGCCGCCAGATTTAACCTTTGTAGGGAGTTTATCTAAAGGATTAGATATACTACACAAAGAAAGTGTTTGGGCTTCGAGAGGATCATCATGCCCCTAACCTTAGAATATTTCAGAGTATTACTATTTAAAAATAATTGCAGATGATATAAAGGTTTTAAATTGTGTTTTGCGGTCGCGTTGTGGCTGATGTGGGCTAATATCGGTTAATGCGGACTGCAATTGTGGAGTGTTATGGTTGCGACGGCCGCCACAATCGATATGTCGCGGACGCATCAAATGATGCGACCTGTGATTTAAAACCCTGGTCATGATATGAAATCATTTCTTCCTTGCAAAGATCTTTTAAATAGTTGGCAGTTGAATCCCAGAGGAAGGGTTATTGCTGCTTGGAGGTGGTGGCCTAATTGTAGGACAAAGAACATTTTGAATATTTATGTTCGAGAACTCATTTTGCTTTCAAGATGTAGATGTAGTCGTGGCTATTATAAACAGAGTTTGCTTATTTACAAAAGGAATTTACATTGTAATTGATTGTAATCAGCAGAGAAATTTCCTTTTCCTTTCTATTTTCTGATCTTTGTTTTAATTTTATAATAATAATAAAAACAAGTTGCTGATCTAATGGTGAAATTGATATATCATATTCCTAAATTGATATATGCTACAAATTGAAAGCAAAATTGGTTCTTTTCATTGAAGGCATGGAGTAAGCAAACTGTCAAAGGTTTGAATGGAGCCATTTTATCAGAACTTAAGTCGAAAATTACTATTGCTAGCTTCGCACACGCCACCACCAATATTTAGATTTTAGCCAAATGTACTAAATATGATTTTATCATGGTGCTTTTCTTTTATCATTTTAAGACTTTTTGACATGTGAGTTTTTACATGACAAAGTTATGTGAAGTGAGGTAAACTCAAAAGCAGACAAAATTTATAAGACTTTGTGCAGGAATGTGAGATTTTTCTGTTGGATGACTTCTCGTCTATCTTTAAATTAAACATGACATCATCATCCAAAGGTGTTAGAGTAAATACTCAAATTGATACTTTAAAAATACAAGTGATATTAGTTTACTCCTCCAATGTTATATTTGACATCAAAATAGTTCTCAAATGTCAATTTCTCACATCAAATTAGTCCTCTAAAATTATTTTTTGACTTCAAATTAGTTGCCTAAAATGGCTTTAGGGGACTTTTGAAGACTATTTTGATGTCAAAAACTATTGAAGGACTAAACTGATGTCACATGTATCGTTCAAAGACCAAATTGCTAGTTTACTCAAAGAAGTTATATATAAATAAAAATCCAAAGGCAAGTCGGTAGACAGAGTACTTTCGTTTTAACTTTTAAGGATGATTTATGACCGAGGTCAACATATTAATATATCTCATGCATCATGTTCATAGAATTTGTTGAGAAATAAAAGAGAGATTAATTTTGATTCACCGTTAGTGTAAAAAAAATTTATATTATTATCTAATTATGTATTATCAAATCATTAAAAGAGTTTGACTATTACAACAACTACTTAGAAAATATAATTCTTTTAATGATTTGTTATCACATAATTAGATGATAGTGTAAATTTTTTTCACTGACAGTGGATTAAAATTAAATTCAATAAATTATGAAGTGTCATTTAAAAGAATATTATTTTATATATGTTCTAATATTGAATACATGGTATTTATGTATATAAAAGTATTTAAATTTATAAATTCATTGTAAAAAAATAACTTGTAAGATTAAAATAAAATAAAAATTAATTTATATATTACATTTTTCTGTTATTGTGGATCGAGTAATTATATATTACACTTTGACAAAGAAAACTGTCAAAAAGGAGAGAGGAAATTAAAGAGTTGTTGACGAAACTGTCAATAATCTAATATGTTTAAAATTGAGTGGATGATGAGAAAATGTTTCTATGCTTGCCATTAAACATTTCCACGAACTTGAAGATTGCTCTTTACTCCACACGCGTACACGCCACAATCTTCTTACTATGGGGCCAAGTATAAATACAAATTCATATCCCAGTGGCATTTTTGTCCTAGCAGTGCAGATGGAGTACGTTAGGAGCTTTACGTATTTCCCATGCAATGGTTGATATATAGGGAGGTCAACACTTAACGACATGCATGATATTCCCTGCATTTGTTGGCTAAATTTGTAATCATTCTACAGTCAACTAACATGATATTCCCAGCACTTGTTGGTTAAATTTGTAATTATCTTAAGGTCAACTAACAACTAAATTATTATTACTAGTCATTTGAAAAAAATTACAGTTCAATTTGAAAATGATTTAATGTAACTTATCAAATTTTGTACATATTTACAAGAAATATAAACACCCAACCTAGTTATACAAAAGTGACTTCCCACACTGAATATTTATTTTCCATTTGTTTTGCCTCTTTCTGGGTTCAATCTAGATAAAGTAATAGATAATATAAAAAACAAAAAATGCTAGCTAATGTCAACCGTAGTCATTCGGGTTCTGTTTTCTGAACAACAAGAGAGAGTATTATTTCATACAATTACATAAGTAGCGTCCGCAGCAAAACATTCCTAAATATTTCTATGTAAATGTTGAGAGAAATCCGTAGCACATTTCAGGGAAACATCAACCACATGGGATATTTACTTAAGCATTCAAATATATGACAGTTTTCTTAGCCCTTCAAACACTCCCCCTCCCTTTTCGCAAATTTTTGGAACATTTCAACATGACAAAACTTGATAGTATATATCATTGAAATAGTGCACATTTTCAATTTCACACGGATGTTAACCCTTGACCTTGAGACTTGAGAGTTATTAGCTCTGCCATTCAAACGTCTGTGTGTGTGTGTGTGTGTGTGTACAGTAGATTTAAAGCATTAATATGAAATATATTTTAAGATAGGGATATTACATCAACTACACTTAGTTTCACTTCATTTCATTAGAAGTTAATGCCACCCAAAAGATAATTTATACAGTACCAAATACACATAACATGTTGACACAGCGAAACGTTTTTCAAATGAATAATGTTATCCCATATGTAACAATACCTCTCATCATTTACGCGTAGTTTCCCTGTTGTCCTAAAGAAATTGAATTCTCGAATTTTTATATTTTCTGCCAAGAAACTGAATTTTTGTTCCCTGATAATAACTACATGGTTTTCCATCTTAAATTCATAGAAAGTTTCATGGTGACCTTCACTATTACATGTGGCCTAAGTTACCTTGAATTACGAGGCACGTGCATGAACCCTGCATCTCTAGTTAGTCTATAAATAGCAAGCACAATATGGCCATATCGATAGGTTTCCAAGCCACATCAAAGCAAGATTGTCTCATACATAGTCCATCGATCCCAATATTTGTATTGCTCTATATCGCCATGAGTTCCCAACCCAAAAACATCTCGAACAGTCTGGGTTACAAGCAAGACCCACCTGCGAAGAACCAAGGTTCGAGCTCTAAGAAGGATGATAAGAAAACGCCAAAAACTGCTCAATCTGGTCTTGCCTATACTAATAGGTCTTGAAATGGCAACAACTGCATGCAAGGGAAAAGAAATCATTCAAACCAGGTATTATAAATATAAATTAGAAACAAACCACCCTAAACCACTTTCTTGTATGCTGGAAAATTTTGTAAAATAACTTTTTTAATTATTTTTTTATATTTAGTATTTTTTATTGATTAAAATTTTGTTACTAAAACTTGAGTCATAATTTTTTTTTTAGATTTTCACTCATTACAATCAATTAGTACAATTTGTTTCTTTCGTTTTTTCTATTTTTTTTTTTTGGTATCTATTCATCATTTTGATTTTGCTGCAGGTTCATGTGGAAGTGGGATAATGTAGGAAGAACATTTACGACAGCAGAGATTACTGTTGTTTAAATATTCATTCTTTTGTTTGTGAATTGTGTGCTCGTTTCATAATTGTTTAGAGTTTAAAACTTAAGGGCTAGTAAGTAGTAATTAGTAAACAGAAATATCTATATATTTATTGTTTATTTGCATGTATCTTGTGAATATGAAGGTTTATTAATAAAGTAGCGTGTTTAAATTAAATTCTCTCTGTGCTGTATATTTGTTTAGTCTCTTATAATTTTTCTCTCTTAAACTCTGACTTCTTGTTCTAATATAAAGAATCTTGACATAATTAACACGTATGTAACAAAAATAAACGAGTAAATTAAAGATTAAATGGATTTCCAGGAAAAAGAAAAAACAGATTACATGGTCACATATTTAAACAATTCCCGGTGTGTATATATATATATATATATATATATATATATAATATTATTTAACTTATTTTATATTTTTCCAACTTTCTCCTTTTTCCAGGACCATATATATGACCTTTTGATTGTATGGCTTCTTTAAGTGGTCAGGTAAAGATGTGTTCTCTATCTTAACGATTTAAGTTTAAACCTTAGGTCAACACTTTAAAAATTAATTAATTTTTTTAAATGTTTCAGGCCGACATGGTTGTCCACCCTATCGTCTAGGGATAAACTTAGTTTCGGTTGGTGCAAAAGCTAGTTTGAGGATACCAATATTATACAACTAAAAAATTAATTATAAGTATATGATTAAATTTTTAATATGTATAAATTGCGTGACAAATGAGTTTCTAATAAAGAGTAATAATTATTATTTTTATAAAATTAATAAAGTTATGTTGAGAGAAAAATCTCATTCTATAGAGCTTGAATTACAAATCATACATCCCTACAAGGGAATGGTGAAATAAGACCTAAAATGGAATCACCTTTCATGTTTTTTTGTAAACAAATATAGAAATTCTGATTTTAAGGAATAAAGCATGGAATATATATATATATATATATATATATATATATATATATTCTGTTGGTGTCGCTCAAATTTGGTTCTCTTCCTCTCTCTCTTGTGAATTTTCTTTTTCTTCTTAATTTATATGGAATTTTAATTTGGACTTCTTAGCCTTCTTTTATAATTTAAACTTTTCAAGTTATTTTACACTAAGGAATCTATATTTGGTTGGTAGTTGGAACTTTGTAATGCCCTCTTCACTCCAAATATCTGTTAGTTGTGCCAGTGTCATGAATGAACAAATTGTTGGGCAAAGGAATTAATGCGTTTAGGCACAAAAAAAAGTTCTTTTGTTTTTTCCCTTTTTCTTTTTCTCTTTGCGATTTTATCGGGTGTAGAGATATTGGGCATCTATATTGGGACTTTTGTTTTTACAAAAAGAGAGAAAAGATGACCGATTTTGTTAATTTCAATCGTTGAAGACATGCATGACAATATATATTGTTTATAAAATAACGACAATTTATTAGATCTTTTCCAATGTTTACAAATGTGAAACAAAGTTCGGGAGAAAATAAATTATAATACATTAACACTACATACAATAGGGAGCAGTGACTCCATTATTAATTGGATAAGCAAAACAGACAACAAACCTAACGAACAAATTAACAAATTGAATAAATAAATAAACTAGCTGGATATATTCGTCCTATTGTACTTGCTTCCATTCACATTCAATAAACTTCTTCCAATATTAGTCCCACTTCCACTTCTATCTGCAAAATACAAATTAAAGACGAACACCATACCCACCCTATAAGAAAGTATAGAGAATCAACCAAGTCATTTATTGATTTGGATTTGGTATAAGGGGGTTTCAGATGCTTAGAAATAAGTACCCCTGCCAAATAACAAATGGTATAAAATCATCTCCTCCCTGCAAAGATTTGTTGTATAGTGGGCAATTGAGTCCCAGAGATTGGAGGGTTGGGGTTACTGCCCCGTGGGGTGGCCTTGTTGTAGGGGCAAGAACCTTGTGAATGTTTATGTTTTGGGAACTCATTCTGCGGACTGGCTAGCTGCTTCAAATTGGTATTGTTTTTGCGTATGCACAACACGTTAAACAATTAATGTTGATGAAACATAGCAAGATGGCTTGTGTGATTTTATAGGGCAGGAGCTGCCTTCAATATTCCATGAAAGGAACTTACCAAGTGATTGATTCTAATGTACGTAGAAATGTCTATCATTTCTTGTCTCCCATTTCCTATTTTACAAACTCTGAAAGCCCAGGGTTTGTGAGAGACAAATAGCTTGCGGCACAAGGAGATATCTGCGATGAGTCAGCACCAAGGTCTATTTCAATCGTAGCATGTAAATGTAATTAATATGCAACTTTTGCCACAGGCCTTCGTCCAACTTGTGACTTTAAATTATTATTCAAGCTTTAGTCCGTAAATGTGTGGTAAGTACCGTGAGGAAAACTCTCCTCTTGTCAAAGATTTGAACTTTGAATATGCGCATGGACATATAGCTAACTACCATTTTAGTCCATGTTGAGTTGCCTTGATTTCCCCGTGGTATTTGCACTCTGTTTCTTCTTATTTTCTCTTTTCACACCAACTTTTTTTCACGCAAAAAGACTGAGTTATGTGTGGGACTAACATACAATAGGTCATCAAGATCCTATAGAGATAGACCATGTGCTACAATTAGCTTCTGCTTCTTGTACACTCTTCCCCATATATAAGTTCTTTATAGTTTGAATTTGGATTAAATAATAAAAACTGAATAACTATAAACAATTGAGAATAGTTTCTCCTTTTGTGGCCCGTATGTAAGATGAAAAAACAATGAATAGGCTATTATAAAAGAGAAATGACTTTTGCACAAGCTCATACATAACAAGTGATGTACGGAGTTTAAATAGATAATGTGGGTTTAGCATATATCTCATTAAATTTAGATGTTATCATAAGTACAAATGTACACTGTGTGGGAATAACATAATTCTTATGAAACAAACTAATTAATTGTTTTGTTAGTTTTATTTTTTGTGAACAATTGTTTTGTTAGTTGAAGAAAACAAAAAGGAGATTTTGTTTCTTTCTTAATTTAGAAAAAACAAAAAGATTTTTGTTTTCTTGCGTGGTTGTTTCCTAAATCTTCCAACTACCTACACGAAAAAGTTATCTTATTTTAATTTACATGCACACGTCGCTTTGGTTTAAATTAATCCATGCATAACTAATGTTGTATATGAAATGTGTTAGCACATCAAACAAAAAATTTTGACAATAATAATAATTAATTAAGAGGTCAAACTTTTTTAATTAATGATGTGATAATATATAATTAATTTATAGTGTAATTTTCTTTTTATATTAATAATGAATCAAAATTAAATGTTCAAATTAAGGATTTAAATTTTATTAATTTCAAATTCTTTTTACATTATTATTTATTCACACATTGTTACGTCACTAAAAGCATTTTCAATACATGATTGATACTGATGTAAAAGGAATTTAATGAATAATAAATCAAAATTAAATTCCTAATTTAATAAGTAGAGGTAAATCAGCTAATTGAATTGTGTGTGAAATAAATTTAAGAAAAATGATAAATAGAATAAAAAGTTTTATTACAAAAAAGTTTTACTAATGACACGGGAGCCCATTAAAAGTTGTTGAAGTAGTAAGTAAACTTGAACATAACGGTTGAAGGAGTTTTTACAATATTAGAAGTTCGAGTTTGCGAGAAAACCTTCTGGGTAAGGGCAGTGTCAATAACCCAAACGAAAACCAAAGCATAATAGACTTTGACTACCACATTAATACACAAAATATATCATGTCCCACCAACTTGCATTGGTCTGAGTGGAAGGAGCTTGGCCACCTTAAACATTTTGTCCTGAGTTCGGTTATTGGGGCGGTGTGTATGAAAAAAACGCATTTGGGAGGGGTCCTCGCTTCATGTGTCTGACTGTACCACATAGAATTAGTCTCTTACTTTTCGAGTGATAGGATACCCTAATTTATACCAAAATAATATATCGTGTCCCATACTATGGTTGTTACGTTGGTTGAGGTCAACATAAACAAGATTCATCACTTCTTTTAGTTAAATCTGTTAATGAATTTTTTTTGGTAATGATAAGATATATGGGATTCTTTAAGGTCATGACAGGCGAATAAAATATAAATTTATATAGAAATGTTGCCTTAATATATCATGTAAGAAATAGGAACTTTCCCTAGTAATTTCTACAAAATGAGCATTGCTACAAATTGAAAGCAAAACTTTTTTTTTTCATTGAAGGCATGGAGGAAAGATGGAAACTCTCCAATACGGCAGAAACGGAAAAGAGATTAGAATTTGGAAATGAATCTGTAAGGAAACTGTCAAAGGTTTGAATGGAGCCATTTTATTACCTGAACTTAACTTGAAAATTACTATTGATCACTACACACACGCCACCACCAATATTTAGATTTTAGCCAAATGTAATAAATATGAGTTTAGCAACCCACCTAAGAAGGATGATAAGAAAAAGCGAGGAACTGCTCAATCTGGTCTTGCCTATATACTAATGGGTCTTGAAATGGCTACAACTACATGCAAGGGAAAATAAATCATACAAACCAGGTATTATAAATATAAATTAGAAACAAACCCCCCTAAACCACTTTGTTGTACACTGAAAAAATTTTAAATTAAAATTGTTTAATTGTTTGATATATATTTAGTATTTTTTTATAGATTAAAAATTCGTTACTAAAACTTGAGTCATAATTTTATTACAATTTGTTTCTTTTGTTTTACCATTTTTTTTTTGGTATCCATTCATCATTTTGATTTTGTTGCAGGTAATAAAATAAATCAAATCATAACACAAATTGCACATCAAATAAAAGGCCCAAGATGCTTTAACCCTAATATATGGCATGCATAAAACAATTCAGTTTATAATAGAGATTAGGATTAGGGGTGGACATGGATTGGGTTGGGTTTGAGATAATTTTGGATACAACCCACTCATGGAAGCAGTGAGTTGGGTTAGGTTTGGAGATTTTTTCTTCCGACCCGAACCAACCTGACTCGCTCATATGTGGGTTGTGTTAGGTTCAACTCTTCAACTCGTGGATTGAATTTGAACCTAAAAAATAAATTTAGCATACTAAAATAGAAATTGAAATAAGTTCTAAATAACATAAATTTCCAAATGACATATCATAAAATATAAATTTCAAAGTACATATAACTCTAGCATTACAATTATGATCAACACCAACAAACAATAAAGACACATATAACACAATTAGCCAATGACATTATAATCAACACCTAATCTCTTCTTTGATTTCCTACAAGTCAATAACATCATAATATTAACTACGATAAACACAATTGTCAAAATAAAGAAAAAATGCAACCAACAATGAAATAATAAGTTAAAAGAATTAGAATCTTAACTAATTAAATGGAAAACATCTAAAATGATCAATTATTACGATCCATAACTTCATATCTAGGAGCAAACTTATATAACACATAAAGGAATCATGAAGCATTAGCAAGTATTAACGATTAAACTATTAGTAATTGACAAAAACAAATTAAGCAAATTCTATATAATACATTATCTGCTTCAATATTTTCAATTTCATCTATTTGAGCCTGTAAATCAATGTGTTTATCTAGAGTTATTAATTAATTATAAGCACAAATCAATGCATCAACAGTGGTGGGTTACAAAAATTACAAAAACAATCTAAAACTCGCCTTTTAATACTAAATGTAGTGTAATTTTAATATAAAAATTCTTAAGAAGTTAATTATCTAAAAAATTAAGATTTTCAAAGCCCTAATACAAAGTGATTACACATTCTAAAGTATTATAAAATAAAATAAAAACTTCAATGGGTTTAGCTATTTTAAACCCAACCTAACCCAACCCACAAACCAAATCCAACCCGTCAACTATGAGTTGGGTTGGGTAAAAAAGTACAGGTTCGTGAGTTTATCTGACCCGTTGTCCACCCCTAATTAGGATTACCTGTGTATATGATGAAGATGATGAATATATTTCACTTTGACAACAAACATCAAAGACAAGATCAATTGTGTTCTATGCAAAAATGAGAGAAATGGAGAGTTGTTACTCCTATTCCATAATATGTTCTTTTTTGTGTATGTCAAAATGGGCTGACTATATTGTATAATGGTTAGGAATAGGGGTCTCTCGCCTTGTGTTTTTTCATTATTGGTCCAGCCTAGCCATCATGGAAGGCCCAAACACATGACCAGATATTATATTCCACATTAAGTGAGTGCTTAATAACAATAAGCCCAACAATTACATATTTGATCACACTTTAGGCTAAATGACAACAACAATGACTATGCTTAACAACAATTCTCAAATATTTGACATCAAATTAATCTAAGTTTTATAAGATTAACACTGACTATGCTGGTCCAAAATAATAATCTATATAACTTATTTAGATTTTCACTCATTACAATCACTTAGTATAATTTGTTTCTTTTGTTTTATCTTTTTTATTGTATATATCCATCCATCATTTTGATTTTGTTGCATGTTCATGTAGAAGTGGGATCAATGTAGGAAGAACATTTACGGCAGCAGAGATTATAGATTCATTATTTTGTTTGTGAATTGTGTGTTCGTTTCCTAAGTGTTTAGAGTTTACAACTTAAGAGCTAGTGAGTTGTAATTAGTAAACATCATTGTCTATATATTTAATTTATAGTTTATTTACAAGTACCTTTTGACTTGTGAGTATGAAGTTTTATTAATAAAGTAGAGTGTTTAAATTAAATTCTCTTTGTGCAATATATTTGTTCAGTCTCTTTTAATTTCTCTCTCTAAAACTCTGTCTTCATATTCTAATATAAAGAATCTTGACATAATTGCACCTACGTAACAAAAATAAATGGGTAAATTAAAGATTAAATGGTCACATATTTAAACAAATACCAGTGTAATTTTTTCTATTAATTAATTAATCTCTGGATTCAAGTTCACAACTTGATAATAAATCTAATTAGTTGCTTAATATAAAAAAAATCGTTATTTTTCTTATTTTATCATTTTATAAAATTAACAAAGTTATGTTGAGAAAAAAAAAACATCATTCTATAAAAGCATGAATTACAATTCTTATGATGATATCTCTAGGAGGGAATGAAGACAACCTATCAGAAAAGAGTTAACTATATAGAGTGCACAACTTAAAATTGCTGACAATAAATAAAGAACTAAACAACTAAAACAAAAAAAGGGAAAAAAGAAAAAAAAATGTTTAAATTAGTAGTTACCTTCAATATTACCGATATTGGTAAAATCAATCTCTAACAACGGCGCCAAAAACTTGACAGGACCACGACAAGTGTGCCGGATCGTTGTAAGTAATCAAATAGGTGAGAATATCAGATATCATTCTCAGGGATCAATGACCAAGTACCAATTCATGAAATTTGGGACTATTCAAACTAATATTTGGATCAAAGGAAGCTCAATTGTGAACAACTAAGTATTTGTCGCAACCGTCGTGAAAGGCGTCGCGATGAAAGAAGGCAACTAAAATTTAATTGTTTGAGAGTCGTCCCGAATCGATTCTTCAATTAAAAATGGAATTGTGCGATTAGACACCTAAGAAAATTGTCTACGTTTAAAAGTTTAGGTTTGGGGTTTAATTACGAGTAGGGAAAGTGTCAGCACCCTACACCGTCCATTATAAGAATGGTTACCTATTTAATCTAGTGTTATCTTGCAAAGTTAATTAAATTAGTCATTTATTATTTTAAACAAAAAATTGTTATTATTTTTATTTTTAAATGTCTCATTGTGTCTAACATAATATCAAAGAATAATAAATGACTAAAACAGCGAATGAGTGGCTGATCAATCAATTTGAGACATTTATGTTAGTTTTGTACTAGCTTTATTAGATGTTTATTGTGCCCAATATTAGTATTTTAGATGAGTTTAATGTTGTTGGACCTCATTGGGCTTTAATGCAAATTGTGAATAATTATTGGATTTTGATGCATTTTGACTTTTCCTCCTTGGTTAGGCCATAACTTGGGATTCGAAGATCCATTTGAGGTGATCTTGGTGTCTTTGGAAAGCTAAGACAAGGCTCTACAACTTTCACGAGAACTCAAGAGCTGGATCAGACTTCTAAGGATCCAAAATAGCCCTGTAATTCAGAGTGGGTTTGCTGTCACTAGAATCTAAGTAGTGTTCACATATTGGACCATATTGTGAGCTATAAGTCTCCTTTTGAGCTGAAACTCGGCCATTGGAAAGATAAGATAAGACCCATATCTCCAACTTCACGAAAAACCAATTAGTCAATAGATGTCATTTTAGGCATGATTATGAAGTTATAAGTTCGTTTGAATTTGGAAATATGTTCTGTCAACCTAACTTGAGATAGGTGCAGTGTTTTTAGAATATTTGGAGTTGTAAAAGTCCAAATGGCATGAAACCAACGCCAAAAGTTCAAGGAGATAATTGTCTACAACTGTCATGAGACCTCCAAGCCAAAATACATCGTTTAGGGCATGAAAAGTAGGCTGAAAGTCGAGTAGAGTTGCTGATTTGAAGTTACTAACCATACACCAACCCACCTACCATGCATCATCCCACCAACCATGCATCAAGCTTCCATATTTGACAATTTTCATGTTTTCATGTCCAGCTATTGCACCTATGCTTGTAAACTGTTTAGATGCCACACACATGGTCATAAACTATGCACTACAACAATTTCCATGGAATCATGCTCATGAGTCACGCAGAATGATATTTATTAGAAATGTAGTCAGTTAGTTTGTTAGCCTATATAAAGGCTTAATGTAATCACTTTGTACTTACTTCACTCATTTTAATCAATATCAATTTTTAGTTTTCTCTCAATTCTTTCTTCCTCTCTCCTCTGAACCATGATTCTTAATATGGTATCAGAGCACCCATGGTATCTACCATGAGGAGATTTTCCGCTGCAATTCCTCTTTCTTTTCCTCTTAGTTTATTTTCTTCATATCTTGCTCTGCATTTTTCTTAGCAATTGTGATCTCTTCCTTTTTGATCTGATTTTTTTTTCAGATTTGGTTTCTTGGCTTCGTTTTGTCTTTCATTTTCTCAGTAAATTTTCCAGAATTTTCTCAATAAATTTTCCAAAAATTTTCTCTTACTTTTTCTGGTTTCTTGATTTGATTTTTCATTTTCTCTTAGCAATTTTTCTTTCATTTTCTTACATCAATCATCTGATAATGGAGATTCAGTTATGGTGATGTCGTTGCTTTGTTGATTTCTTGCGCTCGCTCCATTGGACTTTGAATGCAGATCTCAGGTGTTGTCAACGACGTCTTGGTGGTGCTTCCCCCTACCACTCCTTTTTTACTACTTCAATGGCATTTGTATGCTTTTGCTGTTTTCGAGCCTAAGATTCTTCTCTCTGGTAGATTTCTCAAACATTGTCGTTCATCTTGCAATCCCAAGCACTATAATGGACTTTGCAATTTCCAAGCTAGAAGCTTAGTTACGAGAGCATCAACAAATTCAAGTGATAATTTGGTGCCAATTACTCTTCTCCAATTTTAGTCAATAATTGGTCAGCTTTTGGCACAAATTTTGCAAACCGGATAGAAAGTGCGAGCAAATTCCTGAGAAAGCTCAGGAGAATTTCTTTGTTATTTTTGATTTGGAATAACATCATTCAGTGGATGGTTACCACATTTTAATGATTGTTTTAGCTTTTTTAGTTTTTTTTTTTTAGCCTACTTTGGCTTTGTTGTAAGTTTCTGTCCTTGGTGGTTAAGTATTGATGTGAGCTTCTGTCATGGATGGTTAAGCATTGAAATCCTGTTTTGCTTCTGTCTTGAGTGGTTAAGCTTTCAATATAGCTTCTGCTCTTGATGGTTAAGCTTGATAGCTTCTGCCTTTGTTAGGTGGTTAAGCATGTTTGCTTCTGTTAAGTGGTTAAGCCTTGAGTTGTGACTTCTGCTTAATGGTTAAGCGTTTACATTGTTAGCTTTAATCATTTCAGCTTCTGCCTTGTATGGTGGTTACGCTTTGTTCATGTCTTTGTTTGTATTTTTTCAGTCGATGTATTTGTAGCATTTCTCATTGTATTTCTCTTTTGATTTGATATCCAGTTGTATTCATCCCAAGCTAGAAGGGTTGTGAACACCTTCCAGCTTGCGGGGGGGCTATTAGAAATGTAATCAGTTAGAGATTAGTAGTTAGTTTGTTAGCCTATATAAAGGCTTGATGTAATCACTTTGTACTTACTTCACTCATTTTAATCAATATCAATTTTCAGTTTTCTCTCAATTCTTTCTTCCTCTCTCCTCTGAACCATGATTCTTAACAATATTCTCATTCAATAACTTCTTCCTCGAGTGATTGTTTGGACTTTAGTCAGTTTAGGACTTTGTACTTATTTATTTCTGAGTCATGGCCTGATTGTGCTTTGAACACACATACCAAAAACACAATAATTACTATGGAGAGAAGCTCATAAGTTGTTGATGTCGTTTTTTTCTTCTTCTTTTGGTGATTGATGTCATTTTGAAAATAGAAGATCCATTTAGTTAACTTTTCTCTTTATGTTTGTTCAAGAATTTGGTGACTTTAGGACTTCACAGTGGTTGTGTCTCTCAATCATGGTGTGTTAATGCTTATATTACTGGTACATATTCTTTGGTTTGAAGCAATTACAGCCTTAACCCAGTTCTTCAATCAGTGAATTTAAAAACATAATGGCTTAGCCATTAGTAAATAAGTCTAGAAACTTGAAGACAGAAGATAAAAGGATGTGAGCTTAAATAAGAAGCAGTATGATAGGAACCTAGAATCAGAACTGCGATTTTATTGAATTAACTCGCTGGATATGCTTTCCAGTACTGATATCATTGTGATAACAGTTTGGAAAATGGATCTACAAACACTGAAAAGGAAAGAACAAGAAGAAAATGACAGACGCTGCAGGCACTTCGTGGGGCCTGCTTCCTCGCTTCCCAACCCTATACTCAAATCTTCCCCTGGCTTTCTCTCCCTACCCTCCCTTATATTCTACTTGATTCCCTCCCTTGCCTTCATTCCCACCTGCCACATGTGCAGGTGGTTACAGTTCAGATCCCCAAGATGCTCTCCCCTCACATTTCCCTCATTGCCTGTATGGGCTACTAGTCCCCAGCTACCCTTTCTATTTCTCTTAACAAACACTTTAGTAAGCGTAGGATGCCTAACACAGTAATGATAATCTTCAGATTTTAAAAGAATTTCAGCTCCTATAACATTTTATTTTTATTTCCTTCCCACTTCTCACATAATCCTATATTTCTAGTAGTTCTCATGCAGCGTGCAGGAAGCTCCTTAAACATCTTATGCATAATATGAACAGTAAACAAAGATTAAACCAAAGACTATTTCTCTTAAATATCGAGATAGATTGTTAAAATTTTACTTTTGCAGCCATCATGATTTGATCCATTGGTTATTTAAGTTTCTTATCATGATTGACATATGAAAGATTTTTCTTTTTACTTGGGAGTTTGTGCCCTCTGCAAATTCTATCTCAATGCATCTTAATATGCATTATCAATTTACAATGGAGTGGCATATGTATTCTGTTGTGCTTTCACAAAAATTAATCATTTGGATTAGATTGCAGATGGACGGTTTGACACGGACTGATGAACTTGTTTTTGTTTTGGCGGCAACAAATCTTCCGTGGGAATTGGATGCAGCCATGCTCCGACGTCTTGAGAAGCGAGTATCCGTCCAATATATAATAGCTTATGCTTTAGTGTTCATCATAATTGAATAGGTCAAATTGTTCTAGTCCTCTAAATGACATTTTACTTAATTGGGTTGGAATTTGACCTTGGGGAATCAACATATATGAAATGTTAGGGACATACAGGAATTTTTATACTAACTCAAGATGTTTGGGTCATAAAGGAATTTACTATTCTTTAGATCTATTTTGAAAGATAAAAATATTGCCAACTTCATACTACAGTCTTATGCTCTTCGATTTCGATCAGCAAACTGATGGTTATTCCCTTTTACTCTAGTGGATAGTTCATAGTTCAATGCATATTTGAATGATGCCCAATAAGCAATCTGATCTTGCAATCGAAAGCTCTGGTGATCGTAATGTAATGGTTGTTCTTTGACCATAATTGAAAGATCCTTGTACCACTTCCAGAACCAGAAGCGAGAAGAGCAATGTTTGAGGAACTCCTTCCTCCACAGCCTGGTGAGGAGCAGATCCCCTATGATTTACTGGTGGAGCGGACAGAAGGATATTCAGGATCAGATATTCGATTACTGTCTAAAGAGACAGCAATGCAGCCCTTGAGACGCTTAATGTCTCAACTTGAACAGAAACAAGAGGTGGTGCCTGAAGAAGGTATGTCATTTACAAAATCTACCTGCAAACGAAATCTACACAGGAAGGCTGATACTTAAAGATGTAAATTGTTTTGTTCAAATCTATGAATGATCTCAAACAGTTTCAGCATCTATTCACATGTCAACACTGAATAATCTAGAAACCTTCTCATTGATTTGGAAGCTAAATTCATCTTAAAAAATAGCCACGAATATTAAATGAAAATATATCATTTCCAAAAAAAAAAAAAAAAGCTTTATAGTCTGCATACTTATTATGGAGCTTTTATTAATGGATGAATGCAAGCCAAACATGTTTTGAAGGAAGCTAATATGAATCATAGGTGAGGACTATCTATGCAAGGGGTCATGTCCGTGTCAGACACAATGAGACACTTCAAAATACGTTTGGACACATCAAATTTTGTTGTGTCACTGTATCTCTGTCTGTTGTGTGTCCCGTGTCCATTAAAACGTCTATGCTTCTTAGGGTGAGGATAATAGCTTTTAAAAATGCAGGGTAGGGTTGAAGTAGAGAGTCAAAATGGTTAGTAGTCATTATATAACGTTCTTTGCATATACCTGATTTTTATATTTCTATGGATGTGAGTGCAAGCACATATATTAAAGCATTCAGTAGTCCATTAGTCTTTTGGAGTTCTCTAAGACTTAAAAGTTTGGGCCTGGTCATTGTTTGGTCACATCTTAATCAACATGGTTGAATCAAACCATCTTGAAGTTCCTTTGTATGATACTGCCAATTTCATGAGTTCTCTCTAGGTCCGGCACTCTAGATGTTAATTTTTGATTCTACTATCATTTCTGGTTATCTGATTTATACATTGATCTTGCATCACTTTATTTGGCATGTTCACAACTTCACTGGCTTTTGTAGGAACCCTGAAACTTTGATTCTAATTTTTTATTCTACTATCATTTCTGGTTGTCTGATTTATACATTGATCTTGCATCACTTTATTTGGCATGTTCACAAACTTCACAGGTTTTTGTAGGAACCCTGAAACTTAGATCATTGACATTGTTTAATTGCAATTCTAAGTATTGCATTGTTGAATCTTCTATGATGGTCATTTGGGATCAATCTAAGCTTTCTTGATCCTTCCGTCATAAAAAACTACAATGCCTGTCCACACTCTTACAGAATGGATTCCTTTCTTTGAAAAAGATATAGTGATGCTTTGTTTCCGAAGATTTCATGTTTCCTCGACTTCCTCACATGGCTTAATGAAAGTATATAGAGATAAAATTGCATATTAGATTAGGAGCCGAAGGAATTTATGAAATTCTTAGTAGTTTGCTGAATAAAGTTAATACTATTAGATATGGAAGCCTGCTCATTTACCTTGTGTGTCTCTGCCCCTTTTAAGAGCAACACTTTGTTCCTTGAAGTTGATTTTGCAAATTCGAGCAATTCTCATTAGATGATGTGTTAGTTATTTTCCTAAATATTCAGTTCTTGAGTTTATTTTCACTCCTAGTGAACTAACAGTAATTATTGGCTTTCAGAGTTGCCATTAGTTGGGCCAATCAGACCTGAAGATATAGTGACAGCTTTAAAGAACACAAGGCCATCTGCTCATCTTCATGCCCACAAATATGAAAGGTTTAATGCTGATTATGGTAGTCAGATACTTCAATGAAAAGATGCAGCCATACCTTTCTTCAGTAGTTGTTATTGTTAGGTCGTCCACAATTTGGTTGTCATAAAATTTCTGTTGTAAAACTACGAAACTTAAAAACATTATTTTGGGTGGAGTGATGTTATCTACAGATATTCTTCACATGCTTCTCGCAACCTTCTATGTAAGCCACTTGATGACTGGATTTGGTTTTACTTTAAAATAATGGGGTTTGGATCTTCTAAAGTGAGGGATGAACTTTAGAGGATAAAGTACAAGTGGTAACCCTTGATGAGAAAATCAAGAAAGTGAATTTTTGGATATTCAAAATCTATTATTTAGGTGCTTGTATTTTTTAAAAAAATTAATAGCTGATTTTTTATTATCAAGGTTTATCTATTTTGCATTTTACTCCCCTCACTTTAGATTATACAAATCCAAAGCAATGTTCTCTTGTCACTTGTACCCATAAGTTTGTTCTGCTACGCCAAGGGGAAGAAATTGCTTGATCAAACTATTGGTGCATGGTATAGGAAAGGTAGTATAAGAAGACAAGCCTTGCTCAATATCCCTACAGCCATTAAAGTCCTCTCTATACCACTTGGATGAAATATAGCACAAGATGGTATACTCCGGCCCCATATAGGAACAGGCCGTGCTCAACATCTTTGACGGACTAGACCCAATCCTCAACAATAGACAGAGCCTTCTACATTCAAGCAGATAGGATTGAACCAAATAGCACCTCTGGCGTTCTGTGGATGTGGCTGTTCCCCCTGACAAATGGTGTCCACCACACCCAAGGGCAAGTTAAATCTGGGTGCTGCCTTCTGACAACATAACAATAAGGCCTACTCTGGCAGCAAGAGATTCAAATGACAGTGATTCCATGAAATTAGAATGGAATGAGAATGAAATAGAATGGGTTGAAATGGGTTGAAATGGAACTATCATTCTTAATTTACAGTGTGATAGCTTTAAGAATAGAATGACCTTTCAAGCTATTCTATTATTTTTCGTACATGAAATTGATATAAAATAAAATTAAAATTGATGTAAATGATATTAGTACCCATATTGAGAAAAACTAAGTTTAACTATCATGTATAGTATATGTAATATGAATATACATTCTTGATTCTTTGGATCAATGTTCAAGTTTAACCTTTTACAACTTGATAACAAACATAAATTGTGTTGTTCGTCAAAAAAAAAAAAACTTTGTTTTGTTACCAACATTTTTTCTCCAATATATGAAATCCGTATTTCATGACAAAACAAGAAAAAAGAAATTTATTGTTACTTTTTGTAATTTATTTAAAGAATTCATATTTCAATTAGTAGAGTCTAATTTTATTTTTCATGTATTCAATATTAACATCAATACATTGCCAATAAATAAAGGGGAATATAAAAACTACTAAAGATCACACAAGTTATTTAAATTAAAAAAAATCCCATTTAATGAAATTATGCACGGAATGCATGTCCGAGTACAAAACATAATTTACAAATGTTTTTGCGATAACCGATTGTTTTTTGGTACACGGTAGCTTGTACACCGTCTAGCTGAAAAACTCAACCTGGTCAAAGTATTACAGGAAGCAAACCGAAATCTGTAATAAAACATTTTCTTAGTTCCATTATGGAAAATGTAGCAGTAATTTAATATGGTTTCCTTATATGTGAAGAAAATCCATCTCTGAAGTTTGAATTCATACCCAATTAATACGTTAACACATATGGCCCAAGGCTGCAACCTGTGCGTGATTCTATTCAACTCACCCTTCAAAGTTCAAACACAAGAAAATGCATTTCCTCTTTCGCGCAAATTATGTTGAAATTATTGTGAAAATTACACAAAATTTCTTTCTTGTTTATAAAGTTACACTGAAATCTATTTTGCTAGAAAAAAAATTAAAATTTTTATATTATATTAAATTTAAAATGAAAATAATACGTGACATATTTCTTTTCCGTTTATTGAGATGTGAAACTTACATTGTAAATAATATAAGGAAAAAACTACTGACACAAGTGATTTCCGCTTCTGAATTTTAATATTTTATCCATTTTTCTTATCTTCCCACACATGCAAAGACATAATGGATATTTCTCTTCCGTTTATTTTTCCTATTTTTGGGTTCAATCCGAATAACATAATAGATAATACACAGGACATTTACTTGAGTATTCAAATCTATGACAGTCTTCTGTTTACACTTAACGTGTTGATCGATGACTGCGAAACGTTCATCGTATGAGTAAACTGATCCCATATGTAACAATCTCTTCCATCTTTTACATGTACTTTCCTGTTGCCCTAAAGAAAATGAATTCCCATTTCTTTTTATGTTTGGCGAACAAACTGAATTCTCGATTCCTGATCATAAATACATGATTTTCTATGTTAAATTCCTAGAAAGTTTCATGGGTGACACGTATGTAGTTCTACATGTTGCCTAAGTTACCTTGAATTACGAGGCACGTCCCATGCATTCATGGCCCCTGCATCTCTAAGTTTATAAAAAGCATAGCAAGCACACTATGGCCATAATCCTTAGGTTTCAAAGATACATCAAAACAAGATTGTCTAACACAGTCTATCAATCCCAATATTTGTATTCCTCTATCTACCAGCATGAGTTCCAAACCCCAAGACATCTCCAAGAGCCTAGGCAACAAGGAGCCGCCACCTGCGACCAACAAAGGTTCTAGCTCTAAGAAGGATGATAAGAAAAAGCCAGTAACTGTTCAAACCACTCTTGCCTATCATAATGGTTGAAATGGCAACAACTGGGAGGTAAAAGAAATTATTCAAACCAGGTATTATAAATTAGAAACATACCCCCCAAAACCACTTTCTAGATTGTGCTGCAAACTTTTGTGAATAAAATTTTGTTAACTTTTCCATATGTTTAATATTTTTGTTTTTTAATATAGATTAAAAAGTTATTACAGTTTTAAAAAAAGTTATTACTAAAATTTGAATCATAGCTTTATTTAAATTCTCATTCACCAATTATTTCTTTCGTTTTATATACTTTTTTATTCTTTAGGGTCGTGGTCTTTGTGTTCCATTCATCAGTTTGATTTTGTTGCAGGTTCATGTGGAAGTGCGATCAATGTAGGAACAACATTTACAGCAGCAGAGATTATTGTTGGTCAAAGATTCATTATTTGTTTGTGAATTGATGTTCGTTCTTAAGTGTTTATAGTTTACAACTTTTAAGAGCTAGTTATTTGTAATTAATAGGATTTAAATATCCTGTCCCCTTACTCTATAAATTTATAGTAAACAGTAATCTCTTTAAATTTATATTTTATTTGTAAGTACCTTGTGAATATGAAAGGATATTCACAAGTAGCTTTTAGTTAATTTCTTTGTAAGTGTATGTGCTTATATGAAAAGGTTTATTAATAAAGTATTAGTGTTATAAATTAAATTCTCTCAGTAAAATATATTTGTTAAGTCTCGTTTAATATTTTCTCTTGTTGTTCAAATATAAAGAATCTTGACATAACACCTACCTGACAAAAAATAAATGAGTAAATAAAATATTAAAAGGTCACAAAAATGGTCCAGTGTAAGTAATTTTTTATCTCAGGAATTGAGTACTTTTTTTAATCTTTTATAACTTGATAACAAACATAAATTTTGTTGCTTAGCATAAAAAAAAAAAGTAAATGTTGCTTTGTTGCTCACATTTTTTCACCTTTCTCTTTTTTTTGAGGGGGAGAGGCATGTAATTCTATTACTTCTTCAGTATATCAAATATACATTTTATGATACAAAATGAGAGAGAAAAGGGGGAAAAATCATATTCGATATATTGATTCTGTAAAATAAAGGCCGTGGGAATTGAATCATCATTTCATATGTTTTTTTATTTATCAATAATCCCCATTCCATGAAATAAAATTACACGTCGCTCAAATTTGGACCTAAACACGGCTGTGATTCATGTATAAACCATCGGCTGTGATTCATGTATAAACCATCGACGATTGAGGAAGTTAATATGTTGTTATGCCGATAATTTTCTTTTTTTGGCCCAAACATTTCCCCTCGGTAAAACCAAAACCAAAATCCGAGGCATGCAATTCCACTTAAATTATTTTAGCAGTAATACAAATTCTTAGATTTGTTCAGGTCAACTGATGTATGATTTTTTGTGAAATTTATGAAATTAGTCAAATGCTACAAAATGTAATACAAAATTATCTGCCACTTCAATGATTGTCTTTATTATATGAAATTGAATTTTCTTGAATTTTCACGCTTTGTTCACTTTGAAAAGTAACCGATGCATGATATTAGATTATTAGATAATGTGGTTTTCAGAATAAGATTGAATCTCTTTATAAAGAAAAGAAATCTTATTCATCAGTTTCCAAACGTGTTGAGTCAACTCATGGTTTAGGATTTTCAAAAGAAATCCCGTATGATGTCAAGGTTTATCTAAAGTTTAGAAAGGCGTTTGTTCAAAGAAAAATTAAGCACATAATTCATTTCTTAACAAATGCTAGATCATTGTAATCGGTAATTCAATGTAAATAATAAAAAAGGAAGGGATCGATATATGAACACCCTAAAAGACAACACAGATTGAAAATTTTATTTTCACTTTAAACTGACATGAACTTGCATATACATATAAGGTTGCCAAGATAATTTCAGTGATTAAAAGAAATGTTAAAGTTTCACAAAGTTGCTTCCAAATTTAAACATAAATTATGGAACATATATGCTGATATATATGGAACTTACTAAATAATTGGTGGCGATTTATAGATACATTTCTTTCCTAATTTCTTATTATTTTCGGCTTACAAAAATGATGAGGTGATAGTGAGAGGTTGCTTAAGCAACAAGTAGAGATAATGGGTCCGCATGCACCATGGGTTTGAAGCTTGGCTTCTGGTGTGAATGAGAAAAGCCCATCAATTCTGATACTTCGACTAAAGAAATTAATGTGTAGGTGTGTAACTATTATCATCCACACTTTGCAGTTGGCTAAACGATATCGTTTTCCTGACTCATTGTCGCCACCTTTGCCCTCTGGTATAGTTGTCCTTTTAAATACTCAGAAAAATCTAAGGAACATATATATAATTTTTGTTTGTGTGCAAGATATATGAAGAAATTTTTTATTTTTAGTATAGATCAAAGTTGTCTACTACTAATATATTTTGCAGAGACACTAAAGATACTATGCTTAAATTTTGTCATACTATACTTAGTATGTTAGTCCCGCACATGACTCAGTTTTGCGTGTACAAAAGTTAGTGTGAAAAGAGAAAACAAGAAGTTCCCACAGGGATATCAAGGCAACCCACCAAGGGCTAACACTGGTAGATAGCTATGTCCATGGCGCTTATTCAAAGTTCAAACCATTGACAAGGAGAGTTTTCCTCACGTTACTTACTACACAGAAGGGACTGAAGCTTGGATATTAATTTGAAGTCACAAGTTGGACGAAGGCCTGTGGCAAAAAATGAAGATTATTTAGATGCCACGGTTGAATAGGTCTTGACACTCACCGCGGATATCTCCTTGTGCCCCGAGCTATGCATGTCTCTCACAAACCCTGGGCTTTCAAAGTTTGTAACACAGGAAATGAGAAACAAGAAATAAAGGATAGAAATTTCTATGTACATTACCATCAATCACTTGGTAAGTTCCTTTCACTGCTCCCTATTTGCATGGAGTATTCATGTATTAATTGTTTTATATATAAAAAAAAATCTCCCGTACTTTGTTTCTCATTCGTAAACATTGGAAAAGATCTAAGAAACTGTCGTTATTTTAGAATCTATATATTGTCATGACTCATGCATGTCTTCAACGATTGAAATTAACAAAATTGTTCATAGCGGGGCCTAATATATAGACGTACAGCAGCAGCTGTTACTGACTTTACCTCCTCCAGCACGTCGTATTTGTGTATTAAGATAACAATGCCACCCAACAGTTACATGGTGATTGCACGATAGATCAGTTCACGATGATTATAGTCAACTGTTTAGGTATTATATAAAGCATAATTTTTAAGAAATTTTAAAAAATTATTAAGTTACATTTGTTAAAATTAATTGTGATATTATTTGTAAAGGTTTAAAAAACTATTAAATCTCATTTGTTCCCTGTAAAAATTATTCCGGTGTCTTTCCAGGAATTATGTCCAGATATATAACTATCAAACTTGATATGTTAAGACAGAAGACCACATTTAATTTTGCCAAAGGAAAAATAATATAAAATAAAACAGAAGAACACAATCTCTTCTACCCAGAGGAGGCCTGCAATTTATTCTTAGATGAGTAAACACCAACCCTCTGGTGGAGTCAAAATGAAACGACAGAATCCACCTAAAAATTTTTTTGAAACGACAGAAATCACTTTCATGTATGAAATAGGAACTTTCCCTTGTAATGAGAAGATAAATGTGAACAAGATTCATAACTTTTTTAATTTCTGTTTATGAAACATTTTTCATAATTAATGAGAAGATATATGTGATTCTTTAAGGTACAGGCGAATAAAATATAAATTAATATAGAAACGTTGCCTTAATATTTCATGCAAGAAATAGGAACTTTCCCTTGTAATTTTTGGCAAAATGAGCATTGTGAACAACTAGTCCAACGTACCCACAAAATAATTCATAATGTATTTCTTTTAGAAAAATCTCTATTTTTTTCTTTCTAAATGCTACTAAGATTTGCTGCTGAGTTTTTTGAAAACCATCACTACAATAGAAATGGCTTTTTAATTCGGTTGTGAAGGCAGTTTTCAATTCGATTCTAACAACGGATTATGTCGGGGGTAATCTTTTCTTCTGACTTTTAACAACGCATAAAAGAAACTGAATTGGAAAATACTTTTCCAATTCGGTCGTTGTAGTGGCGAATCGAGTTGGAAAAATACCATAAAAATATAATTCGGTCAAAACACCGGATTGGAAAATATACATTAAATCCGGTTGACTAGAACCGAATTGGAAACACTAGAGTGGAAACCTGACATCAAATCCAGTTGAGTATAACCAAATTGGAAACACCGGATTGGAAACTTCAAATTAAATCCGGTTGTATATAACCGAATTGGAAAACTGGCAATTGAATTCGGTTATTATCATCCAAATTGGTAAAGTGTGTGTTTTTTAATTTAAATTCGGGTAACAACCGAATTGAAAAGTACTATACATATCCTATTAACAAAGAATGTCCGGAAACCATTTACATTTTCAGAATTCCACACAAATAACCAAAAACAGTACAACATGAAAGTATTAATCATGTACATAATATTAACATTTATAAAGTTAATTTACACTGAGTTTATAAATAATGTGAACCTAACAACATTTCCTATAAGACACTGTTTATGGACAAAAAGTAGAAAAAAACATCAATCATCTGAGCAGCTCCTCATGCTTATTCTAATTTGATGCAGATAGAACAGATGTCGCCCATTCAAGCTGTATCTCCTTTATCTCTTCTTCTGTATAAGTTGCTGCTTCTGAAAACTGAGCCAAGCAAAATATATATATAATGTTCAAATATTTGTACAAGTCAAATACAGAACCAAATCAATAAAGTATAAACCATTAAAACTTACTTTCTGACTCATTGTTTTCATCTGTTGACTTATGATGTCTTTCATATATTTCAAGACATAGAAACCACAAGTTTTACTATCGGGTTGCCTTGGTGCCTATACATAATACCAAAACTAATTAATTGAAACAAACAGTGGTCCAAATAATCAAATATATGTTAAAAAACACAGTAAACACAATACCTTGAGAGTGATGATGTTGACAGCATCCTTTTTGCCTTGTGATAGTCCTTTTCCTTTTTTGTAAGACCTCACAGCTCTTTTAAAAAACCAAATGAATACATCAATGTTATGTTTAACATTAAAAAACCAAGTTACACATGATGGGGGTTAGAATAACTTACATTCCAAGTACCTTCTTAATGTCATCTCGAATTGGTTTTCCTATAGGGTCCATCCAATAAGCAGTGATATTGGAGATCTTAATCACAGTAAGCATCCAATGAGACCTAGAAAATACAACATGTAACATATTCAGTACATATATGCAATATTCCCTATTGCAAGGGCTTGGCTATAATATTAATCAATATAAGATGCATTGAAAGCACACCAACACATTAACAATGGTACACAAAGATGCATGCATGACTGTATTCTAGCCTACTGAAAGCAAAAGTAACAATGGTCCACATAAACATTAGAACCTCAACCTAATCAGGACAATGCACATTACAAAACCAATATTCAAGGTTGTTACCGTTTGATGAACGTTGTGTGTCCTTTAAAGTATTTGAGTTAAATTATGGTTCAGAAGCACTCGTATAACCTGTCAGAAGACATAGAAACGTAAATCCATGTTTTCGTAGACGTTAAGTGACAAAATTTAACGAGAAATGTAAAATCGAGTAAAAAATAGTTACCCCTTATGTAGCGTTTAACGATGATGAAGATGAAGCCACTTGGAGCTTACAGAAATGACAATGGTTGGATTTTTGGGGTAGGAGCAGCAAGTCTTGTCGGATACGCAAAAAACACAGAGAACGCGAGGGAAAGAAAAGTAAAGGTTTCCTACCTTAGGTTCTATTTTTGAATTACGAAAACCTTTTCAATTCGGTTATAGTAAAAACCGAATTTCAATACTTGAATGTGAAAGGTCCCTAAGACATATAAATCCGGCAACCCAATAACCGAATTCGTTTGTCTACTTTCCAATCCAGTTAATATGATCACGGATTTGAAAACATCCACTTATTAATCCGGCAAATAATAAACCGGTTTCTAAAGAAATTTTCCAATCCGGTTACTAAGTTAGCGGATTGGAAAATATCAACTTATTAATTCGACTAACATTCCACCGAATTCTAAAGTATGTAATAGGAAAAAAATAAAAAAATTTATTAAATTCAATTTCATGACTTTCCAATCCGGTGAATGAGTTAGCGGATTTGAAAATATCAATTTATTAATCCAGCTAACATTCCACCGAATTCTAAAGTATGTAATAGGAAAAAAATTAAAAAATTTATTAAATTCAATTTAATGACTTTCCATCCGGTGAATGAGTTAACGGATTCGAAAATATCAACTTATTAATTCGGTTATCATTCCACCGAATTCTAAAGTATGTAATATAAAAAAATTTATAAAATTCAGTTTTCATTTAATGACTTTCCAATCTAGTGAATGAGTTAGCGGATTTGAAAATATCAACTTATTAATCCGGCTATCATTCCACCGAATTCTAAAGTATGTAATAAAAAGAAAATTTATAAAATTCAGTTTTCATTTAATAACTTTCCAATCCGGTGAATGAGTTAGCAGATTTGAAAATATCAACTTATTAATCCGGCTATCATTCCACCGAATTCTAAAGTATTTAATAAAAAGAAAATTTATAAAATTCAGTTTTCATTTAATGACTTTCCAATCCGGTGAATGAGTTAGCAGATTTGAAAATATCAACTTATTAATTCGGCTATCATTCCACCGAATTCTAAAGTATGTAATAGGAAAAAAATAAAAAAATTTATTAAACTCAATTTTCATTTAATAACTTTCCAATCCGATGAATGAGTTAGCGGATTTAAAAATATAAAGTTATTAATCCGGATAGTATTCCAGCAAATTCTAAAGTATGAAATAGAAAAAAAAAAAGAAAAATTTTATTAAATTCAGTTTTCATTTAATAACTTTCCAATCTGCTTAATGAGTTAGTGAATTTGAATATATCCACTTATTAATCCGATCATTCTAAGAACCAAATTAGAAAACATATTTTCAATCCGCTAGCCATATCACCGAATTAAAGTTGCCGAATTTAAAACCCTTTATTTCTTGTAGTGCATGCCAGGACAAATAAATGTTGATTAGTTTTGGCCTTTTTAATGGGCAATTTAATTTATAGATAGAGCACAGAATTCATTACTTGATGACTACTGTTGGGTCGTTGCTGATAGTTAATAACCCAATGTAAATGGAAAAATTATGAAAATATAATAAAGAAATGAATTGCAAATAGACGAACTAGATAAATAAAGCCAAGGCACATATGTTACATCGAGAACTTTATTTTGAAACTGCCGAGGAACTAAATTGGAAACTGATTCTAAATGTCGTTATCAGTGTGATAATTTACATCAATATGATGATTACCAAAAAATTTAAGAAGAAAAAAGATTCACAAACACAACAAATTAAATTACCAAAACATAAAAATGAACAAATCAAATAAATAAAAAGAAAAGTAATCTAAAGCAGGAATATTTTTGCCCTATGGAACATGCTTCCATTCACGTTCAGCAGAAATTTCCTAATTCCAACGTACAGTACATTACCTTATAAAACTGCCTAGAAAGCAAAACAATTAGGTAAAATACAAATTAAGAGAAGACACTAAGTACACCTCTTAAGAAAGTAAATTATCCTTATAAATTTGTTCTAAGGTGGTGGTAATTGTTAAGCTAGGAACCCTTAACTAATTAATAGCTTAATTAAGCTTTTAGGCATGGGCGGAACTAAAGAAAATTTTGTGGGATGCTACACAGTATAGTTCATAAGAGGGGCCAGATTTAACCTTTGTAGGGAGTTTATCTAAAGGATTAGATATACTACACAAAGAAATTTTTTGGGCTTCGAGAGGGCCGTTGTGCCCCTAACCTTAGAATATTTGAGAGTATTACTATTTAAAAATAATTGGTGATGGTATAATGATTTTAAATTGTGCTTGTGATTTGGTTACGGTCGTAGTTGCTTTGCAGTTGATGCAGCCAATGCGGGTTAATATTATTTGATGAAGATTGCAATTGTAGGGTGTCGCAGTTGCAACAACCACCACAATCGATATGTCGTAGCCACATCACGTGATGTGGCCCATAATTTAAAACCCTGGTCATGGTATCAAGTCATTTCTTCCTTTCAAAGATCTTTTATATAGTTGGCAGTTGAGTCCCAAACTGAGGGTTATTGCTGCTTTAAGGGGGTGGCCTAGTTGTAGGACAAAGAACATTTTGAATATTTCTATTCTGAGAAGTCATTCTGCTTTTAAGATGTAGATATAGTCGTGGCAATTATAAACAGAGTTTGATTATTTACAAAAAGAATTTACATTGTAATTGATTGTAATCAGCAGTGAAATTTCCTTTTCCTTTCTATTTTCTGATCTTTTTTTTAATTTTATAATAATAATAATAATAAGTTGTTGATCTAATGGTGAAATTGATATATGATATTCCAAAATTGATATATGCTACAAATTGAAAGCAAAACTTGTTTCTTTCATCGAAGGCATAGAGTAAGCAAACTGTCAAAGGTTTGAATGGAGCCATTTTACCTGAACTTAAGTCAAAAATTACTATTGATCACTTCGCACACGCCACCACCAATATTTAGATTTTAGCCAATTGTACTAACTATGATTTTAGCATGGTGATATTTTTATCATTTTAAGACTTTTTGACATGTGAGTTTTTACATGACAAAGTTATGTGAAGTGAGGTAAGCACAAGAGCAGACAAAATTTATAAGACTTTGCGCAGGAATGTGAGATTTTTCTGTTGGATGACTTTTTTGTCTATCTTTAAATTAAACATGACATCATCATCTAAAGAAGTTATATATAAAAATCCAAGGACAAGTCGGTAGACCGAGTACTTTCGTTTTAACTTTTAAGGCTGATTTATCCATCAATATATCTCTTGCATCATGTTCATAGAATTTGTTGAGAAATAAATTAGACATTAATTTTGACTCAGATTTAGTGTAAAAAAAAATTTATACTGTCATTCAATTATGTATTAACAAATCATTAAAAGAGTTATGAATTAAAATTAAATTCAATAAATTATGATGTATCATTTAAAAGAATATTATTTTATATATGTTCTAATATTGAATACATGGTATTTATGTACATAAAAATATTTAAGTTTATAAATTCATTGTAAAAAAATAACTTGTAAGGTTAAAATAAAATAAAAATTAATTTATATATTACATTTTGTTTTTATTGTAGATCGAGTAATTATATATTACACTTTGACAAAGACAACTGTCAAAAAGGATAGAGGAAATTAAAGAATTGTTGACGAACTTAATGTTTCTATGCTTTCCATTAAACATTTCCACGAACTTGAAGATTGCTCTTTACTCCACACACGTACACGCCACAATCTTCTTACTATGGGGCCAAGTATAAATACAAATTCATATCCCAGTGGCATTTTTTTCCTCGCAGTGCAGATGGAGTACGTTAGGAGCTTTACGTATTTCCCATGCAATGGTTGATATATAGGGAGGTCAACACTTAACGACATGCATGATATTCCCTGCATTTGTTGGCTAAATTTGTAATCATTCTACGGTCAACTAACATGATATTCCCAGCAATTGTTGGTTAAATTTGTAATTATCATAAGGTCAACTAACAACTAAATTATTATTACTAGTCATTTTAAAAAAATTACAGTTTAATTTGAAAATGATTTAATGTAACTTATCAAATTTTGTACATATTTACAAGAAATCTAAACACCCAACCTAGTTATACAAAAGTGACTTCCCACACTGAATATTTATTTTCCATTTCTTTTGCCTCTTTCTGGGTTCAATCCAGATAAAGTAATAGATAATATAAAAAAACAAATGCTAGCTAATGTCAACCGTAGTCATTTGGGTTCTGTTTTCTGAACAACAAGAGAGAGTATTATTTCATACGATAACATAAGTAGCACCCGCAGCAAAACATCCCTAAATATTTCTATGTAAATGTTCAGAGAAATCCGTAGCACATTTCAGGGAAACATCAGCCACAGAGGATATTTACTTAAGCATTCAAATATATGACAGTTTTCTTAGCCCTTCAAACACTCTCCATCCCTTTTTGCAAATTTTTTGAACATTTCAAAATTACAAAAATTGATAGTATATATCATTGAACAATAGTGCACATTTTCAATTTCACACGCATTTTAACGCTTGACCTTGAGACTTTAGAGTTATTAGCTCTGCCATTCAAACGTCTGTGTGTGTGTATAATAGATTTAAAGCATAAATATGAAATATATTTTAAGATAGGGATATTACATCAACTGCACTCAGTTTCACTTCATTTCATAATAAGTTAATGCCACCCAAAAGATAATCTATACAGTACCAAATACACATAACATGTTGACAGCGAAACGTTTTTCAAATGAATAATGTTATCCCATATGTAACAATATTTCTCATCATTTACGCGTAGTTTCCCAGTTGCCCTAAAGAAAATGACGTCTCGTTTTTTTTTTTTTTCCAAGAAACTGAATTTTTGTTTCCAGATAATAACTACATGATTTTCCATCTTAAATTCTTAGAAAGTTTCATGGTGACCTTCACTTTTACATGTGGCCTAAGTTACCTTGAATTACGAGGCACGTGCATGAACCCTGCATCTCTAGGTAGTCTATAAATAGCAAGCACAATATGGCCATATCGATAGGTTTCCAAGCCACATCAAAGCAAGATTGTCTCATACACAGTCCATCGATCCCAATATTTGTATTGCTCTATATCGCCATGAGTTCCCAACCCAAAAACATCTCGAACAGTCTGGGTTACAAGCAAGACCCACCTGCGAAGAACCAAGGTTCGAGCTCTAAGAAGGATGATAGGAAAATGCCAAACACTGCTCAATCTGGTCTTGCCTATACTAATAGGTCTTGAAATGGCAAAAACTGCATGCAAGGGAAAAGAAATCATTCAAACCAGGTATTCTAAATATAAATTAAAAACAAACCCCCCTAAACCACTTTCTTGTATGCTGGAAATTTTTGTAAAATAACTTTTTTAATTATTTTTTTTATATTTAGTATTTTTTATTGATTAAAATTTTGTTACTAAAACTTGAGTCATAATTTTATTTAGATTTCCACTCATTACAATGACTTAGTACAATTTGTTTCTTTCGTTTTTCCTTTTTTTTTTTTGGTATCTATTCATCCTTTCGATTTTGCTGCAGGTTCATGTGGAAGTGGGATAATGTAGGAAGAACATTTACGGCAACAGAGATTATTGTTGTTTAAAGATTCATTCTTTTGTTTGTGAATTGTGTGCTCGTTTCCTAATTGTTTAGAGTTTACAACTTAAGGGCTAGTAAGTAGTAATTAGTAAACAGAAATATCTATATATTTATTGTTTATTTGCATGTATCTTGTGAATATGAAGGTTTATTAATAAAGTAGCGTGTTTAAATTAAATTCTCTCTGTGCTGTATATTTGTTTAGTCTCTTATAATGTTTCTCTCTTAAACTCTGACTTCTTGTTCTAATATAAAGAATCTTGACATAATTAACACCTACGTAACAAAAATAAACGAGTAAATTAAAGATTAAATGGATTTCTAGGAAAAAGAAGAAACAGATTAAATGGTCACATATTTAAACAATTCCCGCTGTGTGTGTGAATATATATATATAAAATCTTATTTAACTTATTTTATATTTTTCCAACTTTCTCCTTTTTCCAGGACGATATATATGACCCTTTGATTGTATGACTTCTTTAAGTGTTTAAGGGTGTGCTCTCTACCATAACAACTTAGGTTTGAACCTTAGGTCAACACTTTGAAAAATTAATTAATTTTTCTAAATGCTTCAGGCTGATATAGGTGTCCACTCTTGAAATCGCCTAAAGATGAACTTAGTCTTGGTTGGTGCAAAAGTTAATCTGAGGATACCCATACTATACAACTAAAAAAATTAATTATAAGTATATGATTAATTTTTTAATATGCATAAATTGCTTGACAAATTAGTTTCTAATAAAGAGTAATAAATATTATTTTATAAAATTAATAAAGTTATGTTGAGAGAAAAATATCATTCTATAGAGCTTGAATTACAAATCATACATCTCTACAGGGGAATGGTGAAATAAGACCTAAAATGGAATCACCTTTCATGTTTTTTTGTTAACAAATATAGAAATTCTGATTTTAAGGACTAAAGCGTGGAATAGATATATATATATATATATATATATATATATATATATATATATATAAGCATGGAATATGTATAATATCATCATTCTTATACCATACATTCCTTGAGAAATTCTCATATCTGTTGGTGTCGCTCAAATCTGGTTCTCTTCCTCTCTCTTGTGAATTTTCTTCAACATAAATTTTCTTTTTTCTTCTTACTTTATCTGGAATTTTAATTTGGACTTCTTAGCCTTCTTTTATAATTTAAACTTTTCAAGTTATTTTACACTAAGGAATCTATATTTGGTTGGTACTTGGAGCTTCGTAATGCCCTCTTCACTCCAAATATCTATTAGTTGTGCCAGTTTCATGACTGAATAGATTGTTGAGCAAAGGAATTAATGCGTTTAGGCAACACAAAAAAAAAGTTCTTTTGTTTTTTCCCTTTTTTCTTTTTCTCTTTTTGATTTTATCGGGTGTAGAGATATTGGGCATCTATATCGGGATTTTTGTTTTACAAAAAGAGAGAAAAGATGACCGATTTTGTTAATTTCAATCGTTGAAGACATGCATGACAATATATATTGTTTCTAAAATAACGACAATTTATTAGATCTTTTCCAATGTGAAACAAAGTTCGGGGGAAAATAAATTATAATATATTAACACTACATACAATAGGGAGCAGTGACTACATTATTAATTGGATAAGCAAAACAGACAACAAACCTAACGAACAAATTACCAAATTGAATAAATAAATAAACTAGCTGGATATATTTGTCCTATTGTACTTGCTTCCATTCACCTTCAAACTTCAATAAACTTCTTCCAATATTAGTCCCACTTCCACTTTTATCTGCAAAATACAAATTAAAGACGAACACCATACCCTATAAGAAAGTACATAGAGAGTCAACCAAGTCATTTATTGATTTGGATTTGGTATAAGGGGCTTTCAGATGCTTAGAAATAAGTACCCCTGCCAAATAACAAATGGTATAAAATCATCTCCTCCTTGCAAAGATTTGTTGTACGGTGGGCAATAGAGTCCCAGAGGTTGGAGGGTTGGAGTTACAGCCCTGTGGGGGTGGCCTTGTTGTAGGGGCAAGAACCTTGTGAATGTTTATGTTTTGGGAACTCATTCTGCGGACTGGCTAGCTACTTCAAATTGGTATTGTTTTTGCGTATGCACAACACATTATAAACAATTAATGTTGATGAAACAGCAATATGGCTTGTGTGATTTTATAGGGCAGGAGCTGCCTTCAATATTCCATGAAAGGAACTTACCAAGTGATTGATTCTAATGTACATAGAAATGTCTATCATTTCTTGTCTCCCATTTCCTATTTTACAAACTCTGAAAGCCCAGGGTTTGTGAGAGACATATAGCTTGCGGCACAAGGAGATATCCGCGATGAGTCAGCACCAAGGCTCAATCGTAGCAAGTAAATGTAATTAATATGCAACTTTTGCTACGCTCCTACGTCCAACTTGTGACTTCAAATTAATATTCAAGCTTTAGTCCCTAAATGTGTGGTAAGTACCGTGAGGAAAACTCTCCTCTTGTCAAAGATTTAAACTTCGAATATGCGTCATATGGACATATAGCTAACTACCATTTTCGTCCATATATGTTGAGTTGGCTTGATTTCCCTGTGGTATTTGCACTTTGTTTCTTCTTATTTTCTCTTTTCACACTGACCTTTTTCCCACGCAAAAAGACTGGGTTATTGATAGCCCCTCGGCAAGTATACCGAATCGCTCAAGTAATACAGTGATGAAATAGTTATCGTCTCCACAGGGATTAAGCCTACCAATCACCAATTCACTAGAATTAATTCTATTTAAACGAACGTTCCTTTGGATGGAAGGGGGCTCTACACTACGAAGTAACAATGAAATAAGAGATAAAGAGAGTAAACCAAAAACTGAAAGTAGTTGATTGAACTGAGGAAGTAAAGCAATTAGATAAAAGCGCTAGGGAAATGATTTCACTTAACTTATCAAATAGATGTGAGAATTCTCAAATACCTTGACTTTACCACTATGGCCTACAGGTTGAATTTCTTAAAGCTAATCAAACCCCAATTCCTTGGAGATTCAATTCTCCTTTAAACAACTAGAATTAATTAATTCCTTAACTTAATTCAAATTGAAAAGGGTTATACCTTTGTACCTAAATTCAAAGACACCACATAACCCCTAAGGCTTATCCCTAAACCCTCAAAGATTATGGCATTTATTCCCATGAGCTAGCACATAGAAGAATTTTCCAATTCCTACTATGAACCCTAAATCAAAATATGAGAGGCCAATTCATAAATTGCATGAAAACAAGAATAAACACTTAAACCATAGAATCAAGTCAAGGATTACAAGAAATTCATAAACCCATTATCCAAATTAAGTTACATCAAATCCCTAGCCTAGGAAATTTAGCTACTCATAATACAAGAACAATAAAAGCAAAGAGAAGGGATGAACTCCATGAAGAATCCACAAGGTTGATGATGAAATCTTCCGATCTCCCCTCCAATTCCTTGATTCCTCTCCTTGGTTGTCTCCCCAATCCTGAGCCGGCTTCCCCCTTGTAAATGACAAAGATCTGATCCTTCAAAACCCCACTAATTTCCTTTTTATACTGCTGAAAATGCGTAACAGTAAGTGATCCAGCGCTCGAGCGCTGGATGTTGGGCGCTCAAGCGCGCAGGTGGCCGAAAAAAAAAACAACAGATGCTGATTCTGGGCGCTCAAGCGCTAGATGGTGGGCGCTCAAGCGCTTCGGGCGCTTAAGCGCTGGGTACTGGGCGCTCAAGCGCTGAGCTTCCAGAAAAAAAAATGTTTTTCTCCCCTGCCTTCTTCTCTCAAATGCAGCAACTTTATTTAAACTTCACCTAAAACCAACAAAAGTAAAATTAATGAAGAAAACTGAACTTAAAAGTGAGGTAAATGCTAAACTTAATTAATCAAACAAGCCAACTAAATTCGAAAAAAAAATCCTAAACAGAATTACTAAAAGGAAGCACAATCCTAGTTAATTGAGAGAGAGCAACCCGGATAAACATAAGATATAATGCAAACATCACTCCCCCAAACTTGGGATTTGACTTGCCCTCAAGTAAAATCTAGGACAAACAAAGGAACACCATAAACCACCACAGAACATCATCCTCCTCAAAGACAAACTCAACGACCACAACAAAGCACAATTCAGGGAGATGGGAGCTCAGTTGAGAACAACAATCAGGAGTAGCGTCTCCCACAAATCAGTTAAACAAATGGATCAAGCAAGAAGTCAGAGCAGGGCAGAATCATGGAGGTTTTAAACACGTGGCATGCACGAGGGAAATGAATGAACTTCTCAAAATTTCTTTATGGACAGGGGTTCAAGTCTAAGTATAACACAATGAACATACTGGATTCGCAACAGTGCGCCTACCACACATTACGCTCCCAGATAATTTATTGAAAAGGAGAAACCAAAGCATGAGGAATGATCAAGGTGGTGACCGTGCGCCTCATCCACACATCACAACCAAGAGACGACCCCCAAACTTGATTAAAACAAAGCAAATGATCTGATGGAAATAGGAAGTGAGGACCGTGCGCCTCATTCACACATCCACACCTTCAACCTCATCAAATAAATGCCATTATTCTCTTTTTTTTTCCTTTTTTTCTTTTTTTTTTTTTTTTTCATAAAAAAATTGCGTGAGAGAACCCTTGCATAACTTTAACCACCAAAGAAGTGTCAAAAATTTCAAACTGGCATGCCAAGTGCTTAAAAAAAAAAAACTCCAAAACCAACCATAACTCAGAAAATCAAGCAAGACTCCAACAGAAACAACAACAATGGAATATCAGACTGCCTAAAAATTGTTCTCAACACTAAACTCCCAATACCCCAAAGATTGTACCCGAATGGTGCAAGAGTCGCAAGTAAGATTACATAATTCATGGGGTGTGGTGAACCATGCTCGTAACAAAATTATGAAATGAAAAAGGAGCAGAAAATAGAAAAGAAACTAACTAAAATCAAACGAAAATGAAAAGCAAGAACAACTAAGCTAGAATACAAATAAAAGGAAGAAAACAACCGTGTGAGTCCAATGTGGTGAAACTATGGTTCGTCATCCCCTTCATCTTCATCAGTGGCTGCTGCGCCCTCCTCAGCTGCTTCCTCATGATCATTGAAGTTGCTGTTGGCCATGAGATCTTCATCAGCGGGTGGAAGTCCTCCCAAGGCATCAGTATTAAGATTCAGCTGCTCGGCCATATTACGGAGCATGCTTTCCAATCCATGTTGCGACTGAATAATGTAGGAAAGTCTCCGCTGGTTTTGAAGCTCGGCACGCTCCAACCTCTCAAGCCTTGCGTCAGTGGTGAGTGCTTGACGAGGTGGTCTAGGAGCTTGTGGTGCGCTGGGACGAGTAGCTGTTGATGCGTCCTGGAAGTAGCTTTCAATGGTTTTAGCCGTGATGGGTGGTGCTGCCTTGATGGGCAAATCACCATGAGAAATTATGCCCAGATCTCTGCAGAGATGGGTGATGAGAGAGGGGTAAGGAAGACTGCCTTTTCCTTCTTCAGCCACTGTGAACATGTTATGGGATATGATTTCTCCTATATCAATTATGCCACCAGTCACAATAGCATATATTAGCAAGGCTCTCTTCACTGTCACTTCAGTTGTGTTAGATGATGGCAGGAGCTTTGCTTGAATGAAGGTGCACCACACCTTTGGTATAGGTAGCAAGTCGACTTTGTAGATGTGTTTTGGGAGACCCTTCATATCCATAACCCATTGAGTACCGGGCTTGCAGATAGTGCTAAGCACCAAGTTGCTCTCCACTGGCCTTGAAATGAGGCGGGAGTAGTCACACTGCCCGGGGTAGTCATATTCCTGCCCAAAGAAGTCATTCAGTGTTGTCTCATCAAAACGAATTTCCTTCCCTCTTACGTAACTGACAAATTTTTCCCCTCCTTCTTCAAAGATGTGCGCATTGGCATAAAATTCCCTAACTAAGTTTTGGCATCCCGGAATAGGGACAGAGCAAAGCTTACCCCAATCCCTTTCAATAAATTGGGATTGAACTTCCGGGTACTCATCTTTCTCCAGGATGAAACCCCTTTCCCTCACAAAATTTCTTTTCAATAGAACATTGTTGAATCTCTCTTCATGGGCAAGGGATCGGAATCTATGCTGATCATAAGTGGGAGAGCTTGATGAGGCACCCCTGGTGGGTCTTTGTCTCTTAGGAGGCATATTTCCTGTTGAAAAACAAAGATGTTGAATGAATAACTGTAAATCATCAATAGAAAACCAGAATGGTAATTGGACCCCAACATGAACAATAAACCCATACTAAGCAATCTCAATTCTACATGTTTTCCTTCAGTCCATATGCATATTAATCAACATGTAAACTACAATCCAACAATGGCTTAGAATGAGATGTTTCCAAATCACACCTTCCATCAATCAAACTCCACAACAGAGATTAACCAATCTAATTCAACTTCAACACACCCAAATCATCTTCCTAAGGTTTAAGAAAAGCAAACACTATTCATCCTACAAGCCAAGCATCCACAAAGTGTAGCAAAAGCATGAATCAAGAGCACTTGACAATGGAAATTGGCATGATTTAACCTTAAGCAAGAAAAAAGCAATCAACCTCACCAGTGAATTCCACAATTTTACACAATCACCACCAATTTCAAGGTGTTCCCCAAAATCCCCAATTTAGAACCATAAGATTTTCAATTCAACTATCTAAGAGCAATTTTTTTCAATTAAGTAAAAAAAATGAGAAATCTAGGGCACGGGAGACTTACCAAGTAGGAGTAATGAGAGATGTAGAGAGAAAAAGAATTGAGTCACTTCAAGGAAACTCCAATGGTCCTCCAATGGGGGGGAAGAACTCTTTCTCTAAACTTAATGCAAGAGGGAAAAGGGATGATGGTGGTGGAATGGTGAAGGAAGAAGTGTAGTGGAGTATGGGTAGAGGAAATCTGTAGTGGGGATGGTTGAGAATGAGAATGGTGAGAGGGAATGAGAGGGGGGGTGGTGCGCAGGAGATGAAAGGAAGAAGAAGAAGTGACAGTGTGCGTGTGTTTTCTTTCTATTTTTTTTTTTTTTTTTTTTTAAAAAAAAATGCGCGCTCAGGCGCTGGTGGTCCAGCGCTCAAGCGCTGGATGTGCAGAGAATTGGTGCGCAGCACCACACGGAACGCGCGCTCGAGCGCTGAACAAGTGGCGCTTAAGCGCTGAAAATTTTTTTTTTTTTTTTTTTTTTTTTTTTTTAAAAAAAAAAAACACACTGAGCGCTCGGGCGCTGAGATTATCACGCTCGAGCGCCCAATTGCCTGAGAAAAACTCCAGTGATGCTGACCTTCTCGCGCTCGAGCGCTGGGAATTTTGCGCTTGAGCGCCTGAGTACCTGAGAAATTCCCTTTGATGCTGACAAACGCGCGCTCGAGCGCTGGGAATATTGCGCTTGAGCGCCCACAAGGCAGAGAAATTGAAGCAGATGCCAACATCTTGCGCTTAAGCGCTGGATACTCACCGCTTGAGCGGTGAACAGGCAGACCAAATGAAGTAATGCTTCACAGCAGCAATTCACAGAAGAAACTCAAATAACTCAAAAGACAGCAAACTAAAACTAAGGTAAAAAGAAACAATTCTAAAGAATAACAACTCAAAGCATTTCTCAAGATCAAAAGAGAAGGTAACACTCAGATTAAACTAACATGCAATTCAAAAGCAAAACATTAACTAAACTAAACCACACAGTAAATCAACCTAACAAAAGATTGAGACAAATACTCCTAACAACCAGTAAAATGAAACACAGAAAACAAAGAAGGCACAGCAATGCAGTAAACAAAATTTAAACTAAAGCAAGATGATAAAGGGAAAAAGTGAAGAAAAACTTGGGTTGCCTCCCAAGAAGCGCTTGTTTAGCGTCATTAGCTTGACGTTGCACAGTTCAGTTGAGTTGATCTAAGTGCAAGGAAGTCTTTTGTCGATCGACATCCCCACCAAGATACATCTTTACTCTTTGGCCGTTAACCTTAAAAGCTCTTCCTGATGCAGGTTCCATCAATTCCATTGCTCCATAAGGGAAAATTTCCTTAATGACAAAGGGGCCTGACCACCGAGACTTTAACTTTCCAGGAAATAATCGCAGCCTTGAATTGAACAAAAGCACTTTTTGACCAGGCTCAAAGTTTCTATGTGAGATTTTCTTGTCATGCCATCTTTTGGTTTTTTCTTTGTACAGCCTTGAACTTTCATAAGCTTGGTGGCGAAATTCTTCCAATTCATTGAGTTGCATTAACCTCTTTTCTCCTGCTTCTTTTAAGTTGAAATTCAAAAATTTGGTGGCCCAATAGGCCTTGTGTTCCAACTCAACTGGGAGGTGACAGGATTTTCCAAAGACAAGTTGATACGGTGACATTCCAATTGGAGTTTTGAAAGCTGTCCTATATGCCCATAATGCATCATCAACTTTTCTGGACCAATCCTTCCTTGATGAGTTCACCATTTTTTCTAGAATCCTTTTGAGCTCTCGGTTTGAAACTTCTACTTGTCCACTTGTTTGTGGATGGTATGGGGTGGCCACCTTATGTGAGACTCCGTACTTGGAAAGCACAGCTTCAAGATGTTTGTTGCAAAAGTGACTCCCACCATCACTAATTAATGCCCTTGGGACTCCAAACCGTGAGAATATGTTTTTCTTCAAAAATCCCACTACCACCTTGGCTTCATTGGTGGTTGAAGGTATGGCTTCCACCCACTTAGATACATAATCCACTGCCACCAATATATAGAGATTTGAGAATGAAGAGGGGAATGGGCCCATAAAATCTATGCCCCATACATCAAACAACTCCACTTCAAGGATGCTATTCAATGGCATTTCATGTCTTCTAGAGATTGTACCAGCCCTTTGACACTTATCACACCTTTCAACAAACGATCTTGCATCCTTGAATATTGTGGGCCAATAAAATCCACTTTGAAGCACCTTGGCAGCTGTTCGATCACCACTAAAATGGCCTCCATACTCAGAGCCATGACAGTGCCATAAGATATTTTCAATCTCTTCTTCTGGAACACATCTTCTTAACACACTATCTGCACATCTCCGATATAGAAATGGCTCATCCCAAATGAAAAACCTTGCATCATGCAGAAACTTCTTTCTTTGCTGCCATGTTAGCTCAGGTGGTAGGATTCCAACGGCCTTGTAATTAGCAAAGTCAGCATACCAAGGGAGAGCTTGGATGACAAACAGCTGTTCATCCGGGAATTCTTCTTTTATGGGTACTGATTCTTCTTCTTCTTCATCCCCAGCTTGTGAGATTCTGGATAGATGGTCAGCTACTGAGTTCTCAGTTCCTTTCTTGTCTTTGATCTCCAAGTCAAATTCCTGCAGCAATAGAATCCAACGAATTAACCGAGGCTTTGCATCTTGTTTGGACAACAGATATTTAAGTGCTGAATGGTCAGTATACACAATAACTTTGGATCCAACTAAGTAAGAACGAAACTTGTCAAATGCAAAAACAACAGCAAGTAGTTCTTTCTCAGTTGTGGCATAATTCATTTGTGCATCATTCAACACTTTGCTTGCATAATAAATCACATGCAACATTTTATTCTTTCTTTGTCCTAAAACAGCACCTACTGCATAATCACTTGCATCACACATTAATTCAAAGGGCAAATCCCAATTAGGAGCAACAATGATGGGTGCAGAAGTGAGTTTCTTTTTTAGAATATTGAAAGCATGCAAGCATTCATTATCAAACACAAAAGAAGAATCTTTAACCAGCAGATTGCTTAAGGGCTTTGCTATTTTTGAAAAATCTTTTATGAATCTTCTATAAAACCCAGCATGCCCAAGAAAGCTTCGAATCCCCTTGACATTAGTTGGGGGAGGTAGTTTCTCTATGGTCTCCACCTTTGCTCTATCTACCTCTATCCCCTTGGATGAGATTCGATGTCCAAGAACAATACCCTCTTTCACCATGAAATGACATTTTTCCCAATTAAGGACTAAGTTTGTTTCCTGGCATCTCTTCAAAACCAAAGCAAGATTAGTCAAGCAAGAGTCAAAAGATGAACCAAAAACAGAAAAATCATCCATAAATATTTCAATGAATTTTTCTACCATATCAGAAAAGATGGAAAGCATACACCTTTGAAAAGTTGCTGGTGCATTGCATAGTCCAAACGGCATCCTCCGATATGCAAACACTCCATAGGGGCACGTGAATGCTGTCTTCTCTTGGTCTTCCGGATCTACAACAATCTGATTGTACCCAGAATAGCCATCTAAGAAGCAGTAGAATGCATGCCCAGCCAATCTCTCAAGCATTTGGTCTATGAAAGGGAGAGGGAAGTGATCCTTCCTTGTTGCACTATTAAGCTTACGGTAGTCAATGCACATTCGCCATCCAGTGACAGTTCTTGTGGGAATTAATTCATTGTTCTTGTTGACCACAACTGTCATTCCTCCCTTTTTGGGAACCACTTGTACCGGACTCACCCATGAACTATCTGAAATGGGGTAGATGATCCCCGCATCAAGAAGTTTAATTACTTCCTTTCTTACCACCTCCTTCATTGTTGGGTTGAGTCTTCTTTGAGGTTGGATTGCAGCTTTATAATCATCTTCCATGAGAATTTTGTGCATGCATACAGTTGGACTTATCCCCTTAAGGTCACTAATGCTCCACCCAAGTGCTGATTTGTGTTCTCTCAACACTCTCAACAGTTTTTCTTCCTCCACCTTGCTCAACTCAATACTAACAATCACAGGGTGGGTGTTGTTCTCACCAAGAAATGCATATTTGAGACTAGATGGTAGGGGTTTCAGTTCAAGCTTCGGAAGGTCTTCTTTCTCAACTCCTTCTTTCATTAATTCTTCTTCTCTTGACCCATTGGAGGTGGAGAGGATTGGTAAAGCATCTAATTGTTGCACACACTTCATTACTTCTGAATCATTGAGTTCTTCATCTTCCAAACTCCTAGAATGCATCAAGGCTACTTCAAGTGGAATGTTTGGAGGATTTTGTAGGAAGACATTTGAGACAAGAGAATCAATGGCATCCACCCGAAAGCATTGTTCCTTATCCATTGGGTGTTTCATGGCTTCAAACACATTAAAAGTCACCTTTTCATCATGTACCCTTAGCATCAATTCTCCTTGTTGAACATCAATCAAAGCTCTCCCAGTGGCCAAAAATGGTCTTCCAAGAATGAGAGGGACATCAGCATCCTCCTCCATATCAAGAACTACAAAATCAGCTGGGAAAATGAATTTATCTACCTTTACCAATACGTCCTCCACTATCCCATATGGGTGTTTGATAGATCGATCCGCCAACTGGAGAGATATTGTTGTAGGCTTAATTTCTCTGATCCCCAACTTGTTTAGAATTGAAAGTGGCATCAAATTAATACTAGCTCCAAGGTCACAAAGGGCTCTGCCAATTGTCAATTTTCCAATAGTGCAGGGAATATGGAAACTACCAGGGTCTTTCAATTTCGGTGGTAGCTTTTTCTGGATAATTGCACTGCACTCTTCAGTTAGCATTACCGTTTCATCTTCTTTTAGCTTCCTCTTCTTGGATAAGAGCTCCTTCATAAATTTAGCATAAGAGGGCATTTGTTCCAATGCTTCTGCAAATGGAATGTTGATTTGAAGCCTCTTGAAGATGTCTAAAAACCGAGCAAAGTGCTTCTCGTGATTTTCCTTCTTAAGCCTTTGAGGGAATGGCACCTTGGCATATGGTGATGGCACAAAAGGTTTGTCCCACTCCTTCTCTTTTTTCCTTGGAGACTCATTTTTCTTCTGCTCTTCTTCTTGCACATGATCAGGGAGTTTAGATGAAGATGCATCTTCTTCTTCTACTGCACCTTGAGCTTGATGATTCATCACTTCCTTGACTTTACCTTCTCTAGGTGTAACCTCCACTGTTTTACCACTCCTCAAAGTTATAGCCTTACACTGCTCCTTAGGATTTGGCTCAGTGTTACTAGGAAATACTCCTGGTGGTTTTTCAGCTAGTTGCCTCGAGATCTGCCCCACTTGATTCTCCAAATTTCTAATAGAAGACTCTTGGTTTTTGAAGTTTGCCCTTGTCTCTTGCATGAAGCTTGAAGTTTGCTGCACAAAACTTGTTGTTGATTGAGACAACTTTTCTAAGGCAATTTCCAAAGGAGATGGTTTGGCTTGATCATGCTGGACATGAGGTAATGGTGGAGCCTGATAAGGAGGATTAGGCGGTCTTTGCACATTCTGATTACTCCATGAGAAGTTGGGATGATTTTTCCACCCCGGATTGTAAGTGTTGGAGTAGGGGTTGTGTGGGGGTCTCTGTGGATTCCCCATATAATTCACTTGCTCATGAGATGCTTGACTCAATACATTTGCCTCACAATCCCCATTGACATGGTTGCCTCCGCAAAAATCACAAACTAGGGCTGGGGAATTTACTGCATTCACTTGTACTTGCCCCAACTGCTTGGTGAGAGTCGCTAATTGTTGAGAAAGACTCTTGTTTTGAGCAAGGATAGCATCTAATGTCTCGAGCTCCATAACACCTCTTTTTCCCATTGACCTCTCACTAGGAGTGTGATAATTATTAGCAGCCATAGTCTCTATCAATTGGAGAGCTTCTTCTGGTGTTTTATTATTCAATGAACCCCCAGCTGCTGCATCTACCATAGCTCTTGTTGCATGAGTCAATCCATTGCAAAAAGTCTGAATTTGGAGCCATTCTGGAATTGCATGATGTGGACATCTCCTCAACAAATCCTTGAATCTTTCCCAAGCATCATAAAGCACCTCTCCATCATGCTGAGAGAATGAAGTTATCTCTTGCCTCATCTTTGCGGACTTAGACGGAGGAAAATATTTGGTGAGAAACCTCGTCACTAACTCATTCCAGGTAACAATGCTCCCCTGTGGTTGACTTTGGAGCCAACTCTTAGCCTTATCCCTTAGAGAAAACGGGAAAAGCCTAAGTCGGATTGCATCATCACTAGCCCCGTTCACCTTCATTGTGTCACATAGTTGGAGGAAACTGGCAATATGAGAATTAGGATCTTCATTAGAATTACCCCCAAACTGTTCTTGCTGCACCAAGTGTAGAAGTGCAGGCTTGATCTCAAAATTGTTGGCCTGGATAGGAGGTCTCACAATGCTTGTAGCACACCCTTCAGCATTAGGGGTAGCATAATCCCCCAAAGTTCTCCTAGGAGGAGGTTGGTCTGCCATTATCTCTTCTTCTAAAAGTTGTGGAATTTCTCTCTGGGCTCTTGTCCTTCTTCGATTTTCCCTTGCTGTCTTTTCAATCTCTGGGTCAAATAACAATGTATCTGGGTTTACAGTACCTCGCATAAACCAAAATCAACAAGGGTGAGGAACCAAAAATCCAATAACAACAATAAAAATTAAACAAAAGAAATAAAATGTCTAAATTAGAATCAACTCCGGTTACTACAGATGTTGATAAAAACCCTCAATCCCCGGCAACGGCGCCAAAAACTTGATAGCCCCTCGGCAAGTATACCGAATCGCTCAAGTAATACAGTGATGAAATAGTTATCGTCTCCACAGGGATTAAGCCTACCAATCACCAATTCACTAGAATTAATTCTATTTAAACGAACGTTCCTTTGGATGGAAGGGGGCTCTACACTACGAAGTAACAATGAAATAAGAGATAAAGAGAGTAAACCAAAAACTGAAAGTAGTTGATTGAACTGAGGAAGTAAAGCAATTAGATAAAAGCGCTAGGGAAATGATTTCACTTAACTTATCAAATAGATGTGAGAATTCTCAAATACCTTGACTTTACCACTATGGCCTACAGGTTGAATTTCTTAAAGCTAATCAAACCCCAATTCCTTGGAGATTCAATTCTCCTTTAAACAACTAGAATTAATTAATTCCTTAACTTAATTCAAATTGAAAAGGGTTATACCTTTGTACCTAAATTCAAAGACACCACATAACCCCTAAGGCTTATCCCTAAACCCTCAAAGATTATGGCATTTATTCCCATGAGCTAGCACATAGAAGAATTTTCCAATTCCTACTATGAACCCTAAATCAAAATATGAGAGGCCAATTCATAAATTGCATGAAAACAAGAATAAACACTTAAACCATAGAATCAAGTCAAGGATTACAAGAAATTCATAAACCCATTATCCAAATTAAGTTACATCAAATCCCTAGCCTAGGAAATTTAGCTACTCATAATACAAGAACAATAAAAGCAAAGAGAAGGGATGAACTCCATGAAGAATCCACAAGGTTGATGATGAAATCTTCCGATCTCCCCTCCAATTCCTTGATTCCTCTCCTTGGTTGTCTCCCCAATCCTGAGCCGGCTTCCCCCTTGTAAATGACAAAGATCTGATCCTTCAAAACCCCACTAATTTCCTTTTTATACTGCTGAAAATGCGTAACAGTAAGTGATCCAGCGCTCGAGCGCTGGATGTTGGGCGCTCAAGCGCGCAGGTGGCCGAAAAAAAAAAAAAAAAACAACAGATGCTGATTCTGGGCGCTCAAGCGCTAGATGGTGGGCGCTCAAGCGCTTAGGGCGCTTAAGCGCTGGGTACTGGGCGCTCAAGCGCTGAGCTTCCAGAAAAAAAATGTTTTTCTCCCCTGCCTTCTTCTCTCAAATGCAGCAACTTTATTTAAACTTCACCTAAAACCAACAAAAGTAAAATTAATGAAGAAAACTGAACTTAAAAGTGAGGTAAATGCTAAACTTAATTAATCAAACAAGCCAACTAAATTCGAAAAAAAAAATCCTAAACAGAATTACTAAAAGGAAGCACAATCCTAGTTAATTGAGAGAGAGCAAACCGGATAAACATAAGATATAATGCAAACATCAGTTATCTGTGGGACTAACATACAATGGGTCATCAAGATCCTATAGAGATAGACCGTGTGCTACAAGTAGCTTCTTCTTCTTGTACATTCTTCCCCATATATAAGTTCTTTGTAGTTTGAATTTGGATTAAATAATAAAAAATGAATAACTATAAATAATTGAGAATAGTTTCTCCTTTTGTGGCCCGTATGTAAGATGAAAAAACAATGAATAGGCTATTATAAACGAGAAATGACTTTTGCACAAGCTCATACATAACAAGTGATGTACGAAGTTTAAATAGATAATGTGGGTTTAGCGTATATTATCTCATTAAATTTAGATGTTATCATAAGTACAAATGTACACTGTGTGGGAATAACATAATTATTATGAAACAAACTAATTAATTGTTTTGTTAGTTTTATTTTTTGTGAACAATTGTTTTGTTAGTTGAAGAAAACAAAAAGGAGATTTTGTTTCTTTCTTAATTTAGAAAAATAATAAATTTGTTTTCTTGTGTGGTTGTTTCCTAAATCCTCCAACTACCTACACGAAAAAGTTATCTTATTTTAATTTACATGCACACGTTGCTTCGGTTTATAAATTAATCCATGCATAATTAATGCTGTACATGAACTCTGTTAGCACATCAAACAAAATTTTTGACAATAATAATAATTAATTAAGAGGTCAAACTCTTTTAATTAATGATGTGATAATATATAATTTAGTTATAGTGTAATTTTTTTTTACACTAATAATGAATCAAAATTAAATTTTCAAATTAATGATTTAAATTTTATTAATTTCAAATTAATGTAGAATCTTTTTATATTATTATTTAATCACACATTGTTACATCACTAAAAGCATTTTCAATACATGATTGATACTGATGTAAAAATAATTTAATTAATAATAAATCAAAATTAAATTCGTAATTTAATAAGTAGAGGTAATCGAGCTAATTGAATTGTTTGTGAAATAAATTTAAGAAAAATGATAAATAGCACAAAAAGTTTTATTACAAAAAGTTTTACGAATGACACGGGATCCCATTAAAGGTTGCTAAAGTGGTAAGTAAGCTTGAACTCCTAGCTTAAAAGTGTTTCTACAATATCAGAAGTTCGAGTCTGCAAGAAAGCCTTGTGGGTAAGGGCAGTGTCAATAACCCAAACGAAAACCAAAACATAATAGACTGTGGCTACAACATCAATTAATATACATAATATATAATGTCCCACCAACTTGCGTTGGTCCGAATGGAAGGGACTTGGACTCCTTAAACATCTTGTCCCGAGTTTAATTATTGGGGCAGTGTGTATGGAGAAAACGCAATTGGGAGAAGTCTCCGCTTCACGCTCCTAACTGTACCTCATGGGATTAGTCTCTTGCTTTCCAGGCGAGGAGATACCCTAGTTTATACCAAAATAATATATCATGTCCCATACTATGGTTGTTACGTACATAAACAAGATTCATAACTTCTTTTAGTTAATATGAATTTTTTTTTATAAAGATAAGATATATGTGATTCTTTAAGGTCATGACAGGCGAATAAAATATAAATTTATATGGAAATGTTGCCTTCCTATATCATGTAAGAAATAGGAACTTTCCCTAGTAATTTCTACAAAATGAGCATTGTGAACAACTAGTCCAACATACTCACAAAATGATCATATATTGCTACCAATTGAAAGCGAAACTTTTTTTTCTTTCATTGAAGGCATGGTGGAAAGATGGATTAACTCTCCAATACGGTAGAAACGGAAAAGATTAGAATTTGGAAATGAATCTGTAAGGAAACTGTCAAAGGTTTGAATGAAGCCATTTTATAATTACCTGAACTTAACTTGAAAATTACTATTGATCACTACGCACACGCCACCACCAATATTTAGATTTTAGCCAAATGTACTAAATATGATTTTAGCAACCCACCTAAGAAGGATGATAAGAAAAAGTCAGGAAACTGCTCAATCTGGTCTTGCCTATACTAATGGTTCTTGAAATGGCAGCAACTACACTCAAGGGAAAAGCTAGAAATCATACAAACCAGGTATTATAAATATAAATTAGAAACAAACCCCCCCTAAACCACTTTGTTGTATACTGGAAAATTTTGTAAATTACAATTGTTTAATTGTTTGATATATATTTAGTATTTTTTTTATAGATTAAAAATTCGTTTCTAAAACTTGAGTCATAATTTTATTTACACTTTCACTTATTACAATCACTTAGTACAATTTGTTTCTTTTGTCTGACCATTTCTTGTGTTTTTGAATTTGTATCCATTCATCATTTTGATTTTGTTGCAGGTAATAAAATAAATCCAATCATAGCACAAATTGCACATAAAATAAAAGGCCAAGATGCTTTAACCCTAATATATGGCATGTATAAAACAATTCAATTTATAATAGAGATTAGGATTACTTGTATATGATGAAGATGATGAATCCATTTCACTTTGACAACAAACATCAAAGACAAGATCAATGTGTTCTCTGCAAAAATGAGAGAAATGGAAAGTTGTTACTCCTATTCCATAATACATTTTTTTTTTGTGTATTTCAAAATGGGGTGACTACATTGTATAATGGTCAGGAATAGGGGTCTCTCCTCTCATTATTGGTCTAGCCTAGCCATTATGGAAGGCCCAAACACATGACCTGTCATATTCCACATTAAGAGAGTGCTTAACTACAATAAGCCCAACAATTACATATTTGATCACACTTTAGGCTAAATGACAACAACAATGAATATGCTTAACAACAATCCTCAAATATTTGACATCAAATTAATCTAAGTTTTATAAGATTAACACTGCCTGTGCTAGTCCAAAATAATAATCTATATAACTTATTTAGGTTTTCACTCATTACAATCACTTAGTATAGTTTGTTTCTTTTGTTTTATCTTTTTTTATTGTATCCATCCATCATTTTGATTTTGTTGCAGGCTCATGTAGAAGTGGGATCAATGTAGGAAGAACATTTACGGTAGCAGAGATTATAGATTCATTCTTTTGTTTGTGAATTGTGTGTTCGTTTCCTAAGTGTTTAGAGTCTACAACTTAAGAGCTAGTAAGTTGTAATTAGTAAACAGCATTGTCTATATATTTAATTTATAGTTTATTTGCAAGTACCTTTTGACTTGTGAGTATGAAGTTTTATTAATAAAGTAGCGTGTTTAAATTAAATTCTCTTTGTGAAATATATTTGTTCAGTCTCTTTTAATTCTTCTCTCTAAAACTCTGTCTTCTTGTTCTAATATAAAGAATCTTGACATAATTACACCTACGTAACAAAAACAAACGAGTAAATTAAAGATTAAATGGTCACATATATAAACAAATCCCAGTGTAATTTTTTTCTATTAATTAATTAATCTCTAGATTCAAGTTCACAACTTGATAATAAATATAATTAGTTGCTTAATATAAAAAAAATCGTTATTTTTCTTATTTTCCTTATTTTATCATTTTATAAAATTAACAAAGTTATGTTGAGAAAAAACATCGTTCTATAAAAGCATGAATTACAATTCTTAAGATATCTCTAGGAGGGAATGGTAAATAAGACCTAAATTGGAATCACCCCTCCATGTGTTTTTTTGTTAACAAATATAAAAAGTCCATTTTATGGAATAAGGCATGGAATATATATAACTTCATCATTCTTATACCATACATTCATTTAGAATTTCTCATATCTGTTGGTGTCGATCAAATCTGGTTCTCTTCGTCTCTCTTGTGAATTTTCTTCAACATAAATTTTCTTTTTCTTCTTCATTATCCGGAATTCTGGACTTTTTAACCTTCTTTTATAATTTAAACCTTTCTAATTATTTTTCACTAAGGCTATCTATTTGGTTGGAACTAGAATCGCTTCAATTCGTAATTCCCTCTGCACTCCAAATCTCCAATAGTTGTGCCAGCGCCATGAATGAATAGACTGCTGAGCAAAGGAATGAGCTTAACTAAAGAATCTGTCTTTTTTCTTTTTTTTTGCCTTTTCTTTTTCTCTTTGCGATTTTATCGGGTGTGTAGAATACTAGGTTTTTGCTCGTCATTTATAAATATGGCACAGAGACATGGAAAATCAATGATAATATGAGTGTTTTCTCTTCATAACTAAAAGAAACAAGAGTGAATATGAATTTGATTAATAGAATATATCATTTTATCACTGGCCCAGTTATTACAACTTGCAAGATAAAACAAAAAAAGTACAGCCAAGTGATTCACAAAGCTGCTTCCAAAAAAACATGCTTTGGTTCCCCCTTTAGCCAATATCGGCTAATTAATTCCAATAACGTTCCCAGCTGCAGTTTCACAACATAAACCTGCAAGAGAATGAAAGTGAATAAGCAAACTTCAACAGTTATTTAAACTTATTAGAAGGGTTTGTAGAAAATACTAGAAATAGCTGGTAAATGGCCTTGAAAATATCTTATACATTGTATATAAAGTTCTTCTTGTTCTTTCTGCTTTAGGATTAAAAAAAATAAGGTTATCCGGAGGATCAGTATCTAGTATACAATGAAGACAATGTGTCAAAAAAGAGTTAACTATATAGAGTGCACAACTTATGCAGAAAATATAAAATTGCTGACAATAAATAAAGAACTAAACAACCAAAACATAAAAAGGGAAAAAAGAAAAAAAATATATTTAAATTAGTAGTTGCCTTCGATATTACTGATATTGGTAAAATTGATCCCTGGCAACGACGCCAAAAACTTGACAGGACTACGACAAGTGTACCGGATCGTTGTAAGTAATCAAATAGGTGAGAATATCAGATATTGTTATCAGGGATCAATGACCAAGTACCAATTCACGAAAATTGCTACTATTCAAATTAATATTTGGATGAAAGGGAGCTCAATTGTGAACAACTAAGTATTCAAGAGATGAAAACCAAAGACAAATTTTTTTTTGTATTTTTAACTTTGACAAACTAACAAACACTTTGAATGCAAAAAGGAAAGAAATTCAATTATATAAAAGAGTTGGGATCAAGTTTCATTTGATTTCATTTGCTGCATTTTAATTGGGGTTAAAATAAGTTTTTGTTTCTATTTTGTTACCGGATTCATCTAAATATCAAAGTCCTAATTCCTTAGGCACATAAGCCTTAAATCCTAGTTAAAATCCCTAATTCCTTAGGTGATTCTAAAATGGGAAAAGAGTTAAGATTAAGAATCCAACGAGATAACAAGCATTCATCGACTATTCCTAGCGCAATGAATCACAAGGGTTCACAATCTCCAACAAAATTCATACATCAAAATTTCATCAAATGCATAAACCTAAAAATCATTCCAAGGATGATCAAACCCTAGAACGCTTTAAGAACAAAAATTGTAAACTCAAAATAGAAGCATTCATTTATAATAATTGAATCTCAAGTCAAATACAAGCAAGATCGTTCAAAATTCACTCCAATCCCAACAAGGGAAAGTTTAGCTAGACATAGAAACAAATGCAAAAACTAAGACAATAGGGAAGAAGAAGGAAACCTCCATGAAGAAAAATGAAGAATATCTAAGCTTCCATCTTTCTCCCCTTTAGGTTTCCCCCAAGAGTTCCAAATTAGGGTAAAAAGAAATCTCCTCCTGCTCCTAGGTCTCTCTTTTTTTTTCCTCACTCTCCCGAATAAGAAAGCAAAACATTAAAAACCTGTTTTGTTCATAGAAGACATTGCCCCGCGGCCCAGAGTTGGCCGCCAAAGCGAAAATTCACTAACACGTTCTATGCTCCCAACGCCCAGCGACCATTCGGGCTGCCCAACGACCGCTGACAGAACATCCTCTTTTTTGGTCACATTTCTTGTGGCTTTGAGTCTCATTCATGCTTTTTTAATCCCTGTAACTAAAATATCATTAATAAGGTTCAAAATACTTAGAATTAAGACCAAACTCAAGCCAATTTATCAAAAAAATCGATTTGCATCGACAATCACACATTCAAACTTTTTTTAGGCCAAATAATGTTAAAAGCTAGATTAAATAGCATAATCTGCCCAAAAAACATAAGAAAAAAATAATCTAGAGGATTATCACATGTTGATACGGAACATACTAAGTAATTGATGTTGATTTATAGGGACGTTCCTTTCCTATAATTTTCTGAAGATTTTTCGGCTTACAAAGCCCAGCGTGAGAGGTGAAAAGTGAGACGTCACTTAAGCAGCGAGTAGAGATCAAGGGAACCCACCAAGAGTGTTATGGGTTCGCAGCTTTGCTTTTGGTGTGACTGAGAAAACCCATGAAGTTTGAAACTTCGATTGAAGAAATTGACGTGCATGTGTTACTATGCTCCGTCGTTTTCCTTGAACGTGACAGGAATATTACCATCCACCTGTGCGATCAAGTTGAAAATATTTTAATTTTAATTCATTAAAATATTTAACAAATACTGACCAAAAATCAAATTTTATTTAGAGTAATGATATTTGTGAAACTTGTATTTACACATTATTCACATACTTTCATATAAGTTATTGAATAACACATTAGGCTCACTAACTTTTTTTTAATGATCCTAATTATACATACACTTCACGTAGTTTGTGCAAATATATTTTTCCTTTCCTTTATTCTTCAAAAAATTTAAATATATATTTTTGAATAATTACTGATTTAGCCCACTATTTATTTAAGATGAATTTTATAATACATCCTTAAAAATAACAAAAAGTTGACATAAAAGTTAAAAAGAAAAAGTGAGTGTTACTATTTCAGTGATGAGACGAGCCAGCAGAAAATAAAGCTATAACCTTATAAACTACATTTATGAAGACATATGATCATATAATAAAAGTTAAATTATCGATTTGCTACTTATAATTTCACTTTAAATTTAATTTAGTTCATATAATTTAATTATGTTTAATTTACAAATATCTTTTGTGATAACGGATTGTTTTTTGGTACAGGTACACGGTAGCTTGTACACCGTCTAGCTGAAAAACTCAACCTCGTCAAATTATTACAGGAGGCAAACCGAAATCTGTAATAAAACATTTTCTTAGTTCCATTATGGAAAATGTAGCAGTAATTTAATATGGTTTCCTTATATGTGAAGAAAATCCATCTTTGAAGTTTGAATTCATACCCAATTAATACGTTAACACATTTGGCCCAAGGCTGCAACCTGTGCGTAATTATATTCAACTCACCCTTCAAAGTTCAAACACACTTTCGCTCAAATTATATTAAAATTATTGTGAAAATTACCCAAAATTTCTTTCCTGTTTATTAAGTTCCACTGACATCTATTATGCTAGAGAAAAATTAAAATTTTTATATTATATTAAATATAAAATGAAAATAATACGTGAGATATTTCTTTTCCGTTTATTGAGATGTGAAACTTACATCATAAATAATATTAGGATAAAACTACTAATACAGAAGTGATTTCCGGTTCAGAATTTTAATATTTTGTCCATTTTTCTTATCTTCCCACACATGCAAAGACAATGGATATTTCTCTTCCGTTTATTTTTCGTCTTTTGGGATCAATCCAAATAACTTAATAGATAATACACATGGGACATTTAATTGAGCATTCAAATCTATGAGTCTTCTTAGGATAATTTAAACAGTCATCCGTTTACACTTAACGTGTTGATCGATGGCTGCGAAACGTTCATCGTATGAATAAATGATCCCATATGTAACAATCTCTCCCATCTTTTACATGTAATTTCCTGTTGCCCTAAAGAAAATGAATTCCTATTTCTTTTATGTTTGGCGAATAACTGAATTCTCGTTTCCTGATCATAAATACATGCTTTTCAATGTTAAATTCCTAGAAAGCTTCATGGGTGACACGTAGTTCTACATATGTACGTTGCCTAAGTTACCTTGAATTACGAGGCACGTCCCTTGAATTCATGGCCCCTGCATCTCTAGGTTTATAAAAAGCATAGCAAGCACACTATGGCCATCATCCTTAGGTTTCCAAGATACATCAAAACAAGATTGTCTAACACATTGTCTATCAATCCCAATATTTGTATTCCTCTATCTACCAGCATGAGTTCCAAACCCCAAGACATCTCCAAAAGCATAGGCTACAAGGAGCCGCCATCTGCATCCAACAAAGGTTCGAGCTCTAAAAAGGATGATAAGAAAGAGCTAGTAACAGTTCAAACCACTCTTGCCTATCGTAATGGTTGAAATCGCAACAACTGCGAGGTAAAAGAAATTATTCAAACCAGGTATTATAAATTAGAAACATACCCCCATAACCACTTTCTTAATTGTGCTGGAAAATTTTGTGAATAAAATTCTGTTAACTTTTCTATATGTTTAATAGTTTTCTTTTTTAATATAGATTAAAAAGTTATTACTGTTTTAAAAAAAAGTTTACTAAAATTTGAATCATAGCTTTATTTAAATTCTCATTCACCAATTACTTCTTTCGTTTTATATACTTTTTTCTTCTTTTGTGTCGTGGTCTTTGTATTCCATTCATCAGTTTGATTTTGTTGCAGGTTCATGTGGAAGTGGGATCAATGTAGGAACAACATTTACGGCAGCAGAGATTATTGTTGGTCAAAGAATATTCATTATTTGTTTATGAGTTGATGTTCGTTCTTAAGTGTTTATAGTTTACAACTTTTAAGAGCTAGTTAGTAGTAATTAATAGGATTTAAATATTCTGTCCCCTTACTCTATAGATTTATAGTAAACGGTAATCTCTTTAAATTGATATTTTATTTGTAAGTGCCTTGTGAATATGAAAGGATATTGACAAGTAGTTTGTTACTTTCTTTGTAAGTGTCTGTGCTTATATGAAAAGGTTTATTAATAAAGTATTAGTGTTATAAATTAATTCTCTCTGTGAAATATATTTGTTAAGTCTCTTTTAATATTTTCTCTTGTTGTTCCAATATAAAGAATCTTGACATATATAACACCTACCTGACAAAAAATAAATGAGTAAATAAAATATTAAATGATTTTTTTGAAAAATAAAATATTAAATGGTCACAAAAATGGTCCAGTGTAAGTGTTTTTTTATCTTAGGAATTGAGTACTTTTGTTGCTCACATTTTTTCACCTTTCTCTTTTCTTGAGGGGGAGAGGCCTTTAATTCTATCGCTTCTTCAGTATATCAAATCTACATTTTATGATACAAAATGAGAGAGAAAAGGAAAATAAATAACTAAATCTTATTCCATATATTGATTCTGTGAAATAAAGGCTGCGGGAATTGAATCATCATTTCCTACGTTTTTTTTTAATCAATAATCTCCATTCCATGAACTAAAATTACATATCACTCAAATTTGGACCTAAACACGGCTCTGATTCATGTATACCATCAACGGTTAAGGAAGTTGACGTGTTGTTATGCTGATATTTTTCATTTTTGGTTCAAACATTTCCCCTCCGCAAAACCAAAACCAAAACCCGAGGCATGCAATTCCACTTAAATTATTTTAGCCAGTTTGACAATAAATTCATAGAATTGTTCAGGTCAACTAATATATGATTTTTGTGAAATTTATGAAATTAGTCAAATGCTACAAAAATGTAATAAAAAAATTTATCTGCCACTTCAATGATTTTCTTTATTATATGAAATTGAATTTTCTTGAATCTTTAAGTTTTGTTCACTTTGAAAAAGTAACCGATGCTTGATATTAGATTATCAGATAATGTGGTTTTCAGAATAAGATTGAATCTCTTTATAAAGAAAAGAGATCTCGTTCATCAGTTTCTAAACGTGTTAAGTCAACTCATGGTTTAGGATTTTCATAAAAGAACATATATGATATCAACGTTTATCTAAAGTTTAGAAAGATGTTTGTTCAAAGAAAAATTAAGCCCAGAATTCATTTCTTAACGAATGTTAGATTATTGTAATTGGTAATTCAATGTAAATAAACGAAAAGGAAAGGATATATGAACACCGTAAAAGACAACACACATTGAAAATTTTATTTTCACTTTAAACTGACATGAACTTGCATATATATATATAAGGTTGCAAAGATAATTTCAGTGATTAAGAGAAAAGTTAAAAGTTTCACAAAGTTGCTTCCAAACAAAGAGTGACTGCTATATTAAACCCAAATTATGGAACATATATGCTGATATATATGGAACTTACTAAGTAATTGGTGGCGATTTACAGATACATTTCTTTCCTAAATTCTTATTATTTTCGGCTTACAAAAATGATGAGGTGATAGTGAGAGGTTGCTTAAGCAACAAGTAGAGATAATGGGTCCGCATGCACCATGGGTTTGAAGCTTGGCTTCTGGTATGGATGAGAAAAACCCATCAAGTTTGATACTTCGACTAAAGAAATTAATGTGCAGGTGTGTCACGATTACCATCCACGCTGTGCTAAACAGTGTCGTTTTCTTAACCATTTGTTGCCACCTTTGCCCTCTGGAATATTTGTCCTTTTAAATACTTAGAAAAATCTAAGGAACATATATATAATTTTTGTTTGTGTGCACGATATATGAAGAAAATTTTTATTTTTAGTATAGATCAAAATTGTCTACTAATATATTTTGCAGAGACACTAAAGATACTGTACTTAAATTTTGTCATACTATACTTGGTATGTTAGTCCCGCATATGGCTTAGTTTTGCGTGTACAAAAGTTTTGTGAAAGGAGAAATAGAAAATAAGAAGAAATAATGTGCAAATCCCACAGGCACCCACCAAGGGCTAAAACTGGTAGATAGCTATGTCCATGACGCTTATTGAAAGTTCAAATCTTTGACAAGGAGAGTTTTCCTCACGTTACTTACTACACATTAGGGATTAAAGCTTGGATATTAATTTGAAGTCACAAGTTGGATGAAGGCGTGTGGCAAAAAATGAATATTTTTTAGATGCCACGGTTGTTGAATGGGTCTTGGCACTCACCGCGGATATCTCCTTGTGCCGCAAGCTATACATGTCGCACAAACCCTGGGCTTTCAAAGTTTGTAAAATAGGAAATGAGAAACAAGAAATAAAGGATAGAAATTTCTATCTACATTACCATCATTCACTTGGTAAGTTCCTTTCATGGAATATTGAAGGCAGCTCTTACCCTATAAATGTTAGAAATTCAAGTCTAAGTGAGGAAGTCACACATTGGATAGAAATATACTAAGTGAGGACCATATAAGTTAAAAGACTTATAGACTTAATGTCTTAAGATTTTTAGTTAATATGTGAAGTCAGACTTGCTATTGTAATTCTTCCCTAAGCTCATTAATGAAAATCTCCCAGGCTCCCCTTGGCAATAAATACACTCAAGTCATATTGCTATGTTTCGTCAGCATTGTTTATAACAAGGGTTATCCATACACAAAACCAATATCAATTTGAAGCAGCTAGACCAGCCCGCACAATGAGTTCCCAAAACATAAACATTCACAAGGTTCTTTGCCCTACACCAAGGCCACCCCCTAAAGGCAGTAACTTCAACCCTCCAACCTCTGGGACTCAATTGCCCACTATACAACGGATATTTTCAAGGAGGGGATGATTTCATACCGGCCATTTGTTATTTGAGAGGTACTTATTTCTAATCATCGCGCGTATGAAACCCCTTTATACCTAATCCAAATCAATAAAGATAACTTTGTTGCTTCTATATACTTTCTTATAGGGTATTGTTTTCCCCTTTATATTTTGCAGATTGATGTAGAAATGGGACTAATATTGGAATTAGAAGGTTTATTGACAGTAAACGATATCAAGAAAATTTTTCCTAAAAACTTAAATTATTAGATGAAGGTTCATTGATAACTTTCTCTAATAAATGGAAGCAAGTACAATAGGACGAATATATCCAGCAAGTTGATTTATTTATTCAATTTGTTAAATAAATTCGTTTTGTGTTTAGGTTTACTGTGCTTTTGCTTCTCCAATTAATAATGGAGTCACTACTCCCTATTCTATATGTATGGAGTATTAATTTATTAATTTTTTTACAAATTTTCTTCTCCTGTACTTTGTTTCTCATTCGTAAACTTTGGAAAAGATCTAATAAACTGTCGTTATTTTAGAATCTATATATTGTCATGACTCATGCATGTCTTCAAAGATTGAAATTACAAAAATTGTTCATAGCGGGGCCTAATAGACGTACAGCAGCATCTGTCACTGACTTTACCTCCTCCAGCAGGTCGTATTCGTAAGATTAAGATAACAATCATTTCGATTTGTAACAGCCCTTCGGTAAGTATATCAAATTGTTCAAGTAATAAAATGATAAGTTAATTATTTTTTTTTACAGGAATTAAACCTATCAATCACCAATTTACTATAATTAACTCTATTTAAACTAACGTTTTTTTTAATTGAAAGGGGCTCTACACTACAAAAATAATAACGTAATATGAAATAAAAGAAAGCAAACAAAAGAAAAGATTTAATGCAACTGATTAAATTGAAGGAATAAAGCAATTAGATAAAAATATTAGGGATGTGATTTCGCTTAACTTATCCAACAGTTATATGAATTCTCAATTACCTTGACTCTACAACTATGGTCTAAAGGTTGAGTTTCCTAAAGTTAATTAAATCTCAATTCCTTAGATATTCAATTCTCCTTAAACTAATTAGAATTAATTAATTCCTTAACTTAATTCAAATTGTAAAGAGTTTTACCTTTGTACCTAAATTCAAAGACTCCACACAATCCTTAAGGCTTATTCCTAAACCCTCAAAGACTATGCCATTTATTCCCATGAGCTAGAACATAGAAGAAATTTTCAATTCCTAATGTGAACCCTAAATCAAAATATGAGAGGTCAATTCATAAATTGTATGAAAACAAGAATAAACACTTAAACCATATAATCAAGTCAAGAATCACAAGAAATTCATAAACCCATCATCTAAGTCAAGTTACATCAAACCCCTAACCTAGGAAATTTAGCTACTCATGATACAAGAGTAAGAAAAGCAAAGGGAAGATATGAACTCCATGAAGAATCCACAAGATTGATGATGAAATCTTCTCGATCTCCCATTCTTTCCCTTGATTCTTCTCCTAAGGTTGCTCAACAATGTTTAGCTGTCCTCCTCTTGCAAAAAAGACTCTTTTCTTTTCTTTCTCTTTTTAAAGTGCAGAAACTCAAATCAGTAAGTGATCCAGTGCTAACTCTTGGGAGCTCGAACGTGCAGATGATAGAAAAATGCATCAAATGCTGACTGTGGGGGCTTAAATGTTGGTTGGTGGGCACTTGAGCGCTCCAAGCGCTTAAATGTTGGCCAGTGGAGGCTTAAATGGTCAGCAGATAGAATTAAAGTGACAGTCTAGCACATGAACACTCAAGTGTTAATCTTTGGGCGCTTAAGTGCTAGAATAATGAAGCATATATGACTTTAATTATCCTTCTATGAGTACCTAAAAGAAAGGAAAGAATATTTGATGAAAAATCATAATATCAAAAGCTAGAAACAACGCAAAACTAAACTAAAGGTATTTAATCAACTAAACACACAAACATACTCTAATTACGCGATTTTAGATGAGAAAAGTTAAATCTAAAGTTAAATTCAAACAATTCACTCATAAAGAACATTATAATTATCACCAATATCAATTTGCATAATCCAACGTCTGCTACCCAACAACTACATGGTGATTGCACGATTGATCAGTTCACGATGATTCTAGTCAACTGTTTTATATAAAGCATAATTTTTAAGATATTTTAAAAAAATTATTACGTTACATTTGTTAAAATTAATTGTGATATTATTTGTAAAGGTTTAAAAAAATTATTAAATCTCATTTGTTCCCTGTAAATATTATTCCGGTGTCTTTCCATGAATTATTTCCAGATATATAACTATCAAACTTGATATGTTAAGACAGAAGACCACATTTAATTTTACCAAAAGAAAAAGAAAATAAAATAAAACAGAAGGGCACAATCTCTTCTACCCAGAGGAGACCTGCAATTTATTCTTAGATGAGTAAACACCAACCCTCTGGTGGAGTTAAAATGAAACGGCAGAATCCACCCAAAAAATAAATGAAACGACAGAAATCACTTTCATGTAAGAAATAGGAACTTTCCCTTGTAATGAGAAGATAAATGTGAACAAGATTCTTAACTTTTTTAATTAAATATGTCTATGAAACATTTTTCGTAATTAATGAGAAGATATATGCGATTCTAGCTTTAAGGTCATGACAGGCGAATAAAATATAAATTAATATAGAAACGTTGCCTTAATATTTCATGTAAGAAATAGGAACTTTCCCTTGTAATTTTTCGCAAAATGAGCATTGTGAACAACTAGTCCAACATACCCACAAAATAATTCATAATGTATTTCTTTTAGAAAAATCTCTAATTTTCTTTCTAAATGCTACTAAGATTTGCTGCTGAATTTTTTGAAAACCATGCCAGGACAACTAAATGTTGATTAGTTTTGGCCTTTCTAATGGGCGATTTAGTTTATATTTAGAGAACATAATTCATTACTTGATGACTACTGTTGGGTCGTTGCTGATAGTTAATAACTCAATGTAAATGGAAAAATTATGAAAATATAATAAAGAAATGAATTGCAAATAGACAAACTAGATAAATAAAGCCAATACACATATATTACATTGAGAACTTTATTTTGAAACTGCCGAAGAACTGGATTGGAAACTAACTCTGAATGTCATTATCAGTGAGATAATTTACAACAATATGATTATTACAAAAAAATTTTGGCAAGTGTATCAAATCGTGCAAGTAATAAAGTATCAGTGAGTCATCGTTCCCAAAGAAGACTAAGTATAATTACCAACAAATACAATATTATCACTATCTAGGCATAAAATTTGAAAGGAAGGGAGCTCAAACAATCAAATAACAAAACTAGAATTAAAATGAACTAAAAATAAATGAACAAGTTCTTTTTGTTATTTTATCAAACACTTAGCAAGCATAAATGGAATTTACTGAAACAATGATGAGATGTTGAGGTTAGGTTCACTAATCTTCATAAATGGAATTTACTTAAAAAATGATGAGATGTTGAGGTTAGGTTCACTAATCTTCCCTCAAAATGCAACAAAATGATACTTAACATAGTTCCATACTTCAATTATGACAATCAATCCTCTAAATTACTCAAATCCTAATTCCTTAGGTGAAATGAGCCTAAATTCCCTAATTACTCCCTAATTCCTTAGGTGAAATGATTAGTGAATCTGCATTATGAACAAGGATTCCAAGATTACTACTAAATCAAGATCTATTCCTAGATTCAAGATTTAATAAGTGATTAATTTCATATCTAGAGTTAATATCAATTTTCCAATTATCTACCAACTTAAGTATCAAATTATGGATGATCAAGCCACAAAAAGCATTAAGCAAAGAAACTAATCACTCATAATGAAGTAGGAACTATATTAAATGATAAAATCAATTACATGAGAGTTCAGAATTAGCTACATCTAACATCAACAAAGAAGATTTAGCTACTCATAGTAAGAGAATTAACAAAAAGGAAATAATTAACAAAGATAGATGAGTGGAGAGGCATTGGATCTTCAAGATTTGTCCCAAAGAGCTTGAACTTCCAATAGTCCAAGAGATGTACTTTAAATATTGAAAAGTGATCAAAGATATATGAATTTGGGTGAAATCTCCTATTTATAAGTAAGTTCAGCGCTCAACATAGATTTGCCAACGCTCAGCGCAACTTTCCAGTGACTTCAAGAAATTTGGGCACTAAGCTTTGGCAAGTCAGAAGCAAACAATAGTTTTGGGCGCTGAGCTTGGATTCCTAGCGCTGAGTTTTGGCAACTCAGAATGTGAGTGCTGAGCTCTAGCTTTCTAGTGTGAGCTTTGGCAACTCAAAGGCAAATGGAATTTTGAACGCTGAGCTTGGATTCCTAAAGCTGAGCGCTGGGACCTTTTTTCCTACACATTTTTACAACTCTTAAAAGTATTTATTCACAAACAATACTAAAGAACCTAGACTCTATTTAACAAGATAATGTAACACTTCTAAACAAAATTTTTTTTAATTCCAAGCACTTATTTACAACTTGACTACAATTTAGCTCCATAAATCTATATGTGCTGTAGATTTATCAATTCACAAACATAACAACAAATTAAATTACCTAAACATAAAAATGAACAAATCAAATAAATAAAAAGAAAAGTATTCTAAAGCATGAATATTTTTTTTCCCTATGCAACATGCTTCCATTCACTTTTAGCAGAAATTTCTTAATTCCAACATACAACACATTGCCATACAAATCTGCTTGAAAACAAAACAGTTAAGTAAAATACAAAAATTAAGAAAAGACACTATGTACACCTCTTGAGAAAGTAAATTCTCCTTATGGATTTGTTCTAAGTGTCGCAATAGTCCCTGAGGGGAAACTGCCACGAAATTAGGCAACCTCACAAAAAGGCTTAAAGCAAAATAAATGAAATTGTTTGAGAGTCGCCACTAATCAATTTTTTCTTTAAGAGATGGAATGGTGCGATTGGACACCTCAAAAAGGAGTCTGCGTATCAGAGTTTGAATTTGGGGGTTGATTTCGAATAGGAAAGGTATTAGCACCCTACACTGTCCGTTCTGAAAATGGTTACCCATTTAATCTAAAGTTATCTGCTAAGTTACTTAAGTTGGTTGTTTATTATTTGAAACAAAATATTCTTATTTTTGTTATTTTTTATGTCTCATTTTATCGGACATATTATCAAAGAGTGATAAATAACCAAGACAGAAAATGAGTGACTTAATAGCCATTAATGAGGAACAAATCGTAAGCTCACAATTTAACAAGAAGGAAAACGGTGAATTAGAAATTTGAATTTTCAAGAAGATATTTTGACAAGTAAAATGTTTTTTGAAAATAAATTTCACAAATGGAAAGTCAAGATGGAGGATTTAAAGAAAAAGATTTTCGTAAAAGGATCTTTGAAATTTTAATTCACTATGCTCACCAAGTACGGGCTATATGAATTTATTCACAATTCATTTTGCATTATTTAATTTCAATATTTTAAATTTGTTTATTTATTTGGGAATCAGACCCCGCCAGCGCTACTGGGAAAATGCGATATAAATACCTCGAGAATACCGGAAAGAGTTTAGTTGATCTGACTTCCAATTCTCTCCCAATTAGTCATCGGCCGGTTTTAATGTTGAGACGTTAAATACGAATTATAACACGTGTATGATAATACATTGGCAATAGGAAAAGGTAATTTGAATGAGTAAGACAATCATTTTTACTGTTAAAGATCACCTCGATTTAATAAAATGCATCAAATTAATGATGAAACAATATTTTTATTGAATGTCAATTATGACTTCGCTAGCGCTCCCAGCAAAATCATAATGTTTCTCCTCACCTCAGGGAAATCAAAACGTCATTGTCATTGCAACTAATTCTAGTTATCCCATCGTTGGAATCTTGTATCATATATTAATAATCATGTTAAAGGATGATAACATTAAAGTAAACAAATTCATTATGGAATAAGATTGTATGTTAAAGATTATTTATAGCCCCGCCTGCACTCTGACAAAACTATAAAATTTCTTTTCACCTCAAGGAGATCAAAATGTTACTGCCATCGCAGCTAATTTTGATTATCAAATCCTTGAAATCTTATAACATAGATGAATTGATTATTTTTATTATTATTTGTAGCAAGTGTGATTCAAATAAGTGGAGAATACCAAGGAATGAAAGTATCAGAAACAAACCACAACATCAATTCCACAAAGGGAAAGATTGTGAAATGCTTATTCATGTTGTGATAATCTTGGCCAACTGATAAACTATCATTTTATATACTTAAATGCTAGGAATTTGAGTTTGATTTGGTATTTATTTGAAGATTTTATAAGGAAAACTTACCCAATTTCCTTTGAATATTGCAGGTTGAAGATTTATAAGAATCAAGCTTTAAAGTGTTAAAATGGAAGCAATCTTGAGAAAGATACAAAGATATCAACAACCTAATTATGAATGATTTTTCCAGGATTCTATGAAGATATCATCAACATAATTATGAAAGATTTTGGCAAGATCCTACAAAGATATCATCAATCCAGTTGTCGAAGTTTCCTATTTTTATATTCTTGGAAGATTTTCCCTCTTATCTCACATTAATTAAGAATACTCAAAGTGGGAAAGCAATCTACTTTCCCTGTTATCCAAGAATTGCACATTAAATGAATTTGTGCATAATTAGGAAACCCTAGAAGAAAAGATTGTAGAGTTGTTGGGCCACTAAAATATTATAAAGGAGGAGTGGCAGCGGAAGGAAAAAATATCCGGCATTCAGAGAAAGAAAGTAGCTATAGCCCTTTGCTTGATTAGAGAGTTGTAGCGGAGCTTTGGAGTTTTTGAAGCTATCAAGTGAAGGACCGTCTCCCCAATTGTTCGTGAAGGACTTGTTTCACCGCAAGGGGGTTTCCGGGTTTTAGTTTTTCTATTGTTCTTTTATGGATTTGAATTTGGTTTTAGTTTATGCTTTGTTTTCTTTGACTATGCCTAGCTAAATCCATAACTAGGGTTATGGTGGATCTTATGTTCAAATTCTTATAATGTTTTCCTAATTCTAAATAATTTTGTGTTTCCCCAATTGATTGGATTTTTCCTAGTGCTTTGTTTTCCAATAAGGTTTGCGCACCCTTTAAAAAGTTAATTGATTGATTGCCACCGTACTCACAATTAGTTAACGGAACTCTAGGATTAATCGGATTTGGGGTTGTGTGGACTAAACTCAATCCTTTGTTTTCAATCAGTTAGTTAATTAACAAATCTGCTGGTTCTTTATGCTTTTCTTGACTGTTTGCCTTGCATGACCATTGGGGGTTTCAGATTGAGAAAAAGAATATTAATATTGCATGACCATTGGGTATTAATAGCATTAGAGCAGGTGATTGGCAATCAATCGGAACACATATTATTGAGGAATTGGGTAATTTTATGAGTTTTGACATAAGTGAAACCAGACACCCTAGGCTTTCCATAATTGAATCTTTGCTTGATAATCTTTGATTTCCTCACTTTCTCCTAATTGCTTGGTATTTTCTCATTTCTCATTCGAATTGCATTGTTTAAATAACATAACGAATTAATTAACTTAGTAATTGCCAACAATCCTTGTGGGTTCGATACTTGGAGTCCCAAATACTCCTTTATTACTTGTGCGATAGGGTGCACTTTCCCTTAAGTGCGATTTTAGCGTAACAAGTTTTTGGCGCCGTTGCCGGGATTGTTTTTGGTGATATTAGGAAAATTAATTCCTAGTTAATTTAGACGCCAATTTTTATTTTGTTTTGTTTTATTTTATTTTTGTATGCTAACGCACTCCCAGAATCTGTTTTTGCGGTTTGACCTCGAATTTGATAGAACTCTTCACAGGATTAGAAGACAAAGAAAAACCATGTCTGAAGAAGACCAGAGGACTATGCTGGACTTTGCTCGGCCTACGGCCACAAATCTAACAGGGAGTATTACTAGGCCTACTGTAGAGGCTAATAACTTTGAGATTAAACCATCCTTGATCTCCATGTTGCAATCTTCCATTCAGTTTAGCGGGTCACCTAGTGATGACCCCCACTTGCATTTAAATGAATTTTTAGAGATTTGCGACACTATAAAATATAATGGGGTCTCTAATGATGCCATTAGGTTGCGCCTATTCCCTTTTTCATTGCGCGACAAGGCCAAACTATGGCTAAAGTCTTTGCCCTCTGGATCCATTACTACCTGGGATCAGCTTTCAATTAAATTTTTAGATAAATATTTTCCACCTGCAAAGTCTGCTAAATTGCGTAATGACATATCTACTTTTGTGCAGGTGGAGATGGAATCTCTATATGAAGCATGGGAACGATTCCAGGAATTGCTGAAAAAGTGTCCTCATCATGGCTTTCCGGTGTGGCAATTGGTTCAATCCTTTTATGATGGGTTATCTTCTTCTAATAAGGCCATGATTGATGCGGCGAGGGGTAGTATTTGGCGCAAGCGGCCACAAGAAGCCTATGAGTTGATAGAGCAAATGACTTCTAGTTATCAGTGGAAATCTGGTGACAGACATGTGGTCAAGAGACAACCTGGGGTATATCAGGTGGAGTCAAATGCAGCATTGGATCTCAAATTAGATGTCATTACAAAGAAATTGGAAACACTGATGCAGGCACAATCACAATTCACACCTGTCTCTCCATCTCTTTGTGATCTTTGCGGCATGGCGGGGCATGAAAGCAAGAATTGTCAGGTGGGTAATCGCTTTGTTCAATCAACTGAGGAGGCCAACTATTTGGGTAACTCTAACTGGGGGCAAAACGATCCATATTCCAACACTTATAATCCTGGTTGGAGAAATCACCCCAATTTTTCTTGGGGAGGTCAACAGAAAGGTCAAAGCCAAAATCAGAATGTCTATAGGCCGCCTCATTTGCAAAACCAAAGCGGCAGGCAAGAAGAAAAGAAGCCTAATCTCCATGATACTATGATGCAATTCATGGAGAAAACTGATGACAGGATCAAGACATTGGAAAATCAAATCTCTACTTTTGCGACATTGATGACTAAAAGAGTGCAAGGGACCTTACCTAGTCAATCAGAGCCAAATCCAAAGGAGCAGGCTATGGTAATTACCCTTAGAAGCAGTAAAGAAGTCGAAGGCCGTCATGGTAAGAAAGATGAAAGATTAGAGGAAGGAAAAAGGGTTCCTACTGATGGGAGCCCAAAAGAAGATGAGAAAGTTGACAATGTTGTGAAGTAAGTCTTAGAAAAAGAAGCTCCTATTCATACTCAAAAGCTGAAAATTCCTTTTCCTCAGAGGTTGAAGGCTAGCCAACATGACCCACAATTTACCAAGTTCTTGAATTTGTTAAAGCAGCTGCAAATAAATATCCCTTTTGTGGAAGCTATTGCACAAATGCCTAAATATGTAAAGTTCCTCAAGGAGATATTTAGTAATAAAAAGAAATTAGAGGAGTTTGAAACGGTAAGGCTTAATGAGGAGTGTTCTGCCATCCTCCTGAAGAAGTTACCACCTAAGCTTAAAGATCCAGGGAGTTTTACTATTCCTTACTCTATTGGTCCTTCTTATTTTGAAAAAGCTTTATGTGATTTAGGCGCGAGCATTAATTTGATGCCTTTATCTGTTTTTCGCAGGTTATGTATGCAAGAGCCTAAACCCACTACTGTTTCGTTACAGCTTGCTGATAGGTCCATCACCTACCCCAGGGGTATAGTGGAGGATGTTCTAGTCAAGGTTGATAAGTTTATCTTCCCGGCTGACTTTATAGTACTTGATATGGAGGAAGATGAAGAGGTTCCCATAATTTTGGGCAGACCCTTTTTGGCCACCGGCAGAACCATTATTGATGTTCAGCAAGGGAAGCTTACTTTAAGGCTTGATGATGAGGAAGTTGTTTTTAAAATTTTTGATTCTTTAAAAATTCCTTCCACTTTTCATTCTTGTAATTTTATTAATTCTTTGGATAATACTACTGCACTGATATCTTCTCACTTTCAGGAACAATTAATTCAGGATCCCCTTGAGAAAATTTTAATTTTTGACAGGGATGAACTTATGGAGTCCGAAGAGGTGATAGATGACATAATGACATTGAAGGTAGGAATGGTCCAAGAGAGATGGAAAGGGACGAGACAATTCAATGTTCTGGAGGGGCTTAATTCACAAATGCCAAAGCAGTCAATTAAAAAGCCCCCAGATATCATTCCCCCTAATATTTCATATGCACAACGTGAAAGATGTTTATTGCAGCTTAATGAGATGGATGAATTCCATCTAGAGGCATATGAAAATGCCAAGTTATACAAGGAGCGCACAAAAAGATGGCATGACAAACATATTCAAAAGCTTGAGTTTTCTGTGGGTAATAAAGTTTTAATCTTTAACTTACGACTTTGTTTGTTTTCAGGAAAACTGAAGTCAAGATGGATTGGCCCTTATGAAGTTGTCAAAGTCTTCCCATATGGTGTGCTTGAAGTTACCAGTGATGGTCATGAGACTTTCAAAATTAATGGACAGAGAGCTAAGCATAATGAGGATGGTGCGGTACCTGAGCGCCAAACTATGCTTTTGGAATAAGCCCCTTGGGGCCTAACCGTCAGGCTCGCGACGTTAAACAAGCGCTTTGCAGGAGGCAACTTGTGTTTCTTTCCCTTTCTGTTATCTCTTGTGTGTTTTGTTCTTTTTTCTTTTTCTTTTTTAAACTTAAAACCCGCCAAGCTGCGTTTCTGTTGATGCACTCGGAATACTTCTGTCGTTAGCTGCCTACCAGGAAGTGCTCTTTTCATCCCTCTCCCTTCATTATCTTTTTATTTTATTTATTTTCTGCATTGGGGACAATGCTGGTCTTTAGGTGTGGGAAGGGAGTTCAAAGTTTGTTAAGTCTTCAACTAATTAAATGCATGCCCATTCATTGAATATATCTGTTTGCATGTGGTTGCTTGAACTGATACTGAGAGTTTGTCTTTAAGTAATAAGTCTGACTCATTTGTTGTGGGAATTAAAAATTTCTGTCGTCAAGGATCCCAATTAAAAGATTTTTTTTTTGATAAACAGTTGATTGAAATTGATTTGGGTTAATCCTGAGAAAGCTAAAAATTAGCATAAAGTTCCCTTTTTGAAAATCTTTCCACTGAATTGAACTTCTAAAGGTGAGAATTGGACCATTACAGGGATTTGTGCTTGATATTGTATTATCCCTTTCTTTGTTTGAGTGATTTTCCCAAAGATTGTGCATTCTAGAACTTGCTTTGTAACCATTTCAAGGCGAATTTGGATCGCATGCATGCTTAAATATGATTGAGGCACTTTAGGTATTATTCAATGCCTTCTGATTTGCTTATCCACTAGTTGCCCATTTTGAGCTTTATGAATACTAATATTCCTTGGTACCCTTGTCTTTAATTCAAGCATATGCAGGTAACCTTTTAGAAAAAGGATGAAGCAATTAGTTGGAAATTTGGTTTGGAAAGAAAATAATTGTGTTGCAAGCAGATCTTTGTCTTTTCCTTCAATCGTGTTGAAAAACAAAAAAAGAAGAAGAAAAAAAAATTCAAATCAAAATGACAATTGTCAGAATGAAAAAAAAAATAGAGAAGAAAAAAAAAATTGTTGAACAAAGTTTGAAAAATAAAGAAAAGAAAAGAATGGAAAAAGGAAAAATCAAGTGAGGAGAGAAAAGGAATTTATGATGAATGCTTGTAAGGTAGGAATGAAATTTTGTTGCTCCATCTTTGCTCTAGAAAGGTACTTTGTTTAATGCAAATTTTGATTAAGCCTTTTGTGTTTATCCTTTCTTTCTTTACCTTACCTTTACGTCATCTAACCCATGGCCAAGTTACAACCAATGAAAAGACCTCTTGATTTTTGCATGCATGTGGTCTCTTTAGTGGAGATTTAGTTTATTATCAAGCCTATGGTAATGTGCTTTCTTCAAGGGAAATGAGTGTTAAGTCTTTACCCTCATACACATTGAGAGATGGGAGGAGAGTGACCCTATCCAGTGGAAGATTTGATTTTTGGGAACCTAAAGTCTCTAATTGAGCTGACTCGGGGTTACTCTCTTATCTGCTGAGATTGATTTGTTTGTCATTTTTTAATTGGTATGGATGGAATCCTTGGTCGATTTATTATTTGATTTCCCTATTCTTTTGGGCTAGGATTATTGCTTGAGGACAAGCAATCCTTAAGTGTGGGAAGGTTGATCCGAGCACTTTGCTTGGCTGACTGAGCACTATGACCAGCTTATCGACTGAGCTGTATTAGTCCATCGACCCACTACTTGATCGTTTATATGTTGAGAAGAGAAAGAGTGGTTTGATCGGTCGGAACCAATCGGTTAGTGTTAGGGATGGAAATAATGGTTGGATCAGTCTGGGATGATCGACTTAAGGATGAGATGGTGATCAGAGAGGTAATATCGGGAGGTGAACTAAGGCGTTATAGGGCCAAGATTGGGGTTTGGTTGGTCAGTTGGTGAGCTGAGGTGATATGAGCTAAGGTTTGGCTCGGTCAGTCAGTTTGTGAACTGAGGTATTATGGGTTAGTGATTGGTTGGCTCGCGGGAGCTGAGGTGTTATATGTTAGAGACTGGTCTGTTCGGTCAATTTAGGAGTTGAGGTGTGCTAGGCTGAGGATCGGCTCGGGTCAAATTAGTTTGTAAGCTGAGGTATTATGGACTAAGAATTGGCTCATCGATTTGTAAGCTGAGGTGTTAAAACTAAGGCTCAGGTTTGGTTGGTCGGTTTGGTGATGGTCTGATGATCGATCAGATGTGTTTGCGAGAATGATGATCGGTCGAAAAGTGAGCCAGAATGATGATGGTCGGTCAGAAATGGTACTAGGAAGGTGTTCTCAGTCACAAGTGGTCAAGGGGAGGAGTGATCGGTCGGTAATGGTGATCTAATTCTTAGTTTTTCACGGATTTAGCATTGAGTGGGATGAATTCAGGTTAAGAATCACAAGATTCAGGAACTATTTGCTAGCATTTAAATCACAAAGGCAACACATGACCTAAAGACTTAAGGTCTAAACTAATAAGGAAACATTACATGTTGTCCAATCAAGGATTATGTGCCAAATTGGATTCTGATTTCAATAGAATCTGACCTCAAATAAAAAGAACCAAGTCATGCAAATTTAATGGTAAATAGGCCTTATGTTAGCTTTCTAATAAACTACACAGTGTGTGATTTAGATGTGTGATTCAAACTATGAGCAGAATAATACATGCTACCATACAAAGCATTTATGCAAAAACAGGTCTGGTTTCAAATGAGACAAGAAACACATGATTCAGACTTGTATAACTCAATTAATGATTAAAACACCAGTTGTTGCCCGATACAGGACTTATGCAGAGACAACACCAACTTTGTATGCAAACTGGAACCAGATGACAAAGGGAATGTTGAGAGTCCCACATTAGATAGTGATATGGCCTGAATAGTGGTTATAAGTGAGGGCAACTCTCACTCCTTGAGCTAGCTTTTGGGGTTGAGTTAGGCCCAAATCTAAATTCTAAGAGTGGAAAAATCTGAATTTTACACACATAAGCCTTATATCTTAGCTATCCTATGCAACAAACAGTGCATGATTTGGAGATATATAATTCAAGTTATGACTGAAAGAAACAATGCTGCCAGAAACAAATCAGCATACGAATTTGAACCCAAACATGTCACTTGAAACTTTCAATCCCCTAAGTGCATTGTAAGGTCCAAATGGATTAAATAATGGCTAAGATCATATGTTATGATCACATAATTGTCCTAAAAAGCCAATTGAACCACTACAATCACAAAATCCTTAAATCGAGCATTTTATCAAATAGTGTGTGTGCAAGTGATCAAACACTTAACAACAAGTCCAAAAATCAAGTTAGCATCCAAAGTAGCTCTATACAATCAACATAATTATATCTTTGATGCTAATAGAAAGTTACAAGCAGGATGTTACATTCTCAATATTCTAATTGCAAGCTAAATGGAAAGAAAAAAATCCAAGTTACCAATAGCGTTTGGTTAGTAACTCTCTTTCCTTTCCTTTACTTTTTTTTGGTTGTTACTATGGGATGGTTTGGGTGGAGACAGGGTTTTTGTTTTGAATGTATGGTGGACGTGGGTGAGCATGGCGGCTTAGGCTTGGAGGAGAGGGTAAGCTCGGTTTGTATGGAGGTGTGGCGCAAGGTTGGTGGAGGCAAAAGCCTAATGGCCGTGGAGGTAGAAGTTGCTCCACTCTCTAAAACTCCTCCCCCCAAAATTAGAACCAAAATCCTTCCCCCTCCACACCGGAAGAGTTTTTTTCCCCTCTCTTTGTAGAGGGTTTCTTCAATAACAAACAAGAAAAGGAAAAGACAAAAGCCTTCTCCCCTCTGTGCATGCTTTGTAGGTTTGGGATGAAAAGGGAGTACTGACGCGTGAGACAAGGCTTTAGTGCAACAGGGGACAAGGTGGGTCGGTGCAGGGGGAGTTGCAAAGGTCATGGAGCAGGGAGAGTGATGCAGGGTGAATGGTACCTTTTGTACCTTGGTGTTATGAGCGGCAGAGTGAGTGGAGCAGGGGGTCGGTATAAGAGGGAGTGGAGCAGGGAGATGGTGCGTGCTATGTACAGGGTGAAGTAGAGGCGTGGGCTGGATGGGAAGAGTCGGAATAGGTCAAATGGTGAGGCCTGGGGTCAGCTCACGATGGGCCAAAGAGAACAGATTGGGTGGGGTTTTTATTTGGGCTAGGTGAGTTTGGGGAAATGAGTTTTGGTTAAAATGAGTTTCTAATTCTTTCTTCCTTTTTATTTTTATTTTTTCCAGTCTTGGAATTAGTTGGCTACTTAATTATAAAAAAATTGAATTTTTATCACTTTTATGTAGCCCGGACAAAATATGGTGCTCATACTAAGGAGGTGGTAATTGTTAAGCTAGAAACCCTTAACTAATTAATAGCTTAATTAATCTTTTAGGCATGGGCAGAACTACAAAATTTTATGGGGGATGCTACACAATACAGCCAGATTTAACCTTTGTAGGGAGTTTAACTAAAGGATTAGGGCCTAGTTTAGATAAATAGCTTAAATAAGTACTTATTAGAGTAGAGCTTATTTAATAAGCTTTACTGTCATAAGCGCTTGATCAATCAATTTGAGACACTTATGTTAGCTTTGTATTAGGCATTATTATATGTTTATTGTGCCCAATATTAGTACTTTAGATGAGTTTAATGTTGTTGGGCTTCATTGGGCTTTAATGCAAATATTGAATAATTTTCAGATTTTGATGCATTTTGACCTTTCTTCCTTGGTTAGGTCATAACTTGGGACTCGGTGATCCAATTGAGGTGATCTTGGTGTCTTTGGAAAGCTAAGACAATGCTCTACAAGTTTCATGAAGAACTCAAGAGATGGATCGGAATGCTAAGGGTCCAAAATATCCCTGCAATGCAGAGTGGGTTTGCTGTCACGGAACCATCTGGGCAGTATGCACATATTGGACTATATAGTAGGTTATAGGCCTCCTCTTGGGCTGAAACTTGGTCACTTGAAAGATAAGACCCATATCTCCAACTTCAATGAAGACCATTTTGTCAATAGATGTCGTTTTAGGCATGCTTCTGAAGCTACAAGTTGGTCTGAATTTGGAAACACGTTCTTCCAACCTAACTTAAGGTAGGTGAAGTGTTTTTGGCATTTCTGGAGTTCTAAAAGTCCAAATGACATGATTCAAATTGGAGATTTTCAAGGAGACAACTGGCTACAACTTTGATGAAGACATCCAAGCCAAAATGCACCGTCTAGGTGATGAATTTGAAGCCAGAAGTCGGATAAGAGTTGTTGACTAAAAGCCACCAACCATACACCAACCCACCTACCATGCACCAACCCACCTACCATGCATCAAGCTTCCATTTTTGACAATTTTCATATTCTTATAGCTTGTATTCAGATTATGTACATGTACAAATTGGCTTCTAGGATTAGTATAAATAGAGCCAATCTCTTTGTATTATCATTCATTCAATTTTGGAAGTAAGTTTCAAGAAAGTTTAAGTATTTGTGAGAGTTTTCTTTCTCTTCTTCTCCATTCTCTTTGCAATTTCGTTTTTGTTCTTTAAATTCTGAGTTCTTCCTTCCCATCCATGGAAGGCTAGGCTCTCATAATCAATCCAAGGGATTAGCCATCTTGTTGTTTAATTTGGAGATCTTGTTTTGCTTGTTCATATTGCTTAATTGTTATTCAAGTTTCTCTTCTTCCTCTTTTGATTTTTATCTAGATTAAATTGCTAAATTTGATTTAGATGTTGATGTGGTAATAGCTTTATTATCATGTATTCAAAGAGGATCATAAAGATTAAACAATATATTAAAGCTTTTTGATAGATTGTTTAACTTGGTTAAATTCTAGATCTTAAGTTAATCTATGTTGGATGGTGCTTACTTTATCTAACCTTGGTTAATCAAATCCTAGATGCTTATCTAGTAAAGAATTCTTGGATCATGTTAAGGCTTCTTGATGTGATCTAAGGCCAAGAACATGGTTAGCAATTAAGTGAATTCCTGGTGATCAATGATGAGTTAAACTCAAGATCGGTAAATTTCCTTGGATTGGTTGTTTCTTTAGATTTGTTTACAACTTTGAATCTCCTACTTTTATTAATCTTGTTAATCAACAACAAAACCCCCCCATTTCTAATTATCTTGATCTAATTAAATCTTTGTTTTTGGATCCTTGAGAGACGATTCGGTTCATTCTCTATACTACAAATTAGTTTGTGAACCGGTTATTTTATTTGATAGGTCTCGACAACCTCTTGTCAGTGCTGTCTAAAATAAGTTAAATAGTATTTTGATAAACACTTTGATAAGCGCTTTTCATAAACCCTTTAAAATAAATATCGAGCTATGAATTGTGTCAATTACTTAAAGTTAATTTTGTCAAAAATTATTATAAAAACAACTAGTACTAAAGTATTTTTAGCTTTCACAAAAGCTTATTTTCATAAACTTAAATTTTTAGCTTATGAAAATAAGCCTAAAACAACTTATATGAGTTTCATAAGCTGTTTTAATAAACTCATCTAAATAGAATAAAAATACTTCATAAGCACTTATTGTAGTAGATAAGCTCAAATAAATTACATATAAACCTATTCAAACTGGACTTAAGTATACATATACTACACAAAGAAAGTTTTTGGGCTTCGAGATGCGCGTCGTGCCCCTAACCTTAGAAGATTTCAGAGTATTACTATTTAAAAATACTCGGTGATGGTACGAAGTCACTTCTTCCTTGCATAGATCTTTTGTATAGTTGGCAGTTGAGTCCCAGACGGAAGGTTGTTGTTGCTTTGAGGGGGTGGCCTAGTCGTAGGACAAAGTACATTTTGAATATTTATGTTCTGAGAACTCATTCTGCTTTCAAGATGTAGATGTAGTCGTAGTTATTATAAACAGAGTTTGCTTATTTACAAAAGGAATTTACAGTGTAATTGATTGTAATTAGCAGAGAAATTTCCTTTTCCTTTCTATTTTCTGATCTTTGTTTTGATTTTATAATAAAATAAAATAAAACAAACAAGTTGCTGATCAAATGGTGATATTGATATATGATATTCCTAGATTATTAATTAGTTGATTATAGGACGGAAGCGATATTGTTTTTGCCACAAATTGAAAGCAAAACTTTTTTTACATCGAAGGCATAGAGTAAAGATGGAAACTCCCCAATAAGGCAGAAACCGAAAAGAGATAAGAATTCGAAAATGTAAGCAAACTGTCAAAGCTTTGAATGGAGCCGTTTTACCTTAACTAAAAAATTACTATTGATCACTTCACACACGCCGCCACTAATATATAGATTTCAGCCAAATTAGAAAGAAAAAAAAAATAGATATTAGAATAATTTTGTTTAAAAAGAATTGTTATAGTATTTTTATGAGTTTAGTATTTAAGATGGGTTATTAATTATTTATTGGCTATTAATTTCATAATAAATATTTAAAAGTTTATTAAATGTAAATAATTACTAATAAATAATATAAAAAAAATAAGTATAAAAATAAATATAAATAATCCCTTCTGTCAGATGACTTCTTGTCCATCTTTAAATTAACATGACATCATCATCTAAAAAAGTAACATATAAAAATCCAAGCACAAGTCGGTAGACCAAGTACTTTTGTTTTAACTTTTAAGGATGATTTATGTCCGAGGTCAACATATTGATATATCTCAAGCATCACGTTCATCGAATTTGTTGAGAAATAAATTATGATGTGTCATTAAAAAGAATATTATTTTATGTATGTTCTAATGTTGAATACATGGTCTATATGTATATAAAAATATTTAAATTTATAAATTCATTGTAAAAAAACTTGTAAGATTGAAATAAAATAAAAAAATAAAGCATGTAGATTATTCAGATTTATTGATATTTAAAATGTTAAATAATTTATATATTATATTTTGTTTTTATTGTAGATCGAGTAATTATATATTACACTTTGATGAAGAAAACTGTCAGAAAGAGAGAGGAAATTAAAGAGTTGTTGATCAATAATCTAATCTTAAAATTGATTGGTTGATGAGAAAATGTTTCTATGCTTACCATTAAACATTTCCACGAACTTGAAGATTGCCCTTTACTCCACACACGTACATGCCACAATCTTCTTACTTTGGGGCCAAATATAAATACAAATTCATATCCCAGTGGCATTTTTGTCCTCGCAGTGCAGATGGAGTACGTTAGGAGCTTAACGTATTTCCCATGCAATGGTTGATATATAGGGAGGTCAACACTTAACGACATGCATGAGATTCCCTGCATTTGTTGGCTAAATTTGTAATCATTCTATGGTCAACTAACATGATATTCCCAGCAATTGTTGGTTAAATTTGTAATTATCATAAGGTCAACTAACAACTAAATTATTATTACTAGTCATTTTAAAAAAATTACAGTTTAATTTGAAAATGATTTAATGTAACGTATCAAATTTTGTGCATATTTACAAGAAACCTAAACACCCAACCTAGTTATACAAAAGTGACTTCCGCTTCTGAATTTTAATATTTTCCCATTTTTCTCATCTTCCCACACTGAATATTTATTTTCCATCTGTTTTGCCTCTTTTTGGGTTCAATCCAGATAAAGTAATGGATAATAAAAAATTTAAAAGAAAATGCTAGCTAAAGTCAACCCTAGTCATTCAGGTTCTGTTTTCTGAACAAGAGAGAGTATTATTTCATATGATAACATAAGCAGCATCCGCAGCAAAACATCCCTAAATCTTTCTATGTAAATGTTCAGAGAAATCCATAGCACATTTCTGGGAAACATCAACCACATAGGACAATATTTACTTAAGCATTCACATATATGACAGTTTTCTTAGCCCTTCAAACACTCTCCATCCTCTTTCGATTTTTTGCAAATTATTTTAACATTTCAAAATTACAAAATTGATAGTATATATCATTAAACAATAGTGTACATTTTCAATTTCACAAGCATTTTATTCCTTGACCTTGAGACTTGAGAATTATTAGCTCTGCCAGTCAAACATCAACTACTCTCAGTTTCACTTCGTTTCATCAAAAGTTAATGCCACCCAAAAGATAATTTATACTGTGCCAAAGATGGATTACACATAAAATGTTGTTGACAGCGAAATGTTTTTCAAATGAATAATGTGATCCCCGTATGTAACAATTATATCTCTCATCTTTTACATGTAGTTTCCCTGTTGCCTTAAGGAAAATGAATTCTCGTTTTTTTTTGGCCAACAAACTGAATTTTCGTTTCCTGATCACAACTACATGATTTTCTATCTTAAATTCGTAGAAAGTTTCGTGGTGACCCGCACATTTACATGTGGCCTAAGTTACCTTGAATTACGAGCCATCTGCATATGAACCCTGTGTCTCTAGGTACGTAGTATATAAATAGCAAGCACACTATGGCCATATCGATAGGTTTACAAGGCACATCAAAACAAGACACATAGTCCATCGATCCCAATATTTGTATTGTTGCTCTATATCACCATGAGTTCCCAACCCAAAAACATGTCGAACAGTCTGGGCTACAAGGAAGACCCACCTGCGAAGGATGCTAAGAAGGATGATAAGAAGGATGCTAAGAAGGATGATAAGAAGGATGATAAGACAAAGCCAAGAACTGCTCAATCTGGTCTTGCATATACTAATGGGTCTTGAATTGGCAACAACTGCAAGGGAAAAGAAATAATTCAAACCAGGTATTATAAAATATAAATTAGAAAAAAAAAAAAACAACCCTAAACCACTTTCTTGTATATTGGAAAATTTTGTAAAATAAAATTGTTTAATTATATATATAGTATTTTTTATAGATTAAAAATTTGTTACAACTTGAGTCATACTTTTATTTACATTTTCACTCATTACAAACACTTAGTATATATAATTTGTTTCTTTTGTTTTACCTTTTCTTATTGTTTTCATTCATCATTTTGATTTTGTTGCAGGTTCATGTGGAAGTGGGATCAATGTAGGAAGAACATTTACGGCAGCAGAGATTATTGTTGTTTAAAGATTCATTCTTTTGTTTGTGAATTGTGTGTTCGTTTCCTAAGTGTTTAGAGTTTACAACTTAAGACCTAGTAAGTAGTAATTAGTAAACATCAATGTCTATATATTGATAGTTTATTTGCAAGTACCTGTGACTTGTGAGTATGAAGGTTTATTAATAAAGTAGCGCGTTTAAATTAAATTCTCTTTGTGCAGTTTTTTTGTTTAATCTCTTTTAATTTTTCTCTCTAAAACTGTATCTTCTTGTTCTAACAAAAAGAATCTTGACATAATTAACACCTACGTAACAAAAATAAACGAGTAAATTAAATATTAAATGGATTTCTTTGAAAAAGAAAAAAATAGATTAAAAGGTCACATATTTAAACATATCCCGGTGTAATTTGTTTTCTTCTATAAATTAATCTCAGGATTCAAGTTCACAACTTGATAATAAACATAAGTTTGTTGCTTAATATTAAAAAAAAACATTATTTACTTCTTTAATTAATAAATGAAACACACCTTTCATGATACAAAAAGAAGTGGTTAAGGATGTGTTACCTACTTTGACGACTTCATAAACATAAGTTTGTTGCTTAATATAAAAAAAAACATTATTTACTTCTTTAATTAATAAATGAAACACACATTTCATGATAAAATGAAACACACCTTTCGAATCTTGGCTAAAATTTAAGGGAATTAATTTATTTATTTAAATGCTTCAGGTTGATATGGGTGTCAACCCTTAAGATCGCCTAGAGAGGGACTTAGTCTCAGTTGATGTAAAAACTAACTTGAGGATACCCATACCATACAACTAAAAACATGAATTATAAGTTTATGATTAAATTTTTAATATGTATAAATTAATTGCTTGACAAATGAATATAAAAAAGGTAATAATTATAATTTTATATAATTAATAAAGTTATCTTGAGGAAAAAATCTCATTTTGTAGAGCATGAATTACAAATCTTATATCTCTACAAGGGAATGACGAAATAAGATCTAAAATGGAATCACCCTTCCATGTTTTTTGTGTTAACAAATATAAAATTTCTCATTTTTATGGAATAAAGCGTGGAATATATATATATATAAAGCGTAGAATATGTATAATATCATCATTCTTATACCATACATTCATCAAGAATTTCTCATATCTGTTGGTGCCGCTCAAATCTGGTTCTCTTCCTCTCTCTTCTGAATTTTCTTCAACATAACATTTTCTTTTTCTTCTTAATTTATCTGGCATTTTGGACTTCTTAGCCTTCTTTTATAATTTAAACTTTTCAAGTTATTTTACACTAAGGCATATATATTTGGTTGGAACTTTGGAGCTTCGTAATGCCCTCTACACTCCAAATATCTGTTAGCTGTGCCAGCGCCCTGAATGAACAGATTGTTGAACAGAGGAATTATTGAGCTTAGGCATTTGTTTTTCTTTTCTTTTTCCCTTTTTCTTTTCTCTTTGCGATTTTATCGGGTGTGGATATATTGGGCATCTATATCGGGATTTTTTTAAAAAAAAGGAGAGAAAAGATGAACCATTTTGTTAATTTCAATCGTTGAAGATATGCATGACATTATATTGTATACAAAATAACGACAATTTATTAAATCTTTTCCAACGTTTACAAACGTGAAACAAAGTACGGGAGAAAAAAAATTATTATACGTTAATACTACATACAAATAGGGAGTAGTGACTCCATTATTAATTGGAGAAGCAAAACAGACAACAAACCCAACGAACAAATTAACAAATTGAATAAATAAATAAACTAGCTCGATATATTCGTCCTGTTGCACTTGCTTCCATTCACCTCAATAAACTTCTTCCAATATTGGTCTCACTTCCACATCGAAGGCGAACACCATACTCTGTAAGAAAGTATATAGAAGCAACCAAGTCATCTTTATTGATTTGGATTCGGTATAAAGGGGTTTCATATGGTTAGAAATAAGTACTTGTCAAATAACAAATGGTATGAAATCATCTCCTCCTTGAAAAGATCTGTTGTATAGTGGGCAATTGAGTCCCAGAGGGTGGAGGGTTGGAGTTACTTCCCTGAGGGGGTGGCCTTGTTGTAGGGGCAAGAACATTTTGAATGTTTATGTTTTGGGAACTCATTGTGCGGACTGGCTAGCTGCTTCAAGTTGGTATTGTTTTTGGGTATGAACAAATCTTGTTATAAGCAATGTTGATTGTTGAATGTGTCTCAAAATCATTCATTCAAGTTCAAGTGCCAAAAGCATCAGATGCTGTTGAAGCATCAGGACCTGTTGTTAAAGTCTCAGGTGCCATGACACTTAGTCGCGTGCGGTGCGGCTTTTTGTTAATGAATTCTGTTATTCAGTTACTGGCCATAATTGAATTAGTTATTCTGTTATTTCTGTTACAGGTTGTTATTGGCTGTAGCTTGGATTTCCCACTTCATATATAGGCATAGGGGTATCTCTATGTAGAGCACGTTTTGGTGTAATTCTCTTAGTTCAGATCAGGGTGTGTGATTGTGAGGTTTTTTCTTGTAAAACTCTCTGTTGAAGAAGAAGATTACAAAGATTTGAGAGATCTGGGAAAAGTGTGAAAATAGAGTGTTGTAAGGGCTTGGGGATCTTGTATCTGTTTCTCAACAGTGGTAAACAAGGGCCAAGAGGAACTCTATGCACTGGTTGATCTTGTAACCTCATTGTTTATAGTGGATTGTTTCCATTGCTCTCTCCCCCGCAGACGTAGGCCACATTGGCTGAACTGCGTTACCAATTCTTGGTGTCATATTCTTCTTTATCTCTTTAATTTCGTGTTGTTTTAATTCTGCACTGGTTGTTTGATTGCGTGATTAACCCACAACAATTGGCGCCGTCTGTGGGGAACAAGACAAAAACGCAACAATGGGATCAACCAAATTCGACATTGAAAAGTTCTCTGGTTCGAATGATTTTGGCCTGTGGAAAATCAAGATGGAGGCAATCTTGATTCAGCAAGGTTATGCAGAGGCATTGAAAGGGGTTGAGAAAATGTCGAGCAATCTCACCCAGAAAGAAAAGGAGGAGATGATAGAGAAGGCCAGAAGCACGATCATTCTGTGCCTAGGAGACAAAGCACTGCGAGAAGTTGCTCGGGAAAAGACTGCAGCAGCACTATGGTTGAAACTTGAATCTCTGTACATGACAAAATCTGTTGCAAGCAGTTGTTGTTAACGACAACTGTTTTCCTTCAAAATGACAGAGGAAAGATCACTCACTGATCAAATGGCAGAGTATAACAAGATTCTTGATGATCTTGAGAATCTTGAGGTGAAATTAGAAGATGAGGATAAGGCTCTGATACTTCTAAGTGGGCTGCCAAATTCGTATGAGCATTTTAAAGATGCTATTCTCTTTGGAAGGGATCACTCCACTACACTCACACTTGAGGAAGTGCAGACCTCAATTCGAACAAAGGACACGAGAAGAAGCAAGAGCAGAGAAAGCGAAGGTAATGCAGAAAGTTTGAATATGATGAGGGGAAGATCCGAGAAGAGAGGTTCTAAGGGAAATAAAAATAGATCAAAGTCCAAGAATCAGTCACAGAGCAAGTTCAAATGTTTCCAGTGTCACAAAAGGGGGCATTTCAAGAAGGACTGCCCAGAAAGGAAGAGCCAAGGTGCCAGTCATCAAGGGAATTCTGGTGGGGCAGCAATAGCAGTCTGAGGATATGACTTTGCAGAGGCTTTGGTGCTATCAAATTCTGAAATCGAGAAAGATTGGGTGATGGATTCTGGATGCACTTTTCACATGTGTCCAAGAAAGGAATTTTTTGAGATAATAGACCTTAAGGAAGGTGGAGTGGTGTTACTGGGAAATAACAAACCATGTAAAGTCCAAGGTCAAGGCTCAATTATTTGAAAGATGTTCAATGGCCAAGAAACCCTGCTGAATGGTGTAAGGTATGTGCCTGAACTGAAAAGAAATTTGATTTCCATTAGCATGTTTGATAGTTCTGGATATTCTACTCATATTGAACATGGTATAATGAAAATTATTAATGGCAATAACTTGGTAATTGCTAAAGGAATTAAAAGGAATGGTTTATATATTTTGGATGGCTGCACTATTATTGCTCAAGGTGCCATGTTATCTGTTAATCAGCATGATATAACTAAGTTATGGCATATGAGACTAGGACATGTTAGTGAAAAGGGGTTAATTGAATTGGCTAAGCAGAATTTGTTAAATGGTGATAAAATAGATAAGCTAGAGTTCTGTGATCATTGCATATTGGGAAAGGCTAAGAGGATTAGCTTTGGAATAGGCTTGCATACCACTAGTAGACCTTTTGAATATGTGCATTCTGATCTGTGGGGTCCAGCTAGGACCAAAACTCATGCTGGTTGTTCTTATTTTCTCACTATTATTGACGATTATTCTAGGAGAGTATGGCTGTATGTTCTCAAAAACAAAAATGATACTTTTGAGAAATTTAAGGATTGGCATACTCAAATAGAAACCCAATTAGGAACTAAACTCAAATGTTTAAGGACTGACAATGGCCTGGAGTTTGTTTCAGAGCAATTTAATAAGTTTTGCAGGAACTTAGGTATTCAAAGGCATAGGACAGTGGCAGGAACTCCACAGCAGAATGGCCTAGCAGAAAGAATGAACAGAACTATTCTGGAAAGGTCAGTGCATCTTTGTTAGGTCTAGGGGCACCTAAATCTTTGAGGTGAAGGAAGCTGCTACAACTGCTGTGTACTTAATTAATAGGTGTCCCTCCTCTGCTATTGGGTTTAAAACACCTATGGAGCTTTGGAATGGCAAGCCAGCAGATTACTCACACCTAAGAGTATTTGGAGCATTGGCTTTTGCACATGCTAACCAAGATAAACTTGGAGCACGTGCAATTAGGTGTGCTTTCATAGGATACCCTACTGGAATCAAAGGGTACAGGCTATGGAGGATGGAACCTGGTGAACCAAAGGTCATTATCAGCAGGAATGTAACCTTTGATGAAAACAGAATGGCAATGTTGTGCAAAGGCAGCATGACAAGACGGTTTTCAGGAAAGGCTACTGACGAGAGGTTGAGGTGGAGCTGCCATCACAGCAGCAGAAACATCTCACACCAGAAACAAGAACAGAACTGGAACAAGAACAGGTGGAACAAGGGGGTGAAATAGACCTCAGAGACTATAACTTAGCAAGGGATAGGACCAGGAGGACCATAACAAAGCCTAACAGATATGGTCAAGCTGATCTTATATGCTATGCATTGACTGTAGCAGAAGAGATTCAAGGCGATGAACCAAACAGTTTTAAAGAGGCAATGGAAAGCAAGCAGAAAGAAAAATGGTTGAAGGCAATGATTGAAGAAATGCAATCTCTTGAGAAGAACAAGACTTGGGTTCTGGTTAGTCTACCTAAAAATCAGAGGGTGATTGGTTCCAAATGGATATTCAAGAAAAAGGAAGGTGTCCAAGGTGGAGAGCAGCCCAGATTTAAAGCTAGATTAGTGGCCAAAGGATTTTCTCAACTTGAAGGCATTGATTACAATGAGATATTCTCACCAGTGGTCAAGCATTGCTCAATTAGAATTCTACTTGCAATTGTTACTCAATTTGACCTTGAATTGGAGCAACTAGATGTCAAAACAGCCTTTCTTCATGGAGATCTTGAGGAAACCATTTATATGCAGCAACCTGAAGGATTTGCTAAGGATAAAAGTAAGGTTTGCCTATTGAAAAAATCCCTATATGGATTAAAGCAAAGTCCTAGGCAGTGGTATAAAAGGTTTGATGATTTCATGATGAGAATGAGATTCCAAAGGTGCAGCTATGATAGTTGTGTGTACATTCTAAAGGAAGGTGGTGAGGTACTCATTTACCTACTGCTATATGTTGATGATATACTCCTAGCAAGCTCAAGCAAGAAGGAGATTCAGAGGCTCAAGGCAGATTTGAGGAATGAATTTGAAATGAAGAAACTTGGGGAAGCTAAGAGAATATTGTAGGTATGGACATAAGCGGGGGCCAAATTAAGGGAGAGTTGTTCTTATCACAGCAAGGTTATATGAAGAAGGTGGTTAAAAGGTTTAAGATGCATGAGGCTAAACCAGTTACAACTCCATTGGGGCAACATGACAAACTGTCATTGAGGCAAGCTCCTGGAACAGATGAGGAGAAGGAGAAAATGCAATCAGTGCCATATGCAAGTGCTGTTGGCAGCATTATGTATGGAATGGTATGCAGCAGGCCAGATTTGGCATATGCTGTGAATATGGTTAGCAGGTTCATGGCAGATCCTGGACTTGCTCATTGGGCAGCATTGAAGTGGATCCTGAGGTACTTAAATGGTACTTTATCATCTGGTTTGAAGTTCAAAAGGAAAGACAGAAGAGAAGAGGCTATTGTGGGGTATGTGGATTCAGATTATGCTGGGAACATAGACACAAGGAAATCCTTATCTGGTTATGTCTTCACACTATTTGGTACTGCTGTATCATGGAGGTCAGTACTACAGTCTGTGGTGGCACTTTCAACCACTCAGGCTGAGTTTATAGCTCTCACAGAAAGTTTTAAGGAAGCAATGTGGATTAAAGGCTTGGTTGGAGAACTTGGAATTCATCAAGACAGTATTACTGTGTTTTGTGATAGCCAAAGTGCTATTCACTTGTCCAAGCATCAAGTTTACCATGATAAGTCAAAGCACATTGATGTCAGGTTACATTTCATTCGAGATGTAATTGAAAGCAAGGAAGTATTAGTCGAAAAGGTTGCAACTGAGGACAATCCTGCAGATGCACTTACTAAGTCCTTGCCTCAGCACAAGTTCAAGCATTGCTTGGACTTGGTTGGTTTCTGTGAAGAGTAATCGATCTGGTGGGGGGAGCAAGGGAGAACTTTGAAGAGGGTGATCTGATTTAGAGACAAGGTGGAGAATTGTTGAATGTGTCTCAAAATCATTCATTCAAGTTCAAGTGCCAAAAGCATCAGATGCTGTTGAAGCATCAGGACCTGTTGTTAAAGTCTCAGGTGCCATGACACTTAGTCGTGCAGTCGGCACTGTTAATGGTCTGTATTCGATTCTGGCCATAATTGAATTAGTTATTCTGTTATTTCTGTTACAGGTTGTTATTGGCTGTAGCTTGGATTTCCCACTTCATATATAGGCATAGGGGTATCTCTATGTAGAGCACGTTTTGGTATAATTCTCTTAGTTCAGATCAGGGTGTGTGATTGTGAGGTTTTTTCTTGTAAAACTCTCTGTTGAAGAAGAAGATTACAAAGATTTGAGAGATCTGGGAAAAGTGTGAAAATAGAGTGTTGTAAGGGCTTGGGGATCTTGTATACGTTTCTCAACTTGATGGTAAACAAGGGCCAAGAGGAACTCTATGCACTGGTTGATCTTGTAACCTCATTGTTTATAGTGGATTGTTTCCATTGCTCTCTCCCCCGCAGACGTAGGCCACATTGGCTGAACTGCGTTACCAATTCTTGGTGTCATATTCTTCTTCTTTATCTCTTTAATTTCGTGTTGTTTTAATTCTGCACTGGTTGTTTGATTGCGTGATTAACCCACAACATTGATGAAACATAGCAATATGGCTTGTGTGATTTTATAGGGCAGGAGCTTCCTTCAATATTCCATGAAAGGAACTTACCAAGTGATTGATGGTAACGTACATAGAAATTTCTATCATTTCTTGTTTCCCATTTCCTATTTTACAAACTTTGAAAGCCCAGGGTTTTGTCAGAGACATATGGCTTGCGACACAAGGAGATATCCGCGGTGAGTCAGCACCAAGGCCTATCCAAACCGTGGCATGTAATGAATGTGCATGTTTATGTGACTTCAATATCCAATCTTTAATTAATTAGTCCCTAATTTAAGTGTAGAACAGTCAGAAAAACTCTCATTGTCAAATATTTGATCTTGAATACGCGCCTTGGTGGGTTGCCTTGATATCCCTGTGGTATTGGCACCTTTTTTCTTCTTCTTTTCTCTTTCGCACTATTTTTCACGCAAAAGACTTAGTAAACACCAACCCTCTAGTGGAGTTAAAATGAAATGACAGAAATCACTTTCAAAAATTTAATTTGAATAATTAAGGGATTATGTCAAGTGGCATTTTGTCCTTTCAGTGCAGACCGTCTATTTTTGCAGCTTAGGCTACAACACCAATACACATGATATATCCAGTCCCATACTAAGGTTGTCACGTTGGGCGAGGTCAACATAAACAAGATTAATAACTTTTGCTTCATGCATAGAGTGGATTTTGGTTCTCTGCCCAGCTGATTTGAACTTTTGGTTTTCTACTTTCTATTAATTGTGTTTGGTTAAGTTGTGTTGTGGTTTTCTGTTTCATCTTTGCACTTTTGTTGATGTTTACGGATTTTGGGTACCCCTTGTCCCTTTTAATAATATTTTTGGCTTATAAAAAAAAAAAACAAGATTAATAACTTTTTTAATTAAATCTGCTTATGAAAAAAATTTCGTAATGCGAAGATATATGTGATTCTTTAAGGTCTGGCAGGTGAATAAAATATCAATTTATATTAAAAAAATGTTGCCTTAATATTTCAAGTAAGAAATAGGAACTTTCCCTTGTAATTTGTGCAAATTAATGAGCATTATGAACAACTAGTCCAACATACCCACAAAATAATTCATAATATATTTCTTTTACAAAAATCTCTATTTTTCTTTCTAAATGCTACTAAGATCTGCTGCTGAATGCTGAGTTTTTGGGCTTAATAACTTTTTATTAGATAACTTTCTTATAAAATCTACCATTAGATTGAAAGTTTCTATCATGTAAATCATATATATAAAATTTCATATCAATGGAAAATTATTTTATGACTCATTGATATATATCAAAATTAACGCAATCTAAACTATTGAAATATATGAAAATATGAACTATTTAATTATATTCTTATTGATATTCAATTTTTTCAAAATTTGACACAAATAATCAACATGATGAATAATTATAATTTAACGGTTGGATTGATAAAAAGCATACTCAATTTATTGAGTGGTGTAAGTGGACCAAGTCTTACACTGATGTAAATTGATCTTATATATATATATATAGTGGTGATCCACTTACACCGGTTATAAGTCTTGACATACTTACACCCTTTAATAACTTATAAATGTTAAATTTTATCAATCAAACTGTTAAATTGAAAGTTCAAATAAGATAGATTAAACCCATAAAAATTTTAACAATTAAAAAATTATTTGATATTTCATCGCATTACTTTATTTAATGTTGTATAATATGACTTTAAAATATAAGTAAATAGTATACTATTAGATTAGATTTCTATGAATGTCCAATTAATCTATAATTTGGTATGCATGATCATTAAGATAATATCACGATAAGATAATTTATTTTAACGTATAATATGACATTAAAATATAAGTAGTACATGTACACTTACACCGCTTAATAAATTTTTGTAAAATGTGAAGTTAACCAATCAAACTGTTGAATCATGTGATTTATTTTAATGATCATGTATACCAAATTATAGATAAATCGAATATTCATATATATCTAATCTAATAGTAAATATTTTATTTATATTTTAAAATTATATTATATGTTAAAATAAAATAATCTAATAAAATATTAAATAATTTTTAAATTATAATAAATTTTATAGACTTAATTCATCTGACGAGAACTTTCATTTTAATTGTTTAATTGGTAAAATTTTCAACGTTTAAAAAAAAGTAATGTAAATATGATTTTATCATATTGATTTTTTTTTGTCATTTTAGCACTTTTGACATGTGCGTAGAGAGATAAGCTACAAATATTCTGCATAAGACAAAAGTTTATAAGACTTTGTGCAGGAATCAAGAATGTGAGATTTTCTGTTAGGATAATTACTTTTTGTCTATCTTTAAATTAACATGACATGATCATCTAAAAAAGTTACGTATAAAAATACAAATCCAAGTCCAAAGACCCTGTACTATTTATTAAGGATGATTTAATTTATATAAGAGGACATATATATATATATATATATATATATGGGGAGGGATCAACTTACATTGATGTAAGACTTGATCACTCTTACACCACTCAATAACTTTTTATTGAATAATTTTCTTACAAAATTCACCGTTAGATTAAAAGTTTCTATCATGTAAATCATTTGTGTCAAATTTTGAAAAAATTGAATATCAACAAGAATATAATTAAATACTTTATATTTTTATATATTTTAATAGTTTATATTTACGTTAATTTTGATGTATATTAATGAGTCACAAAACAATTTTGGATTAATGTAAAATTTTATAAGTATGATGTACATGATAGAAACTTTCAATCTAACGGTGAATTTAGTAAAAAAGTTATTCAGTAAAAAGTTATTGAGTAGTGTAAGTGTGATCAAGTCTTACAGTATCAGTGTAAGTTGATCCCTCCCCTACCTATATATATATATATATATATATATATATATATATATATATCATGCATCATATTCATAGAATTTGTTGAGAAATAAATTATGACGTATAAATAATTTCAAAGAATATTATTACATATATGTTCTAATTATAATTAATATTTAATACATGATATACATTTATATAAAAATATTTAAATTGATATAATTTTCATTGTATAAAAATAACATGTAATATTAAAATAATAAAAATAAATTATGTATATTATTCAGATTTATTCATATTTAAAACATTAAATAATTTATAAATTAATTACCGGTAATTATCGCACTTTGTTGTTCATTATTGCAGAAAAATGATTTTTTTATAAGATGTTGAATAATGTGTATCCTATGCGTTTCTATGTTATAGGACTTTTAGATGAAGAAAACTTTCAGAAATGAAAGAGGAAATTAAGGAGTTGTTGACGAAACTGTCAATAATCAAAGGTTTGAAATTGACCCACCGACTATATAAAGCTTAATTGGTATCTTTCTTGAGTTTTATCACGGCTGTGGTTATTTTGGAGGTTCAGTCTCCCCGTAGGTAAAAAAAAAAAATTTGAAATTGAGTGGTTGAGAAAATGTTTCTATGCTTACCAGTTACCACTAAACATTTCCACGAGCTCAAAGATTATTGCTCTTTACTCCACGCATAAGGTAAGGTGAGTGTTAAAGATATAAAATTATTTATGTGTTTATACTTAATAATTTAAGATTTTAAAAGAATTAATTATTAATATGATATCAGAATTTAACATGTAATACAGAGGTGAATGTTAAAGATATAAAATTATTTATGTGTTTATACTTAATAATTTAAGATTTTAAAAGAATTAATTATTGACATGATATCAGAATTTAACGTGTAACACATGAATGATTTTATATCTCTAACAAGAGCTTAAGTTGCAACACATCCTCTTCCCATACAATGGTTGAAAACGAAATGTAGGTCAACACTCAACAACATGCATGAAATTCCCAGAGCATTTGTTGGCTAAATTTGTTATTATTCCAAAGGTCAACTAACGTGAGATTCCCAGCAATTGTTAGTTAAATTTGCAACAATTATATAAGGTCAACTAACAACTAAATTATTATTATGAATTCGTCATCAATTCAAATAATTTACTATTTATTTTGAAAATTATTTAATGTAACTTATCAACCTTTGTACTTATTTGCAAGAAACCTAAACTTCCAAACTAGTTATGCAAAAGTGACTTCCGCTTCTGAACAAGAAAACAGAGTCTTATTTTATACGTTAACATAACTAGCTAGCAGCCGTGGCAAAACATACCTAAATCTTTCTATGAAATGTTCAGAAAAATCCGTAGCACATTTCATGGAGACATCAACCTCATAGGATATTTACTTAAGCATACAAATATATGATAGTTTTCTTAGCCCTTCAAACACTCCATCCTTTTATTCTTTTGCAAATTTTTTAATATTTCAAAATTATAAAAATTATAATACGAGGATATTAAATGGTTGAATCAGCTTTAAAATAATAAAAAATTTATTTTAATTCTGTAGCATTTCCTACGAAATTAGATAAGTAATTAGTGGATAAAAGGCTGCAAAATAGTCTGTTTTTTGTTTTATAACCATAGTCATTCATGCCCCGTTTACTAGCCAACATAAATTACACAACAGAGTATTTCCTACGAATATACAAAGTAATGTACCACGAAATTGATAATATATATCATTGAACAATAGTTCACATTTTCAATTTCACTCGCATTTTAACTCATGAGACTTGAGAGTTAGTAGTTCTGCCATTCAAACGTCAACTACGCTCAATTTCGCTTCATTTCATCATAAGTTAATGCCACCCAAAAGATAATTTACACGGTACCAAAGATGGTTTACACATAACATGTTGTTGACAGCGAAATGTTTTTCAAATGAATAATGTGATCCCGTATGTAACAATTATCTCTCTCATCTTTACACGTAGTTTCCCTGTTGCCCAAAAGAAAATTAATTCTCATGAAAAGATCTTCTATACTGTATATATAGCTGGGGGTTCATTCCTCGGAAGAGTGCCCTGAGGGGTGGCCTAGTTGTATGGCAAAGAAACTTCTGAACAATATTTATGTTTTGAGAACTCTTGATGCTTATATCAGCTTTAAAATGGGATGAATCGACAAGCTTGTTACAACAGAAGAATGACAATCTTTCCTAGGGTCTGGGATGGATGAGTCTTCTTATGAGGAAGCATGCTGATATGGAACTTACCAAGTAATTGATGATGATTTACAGAGACATTCCTTTCCTATAATTTTCTGATGATTTTTCGGCTTGCAAAGCCCAGCGTGCGAGGTGAAAAGTGAGACGTCACTTAAGCAGCGAGTAGAGATCAAAGGAACCCACCAAGGGTGCTATGGGTTCGCAGCTTTGCTTTAGTGTGACTGAGAAAACCCATGAAGTTTGAAAACTTCGTCTGAAGAAATTGATGTGCATGTGTTACTATGCTCCGTCGTTTTCCCGGAACGTGACAGGAATATTACCATCCACCTGTGTGATGTTGAAAATATTTTAATTTTAATTCATTAAAATATTTAACAATAACTGACTAAAATCCAAATTTTATTGAGAGTAATGATATTAGCCAAACTTGTATTTACACATTATTCACATACTTTCATATAAGTTATTGAATAACACATTAGGCTCACTCTAACTTTTTTTTCATGATCCAAATTTTCTTGAATTTTCACGCTTTGTTCACTTTGAAAAGTAACCGATGCATGATATAAGATTATTAGATAATGTGGTTTTCAGAATAAGATTGAATCTCTTTATAAAGAAAAGAAATCTTGTTCATCAGTTTCCAAACGTGTTGAGTCAACTCATGGTTTAGGATTCTCAAAAAGAAATCCCGTATGATGTCAAGGTTTATCTGAAGTTTAGAAAGGCGTTTGTTCAAAGAAAAATTAAGCACATAATTCATTTCTTAACAAATGCTAGATCATTGTAATCGGTAATTCAATGTAAATAATAAAAAAGGAAGGGATCGATATATGAACACCCTAAAAGACAACACAGATTGAAAATTTTATTTTCACATTAAACTGACATGAACTTGCATATACATATAAGGTTGCAAATATAATTTCAGTGATTAAAAGAAAAGTTAAAGTTTCACAAAGTTGCTTCCAAAATTGAACATAAATTATGGAACATATATGCTGATATATATGGAACTTACTAAGTAATTGGTGGCGATTTATAGATACATTTCTTTCCTAATTTCTTATTATTTTCGGCTTACAAAAATGATGAGGTGATAGTGAGAAGTTGCTTAAGCAACAAGTAGAGACAATGGGTCCGCAAGCACCATGGGTTTGAAGCTTGGCTTCTGGTGTGAATGAGAAAAGCCCATCAATTTTGATACTTCGACTAAAGAAATTAATGTGTAGGTGTGTAACTATTATCATCCACACTTTGCAGTTGGCTAAACGATATCGTTTTCCTGACTCATTGTCGCTACCTTTGCCCTCTGGTATAGTTGTCCTTTTAAATACTCAGAAAAATCTAAGGAACATATATATAATTTTTGTTTGTGTGCAAGATATATGAAGAAATTTTTTATTTTTAGTATATATCAAAATTGTCTACTAATATATTTTGCAGAGACACTAAAGATACTATGCTTAAATTTTGTCATACTAAATGTTAGTCCCGCACATTACTGAGTTTTGCGTGTACAAAAGTTAGTGTGAAAAGAGAAAATAAGAAGAAATAATGTGCAAATCCCACAGGGATATCAAGGCAACCCACCAAGGGCTAACACTGGTAGATAGCTATGTCCATGGCGCTTATTCAAAGTTCAAACCATTGACAAGGAGAGTTTTCCTGACGTTACTTACTACACAGTAGGGACTGAAGCTTGGATATTAATTTGAAGTCACAAGTTGGACGAAGGCCTGTGGCAAAAAATGAAGATTATTTAGATGCCACGGTTGAATAGGTCTTGACACTCACCGCGGATATCTCCTTGTGCCCCGAGCTATACATGTCTCTCACAAACCCTGGGCTTTCAAAGTTTGTAACACAGGAAATGAGAAACAAGAAATAAAGGATAGAAATTTCTGTGTACATTACCATCAATCACTTGGTAAGTTCCTTTCACTGCTCCCTATTTGCATGGAGTATTCATGTATTAATTGTTTTATATAAAAAAAAAATCTCCCGTACTTTGTTTCTCTTTCGTAAACATTGGAAAAGATCTAAGAAACTGTCGTTATTTTAGAATCTATATATTGTCATGACTCATGCATGTCTTCAACGATTGAAATTAACAAAATTGCTCATAGCGGGGCCTAATAGACGTACAGCAGCAGCTGTTACTGACCTTACCTCCTCCAGCACGTCGTATTTGTGTATTAAGATAACAATGCCACCCAACAGTTACATGATGATTGCACGATAGATCAGTTCACGATGATTATAGTCAACTGTTTAGGTATTATATAAAGCATATATAATTTTTAAGATATTTTAAAAAATTATTAAGTTACATTTGTTAAAATTAATTGTGATATTATTTGTAAAGGTTTAAAAAATTATTAAATCTCATTTGTTCCCTGTAAAAATTATTCCGGTGTCTTTCCATGAATTATGTCCAGATATATAACTATCAAACTTGATATGTTTAAGACAGAAGACCACATTTAATTTTGCCAAAGGAAAAATAATATAAAATAAAACAGAAGAACACAATCTCTTCTACCCAGAGGAGGCCTGCAATTTATTCTTAGATGAGTAAACACCAACCCTCTGGCGGAGTTAAAATGAAACGACAAAATCCACCTAAAAAAAATTTGAAACGACAGAAATCACTTTCATGTATGAAATAGGAACTTTCCCTTGTAATGAGAAGGTAAATGTGAACAAGATTCATAAATTTTTTTAATTAAATCTGTTTATGAAACATTTTTCGTAATTAATGAGAAGATATATGTGATTCTTTAAGGTGACAGACGAATAAAATATAAATTAATATAGAAACGTTGTCTGAATATTTCATGCAAGAAATAGGAACTTTCCCTTGTAATTTTTTGCAAAATGAGCATTGTGAACAACTAGTCCAACATACCCACAAAATAATTCATAATGTATTTCTTTTAGAAAAATCTCTATTTTTCTTTCTAAATGCTACTAAGATTTGCTGCTGATTCCCACTTATATATTTCTGTCAAAAAAAAAAAAGATTTGCTGCTGAGTTTTTTGAAAACCATGCCAGGACAAATAAATGTTGATTAGTTTTGGCCTTTTTAATGGGCAATTTAATTTATAGATAGAGCACAGAATTCATTACTTGATGACTACTGTTGGTTCGTTGCTGATAGTTAATAACCCAATGTAAGTGGAAAAATTATGAAAATATAATAAAGAAATGAATTGCAAATAGACGAACTAGATAAATAAAGCCAAGGCACATATGTTACATTGAGAACTTTATTTTGAAACTGCCGAGGAACTAAATTGGAAACTGATTCTAAATGTCGTTATCAGTGTGATAATTTACGTCAATATGATGATTACCAAAAATTTTAAGAAAAAAAAAAGATTCACAAACACAACAAATTAAATTACCAAAACATAAAAATGAACAAATCAAATAAATAAAAAGAAAAGTAATCTAAAGCAGGAATATTTTTGCCCTATGGAACATGCTTCCATTCACGTTCAGCAGAAATTTCCTAATTCCAACGTACAGTACATTACCTTATAAAACTGCCTGGAAAGCAAAACAATTAGGTAAAATACAAATTAAGAGAAGACACTAAGTACACCTCTTAAGAAAGTAAATTATCCTTATAAATTTGTTCTAAGGTGGTGGTAATTGTTAAGCTAGGAACCCTTAACTAATTAATAGCTTAATTAAGCTTTTAGGCATGAGTTGAACTAAAGAAAATTTTGTGGGATGCTATACAGTATATTTTATAAGAGGGGCCAGATTTAACCTTTGTAGGGAGTTTATCTAAAGGATTAGATATACTACACAAAGAAATTTTTTGGGCTTCGAGAGGGCCGTTGTGCCCCTAACCTTGGAATATTTGAGAGTATTACTATTTAAAAATAATTGGTGATGGTATAATGATTTTAAATTGTGCTTGTGATTTGGTTGCGGTCGTAGTTGCTTTCCAGTTGATGCAGCCGATGCGGGTTAATATTATTTGATGAAGACTGCAATTGTAGGGTGTCGCGGTTGTAACAACCACCACAATCAATATGTCGTAGCCACATCACATGATGCGGCCCATGATTTAAAACTCTGGTCATGGTATGAAGTCATTTCTTCCTTTCAAAGATCTTTTATATAGTTGGCAGTTGAGTCCCAATCTGAGGGTTATTGCTGCTTTGAGGGGGTGGCCTAGTTGTAGGACAAAGAACATTTTGGATATTTCTGTTTTGAGAACTCATTCTGCTTTTAAGATGTAGATATAGTCGTGGCAATTATAAACAGAGTTTGATTATTTACAAAAGGAATTTACATTGTAATTGATTACAATCAGCAGAGAAATTTCCTTTTCCTTTCTATTTTCTGATCTTTGTTTTAATTTTATAATAGTAATAATAATAATAATAACAAGTTGTTGATCTAATGGTGAAATTGATATATGATATTCCTAAATTGATATATGCTACAAATTGAAAGCAAAACTTGTTTCTTTCATCGAAGGCATAGAGTAAGCAAACTATCAAAGGTTTGAATGGAGCCATTTTACCTGAACTTAAGTCGAAAATTACTATTGATCACTTCGCACACGCCACCACCAATATTTAGATTTTAGCCAATTGTACTAACTATGATTTTAGCATGGTGATATTTTTATCATTTTAAGACTTTTTGACATGTGAGTTTTTACATGACAAAGTTATGTGAAGTGAGGTAAGCACAAAAGCAGACAAAATTTATAAGACTTTGTGCAGGAATGTGAGATTTTTCTGTTGGATGACTTTTCGTCTATCTTTAAATTAAACATGACATCATCATCTAAAGAAGTTATATATAAAAGTCCAAGGACAAGTCGGTAGACCGAGTACTTTCGTTTTAACTTTTAAGGCTGATTTATCCGAGGTCAACATATCAATATATCTCATGCATCATGTTCATAGAATTTGTTGAGAAATAAATTAGAGATTAATTTTGATTCAGATTTAGTGTAAAAAAAATTTATACTGTTAACTAATTATGTGTTAACAAATCATTAAAAGAGTTATGAATTAAAATTAAATTTAATAAATTATGATGTGTCATTTAAAACAATATTATTTTATATATGTTCTAATATTGAATACATGGTATTTATGTATATAAAAATATTTAAGTTTATAAATTCATTGTAAAAAAATAACTTGCAAGATTAAAATAAAATAAAAATTAATTTATATATTACATTTTGTTTTTATTGTAGATCGAGTAATTATATATTACACTTTGACAAAGAAAACTGTCAAAAAGGATAGAGGAAATTAAAGAATTGTTGACGAAACTGTCAATAATCTAATGTGTTTAAAATTGAGTGAATGATGAGAAAATGTTTCTATGCTTTCCATTTAACATTTCCACGAACTTGAAGATTGCTCTTTACTCCACACACGTACACGCCACAATCTTCATACTATGGGGCCAAGTATAAATACAAATTCATATCCCAGTGGCATTTTTGTCCTCGCAGTGCAGATGGAGTACGTTAGGAGCTTTACGTATTTCCCATGCAATGGTTGATATATAGGGAGGTCAACACTTAACGACATGCATGATATTCCCTGCATTTGTTGGCTAAATTTGTAATCATTCTACGGTCAACTATCATGATATTCCCAGCAATTGTTGGTTAAATTTGTAATTATCATAAGGTCAACTAACAACTACATTATTATTACTAGTCATTTTTAAAAAATTACAGTTTAATTTGAAAATGATTTAATGTAACTTATCAAATTTTGTACATATTTACAAGAAATCTAAACACCCAACCTAGTTATACAAAAGTGACTTCCCACACTGAATATTTATTTTCCATTTGTTTTGCCTCTTTCTGGTTTCAATCCAGATAAAGTAATAGATAATATAAAAAACAAAAAATGCTAGCCAATGTCAACCGTAGTCATTTGGGTTCTGTTTTCTGAACAACAAGAGAGAGTATTATTTCATACGATAACATAAGTAGCACCCGCAGCAAAACAACCCTAAATCTTTCTATGTAAATGTTCAGAGAAATCCGTAGCACATTTCAGGGAAACATCAACCACATAGGATATTTACTTAAGCATTCAAATATATGACAGTTTTCTTAGCCCTTCAAACACTCTCCATCCCTTTTTGCTAATTTTTTGAACATTTCAAAATTACAAAAATTGATAGTATATATCATTGAACAATAGTGCACATTTTCAATTTCACACGCATTTTAACCCTTGACCTTGAGACTTTAGAGTTATTAGCTCTGCCATTCAAACACGTGTGTGTGTGTGTATAATAGATTTAAAGCATTAATATGAAATATATTTTAAGATAGGGATATTACATCAACTGCACTCAGTTTCACTTCATTTCATAATAAGTTAATGCCACCCAAAAGATAATCTATACAGTACCAAATACACATAACATGTTGACAGCGAAACGTTTTTCAAATGAATAATGTTATCCCATATGTAACAATATTTCTCATCATTTACGCGTAGTTTCCCTATTGCCCTAAAGAAAATGAATTCTCGTTTTTTTTTTGCCAAGAAACTGAATTTTTGTTTCCTGATAATAACTACATGATTTTCCATCCTAAATTCTTAGAAAGTTTCATGGTGACCTTCACTTTTACATGTGGCCTAAGTTACCTTGAATTACGAGGCACGTGCATGAACCCTGCATCTCTAGGTAGTCTATAAATAGCAAGCACAATATGGCCATATCGATAGGTTTCCCAGCCACATCAAAGCAAGATTGTCTCATACATAGTCCATCGATCCCAATATTTGTATTGCTCTATATCACCATGAGTTCCCAACCCAAAAACATCTCGAACAGTCTGGGTTACAAGCAAGACCCACCTGCGAAGAACCAAGGTTCGAGCTCTAAGAAGGATGATAAGAAAAAGCCAAGAACTGCTCAATCTGGTCTTGCCTATACTAATAGGTCTTGAAATGGCAACAACTGCATGCAAGGGAAAAGAAATCATTCAAACCAGGTATTATAAATATAAATTAGAAACAAACCCCCCTAAACCACTTTCTTGTATGCTGGAAAATTTTGTAAAATAACTTTTTTAATTATTTTTTTTTATATTTAGTATTCTTTATTGATTAAAATTTTGTTACTAAAACTTGAGTCATAATTTTTTTAGATTTTCACTCATTACAATCACTTAGTACAATTTGTTTCTTTCGTTTTCCCTATTTTTTTTTGGTATCTAAACCATTTTGATTTTGCTGCAGGTTCATGTGGAAGTGGGATAATGTAGGAAGAACATTTACGGCAGCAGAGATTATTGTTGTTTAAAGATTCATTCTTTTGTTTGTGAATTGTGTGCTCGTTTCCTAGTTGTTTAGAGTTTACAACTTAAGGGCTAGTAAGTAGTAATTAGTAAACAGAAATGTCTATATATTTATTGTTTATTTGCATGTATCTTGTGAATATGAAGGTTTATTAATAAAGTAGCGTGTTTAAATTAAATTCTCTCTATGCTGTATATTTGTTTAGTCTCTTATAATTTTTCTCTCTTAAACTCTGACTTCTTGTTCTAATATAAAGAATCTTGACATAATTAACACGTACGTAACAAAAATAAACAAGTAAATTAAAGATTAAATGGATTTCTAGGAAAAAGAAAAAACAGATTACCTGGTCACATATTTAAACAATTCCCGGTGTGTGTGTATATATATATATATATAATATTATTTAACTTATTTTATATTTTTCCAACTTTCTCCTTTTTCCAGGACGATATATATGACCCTTTGATTGTATGACTTCTTTAAGTAGCCAGTTAAAGATGTACTCTCTATCTAAACGACTTAGGTTTGAACCTTGGGTCAACACTTTGAAAAATTAATTAATTTCTTTAGATGTTTTAGACCGACATGGTTGTCCACCCATGAGATAGACTAGGGATGAATTTAGTTTCGGTTGGTGCAAAAGCTAATATGAGGATACCAATATTATACAACTAAAAAATTAATTATAAGTATATGATTAAATTTGTAATATGTATAAATAGCGTGACAAATGAGTTTCTAATAAAGAGTAATAATAATTATTTTTATAAAATTAATAAAGTTATGTTGAGAGAAAAATCTCATTCTATAGAGCTTGAATTACAAATCATACATCCCTACAAGGGAATGGTGAAATAAGACCTAAAATGGAATCACCGTTCATGTTTTTTTTGTAAACAAATATAGAAATTCTGATTTTAAGGAATAAAGCGTGGAATATATATATATATATATATATATATATATATATATATATATAAGCATGGAATATGTATAATATCATCATTCTTATACCATACATTCCTTGAGAAATTCTCATATCTGTTGGTGTCGCTCAAATCTGGTTCTCTTCCTCTCTCTTGTGAATTTTCTTTTTCTTCTTAATTTATATGGAATTTTAATTTGGACTTCTTAGCCTTCTTTTATAATTTAAACTTTTCAAGTTATTTTACACTAAGGAATCTCTATTTGCTTGGTAGTTGGAACTTCGTAATGCCCTCTTCACTCCAAATATCTGTTAGTTGTGCCAGTGTCATGAATGAACAGATTGTTGGGCAAAGGAATTAATGCTTTTAGGCAAAAAAAAAAGTTCTTTTGTTTTTTCCCTTTTTCTTTTTCTCTTTGCGATTTTATCGGGTGTAGAGATATAGGGCATCTATATTGGGAATTTTGTTTTTACAAAAAGAGAGAAAAGATGACCGATTTTGTTAATTTCAATCGTTGAAGACATGCATGACAATATATATTGTTTCTAAAATAACGACAATTTGTTAGATCTTTTCCAATGTTTACAAATGTGAAACAAAGTTCAGGAGAAAATAAATTATAATACATTAACACTACATACAATAGGGAGCAGTGACTCCATTATTAATTGGATAAGCAAAACAGACAACAAACCTAACGAACAAATTAACAAATTGAATAAATAAATAAACTAGTTGGATATATTCGACGTATTGTACTTGCTTCCATTCACCTTCAATAAACTTCTTCCAATATTAGTCCCACTTCCACTTCTATCTGCAAAATACAAATTAAAGACGAACACCATACCCTATAAGAAAGTATAGAGAATCAACCAAGTCATTTATTGATTTGGATTTGGTATAAGGGGGTTTCAGATGCTTAGAAATAAGTACCCCTGCCAAATAACAAATGGTATAAAATAATCTCCTCCCTGCAAAGATTTGTTGTATGGTGGGCAATTGAGTCCCAGAGGTTGGAGGGTTGGGGTTACTGCCCTGTGGGGATGGCCTTGTTGTAGGGGCAAGAACCTTGTGAATGTTTATGTTTTGGGAACTCATTCTGCGGACTGGCTAGCTGCTTCAAATTGGTATTGTTTTTGCGTATGCACAACACGTTAAACAATTAATGTTGATGAAACGTAGTAATATGGCTTGTGTGATTTTATAGGGCAGGAGCTGCCTTCAATATTCCATGAAAGGAACTTACCAAGTGATTGATTCTAATTTCCGTAGAAATGTCTATCATTTCTTGTCTCCCATTTCCTATTTTACAAACTCTGACGGGGCGTTTGGTTCGCGGATTATATTTCATTCTTGGGAATCCTTACATGCCCATGTTTGATACAAGTTTTGAAAAAATATTCCCATCATAAAATGATTCCCGGGAATGATTTTTAATCAACATTCCCACACTTTTATTCTCATGGGGAGAGGTGGGTTTGCAACATTCCCATGGCATTGGAATATTTTTGTCATGTAAAATGTCCAAAATATCTACCATTCTATTGACATGTCATTAACCAACAACCGTCATATCATTGCCGGTGACCGCCATCGGCCACCATCGACCACCGTCCACGGCGGCCAATCACCGGAATCCAGCTACCTCTGTCACCGCCTCTAATTGACGGAGGCCAAAGTTTTCAGCCTCCGTGATAGTCACCGGAATTTAGCCACCGCAAGCCAGCGGCAACTAACAATGACCGACGACTTTAGCCACCACACCGGTTACCGGAATTCGACGACTTAAGCTACCGCCCTAGTCACCAGAATCCAACCACGTTTGCCACCTCCAGAGGTTGACGGTTACAAACGACATCAGCTACTGTCGCCGGCGGTTGGAGTCATTCCCGGGAAAGGTTTTAGTTAACCAAACGTAGTAATCATCATTCCTAGAAATACCATTCCTGAGAATATCATTCCTGAGCATGCTATTCCTGAGAATATTTTTTCAAACTTTGAACCAAACGCCCCGTGAAAGCCTAGGGTTTGTGAGAGACATAGCTTGCGGCACAAGGAGATATCCGCCATGAGTCAGCACCAAGGCCTATTTCAATCGTAGCATGTAAATGTAATTAATATGCAACTTTTTGCCACACGCCTTCGTCCAACTTGTGACTTCAAATTAATATTCAAGCTTTAGTCCCTAAATGTGTGGTAAGTACCGTGAGGAAAACTCTCCTCTTGTCAAAGATTTGAACTTTGAATATGCGCCATGGACATGTAGCTAACTACCATTTTAGTCCATGTTGAGTTGCCTTGATTTCCATGTGGTATTTGCACTCTGTTTCTTCTTATTTTCTCTTTTCACACTAACTTTTTTTCACGCAAAAAGACTGAGTTATGTGTGGGACTAACATACAATGGGTCACCAAGATCTTATAGAGATAGACCATGTGCTACAATTAGCTTCTGCTTCTTGTACACTCTTCCCCATATATAAGTTCTTTATAGTTTGAATTTGGATTAAATAATAAAAAATGAATAACTATAAATAATTGAGAATAGTTTCTCCTTTTGTGGCCCGTATGTAAGATGAACAAACAATGAATAGGCTATTATAAACGAGAAATGACTTTTGCACAAGCTCATACATAACAAGTGATGTACGGAGTTTAAATAGATAATGTGGGTTTAGCGTATATCACTACAAGAATTTTGGAGATTAGCTAGGGAAAATTTCGTAGCTAATCCCTAGCTAATCCGTAGCTAAATATTTTAGCTAAGAATTAGCTAGGGATTAGCTACGGAATTTTTCCTAGCATAATCTGGGTAGCTAATTCGCTACAGAATTTTTTTGGTAGCTAAAATAAATTAACTATGAAAATTCTATAGCAAATCCATAGCAAATCTGTAGCTAACATTTAAAAAAAAATGTTTCTAATTCCCTTGCTATTTAGCTAGGAAAAATCCATAGCTAATCCCTAGTTAATTCTCAACATATTTTTCCATTCCCTAGTTGATCCTTAGCAAATCCCTAGCTAATCCGTAACTAAGTTTTAATTATATCCTAACTAATTCTTGGTTAATTCATAGTTAATTTGTAACTAATTTTTACATTCTCTAATTAATCAATAAGTAATTCATAGCTAAGTTTAGTTAAATCCTAGTCAATTGATAGCTAATCAAAAGCTAATTCGAGGCTAATCTGTAAATCACATTTAATACATACAAATTCAGCTAGTAAATCATGCAAAGCAATGAAATATCTAAATTGTATTAGTAACTTCAAAAGTTATACAATAAGATCAAATAAGTTCTACAAAAAAAAAAAGTTGTACAACAAAAAATAAGTTCAAACAAATTCTACAAAAAAAAAAAAAAATACAACTAATCAATGCCTAAGCTTGTGCCGTCATCATCACCATCCCTATTATTCCCTCAATGGTTCAAACAAGTTCTTACTTTTCCTTGTACTGCAGGCATAATCTGGATGACATTTACTTTGCAATTTTGTATCAAGATATGAAGTACCACCTCAAAAGCCATGGCAGGAGCTTCATAAGGCCACTGTTGGTCAATAAAAATATATAAGTGAGAACCAGAGTAAACTACTCCATACCAAACGACTAACAAAACTAAAGTCCACCTTAGAAAAAAAAAGTATATCCTGGCCCATTGAAACAATGGCAATATTATACTCACCTTCTCAATGCCTTTAAAACAGCCCAGTTGATTAAATTTTACAGTTATCTTACAAAAGCAATAAACCTTATCCATAAAGCAGTAACCAGTAACACATGTATCTTGCTTTTGAGTTAGTCACTTCCAATATCAAAAGCCAATATGAACTCTCAGTGCTGAATATCTATTAAAAAATACTATGTACATTACCTATTCCAAGTCCAAGTAGCGACTTCAAAACTTTACTCTTATCCTCTGCAGCATAAGTTAATTGTAGAAATTAATTGAAGTAAACAATAAAGCAATATAGTGTTAGGATCAAATTAGTCTAGAGAAGAAAATCATAATAATGGAACTAATTCTACTTTTCATGCCAGCAATGTAAAGAAGTCCAGTTAGTAGTGAGCTTGGCTTTTGCCACTGGGATAGAAAACAGGGGAAAGTCACTTAAATACACAAGAGGTAAATACTCAATCAATGACCAAAAAAAATCTCAAAATAGGCACAGCCATGTCACTACAAGAAAATTAGTATTAATCATATCTAAGAATGCTAAGACATGCTATTATGACAATGGTTCAAAGACATGCAACCATGACAAGGAAGGACATTCTTGAACCAAACTAAATAGAGATGCTAATGTAGGCACAAATGATTAATTAAACAGACACTATTTTTCCAAAAAATTAATAAAACAAATCAAAACACAAAATAATTTCAATTTTCAAATACTTTCTCAACATCTATTAGCAAAATTTTTTTATTAAGGATGTGGGAGCCACTAGCAATAAACTCACAGTCGAGGAAAGGAGATGAGGTGCTAGATGTTGGTGATATTGTTGTGATGACACTGTGCAAGCTGAGATACCAGAAGCTGAGTTGACCAACTGGGCTTCCAGGATGAAACTGATACGAGGAGAAATTTTGCTAGTTATTGATAAAATGACCCAAAGCTTTGTTAATCCTCTTTTGGTATGACTATGAATCATCCCAATACTACCAGTGAATTTTTCTATTTCTTTTTTTTTTTGGTGAGGTACTAGTGACTATTATCTATTTCATGCAGACATTATCAGTTTAATTAATTGCATTGCCCAATAATGCATCAGCTGAAAACAATATAATATTTTCTACCAATGGAAATTGCAATACATATCATTGTTTGGTGAACTGATTAGTGAAGCTTGCAAAGTTTTATATATAATATATATTAGAATCAAAAATTGAAAAGTACCCAAAAATAAAAAGAAGAAAAACTTATAATAGTTAGTGACTGCAGAGAACAATAAGGAAAGGGCTATACCTTTCTACGCCTTGTTTTTACCATAAACTCACGGGCAAGATGCTGGATTGGTGCTGGTTCAAGTGGGCGTAAAACAATGCTTTTGTCTAGAGGATCTCCAGGAACAATAGCCCAATGATAAAAAACCGAGAGGCAAAAGCCAGTGTAGATTGCAGAAACACAGTCTATAGGTGTTTGGATCTGACACAAAAGCCAAAAGAATAAAATTACCATCAATGGAAGTATCAATGAAATAGTAACATTATTGTTCTCAAGACTCTCTATTTAAAATTAGTGCAAGTACAAGAATTGTTTTATTAGCATCCATAAAATTCTATTATTTCTATCATATTTGATTTAGCATCCTCAAAACTGACATTAGTCACCAGAAGAACAGAACATGTATGACTCAAATACAAAACACTCAGTTTACCTCTTTAATAATTTTGATAGCAACCCAAACTTTGACACTCCCTCTTAGGTTCAAAAACTCGTACTTTCAAAGAGTTTGAGGCAACACAATCAGAAGTCAAAACAGCAAAGTTGTGAATAATAAAAGAGACACAACCCAGATGATAAAATGAAGTAAAGTAAATGAAAGTGAAAGAATGGGGTTACTTGGCAACCAGTGGCCTGAGGGAGGCTGTTGATTTGAATTAAAGGTGTGCTACTAATGGCATCAACAAGTCCCTCCCTTGATTTCTTCTTTGATAAACTATGTGCTTAGGTTGAACTTCCTGCACAAGCAAAAATAGCAAAATAACCAAAGATGATTAAATCATAAAAAACAATAAATGATGATATAAAAATGTATAATCTCTCTCTTATATCTCATTACTAATATCCACTGCAAATCAAATATTATCTCCCTAACATTATTCTATGAAAAAGGCTAAACTGCACTCTAATGGGTCCATCTTCTACAAAAGGCTTGCAGTATGGATCATTAAAGGGTATGGAATGAAAAGCGTGATGGTTGGAACTTGGTAGTAGCAGATAGCGATAAATGCTCATAAGGATCCATATCCTATTTATAGTTGAGCGCACAACCAGGGAATGATTGAATGATACTAACAAAATATGGCTTTTTATTACAATTGAATAAAGCAAAAAAACTAATACATTACATATAATGTATATGCATATACACGCATTTATGGGTGTCTCCATTAGCTTAAATCTTTTGGCGGATGTACATATTGAAGGAGAAGCATAAATTGATACCCCAAGTGTATTGCCCCTTTAACAACTAGAATACCCAACAATGGCAAGAATTTATATCAGACTGCTATAATTGCCACAATGATCCACATTGGAGTACCTGTTCCCTTCAATCCTAGTCCATTCATCCAAAAAATAAAAAAATTGAACTAGGCTATTATGTAAGAAATTAAATAACTAGCATTATAATTAGTTTACCTTTAAGGAGGTTTGCACCTAATGTAAGGGTGACAGTTGGGATAGCTACATCACTGGATGTAATGTGATAGAAAAATGAAAGTGAGATGTCTTCCTTCGATATCTAGAGGAATGGAAAAACAGTAACTACCCAAATTATTTGTATTTATTATTATTTAATCCTAATCCTAACATTCATTAAGGAGGGAAACATGCAATGCTACCTAATGTCCAATGCCATGAACAATATAGTAAACTCAAAACACCAATAAAGCTTACCTTGCTTAGAAAGAGTGGTTCAACCTTTTAGTGACAATTCCCATCAAGGTTAAAAAAATCAAACCAGCTTTTCCACTGAGAGAAGCACGTACAATCAAGGTTTCATCCCATTTCTCAACCAAAAAAGAAAACTTGAGAACCACATTGTTCTTACCTTCCAACCCAATCTACTTCCTCTTTGAATACTACTCCACCAATAAGGAAGACATCTCAGAACACAACGAGTCCAACAAGTCCAGCTTCGAAATTAGAAACAAAAATGAATAGTTTTACACCAAATAGATGGAATACAAATCTCAAAACTTAAATATCAAATAAAGCAACAATTATTTGAAAAGAAATACTTATCACACCTTTTCAGCCACTAAAATCATTAAGCGCATGCAACATATAATTAAAAGACAATATAACCTAATGCTGCACCTGATTGCCAGCCCAGAACAACGAAATATCTTATGTTAAAATCTATTACTGACAAAGGAAGGTAATAATAAAGTGACAGCCTTGCTAAGACAGTAAAAGCAAACTAATTATTACGATACATTAATTGTGTGCGCAAATTACAAAAAATAAAAAATAAAAAGTAATAAAATAAAATAAATTAAGTGAAGAGAAAATATAAAATTTAGTCATTTAAAATAATTTGTTTATATTATTTTAAATTATTTATTTAATCTTTAAACATTATATATTTTATTAATATATTGACTAAATATAAAAAGTGTGTAAGTGCAATCTTCTTTATATATGCCAATTCAGCATATTAGCGTAATATGTTTTGGATTTTTTGTTCATAATAGACTGGATATTTTAAGCATTAGTGGAAAAGGCTTGGCATGAAAATAAATGAAGTTCACTTACTTGCTAGGACTGTATGTTGGGCTCGATGGAGAATAAGATGGAGATGTCAGTGAATATGATGGAGATGTTGGGTTGAAAAATAATAAGTTACACCATTTATTTGGAGGAAATATTTATCACAAAATGATGTGCAATTGAGAAACAGAGTACAAAGACTAGCCAATATACTTTATTCAACCCAACTACCTAATCATTGAACAATTTGAAATCCAAAGGAAAATAACTCCTATTGCAGAAGGCTGAGGCCCTCCACCTTCCCCAACAAAAAGCAAAAAACAAAAGCACCCTATTAATATTGAAAAGCAATGGGAATGAGAATTGAGTTTTTGCCAAATTAGGTCCCATTTATCAAATTCAGTACAAAATATAAATAATAGAAATTTCCAAAGAATGACTCACCTGTAATTTGGAGATGTGGGACTATATGGACTTGACGAAGACAATCTTGGACTGCTGGGAGAATATGCCAAGGAAGGACTATATTTTGCTAGAAAATTATATTACTATACTTTATTCAATATCTCTAGAGTGCAAGCAAGAACAGGAAATGCAAAACGACAGAGAAGTTAGCTGAGCTGGGTACCTTACCTTCCTTTTTGGGACTGCCATGAGCTCCATGGATCCACCAAAGGAGAAACTCGGGGAACTAAACTCAGGCAAAACGAGTTGAGGTGATGGAACCCCAAGGTCAATGCTCCCAACCAATGGAGGACATTGGGGCACCGAATGCATCCACCTTTTGATCCAAAAAATGCTACCTATCTTCGCGAATCTCGTTGCCATCGCTGTGGCGAAATGGAGATTTTCAGTGCCACTGAATGCAAGAGATAATGAAGATTTTCAAAGGAAGTGAAGTGAAGGGGAAATTAGAATGAAAATTTATTGAAAAGAAAATAAAATAAAATAATTGGAGTTGGGAGTTACCGAAATGAAACTGAGGAGGAATTGCGATACTGTAATCGATTGCTGGGTACAGTCAAATAATGAAGTATCAGTCGAAAAAAAACCATTAGTTTGAGGTCTTGTTCATGGCCGCTAGTGTTGTGAACGGCGAGTGTGAAGAGATGAAGTAGGACTATAACTTGGTGAAGTTGGACTGTAACTAGGTGATGTAGCATATCCCGAATCAGGTAAAGCATTAATTTTGGTTCTGCTATGAGCTAATTGGTTTCTTCACTCTCATCTGATTCTGCTACCAGCAATGGTTTTGGGAATAGAAGCTACAAAATTGTCCAAACTCCCAATCACAAAAAATTAGATACGAACTACGAAGGAGTCACTAGAGTGAAATACAACATAAATATAATCAAAACCAAAAGAAAAGATCAAAATATTCAGATAACCCCTCACAAGGAATTGGATCAAATTAATAAAAACCAAAACATCTTATCATAGCCGAAATAAAAGCCTTAAATGAAAATGTTAAAACAAAAAAAAATTTCTAAGCAACCAAACAGGCAAAGAATCATGGAGAGAAAACGATTGCGAGTTAGGACGTTACCTCCATGAAGAAATTGCTTAATTAGGGTGCAAGAAAGTGCAGAGAAAAGGATTAGGGTTCTTACCTGAGACCGAATCGCTGCTTTGTGCAAAATGGAGGAGACGCAAGAGAAGCTCTTCTAGATATAGTTGAAGGTCTCGCAAGATCTCCCACACATGCCCTAAGTGAGTTTCCTTTCCTCGCAAAACCAGTAGCTCTGCAATTGGGTATTGGAACCGGGGGAGGGTAATAAATTAGAATTAATTAAAAAGAATTAGCTAGGGATTAGATTGAGAATAAATCCCAAGCTAAATAAAAGCTTCTTTTAAAGAATTTTAGCTACGGAATAATTCTTGGCTAATTGCTCCACCTATACTAATTTATTTAGCTAGGAAATTTTTTATAGCTAATCTCTAGCTAATTACTTGTCAAACATTTGAAATTATTTTTTTCTTCTTTGCTGTTATTTTAGCTAGGGATTATTTTTCCTTAACTAATTTGTAGCTATTTAGCTATGGATTAGCTAGGAAAAATTTCCCTAGCTAAATTCTGTAGTTAATTTTAAAAATTCTTGTAGTGTATCTCATTAAATTTAGATGTTATCATAAGTACAAATGTACACTGTGTGGGAATAACATAATTATTATGAAACAAAATTAAGTGTTCAAATTAAGGATTTAAAATTTATTAATTTCAAATTAATGTTGAATCTTTTTACATTATTATTTAATCACACATTGTTACATCACTAAAAGCATTTTCAATACATGATTGATAGTGATGTAAAAATATTTAATTAATAATAAATCAAAATTAAATTCCTAATTTAATAAGTAAAGGTAAATGAGCTAATTGAATTGTGTGTGAAATAAATTTAAATGATAAATAGCTCAAAAAGTTTTATTACAAAAAGTTTTACGAATGACACGGGAGCCCATTAAAGATTGCTGAAGTGGTAAGTAGGCTTGAACTTAGTAATTGAAAGGGTTTCTATAATATCAAAAGTTCGAGTCTACAAGAAAGCCTTGTGGGTAAAGGCAGTGTGAATAACCCAAACAAAAACCAAAACATTATAGATTGTGGCTACAACATCAATACACATAATATATCATGTCCCACCAACTTGCGTTGGTATGAGTGGAAAGGGCTTGGTCACCTTAAGTATCTTGCCCCGAGTTCGATTATTGCGGCGGTGTATATAGAGAAAACGCAATTGGGATGGGTCCCTGCTTCACGCTTTTGACCATAACCCGTGAGATTAATCTCTTGCTTTTCAAGCGAAGAGATACCCTAGTTTATGCCAAAATAATATATCATGTCCCATAATGTGGTTGTTACATTGGTCGAGGTCAACATAAACATGATTCATAACTTCTTTTAGTTAAATCTGTTTATGAGCATTGCTACAAATTGAAAGCAAAACTTTTTTTTTTCTTTCATTGAAGGCATCGAGGAGGATAAGAAAAAGCCAGGAATTGCTCAATCTGGTCTTGCCTATACTAATGAGTCTTGAAATGGCAATAACTACATGAAAGGAAAAGAATTCATACGAACCAGGTATTATAAATATAAATTAGAAACAAACCCCCCCCCCCCAAAACCACTTTGTTGTATACTGGAAAATTTTGTAAATTAAAATTGTTTAATTGTTTGATATATATTTAGTATTTTTTTATAGATTAAAAATTCGTTACTAAAACTTGAGTCATAATTTTATTTAGATTTTCACTTATTACAATCACTTAGTACAATTTGTTACTTTTGTTTTACCATTTTTTTTTGTATCCATTAATCATTTTGATTTTGTTGGAGGTAATAAAATAAATCTAATCATAACACAAATTGCACATCAAATAAAAGGCCCAAGATGCTTTAACCCTAATATATGGCATTTATAAAACAATTCAATTTATAATAGAGATTAGGATTACCTGTATATGATGAAAATGATGAATCTATTTCACTTTGACAACAAACATCAAAGACAAGATCAATGCGTTCTCTACAAAAAATAAGAGAAATGGAGAGTTGTTACTCCTATTCCACAATACATTCTTTTTTGTGTATGTCAAAATGGGATGACTACATTGTATAATGGTTAGGAATAGGAGTCTCTCCCTTTATGTTTTTTCATTATTGGTCTAACCTAGCGATCATGGAAGGCCCAAACATATAGCCTGATATCATATTCCACATTAACAGAGTTCTTAACAACAATAAACCCAACAATTACATATTTGATCACACTTTAGGCTAAATAACAACAACAATGACTATGCTTAACAACAATCCTCAAATATTTGACATCAAATTAATCTAAGTCTTATAAGATTAACACTGACTATGCTGGTCCAAAATAATAATCTATATAACTTATTTAGATTTTCACTCATTACAATCACTTAGTATAATTTGTTTCTTTTGTTTTATCTTTTTTTATTGTACATATCCATCCATCATTTTGATTTTGTTGCAGGTTCATGTAGAAGTGGGATCACTGTAGGAAGAACATTTACGGCAACAGAGATTATAGATTCATTTATTTTTTTTGTGAATTGTGTGTTCGTTTCCCAAGTGTTTAGAGTTTACAACTTAAGAGCTAGTAAGTTGTAATTAGTAAACAGCATTGCCTATATATTTAATTTATAGTTTATTTGCAAGTACCTTTTGACTTGTGAGTATGAAGTTTTATTAATAAAGTAGCGTGTTTAAATTAATTTCTCTTTGTGCAATATATTTGTTCAGTCTCTTTAAATTTCTCTCTCTAAAACTCTGTCTTCTTGTTCTAATATAAAGAATCTTGACATAATTACACCTACGTAAGAAAAATAAACGAATAAATTAAAGATTAAATGGTCACATATTTAAACAAATCCCAGTGTAATTTTTTTCTATTAATTAATTAATCTCTGGATTCAAGTTCACAACTTGATAATAAGTATAATTAGTTGCTTAATATAAAAAAAAATCGTTATTTTTCTTATTTTCCTTATTTTATCATTTTATAAAATTAACAAAGTTATGTTGAGGAAAAAAAGCATCATTCTATAAAATCATGAATTACAATTCTTAAGATATCTCTAGGAGGGAATGGTGAAATAAGACCTAAATTGGAATCACCCCTCCATGTGTTTTCTGTTAACAAATATAAAAATTCCATTTTATGGAATAAAGCATGGAATATATATAACATCATCGTTCTTATACCATACATTCATTTAGAATTTCTCATATCTGTTGGTGTCGATCAAATCTGGTTCTCTTCGTCTCTCTTGTGAATTTTCTTCAACATAAATTTTCTTTTTCTTCTTCATTATCCGGAATTCTGGACTTTTTAACCTTCTTTTATAATTTAAACCTTTCTAATTATTTTTCACTAAGGCTATATATTTGGTTGGAACTAGAATCGCTTCAATTCGTAATTCCCTCTACGCTCCAAATCTCCAAGAGCTGTGCCAGAGCCATGAATGAACAGATTGCTGAGCAAAGGAATAAGCTTAACTAAAGAATCTGTCTTCTTTTTTTTTTTTGCCTTTTCTTTTTCTCTTTGCGATTTTATCGGGTGTGTAGAATACTAGGTGTTTGCTCGTAATTTATAAATATGGCACAGAGACATGGAAAATCAATGATAATATGAGTGTTTCCTTTTGTTTCTCTTCATAACTAAAAGAAACAAGAGTGAATATGAATTTGATTAATAAAATATATCATTTTATCACTGGCCCAATTATTACAACTTGCAAGAGAAAACAAGAAAGTACAGCCAAGTGATTCACAAAGCTGCTTCCAAAAAACATGCTTTAGTTCCCCCTTTAGCAATATCGGCTAATTAATTCCAATAATGTTCCCAGCTGCAGTTTCACAACATAAGCCTGCAAGAGAATGAAAGTGAATAAGCAAACTTCAACAGTTATTTAAACTTATTAGAAGGGTTTGTAGAAAATACTAGAAATAGCTGGTAATGGCCTTGAAAATATCTTCTACATTGTATATGAAGTTCTTGCAGTTCTTTCTACTTTAGGATAAAAAATAAGGTTATCCAGATTATCAATATCTCGCATATAATGAAGACAATGTGTCAGAAAAGACTTAACTATATAGAGTGCACAACTTATGTAGAAAATTTAAAATTGTTGACAATAAATAACGAACTAAACAACTAAAACAAAAAAGGGAAAAAAGAAAAAAATATTTAAATTAATAGCTGTCTTCGATATTACCAATATTGGTAAAATTAATCCTTGGTAACGGCGCCAAAAACTTAACAGGACTACTACAAGTGTACCAGATTGTTGTAAATAATCAAATATGTGAGAATATCGGATATCGTTATCAAGGATCAATGACCAAGTACTAATTTACAAAAAATTGCTACTATTCAAACTAATATTTGGATGAAAGGGAACTCAATTGTGAACAACTAAGTATTAAAGAGATGAAAAACCAAGACAAGGATTTTTGGTATTTTTAACTTTGACAAACTAACAAATACTTTGAATGCAAAAAGGAAAGAAATTCAATTATGTAAAAGAGTTGGGATCAAGTTTCATTTGCTGCATTTTAATTGGGGTTAAAATCAGTTTCTGTTTCTATTTTATTACCGGATTCATCTAAATATCCAAGTCTTAGTCCTTAGGCACATGAACCTTAAATCCTAGTTAAAATCCCTAATTCTTTAGGTGATTCTAAAAGGGAAAGTGTTAAGATTAAGAATCCAACGAAATAACAAACATTCATCAACTATTCCTAGCGCGATGAATCACAAGGTTCACAATCTCAAACAAAATTCATACATCAAAATTCCATCAAATGCATAAACCTAAAAACCATTCCAAAGATAATCAAACCCTAGAAAGCTTTAAGAACAGAAATTGTAAACTCAAAATAGAAGCATTCATTTATAATAATTGAATCCCAAGTCAAATACAATCAAAATCCATCAAAATTAACTCAATCCCAACAAGGGAAATTTTAGCTAGACATAGAAACAAATGCAAAAACTAAGAAAATAGGGAAGAAAAATGAAAACTCCATAAAGAAAAATGAAGAAGATCTAAGCTTCCACCCTTCTCCTCTTCAGGTTTCCCCAAGAGTTCTCAATCAGGGTAAAAAGAAATCTCATCGTGCTCCTAGGTCTCTCTTTTTTCCTCCTTCTCTCGAATGAGAAAGCAAAACATTAAAAACGTGTTTTGTTTATAGAAGACATTGCCCAGCGGCCCAAAGTTGGCCTCTGAAGCAAAAATTCACTAACACGTTCTAAGCTCCAACCGCCCAACGGTCATTCTAGCTGCCCGACGACCTGTTGACAGAATCTCCTCTTTTGTTTGGTCACATTTCTTCTGGCATTGAGTCTTATTCATGCTTCTTTAATCCATGTAACCAAAATATCATTAAAGAGGTTCAAAATACTTAGAATTAAGACCAAACTCAAACTAATTTATCAACTAAATCGATTCGTATCAACAATCACACATTCAAACTTTTTTAAAGCCAAATAATGTTAAAAGCTAAATTAAATAGGATAATCCGCCCAAAAAACATAAGAAAATAAATAATCTAGAGGATTATCACATGTTGATACGGAACATACCAAGTAATTGATGTTGATTTTCAGGGACATTCCTTTCCTATAATTTTTTGATGATTTTTCGGCTTACAAAGCCCAGCATGCGAGGTGAAAAGTGAGACGTCACTTAAGCAGCGAGTAGAGATCAAGGGAACCCACCAAGAGTGTTATGGGTTCGCAGCTTTGCTTTTGGTGTGACTGAGAAAACCCATGAAGTTTGAAACTTCGATTGAAGAAATTGATGTGCATGTGTTACTATGCTCCGTCGTTTTCCTTGAACGTGACAGGAATATTGCCATCCACCTGTGCGATCAAGTTGAAAATATTATAATTTTAATTCATTAAAATATTTAATAATTACTGACCAAAAATCAAATTTTATTTAGAGTAATGATATTTGCGAAACTTGTATTTACACATTATTTACACACTTTCATATAAGTTATCAAATAATACATTAGGCTCATTCTAACTTTTTTTTAATTATCCAAATTATATATACACTTCATAGTTTGTGCAAGTATATTTTTCCGTTCCTTTATTCTTCAAAAAATTTAAATATATATTTTTGAATAATTACGGATTTAGCCCACTATTTATTTAAGATGAATTTTATAATACATCCTTAAAAATAACAAAAAGTTGACATAAAAGTTAAAAAGAAAAAGTGAGTGTTACTATTTCAGTGATGAGACGTGCCAGCAGAAAATAAAGCTATAACCTTATAAACTACATTTATGAAGACATATGATCATATAATAAAAGTTAAATTATTGATTTGCTCCTTATAATTTGACTTTAAATTTAATTTAGTTCATATAATTTAATTATGTTTAATTTACAAATATCTTTTGTGATATCGGATTGTTTTTTGGTAGTGGGTACACGGTAGCCTGTACCGTCTAGCTGAAAAACTCAACCTCGTCAAATTATTACATGAGGCAAACCGAAATCTGTAATAAAACATTTTCTTAGTTCCATTATGGAAAATGTAGCAGTAATTTAATATGGTTTCCTTATATATGAAGAAAACACCTTTGAAGTTTGAATTCATACCCAATTAATACGTTAACACATTTGGCCCAAGGCTGCGCAACCTGTGCGTGATTCTATTCAACTCACCCTTCAAAGTTCAAACACGTACACTTTCGCTCAAATTATATTGAAATTATTGTGAAAATTACACAAAATTTCTTTCCTGTTTATTAAGTTCCACTGACATCTATTATGCTAGAAAAAAAATTAAAAAGTTTATATTATATTAAATTTAAAATGAAAATAATACGTGAGATATTTCTTTTCCGTTTATTGAGATGTTAAACTTGCATCATAAATAATATTAGGATAAAACTACTGATACAGAAGTGATTTCCGCTTCTGAATTTTAATATTTTGTCCATTTTTCTTATCTTTCCACACATGCAAAGACAATGAATATTTCTCTTCCGTTTATTTTTCCTCTTTTTGGGATCAATCCAAATAACTTAATAGATAATACACATAGGACATTTAATTGAGCATTCAAATCTATGAGTCTTCTTAGGATAATTTAAACAGTCTTCCGTTTACACCTAACGTGTTGATCGATCGCTGCAAAACGTTCATCGTATGAATAAACTGATCCCATATGTAACAATCCCTCCCATCTTTTACATGTCATTTCCTGTTGCCCTAAAGAAAATGAATTCCCATTTCTTTTTATGTTTGGCGAATAACTGAATTCCTGATCATAAATACATGATTTTCAATGTTAAATTCCTAGAAAGTTTCATGGGTGACACGTAGTTCTACATATGTACGTTGCCTAAGTTACCTTGAATTACGAGGCACGTCCCTTGCATTCATGGCCCCTGCATCTCTAGGTTTATAAAAAGCATAGCAAGCACACTATGGCCATCATCCTTAGGCTTCCAAGATACATCAAAACAAGATTGTCTAACACATAGTCTATCAATCCCAATATTTGTATTCCTCTATTTACCAGCATGAGTTCCAAACCCCAAGACATCTCGAAAATCATAGGCTACAAGGAGCCGCCACCTGCGACCAACAAAGGTTCGAGCTCTAAGAAGGATGATAAGGAAAAGCCAGTAACTGCTCAAACCGCTCTTGCCTATCGTAATGGTTGAAATGGCAACAACTGCGAGGTGAAAGAAATTATTCAAACCATGTATTATAAATTAGAAACATACCCCCAAAACCACTTTCTTAATTGTGCTGGAAATTTTTGTGAATAAAATTCTGTTAACTTTTCTATATGTTTAATATTTTTCTTTTTTAATATAGATTAAAAAGTTATTACTGTATTAAAAAAAAGTTTGCTAAAATTTGAATCATAGCTTTATTTAAATTCTCATTCACCAATTACTTCTTTCGTTTTATATACTTTTTTCTTCTTTTGGGTCGTGGTCTTTGTATTCCATTCATCAGTTTGATTTTGTTGCAGGTTCATGTGGAAGTGGGATCAATGTAAGAACAACTTTTACGGCAGCAGAGATTATTGTTGGTCAAAGAATATTCATTATTTGTTTATGAGTTGATGTTCGTTCTTAAGTGTTTATGGTATACAACTTTTAAGAGCTAGTTTGTAGTAATTAATAGGATTTAAATATTCTGTCCCCTTACTCTATAAATTTATAGTAAACGGTAATCTCTTTAAATTGATATTTTATTTGTAAGTGCCTTGTGAATATGAAAGGATATTGACAAGTAGTTTGTTACTTTCTTTGTAAGTGTCTGTGCTTATATGAAAAGGTTTATTAATAAAGTATTAGTGTTATAAATTAATTCTCTCTGTGAAATATATTTGTTAAGTCTCTTTTAATATTTTCTCTTGTTGTTCCAATATAAAGAATCTTGACATATATAACACCTACCTGACGAAAAATAAATGAGTAAATTAAATATTAAATGATTTTTTTGAAAAATAAAATATTAAATGGTCACAAAAATGGTCCATTGTAAGTATTTTTTTATCTTAGGAATTGAGTACTTTTGTTGCTCACATTTTTTCACCTTTCTCTTTTCTTGAGGGGGAGAGGCCTTTAGTTCTATCGCTTCTTCAGTATATCAAATCTACATTTTATGATACAAAATGAGAGAGAAAGGGAAAATAAATAAATAAATCTTATTCCATATATTGATTCTGTAAAATAAAGGCTGCGGGAATTGAATCATTATTTCCTACGTTTTTTCTAATCAATAATCTCCATTCCATGAACTAAAATTACATATCACTCAAATTTGGACCTAAACATGTCTCTTTTAATATTTTCTCTTGTTGTTCAAATATAAAGAATCTTGACATAACACCTACCTGACAAAAAATAAATGAGTAAATAAAATATTAAACGGTCACAAAAATGGTCCAGTGTAAGTATTTTTTTATCTCAGGAACTGAGTACTTTTTTTTAATCTTTTATAACTTGATAACAAACATAAATTTTGTTGCTTAGCATAAAAAGAAAAAGTAAATGTTGTTTTGTTGCTCAAATTTTTTCACCTTTCTCTTTTTTTTTGGGGGAGTGGCATGTAATTCTATTACTTCTTCAGTATATCAAATCTACATTTTATGATACAAAATGAGAGAGAAAAGGGGGAAAAATCATATTCGATATATTGATTCTGTAAAATAAAGGCCGTGGGAATTGAATCATCATTTCTTATGCTTTTTTTTTTATATCAATAATCCCCATTCCATGAAATAAAATTACATGTCGCTCAAATTTGGACCTAAACACGGCTGTGATTCATGTATAAACCATCAACGATTGAGGAAGTCAATATGTTGTTATGCTGATATGTTTCTTTTTTTGGCTCAAACATTTCCCCTCGGTAAAACCAAAACCAAAATCCGAGGCATGCAATTCCACTTAAATTATTTTAGCAGTAATACAAATTCTTAGATTTGTTCAGGTCAACTGATATATGATTTTTGTGAAATTTATGAAATTAGTCAAATGCTACAAAATGTAATAAAAAATTTTCTGTCACTTCAATGATTGTCTTTATTATATGAAATTGAATTTTCTTGAATCTTCACGCTTTGTTCACTTTGAAAAGTAACCGATGCATGATATTAGATTATTAGATAATGTGGTTTTCAGAATAAGATTGAATCTCTTTATAAAGAAAAGAAATCTCGTTCATCAGTTTCCAAACGTGTTGAGTCAACTCGTGGTTTAGGATTTTCAAAAGAAATCCCCTATGATGTCAACGTTTATCTAAAGTTTAGAAAGGCGTTTTGTTCAAAGAAAAATTAAGCACATAATTCATTTCTTAACAACTGCTAGATCATTGTAATCGGTAATTCAATGTAAACAATAAAAAAGGAAGGGATATATGAACACCGTAAAAGACAACACACATTGAAAATTTTATTTTCACTTTAAACTGACATGAACTTGCATATACATATAAGTTTGCAAAGATAATTTCAGTGATTAAGAGAAAAGTTAAAGTTTCACAAATTTGCTTCCAAACAAAGAGTGACTGCTATATTAAACCCAAATTATGGAACATATATACTGATATATATGGAACTTACTAAGTAATTGGTGGCGATTTACAGATACATTTCTTTCCTAATTTCTGATTATTTTCAGCTGACAAAAATGATGAGGTGATAGTGAGAGGTTGCTTGAGCTTGGCTTCTGGTATGGATGAGAAAAACCCATCAAGTTTGATACTTCGACTAAAGAAATTAATGTGCAGGTGTGTCACGATTACCATCCACGCTGTGCTAAACATTGTCGTTTTCTTAACCTTTTGTTGCCACCTTTGCCCTCTGGAATATTTGACCTTTTAAATACTTAGAAAAATCTAAGGAACATATATATAATTTTTGTTTGTGTGCACGATATATGAAGAAAATTTTTATTTTTAGTATAGATCAAAATTGTCTACTAATATATTTTGCAGAGACATTAAAGATACTGTACTTAAATTTTGTCATATATACTTAGTATGTTAGTCCCGCACATGGCTTAGTTTTGCGTGTACAAAAGTTAGTGTGAAAGGAGAAATAGAAAATAAGAAGAAATAATGTGCAAATCCCACAGGGACCCACCAAGGGCTAAAACTGGTAGATAGCTATGGCGCTTATTCAAAGTTCAAAGCTTACGACACATTAGGGATTAAAGCTTGGATATTAATTTGAAGTCACAAGTTGGACGAAGGCGTGTGGCAAAAAATGAATATTTTTTAGATGCCGCGGTTGTTGAATAGGTCTTGGCACTCACCGCGGATATCTCCTTGTGCCGCAAGCTATACATGTCTCACAAACCCTGGGCTTTCAAAGTTTGTAAAATAGGAAATGAGAAACAAGAAATAAAGGATAGAAATTATTATCTACATTAACATCATTCACTTGGTAAGTTCCCTTCATGGAATATTGAAGGCAGCTCTTACCCTAAAAACGTTAAAAATTCAAGTGTGAGTGAGAAAGTCATACATTGAATAGAAATACACTAAGTGAGGATCAAATAAGTAAGAAAACTCATAGACTTAATGCTTTAAGATTTTTGGTCAAGATGTGAAGTCAGACTTGCTATTGTAATTCTTCCCTAAGCTCATTGATGAAAATCTCCTCGGCTTCCCTTGGTAGTAAATACACTCAAGTCGTATTACTATGTTTCATCAGCATTGTTTATAACAAGTGTTATCCATACACCAAACCAATATCAATTTGAAGCAGCTCGACCAGCCCGCACAATGAGTTCCCAAAACATAAACATTCACAAGGTTCTTTGCCCTACACCAAGGCCACCCCCTAAGGGCAATAAATGTTGGATTATTTAATCCTATGTGGACTAATATAGTCACATATTTACTAAAAGATTCAGATTAATTGAATGTCATATTTGTGAAGCATATTTTAGTTAAGCTCATTTGTGATCGTTTTTGTTATTGAGTTTTTGTAAGCACTTAAACTTATTGTAGACTGTGGTGATATGTGGGTCTTGTGTATAAATTTTCTATGATTGGTAGGTTAAACTATATTGTAAACACAAGGAGAGACCCCTACTCTCATCCTATATGTATTATGGTTGCTCCATTGAAATCATAAGATTCAATGTATATAGGGAAAGATGGTAGTTTCTCTCCTCACCCACACACAGAGAACTAACAAGTTGATTATGATTTTTTTTCTTCCAATTGTATGTGATTTGATCTCAGGATGACTATGAACTCATCGTCGTCTTCTTATCCAGGCAATCCTAAAGCCTAATCTCTAAATTGATATAATTTATGCATGCCATGATTTAAGGTTAAACGACTTGGGAATTTTCTCTTCTAATTTAGGATCAGATTATACTCCAAATATTTAACAATTGGTATCAAAGCCTATCTGAGATCCATTAGGTCACGCGCAAATGTCCAGTCCTACAAACTTCACATTCCAAATGCCCAGTCCTTGCCCGTGAGGGGGTGTGTTGAGAGTCCCACATTGGATAGTGATATGGCCTGAATATTGGTTATAAGTGAGGAGCAACCCTCACTCCTTGAGCTAGCTTTTGGGTTTGAATTAAGCCCAAACTCAAATTCTAAAATGGTATGAGAGCCTATCTGAGATCCGTTGGGTCACCCGCCGATGTCCAGTTTTGCAAACTACACACTCCAGATGTCTAGTCCTAGGCGTGAGGTGGGTGTGTTGAGAGTCCCACATTGGATAGTGATATGACCTGAATAGTGGTTATAAGTGGACCTGAATAGTGGTTATAAGTGGACCTGAATAGTGGTTATAAGTGGGGGACAACCCTTACTCATTGAGCTAGTTTTTGGGATTGAGTTAGGCCCAAACTCAAATTCTAAGAGTAACTTCAACCCTCCAACCTCTAAGACTCAACTGCCCACTATACAACGGATATTTTTAAGGAGGGGATGATTTCATACCGGCCATTTGTTATTTGAGAGGTACTTATTTCTAATCATCGGAAGAAACCCCTTTATACCTAACCCAAATTAATAAAGATAACTTTGTTGCTTCTATATACTTTCTTATAGGGTATTGTTTTCCCCTTTATATTTTGCAGATTGATGTAGAAATGGGACTAATATTGAAATTAGAAGGTTTATTGATAGTAGATGGTGTTAAGAAAAACTGTCTTAAAAACTTAAACTGTTAAGATGACGGTTCATTAATAACTTTCTCTAATAAATGGAAGCAAGTACAACAGGACGAATATATCCAACAAGTTTATTTATTTATTCAATTTGTTAAATTTGTTCGTTTTGTGTTTAGGTTTACTGTGGGTTTGCTTCTCCAATTAATAATGGAATCACTACTCCCTATTCTATATGTATGGAGTATTAAATTATTAATTTTTTTAATAAATTTTCTTCTCCTGTACTTTGTTTCTCATTCGTAAACATTGGAAAAGATCTAATAAACTGTCGTTAATTTAGAATCTATATATTGTCATGACTCATGCATGTCTTCAACGATTGAAATTAACAAAAATTGTTCATAGCGGGGCCTAATAGACGTACAGCAGCAGCTGTCACTGACTTTACCTCCTCCAGCACGTCGTATTCGTAAGTTTAAGATAACAATCATTTTGATTTGTCATAGCCGTGGGAGAGTATACCAAATCGTTTAAGTAATAAAATGATGAATTAGTTATTATTTTTATAGGAATTAAGCCTATCAATCACTAATTTATTAAAATTAAATCTATTTAAATTAATGTTCTTTTGAATCAAAGGAGCTCTACACTACCAAACAATGTTTTAAGAACTGAACTGGAGATCGAACCGACGAGACTTTCGGGTCATGGTTCGATTGGTTTAACCGGTTGAACCAGTAGTTAAATCGGATGACGTAATAATTATAATTATAATTATGTACATAATTATTTATATATATATATAAGTAAATCTAATAATATGAATAATAAAAATTGACTACATATGATAATATTTATTATTGTATTCAATTAAAATAGCCTTATTTTAAGAGTAACAAAGATTTAAGGGGAAAAATTAGAGTTTAATCCTTATTTAAAAAATTTATTATTATTATTTCTTTTAAAAATACTCATAACTATGAAAATTATTATTATTTTTATTGAAAATCAGTTGGTCCAACTTCATTCGTTCATTTTTCATCACATAGATCTTAAAAAGCTATGTGAAATTGATATAAAATGCATCCAAATTGGACGAATAAGTAAAAAGTTATGACTTTTGAGATATAAATGTGAAAAAAAATCCTAAAAAACTAATTTAAAAATATGAAAAATTAATAAAAAATTAAAAAAAAGAAAAAGAGAACCGGCCGGTTTTCAGAAACCCGATCCAGTTCATCCGGGTCGCCGGTTCTTCTCGGTTCAATCCGGTTCTTTCCGGTTCAACAGCTAAAACGGTTTTTTGGACTAACCGGACTGGTCAGGCACCCGGGTCACAGTCTACCAAATAACAATGTAATATGAAACAAAAGAAAGCAAACAAAAGAAAAGATTTAATGCAGTTGATTAATTTGAAGGAATAAAGCAATTAGATAAAAATGTTAAAGATGTGATTTCACTTAACTTATCCAACGGGTATATGAATTCTCAATTACCTTGACTCTACAACTATGGTCTAAAGGTTGAATTTCCTAAAGCTAATTAAATCTTAATTCCTTAGAGATTTAATTCTCCTTTAACCAATTAGAATTAATTAATTCCTTAATTTAATTCAAATTGAAAAGGGTTTTACCTTTGTACCTAAATTCAAAGACTCCACACAATCCCTAAGGCTTATTCCTAAACCCTCAAAGACTATGACATTTATTCCCATGAGCTAGAACATAGAAGAATTTTTCAATTCTTAATATGAACCCTAAATCAAAATATGAGAGGTCAATTCATAAATTGTATGAAAACAAGAATAAACACTTAAACCATAGAATCAAGTCAAGGATCACAAGAAATTCATAAACTCATCATCCAAGTCAAGTTACATCAAGCCCCTAACCTAGGAAATTTAGCTACTCATGATACAAGAGCAAGAAAAGCAAAGGGAAGAGATGAACTCCATGAAGAATCCACAGGTTCATGATGAAATCTTCCGATCTCCCATTCTTTCCATTGATTCTTCTTCTAGTGTTGCTTAACAATGCTTAGCTGTTCTTCTTTTGTAAAAAAGACCCCCTTCTTTTTTCTTTCTTTTTTTCTCTTTTAAAGTGCAGAAACTCGCATCAGTAAGTGATCCAGCGCTTCAGCCCTGGCTCTTGGGAGCTCGAGCGCACAGATGATAGAGAAAATGCATCAAATGCTGATTGTGGGGGATTAAATGTTGGTTGGTGGGCACTTAAATGTTCAACAGACAGAATTAAAGTGACATTCTAGCACATGAAAGCTCAAGTGCTGATCTTTGGGCACTTAAAGTGCTAGAATAATGAAGTATATATGACTTTAATTCTCCTTTTATGAGCACCTAAAAGAAAGGAAAGAAGATTTGATGAAAAATTATAATATCAAAAGTTAGAAACAACGCAAAACTAAACTAAAGGTACTTAATCAACTAAACACACAAACATACTCTAATTATGCGATTTTACGTGTAAAAAGTTAAATCTAAGGTTAAATTCAAACAATTCACTCATAAATAACATTATAATTATCACCAATATCAATTTGCATAATCCAACGTTTGCCACCGAACAGCTACATGGTGATTGCACGGTTGATCAGTTCACGATGATTCTAGTTAATTGTTTAGGTATTATATAAAGCATAATTTTTAAGATATTTTTAAAAAATTATTAAGTTACATTTGTTAAAATTAATTGTGATATTATTTGTAAAGGTTTAAAAAATTATTAAATCTCATTTGTTCCCTGTAAATATTATTCCGGTGTCTTTCCATGAATTATTTCCAGATATATAACTATCAAACTTGATATGTTAAGACAGAAGACCACATTTAATTTTAACAAAAGAAAAATAAAATAAAATAAAACAGAAGGGCACAATCTCTTCTACCCAGAGGAAACCTGCAATTTATTCTTAGATGAGTAAACACCAACCCTCAGGTGGAGTTAAAATGAAACGGCAGAATCCACCCAAAAAATAAATGAAACGACAGAAATCACTTTCATGTAAGAAATAGGAACTTTCCCTTGTAATGAGAAGATAAATGTGAACAAGATTCATATTTTTTTTAATTAAATATGTCTATGAAACATTTTTCGTAATTAATGAGAAGATATATGTGATTCTTTAAGGTCATGACAGGCGAATAAAATATAAATTAATATAGAAACGTTGCCTTAATATTTCATGTAAGAAATAGAACTTTCCCTTGTAATTTTTCGCAAAATGAGCATTGTGAACAACTAGTCCAACATACCCACAAAATAATTCATAATGTATTTCTTTTAGAAAAATCTCAATTTTTCTTTCTAAATGCTACTAGGATTGCTGCTGAATTTTTTGAAAACCATGCCAGGACAACTAAATGTTGATTAGTTTTTGCCTTTTTAATGGGCGATTGAATTTATATTTAGAGCACAGAATTCATTACTTGACGACTACTGTTGGGTCGTTTCTGATAGTTAATAACTCAATGTAAATGGAAAAATTATGAGAATATAATAAAGAAATGAATTGCAAATAGACAAACTAGATAAATAAAGCCAAGACACATATATTACATTGAGAACTTTATTTTGAAACTGCTGAAGAACTGGATTGGAAACTGATTCTAAATGTCATTATCAGTGAGATAATTTACAACAATATGATCATTACAAAAAAAATTAAAAAAAAAAAAGATTCATGTTTACAAAATTGGCAAGTGTACCAAATTATGCAAGTAATAAAGTGTGAGTGAGTTATCATTCTTAAGGAGAACTGTCGCAACCGTCCCCAATGGGATAATTCAAAACAAAGTTGCGAAATTAGGCAAACTCACAAAAAAGGGTTTAAAGAGAAATGATGTGAAGTGGGAGTCGCCACCAATCGATTTTTCCATTACAAAAAGGAATGGTGCGATTGGACACCTACAGAAAGGATCTGCGTACCAGAGTTTGAGCTCGGGGGTTCAATTACGGGTAGGGAAGATATTAGCACCCTACACCGTCCGTTCCAAGAACGGTTACCTATTTAATCTAAGGTTATCTGCTAAGTCAATTGCGTTGGTCATTTATTATTTGAAGAAATTTTTATTTTTTTATGTCTCATTTTGTCGGGCATATTATCAAAGGTGATAAATGACCATGACAAGGGATGGGTGGCTTAAGAGCCATTATTGAGGAACAAATTGTAAACCCGTAATTTATTAGGGATGACAATGGTGAATTAGAATTTGGATTTCCAAGAAAATATTTTTTGAGAAATAAAATGATTTTTGAAAATGAGTTTCATAATTGAGAAAATTACTTAACAAGGTAAATGATTTGAAAATGCATTATTTAAAAGAAATTTCAAACTTTAATTCACCATTATCATCAAATACAGGTTGTGCGAATTCGTTCACAATTATTTTGAGTTATTCTTATTAATTTTGGAAAAATATTTTATTTTCATTGTTTTAAAAATATTTTATTTTTATTATTTATTTTGGGAATCAGACCCCGCCAGCGCTCCCGGCAAAATCTGATATTAATGCCTTATGAATATCGGGAAGAGTTTAATTGATCAGACTCCCGATCCTCTCCCGATTTCTATCATCGGCTGCTATTAATTATAGCGTGAAAGGTTAATATTTAAACATACAATAAAATCAAGTGAAATATGACTTTTATTGAATGCGACAAAATTAATAGTGGAATATGATTTTTTATTGGAGATTATTTATAGCCCCGCCAGCGCTCCCGGCAAAACTATAAAAATTCTTCTCACCTCAAGGAAATTAAAATGTCACCGCCGTCGCAGTTAATTTTAAATATCCTATCATTGAAACCTTATTCCACAAATTAATTTTGACATGAATAAGATGTTAGGAGTTGGTAAAGATTAGCCATGGCATAAAGTTTTGTGGGAAATTATTTATAACCCCGCCAGCGCTCCCGGCAAAACTATAAAAAATTTCTTTACCTCAAGGAGAATTAAAAAATATGTTGCCGTCGCAACATATTTTAATCATTCAATCATTGGAATCTTAAGTCATAGTTAATGATACCATAAAAGATCAATAATTATAAAAAGAATTTTCTCTTTTTCTAGAATGTCAATGTCGTACACTTTTATCATAATTAACAATGACAATGTATACTAAAAAATGAAGTAACTTGGAAATAATAAACCGAAATAAAATAATAGGACGTTCATATACCAAATATCCCTGTAGCAATATATCCTCTTATTATTATAGCTTGGAACCTCTATCTTTATAAGCAAAAATTCACACCAGTTTAGTCATCCATATTTCTCCTTTTTAATTCATAAATTGCTCAAACAAAAAAGCAAGCACGCCAAAATACTTTATCAAGTATGCATAGGTACCTACTAAAGTCAACAGGATGAACCAATTTAATACTAACACACATGTCAAGACAAAAAAGATAGGCATGTTAGGATCAAATATGAGAGACCGGGTGATACACCATAACAAGCCAACTTTTCTCATTACTTAACCAATCCTTTACAAATTATACCTTAACTAACGCGCCAATATAACTGGGATATCTTTCAGCACTCCATTTCAAACATCAAGGTAAATTTACAGCTACAATGACTTGGTCCGTATGTTAACTTCACTAAAAAAAGCTCCTTCGCTTCTTCTTCTCGAAATCGCTCTCCCCTTCTCAAACCAATGACCGCCCCTTACAGAATCCTAATGGCTCCAATTTATACAATTTTCGAAACAAAGAGACAAGAAAATAAAATAAAACAAGAAAATGAAATTCCCCTTTTGTCTGTTGCGGATCGTGAGCGCACTGGCCGTTGCAAGGACGTGGGGCTTGCCCTCCACCCAGCGAGAATCGCGGTCCAGCTGTCCCCTTCGTACACGCGCGAATGAGAGCATTTCCCACACTTTCTGCTGGTTTGGGTATTTGATGAGTGTGGGGAGTGTGTGCAGTGTGGTGGGAGCAGAGGTGAGGACGGGTATTGCTGGTGCAGCGGGTACCGCGGGGAAGTGGTCCAGCTGGTCTCGCGACCTGTGGCTGGTGCGGACGTGGTTGTCGGGTACGGACGGCGTGGTGGTCTTCGCGTGGGCTGGGCTGCAGGAGCTCTGCTAGGGCACGCAGAGGCATGAGGAAGGGAAAGAAAGGAGAAAGGGAAAGGGAAAGAGGGAGAGGGGTTGGACCGGGTTATGGTGTGTTATGGGCTTGGATGGTGGAGGCTTGGTTTGGATCCTTGATCCAATTAAGATGGGTTACTGGGCTGTTTTCACATTTTTGTATTTTTATATTTTTTAATTTTTTTGTATTTTTTCTTGCATTTTTGGTATTTTTTATATTTTGTATATTTTTGGATTTTGTAATTAATTAATCAACTAATTAATTAAAAGTTTAGGTGGCCCGGACAAAATACGGTGTTCACAAGAACTAAGTACAATTACCAACAAATACAATCTAATTACTATCTAGGCGTAAAATTTGGAAGGAAGGAAGCTCAAACAATCAAATAACAAAACTAGAATTAAAATGAACTAAAACTAAATGAACAAGTTCTTTTTGTTATTTTATCAAACACTTAGCAAGCACAAATGGAATTTACTTAAAAAATGATGAGATGTTGAGGTTAAGTTCACTACTCTTCCCTCAAAATGCAACAAAATAATACTTAACATAGTTCCATACTTCAATTATGACAATCAATTCTCTAAATTACTCAAATCCTAATTCCTTAGGCGAAATGAGCCTAAATTCCCTAATTACTCCTCAATTCCTTAGGTGAAATGATTAGTGAATCTGCATTATGAACAAGGATTCCAAGATTACTACTAAATCAAGATCTATTCTTATATTCAAGATTCAATAGGTGATTAATTTCAGATCTAGAGTTAATATCAATTTTGCAATTGTCTAACAACTCAAGAATCAAATTATGGATAATCAAGCCACAACAAGCATTAAGCAAAGAAACTAATCACTCATAATGAAGTAGGAACTATATTAAATGATAAAATTAATTACATAGAGTTCAGAATTAGCTACATCTAACATCAACAAAGAGGATTTAGCTACTCATAATAAGAGAATTAACAAAAAGGAAAGAATTAACAAAGATAGATGAGAGGAGAGACATTGGATGTTCAAGATTTGTCCCAAGAGCTTGAACTTCCAATAGTCCAAGAGATGTACTTCAAAATTTGAAAAGTGATCACAGATATATGAATTTGGGTGAAATCTCCTATTTATAAGCGAGTTCAGCGCTTAACATGGACTTGCCAGCGCTCATTGCAACTTTCCAACAGCTTCAAGAAATTTGGGCACTGAGCTTTGGCAAGTCAGAAGCCAACAGTAGTTTTTGGCGCTGAGCTTGGATTCCTAGCGCTGAGCTCTGGCAACTCAAAATGTGGGCGTTGAGCTTGGATTCCTAGAGCTGAGCTTGGATTCCTTTGTTCCTTGTTGTATTGAGAGAGACTCTTATACAAAGAGGGTGGAGGATCCCAAACTTGGTAAAAAAATGCTCTGAAGTGTAAGGGGTTTTATCAAGCACCCAAGTTAGAAGCTTGATCAATAGTGGAAATCTTGGGTGGATAATCTCGAGGACTGGACGTAGATCACAATGAGTGATTGAACCAATATAAATCTTGTTTGTATTCTCTCAACCCTTATCTTTTACTTACAAGCTTGATATTGTTTATTTAACTATGTTAATGCTTTCATCGTGTGAAGTCCTATCTCTTATATCCCTGTGTTGATTGTGTATTATCCTTAGTCCATTTCACTCTCAAGCTCATTGATTCAATATAATTAGTACCATTGAAGCAATTAAGAAAAGGTTTTCGAAAAGATTTTGAAAACTCAATTCACCCTCTGATAAATCATTTTTTAGACACTTATGTTAACTTTGTACTTGACATTATTAGATGTTTATTGTGCCCAATATTAGTATATTAGATGAGTTTTGTATTGTTGGACATCATTGGGCTTTAATGAAAATTTTAATTAACTCTCGGATTTTGATGCATTTTGACATTTCCTCATTGATTTGACCATAACTTGGGTTTCAGAGATCCTTTTGAGGTGTTCTTGGTGTGTGTGGAAAGCTAATATAAATATCTACAAGTTTCATGAATAACTCAAGAGCTGAATCGGTCTTCTAATGGTCCAAAATATGCCTGAAAGTCATAGTGGGCTTGATGTCGCTGGAATCTGAGTAGTGTGCACATATTGGACCATATCGTGGGCTGTATGCCTTCTTTTGAGCTGAAACCAGTACCATTGGAAAGATAACACGCACAACTCCAACTTTACTGAAGACCATTTAGTCAATAGATGTCGTTGTCGGCATGATTATGAACTTGTGAGTTGGTTTGAATTTGCAAACACGTTCTGCCAACGTGACTTGAGCTATAAAAGTCCTATTGACATGAAACCAGCACCAAAATTTAAAGGAGACAATTGTCTACAACTGTCATGAAGACACCTAAAGTCAATTCGGTGGGATGGAGGGTCATACAGATCATGGAAGAAGGCACACGAAATCTAGCAAAATATCAACTTTGCTTTTCTTTTGTAATTGTTTATCATTTGGTTGGTTAACATGGACCACTATATTCGACAATCTCCATTTTTTACAGCTTGCATTGATATTATCTTCAGTTACAAATTGACTTCTAGGATTAGTATAAATAGGGTCAATCTCTTTGTATTAAGTATCAAGGAAATTTGAAGTAAGTTTGAGTATTTATGAGAGTTTTCTTTCTCTTCTTCTCCCTTCTCTTTAGAATTTCGTTTTTGTTCTTTATTTTCTGAGTTCTTCCTTCCCATCCATGGAAGGCTAGGCTCTTATAATCAATCCAAGAGATTAACCATTTTGATGTTTAATTTGGAGATCTTGTTTTGATTGTTCATATTACTTAATTGTTATTCAAGTTTCTCTTCTTCCTCTTTTGATTTTTATCTAGATTGAATTGCTTGATTTGATTTAGATGTTGATGTGATAATAACTTTATTATCATGTATTCAAAGAGGATCACAAAGACTAAACAATATATCAAAGTTTTTTAATGGATTGTTTAGCTTTGTTAAATTCTGAATCTTAAGTTAATTTATATTTAGATGATGCTTACTTTATCTAACATTGGATAACTAAATCCTATATGTTTATCTAGTATAGGATTCTTGGATCATGTTAAGGCTTCTTGATGTGATATAAGGCCAAAAACATGATTAGCAATTAAGTGAATTCCTTGTGATCAATGATGGATTAAACTCAAGATCGGTAAATTTCCTTAGATTAGTTAATTTGTTAATTACTTTTCTTTAATTCAGCTAGTGTATTTTCTTTATAAATCATCAAACCCCCCATTTTTTTAATTATTTTGATCTGATTGAATCTTTGTTCTTGGATCTTAGAGAGACGATTCAGTTCATTCTCTATACTACAAATTAGTTTGTGAACCAGTAATTTTTATTATTTTGACAGGTCTCGACAACCTCTTGTCACCCCCTTCTTGAGTTATTGAAACCACTTGGTAACACCTGACCGTTCATATGTTGAGAAGAGAAAAAATAGTTTGATCGGTCGGAACTGATCGGTTAGTGTTGAGGATGGAAACAGTGGTTGGATCGGTCGGGGAGGATCGACTTAAGGATGGGATAGTGATCAGAAAGGTAATCTCGGGTGGTGAACTAAGGCGTTATGGTCCCAGGACCGTTGATCAGTTGGTGAGCCGAGGTGATATGAGCTAAGGTTTGGCTCGGTCAGTCAGTTTGAGAGCTAAGGTGTTATGGGTTAGTGATTGGTTGGCTCGGGAGCTGAGATGTTATGTGTTAGGGACTGGTCTCTGCTCAATCGATTTAGGAGTTGAGGTGTGCTAGGCTGAGGATCGGCTTGGGTCAAATCAGTTTGTGAGCTGATGTGTTATGGGCTAAGGATCGACTCGGGTCAAATTAGTTTGTGAGCTAATGTGTTAAAACTAAGGCTCAAGTTTGGTCGATCAGTTTGGTGATGGTCTGATGTGTTTGGGGGAATGATGGTCGGTCGGAAAGTGAGCCAGAATGGTGATGGTAGGTCGGAAATGGTCTGAGGGCATAGTGATGGGTAAGAAATACTACTGGGAAGGTGCTATCGGTCAGAAGTGGTCCAGGGGAGGAGTGATTGGTCGGTAATGGTGATTTGATTCCTGGTTTTTCATGGATTTGGCATTGAGTAAGATTAATTCAGGTTAACAATCACAAGATTCATGAACTGTTTGCTAGCATTTAAATTACAAAGGCAGACATGACCTCAAGACTTAAGGTCTAAACTAATAAGGAAACATTACATGCTGTCCAATCAAGGATTATTTTCCAAATTGGATTCTAATTTCAATAGGATTTGGCCTCAAATAAAAAAAACCAAGTCATGCAAATTTAATGGTAAACAGACCTCCATGTTAGCTTTCTAATAAACTAAACAGTGTGTGATTTAGATGTGTGGTTCAAACTATGAGCAGAATAATACATGCTACCACACAAGCATTTATGCATAAACGAGTATGGTTTCAAATGAAATATGGGATCAAACGGCAAAGAGTTTAAATCCAAGATTTTTACAGCTAAAAGATACTTATATTAGCTTTCCAACAAGACAAGAAATGCATGATTCAGACTTGTATAACTCAATTAACGATCAAAACACCAGTTACTGCTTGATATAGGACTTATACAGAGACAACACACACGCAAACTAGAACCAGATGATAAAGGGGATGTTGAGAGTCTCACATTGGATAGTGATATGGCCTGAATAATGGTTATAAGTGGAGGGCAACCCTTGCTCCTTAAGCTAGCTTTTGGGGTTGAGTTAGGTCCAAAGCTAAATTCTAAGAGTGGAAAAATTTGAAAGTTTTACACACACAAGCCTTATATCTTAGCTACCCTATGCAACAAACAGTGCATGATTTGGAGGTATATAACTCAAGTTATGACTGAAACAAACAATGTTGCCAGAAACAAATCAACATATGAATTTGAACCCAAACATGTCACTTGAAACTTTCAATCCCCTAAGTGCATTAGAAGGTCCGAATGGATTATATAATGGCTAAGATTAGATGCTATGATCACATAATTGTCCTAAAAAGCCAATTGAACCACTTCAATCACAAAATCCTTAAATCGAGCATTTTATCAAACAATTTGTGTGCAAGTGATCAAACACTTAACAATAAGTCCAAAAATCAAGTCAACATCCAAAGTGGCTCTATACAATCAACATAATTATATCTTTGATGCTAATAGAAAGTTACAAGCAGGATGTTACATTCTTAATATTCTAATTGCAAGCTAAATGGAAAGAAAAAAAAATCCAAGTTACCAATAACGTTTGGTTAATAGCTCTCTTTCCTTTCCTCTACTCTTTTTTGGTCATTGCTTTGGGATGGTTTGGGTGGAGGCAAGGCTTTTGTTTTGAAGATGTGGTGGACGTGGGTGAGCGTGGCGGCTTAGGCTTGGAGGAGAGGGTAAGCTCGCTTTGTATGGAGGTGTGGCGCAAGGTTGGTGGAGACAAAAGCCTAATGGCCGTGGAGGTAAAAGCTCCTCCACTCTTTAAAACTCCTCCCCCAAAATCAGAACCAAAATCTTTCCCCCTCCTCACCAAAAGAGTTTCCCCCTCTTTTTATAGGGGGTTATGCAATAACAAGCAAGAAAAGGAAAAGACAAAAGCCCTCTCCCCTCCGTGCATGCTTTGCAGGCTTGGGATGAAAAAGGAGTACTGACGCATGAGACAAGGCTTTAGTGCAGCAGGGGACAAGGTGGGGAGGTGCATGAAGGAGCTGCAGGGGGAGTTGCAGAGGTCGTGGAGCAGGGAGAATGGTGCAAGGTGAATGGTACCCTCTGTACCTTGGTGTCGTGAGCGGCAGAGTGAGTAGAGCAAGGGGTCGGTGCAAGAGGGAGTGGAGCAGGGAGGTGGTACGTGCTATGTACGGGGTGAAGTAGAGGCATGGGTTGGATGGGAAGAGGTCGGAACAGGCCAGATGGTGAGGCTTGGGGTCGGCTCACGATGGGCCAAAGGGAACAAATTGGGTGGGGTTTTTATTTGGGCTAGGTGAGTTTGGGGAAATGGGTTTGGGTTAAAATGAGTTTCTAATTCTTTCTTCCTTTTTTTTTATTTTTTCCAGTCTTGAAATTAGTTGGCTAATTAATTAATAAAAATTGAATTTTTATCACTTTTATGTAGCCCGGACAAAATATGGTTTTCACACTAAGGAGGTGGTAACTGTTAAGCTAGGAACCCTTAACTAATTAATAGCTTACTTAAGCTTTTAGGCATGGGCAGAACTACAAAATTTTATGTAGGATGTGATGTGTGGACAAAATACACACATGTAGTACTTTTGTTGTTAGAGGATTTGATTTAATTCATCACTAATTTATGTCTTTTATTGTGTTTTTATCATCCTATCTTCCTTTTATGCCTTTGGTATGTTTTTAATGAATTTCAAGTGAAAGTTAGAGATCTTGGACTAGTTTAATGGAAAATCAAGAATCTAATATTATTGCAGTGATTTGGTTATAACTGGAGTTACAAACCTTTGTTTGGTGTGATTCTTGATGTTTTGGAAAGATAAGAGAGAGATCTACAACTTCACTGAAGACCTCAAAGTCTAATTCAAACGTTTTGGGAGTGAAAAAGTGAGAGCAAGGCAGAACTTGCTTGCTGTCATCCCGCCACTTAAGCAGCCAAAATCCAACGCTTAAGCAGTGGAGTCCCTAAACGTGAACTCCTCTCGGCAAAGCCACCGCATAGGTGCCTAAATCCACTGCTTAAACTGTGGCATCACATAATACGCGTTATTCTCTACCATCTCACCGAGATTCCACCGCTTAAGCGGTGGAGTTAAAAATCTGACGCCCCATTTTTTGGTTTAAATAGAAAACGAAAAGGGAGGAAAGAGATGACTGAGGGGGCGGCGAAATCCAAAGGGGAGAAAGGGCTTCTAGCCCTAGGAGAGCCAAGGAGATCATCAAGGAGCAAGGATTCAAGATCTTCACATTCTTATTGTCTTGGATTTAAGGGAATTTGCAATTTCTTATCTTTTCTTTTCCTATTTCTTGATGTTTTTCTAAACTCTTCATAGCTAGGTTGATGATGTAACTTGAATGGATGATTTGTTTGGATTTATAGTTATTAATCTAAGTTTCCTTTCATGATTGAGTGTTCATCTCTATTTTTAATGCTTTTATGACTTGATCAACCATAAATTGAATTGATGGTCATGCATAGGATTGGGAAATTCATGTGTGATGTTGCTTCTTGAGATAAACACCATGATTAAGCAATAATCTAGGAATAGATATTGTTGATTATTGGTATTACTTGGGATTTTGTTCATTCATGCCTTGTTCTATTTGGAATTAGACTAAGGAATTAGTTAATTTTAGATAGTTAAAGAGAATTGATTTACCAAGGAATTGGATATTAATTAAATTAGATCTCCCACCATCAATTCTTGAATTAGAATTTAATTAAGAAAGAATCCAAATAATCGGAAAATCAAGTGAAATCGGATCTCTAGCATCTCACTATTTGTTTACTCAATCCCATTTAACATAGTTATAATTTTAGTTTTATTTCTAATTCTCTTGATTAATTTGCACCGTTGAAATAGTATCTAAATTAGTAATTTGATACTTGACAACACAATTCCTTGTGTAGACGATAATTTACTCATCACTTTATTACTTGTGCGATTTGGTACACTTGCCAAATAGTTATCAAGATGCTACACAGTACAGTTTATAAAAAGGGCCAGATTTAACCTTTGTAGGGAGTTTAACTAAAGGATTAGATATACAAATACTACACAAAGAAAGTTTTTGGGCTTCGAGAGGGCCGTCGTGCCCCTAACCTTAGAAGATTTCAGAGTATTACTATTTAAAAATACTTGGTGATGGTATGAAGTCACTTCTTCCTTGCAAAGATCTTTTGTATAGTTGGCAGTTGAGTCCCAGACGGAAGGTTGTTGCTGCTTTGAGGGGGTGGCCTAGTGGTGGGACAAAGAACATTTTGAATATTTATGTTTTGAGAACTCATTCTGCTTTCAAGATGTTGATGTAGTCGTAGCTATTATAAATAGAGTTTGCTTATTTACAATAGGAATTTACATTGTAATTGATTGTAATCAACAGAGAAATTTCCTTTTCCTTTCTATTTGCTGATCTTTGTTTTGATTTTATAATAAAATAAAATAAAACAAACAAGTTGCTGATCAAATGGTGAAATTGATATATGATATTCCTAGATTAATTAGTTGATTATAGGTCGGAAGCGCTATTGTTTTTGCTACAAATTGAAAGCAAAACTTTTTTAGATCGAAGGCATAGAGCAAAGATGGAAACTCCCCAATAAGGCAGAAACAGAAAAGAGATAAGAATTCGAAAATGTAAGCAAACTGTCAAAGCTTTGAATGGAGCCATTTTATATTACCTGAACTTAACTAAAGAAATACTATTGATCACTTCAAACTCACCACCACTAATTTTTAGATTTTAGCCAAATATACTAAAAATAAATGTTTAACAACTCATCTTAGGTACTGATACTTTAGAAAAAAGATGGTATCAAAGTAACTCCTTTCAAAGAGAGTTATTATGATATCCTTATAGGTTTAGTACTCATAGTGAGTTGATAATTATTTATTAACTGTTGATTTCATAATAAATGTTTGAAAGCCTATTAAATATAAATAACAACTAATGAATGCTTGATAACTTACCCTGAGTACCGGTATCTTAAAAAAAAGATAAATATCAAAATAATCTCCTTCTGTCATATGACTTTTTGTCGATCTTTAAATTAACATGGCATCATCATCTAAAAAAGTTACATATAAAAATCCAAGCACAAGTCGGTAGACTGAGTACTTTTGTTGTAGCTTTTAAGGATGATTTATGTCCGAGGTCAACATATTAATATATCTCATGCATCATGTTCATCGAATTAATTTGTTGAGAAATAAATTATGATGAGTCATTAAAAAGAATATTATTTTATATATGTTCCAATATTGAATACATGGTCTATATGTATATAAAAATATTTAAATTTATAAATTCCTTGTAAACAAAACTTGTAAGATTAAAATAAAATAAAAAAATAAAGCATGTAAATTATTCAGATTTATTGATATTTAAAATGTTAAATAATTTATATATTATATTTTGTTGTTATTGTAGATCGAGTAATTATATATTACACTTTGATGAAGAAAACTGTCAGAAAGAGAGAGGAAATTAAAGAGTTGTTGATCAATAATCTAATCTTAAAATTGAGTGGTTGATGAGAAAATGTTTCTATGCTTACCGTTAAACATTTCCACGAACTTGAAGATTGCTCTTTACTCCACACACGTACACGCCACAATATTCTTACTTTGGGGCCAAATATAAATACCAATTCAAATCCCAGTGGCATTTTTGTCCTCGCAGTGCAGATGGAGTACTTTAGGAGCTTAACGTATTTCCCATGCAATGGTTGATATATAGGGAGGTCAACACTTAACGACATGCATGAGATTGCTTGCATTTGTTGGCTAAATTTATAATCATTCTACGGTCAACTAACATGATATTCCCAGCAATTGTTGGTTAAATTTGTAATTATCATAAGGTCAACTAACAACTAAATTATTATTACTAGTCATTTTAAAAAAAAATTGCAGTTTAATTTGAAAATGATTTAATGTAACGTATCAATTTTTGTGCATATTTACAAGAAACCTAAACACCCAACCTAGTTATACAAAAGTGACTTCCGCTTCTGAATTTTAATATTTTCCCATTTTTCTCATCTTCCCACACTGAATATTTATTTTCCATCTGTTTTGCCTCTTTTTGGGTTCAATCCAGATAAAGTAATGGATAATAAAAAATTTAAAAGAAAATGCTAGCTAATGTCAACCCTAGTCATTCAGGTTCTGTTTTCTGAACAACAAGAGAGAGTATTATTTCATACGATAACATAAGCAGCATCCGCAGCAAAACATCCCTAAATCTTTCTATGTAAATGTTCAGAGAAATCCATAGAACATTGGTGGGAAACATCAACCACATAGGACAATATTTACTTAAGCATTCACATATATGACAGTTTTCTTAGCCCTTCAAACACTCTCCATCCTCTTTCCATTTTTTGCAAATTATTTTAACATTTCAAAATTACAAAATTGATAGTATATATCATTAAACAATAGTGTACATTTTCAATTTCACAAGAATTTTATTCCTTGACCTTGAGACTTGAGAATTATTAGCTCTGCCATTCAAACGTCAACTACTCACAGTTTCACTTCATTTCATCAAAAGTTAATGCCACCCAAAAGATAATTTATACTGTGCCAAAGATGGATTACACATAAAATGTTGTTGACAGTGAAACGTTTTTCAAATGAATAATGTGATCCCCGTATGTAACAATTATATCTCTCATCTTTTACATGTAGTTTCCCTGTTGCCTTAAAGAAAATGAATTCTCGTTTTTTTTTGGCCAACAAACTGAATTTTCGTTTCCTGATCATAACTACATGATTTTCTATCTTAAATTCGAAGAAAGTTTCATGGTGATCCCGCACATTTACATGTGGCCTAAGTTACCTTGAATTACGAGGCATCTGCATATGAACCCTGTGTCTCTAGGTACGTAGTATATAAATAGCAAGCACACTATGGCCATATCGATAGGTTTACAAGGCACATCAAAACAAGACACATAGTCCATCCATCCCAATATTTGTATTGTTGCTCTATATCACCATGAGTTCCCAACCCAAAAACCTCTCGAACAGTCTGGGCTACAAGGAAGACCCACCTGAGAAGAACCAAGGTTCAAGCTCTAAGAAGGATGATAAGAAAAAGCCAGGAACTGTTCAATCTGGTCTTGCCAATACTAATGAGTCTTGAATTGGTAACAACTGCAAGGGAAAAGAAATAATTCAAACAAGGTATTATAAATATAGATTAGAAAAAAAAAAAAAAACCACCCTAAACCACTTTCTTGTATATTGGAAAATTTTGTAAAATAAAATTGTTTTATTATATATATATAATATATATATATATGTAGTATTTTTTACAGATTAAAAATTTGTTACTAAAACTTGAGTCATAATTTTATTTAGATTTTCAGTCATTACAAACACTTAGTATAATGTGTTTCTTTTGTTTTACCTTTTCTTATTGTATTCATTCATCATTTTGATTTTGTTGCAGGTTCATGTGGAAGTGGGATCAATGTAGGAAGAACATTTACGGCAGCAGAGATTATTGTTGTTTAAAGATTCATTCTTTTGTTTGTGAATTGTGTGTTCGTTTCCTAAGTGTTTAGAGTTTACAACTTAAGACCTAGTAAGTAGTAATTAGTAAACAGCAATGTCTATATATTGATAGTTTATTTGCAAGTACCTGTGACTTGTGAGTATGAAGGTTTATTAATAAAGTAGCGCGTTTAAATTAAATTCTCTTTGTGCAGTTTATTCGTTTAGTCTCTTTTAATTTGTCTCTCTAAAACTGTATCTTCTTGTTCTAACTAAAAGAATCTCTTGACATAATTAACACCTACGTAACAAAACTAAACGAGTAAATTAAATATTAAATGGATTTCTTGGAAAAAGAACAAAATAGATTAAATGGTCACATATTTAAACAAATCCCGGTGTAATTTGTTTTCTTATATAAATTAATCTCAGGATTCAAGTTCACAACTTGGTAATAAACATAAGTTTGTTGCTTAATATAAAAAACACCTTATTTACTTCTTTAATTAATAAATGAAACACACCTTTCATGATACGAAAAGAAGTGGTTAAGGATGTGTTCCCTACCTTGACGACTTAGGTTCAAATCTTGAGCTAACATTTAAGGAAATTAATTAATTCATCTAAATGCTTCAGGCTCATATGGGTGTCAACCCTTAAGATTGCCTAGAGAGGGACTTAGTCTCAGTTGATGTAAAAACTAACCTGAGGATATCCATACCATACAACTAAAAACATGAATTATAAGTTTATGATTAAATTTTTAATATGTATAAATTAATTGCTTGACAAATGAATATAAAAAAGGTAATAATTATAATTTTATATAATTAATAAAGTTATCTTGAGGAAAAAATCTCATTTTGTAGAGCATGAATTACAAATCTTCTATCTCTACAAGGGAATGATGAAATAAGATCTAAAATGGAATCACCCTTCCATGTTTTTTGTGTTAACAAATATAAAATTTCTCATTTTATGGAATAAAGCGTGGAATATATATATAAAGCGTAGAATATGTATAATATTTTTTTGGCTTTCCAGGATATCCCCACGCGCGACTACGGTATCTAATCCCTCAAGATATTGAGATTTATTTAAGGGGTTAACCTCTCCCAACAGATATTTTTTCATACACATGCGTCAGGAATTGAATTCTTGATCACATGCTTAAGGGACCTAAGTATCTACCACTTGTGTCACACCATGTTGGTTATATGTATAATATCATCATTCTTATACCATACATTCATCAAGAATTTCTCATATCAGTTGGTGTCGCTCAAATCTGGTTCTCTTCCTCTCTCTTGTGAATTTTCTTCAACATAAAATTTTCTTTTTCTTCTTAATTTATCTGGCATTTTGGACTTCTTAGCCTTTTTTTATAATTTAAAATTTAAAATTTATTTTACACTAAGGCATATATATTTGGTTGGAACTTTGGAGCTTCGTAATGCCCTCTACACTCCAAATATCTGTTAGTTGTGCCAGCGCCATGAATGAATAGATTGTTAAACAAAGGAATTATTAAACTTAGGCATTTTTTTTCTTTTATTTTTCCCTTTTTCCTTTTCTCTTTGCAATTTTATCGGGTGTGGATATATTGGGCATCTATATCGGGATTTCTTTTTTTTAGACAAAAGGAGAGAAAAGATGAACCATTTTGTTAATTTCAATCGTTGAAGACATGCATGACGTACAATATATTGTATACAAAATAACGATAATTTATTAAATCTTTTCCAACGTTTACAAATGTGAAACAAAGTGCGGGAGAAAAAAAATTATTATACGTTAATACTACATACAAATAGGGAGTAGTGACTCCATTATTAATTGGAGAAGACAGACAACAAACCTAACGAACAAATTAACAAATTGAATAAATAAATAAACTAGCTCGATATATTAGTCCTGTTGCACTTGCTTCCATTAACCTCAATAAACTTCTTCCAATATTGGTCCCACTTCCACATCGAAGGCGAACACCATACTCTGTAAAAAAGTATATAGAAGCAACCAAGTTATCTTTATTGATTTGGATTCGATATAAAGGGGTTTCAGATGGCTAGAAATAAGTACCTGTAAAATAACACATGGTTTGAAATCATCTCCTCCTTGAAAAGATCTGTTGTATAGTGGGCAATTGAGTTCCAGAGGGTGGAGGGTTGGAGTTACTTCCCTGAGGGGGTGGCCTTGTTGTCGGGGCAAGAACATTTTGAATGTTTATGTTTTGGGAACTCATTGTGCGGACTGGCTAGCTGCTTCAAATTGGTATTGTTTTTGGGTATGCACAAAACTTGTTATAAGCAATGTTGATGCAACATAGCAATATGACTTGTGTGATTTTATAGGGCAGGAGCTGCCTTCAATATTCCATGAAAGGAACTTACCAAGTGATTGATGGTAATGTACATAGAAATTTCTATCATTTCTTGTTTCCCATTTCCTATTTTACAAACTTCGAAAGCCCAGGGTTTTGTGAGAGACATATGGCTTGCGACACAAGGAGATATCCGCGGTGAGTCAGCACCAAGGCCTATCCCAACCGTGGCATGTAATGAATATGCATGTTTATGTGACTTCAAATATCCAAGCTTTAATTAGTCCCTAATTTATGTGTAGAACCGTGAGAAAAACTCTCGTTGTCAAATATTTGATCTTTGAATACGCGCAATGGACATAGCCATCTACCATTTTTAGCCCTTGGTGGGTTGCCTGATATCCCTGTGGTATTGGCACGTTTTTTGTTCTTATTTTCTCTTTTCACACTATTTTCACGCAAAAGACTTAGTAAACACCAACCCTCTAGTGGTGTTAAAATGAAATGACAGAAATCACTTTCAAAAATTTAATTTGACAGATACGAGAATTGAAACAACTAATAATTAAGGGATTATGTCGAGTGGCATTTTGGTCCTTTTAGTGCATACCGTCTATTTTTGCAGCTTAGGCTACAACACCAATACACAAGATATATCCAGTCACATACTAAGGTTGTCACGTTGGGCGAGGTCAACATGAACAAGATTAATAACTTTTCTGATTAAATATGTTTATGAAAAAAATTTCGTAATGAGAAGATATATGTGATTCGTTAAGATCTGACAGGCGAATAAAATATCAATTTATATATTAAAAAAATGTTGCCTTAATATTTCATGTAAGAAATAGGAACTTTCCCTTGTAATTTGTGCAAATTAATGAGCATTATGAACAACTAGTCCAACATACCCACAAAATAATTCATAATATATTTCTTTTACAAAAATCTCTATTGTTCTTTCTAAATGCTCCTAAGATTTGCTGCTGCTTGCTGAGATTTTTTGAAAACCAGGACAGCTAAATGTTGATTAGTTTTGGCCTTTTAACGGGCGATTTAATATACATATATATATATATATATATATATATATATATATATATATATATAGGGGTTATATCTAGTGAGAGGGTGATTTATTGTGAGAGTGAGAGGAGCAAATCTTGACCATTAGATCATCTATGTATGGTCAAGATTAGAAGTTACTCAAAGGCCACATGATTACTTAAAAAAGTCACATGACTTTATGTTATAATCTTGACCTACATGGATGATCAAATGATCAACATTTGTTCATCTCACTCTTACAATAAACCACTCATCTCACTAAATATGTCATATATATATATATTATAACTATTTCAATTAAACGGTTGAATTGATGAAATTTAACACTTACAAGAAGTTATTAAACAATATAAATGTACCAAGACTTATACTTGGTGGGGACCCACTTACATCCTATATATATATAAAGTGGGAATCCATTTACACTGATTGTAAGTCTTGACAGACTTACACCCTTTAATAACTTGTAAACGTTGAATTGCATCAATTTAATCATTGAATTGAAAGTTCTCATAAGATAGATTTAATCCATAAAAAATTTAATAATTAAAAAATTATTTAATATTTCATCACATTACTTTATTTTAACGTATAATATGACTTTAAAATATAAGTAAATTGTACACTATTAGATTAGATTCCTATCAATGTCCGATTTATTTAAAATTTGGTATGTGTAATCATTAATATAATATTATATGATTTAATAATTTCATTGGTTAAATTCACATTTTACAACTTACACCACTTAATAACTTTTTATAAATTGTGAATTTAACCAATCAAACCGTTGAATCACAGTAATATTATTTTAATAATCATGCATATTAAAGTATAGATAAATCGAATATTTATATGTATCTAATCTAATAGTAAATATTTTAAATTATATTATATGTTAAAATAAAATAATACGATAAATTATCAAATAATTTTTAAATTATAAAAAATTTTATAAGTTTAATTTAACTTACAAGAATTTTTATTTTTATTTTAATTATTAAATTGGTGAAATTTAACGTTTAAAAAGATATTGTAAATATGATTTTATCATATTGATTTTTTTAGTCATCTTAGCACTTTTGACATGTGTGGAGAGAGATAAGCTACAAATATTCTGCATAAGACAAAATTATAAGACTTGGTGCAGGAATCAAGAATGTGAGGTTTTCTGTAGGATAATTACTTTTTGTCTATCTTTAAATTAACATGAAATGATCATCTAAAAAAGTTACGTATAAAAAACCAAATCCAAGTCCAAAGACCCTGTACATTTTATTAAGGATGTTTTATATCGGAAGACAATATAAATATATATATATATATATATATATATATCATGCATCATATTCATAGAATTTGTTGAGAAATAAATTATGACGTATAATTTCAAAGAATATTATTACATATATGTTCTAATTATAATTAATATTTAATACATGGTATAAATTTATATAAAAATATTTAAATTGATATAATTTTCATTGTATAAAAATAACATGTAATGTTAAAATAATAAAAATAAATTATGTATATTATTCAGATTTATTCATATTTATAACGTTAAATACTTTATAAATTAATTACTGGTAATTATCGCACTTTGTTGTTCATTATTGCAGAAAATTGATTTTTTATACGATGTTGAATAATGTGTATCCTATGCGTTTCTATGTTATAGGACTTTTAGATGAAGAAGACTTTCAGAAATGAAAGAGGAAATTAAAGAGTTGTCGAAAATGTCAATAATCAAAGGTTTGAAATTGACCAAGTGACGATAAGCTTAATTGGTATCTTTCTTGACTTTTATCAGGGCTGTGGTTATGTTGGCGGTTCAATCTCCCCGTAGGTAAAAAAAAAAAGTTTGAAATTGAGTGGTTGAGAAAATGTTTCTATGCTTACCACTAAACATTTCCATGAACTCGAAGATTATTGCTCTTTACTCCACACACGCAGATGGGGACATGGGCTTAACGTGCAACACAACCTCTTCCCATGCAATGATTTAAAACGAAATGTAGGTCAACACTCAACAACATGCATGAAATTCCCAGAGCATTTGTTGCCTAAATTTGTTATTATTCTAAATTAAGGTCAACTAACATGGGATTCCCAGCAATTGTTAGTTAAATTTGCAACTATTATATAAGGTCAACTAACAACTAAATTATTATTATTAATTAGTCATCATTTCAAATAATTTACTATTTAATTTCAAAATTATTTAATGTACGTAACTTATCAACCTTTGTACTTATTTACAAGAAACCTAAACTTCCAAACTAGTTATACAAAAGTGACTTCCGCTTCTGAACAAGAAGACACAGTATTATTTTATACGTTAACATAACTAGCTAGCACCCGTGGCAAAACATACCTAAATCTTTCTATGAAATGTTCAGAAAAATCCGTAGCACATTTCATGGAGACATCAACCTCATAGGATATTTACTTAAGCATTCAAATATATGACAGTTTTCTTAACCCTTCAAACACTCCATCCTTTTATTTTTTTTCAAATTTTTTAATATTTCAAAATTATAATATGAAGAAATTAAATGGTTGAATCAGCTTTAAAATAATCAAAAAATTATTTTAATTCTGTAGCATTTCCTACGAAATTAGATAAGTAATTAGTGGATAAAAAGTTTTATCAAAATAGTCTGTTTTCTGTTTTCTAACCATAGTCATTCATGCCCTGTTAACTAGCCAACATAAGTTACACAACAGAGCATTTCCTTCGAATATACAAAGTAATGTACCACGAAATTGATAGTATATATCATTGAACAATAGTTCACATTTTCAATTTCACTCGTATTTTAATCCATGAGACTTGAGAGTTATTAGCTCTGCCATTCAAACGTCAACTACTCTCAGTTTCGCTTCATTTCATCAGAAGTTAATGCCACCCAAAAGATAATTTACATGGTACCAAAGATGGTTTACACATAACATGTTGTTGACAGGGAAACGCTTTTCAAATTAATAATGTGATCCAGTATGTAACAAATATCTCTCTCATCTTTTACATGTAGTTTCCTGTTGCCCAAAAGAAAATTAATTCTCGTTTTTTTTTTTTTTTGGCCATCAAACTGAATTTACATTTCCTGATCATAACTACATGATATTCTATCTTAAACTCGTAGAAAGTTTCATGGTGACCTTCACTTATACATGTGGCCTACGTTACCTTGAATTACGAGGCATGTGCATATGAACCCTGTGTCTCTAGGTACGTAGTATATAAATAGCAAGCACACTATGGCCATATCGATAGGTTTCCAAGCCACATCAAAACAAGATTGTCTCACACATAGTCCATCGATCCCAATATTTGTATTGCTCCATATCGCCATGAGTTCCCAACCCAAAAACATCTCGAACAGTCTGGGTTACAGGCAAGACCCACCTGCAAAGAACCAAGGTTTGAGCTCTAAGAAGGATGATAAGAAAAAGTCAGGAACTGCTCAATCTGGTCTTGCCTATAATGGGTCTCGAAATGGCAACAATTGAAAGGGAAAATAAATCATTCCAAACCAGGTATTATAAATATAAATTAGAAACAAACCACCATAAACCACTTCCTTGTATACTGGAAATTTCTGAAAAATAAAATTGCTTAATTATATATATATATATATATATATATATATATTTCTAGTATTTTTTGATTTTTTATAGATTAAAAATTTGTTACTAAAACTTGAGTCATAATTTTATTTAGGTTTTCACTCATTACAATCACTTAGTACCAATGTTGTCTGGACTGAACTGGACGGTTAGACCATGAACCAATCCCTCATCCGGTTATGGTTCAATGCTAGAACTGGATTCATGATTGAATTGGGTTGAGCCGGTCAAAACCAGTGAACTGGCTAGTTTTGATGTGAACCGACCATCTTTTTTTTTTTAATTTCTCAATCACTTAACTACTCAACTGAGAATGATATGAGGCTTGATAATTGAGACCAAAAAACCTTATTATGCATTTTATTAATGGTAATGTATGTTATGAGTCATATATATATATATATATATATTTATTTATTTAATACGTAAATATGACTTCATTCGGTTCGACCAAACAGTTAAACCTGTTGAACCTGAACCGAAAATTTTTCCAGTTCACTGTCTGGTCCGGCTTTAACAACATTACTTAGTACAATTTGTTTCTTTTGATTTACCTTTTTTTTTTGTATCCATTCATCATTTTGATTTTGTTGCAGGTTATTCTTGTGGAAGTGGGATCAATGTAGGAAAAACATTTGCGGCAGCAGAGATTATAGATTCATTCTTTTGTTTGTGAATTGCGTGTTCGTTTCCTAAGTGTTTAGAGTTTACAACATAAGAACTAGTAAGTAGTAATTAGTAGCAATGTCTATGTATTTATAGTTTATTTGCTAGTACCTTGTCACTTGTGAGTATAAAGGTTTATTAATAAAGTATCGTGTTTAAATTAAATTTTCTTTGTGCAGTATATTTGTTTAGCCTCTTTTAATTTTTCTCTCTACAATTCTGTCTTGTTGTTATAATATAAAGAATCTTGACTTAATTAACACCTACATAACAAAAAATAACGAGTAAATTAACGATTAAATGGTCACATATTTAAATAAATCCTGGGGTAATTTTTTTTCTATTAATTAATCTCTGGATACAAGTGCACAACTTGATAGTAAACATAAGTTTGTGGGGATTACTCTGGTATCCATCTTCTTTTTTTTAGGGTACCGATATCTAGGGTGAGTTGTTAAGTATTCATTAGTTATTATTTATATTTAATACTTTCAAACATTTATTATGAAACCAACAGTTAATAAATGATTGACAACTCACTGTAGGTACCAAGCCCATCAAAGTACCATAACAACTCTCTAAGTTAGTTGCTGAATATTAAAAAACATGTTATTTAACTTATTTTATCATATACATTTTTTTCAACTTTCTCCTTTTTGGAGGAGGATATATATGACCCTTGGATTCTATTACTTCTTTAATTAATAAATGAAACACGCCTTTCATTATACAAAAAGAAGTAGTTAAGAATATGTGTTCCTATCTTAACGACTCAGTTTCAAACTTTGGACAAACACATTAATTAATTAATTAATTAATTAATCTAAATGCTTTAGGACAATGTGATGTAGGCCCTTATAAGATCTCTCAGGAAGAGACTTAGGGTTTGTTTGGATAAATTTCTAAAAAAATAATTTTTTTAATAGACCTTTTTTTAGTAGAGCCTTTTAAAAAAAAGTTATTTTATATTTGGATGTAATATTTGTGAAGTACTTTTAAGTAATAGAAGAACTTGTAAGTTTGTTTGGATTAGAAAGACCAAGAGTTTTTTTATAGCAAAATTACTAAAAATGTAAGATATTCAAAATAATGGAGGTACGGTTTACAAGAGGAAAAAAAACAAAGGACAAGAGATATAATTTTTAATAAAGACAACGGGTATTTTTGTCAATAAATTATATTAAAAACCACTTTTCCTTCTAAGCTGAGGATCTCTAGCTTCTAAAAAAAATGGTAATTGAGCTTTTTTTTAACTTCTACTTTTTTAAAAAGTTTCATCCAAACATACATAAAAACTTATGAAATTATTATTTTTTTTAAAAGTGCTTTATTTTAAAAAAGGCTTATCCAAATGCACTCTTAATTTCCGTTGATGCAAAAGCTAATCCGAAGATACATACCCTCACCATACAATTAAAAATATATATATGATTAAATTTTTAATACGTATAAATTTTATGGCAAATGAATATCTAATAAAGAGTAATAAATATCATTTTATAAAATTAATAAAATTATTTTGGGAAAAAAAATCTGATTCTATAGAGCATGAATTATAAAATCTTATATCTCTAAGAGGGAATGGTGAAATAAGACCTAAAATGGAATCACCCCTCCATGTTTTTGTTGTTAACAAATATAAAAATTCTCATTTTATGAAATAAAGCATGGAATATATATATATCATCATTCTGATACCATACATTCATGAAGAATTTCTCATATCTGTTGATGTCGCTCAAATCTGGTTATCTTCCCTCTCATGTGAATTTTCTTCAACATAAATTTTCTTTTTCTTGTTCATTCTAGACTTTTAGCCTTCTTTTATAATTTAAACCTTTCTAATTATTTTTCACTAAGGCAATATATTTGGTTGGAACTAGGAGCTTCAATTCGTAATGCCCTCTACACTCCAAATCTCCAATAGTTGTGCCGACGCCATGAATGAACAGATTGTTGAGCAAAGAAATGAACTTAATTAGAGAATCTGTCGTTATTATTATTATTTTTTTCCCTTTTTTTTTCTCTTCGCGATTTTGTCGGGTGTGTAGAATACTAGGTGTTTGCTCGTAATTTATGAATATGGCACAGAGACATGGAAAATCAATGATAATACGAGTGTTTCCTTTTGTTTCTCTTCATAACTAAAAGAAACAATAGTGAATATGAATTTGATTAAGAAAATATATCATTCTATCACTGGCCCAGTTATTACAACTTGCAAGAGTAAACAAAAAAAATACAGCCAAGTGATTCACAAAGCTACTTCCAAATAAGAAACCGAGACCCAACCAAATTAACAAATTGTAAAGTCTGACCCAAAAAAATGACAAACTGAAATGAATAAGCAATTATAAGTAAGCCCTATATGAAACATGCTTTGTGTTTGGTACTGTTCTGGGCCTACTTGTGCCCAACCTGGCCCATTCATGAACAATTTGGTAGGAGCAGCTTTAAGGATCAAAGTAATAACCTATGCTACCCTCTCATCAAGCTAGGAGTAGGAAATCTATCCTTGGAGATGATCCAGTCAACAGTGTCACACCCTTATATAAGGAGGTATCAACCTCACTTGGTAAGGATTGAATCCCTCATTCCTAGAAATCCACCAGAACCTAACTTAAGCATTGGAATAGCATTGCAGGTACACACCCACCGTGAATCAACTTCTGCATCACTGGAGAAGACAAGCATGTCGGAGCTTGCGCAGTACTAGACTAGCCCGCTCGTGAACACTTTGGTTCCCCCTTTACCCAATATCAGCTAATTAATTCCAATAATGTTCCCAGCAGCAGTTTCACAACATAAACCTGCAAGAGAATGAAAGTGAATAAGCAAACTTCAACAGTTAGTTAAACTTATTCGAAGGGTTTGTAGAAAATACTAGAAATACCTGGTAGTGGCCTTGAAAAGAACTTCTATACTGTATGTATAGCTGGGGCTTCAGTCCTCGGAAGAGTTCCCTGAGGGGTGGCCTAGTTGTATGGTAAAGAAACTTCTGAACAATATTTATGTTTTGAGAACTCTTGATGCTATACCAGCTTTAAAATGGGATGAATCGACAAGCTTGTTAAAACAGAAGAATGACAATCTTTCCTAGGGTCAGGGATGAGTCTTCTTGAGAAATGAGGAAGCATGCTGATATGGAACTTACCAAGTAATTGATGTTGATTTACAGAGACACTCCTTTCCTATAATTTTCTGATGATTTGTGCGAGGTGAAAAGTGAGACGTTGCTTAAGCAGCAAGTTGAGAGCACGGGTACGCACCAAAAGTGTTATGGGTATGCAGCTTTGGTTCTGGTGTGAATGAGAAAACCCATGAAGTTTGAAACTTCGACTGAAGAAATTGATTTGCATGTGTATTACTATGCTTCGTCGTTTTCCCTGAACATGACAAGAATATTTGCCATCCACCTGTGCCATCATGTTGAAAATATTTTAATTTTAATTCATTAAAATATTTAACAATAACTCACCAAAATTCAATTTTTTTTAAAATAATGATATTTGCATAAACTTATATTTACACATTTTTCAAATACTCTCGTGTAACTTTTTCTTAATGATTCAAATTATACTTATATCTCATCGAAGTATATTTTTCCTTTCTTTTATTCTTCGATTCTTTTTAATAATTACTGATTTAGCCCACTATGAATTAAGATGAATTTTCTAATACATCCTTAAAAATAACATAAAATTGACATAAAAGTTAAAATAAAATAAAAAGTGAGTTTTACTATTTTAGTGATGAGACGTGCCAGCAGAAAATAAAACTATAAGCTTATAAACTACATTTATGACGACATATGATGATATAATAAAAGTGAAGGGGAGGAATTGAAAATTAAATTATAATTATAATATATAAACATATTTTTAAAATATCTTTTTCAAAATACATGCAGGAAGTGAGTGTAATAAGCGTATTTTTATAAATTATTTTAAAATAATAAATTTCTCATCTTTCTTCGATTATAATAAAAACTGGGCATTTAAGAAAGAGGCAAAGCGCGCTTCATTAGAAAACGACTAACATGATAATAAATAGATCATGCAAAAAAAAAAAATTGACAATCAGTAGAAAAATTAAACAAGATATTTATCGTTGATAAATATATTACTCTTTTTCTAAATATTGAAATTTGCAATTGTTTATATATATATATGATGCAATTTTCGCTTTTTTTACCAATTATAGTAAAAACAAAACGTTAGATTGTTAAGAAAACTAGACGAAGAGAAAAAGAAAAAAAAAATTGAATATCTGGTTGTTTGCATGTTTCATGGTTGTTTGTCATTAGAGTCAACTAAGAAATAAAGAAACAAAACTCAATAACCATTCTTCAATTCTACAATGCAATTTAACATTTCCTAAATTTCTGAATTTTTTTTTTACATCCATTTATGTTACTTTCTATCTTTCTCAATCGGCTATTCAAAATTTGTTGTTCAGATTTTCATATCATATAGAAAGAAAGATTAATAATTATCTACTGAATAAGTGGAAGAGAAGGTGAGAATGTGAATTTCGGCAGTCAAAGAAATAGAACTTTTTAATAGTAATACAACGCATATAGTAAATCTGAACGTGTTGAAGGTGCAACCCTAAAAACTTATTCGTAGTTAGATACCATTATTTTCTACGAGCGACTGAGTTTCTGTTTGAGAAAAAAAATGTCATGGAGGGTGCAAAGGCGTAGTATAGAACAAGTATATCATTTTCATTTTTAACAAGAGTATTTCTGGAATATAAAAATTCGAGAAGTAAATCGTTTTTTGTATACTAATAATAGATTATTTAAACAGCAATACAACCAATATCGCATCCACAATTGCAGCTATATATGTTCAACCGACATGATATTAATTGTTACATATATTCTTTAAGCTGTACTCCATAGCCTCCTTTTCTAATTTCTCATTTAAACCCTTTCAATTAATTATACTGCGGGATTATTTTTTCTATTCAATTGGATTATTGTTTTATTTATTACAAAAGGAGAGATAAGTTGAACAATTTTGTTAATTTCAACGGTTGAAGACATGCATGCCTTAGCGATGACTTAAGGGATACTTATAGAAGACATATCAATAGAGGATCATCGATAAAAATCAAATCTAAAACTTTTTTGTCAAAAATATTTGATCCTATCGATTAGTTGAGCCAATCTTTATTAACTGCATGATAATATATCAATTTTAAAATAACAACAATTTATTGCTAGGTTCATTTCCAACATTTACAATGAGAAACAAAGTACAGGGGGAGAGGCGAATTTACAATACTCCATACAAATTGTGATGAGTAGTGACTCCGTCATTGAAGAAGCAAGCACCCAACAAACCTAAACACAAACGAACAAATTAACGAATTGAATAAATAAATAAACTAGCTAGACACATTCGCCCTGTTGTACTTGCTTCCGTTCACCTCAATAAACCTTCTAATTCCAACATTAGTTCCACTTCCACATCTATCTGCAAAATACAAATTAAAGACGAACACCATACCCTATAAGAAAGTATATAGAGAAGCAACCAAGTTATTTATTGATTTGGGTTTGGTATAAGGGGGTTTCAGATGCTTAGAAATAAGTACCCCTGCCAAATAACAAATGGTATGAAATCATCCTCTCCTTGCAAAGATCTGTTGTATGGTGGGCAATTGAGTCCCAGAGGTTGGAGGTTTGGAGTTACTGCCCTGTGGGGGTGGCCTTGTTGTAGGGGCAAGAACCTTGTGAATGTTTATATTTTGGGAACTCATTCTGCGGATTGGCTAGCTGCTTCAAATTTGTATTGTTTTTGCGTATGCACAAAACTTGTTATAAGCAATGTTGATGAAACATAGCAATATGACTTGTGTGATTTTATAGGGCAGGAGCTGCCTTCAATATTCCATGAAAGGAACTTACTAAGTGATTGATGGTAACGTACATAGAAATTTCTATCATTTCTTGTTTCGCATTTCCTATTTTATGAACTTTGAAAGCCCAGGGTTTGTGAGAGACATATAGCTTGCGGCACAAGGAGATATCCGCGGTGAGTCAGCACCAAGGCCTATTTCAATCTTGGCATGTAAATGTAAATAATATGCAAGTTTTGCCACACGCCTTCGTCTAACTTGTGACTTCAAATTAATATCCAAGCTTTAGTCCCTAAATGTGTAATAAGTACCGTGAGGAAAACTCTCCTCTTGTCAAAGATTTGAACTTTGAATACGCGCCATGGACATATATCTAACTACCATTTTAGTCCATGGTGTGTTGCCTTGATATCCCTGTGGTATTTGCACTTTGTTTCTTCTTATTTTCTCTTTTCACACTAACTTTTTTTCACGCAAAAGACTAAGTCATGTGTGGGACTAACATACAATGGGTCATCAACATCCTATAGAGATAGACCGAGTGCTACAATTAGCTTTTGCTTCTTGTACACTCTTCCCCATATATAAGTTCTTTATAGTTTGAATTTGGATTAAATAAAAAAAATGCATAACTATAAATAATTGAGAATAGTTTCTCCTTTTGTGGCCCGTATGTAAGATGAAAAACAATGAATAGGCTATTATAAACGAGAAATGACTTTTGCACAATGCTCATACACAAGAAGTGATGTACGGAGTTTAAATGTGGGTTTAGTGTATATCTCATTAAATTTAGATGTTATCATATGTACAAATGTACACTGTGTGGGAATAACATAATTCTTAGGAAACAAACTAATTAATTGTTTTGTTAGTTGAACAAAACAAAAAGGAGACTTTGTTTCTTTCTTAATTTAGAAGAAACAAACAAATTTTGTTTTCTTGCGTGGTGGTTTCCCAAATCTTCCGACGACTTACACGAAAAAGTTAACTTATTTTAATTTAAATGCACACGAAGCTTCTGTTTATAAATTAATTCATGTATAATCAATGTTGTATGTAAAGTTACGAGTTAGCACATTATTAAAATAAAAATTCACAATAATAATTAAGAAGTCAAATTTTTTTGTTTTCTGAATCATGAATATTTTTATATTCTTTAAGGATAAGATTAATTCCATTCAGGTTTGAGAGTGTTACAGTTATAAGTCCTCTCAAAAATTACTACTCTAGGAATTAAATTTTTGACTGGACACCTGAAATTAAATCTACTTATCACTCCAACTAATCACTAATTGATTTTTTTTATGCGCTAACATCTAACTTGACATACAACATTGATTATACATGAGTTATTAAAGTTAAACTCTTTTAAGTAATAATGTGATAATTATAATTAAATTAAGTGTAAATTTTTTTACATTAACAATAAATTAAAATTAAATTATTTAACTTAAAGATTTAATTTTGATTAATTATCAATTAATGTCAAACTATTTTACATTATTATTCACACATTGTTACATCATGAAAAGCATTTTCAATACACAATTGAATAATGATATAAAAAAATAATTAAAAAATCAAAATTAAATTCATAATTTAATAAGTAGAGGTAAATGAGCTAACTGAATTGTGTGAAATAAATTTAAGAAATATGATAAATAGCATGAAAAATAATTTACAAAATATTTTAAGAATGACATAAAAAGCTACATCGCTCTAAATTTAATTTGTATAATGGTTTTAAACCAAAACATGCGAATTCATAAGGAATAACTCAAGTGATAAGTAAGTTTAACACTACAACAGAAATGACTTTTAAATTCGGCTGTCAAAACACTTTCAATTCGGTTTCCACAACGGATTATGTCCGGGGGTAGTCTTTTGTGCTAACTTTTAAATTCGCGTAAAGAAACCGAATTGAAAAACAATTTTCCAATTCGGTTATTATAGTACCAAATCAAGAAGCACGTGATTTTAAATCCGGTTAAGCACTGGATTGAAAACTTGACATTAAATTCAGTTGTACGCAACCAAATTGGAAAACTAAGAATGTCTTGACATTCAATTCGGTTATGCACAACCGAATTAGTAACCTATGTATTTATTTAATTTAAATTCGAGGTAACAACCGAATTGCAAAGTGTATAACATATCCTTTTGACAAGGAATGTCTAGAAACCATTACAGAATTTCAGATTTGTAATTTCCATAACCAAAAATTGTACAACATTTTATTTAAAGATAAATTTTCCTTGTGATAGTTGTTTTGCCTTTTTGTAACTCCTCAAAGCTCTTTTAAACAACCAAATGAAACATCAAAATTCTGTTTAACATTAAAAAACAAGTTACACATGATGGAGGTTAGAATAACTTACATTCCAACCACCATCTTTATGTCCTCTCGAATAGGTTTTGCTACAGGGTCCATCTAAAACACAATGGTCTTGGACATCTTAATCACAACCAACATTCATTGTCAATGTTTAATGATAGTCTAATGAGAATGTCCAAACTAAGTATTACTCATGATAACCATGAAGTGAAAGTCAACAGTGATGATATCTATTGCAAATCTTATATAACAAGCATGCAAGGTTTTCACTTTATCCACATTGAGTCATTACATGTTATTAGCATTTAGATTCTTATCCCACTGAGGTTAACATGGCAACACAAAAGACAACATCAATCAAATTCAAACCTACATGAAGTTGGAATTTTGTAAGATGTGTGTAAACTAGTTGACAAACAAATATGAAGTTAGAATAAGATGCACTCAAAGCACACCAAGACATTAACAAGAGTTGTAGCTTAAGTGGTACCAAATCCCTTAGGAAATTAAATCATAGCAAGGCCACTTTGCATGTATTCTAGCCTACTGTCCCCTGCCACATAACACGTCTTAGACCCCCCTTTAAACCAAATAAAGCTAGAGCAACAAAGGTACACAGAAACACTAGTTGAAGACCTTAATCAGAACAATGGACTGAAATCACACCAATATTCAAGGTTGTTACCGTTTGATGAACGTTTGGTTTCCTATGCACTATTTGAGATAAACGTTGGTTCAGAAACACCCGTATAACCTGTCAAAAGACACTGCAGGTTAGTAAACCCTTGTTTCCGTAGACGTTAGGACAAAAACTTTATCAGAACTGTAAAATGGAGTAAAAAATAGTTACCTCTGTTTAGTGTTCGACGACGATGAAGATGGAGTAACTTCTTGCTTACAGAAAATGTTAATGGTTTCATTTTTTGTGTAGGATCAGAAAGTCTTCTTTGATACGCAAAGACTAGAGAGAAAGCGAGGGAAAAAAGTGTAAAGGTTTTCAAACTTTGTTATTTTTTAAAAATATTCCAGACTACCTTATCAAATCGGTAAAAATATAACCGCATTGGAAATGACTTTCTAATCCGGTTGATGTGGTAACAGATTTGAATATATGCATTTCTCAATCTGGTACCTCATCAACCGGATCAGAAAGTCTTATTTGATATGCAAAGACCAGAGAGAAAGCGAGGGAAAGAAGTGTAAAGGTTTTCAAATTTTGTTATTTTTTAAACATATCCCAGACTACCTTATCAAATGGGTAAACATATAAATCGCATTGGAAATGACTTTTTAATTTGGTTGATGTGGTGGCGGATTTGAATATATGCATTTTTCAATACGGTACTTCATCAACTGGATTGGAAAGTCTTTTTTTTAAAAAAAAAAATTTATGACTCACACTAGAATGACTTTCCAATCCGGTTGATGTGTTAGCGGATTTGAATATATACACTTCTCAATCCGGTACCTCATCAATCGGATTGGAAAGTCTTTTTTTAAAAAACTTTTTTTTTATGACTCACTCTAGAATGACTTTCCAATTCGGTTGATGTGTTAGCGAATTTAAATATATGCATTTTTCAATCCAGTTCCTCATTAATCGGATTGGAACGTCTTCTTTTTAAAAAAAAATTTTATGACTCACAGACTTTCCAATCTGGTTGACGTGTTAGTGGATTTGAATATATGCACTTTTCAATCCGGTTCCTCATTAACCGAATTGGAAAGTCTTCTTTTTAAAAAAAAATTTTATGACTCACAGACTTTCTAATCCGGTTGATGTGTTAGTGGATTTGAATATATGAACTTTTTAATCTGGTTCCTCATTAACCGAATTGGAAAGTCTTCTTTTAAATTTTTTTTTTATGACTCACTCTAGAATGACTTTCCAATCCGGTTGATATGTTAGCGGATTTGAATATATGCACTTTTCAATCCGGTTCCTCATTAACCGGATTGGAAAGTCTTCTTTTTAAATTTTTTTTTTATGACTCACTCTAGAATGATTTTCCAATCCGGTTGATATGTTAGCGAATTTGAATATATGCACTTTTCAATCCGGTTCCTCATTAACCGAATTGAAAAGTCTTCTTTTTAAAATTTTTTTTTATGATTCACAAACTTTCCAATCCGGTTCCTCATTAACCGGATTGGAAAGTCTTTTTAAAAAATATATAAATTTTTATGACTCACACTAGAATGACTTTCTAATCCGGTTAATGTATTAGCGGATTTGAATATATGCATTTTGAATCCGGTGATATTAAAACGAATTTAAATGGCTTATATATGAATCTGGTTACTTGACATCCCGGATACGAAAATAACTTTTAAATCCGGTAATAATAAAACGAATTTAAATGTCTTATATATGAATCCGGTTACTTGAAATACCGGATTCGAAAACAACTTTTGAATCCGGTGATATTAAAACGAATTTAAATGATTTATATATGAATCCGGTTACTTGACATCCCGGATTCGAAAATAACTTGTCAATCTGGTAATTATTTAACCGAATTAAACCTTGCGAATTTAAAAGTCATTTCTGTTGTAGTGTAAACTCAACGGTTGAAGAAGTTAATACAATATTCAAGATTTTAATCCATAAAAAAAAAACACAGAGAAAGAAGCAGTCTCATTACCGTAAATAAAATTAGTGTCATACTTAAGAAGAATAAAAATACATAATAAAGACAAAATACAAAAACAAAAACAAAACAAAACAAAATCCAAAACGCGGGGCAAGCGAGGCCTAACAGGCAGCAGTAGCTGTCACTGACTTTACCTTCAACCCCTGGTATTCATAGGATTATGATAACAAGTTAACAACCATTTTTATTTGGGTAATCCAACATCTGCACCGAACAGCTACTTGGTGATTGCACGATTGGACAGTCCACGTGATTATAGTCAACATTATGGGGGAATTTTAAAAAAATGATAACTCTCATTTGTTATTTAACTTTGTGATCTTTTATATAAAGGTTTTTTATACTAAAATTATTAAATTTTACTTTAAAATTAATTTTGTTCATTACAAAAAATATTTTTCATGAATTATTTCCAGATAACTATCAAACTTGATATGTTAAGATTGAAGAGCACAATGTGATCTTCAACCCAGAGGAGGCCTGTTATTTATTCTTAGATGAGTAAATTAACACCAACCCTCTAGTGGAGTTAAAATAATGAAATGACAGAAATCACTTTCAGAAATTTCATTTGACAGATATGAGAATTGATATAAGGGATTATATTCAGTGGCATTTTGGTCCTTTCAGTGCCGACATTGTATGTTTGCAGCTTAGGCTACAACAATACACAATATATATCATGTCCCATACTATGTGGTTGGTATGTTGGACGAGGTCAACATGAACAAGATTCATAACTTTTTTAATTAAATCTCTTTATGAAACTTTTTAGGTAATGAGAAGATCGATATACGTGATTCTTTAAGGTCATGACAGGCGAATAAAATATAAATTTATATAGAAATGTTGCCTTAATATTTCATGTAAGAAATAGGAACTTTCCCTAGTAATTTCTGCAAAATGACCGTTGTGAACAACTAGTTCAACATACCCACAAAGTAATTCATAAGAAACTAATTATATCATCCTTCTTTGTATTTATTTTAGAAACATCTCCATTTTTCTTTCTAAACGCTACTAAGATTTGCTGCTGAGTTTTTTGAAAACCAGGATAGCTAACTGTTGATTAGTTTTGGCCTTTTTATAACAGACGATTTAATTTAGAGCACAGAATCCATTACTTGATGACTGTTGGGTATAGTTAATAACTCAATGTAAATGGAAAATTTATGAAACATAATATAGAAATCAATTTCAGATAGGAGAACTAGATACATAAAGCCAAGATACATATATTACATATTGAGAACTTTATTTTGAAACTGCCGAAGAACTAAATTGGAATTTGATTATAAATATTGTTATCACTGAGATAATTTACATCAGTATGACAATTACAAAAAAAATAAAAAAAAGATTCACAAACACACAACAAATTGCTAGAACATTTTATAGTGTTGCTTTGTTGTACATGTATACCACTTTCTGTTAAGTTGGGCCTTTGCAATTGCTAAATACTTTCTGTTGTAAGACTTGTTTGTAAAAGGGCGAATATATCCAAGTAAATCAATACAATGAGATAGTTTTTCAGAAACACAGTCTATTCTTCATACACAAATTACCTATACATAAGCATGAAGAAATCAAATAAATAAAAAAGTATTCTAAAGTAGGAATATGTTTGCCCTATGGATCATGCATCCATTCACCTTCAGCGGAAATTTCCTAATTAATTCCAACGTACAGTCATTGCCACATAAATCTGCATGAAAGCCAAAACAATTAAGTAATAAAATACAAATTACGAAAAGACCCTACTCCTGTTAAGAAATTAAATTATCCTTATAAATTTGTTCTAAAGTGATGGTTATTGTTAAGCTGGGAACCCTTAACTAATTAATAGCTTAATTAAGCTTTTAGGCATGGGCGGAACTAGAAATTTTTATGTGGGGTGCTACACAAAAGAGTTTATAAAAGGGACCAGATTTAACCTTTATAGAGAATTTATCTAAAGAATTAGATATATTACATAAAGAAATTTTTTTGGCTTTAAAGGGGCCGTCGTCTCCCTAACCTTTACATGTTGGTCCGCCCTAGCTTTTAAGATAACATAATTCCTGAAAATATAAGAGAATATTTCATACTATTACTAATTAAAAATACCTGGTAATGTTATGAAATCATTTCTTTTTTGGGAAGATCTTCTGTATAGTTGGCAGTTGAGTCCCAGAGGGAGGGTTATTGCTACTGCTTCGAGGGGGTGGCCTAGTTGTAGGACAAAGAACATTTTGAATATTTATGTTCTGAGAACTCATTATGCTATCAAGAATATGGGTTCGAAATGTTACACAATATTGTTTTGGTGTGCTTGGAATCCATGCATGTAGTGGTGGCTATTTATAAACAGAGTTTGCTTATTTACAAAAGGAATTTACAGTGTAATTGATTGTAATCAACAGAGAAATTTCATTTTCCTTTCTATTTTCCGATCTTAGTATTAATTATATAAAATAAAATTGAATAAAAAAACCAAAGAGCTGATCTAATGGTGAAATTGATATATGATATTCCCAGATTAATTAGTTGATTATAGGACGCAAGCGATTTGTTTATGCTACAAATTGAAAGCAATTTTTTTTTTTATCACAGGCCACAGAGGAAATATGGAAATTCCCCAATATAGCAGAAACGGACAAGAAAAAAGAATTTGAATTTGCATCTGTAAGTAAAGTGACAAAGTTTGAATTGTAACCATTTTGCCTGAACTTAACTCGAAAATTGCCATTGATCACTTAGCACACACGCCACCCCACCAATATTTAGATTTTATCCAAATGTAAATATGATGTAAGCCTGGTGGTATTTTTTTCATTTTAAGACTAGGACCTTTTGCGGGAATATGGGAGTCTTTATCACAGAACTTTCGTCTATCTTTAAATTATTAACATGGCATATTCATCTACAAAACTTACATATGAAGATCCAAATCCAAGTCTAAAGACTGCGTACTTTTGTTTTAAAGAATGATTTACATCAAAAGTCAACATATATATCAATATAATATGCATCATATTCATAGAATTTGTTGAGAAATATATCATTTGTCACTTCAAAGAATATCATTTTATATATATGATCTAATATATTGAATACATCGAATGTAAAAAATATCTATACTTTACATATTCATTGTAGAAAAATAATATACATGATTAACATAAGAAAAATAAAGTACAATAATTTTTAAATATGCAATATTATTCAGATTTATATATTTAATATTAAAAATTATAAATTAATTAATGGTAATTATTAACTTTGCTGTTATTGTAGGTTGAGTATCCTATGCATTTCTATGTTATAGGAATTTTTTTTTTGGTACAAATGTTATAGGAATATTAGATAAAGAAAACTTTTAGAAAGACCAGGGAGAGAAAATTAAAGAGTTGTTGACGAGACTGTCAAAGGTTTGAAATTAAGTGGTTGAGAAAATGTCTCTATGCTTACCATTTAACATTTCCACGAACTTGAAGATTGATCTTCACTCCATACACACGCTACAATCTTCTTAATTACTTGAGGCAAATAAAAATACGATTTCATCCCAGTGGCAATTTTGTCCACGCAGTGTTGATGAGTACGTAGTAGCTTAACGTATAACACATCCTTTTTCCCATGCTATGGCGTGATACATGATAGGTCAATAACATGCATGAGATTCCAGCATTTGTTGGCTAAATTTGTATTATTCTAAGGTCAACTCACAACTAAATTATTATTATTATCATTTGTCATTTCAAAAGAAAGTACGAGTTAATTTGAAAATCATTTCATGCATGTAACTTATATCAACCTTTAATTGTACTTATTTACATGAAACCTAAACTTCCAATTAATTATTATGATATGGATGGTCGCACCTTTTTCACGGAAGGTGGTCATTTTCGTTTGAGAAAATAGTAATGTCAACGATTTTACATTTGACTTAACCTTAAACTTATATATGACTTGCATCAATTCCATAAGTTAAAGTTAAATACAGTGGTTCGTTGCTTCATTAGTTAATTTTCAAAGAAGACTCCCAATGTCTGGAAATTGATTGATGAGAACAGAAAAAAAGGGGAAAATTTTATATTAGGAGAGAAATAAAGAAAAATAGTTTGTCCCTTATGAAGTAATAAAGGGAAATGGAGAGAATATGAAAACTCGGAACGATAACATTACAAGTGAATTCCTTTCCTTTTTTTTCAAACCATATTACAACGGAATTCTTAGTTATTTTACAAATTAAAGAGTTAAAAGGATATATCAGTAGTTTTGTGTGCTGCCTTTTACAACTTCCTCTTCTTTTGAATTTAATTTCTTACCGAATTTAAACAATATCATATGGATCTAAGAAAATGTCTTGAATTTTCATTTTTGCTTAATAATCAAAACAAACACCAAGACTGGTTCCTCTCAATTTCTTTTAACCGTTTATCACTTCTTCCAATCGCTAGTCAAAGTCAGAATAAATCTACTAAGACTAGAAAAGAAAAAAGAAAAATAAAGGACAACGTCCCCACAGTCAAGCAAGCCTCCTTTGGCCATAACTTACACGAATGTGGATAGATTTTTTTCTTTTTTTCTTTTTTTGCTTGGTAAAGTAAGAGACCGCCACTATTAGGATCTAAGTGGAAAATAAAAAAATTTGATGTGGGGGAATCGAACCCCACCTTGAACATCACAATTTCCTGGTGACCAGGAAGGCACCATTAGGGTACAATGCCTTTGGCAAAGACTTCTCAACTCTTGATTCAAGAGCTGAATGCAGAAAACAAATTCAACCCCTAATTACACGAAGTTTAAAACAATTTAATCTTTTAATATATTGTTTTACTTTGGTTGTGGTCTGTTGATAAGATCTTCCTTTGCGTATAAGAATAGAATGCAGTTTTACCGACCAAGATATTCAATTTAATTAATAACAGCCTCCTTTTCTTTTGTTAAATTATAAATATATATAGACCCTGAACTTTGATGGAATTGTTATTTAAACCCCTAAACTTCAAATCGGACTTCTATTTTTATTTTATGTTATGTTATTTGAATCATCGTTAAACATTAAATTTGTATTATTTATAATAATATAATATTTATTTTGTATATTATATTTTAATATTTCATTAATTATGTATTATATATATTATTTATAATCTTATTTAATTTCATCATTAATCACAATGTGTCTCTCTACACTCTTTTAATATTTGACTATTTTTCGCTCAAATATCAACTTTACTTTAATCAAAATATATTTTTAGTAGAATTCGAATCCCTGCCACACTAACTAAAAAACTACGTAACTCAAAGTAAGGAGGCCAACTCAAAGCAATGAGTATAAATCAAAGTTGAGTACCTATGGGGTGGTGCCCTTACCGGCTGATGTTGTGTGCTGAACTAGGCTGGTCTTCCGGATTGGGCTTAAGGCCAGTGGAATCCATACAGTACAAATCTAATTGATAAGAGTATGTCATTAATTTGATCATTTTCATGTTTCTTGTCCGCTTGCTGTTAGCTTTAACTCTAGTAGTGAATATCTTTCAATTAAAATTATCAGGAAAATTCATAATATTCAAGAATATAACTTCCATTATTTGAAAGCTAAAAGTATTTATTCACATGCTTGGTAAAAAATAAAAGACAACTCCTTTTTATTATTGACTAAAATTCTATTTTGGTCCTTGAGATTTTCTTTCATTCTCACTTTAATCCTTGACATTTTATTTTTTTTAATTTAGTCTTTAACATTGATAAACTTATTTTAATTTAGCCCCTCTTTTAATGTAGCAATTATTTACTAAACAGTAATATTGATATGAGTGAACACCGTATTTTGCCCGGGCCACATATTTTTTTAAGTAACCAATTAATTCTTAAAATGAAAATCCAAGAATTAATAGTAATTAATTAGCCTTTTTTAAAAAAAAATAAATAACAAATATAACAATTTAGAAATAGATTAATTAGCCTATTAATTTCCCAAAACAAAAAAAAGAAAAAAAGGATGAAGAAAATCAAAATCAATCAAATTAAATTAATAATTTACGAAATTCAAAAATTGGTGAAAAAGAAAATTGAAAAGTTGAAAAAAGTGAAAAAAAAGAAAAGAGAAAAACCCAAGCCCAAACTGTTTTTTTTTTTCTTAAGCCCATTTCCTCTTCCCAACCCCAAACACAAACCGGCCCAAACCCAACCCGGTCCGGTTTTCCAACCCGACCCGGTTCCCCTTTCTCCTCCCTCCTCTAATTTTGCCCTAGCCCCCATTCCCTCTGTCGCGCCATCCCCAACCCAGAGGAGACCACCTCTGCTGAACCCATCACCCTCTGCCCCCTCTGTCAAGACACCACGCCCTCTTCTCCATGCTCTGCACCACGCAGGCGAGCCCATACCATCCTCACCCTTCCCTAACCCGCGCTGTCTCTACCTCTGCCACTGTCACCGCCTCCACCAGCCACAGGCCGCGCCACACGCACACACAACACCCCACCCCCTCTTCCTCCATGGGCTGCACCGCACGCCCTGTCCCCTGTACCTCACCATCCGAGACCCACGCATCAGTGACCGCAATGGACAGTGGGGGATTTCTGTTTTTTATTTATTTATTTATTTATTTTGTTTTATTGGTTGGAATTTTTGTATAAATATGGCCATTTTGTTTCAGCCAGGGGGGGTTTTTCCTTTTAGTTGCGTTTATTTTTTAAGTTGGAGCAAAGGAACCATTGCTTGAAATCCATTTGAATCGGAAGGAGAGTGGCCAAGGAGTTACTGAGTATACATTCTTTTGAAGAAAACCCTTTCGATTCTGGGTCTATTACCCGCTATTTTTACTCGTAATGGACTCTATGGCAGAGTTTGTGTTTGGGATTTGGTATATTTGGATCTACAATTAAATTGGGACATTCTGATGAGTTAAAATAAACAAACTGCTTGGTTTTCAGCTTGGTGCTATTCATGGTTAAAAAACTAGTTGGTATGAGATTTATGGTTGCACTCACCATATTCTCAATTGTTGATTGTTAGGAGCTCTGTTCAGTTTAATAATAAATGAACTCGTTGTGGTTTTTCCTGATGCATGTGGGGTTTGAGTATGGAATGTTTTCTTACCCAGTCTTCACCTCTTGTTTTATTTTTGTTTAATCTAGGTTAAGTGAGTCAGTTGGACTAGGATTCCTTAATTGGGTTTAGTTTTGTGGGATAATGAATATTCCTTGAATCAGGAACGTGTTTTTTTTAATTTTTCTAGCATGCTTAAGTAGCAAATTAATTAATGTTAGCTTATATCAGTTTTGAAATGGGCTTGGGGTTGGAATTGGGTTGGTCTTTATCTTATTATTCAGTTGGGCCTTTAGAGGATAGCTTCAGGTGGCAGAAATCAAAGAAAAAAGGGTCAAATAAACAAAGTAGTTTAGATTAAAGAATAAAATAATAATAAAATAATGAAAAGTAGGGGTTAGAAGGAAATAATTGGGCTATATAGTGTTAGACATCGTCCAAAAGTGGTCTCATCTGACTTTGCTTGATTGGTTCAGCAAAATGATGAATTTGAAAAGGATGACTAGTATATGGCGTTTTGTCTATTCCATATCACTTAGTTACACGTTCAATTACGCCTTCATTATATTTTTGGTTGTCACGAAATAAATCAATTTTAATTATGAAATAAGATTTTGACAAATAAAAATATGTTGCAACGGTGATATTTTTTAGGCAAGGAAATTTTTTATAGTTTTGTCGGGGAGCGCCGGCGGGGCTATAAACAATGTCTTATAGAAATCTTATTTCATGGTTAATTCAATCAATTTGTATTTTTATATTAAAATTAATTTGTGGAATAAGGTTCAAATGATGGGATATTTAAAATTAACTACGGCGGCGGTGACATTTTAATTTCCTTGAGGTGAGAAGAATTTTTATAGTTTTGCCGGGAGCGCTGGCGGGGCTATAAATAATCTCCAATAAAAAAATTATATTCCACTATTAATTTTGTCACATTCAATAAAAGTTATATTTCACTTGATTTTATTGTTATGTTTAAATATTAACCTTTCACGCTATAATTAATAGTGGCCGATGACAGAAATTGGGAGAGGATCGGGAGTCGGATCAACTAAACTCTTCCTGATATTCTTAAGGCATTTATATTAGATTCTGCCGGGAGTGCTGGCGGGGTCTGATTTTCAAAATAAATAATAAAAACAAAATATTTTTCAAAACTATAAAAAAATAAAATAAAATAAAATATTTTTCCAAAATTACTAAAAATAACAAAAAATAATTGTGAGCAAATTCATACAACCTGTATTTGATGACAATGGTGAATTAAAATTTGAAATTCCTTTTAAACAATGCGTTTTCAAATCATTTACCTTATTAAATAATTTTTCTCAATTGTGAAATTCATTTTCAAAAATCATTTTATCTATCAAAAATATTTTTGGAAATCCAAGTTCTAATTCACCATTGTCATCTCTATTAAATTACAGGTTCACAATTTATTCCTCAATAATGGCTCTTAAGCCACTCATTCCCTGTCTCAGCCATTTATCACCTTTGATAACATGCCTGACAAAATGGGACATAAAAAATAAAATAAAAATTTCTTCAAATAGTAAATGACCAACACAATTGACTTAACAGATAACTTTAGATTAAATAGGTAACCGTTCTTGAAACGGACGGTGTAGGGTGCTAATACCTTCCCTACCCGTAATCAAACCCCCGAACTCAAACTCTGCAGTACGCTTGATTCTTTATAGGTGTCCGTCCTTATTATTCGTTTTTAATGGAAAAATCGATTGGTGGCGACTCCTACTTCATATCATTTCTCTTTAAACCCCTTTTTTGTAAGTTTGCCTAATTTCACAACTTTTTTGATTTTTCTCCTCAGGGACGGTTGCGATAATATGTCACTTAGAGATGATGTGACCTTGTTATTTATCAACAAAGCAATTTGAAAGTTGTTGAATGCACGAATACAGTTACAAATTAGTCATTGACATTTAATTTTGTTCTCAATTTCATCACATATATTTAAATTAACTTAATTTAGTAGATTTGAAGGATCGGTTAACCTATTCATAAGATGGGTGTAGTACAGCCTGTTCGTCACTTAGCCAACTGTAATGGGTGAATAGGTTAACAAGTAAAATAAAAAATAAATAAAACAAAGTTAAGTCAATTCTTCTATGTGTTGACATTGTGGAACTCTTTATCAATTTATGAATGAACACCCATCTTTTACTTGAGGCCAAGTCGATAAATACCCGAGTGATTATTACCTCAAAATACAAATGATCCCATAACCATGTATTAACTAATTATTTGGCTACACATCCAAAGACTCTTATTAACAAACCAAAATCAAAACAATGGCAACTCAAGAGACAAAATTCTAACATTCTTCCACTTAAACAACTGATTAATTTTGTTTTATTTGAAAACAAGTTTAGAAAATGTGAACAACAATTGCGGCCACTATATATAATATAGTACAATAAAATCACGGAAACATTAACCAATCCAACAAGGCAATCAATTTAGAACCATACTAAAAGAAAAATGCTATTAAACTACATATTTCATCCATGATCATGAAATTGATAATCTTATTGATCATGATCTCAAAGATGTGATAGGATAGTTACACGTTATAACATATTACAAAGTTAGTCAACTTTGCTTTTTTCCATTTCAACCTGATTCATCTGTTCAATTTACAAAAATACCTTTAACGATTGGATTTTGAAATGTAGCTATATATTGGCAACATCTTTAAATGGATTTTCGATCACCACCAGCAATATAATAAATGGTAATTCTTGATTACTTTTAACAAGTCTTTTAACATATTTTATGCTTCATCGATAATTTATTTATCAATTTCAAGTTTTTCATATTTCAAAATGATTTCTCTAGATTTAAAGTTCTGGGTGTTGCCCAACTAGTATAACCTCTTATCATTATTAAGGATTGTCGTTATGTGGTTGATGTCCGATTCCCTACGACCTTGTTTCTTATTTTTCTTAAGTCCAACAGGACCTCCCTAGAATTTTTTTTTTTAAAAAAAGTTTAGTGTTGTTATAGTACCCTAACTTTTTTTCAAGGTGTATTCAAATGATTTGTTGCATAAGTGATGATCTGTCAAATATTTATTAGTTCTTTCTCACAATAGATGCTTGAAGTCCATAAAGTATAATCAACAATCAATGAATATTTGATAACTAATCAAGATTTAAAAACATGGGCATATGAATAATCCCCAGATTTCAACTCATAAAAGTGAGTTTGGATTGAGTTTTAAAAAAAGCACTTTCTTAAGAAAAAGTACTTCTATAAGTTTTTAAGTGTCTTTGCATGAAACTTAAAAAAAAAAAAAAACAAGCTTAGTTACCACTTTTTTGGAAGCTAATGATTTCCAACTTCCGGAAAAAGAGAGAGAGAGAGAATGGGAAGTGATTTTTAGTATAATATTTTGACAAAAATATCATTTTTCTTTATTGAAAATTACATCACATGTCCCATCTTTCCCCTTGCAAATCCTATTCATGAACACCTCCCACATTTTAGTTCACAAACGTTTGCTCTGTAAATCACAAATGTCTCCCTCGTTGGTTGCTTCATCTCTCATCTTATAGCTTCACATCATGTCAGGTAATAATAGTAGATTCTGATTTGTGTTGTTTGTTTTTAGTTTGGGATTTCATTTGCCCTACATTTAAAGGATTCTTAGGACCTTACAGAAATACAAGATATTACCTTCCTCAATTTAGGTCATCTTTCATATCACAGCATAACCCTTCTTTTAGATCACGTAATAAAACTTTTAATTATTAATATTCAAGTTTGAAGAGTATTTCTAAATGTCTTTTTTAGTAATTTTGCTATAAAAAATCTTTTTCATTCTTTTGTATTCAAATAAACTTAAAAGTCATTTTGTTACTTTAAAGTATTTATTAAACATTGTATTGAAATACAAAATAACTTTTTCTTTTTAAAAAAAAGTTTTATTGAAAATATATATATATATAAGTCCTTTCTTAATAAATTTATCCAAATAAGCCCTAAATTGTCTTTAAAAAACAATTATGCAGTAGGTATTTTGTCCAACATTGTATTATAACCTTGACACATGCTGCCCTTCCTTTTCGTCATTGATACCTCTTCTCTCGTTAGTTCATTCTTCGTCTTCATTTTTGCAACCTTTGAAGTGCTTTCTCACCATCTAGGTCTCTAAGGTCATTTTCCATCATCAGGTTGGTGAATTTTTATTTTTATTTTTTACTTTTGAAATTTTTTCTAAGATGATATCTCATATTATAGTTGTTTGATTGCTGAGAAACGGAAAGAGTATGTTTGGGATGGAGGAATTTGGAGGAGATGGGAGAGAACGGTTAATTATTCATTTCTAAATTAAGGTAATTATAAAATATTTATAAAAATAAATAAAAAATTATTAAAATGTTACATGATAATCTCTCATGTTATTTCTCTCATTTTAAAAAAATTCAAATAAAGAAATTGTTTACTTAAAATGAAAAATTATCTCACATCTCATTTCTCTTCTAAACTCTTCCATCCAAACATAGGGTTAGGGTTTGTTTTAATTTGTATAGTTGTATTCGTCTAACACGTGTCCGGATAAAGGAAGAGTGAAGATATAAATTGTTTATTTGGAAGGGATTTGAAGTTGTTTGTTTTTCTTCCATGTGAATCTCTTTGGAAAGTCTACTTGAGATTTGACAATATTTGTTTGGCCATTTTATCTTGATGGAAGGTACTTGGATGCACTTCTTTGTGTTAAGGTCTTTTGCTCTCTTCCTTTAAATTCTCTTTTCGATAGTTAGCACTCCTCCATAGTTCCTGTTGGTGACTGGTCTTGTAAGTTAAAATGTAATGAAGTTGCTTGGCTAAAATATGGCCTCATGCTGTTAAATTGTCATTGAGCATTAAAATTTTTTACTAATTATCTTTTGTCTCATGGGTTAGTTGCATAAAGATATATCACGCATGTTCATAATCATGAGTTAGGTTGCTCTACTTATGAAAGAACATCTAGTCTGTACCCATATCATGGGCTAATTAGTGCTCAAAGTGGGGTTCTTGGGCTATAATTTTCTATTGTTGGTGTTGCTCTAATTTAATATTCCATAGCTGGATATATAGGTTAAGATAACATAATTGAGCATGCATCATTAAGAGCACTAGGATCAAAGATAATTTACCTAATTTTTGTAAAGTTGGTCTTAATATTGCATGTAGATTTTGTTGACAAAGATAAAAGATTAAATTCTAGGTGGCAAACATATTTGCTTCTTTTTTGTTCTTTGTTGAAAAGGCGTGAAATTTTTTTATGTTCCCTATGTGTAGTACTTTGAGATCTCAAACTAAAGGGAAAATTTTATAGAACAGCTATAAGACCGGCAATGCTTTATGGTACCGAATGTTGGACGGTAAAATGTCAACATGAGCATAAGTTAAGGGTTGCAGAGATGAGAATGTTGTGCTGGATGAGTGGACATACAAGAAGAGATAGAATTAGGAATGAGTGCATTCGAAAGAAAGTTGGAGTAGCACCCATTGTTGAAAAGATAACAGAGTCTCGCCTAAGATGGTTTGGTCATGTGAGGAGAAGACCAATAGAAGCCCCGGTGAGAAGAATTGATAAGTTGGAGGATAGTCCCTTAAAGAGAGGTAGAGGTAGACCACTGACAACACTAAGGGATATCATTAAAAAAAGATCTTGAAATAAATAGTCTATCTGAAAGTATGGTCTATGACAGAGTACAATGACGTCGTTTGATCCATGTAGCCGACCCCACCTAGTGGGAAAAGGCTTTTGTTGTTGTTGTATGTGTAGTACTTTGAGTAAAATGTTAATCGTACTTGCTTAATCAACAGCATTAGGGAGTTCTTGCTCTATTTTCATTGAAGTTTGGCAACATTTAGCTCTTGTTGTCTATAAAATTAGGAAGCTCAAATCTTTTAACACTGGCTTCCAAAATCTCTGTTTCGGACACTTGTACTTCATCATTAACATTAAAAAACATCAATATAAATAACTAATTTTTATGCTTTGGCCAAACCAAAAATTGCAATTGTATCATAAAGAATATGTTGGAAAATTTTCCTGTACACAACCACCTACTTCAATGGTTCTACAAAGCTCTTGTTGATGTTGGTACATGACCATAGATGTGTCACAACTCATAAGCTTTATTTTTCCCTGAAATGTGAATGATGAGTTGAACCCTACACATGGAGAATAAATTCCACACATAACTTGACTACTCCCTCATCATATATTTCAAAAGGATTTCTTTAGATTTAGAACTTCAACTTGTAAATTCACTTTAAAATAGAGAGTTTTTTTTTCCTGAGTTTTAATCCTTTTGAACACTTGTTGATCAATATTGAGATTTCCTACCTAGCTTCTCTAGCAAAAGGTTTAATATTCTTTGTTGTGCAAATTGATGTAAGAGTGAGTTATCACTCTAGGTACATTCTTGGATTAGAGGTTCAAACGCTAAAGTGCAATTTGGAATTATCTTCGATTTTCTAACATCAATTTTAATTGGACATTTGCTTTGCTACACTTTCTTGTAGAAAAATGATCCTAAAGTTCAACTCCCTAAAAGTTTGTCATTATAATTTTTTAACTGAATTATAACGTAATTTATTTATTTATTTTTTATTTTCAATTAATGAAATATTAAATTAATTTAACTTAATAAATAATTTATTAGTTAAATGTAAATAAATTATTGATTAAATAATTTTGATACGTGTTGGTCATGTTCCCCTTTCATTTCCTCGCAGATACCTCTTCTCCCGTTCCTTGTTCTTCGTCTTCGTTTCTACAACCTCCCATGTAATTCCTCACCATTTTCCATCGTCGTGTTGGTGAATTCTTTCTCTGCATCTCTTTTTTTATTTTTTTTATTTTATCGTTCTCGGAATTTTTCCATGCAATGTCATATATTATAGTTGTGCAAGTGTAGATTGTTTGGTTGCTGGGAAAGGGAACGTTAGGGTTTGTTTTGGTCTTAGCTTCGACTTGATGGATTAATCTGTTGCATATATTAGCATCTGAATGCTTTCTCTGATTGCATGGAACCCATTTGATGAAATGATTGTTAAATTAATTGTTGCAGCTCTTTTGGAATTATTAATGGGGTAATTTTATTTTATCTCCAAAATTTCCACCATTGTAATGTTGGAGATGTTGTGCATGTCCTGAGGATGATAACTTGTTTGTTTTCTTTATGGCATCAAGCACTGACACCACATTAGCATCCCTTTGAAATACATAGCTTTCCTCTTTGCATGGGTAATTACATCACTTTGAGATTTGGGTTTTATGCTTTTGCTTTTGCTTCTGTATTCTTTTGTTCCCATTTTAAATAATTTCTCTTGTCTGGTCAGTGGATGACTTGTTGGTGCAGGAATTTACCTTGGTTTGAGCATTTTCTTTGGCCTTTTAAAACTTATTTGATAATGAACATGATTTTTGGAAAGGAGTGGAGTTCAGTGGGCAGTGAGAAGTGTTCTTTACTTCGGTTAGGCCTTCATGTGTTGACTGTTTTGTGTCGATTTTAGTAATGATGTCACTTTCTGTTATTCATCTGTTGTCACATGTCGTGTTAGTACTTGATGCATGTGTTGCTAGTTTGCTCTCAAAATGCATTATGACATTGGAAACTTTATGGCTTCTCTTTGGTGTTCTACTCGTAGCTGTTTCAAGGGAGTTATTACCTAATCAATGCTAGTTAGTTAGTTAGTTTGTTGCTACATTTATCAAGCTGTAATTAAGCTGTAAATAGCTGACAGGGTAGTTAGTTACTGATGTAACAGAATTCGGCTTTACATATTAGAATCAGGCTTTATATAAAAAAGGCTCGATGCCTTATTTCAATGTAACTGTTCATTTCTAATAATCAATGAAGAATTTCTTCTTCCATCTTCTCTGTTTTCTCTACTCTATCTGATATTATCAGGAGTTGCCATTTCTAATATGCGAGACTTGGGCAGCCCTGCCGCATTTTTTTCTTTTCATGTTCCTAGTTGTATCTTGACTTCTCTGTTTTGGAGGATATCTTATCCTTCCCCTAGTTGTACTTTCCCTCTCTAGTAAATTTTCTTTTTCTATAAAAAAAAATATTCCACATGAGAAATTCTTTTGCATTATAATATGGAGAAGGTGGATATTTGGCTGTCTCTCAACTATAACTATTTTGGTAATTTTGAATGGTGCGCCTAAATCATGGTTTCAAGGCCAGCGAGGGGTTACGATAGGGATCTTTTATCTCCTTTATTGTTTACTCTAGCGGTTGATGTTCTTAGTCGGATGATTTCCAGGGATTTTGATGGGGATCTCATCAAGGGTATTAGAGTAGGCTCATATGCGGTTATGGTCTATCACCTCGAGTTTAGATATGATATTATTATCCTCTTTTTGGAGGAGGATAATGACTCTTTTGTGAATGTTCTCTCTATTCTCAAGTTCTTTGAGGCAATCTTTGTTTTAAAGATCAATTTGGATAAGAGCGGTTTGGCAGGTCTAAATGCTGATAATCAGATTCTTTCTTCCTAAGAGGGCCTCTCGCAGCTCTCTCTTGACATTTGTGTTATGTGCATGTCTAGCTCCGAAACAGTGGCCCACTTATTTTTGCATAGTAAAGCATCAACCTTCTTATGGAATAATCTTTTTGCAGTTCTTGGTGAACATTGGGTTTGTCCTTTCACCTTGGGGCGATTTCTCATAATACGCTTTAAAGGTTTTAGAAAGAATAACGAGGCTCAGCTTTTATGGTAGTGTGCAGTCTATGCTGTTCTCTGCTGTATTTTGGTTGGAAAGAAATGCCCGTGTTTCCAAAGGTGTCTCTCTCCCCTTAAAATTGTCATGGTCATGGGATAGGATTGTGTTCATGGTCTCTCTTTGGTGCTCAGCTCATGGTTGCTTCAAGTGATCTTCCATCACTGATATGCATGGAGATGTGACAGCTTTATTACATGTTTGAGCCAATTTGGCTCATTGTTTTTGTTTCTGTTTTAGTTAGGAGGATTCCTTATCCTCCGCTAATGGTACTTTCTCTCCTTTCTTTCTAATAAAATTTATTCTTTAATCCAAAAAAAAATAGTGCATGGTTTATGACAACATTTTTTCTGAATAAGTCTGTAATTTCAGCTTGCTTTTTATCTATTCCGTTTGGAATTAGCCCTAGCTGAAATCTCTTAATTTTTTAAGGATTCAATTGAAAATATTAATTTTTCACTAACTCTATTGAAAAGAGGGTCAAATTTCAGGATCAAAAGTCTACTTTAGCCACTCCTTTCTCTTTGAGAAGTCTCTGGCAGAGGTGAAAGCATAACAAATTATGTATTCTTAATTGTGGCCTTTATCTTATGTTCCTTTAGGTGGTTTGCTACTTGGCTTAGTTGATGATTTGATCAGTTTCTCAGTATTAATTTTAGTTATATGAATAACTCCCTATTATGTTTACTGAATTATTGGTGATGAAATAGATCAATGTATGAAGCTCCTAACAGTCATTCTCAGTTGCGCCTTTATCTTGGGAGTAGAGTTATCATCAGTTTAGTTTAGTATATATAAATTAAATGCTTCAAATGATATTTTTTATGTTTTTATGTGATAAGATCGATATACTTAAGGTATGAGTAACATCCAAAGTAGCCACTTTTGGTAGCAATTTTGTCTGTGTGAAATATAACTACTAATAAATTTGATACTTTTTTTATGTGTTGCAGTTTCTTACCAAACTGATCTCCTGCAGGTGTTAAGCAATCAAGTTTACAATGGTGCAGCAGCTGATGTTTGGTCGTCATCCTCTATGTTCAAATGGCTAGATATCTTCCTTTTTAGGTGGCACACCTTTCAACTATGTAGAAAAGGGCATTCTGCCTTTCAGTTATAATCTAGAAGTATAGAATTAAAAGAGTCAGAAAGAAAAGAATGCTAGAGAATGTAATATAAACGAAGACTTGTGGGAAGAAGACCCTTATATTGTAATTAATCCCTCAATGCGATGTATCAGTAACTAATTTTAACTACTGTGGCTTATTTACATTCAGTCTTACATAGTGTTTGGTTGGAGGGAAATGGAGGGGAGGGGAGGGATTATTTTAAATTTTATGTGTTTTGTTCAATTTTTTGGAGGAGAGTGGAGGGGAGGGGAGGAGAGAGGAGCAAAATCCCTCTTAAGCTAATTTTAGCTCCTCTCCAAAAGTGGAGGGATTTGAAGAGGAGATAATATATGTTAAAAAATATAGCAAAATATCCCTAAATTAAATGTTACATTAAATATTATAATTATGTAAAAAGGTAAATTTATACTTTCCCACCATTAAAATTCCTCCCCTCCCCTCCTCTAACCAAACATACACAAAATTAAACTCTCTTTCCTCCCTTCCCCCTCCCCTCCCCTTCATTAAAAAGGAAATTTAAATTGATTTTTTATATATTGTCTAATCTATTCCTTCATTAACAATGTTATATTAATGTAACTCTTAATTGCCATGGTTTTTATTTTTTCAAGGTTTATATTCAGTAAATTGCATCAAATCCCAGCAACTACATGGTTGAACATATAAAAATGTATTTTTTAAAAAAATTTAATTTAAATAAATTTTAATTATTTAAATATCTTCATTGCGATCGACATTCCATGAGCGAGAATACTTTTCATAGAAAAAAATTCATGAAATATATTTTCTATTTATTATACATATAAATAAATAAATAAAAATTTTATAATAAAATTATTGGAGGAAAAGTTGTGCTTGTTAGTCTTACTAATATTTTTAGTTTTTATGAAATTTTGTTATATAATAAAATTCATTGAAGTTATTAAATATTGTTAATGAATTATCACTGTGATTCTTAAATTCAATTGTTTGCTTTTATGTAAGACTTTTTTATGTTTGAAGGTATTTTTATTACTTTATAATATCCAGTTAAAAATATTTTTATTCTAAGAAATTCAGTTTAAATAATATTCAAATATTTAAATATTTACATTACTTTAAATATATCTCATGCATCATGTTCATCGAATTTGTTGAGAAATAAATTATGATGTGTCGTTAAAAAGAATATTATTTTATATATGTTCTAATATTGAATACATGGTCTATATGTATATAAAAATATTTAAATTTATAAATTCATTGTAAAAAAAAATTGTAAGATTAAAAATAATAATAATAATAAAGCATGTAGATTATTCAGATTTATTGATATTTAAAATGTTAAATAATTTATATATTATATTTTGTTGTTATTGTAGATCGAGTAATTATATATTACACTTTGATGAAGAAAACTGTCAGAAAGAGAGAGGAAATTAAAGAGTTGTTGATCAATAATCTAATCTAAAAATTGAGTGGTTGATGAGAAAATGTTTCTATGCTTACCATTAAACATTTCCACGAACTTGAAGATTGCTCTTTACTCCACACACATACACGCCACAATCTTCCTACTTTGGGGCCAAATATAAATAAAAATTCATATCCCAGTGGCATTTTTGTCCTCGCAGTGCAGATGGAGTACGTTAGGAGCTTAACGTATTTCCCATGCAATGGTTGATATATAGGGAGGTCAACACTTAACGACATGCATGAGATTCCCTGCATTTGTTGGCTAAATTTGTAATCATTCTACGGTCAACTAACATGATATTCCCAGCAATTGTTGGTTAAATTTGTAATTATCATAAGGTCAACTAACAACTAAATTATTATTACTAGTCATTTTAAAAAAATTACAGTTTAATTTGAAAATGATTTAATTTAACGTATCAAATTTTGTGCATAATTACAAGAAACCTAAACACCTAACCTAGTTATAAAAAAGTGACTTCCGCTTCTGAATTTTAATATTCTCCCATTTTTCTCATCTTCCCACACTGAATATTTATTTTCCATTTGTTTTGCCTCTTTTTGGGTTCAATCCAGATAAAGTAATGGATAATAAAAAATTAAAAAAAATGCTAGCTATTTCATACGATAACATAAGTAGCATCCACGAGCAGCAAAACATCCCTAAATCTTTCTATGTAAATGTTTAGAGAAATCCGTAGCACATTTCTGGGAAACATCAACCACATAGGACATTTACTTAAGCTTTCACATATATGACAGTTTCTTAGCTCTACAAACACTCTCCATCCTCTTTTGATTTTTTGCAAATTTTTTTAACATTTCAAAATTACAAAATTGATAGTATATATCATTAAACAATAGTGTACATTTTCAATTTCACAAGCATTTTATTCCTTGACCTTCAGACTTGAGAATTATTAGCTCTGCCAGTCAAACTTCAACTACTCTCAGTTTCACTTCATTTCATCAAAAGTTAATGCCACCCAAAAGATAATTTATACTGTGCCAAAGATGGATTGCACATAAAATGTTGTTGACAGCGAAATGTTTTTCAAATGAATAATGTGATCCCCGTATGTAACAATTATATGTCTCATCTTTTACATGTAGTTTCCCTGTCGCCTTAAGGAAAATGAATTCTCGTTTTTTTTGGCCAACAAACTGAATTTTCGTTTCCTGATCACAAATACATGATTTTCTATCTTAAATTCGTAGAAAGTTTCGTGGTGACCCGCACATTTACATGTGGCCTAAGTTACCTTGAATTACGAGGCATCTGCATATGAACCCTGTGTCTCTAGGTACATAGTATATAAATAGCAAGCACCCTATGGCCATATCGATAGGTTTACAAGGCACATCAAAACAAGACACATAGTCCATCGATCCCAATATTTGTATTGTTGCTCTATATCACCATGAGTTCCCAACCCAAAAACATCTCGAACAGTCTGGGCGACAAGGAAGACCCACCTGCAAAGGATGCTAAGAAGGATGCTAAGAAGGATGATAAGAAAAAGCCAAGAACTGCTCAATCTGGTCTTGCATATACTAATGCGTCTTGAATTGGCAACAACCGCAAGGGAAAAGAAATAATTCAAACTAGGTATTATAAAATATAAATTAGAAAAAAAAAAACCACCCTAAACCACTTTCTTGTATATTGGAAAATTTTGTAAAATAAAATTGTTTAATTATATATATAGTATTTTTTATAGATTAAAAATTTGTTACTAAAACTTGAGTCATAATTTTATTTACATTTCCACTCATTACAAACACTTAGTATATATAATTTGTTTCTTTTGTTTTACCTTTTCTTCTGGTTTTCATTCATCATTTTGATTTTGTTGCAGGTTCATGTGGAAGTGGGATCAATGTAGGAAGAACATTTACGGCAGCAGAGATTATTGTTGTTTAAAGATTCATTCTTTTGTTTGTGAATTGTGTGTTCGTTTCCTAAGTGTGTAGAGTTTCAACTTAAGACCTAGTAAGTAGTAATTAGTAAACATCAATGTCTATATATTGATAGTTTATTTGCAAGTACCTGTGACTTGTGAGTATGAAGGTTTATTAATAAAGTAGTGCGTTTAAATTAAATTCTCTTTGTGCAGTTTATTCGTTTAATCTTTTTTAATTTTTCTCTCTAAAACTGTATCTTCTTGTTCTAACAAAAAGAATCTTGACATAATTAACACCTACGTAACAAAAATAAACGAGTAAATTAAATATTAAATGGATTTCTTTGAAAAAGAAAAAAATAGATTAAATGGTCACATATTTAAACATATCCCGGTGTAATTTGTTTTCTTCTATAAATTAATCTCAGGATTCAAGTTCACAACTTGATAATAAACATAAGTTTGTTGCTTAATATAAAAAAAACATTATTTACTTCTTTAATTAATAAATGAAACACACCTTTCATGACATAAAAAGAAGTGGTTAAGGATGTGTTCCCTACTTTGACGACTTAGATTCGAATCTTGGCTAACAACTAAGGGAATTAATTTATTTATTTAAATTCTTCAGGTTGATATAGGTGTCAACCCTTAAGATCGCCTAGAGAGGGACTTAGTCTCAGTTGATGCAAAAGCTAACCTAAGGATACCCATACCATACAACTAAAAACATGAATTATAAGTTTATGATTAAATTTTTAATATGTATAAATTAATTGCTTGACAAATGAATATAAAAAAGGTAATAATTATAATTTTATATAATTAATAAATTTATCTTGAGGAAAAAATCTCATTTTGTAGAGCATGAATTACAAATCTTATATCTCTACAAGGGAATGATGAAATAAGATCTAAAATGGAATCACCCTTCCATGTTTTTTCTGTTAACAAATATAAAATTTCTCATTTTATGGAATAAAGTGTGGAATATATATATATATATATATATATATATATATATATATATAAAGCGTAGAATATGTATAATATCATCATTCTTATACCATACATTCATCAAGAATTTCCAATATATGTTGGTGCCGCTCAAATCTGGTTCTCTTCCTCTCTCTTGTGAATTTTCTTCAACATAAAATTTTCTCTTTCTTCTTAATTTATCTGGCATTTTGGACTTCTTAGCCTTCTTTTATAATTTAAACTTTTCAAGTTATTTTACACTAAGGCATATATATTTGGTTGGAACTTTGGAGCTTCGTAATGCCCTCTACACTCCAAATATCTGTTAGCTGTGCCAGCGCCATGAATGAACAGATTGTTGAATAGAGGAATTATTGAGCTTAGGCATTTGTTTTTCTTTTCTTTTTCCCTTTTTCTTTTCTCTTTGCGATTTTATCGGGTGTGGATATATTGGGCATCTATATCAGGATTTTTTTTTTACAAAAGGAGAGAAAAGATGAACCATTTTGTTAATTTCAATCGTTGAAGACATGCATGACAATATATTGTATACAAAATAACGACAATTTATTAAATCTTTTCCAACGTTTACAAATGTGAAACAAAGTACGGGAGAAAAAAAATTATTATACGTTAATACTACATACAAATAGGGAGTAGTGACTCCATTATTAATTGGAGAAGCAAAACAGACAACAAACCCAACGAACAAATTAACAAATTGAATAAATAAATAAACTAGCTCGATATATTCGTCCTGTTGCACTTGCTTCCATTCACCTCAATAAACTTCTTCCAATATTGGTCTCACTTCCACATCGAAGGCGAACACCATACTCTGTAAGAAAGTATATAGAAGCAAACCAAGTCATCTTTATTGATTTGGATTTGGTATCAAGGGGTTTCAGATGGTTAGAAATAAGTACCTGTCAAATAACAAATGGTATGAAATCATCTCCTCCTTGAAAAGATCTGTTGTATAGTGGGCAATTGAGTCCCAGAGGGTGGAGGGTTGGAGTTACTTCCCTGAGGCGGTGGCCTTGTTGTAGGGGCAAGAATATTTTGAATGTTTATGTTTTGGGAACTCATTGTGTGGACTGGCTAGCTGCTTCAAGTTGGTATTGTTTTTGGGTATGCACAAAACTTGTTATAAGCAATGTTGATGAAACATAGCAATATGGCTTGTGTGATTTTATAGGGCAGGAGCTGCCTTCAATATTCCATGAAAGGAACTTACCAAGTGATTGATGGTAACATACATAGAAATTTCTATCATTTCTTGTTTCCCATTTCCTATTTTACAAACTTTGAAAGCCCAGGGTTTTGTGAGAGACATATGGCTTGCGACACAAGGAGATATCCGCAGTGAGTCAGCACCAAGGCCTATCCCAACCGTGGCATGTAATGAATATGCATGTTTATGCGACTTCAAATATCCAAGCTTTAATTAGTCCCTAATTTATGTGTAGAACCGTGAGAAAAACTCTCATTGTCAAATATTTGATCTTTGAATACGCGCCATGGACATAGCCATCTACCATTTTTAGCCCTTGGTGGGTTGCCTTGATATCCCTGTGGCATTGGCACGTTTTTTCTTCTTATTTTCTCTTTTCACACTATTTTTCACGCAAAAGACTTAGTAAACACCAACCCTCTAGTGAAGTTAAAATGAAATGACAGAAATCACTTTCAAAAATTTAATTTGACAGATTCGAGAATTGAAACAACTTATAATTAAGGGATTATGTAGAGTGGCATTTTCGTCCTTTCAGTGCAGACCGTCTATTTTTGCAGCTTAGGCTACAACACCAATACACATGATATATCCAGTCCCATACAAAGGTTGTCACGTTGGGCGAGGTCAACATGAACAAGATTAATAACTTTTTTAATTAAATCTGTTTATGAAAATTCAACCAAAAAAAAATCTGTTTATGAAAAAAGTTCGTAATGAGAAGATATATGTGATTCTTTAAGGTCTAGCAGGCGTATAAAATATCAATTTATATATAAAAAAAATGTTGCCTTAAGAGCATGTTTAATTTTGCTTATTTTTTAGGAATAATTGCTTTTTTTTAATTTAAAGTTGTTTTATTTATCTTGTTTGTTTAAAGTATATGAAATTGATTATAAATTAAGATTATTTTTCATAACTAAAAACAACTTTTTTTCTGAAAAAAAAATGTTTTTAAATTTTTAATTATTTGATTTCAGATTATTTCAAAAGTTTTAAGGGAGAAATATTTATTTATTCTCAACCAAATAACTTTTTCAATTATTTTATATATCTTTTGGTAGTTTAATACATAAAATTAATTTTTTTAATACAATCCAAACAAAACTCTTTATCATAAATTTGATTATAAATTAACATATTTAAACATAAATTAATTAATTTTCTTATAATCAATTTTCTTAAAAATTAAAGTTTTAATATAAACATTTTTTCACAGCTAAACTAAACTAGACACACACTAATATTTCATGTAAGAAGTAGGAACTTTCCCTTGTAATTTGTGCAAATTAATGAGCATTATGAACAACTAGTCCAACATACCCACAAAATAATTCATAATATATTTCTTTTACAAAAATCTCTATTTTTCTTTCTAAATGCTACTAAGATTTGCTGCTGAGTGCTGAGTTTTTTGAAAATCAGGACAGCTAAATGTTGATTTGTTTTTACACAATTGAATTGATGAAATATAACGTTTATAATGAGTTATTAAACAGTATAAGTATATTAAGACTTATACTTGGTGGTGATCCACTTAAATCGATTGTAAGTCTTGACACACTTACACCCTTTAATAACTTGTAAATATTAAATTTCATTAATTTAACTGTTGAATTAAAATTTCTAATAAGATAAATTAAATCTATAAAAATTTTAATAATTAAAAAATTATTTGATACTTCATTGCATTACTTTATTTTAACGTATAATATGACTTTAAAATATAAGTAAATTATATAATATTGGATTAGATTCCTATGAATGTCCAATTTATCTATAATTTGGTATGCATAATCATTAAGATAATATCACGATAAGATAATTTATTTTAACATATAATTATATGACCTTAAAATATAAGTAGTACTTGTACACTTATACCACTCAATAATTTTTTGTAAAATGAGAATTTAACAAATTAAACTATTGAATTACGTAATATTATCTTAATGATCATATATACCAAATTATAGAAAAATCAAATATTCATATGTATCTAATTTAATAGTAAATATTTTATTTATATTTTAAAATTATATTATATGTTAAAATAAAATAATATAATAAAATATCAAATAATTTTTAAATTATAATAAATTTTATGAACTTAATTTATCTTACAAAAATTTTCATTTCAATTATTAAATTGATAAAATTCAACGCCGTGAAAAAAGTATTGTAAATATGATTTTATCATATTGAATTTTTTTTTTGTCATTTTAGCACTTATGACGTGTGGAGAGATATAAGCTACAAATATTCTGCATAAGACAAAAATTTATAAGACTTTGAGCAGGAATCAAGAATGTGAGATTTTCTGTAGGATAATTACTTTTTGTCTATCTTTAAATTAACATGACATGATCATCTAAAAAAGTTACGTTTAAAAATGCAAACCTATCTTTAAATTGACATGACATGACATGTACATTTTATTAAGGATGATTTAATTCATGTCGGAGGACAATATATAAATATATATATATATATATTATGCATCATATTCATAGAATTTGCATGTTGAGAAATAAATGACGACGTATAATTTCAAAGAATATTATTACATATATGTTCTATAATTAATATTTAATACATGGTATACATTTATATAAAAATATTTAAATTGATATAATTTTCATTGTATAAAAATAACATGTAATATTAAAATAATAAAAATAAATTATGTATATTATTCAGATTTATGCATATTTAAAACATTAAATAATTTATAAACTAATTACTGGTAATTATCGCACTTTGTTGTTCATTATTGCAGAAAATTGATTTTTTTATAAGATGTTGAATAATGTGTATCCATCCGTTTCTATGTTATAGGACTTTTAGATGAAGAAAACTTTCAGAAATGAAAGAGGAAATTAAAGCGTTGTTGACGAAACTGCCAATAATCAAAGGTTTGGAATATACCAACTGACTGTATAAAGCTTAATTGGTATCTTTCTTGACTTTTATCACGGCTGTGGTTAAGTTGGGGGTTCAATCTCCCCGTAGGTAAAAAAAATTTGAAATTGAGAAAATGTTTCTGTACTTACCACTAAACATTTCCACGAACTGGTAGATTATTTTCTTTACTTTACATACACAAATTGATGTTAAAAGTATAAAATTATTCACGTACGTATATTTAATAATTTAAGTTTTTTAAAAAAATTAGTTTTTGGTATGATATCAAAATTTTCGTGATTAAGTGATGAGAAATTCGATTCTTGTCACTGTAAAGAATCAACATTTTTAAAATTTTAAATTATTAAATAAAAAAATATAAATAATTTTATATCTCTAACAATAAAGATTTTAGAGCTTTGCGCAATACAACCTCTTCCCATGCAATGGTTGAAAACGAAATGTAGGTCAACAGTCAACAACATGCATGAAATTCCCAGAGCATTTGTTGCCTAAATTTGTTATTATTCTAAACGTCAACTAACATGAGATTCCCAGCAATTGTTAGTTAAATTTGCAACTATTATATAAGGTCAACTAACAACTAAATTATTATTATTATTAATTAGTCATCATTCCAAATAATTTACTATTTAATTTCAAAATTATTTAATGTAACTTATGAACCTTTGTACTTATTTACAAGAAACCTAAACTTCCAAACTAGTCATACAAAAGTGACTTCCGCTTCTGAACAAGAAGACAGTATTATTTTATACGTTAACATAACTAGCTAGCACCCGTGGCAAAACATACCTAAATCTTTCTATGAAATGTTCAGAAAAATCCGTAGCACATTTCATGGAGAGATCAACCTCATATGATATTCACTTAATCATTCAAATATATGACAGTTTTCTTAGCCCTTCAAACACTCCATCCTTTTTTTTTTTTTTGCAAATTTTTTTAATATTTCAAAATTATAATATGAAGAAATTAAATGGTTGAATCAGCTTTAAAATAATAAAAAAATTATTTTAATTCTGTAGCATTTCCTACGAAATTAGATAAGTAATTAGTGGATAAAAAAGGCTTTAGCAAAATAGTCTGTTTTCTGTTTTATAACCATAGTCATTCGTGCCCTGTTTACTAGCCAACATAAGTTACACAACAGAGCATTTCCTACGAATATACAAAGTAATGTACCAGGAAATTGATAATATATATCATTGAACAATAGTTCGCATTTTCAATTTCACTCGCATTTTAACCCATGAGACTTGAGAGTCATTAGCTCTGCCATTCAAACGTCAACTACTCTCAGTTTCGCTTCATTTCATCAGAAGTTAATGCCATCCAAAAGATAATTTACATGGTACCAAAGATGGTTTACACATAACATGTTGTTGACCGCGCAACGCTTTTCAAATGAATAATGTGATCCCGTATGTAACAATTATCTCTCATCTTTTACACGTAGTTTCCCTGTTGCCCAAAAGAAAATTAATTCTCGTTTTTTTTTTTGGCCATCAAACTGAATTAACGTTTCCTGGCCATAACTACATGATTTTCTATCTTAAACTTGTAGAAAGTTTCATGGTGACCTTCACTTATACATGTGCCCTGAGTTACCTCTTGAATTACGAGGCATGTGCATATGAATCCTGTGTCTCTAGGTACGTAGTATATAAATAACAAGCACACTATGGCCATATTGATAGGTTTCCGAGCCACATCAAAACTTTCACACGTAGTCCATCGATCCCAACATTAGCATTGCTCTATATCGCCATGAGTTCCCAACCCAAAAACATCTCGAACAGTATGGGTTTCAAGCAAGGCCCACCTGTGAAGAACCAAGGTTCGAGCCCTAAGAAGGATGATAAGAACAAGTCGGGAACTGTTCAATCTGCTCTTGCCAATAAAAATGGCAACAACTGAAAGGGAAAATAAATCATTCCAAACCAGGTATTATAAGTATAAATTAGAAACAAACCACCATAAACCACTTCCTTGTATACTGGAAAATTTTCAACAAAAAAAAATTGCTTAATTTTTTTATATATATTTCTAGTATTTTTTTATTTTTATAGATTAAAAATTTGTTACTAAAACTTGAGTCATAATTTTATTTAGGTTTTCACTCATTAAAATCACTTGGTACAATTTGTTTCTTTTGATTTACCTTTTTTATTTTTTCTGTATCCATTCATCATTTTGATTTTGTTGCAGGTTATTCTTATGGAAGTGGGATCAATGTAGGAAAAACATTTACGGCAGCAGAGATTATAGATTCATTCTTTTGTTTGTGAATTGTGTGTTCGTTTCCTAAGTGTTTAGAGTTTACAACATAAGAACCAGTAAGTAGTAATTAGTAAACAGCAATGTCTAAGTATTTATAGTTTATTTGCTAGTACCTTGTGACTTGTGTTGTGAGTATGAAGGTTTATTAAATTTTATAATAAAGTAGCGTTTTAAAATTAAATTTTCTTTGTACAGTATATTTGTTTAGTCTCTTTTAATTTTTCTCTCTACAATTCTGTCTTCTTGTTCTAATATAAATAATCTTGACATAATTAACACCTACATAACAAAAAGTAACGAGTAAATTAAGGATTAAATGGTCACATATTTAAACAAATCTCGGGGTAATTTTTTTCCTATTAATTAATCTCTGGATACAAGTGCACAACTTGATAATAAACATAAGTTAGTGGAAATTACTCTGGTACGCATCTTTTTTTTTTAGGGTACCGATACTTAGGGTAAGTTGTCAAGTATTCATTAGTTATTATTTATATTTAATACTTTCAAATATTTATTATAAAATCAACAGTCAATAAATGATTGACAATTTATCATAGATACAAAACTCATCAAAGTAGTATAATAACTCCCAAAGTTAATTGCTTAATATTAAAAAAAGCACGTTATTTAACTTATTTTATTATTTTCATTTTTTCTAACTTTCTCCTTTTTCAAGAAGGATATATATGACCCTTTGATTCTATTACTTCTTTAATTAATAAATGAAACGTGCCTTTCATGATACAAAAAGAAGTGGTCAAGAATATGTGCTCCTTACTTTGATGACTCAAATTTAAACTTTGGATCAATATTTTAATTAATTAATTAATCTAAATGCTTTAGGACGATATGATGTATGCCCTTAAGACCGCTCAGGAAGAGTTTAGTTTCTGTTGATGCAAAAGCTAATCCAAAAATACATACTCTCATCATACAATTAAATATATATATATATAAGTATATGATTAAATTTTTAATACATATAAATTTTATGGCAAATGAATATCTAATAAAGAGTAATAAATATCATTTTTATAAAATTAATAAGATTATATTGAGAAAAAAAAAATGTCATTCTATAGAGCATGAATTATAAAATCTTATATCTCTAAAGAAATGGTGAAATAAGACCTAAAATGGAATCACCTCTCCATGAATTAAGATGAATTTTATAATACATCCTTAAAAATAACATAAAATTGGCATAAAAGTTAAAATAAAATAAAAAGTGAGTTTTACTGTTTCAGTGATGAGACGTGCCAGCAGAAAATAAAGCCATAAGCTTATAAACTATATTTATGACGACATATCATGATAAAATAAAAGTGAATGGGAGGAATTCAAAATTAACTTAAAATTATAATATATAAACATATTTTAAAAATAAGTTTTTCAAAATACATGCAAGAAGTGAGTGTAATAAGCGTATTTTTATCAATTATTTTTAAATCTCTCATCTTTTTTCGATTATAATAAAAACTGGGCATTTAGGAAAGAGGTAAAGCTTCATTAGAAAACGACTAACATGATAATAAATAGATCATACCAAAAAAAAATGACAATCAGTAGAAAAATTAAACAAGATTTTTATCGTTAATAAATATATTACTTTTTTTCTAAAAATTGAAATTTGCAATTGTTTATATATATATATATATATATATATATATATATATTAGATGCAATTTTAGCTTTTTTACCAATTATAGTAAAAACAAAACATTAGATTGTTAAGAAAACTAGACGAAGAGAAAAAGAAAAAAAATTGAATATCTGGTTGTTTGCATGGTTCATGGTTGTTTGTTATTAGAGTCAACTAAGAAATAAAGAAACAAAACTCAATAACCATTCTTCAATTCTACAATGCAATTTAACATTTCCTAAATTTCTGGTTTCTTTTTTTTTTACATCCATTTATGTAACTTTCTATCTTTCTCAATCGGCTATTCAAAATTTGTTGTTCAGATTTTCATATCATATAGAAAGAAAGATTAATAATTAATTACTGAATAAGTGGAAGAGAAGGTGAGAATGTGAATTTCGGCAGTCAAAGAAATAGAAACTTTTAATAGTAATACGACGCATATAGTAAATCTGAACGTGTTGAAGGTGCAACCCTAAAAACTTATTCGTAGTTAGATACCATTATTTTCTACGAGCGACTGAGTTTCTGTTTGACAAAAAAAAAAAATGTCATGGAGGGTGTAAAGGCGTAGTAAAGAACAAGTATATCATTTTCATTTTTAACAAGAGTATTTCTGGAATATAAAAATCCTAGAAGTAAATCGTTTTCTGTATACAAATAATGGATTATTTAAAAAGCAATACAACCAATATCGCATCCACAATTGCAGCTATATATGTTCAACCGACATGGTATTAATTGTTACATATATTCTTTAAGTTGTACTCCATAGCCTCCTTTTCTAATTTCTTATTTAAACCCTTTCAATTAATTATACTGCGGGATTTTTTTTCTATTCAATTGGATTATTGTTTTTTTATTACAAAAGGAGAGATAAGTTGAACAATTTTGTTAATTTCAACGGTTGAAGACATACATGCCTTAGCGATAACTTAAGTGATACTTACAGAAGACGTATTAATGGAGGATCATCGATAAAAATCCAAAACTTTTTTGTCAAAAATATTTGATCCTATCTATGAGTTGAGCAAATCCGTAACTGCACGATAATATATCGATTCTAAAATAACAAAAATTTATTGCTAGGTTCTTTTCCAACGTTTACAACGAGAAGCAAAGTACCCGCCGGGGGGGGGGGGAGCGGGGGGAATTTACAATACTCCATACAAATTGTGATGAGTAGTGACTCCATCATTGAAGGAGCAAGCACCCAACAAACCTAAACACAAACGACCAAATTAACGAATTGAATAAATAAATAAACTAGCTAGACACATTCGCCCGGTTGTACTAGCTTCCATTCACCTCAATAAACCTTCTCATTCCAACATTAGTTCCACTTCCACATCTATCTGAAAATACAAATTAAAGACGAACACCATACCCGATAAGAAAGTATATAGAGAAGCAACCAAGTTAGTTATTGATTTGGGTTTGGTATAAGGGAGTTTCAGATGCATAGAAATAAGTACCCCTGCCAAATAACAAATGGCATGAAATCATCCTCTCCTAGCAAAGACCTGTTGTGTAGTGGGCAATTGAGTCCCAGAGGGTGGAGGGTTGGAGTTACTTCCCTGAGGGGGTGGCCTTGTTGTAGGGGCAAGAACATTTTGAATGTTTATGTTTTGGGAACTCATTGTGCGGACTGGCTAGCTGCTTCAAGTTGGCACAAAACTTGTTATAAGCAATGTTGATGAAATATAGCAATATGGCTTGTGTGATTTTATAGAGCAGGAGCTGCCTTCAATATTCTATGAAAGGAACTCACCAAGTGATTGATGGTTATGTATAGAAATTTCTATCATTTCTTGTTTCCCATTTCCTATTTTATGAACTTTGAAAGCCCAGGGTTTGTGAGAGACATATAGCTTGCTGCACAAGGAGATATCCGCGGTGAGTCAGCACCAAGGCCTATTTCAATCGTGGCATGTAAATGTAAATAATATGCAAGTTTTGCCACACGCCTTCCTCTAACTTGTGAATATCCAAGCTTTAGTCCCCAAATGTGTAATAAGTACCGTGAGGAAAACTCTCTTCTTGTCAAAGATTTGATTGAATACGCGCCATGGACATATATCTAACTACCATTTTAGTCCATGGTGTGTTGCCTTGATATCCCTATGGTATTTGCACTTTGTTTTTTCTTATTTTCTCTTTTCACACTAACTTTTTTTCACGCAAAAGATCAAGTCATGTGTGGGACTAACATACAATGGGTCATCAACATCCTATAGAGATAGACCGTGTGCTACAATTAGCTTCTGCTTCTTGTACACTCTTCCCCATATATAAGTTCTTTATAGTTTGAGTTAGGATTAAATAATAAAAAATCAAGAACTATAAATAATTGAGAATAGTTTCTCCTTCTGTGGCCCGTATGTAAGATTAAAAAACAATGAATAGGCTATTATAAACGAGAAATGACTTTTGCACAATGCTCATACACAACAAGTGACGTACGGAGTTTAAATAGATAATGTGGGTTTAGTGTATATCTCATTAAATTTGGATGTTATCATATGTACAAATGTACACTGTGTGGGAATAACATAATTATTAGGAAACATAAACTAATTAATTGTTTTGTTAGTTGAAGAAAACAAAAAGGAGATTTTGTTTCTTTCTTAATTTAGAAGAAACAAACAAAATTTGTTTTCTTGCGTGGTGGTTTCCCAAATCTTCCGACGACTTACACGAAAAAGTTAACTTATTTTAATTTAAATGCACACGTAGCTTCTGTTTATAAATTAATTCATGTATAATCAATGTTGTATGTAAAGTTGCGTGTTAGTACATTATTAAAATAAAAATTTACAATAATAATTAAGAAGTCAAACTCTTTTTATTTTAATCATGAGTATTTTTATATTCTTTAAGTATGAGGCTAATCTCGTTTAAGTTTAGGAGTGTCATAGTTATGAGCCATTTCAAAAATGACTACTTCAAGAATTGAACTTTTGACCTGACACCATAAAATTAAATTTACTTATCACTCCAACTAACCAACTACTTATTAATTTATTTTTAAGGATGCGCTAACATGTAACTTGACATACAACATTGATTATACATGTGTTATTAAAGTCAAACTCTTTTAAGTAATGATGTGAGAATTATAATTAAATTAAGTGTCAATTATTTTACATGAATAATAAATTAAAATTAAATTATTTAACTTAAAGATTTAATTTTGATTAATTATCAATTAATGTCAAACTTTTTTACATCATTATTTACACATTGTTACATCATGAAAAGCATTTTCAATCCACGATTGAATAATGATATAAAAAAACTTTAATTAAAAAGAAATCAAAATTAAATTCTTAATTTAATAAGTACAGGTAAATGAGCTAATTGAATTGTGTGAAATAAATTTAAGAAATATGATAAATAACATGAAAAAATATTTTAAGAATGACAGAAATAGCTACATCACTCTAAATTTAATTTGTATAATGGTTTTAAACCAAAACGTGCAAATTTATAAGGAGTAACTTAAGTGGTAAATAAATTCAATAGTTAAAAAAATTAATGTAATATCCAAGATTTTAATCTATAAAAAAAACATATATAAATAAAATTAGTGTCATACTTAAAGAAGAATAAAAATACATGATAAAAACAAAAACAAAAATAAAACAAAACAAAATCCAAAACGCGGGACAAGCGAGGCCTAACAGACAGCAGTAGCTGTCACTGACTTTACCTCCAACCCCTGGTATTCGTAGGATTATGATAACAAGTTACAACCATTTTTATTTGGATAATCCAACATCTGCACCGAACAGCTACTTGGTGATTGCACGATTGAACAGTCCACGTGATTATAGTCAACATTATGGGGAATTTAAAAAAATGTTAACTCTCATTTGTTATTTAACTTGGTGATCTTTTATATATATAAAGGTTTTTTTATAATAAAATTATTAAATTTTACTTTAAAATTAATTTTGTTCATTGCAAAAATATTTTTCATGAATTATTTCCAGATAACTATCAAACATGATATGTTAAGATTGAAGAGCACAATGTGATCTTCAACCCAGAGGAGGCCTGTTATTTATTCTTAGATGAGTAAATTAACACCAACCCTCTAGTGGAGTTAAAATAATGAAATGACAGAAATCACTTTCAGAAATTTCATTTGACAGATATGAGAATTGATATAAGGGATTATATTCAGTGTCATTTTGGTCCTTTCAGTGCTGACATTCTATGTTTGCAGCTTAGGCTACAACATCAATACACAATATATCCTGTCCCATACTATGTGGTTGTCATGTTGGACGAGGTCAACATGAACAAGATTCATAACTTTTTTTCATTAAATCTCTTTATGAAACTTTTTAGGTAATGAGAAGATCGTTATACGTGATTCTTTAAGGTCATGACAGGCGAATAAAATATAAATTTATATAGAAATGTTTAGGAACTTTACCTAGTCATTTCTGCAAAATGACCATTGCGAACAACTAGTACAACATCAATACACAATATATATCCTGTCCCATACGAAACTAATTTTATCATCCTTCTTTGTATTTATTTTAGAAACATCTCTATTTTTCTTTCTAAACGCTACTAAGATTTGCTGCTGAGATTTTTTGAAAACCAGGATAGCTAACTGTTGATTAATTTTGCCCTTTTTATGACGGGCGATTTAATTTAGAGCACAGAATCCATTACTTGGTGACTGTTGGGTATAGTTAATAACTCAATGTAAATGGAAAAATTATGAAACATAATATTGAAATCAATTTCAAATAGGAGAACTAGATACATAAAGCCAAGACACATATATTACATATTGAGAAATTTATTTTGAAACTGCCGAAGAACTAAATTGGAAATTGATTATAAATATCGTTATCACTGAGATAATTTACATCAGTATGACGATTACAAAAAAATAATAAAAGATTCACAAACACACAACAAATTGCTAGAACATTTTATAGCGTTGCTTTGTTGTAGTACATGTATACCACTTTCTGTTAAGTTGGGCCTTTGCTATTGCTAACTACTTTCTGTTGTAAGACTTGTTTGTAAGAGGACGTATATAGCCAAGTAAATCAATACAATGAGATAGTTTTTCAGAAACACAGTCTATTCTTCATACCTTACACAAATTACCTAAACATAAACATGAACAAATCAAATAAATAAAAAAGTATTCTAAAGCAGGAATATGTTTGCCCTATGGATCATGCTTCCATTCACCTTCAGCAGAAATTTCCTAATTCCAACGTACAGTCATTGCCACATAAATCTGCACGAAAACCAAAACAATTAAGTAAAATACAAATTAAGAAAAGACCCTACTCCTGTTAAGAAATTAATTATCCTTATAAATTTGTTCTAAAGTGGTGGTAATTGTTAAGCTGGAAACCCTTAACTAATTAATAGCTTAATTAAGCTTTTAGGCATGGGCGGAACTAGAAATTTTTATGTGGGGTGCTACACAAAAGAGTTTATAAAAGGGACCAGATTTAACCTTTATAGAGAATTTATCTAAAGAATTAGATATATTACATAAAGAAACTTTTTTGGCTTTAAAGGGGCCGTCGTCTCCCTAACGCTTGCATGTCGGTCCGCCCTAGCTTTTAAGATAACATAATTCCTGAAAATAAGAGAATATTTCATATTATTACTAATTAAAAATACCTGGTAATGTTATGAAATCATTTCTTCTTTGTGAAGATCTTCTCTATAGTTGGCAGTTGAGTCCCAGAGGGAGGGTTATTGCTACTGCTTCGAGGGGGTGGCCTAGTAGTAGGACAAAGAACATTTTGAATATTTATGTTCTGAGAACTCATTATGCTATCAAGAATATGGGTTCGAAATGTTACACAATATTATTTTGGTGTGCTTAGAATCCATGCATGTAGCGGTGGCTATTTATAAACAGAGTTTGCTTATTTACAAAAAGGAATTTATAGTGTAATTGATTGTAATCAACAGAGAAATTTCATTTTCCTTTCTATTTTCCGATCTTAGTATTAATTTTATAAAATAAAATTGAATAAAAAACAAAAGAGCTGCTCTAATGGTGAAATTGATATATGATATTCCCAGATTAATTAGTTGATTATAGGACGCAAGCGATTTGTTTATGCTACAAATTGAAAGGAATGTGTTTTTTTTCACAGGCCACAGAGGAAATATGGAAATTCCCCAATACAGCAGAAACGGACAAGAAAAAAGAATTTGAATTTGAATCTGTAAGTACAGTGACAAAGGTTGAATTGTAACCATTTTGCCTGAACTTAACTCGAAAATTGCCATTGATCACTTGGCACAAACGCCACCACCAATATTTAGATTTTAGCCAAATGTAAATATGATGTAAGCCTGGTGGTATTTTTTTCATTTTAAGACTAGGACCTTTTTCAGGAATGTGGGAGTCTTTATCAAAGAACTTTCTGTCTATCTTTAAATTAACATGACATATTCATCTACAAAACTTACATATGAAGATCCAAATCCAAGTCTAAAGACTGTATACTTTTGTTTTAAAGAATGATTTACATAGAAAGTCAACATATATATCAATATAATATGCATCATATTCACAGAATTTGTTGAGAAATATATCATTTGTCACTTCAAAGAATATCATTTTATATATATGATCTAATATATTGAATACATCGAATGTAAAAAATATCTATACTTTACATATTCATTGTAGAAAAATAATATACAGGATTAACATAAGAAAAATAAAGTACAATAATTTTTAAATTTAAATTTAATATTAAAATTTATAAATTAATTAATGGTAATTATTAACTTTGCTGTTATTGTAGGTTGAGTATCCTATGCATTTCTATGTTATAGGAATTTTTTTTTTGGTACAAATGTTATAGGAATGTTAGATAAAGAAAACTTTCAGAAAGGCCAGGGAGAGAAAATTAAAGAGTTGTTGACGAAACTGTCAAAGGTTTGAAATTAAGTGGTTGAGAAAATGTCTCTATGCTTACCATTTAACATTTCCACGAACTTGAAGATTGATCTTCACTCCATACACACGCTACAATCTTCTTAATTACTTGAGGCAAATACAAATACGATTTCATCCCAGTGGCAATTTTGTCCTCGCAGTGTTGATGAGTACGTAGTAGCTTAACGTATAACACATCCTTTTTCCCATGCTATGGCGTGATACATGATAGGTCAATAACATGCATGAGATTCCAGCATTTGTTGGCTAAATTTGTATTATTCTAAGGTCAACTCAACTAAATTATTATTATTATCATTTGTCATTTCAAAAGAAAGTACGAGTTAATTTGAAAATCATTTCATGCATATAAATTATATCAACCTTTAATTGTACTTATTTACATGAAACCTAAACTTCCAATTAATTATTATGATATGGATGGTTGCACCTTTTTCATAGAAGGTGGTCATTTTCGTTTGAGAAAATAGTAATGTTAACGATATTACATTAGACTTAACCTTAAACTTATATATCACTTACATCAATTCCATAAGTTAAATACAGTGGTTCGTTGCTTGATTAGTTAATTTTCAAAGTAGACTCCCAATGTCTGGAAATTGATTGATGAGAACAGAAAAAAAGGGGGGGGGGGAATTATATCAGGAGAGAAATAAAGAAAAATAGTTTGTCCTTTGTGGTGTAATAATGGGAAATGGAGAGAATATGAAAACTCCGAACGATAACATTACAAGTGAATTCCTTTCCTTTTTTTTCAAACCATATTACAATGGAATTCATAGTTACTTTACAAATTAAAGAGTTAAAAAGATATATCAGTAGTTTTATGTGCTGCCTTTTACAACTTCCTCTTCTTTGGAATTTAATTTCTTACCGAATTTAAACAATATCATATGGATTTAAGAAAATGTCTTGAATTTTCATTTTTGCTTAATGATCAAAACAAACACCAAGATTGCAGGTTCCTCTCAATTTCTTTAACCGTTTTTCACTTCTTCCAATCACTAGTCAAAGTCAGAATAAATCTACTAAGACTAGAAAAGAAAAAAGAAAAATAAAAGGAAAACGTCCCCACAGTCAAGCAAGCCTCTTTGGCCATAACTTACACGAATGTGGATAGATTTTTTTCTTTTTTTGCTTGGTAAAGTAAGAGACCGCCACTATTAGGATCTAAGTGGAAAATTAAAAAATGAGATGTGGGGGAATCGAACCCCACCTTGAACATCACAATTTCCTGGTGACCAGGAAGGCACCATTAGGGTACAATGCCATTGGCAAAGACTTTTCAACTCTTGATTCAAGAGCTGAATGCAGGAAACAAATTCAACCCCTAATTACACGAAGTTTAAAACAATTTAATCTTTTAATATATTGTTTTACTTTGGTTGTGGTCTGTTGATAAGATCTTCCTTTGCGTATAAGAATAGAATGCAGTTTTACCGACCAAGATATTCAATTTAATTAATAACAGCCTCTTTTTCTTTTGTTAAATTATAAATATAGACCCTGAACTTTGATAAAATTGTTATTTAAACCCCTAATTAAACTTCAAATCTGGCTTCTATTTTTTTTTTTGTTATTTGAGTCATTATTAAACATTAAATTTGTATTATTTATAATAATATAATATTTATTTTGTATATTATATTTTAATATTTCATTAATTATGTATTATATATATTATTTATAATCTTATTTAATTTCATTCTTGAAACTGTTGTCTTTTTTTTTAAGATCACAAGGTGTTTCTATACTCTTTTAGTATTTGACAAATTCTCACTTAGGTATCAACTTTACTCTAACCACAAGGTGTTTTTAGTAGAATTCGAATCCTTACACTAATTAGAAAACCATGTAAAATGGCAAAATGAATCAATGAACTTTGGTATAAATAAATAAATAAATATATATATATATATATATATACACACGCACACACAACAATCGAGTCAATTAATAAACTTACAATGAAAGTTGTTATGGTACCTTAATAGATTTGGTATCCTAATAGATTTGATACTCAGAATGAGTTATTAATCATTTATTAACTGTTAGTTTTACAATAAATATTAGAAAGTCTATTAAATATAAATAACAACTAATAAATATTAAACAACTCATTTTAAGTACCGATAACTAAAAAATAAAAAATAAGTACTAGAATAATTCTCACTTACATTAACTCAAAGTAAGGAGGCTAACTCAAAGTAATGAGTATAAATCAAAGTGGAGTACCTATGGGGTGATGCCCTTACCGGCTGATGTGGCGTGCTGAACTAGGCTGGTCTTTCGAATTGGGCTTAGGGCCAGTGGAATCCATACAGTACAAATCTAATTGATAAGGGTAGGTCATTAATTTGATCATTTTCATGTTTCTTTGTCCGCTTGCTCTTAGCTTTAACTCTAGTGGTGAATATCTTTCAATTAAAATTATCAGGAAAAGTCAAAATATTCAAGAATATAACTTCCATTATTCGAAAGCTAAAAGTATTTATTCCCATGTTTGGTTAAAAAATAATAATAATAATACTTTTTTATTATTGATTAAAACTCTATTTTGATCATTGACATTTTCTTTCTCACTTTAATCCTTGACATTTTATTTCTTTTAATTTAGTCCTTAATATTGATAAACTCGTTTTAATTTAGTCTACCTTCTTGTGTACCTATTATTTACTAAAGAGTAATATTTATATGTCACCGTTAAAGATAATATAACACTGTTAACAGTATTAATAAAGCAATTTGAAAGTTGTTGAATTCATAAATACAATTACAAATTAGTCATTGACATTTAATTTTGTTCTCAATTTCATCACATATATTTAAATTAACTTACAATTTAGTAGATTTGAAGGATCGATTAACCTATTCATATGTACTATGGCCTGTTCGTCACTTAGCTAGCTGTAATGGGCGAATAGGTTAACAAGTAAAATAAAAATAAAAAAAATAAAACAAAGTTAAGTCAATTCTCCTATGTGTTGACATTGTGGAACTCTATCAATTTGTGAATTAACACCCATCTTTTACTTGAGGCCAAGTCCATAAATATCCAAGTGATTATTAACTCAAAATACAAATGGATCCCATATATAACCATGTATTAACTAATTATTTGGCTACACATCCAAAGACTCTTATTAACAAACCAAAATCAAACCAACGACAACTCAATAGACAAAATTCTAACATTCTTCCACTTAAACAACATTGATTAATTTTGTTTTATTTAAAAACAAGTTTAGAAAATGTGAACAACAATTGTGGCCACTATATATAATATGGTACAATAAAATCGCCCAAACATTAACCAATCCAACAAGGCAATCAATTTAGAACCATACTAAAAGAAAAATGCTATTAAACTACATATTTCATCCATGATCATGAAATTGATAATCTTATTGATCATGATCTCAAAGATGTGATAGGATAGTTACACGTTATAACATATTACAAAGTTATTCAACTTTGCTTTTCTCCGTGTCGACGTGACACATCTGTTCAATTTACAACAATACCTTTAACGATTGGATTTTGAAATGTAGCTATATATTGGCAACATCTTTAAATGGATTTTCGATCACCAAATGGTAATTATTGATTAGTCTTTCAACATATTTTATGCTTCATCGATAATTTATTTATCAATTTCAATTTTTTTGTATTTCAAAATGATTTCTTTAGATTTAAAGTTTAGGGTGTTGCCCAACTAGTATAACCTCTTATCTTTATTAAGGATTGTCGTTATGTGGTTGATGTTCAATTCCCCACAACCTTATTTCCTATTTTCCTTAAGTCCTATAGGACTTCCCTAGGATTTTTTTTTTAAAAAAAAAATGTTTAGTGTTTTTATAGTACCCTGACTTTTTATCAAGGTGTATTCATGATGATTTGTTGCATCCGTGATTATTTATTAATTATTATTTCTCACAATAAATGTTTGAAGTCCATAAAATATAATCAACAATAAATGAATATTTAATAACTAATCAAGACAAGAAAAAAAACTGGGAACAGGAATAATCCCCAAATTTCAACTTGTAAAAGTGTGTTTGGATTGAATATTAAAAAAGCACTTTTAAAAAAAAGTACTTTTATAGGTTTTTAAGTATCTTTAACTTTAAAAAAAAAAAAAGCTTAGCTATTACTTTTTTGAAAGTTACTAATTTCCAACTTTTGGAAAGAGAGAGAGAGAAAAAAAAAAGAAGAGATTTTTAATATAATATTTTGACAAAAATATCATTTTTCTTTATTGAAAATTACATCACATGTCCCATCTTTTCCCCCTACAAATCCTATTCATGAACACCTCCCACATTCTAGTTCACGAACGTTTGCCCTATAAATCACAAATGCCACCCTTGTTGGTGGCTTCATCTCTCATCTTTCAACTTCACATCATGTCAGGTAATAATAGTAAATTTTGGTTTGTGTTGTTTATTTTTTGTTTGGGATTTTGTTGGCCCTACATTTAAAGGGTTCTTAGGACCTTACAGAAATATAGGTCATCTTTCATATTACAGCATAACCCCTTTTTTAGATACCGTAATAAAACTTTATATTATTAGCATTCAAGTTGGAGGAGTATTTCTAAATGTCTTTTTCAGTAATTTTTCTATAAAAAAAATCTTTTTGTTCTTTTGTATTTAAATAAACTTAAAAGTTTTTCTATTACTTAAAAATACTTATTAAACATTGTATCGAAATACAAAATAATTTTTTCCTTTAAAAAAAAAAACTTTACTGAAAATGTATATATATATAGATATATATATATATATATATATGTCTATTTTTTATAAGCTTATCCAAATAAGCCCTAAATTGTCTTTAAAAAACAGTTGTGCAGTAACTATTTTGTCCAACACTGTATTACAACATTGACACTTGCTCTTGACACTTGCTACACTTCCTTTTCGTCGTTGATACCTCTTCTCTCGTTGGTTCATTCTTCGTCTTCGTTTTTGCAACCTCCGAAGTGATTTCTCACCATCCAAGTCTCTCAGGTCATTTTCCATCATCAGGTTGGTGAATCTTTTTTTTATTTTTTATTTTGAAATTTTTTCTATGAGATGATATCTCATATTGCTAAGAAATGGAAAGAGTATGTTTGGAATGGAGGAATTTGGAGGAGATGGGAGATGAAGGTTAATTATTCATTTCTAAATTAAGATAATTATAAAATATTTATAAAAATGAATAAAGAATTATTAAAAGATTACATGATAATCTCTCATGTTATTCTTCTTATTTAAAAAAAATTCAAATAAAGAAATTGTTTACTTAAATAAAAAATTATCACATGCCTCATTTCTCTTCCAAACTCTTCCATCCAAACATAGGGTTAGGGTTTATTTTTGTATAGTTGTATTCGTCTAATACATCTCCTGATAAAGGAAGAGTGAAGATATAGATTGTTTATTTGGAAGGGATTTGAAGTTGTTTGTTTTTCTTCCATGTGCATCTCTTTGGAAAGTCTACTTGAGATTTGACAATATTTGTTTGACCATTCTATCTTGATGGAAGGTACTTGGACGCACTTCTTTGTGTTAAGGTCTTTTGCTCTCTTCCTTTAAATTCTCTTTTCGATAGTTAGCACTCCTCCATAGTTCTTGCTGGTGACTGTCTTAGAAGTTAAAATGTAATGAAGTTGCTTGGCTAAAATATGGCCTCATGCTGTTAAATTGTCATTGAGCATTAAAAAATTTACTGATTACCTTTTGTTTCATGGGTTAGTTGCATAAAGACATATCACCCATGTTCATAATCATGAGTTGGGTTGCTCTACTTATGAAAGAACATCTAGTCTGCACCCATATCATGGGCTAATTAGTGTTAAAATTGGGGTTCTTGGGTTATAATTTTCTATTGTTGGTGTATCTCTAATTTAATATTTCATAGCTAGATAGGTTATGGTAACACAATTGAGCATGCATCATTAAAAGCACTAGGATCAAAGATAATTTACCTAATTTTTGTTAAGTTGGTCTTAATATTGCATGTAGATTTTATTGATAAAGATAAAAGATTAAGTTCTATGTGACAAAAGTATTTGCTTCTTTTTTGTTCTTTGTTGAAAAGGCGTGAAATTGTTTTATGTTACCTATGTAGTACTTTGAGTAAAATGTTAATTGTACTCGCTTAATCAACAGCATTAGGGAATTTTTGCTCTATTTTCATTAAAGTTGGCAACCTTAAGCTCTTGTTGTCCATAAAATTAGGAAGCTCAAATCTTTTAGCGCAGTCTTCCAAAATCTCTGTTTCGAACACTTGTACTTCATCTTTAACATGAAAAAACATCGATATAAATGACTAATTTTTATGCTTTGGGAAACCTAAAATTGCAATTGTATCATAAAGAATATGTTGGAAAATTTCCTGTACACAACCACCTAGTTCAGTGGTTCTACAAAGCTCTAATTGATGTTGGTACATGAACATAGATGTGTGTCACAGCTCATAAGCTTTATTTTTCCCTGAAATGTGAATGATGAGTTGAACCCTACACATGGAGAACAAATTCCACATAACTTGACTACTCCCTCATCATATATTTTAAAATGATTTCTCTAGATTTAGAACTTCAACTTGTAAATTCACTTTAAAATAGATTTTTTTTTTCTCTCGAGTTTTAATCCTTTTGAGCACTTGTTGATCGATATATTGAGATTTCCTTCCCAGCTTCTCTAACAAAAGGTTTAATATTCTTTGTTGTGCAAATTGATGTAAGAGTGAGTTATCAGTACTTATCACTCTACGTACATTCTTGGATTAGAGGCTCAAACACTAAAGTGCAATTTGGAATTCTCTTAAATTTTCTAACATCAATTTTAATTGGACATTTGCTTTGCTACACTTTCTTGTAGAAAAATGATCCTAAAGTTTAACTCCCTAAAAGTTTGTCATTATAATTTTTTAACTGAATTATAACGTAATTTATTTATTTTTTCTTTTCAATTAATTAAATATTAAATTAATTTAACGTAATTAATAATTTATTATTTAAATGTAAATAAATTATTGATTAAATAATTTTGATACGTGTAGTTCATGTTCCTCTTTCTTTTCCTCGCGGATACCTCTTCTCCCGTTCCTTGTTCTTCGTCTTCGTTTCTGCAACCTCCCATGTAATTCCTCACTGTTTTCCATCGTAATGTTGGTGAATTCTTTCTCTGCATCTCTTTTTTTTATTTTTTTTATTTTATCGTTCTCGGAATTTTTCCATGCGATGTCATATATTATAATTGTGCATGTGTAGATTGTTTCGTTGCTGGGAAAGGGAACGTTAGGGTTTGTTTTGGTCTTAGCTTCGACTTGATGGATTCATCTGTTGCATATATTAGCATCTGAATGCTTTCTCTGATTGCATGGAACCCATTTGATGAAATGATAATTAAATTAATTGCTGCAGCTCTTTTGGAATTATTAATGGGGTAATTTTATTTTATCGCCAAAATTTCTACCATTGTAATGTTGGAGATGTTGTGCATGTCCTGAGGAGGATGACTTGTTTGTTTTCTTTATGGCATTAAGCACTGACACCACATTAGCATCCCTTTGAAATACATAGCTTTCCTCTTTGCATGGGTAATTACATCACTTTGAGATTTGGGTTTTATGCTTTTGCTTTTGCTTTTGCTTTTGCTTCTATATTCCTTTGTTCCCATTGTAAATAATTTCTCTTGTCTGGTCAGTTGATGACTTGTTGATGCAGGAATTTACCTTCGCTTGAGCATTTTCTTTGCCCTTTTAAAACTTATTTGATAATGAACATGATTTTTGGAAAGGAGTGGAGTTCAGTGGGCAGTGAGCAGTGTTCTTTACTTCGGTTAGGCCTTCATGTGTTGACTGTTTTGTGTCGATTTTAGCAATGATGTCACTGTCTATGATTCATCTGTTGTCACATGTCATGTTAGTACTTGATGCTTGTGTTGCTAGTTTGCTCTCAAAATGCATTATGACATTGGAAACTTTATGGCTTCTCTTTGGTATTCTACTTGTAGCTGTTTCAAGGGAGTTGCCATTTCTAATATGAGACTTGGGCAGCCCTGCTGCATTTTTTTTTTTTCATGTTCCTAGTTGTATCTTGACTTCTCTGTTTTGGAGGATATCTTATCCTCCCCTAGTTGTACTTTCCGTCTCTAGTAAAAAAAATTTCTATAAAAAAAATAATCCACATGAGAAATTCTTTTGCATTATAATATGGAGAAGGTGGATATTTGGCTGTCTCTCAACTATAACTATTTTGGTAATTTTGAATGGTGAGCCTAAATCTTGGTTTCAAGGCCAGTGAGGGGTTAGGATAGGGATCTTTTATCTCCTTTCTTGTTTACTCTAGCGGTTGATGTTCTTAGTCGGATGATTTCCAGGGATTTTGATAGGGATCTCATCAAGGGTATCAGAGTAGGCTCATATGAGGTTATGGTCTATCACCTCGAGTTTAGATATGATATTATTATCCTCTTTTTGGGGGAGGATAATGACTCTTGTGTGAATGTTCTCTCTATTCTCAAGTTCTTTGAGGCAATCTCTGGTTTAAAGATCAATTTGGATAAGAGTGATGTGGCAGGTCTAAATGCTGATAATCAGATTCTTTCTTCCTAAGAGGGCCTCTTGCAGCTCTCTCTTGACATTTGTGTTATGTGCATGTCTAGCTCCAAAACAGTGGCCCACTTATTTTTGCATAGTAAAGCAGCAACCTTCTAAGGTTTTGGAAAGAATAACGAGGCTCAGATTTTATGGCAGTCTGCAGTCTATGCAGTTCTCTGCTGTATTTTGATTGGAACAAAATGCCCATGTTTCCAAAGGTGTCTCTCTCCCCTTAAAATTGTCATGGTCATGGGATAGGATTGTGTTCATGGTCTCTCTTTGGTGCTCAGCTCATGGTTGCTTCAAGTGATCTTCCATCACTGATATGCATAGAGATTTGACAGCTTTATTACATGTTTGAGCCAATTTGGCTCATTGTTTTTGTTTCTGTTTTAGTTAGGAGGATTCCTTATCCTCTGCTAATGGTACTTTCTCTCCTTTCTTTCTAATAAAATTTATTCTTTAATCCAAAAAAAAAAATAGTGCATGGTAAATGACAACATTTTTTCTGAATAAGTCTGCAATTTCAGCTTGCTTTTTATCTATTCCGTTTGGAATTAGCCCTAGCTGAAATCTCTTAATTTTTTAAGGATTCAATTGAAAAAATTAATTTTTCACTAACTCTATTGAAAAGAGGGTCAAATTAATTTCAGGATCAAAAGTCTACTTTAGCCACTCCTTTCTCTTTGAGAAGTCTCTGGCAGAGGTGAAAGCATAACAAAGATGAGTAACACTGGGAAACTCAATTCTTCTAGTTCTGAATTGGACCTTGATCGACCCAACATTGAAGATTACCTCCCTTCTGGATTCACCATTCAACAAGAACCTCATGGCAAGCTTCACCTGTATGCCTCCTCTTTTTCCATGTCTTTCCTTTACTGTTGTTTGGACACTGAAAAATAGTGGGCAGTAAGAAAGGAACTGTGTTTTTTATTCATGTGATCTAATTGAAGAATGGAGATTAAGTTGTCCTTCAAAATGTTTTCTCCTCTTTTTTCTTTTCCAAAAATTCCTGGCAATGCAATGGGGCTGTCCAGATTTACTATTTCTGGAAAAAAAAATTATTTCAGGTGTGATTTGCTCGACATTTCTCCTACTCTATCTGAGGCAGCAGGTGCTATTATAGATGTAAGCTTTTGACCTTATCTTTTATTTTCTGTTTTCCCACTAGGTGGTTTCATTGTATCAATAATTATCATTTAGAGAAACAATAATGATGAAATTATTACAGAGAAAAGTTAACGTCAAACATCATGAATTCAGCCTTTTTTAAAACTAAATATTGTCCTGTTGCTGTATACTGCCTTCTCTCTCAATTTTTCTGTTCAGTTGTCGAGGATGATTCATGTTATGTTTGGTACACGGAATGGTGATTCCATGCCATGCTTTATTCCATGGAATGAGCATTCCCATGTTTGCTAGCAGAAAAAGCATATAATGGTGATTCCATTCCAAGCCTCATTCCACAAAACTAGGAATAACCATTTCCTTCTAGAGAGGTGGGATTGGTGATTCCATACTCCACAGAATGGGATTTAGTTTCTTTTTCTTAACATATCCTTATTTATTTTGTAGAATGACAATGATTACCCTTCATTAAATCTGACTAAATTTCTACTTTGTTTTCACTTGCCCTTACCTACCCTTCATGTATTGCAATTAATTTTAAATACTGATGTTAAAGTTAAAAGAAAATAATAATTATGCAAATATGTGAAAAAATAGAAAAAAATAGTATAATAATACATTGGGATACAATTATTATCCAAAATATGACAAAAAATTCAAAAAATCTATGAAATATCTTATCCAAAAAACTGTGCACATTTCAATTTTTTTCATAAATAAAACAATGTTTGCACTTTTTTAATGATAATGTTTTATCATCAAGTTATAAAAAAATTAAATTCAAACATTATACACGAAAGGATATAACCTTTGTTTTTCTCATGAGGGGTATTTATGTCATTTAGATCAAATTTGATTCCCTTCCACATTGATTACATGTACCAAACAATGGAATGGCTAAGAAAGCCATTTCATTCCAAAAGATTCCAAACTGTGTATTGGGAATGGTCATGCCATTCCAGTCTGATTCCATTCCTTTTCCATGGAATCACCATTCTGTATACTAAGCGTGGCATTCGTGTTTTGCTAAGAATCAGAAGATTTATATTTAAAAGCTCAATCTCAAATTCTATATGGAAGCCATTAGACATATCATCTTTTTGAAATATCTTTCATCCCTTTTTGCACATTGGATAGGCTTTGGTGGTTTGCTCACTCATTCAGAATTTTTATGCTGGATAGGATTCATTCACAAGATGCTTCAAGTCAAATCCTCCAGAACCTTGGAACTGGAATGTTTATTTGTTTCCTTTGTGGTGCTGTGGAGTTGTAGTTCGATATTTGATTCTGTTCCCTACAAGGTTAGCTTATTCCTTTTCCATATTCACTCAAGTCTTGTTATGCATGATGTGGTATTACCTATGAAATCTTGCCATTATAGAGTCTGCCTAGGTAATTTTAGTTTTTAGATTATATTTTTTCTTGTGGACATATGCATTGAGATTGACAGTATTTTAGGAAATACTTATTAGGATATGATTTGAACTTCAATTTTGATTAAATATAATTCTCCTTTTGTATTTGGCCTATTATTCTCTCTTTGCTGCTTTTCATGTTAATGACTTACTTTACTGTCATCTTTTCTGGCCATGTGATGCATCCTATTTGACCTTGCAGGGTTCTAGTGTTGACATTAGGATGGATAATATTTCTTTCATCTTTCATTCCAGTGCACTACCTCTTGAAGGGAGATGATAATTTGAGGAAAAAGATTGAGGTGCCTATTCAACTTATTCTTGGCTTCATGCTATTTGTCCCATTTAATTTTTTTTCAAGATATATTTCTATTTTCACCACGCGGAAAAGGCTTTTTGTTGTTGTATAGATTTCTATTTCTCTTTCATACGCACTAGAAAACCTGCAATTAATGACCTTTCTTCCAGCATGAAATATTAAGACCTCTTTGAAGTTTGAACTAAGTTAGTAAGTCCATAAAAAATAAAAAAAATAAAAAGAGAGAGAAAGGCTTCAACTTTCTGATTTAGATTATCTTAATACACAAAATAAACTTCTGGTTCTCAGCTGTCTTGGGTGTACTGATGGATTTTAATTTGTATGATGTGCTATTAATATTTCCAATTTTAAGGCATATTATGTCCAAATATTTGGTATCTTGTGTTCTACATACTTGTTTATTATTTTTTTAGAAATACAAAGGAGGTCTGAGACTTGGTGTGGGGAGGGGGAAGGTCTAAAAAGCAGGCAAAGTGGCCTGGGAGGGATTCGACCCCAAGATCAAGTAGTCCCCAATGAGACTTGGTGCCACTTGAACTACAGCTCTTGGACACTTTTATTTGAGTATTGTTCTGAGCCTTCGGTTCATTTGGTTTTAATTTTAAGTACCTATTGTCTGTGGCTTCAATTCACGTTACCTCACCTAGTGAGAAAAACACTGCATTTGCCGTATGCTTTATCTTTTAACTTCTGTTAATTTTAGTTGAAGGATTTTCTATTGGAAGCTCAATATTAAAATCTAATTACTAGTCAGGCTAGTGGGAAATGAAAAATAGTTGAATGATTGCATGTAAACTTGACATGACTAATTAGACAAATGGAAGAGTCAGTAGATGTTACATAATGAAAGCCACTGGTAAACAAGCTGTTATTTTTATTATCTATGGTGTGTGCAACAAAATTTGATCCAATTTATTGGTGGACATGATTTAACTTTCCCTTTATGTTGTAAATATCGATTTACTTTATTGAAGGATGCTGCATGCAGTGGAGTGCATGGGACAGGTTATTTTCCAACTCATGTTTGTCATGGCATAAATTGTATATAACCTCTAACATACTCTCTCTTTCTTCCCTTTGCTGGATAGCAACTGCAACATATTGACTTTTTGTGCATCAAATTAAATGTACGGTAAATTGTTCGTTTCTTTCAGAGGTGTTTGGTGGAGATGATGTGCAGCTTCTTTGTTGCATCTTGGACTGGGGTTGTCAAGTACCATGGCCCAAGACCTAGCATGCGACCAAAACAGGTTTGTCTGACGTATGTTGATGTTACCATATTATCCTTATTCGCATATCCATCTAAGAGTGAATGTTATTTATGAATAATCTGAGCTTTCCCTTCATTGAACAGGTTTTTGTGGCCAATCATACTTCCATGATTGATTTCATTATCTTAGAACAGATGACTGCATTTGCTGTTATTATGCAGAAGCATCCTGGATGGGTTGGTAAGCGTATAGTGCTATTGTGTATGCTTCGAATGTAACACAAAGAGCTTATGTCTTCATCCTCAATAAGTACTAAGTAGTTTTTTTGTGAGATATGTGTGTCTCTGTCTATATATATGTGTGTGTGTGTGTGTGTGTGTGACTTTTTTTATGGCTTGCCTTATCTTGGTGATTTGGTTTTTTAAGAATTGGTACATTGGTGTTACTATGATTCGACACTGGTTGTTAGATAACTTCAATAGAACTCTAGATCACAATCAAAGTTTGTTTTCTAGTTAGAGAATGTGAATAATTCACACAATATATGAGAATAAAAAAAACTTAAGGGGTGTTTTGTTTGTTTTCTGTTTTCATTTTCAGTTGATATGTTTTCATTATAATTACAAAAATGCCACTTTATTTTCATTCTGTTTTCAAAATTTTGTGAAGGAAATGGTGAAAACAACATTTTGCAGTTTTCACCATTTCTTTCACAAAATTTTGAAAATAGAACAGAATGAAAACAATGTGGCATTTTTTGTAATTTAATGAAAACATATCAACTAAAAATGAAAACAGAAAACAGACCAAACACCCCAGCCTTTTGTTCTTAGGCACTTTATCCTTTACTGTTGGACACTTTAAATGGTCGTCAAGAAGATTAGGGTACGTGATGAATAATCAAGGATGATTTAAAGAAACTTATAGCTCAATCATGTTGAATGGATATAGTAATTTACACTAGGATCCACTTTTAATCAAACTATCTTCCATTTGATCTACTTTTTGCACCGGGGCTTCTATCAGTCTTTTTTCTTCTCCTCACATGACCAAACCACCTTAGACAAGTTTTTGTCATCTCGTCGTTAATAGGTGTTACTCCAACTTTCTCCTAAATACATTCGTTCCTAATATTATCTTTTCTTGCATGTCCACTCATCCACCTCAACTTTCCTTTGAGTTTGATAGGCACTTTGCAATCACAAATTATGTGTGAAGTATTTCTCAAATTCATCCACCCAGCTTGAATCCTGTATGTTACATCTCCGTCAATCTCCCCATCTATCTTGACAAATAATTGATTTATGAATTTTATTAAAAAATTTGCTGTTGTGCAGGATTATTGCAGAGCACCATTTTGGAGAGTGTAGGGTGTATCTGGTTCAATCGTACAGAGGCAAAGGATCGAGAAATTGTGGCAAGGAAGTAAGTGTAAATGAAAATGTTGGGAAATATATATCCCTGATTTTATTCCTTTTTACTTGCATGATTTCTCATTTTTCAGATTGAGGGAACATGCCCAGGGAGCTGACAATAACCCTCTTCTCATATTTCCCGAAGGAACTTGTGTCAATAATCATTACACGGTCATGTTCAAGAAGGCATGTGAAACATTTGCAATTGCTGTAAATGTGAAAAGCTGTTATGTTCTCTTACAGTATACAATAGGCTTTCTTTTTCTTCTTTAATTTGGTCTCCATTGACTTCTATTCTAACACCTGTATTCTGAAACTTTTAATTGAAACCTTCAATTTTTAATGATGTTTAGGGTGCATTTGAACTTGGCTGCACAGTTTGCCCAGTTGCAATCAAGTACAATAAAATTTTCGTAGATGCATTTTGGAATAGTCGAAAGTAAGAAGATGCTTGTGACAAGTGAATTATTTCTATTTGTTCACTGTTTTACTGCTATATCAAAGTTGCTGCACCTCGTGTTTGCAGGCAATCATTCACTACGCATCTGTTGCAATTAATGACATCTTGGGCTGTTGTTTGTGATGTTTGGTACTTGGAGCCGCAAAATCTGAAGCCAGGAGAGACACCCATTGAATTTGCAGAGCGGTAAATGATCTTTGTTCTAGATTGTATCAATGCAATATGTAAAGGCATGTACATAAACGTTTATGTTTTGCTTCAAGGTGTTGAAACAGTATTTTATTTCAATGGTGCAGGGTGAGAGACATAATCTCACTTCGTGCTGGCCTTAAAAAGGTTCCTTGGGATGGATATCTAAAGTATTCTCGCCCTAGCCCAAAGCACAGAGAAGGAAAGTAAGTTCAATTTTCGTATAGCCTTTGTGATTACCCAGGCGTTATAATTAGGATTATGCATGTCAGTTGGTTTCTTACAATGTTATGCAGTCCACTTAGTAATCTGGTGGATCATACTATGTCCATGTAAGCACTATTTGCTGACGATTGAATCATTTTATCACATTTGGAGGAACAATTACGTATCAGATGTGCAGAGGCTTTTAATTTTTCATGAAATTTAGCGTTTCCAATATTTCATGCATCTACTTTACAAATAGGATTTGTTAAATATTAGATTAAAAATTGAAGATTGCTTCTTATTTTTGTAACTAATTATGTTTGTTGGAATATGCATGTACCAGTCATACCGTGTTAGATTTGTTGACACATTTCTGATTTCTTAGAAATTTGAATCATGTTACTTAACTCGTTGATTATGATATGTATTTGTAGGCAACAAAACTTTGCTGAGTCGGTGCTGCGGCGCTTGGAGGAAAAATAATGTGTTCCTTTTTACATTGTTAGTTTATATGCCCTTCTCCAACCCTTCCTCTCTTTTTTTTATTCTACCTACATTTTATATTTATTCGGATGTACATGTTGATCTTAATTATGAAGTTGCTTGATAAACTTTTACATGACTGGTTGCTCCGTTTTGGACAAACTGACAGGCGCTAGATTTTTTAGGAATGAAAGATATTGCCGTGAAGGTCTTTTGAATCTGTACATGCCTTGTTCATATTCTTGCTCTCAGGCTAGATGGTGTGAATTCGTCAAAGTGTTAACTTGTAGAAATGTTATATTTTGAATGCCTTTTTAATGTGCTATATAAGTTTTTATTGTCCATTAATCCTCCATGTATAGTGACATCAAAGTGGTCTGTTAATGTCAATTATTGCTATCAAAGTAATGAATAATGTAATGTCGAATATATTTTTAAATGATCAAAATAGACGTTAAAATAATATATAAAAATATTTAAAACTAAATTAACTTTCATATTTTTATAATAAAATGATAAGCATCAGCGACTATATCATTATTATTGTATCCTATTAATATCTACTACTTTTAAAAAAAATAATAATAATACTTAATATAGGATTTGGCTTTTGAAAGAACAGCAATAGCTTATGCTAGGGACAATGCTAGCCGAGCCGTGACTAAGTATTGCATCAATGCATGGCCTCATATCTGCTATAACCTACACCGTAATTTACAGTATGTTATGTCCTTTAAAGTTTCACAAGCTGACGAATTAGGCAACTTCAACGTAAAGAGTTTCAAAATTGTAGTGCGCAAATTTATGCCGCATCTGCGCGGAAAGCGGCAATTCACAAATTAGAGCGTGAAAAGGCAACACAACACATTCAACTGAATTATGTGACTTAGTTTACATCTATCACACAATCATATAGTAACTTGATTCAAGGATATTGAAGTGCTGCGCTAATCACAATATATATAACTTATCTTCCAAAAATTGAAACTGCACCTAAACCCATGTAGTTCTCGAATGATTTTCGTGGAAGTCATTTTGGAGCATCAGTGCAGCAGCAAAAGTGAATGAAAGGAGCATTCTCAATTGCTACCATCCATCGCAAATCTGTTGAAAAGAGCTAGAATCAAATAAGCATATGACGCTGTGTTGCGCATGGACTACAGCAATTCCTACTGGTGATATTTCATCCAAACATCCCAACCAAAACGGCAGCTGTATGGTTCAATTTCTTTTAAGTGAACAGTCGCTGAAGGTTCAGATTTCGACTTTATTCCAACTAGGCTATCATTTCAGTTACACTGTTCCTCACCCATCAGTCAAATTAGTGCAGTCTTATATTTTCACATTATTACTATCTATCCAAGTCCTACAGTTGAAAGCTCTTAAAATTGAAGTCAATTTCAGGAGTTTGATATGCAGCTGCTGTTGCCAGTCACTCTTATTATAATGTATTCAATGTGATGTTTGTGAAAACATTTGTGTGCTTTGTATGTACATATTAATTGTACCGTTTCTACTAAGTTAAGATTTTTAATTAATGAAGTATTTTCAGATTAGAACCAAAAAATAGAAGGATAATGAATAGGTAGAACTACATGTGGATTATGATCACCAGGATAAGTTGACATTTGGTATTTAGATAACTTCATGGGAAACCTTACCATCAAAAGTTCTACCTAGGTCTCTTTCGCGAGTTTCGGTTGTTCAGCGTACTACCACCAGGCACTGATCAAGGTAATCATAGTTTATACCTTACAAAAACACAGCTTCAACTACGGTGAAAAAAGGAGCAACAAGAGGAACATAAACATAGAAAAGCTCCCAAGTCCCAAATACTCTTATCTTCCTCACTTTACTAACTATCATGACTAGAAATTACATTAGGAGGCCTTCGTTGACTCTTCTGGCAGATCATCTTCGTCATGGTATATGTTCTCTGCCATCTGCCATATTTGAAGTATGTTGTCTTCAGCCACACTAGCAACAACCCAATCTTCACATGGGTTCCAAGAGAAGTCAGATATTTTACTTGTATGACCCCCATGAATAAAGAGCAATTCCGGTGGACCATCTTCAGCATCTTCTGGTGTCTGCTCTTCATCAATCCTACAGAATGAGTATACTTTGTTATCAAGGCAAATATTTGAGATATCCATGATTTATCATATGTATAAATTATAGTTATTTTTCAATAATCCATTTTCATAACAGAAAAACAATCCCCAATAACCATTTTAACATTGTTTTTAATTCCAAACTCTGCACCTGAAACATTTTAGCTATATGCTACAAGTACCAGTGCCCGTCTACCTACACAGGAATGAACAGAGACAGGCAGCTGGCCTGGTGTCTAAGACAGAAGTCAGCATTAAAAAGAAGTCCAAGGGTGCTGGTAACTAACTTGATATCTATGTTCACATGATAATGATTAGTCAATTATTCCATCAGTCCATAGTTACCGAACCCAATAACTCCAGAAAGAGTCAGATCAAAACAACATTATCATAAGTTGAAATCTCCCAAGTATGAAGGATGCAATTAGAGAAAACGTCCTATTTTCTACATTTTCTGCTCTAGTTTCATTTTTTTTATCTTCAGTTAAAATTGGCAACTTCTTGATCTATTAGCATTGAAAATTTGTGCCTTCTACACATGAAGTAATAAATATCCTTGAGGACCTCAATGTCCCTTATGGATAGAAAACCTGAACAATGATTTTTTGAAATACTTTTATCTGATAAACAATTTTTTCATAACAAATTATTTCCAGTTTTTCTACACAGAAAAGAAAAACAAAATGAAAGTAGAGATCGAAAAAGTGCTGAAAATTTACCCAACCAAATGCATTGAAACATTTGGCAATCCCAGTAATATGTAAGCATAAATAATTTTTTTGTTAGTAATATTATAAATCAAGGAATAACTATGCAATTCACATACTGTAGTTTTATTTTATTTAGAGAGTTTACCTAGTTTGGGATACTTAAATCAGCTGTTTCTTTCAAAATTCTCTTACACAGTTACACACACTAAGAATCCATAGCATGATGCATCAGAACATCTAATCAAAATGTGTTGCAAAAGAGTGAAAAGACCTTTCATTTTTCCTGTTTTCCCCCCAAAAGTTGTAACTTCCGATCAACTAGCAAACATTTCCAAGATACCTCCAATACAGCCTCCCATTCATACCACACAAACAGATAAACAGATGTGACTGCAACAGGCTCAATTTCAGAAACATTCCAAAGGTCAGGATGAAGCCTAGTTTACCAAACAAGGTTTCTGGAGGTTTCTGGAGTCAGTTTGAAGTTTCCTTAAATGGGTAAAAACTGTGTTTAGGTTACTGTTCAATGGATTTATTCCAGATTTACCAGCTGCATCACTCATTAAACTTACCAGCTGCATCACTCATTAAACTTAGAAGCATACTGTTTAATAAATAGATTTCTGCAGTCACAAAAGCCTCCTTTGTGTTCACTTAAAATTCAAAAATTCCAGCCTAGTTACCTTTTTTTCCCAGCTGAAATCCAGCCCACTAGTTTAGAGTGAATCTATATAATGGCAACACCTAATCAAACATTAACCTAGTAGACTGCATTGAGAACTGAAAATCAGCACAATTAATATTTCCAGCACATCCCCTCACGCGAAAACCATTGAGCTTAAAGTGTTGACATAGTACAGGCACACCCAAAACCTTGTGCTGAAATTTTAACTTAGTTATAAGAGTGGGGGCAGCAAGGATTGAAGTCTTAACAACTTGGTCAAAGTGGCTCTGATACATGTCACAGAACAAACTATCCCAAAAGCTTAAGCTTTAGGGGAAGGGCCAGTACTGGATTTTATCAATATCTCTAACAATTCCACTAGGATACCATAACTCAGTGAACATTTCAGGACAACTAATAGTAATAACATCCACTAATAAGGCCAGAGATGACAATGTTTTCATTAAGCAATACCTGCTAAGATCCCACACCATGAGTCTCCTACCAAGACAACAAGAAGCCAAGATTGTCTCATTCTTTGGATTCCAGCCAACCTGGAAAACCTCCTCCCTGTTGTACCCAAGAACAAAAATCCACATCAATGACTGATAAATATAAGAACATCTAGAGTAAGTTTAGAAACATGTGAGGAGAGTGTTACTTGTGACAATCAAAGGTGTGAAGAGCAGTACTGATCTTGCGCAGATCGAACAACTTCACAGTTTTATCCGTAGAACCGGTAGCAACAACCCATTCATTAAAAGGATTGAAAGCCAAGCAGTTAACCTAACAAGATATCCAACATAAAAAGATTTTATAAGTAAGAAGAAGAGTATGAGCATTTTGAAATTTCTGGAAAACCACCAAAAGATAGTGAACTTAACAGAGTTGAAGGCAACTAAACCACAATGGAGAACATTACAAAGAGCTTACAGATTGAATATTTGAGAGAGATAAAAAAGTTATCAGCAAGCAAAACATTATAAACCATAGAAGTGAAACAGCATCAATGTACAACTGGAGTTATGGCCAGTTCTTTAAGTGTAGCCATGGTTAGAAATTTATGCATGTTGCTTATTGAATTTATGCATGTCACTTATCATCCATAATTAAGTATAAGTCAACAATGTAAAACTACCAACTCCCTTTAGATAGTTACCCAACTACTAGATAAGATCATCTCTATCAGTTTACTATATATATTTACATCTTCAGGCGAACACAGAAGCATCATGTCACATTCAAACGGTGAAGAAAATTAAGAATAAGATGATAAACACAAAAAGAAGCCATTTAAAAAATGCTCTTCATCTTCTACTACACCGAAAGATCCAAGCTATGCCATTATGACTAATCCATGGCTTAATGGGTGCTCTATAACACAATGTGACACATCACCCAGAAAATGCGTATAAAGTGCAGTAGTGCATCACTAACATATAAAAATGGCACTTGTCTTTCAGACACTGGACATAGTTATGAAAGACAGACAGAGAGAAAGTAACATGTACTAGTATATGTTGATAAAGATTAAAATGATGAATTCAAATAATAATATAATTTTAAACAAACAAGACACTGTAAAAATGTTCTGCTCCTTCTATTTGTTTAAAATAATAAAGATTGTTTCAGTAACGCCAGCAGTCCAATATATATAAGTGCTCTATTGCAAACTGTGAAGTGTTGTCCAGATAAGCAAATACATAGTGAGATTAAAATCATACATAACACAGGATAGATCATGTTGTGTAAGGCACAAACATAAGAATGATAGATTAAAAGAAAAAATATTATCATAATTAAATCTATAACCAAATCATGCAACATATACCGAATTATGCTAGGGGTGTGATAAGTTGACCAAATTTTCTCATGAATTTCTAAATTTCAAAAGTTATAAGTAAATAAAGATTGATATTTTCAGAAGATATCACCAAATATAGATTGATAATTCGAGTTTCCTCTCCCAAATTTGTTTAAATCAAACAATAGCACATCATAAAACAGACCAAGTGATTCAACTGCCCTGTATCTTTCCATCTAACAAGTTGAATCTCCACAGGCTATGCTCATTTTGACAAAGATTTTCTGATTTCTGACATTAATTTCCACAAAATATCTGTCATTTTCAAGAAGCCATAGCAATCTAACACTTTTCCTGATTAAATTCATTTCTCATAAATCAGAGAATGCATAAAATCTCACATCAAACATATGTTGTAACAAACTATTTAAACAATGATTAAATTTCATTAAGTGCCAAATGTAAAGATGTTCCAATCCAATCTAATTCCTTGAATGGATTTACTTTTAAATATATACCATGTGCCTCTGCCACACACATACACACACACACGAGAGAGAGAGAGAGAGAGAGAGAGAGAGAGAGAGAGAGAGAGAGGGATGGAGATAGAGAGTAATTATGCACCTCACTTTGATGAGCAACTACAGATTGGACAGGCTTGCTGACTGATGGTGTTCGAAGATCCCATATAAGCAAGTATTGATCATCACCAACAGAACCAAATAAGTATTCATGCCTCAAATGCCAAGCTACATCTTCCACAACACCTTCATGGACCTAGTTAGAATAATGAAACAACTTTCAAAAGTTTACATGACAGACTTTAGATGTAGATATTAAGAAAACAACAGCAGACTTTATGTTGTTAGAAGGTATAATGCATGTATGAGGAAAGTAGAAAATTATAACAGACTTCATTGTTTCTTATCAGAAATCAACAGTTTTTTAATAGAAAAAAGTTTGCTGGACAAAATGGTACAAAAGTAAAACAGAAAAGGGAGAATTTAAAACAGCCTGCTGAAAGAAGGAAAAAGCAATATTTCAAAGGGGATGAAGTCAACACTTCTCCTTTGTCTTTATATATATGTGTGTGTGTGTATATATATATAAGAGAATAATTTATTGAAAGAGAAGAGAAAAACAGAACGGGAGGATCAGGAAACCTCCTAACAGCAACAAAGACAGAGAGAGACAGAGACAGAGAATACAAACATCAACTCAAAAAGAGCTCTCCAATCCTTCTGAATGTTTAGCAAAGAAATCCCTTTAGAAAAGCTATGTGCATAAACCCACAAGGAAGCAAGGAAAAGAATTGTCCCAAATAGGATTCACAGGAAAACACCACTGGCTGAAAAAAAAATGTGCATTTCAATTTTTACTTATTATGTAATATGCTTCACCCTATTATCTGCTAATATAAGCAGCTCGCAATTATTTTTAAGGTAAAAAAAAAAAAAAAAGAACAAAGTCTCTAAGTAAACATTATTAACATTTTCTTAACAAATATGAAAAAGATTTATTTTTCACTACTTTAAAGAACACTAACCACAGTAAACATAGAGGTAATGCCACCAGGTCCAACTGGATAGAATATCTGAACATGTCAATCAAACACATTAACCCCCAAAGCAGAAAAAGCAAATAGTACCTTGAAAATTTGCATAGCCTCCAGGGTTTTATTTTTGGGAGTTGCATTTATGTCCCACAAGCATATCTGAGCATCATCAGAACCACTCAGTAGATGACCCTGCTTGAACTTGCTCCATGATAAACCATATCCTTCAGTATTGTGACCTCTTAACCTCAAATCAGGATTACACGCACCATCTAGAGGAGGCTTAGATGGATGCTTGCTATAATCAAAGACATAAACTTCAGCACTAACAGTCTTTGTGGCAATGATAAACGGGTTTTGAGGCATATAACGAGCCCTATTAACCTCTCCATCATGATTTATTTGCTGGATTATTTGCACCTGTAACGTAGAAGCATCGCATCCCATTTGAGAACGAAAAGGCACATTACATTACATTACACAGCCAACAACAAAATAATCCAGTTCTTAAAAGCATCGCTCGCAAGTAAACACTCATTCTGGTCCTCCAAATATACAAAGCATGTCCTCCAACGATAAATACATCAAAAAGTCCTTCAATGTCCTTTTTTTTTACATCAAATCGGTCTTTCAATGGCATTTTTTTACATCAAATTGGTTATAAGACTTGTATCATACCAAAATGAGTGTTTACTCAAGTATCACTATAGGTGAATGAATTACCTTGCCATTAGCACACCCGAAACCGCCTACGTCGGCGCGATCATCGTCATAATGGCGGGCATCGTTCTCGGCATCCTCCAAAGGAAGCTGAACCTGGGCAAGCATCAAGTAATTGGGCTCATTCTCGGAGGTGTGGGTGCCGAGAATCATCTTCTGAACAGAGTAATCCTTCCCGGGAGGCTCGTCGCGGTCGGGGAGCCACTCGACGGTAAGGGAAGGCCATTCTAGGGCATGGGTTATGACCAGATCGTACAAAAAAGGAGTGTTCTTCTTCCATATCTTGTACTCCTCGTTTATCAGCCTCTCCTCTATCTCCCCTCTCATTTCCTCCTCGTCCTTCCCCATTCCCTTCCCTTCCCTTGATTTTCTCTCCAAGATTCCCACTTTGCGAGGGATTTTCCCGCCAAATTTTGGGACCGAGTTGCAGAGTCAAAGAGAGACAGAGAGAAAAAAAAACCTTACACTTGGTTTGGCAGTGTTTAACGGTGCAAAATCGAAATGGGTTTCTCGGGTTTTACCGAGAATTGCCTCAGAAAACAATGCCGATGTTGAATGGAATCGGGAGGGAAGAGATTGAAACCCTAACTGGGTAAGCGAAAATTGGAATCGAAGTTTTGGGAATGAGATTTTTTCTTTTTTTTTTTTTAAGAAGTGAGAAGAGTGGATACTGTTGGGTGAAGATTACTATTTATCCCACGGTTTCCCTTGTGGCCTGTGGCCTTCTTTGCGCAACTTAACACCGTTTCTATTAGACAGTAAGGGTAACTTCCTAAAAAAAGAATGGAATTTTAATTTTAATTTTAATTTAGTTGCATAATTAGAACTAGCTCATTAGACAGGTCAATTCGTATTTTTTATATTTATATAAAGATTTAATTTTAATTTATTATCAGTGTAAAAAAAATTTATACTGTCATTTAATTATGTACTGACACATCATTAAAAGTATTAGACTTTTGAGGTAGTTGTTATAATAGTCAAACTCTTTTAATGAGTTGACATTACATGATTGAGTAACAGTGTAAAGAAACTTTATAATTTTAATTCACTATCAGTGTAAAGTTTCTTTACACTGTCATCTAATTATGTACTGACACATCATTAAAAGTGTTAGACTTTTGAGGTAGTTGTTATAATAGTCAAACTCTTTTAATGAATTGGAAATACATAATTAAATGACAGTGTAGACAGTGGATCAAAATTAAACTCTTTATATAATTATATTAATATCAATAATTTATGCAAAATTAATGTAAATGCTTTAATAATATATTTTCCTATTCTTTTCTTTATTCAGTAAATGATCTGAGGAGTTTTAACATTTTCATGAAGAGTGGTGCTACACATCCCGGCTTAAAAAGATGGTAGCCCAAGCCTACTAAAGAGTTTTGCCATGTTTATCTTTTTCTAAGATTAATTAGATCTCTCTCGAATACTTAAAATCACTCTCACTTTGTCATGTGTTTGCTATTGCTCTTCCTACATGCGCTGTTGACTTTTGACTAAAGACTGGTCTTACCAATGGTGGTCTCAAGGGAGGAAATATGGATAATTATCAACAAATTAAGAGCTTACCTGATTTTTCACTTTTGACATTGTTCTCATTTTCATTCTTCCGAAAATGTGTAATAGTTCTTGCATGGAATGAATCCCCATCCCAAGAATTTGTGTGCCCTTTTGATTCTAGCATTCCAAGTTCGAAGGTGAAGTTACCGAAGAAGACGACATAAAAGTCATACATATAGATAGACACCAATGTGTCAATTTGCATTGATCCGAGTAGAAGGGGTTCAGTTTCCTTAAACATCTTATCTCGGGTTCGATCCTTAGGCAATGTGTATGGAGAAAGCATACTTGGGAGGAGTATCTGCTTCACGCTTCTGACTATACCCCGTGAGATTAGTCTCTCATCTTCTAAGCGAGAAAATAACCTTATTTACAGTAAAAAAAAAAAAAAAAGATGGACACCAATGTACAAAAAGGCTCGCAACCTTCAGAGATGATAAGTGATGAGAGTGAAATCTTAACATATGAAAATTTGCCACGTCATCCGGGTTCATTTGGTCAAGAATGACTCAGGCTACATAATGTTTCCCTTTTGTGAAAGGTTTCAACAAATAGTCTATACATAGTCTAACTTTTAAAATTGTTTTGGAAACCATATGAAAGGAAGTGGGAATGTAAAATTAATCAAACCCTTGTAAAAACAAATTTGAAGGGAGAAGAGCAGAAACATGAAAGCATACATGTAACATAAGAGCTTATAACAAAAATGAAAAAGCATATATGAGAGCTTACAAAGAAAAACACAAAAGAATATATGAGAGATAGCACACATATTTTAGATAACAGAAATAACATTTATGAGAGCCTCTAATAGAAACACTAAATTTAGAGACATTGGAGAAACGATAGAGCATTTCAAATCTAGAAACCATTCTCATCTCAAATAACAGGACAATTCTACATCTTCTTTGGAGACTTAAAAAGAAGGGGGAACTGTAAAATGACAACCGATCTTTCTAATCCACACTGGTACACTATATATAGTAAAATGTCTCTAATTCCTGTCTTATAACATGAATTCACATCAGAATAAATTGACCACAAATTTAATGAATTAATTACCAAAAATTGTCATCTAATAGTTTACACCGTGTCCGAGGAGGGAAGGGGAATCAAACAGTGTTAACATGAAATATATGAGAGAAAAAGATAAGCGGGCAAAGGCGCATAAAAAATTCACACTTTCACACTGGAGAAAGAACATATGGTTCTCCTTTATAAGTATAGTGTTTGGATTATTGCATCAATGCAAATGACATATTCATCTAAAAAAAAGAATAAATGTGTACTCCAACGAACGGCCAAAAATACACAGCAATGCAATAATCATAAGTTAATAGTGTTTTTCAATTAAACAAAAAGAAACGTAACTTATACCTACCTTTTATATGAAATTTCATATCAATAACCAATTTACCTGCATCAAATTTACATCTACACTTTTAGTGGAAGTTAAAATTCAAAGCACATAACATGCTAGAGATGGATGCTACCTCTCTCTTTCAAGTAACGAAAGAAGGATTTCTATGTTGGGAACCAACAGAAAGGTGCAGAGCCGAAGTTAAAACGATATGTGCATGCTTTCTTTGTTTTTTTCAACTTTGGCCAGTTATTATTAGATCGAACTGCTTCTTCAACGACATTTGTAAGAGTGATTTGTGAAACAAATAAAAAAAGTGATTTGTAAAACTGAATGTGAGTTATGTAAGGTATCAATTTGCAATTTGATCCTTTTTAAAATTGTTTTTAAATAAATATTAATGGTAAAGTGGGAAAACAAAAAAATGGATACCAAACTAGCAAATCCTCTTTATAGTAGTATAGATTAATTAAAAATCTTAATTTTTATATTTATAATAAATAAAAGCTAAGACTATAGAATTATAATTTTGAACTGAATTGAAATTCATTTTTTTAGTATTTGAACTCAATTGAAATTCTATTGTTTGCATAACTTATCTAAGAATTTATAAAAATAGAATAAATTAAATAAATAATACATTTAAAATTAGGCTAAAATACAATGAGTCCTCTCTAACTATGAGTCAAGTTTAAAAAACTTCTTTATACTTTCAAATTCACTAACATGACTTCCTAAACTAACAACAAAGTGTATAATAATTCTTTTGTTAACCTTCTATTTAAATCACTAATGAAAACATAGTATGTGATTGCACCTGTTAGTTTTTTTTCAATATCCTCATATTAAATCATTAATATTAACCCCTTCAATCATCTCTAAACTTATTTTTCTGGACATTTATTAACCTCACATCACTGTTCAAAATTTTCAAGAACTGCTCAAACAGTGAAGTTAGGTAAAAAAAGACCTATAAATTATTTGAGAGATAAATATTAATGATTGAAGGTGAGATTAGTGGGAAAAAAATAACACATGTAGTCACATGACTACTTGTCCCTTAATGATTTGAATGAAATGTTAACAAAAAAGTTATTATACATTATTTTTGTTAGTAGTCGTGTTTATGAATTTAAAAGTATAGAAATTTTTAAAAACTTAGACTCATAGTTAAATGGAGTTCCTTGTGTTTTAGCCTTAAAATTATTAAGCGATAGTGGATGTCAAACGACACTGATCATAATGGATACCGGAAGACGCCAATGGTGACATGGCTTAAGTACGTCAGCTTCAACAGTGATCTAAGGAGCTGTTAACAACCATAGCCAGAATACATCTATAACAATGGTTGCAAGCGAAATATGTATTTGGAGATATAAACATATATATTAATAAAATTGGCTTGAGAAACAATTAATGATATTGTTAATTATCAAATCTAATATTGTCTTAAGAAACAATTAATTATACTATCAACTATTAATTTTATGGATAAATAACATTTTTTGGTAATAATAATCCAAATTCATTATTAATAAGATTGTAAAATTTAAAAAAAAAAGATTAAAAACTTATGGGTATATTATGTCATAAAATATTTATTTAAAATGCTAATATAAATTAAAATGTATTTTCTTTATTTTTTTCTTTATTTATACAATTTACATACAAATATTAAATTATGCATATAAACCTAAATCAGAAATGCACTCAAATATTGTCACAAACAAAATAAAATAAAATAAAATCATATAATCATTAAATCTTGAATATGAGTCTCTCTTGTTACACTTTATTATAAATATTTTATTTTGTGCTTAAAAAATTCAGTCAAATGCTCTCTCTAAAATATTTTGATTATAAGTTTTTATAAAAGCAAAACAAGTTAATTCATAGATATAAATATGAAATTAAAACAACACGTGCAAGGCATGAGTATATGTGGGAATAAGATAGGCTTTACCTTAATTAGGTTTGACTTCTTTTGCAAAATATTGGCCTTATCCTTGCTTATTATTTATCATAAATTTTTTTGGTCCTGACTTGACCTCCTTGTGAAAACATAAAAGTTTGCCTTAGCTTGAAAGCCTACTTAAAGATTCATATTACGCAAAGGCTTTCAACTAGGCCAATAGATTCAAACTTCATAAATTTCAAATCTATTTAACCTTTAACAAAATTATTATATTATGTATAAAATAAATAAATAATATTAATATAGAGCCAATAAATTATATAAGTATTATAAATTTGTAATTATATTTATATATAATAAATAAATAGCTCAACCTATTTATGCTTTTTGAAAGGCCTAGGCCTTGACCTATTTAACTAAATAAATTTTTTTAAAAGCCTAAATTTAAATTGTTTAATAAAAATGTTAGGCTAAAGTAGGCCTAAAGGAAGGTAGGCCGTAGGCCCTGTTGCCTATTTTCACATCTAAGTACAAGTAAGATAACTAGTTATAAAGTATAATTATTTTGAGAGTATAATTATAACTTATATGATATTATTTTAATCTATATACATATCTAATATTGTTTGAGATGTAAATAATGACACTATTAACTATAAATTATCAAATTAAATAAAAAATTGCTTTTGAAAGTAATTACGACACTATTGACTATCAATTTTTTAATGAATTAATTGTCAATTTTATATAGACATAGCTTTGTTTAAAACTTAAGAGAAAAGTTACTAAAATATAATTAATATCGATTTAGGAAATTATTTAAAGCATTGTAAAATAAAAAATATATAATTTTTTTGGTATCATAAGAAGAGTTACTAAGCATATCAAAATAATTTAAAATGACCTCATTTTTTATTATATTTACACAACTTACATGTAATTATTAAATTCTATATATAAATCTAAATAAAAAACGCATTCAAAAATAAATAAAACAAAATTAAGACATATAATTATCAAATTTTAAATATAAGTATCTATTACACTTTATTATAAGATTAAAAAGTATATTTAGATTAATTTATTTTGTACTAAAAAAAACTTTTCATCAAAACATTAAAATCTCATCATTATGGATATTAAATTTAAAACAACTCATAAAACGCATGAGCGAGATAACTAGTTATACGTATAATTTTTTAATTATATTTATTTAGTTGATAAATATATTAAAAATATATTTATGTTGGCAAATCAATAGTTATATGAATCGGTTTGAGTAGTTAGACTTGGACCAAAAAACTGATCTCCTGACCGGTACAGCCCCAGCCCTAGATTGTTTTTCTAGTTGATCCAATCAAACCTAGGTGACCTGCTCCGAACCGCTAGACCAGGACGCGTTTCTTCATGGACCAGTTTATATATTTTATTAAAAAAAGGCTTGGGTGAAACACTGTCGTATAGAGTCTTTAACATCACAATAATTGAAGGATTTAATTTTAATTAACTGTAAGTGTAAAGTTTTTTTATACTGTCATTTAATTATGTACTGACACATAATTAAAAGTGTTAAACTTTTGAGGTATTTGTTATAATAGTCAAACTCTTTTAATGAGTTAATAATTTATGATTGGATGAAAATGTAAATTTTTTTTACATTGACAGTGAATTAATATTAAACTCTAATAAGAAAACCTTATTAATTTCTCTTCTGCTCACTGCTGCAGGGCCATTGTCCTCATTCTTTCGGCTTCGGTGTTAGCCACAGGGCCATTGTTCTTATTCATTCTGCATCGGTGGTGGACGCAGATTGTGCCGCCGAGGTACTTTTCCTTTCTTGCTTTCCTTTCAAAGCTCGCTAAATGATGGTTAGATGATGGTAGTCCATTGGGTATCTGTGAGAAGAAGAATGAGGTCTTGAGAGAATGCTACACCATATTGCATGTCTTTTTGAGTCTTTGTTTGTTTTGAGAGAAATGGAGAAGAGAGAATTAGAAAAGAGAAAAACATAAAAATAAGAAAGCTTTCTTATTTGATTAAGAAAAATTGAAAAAAAAATAATAATAAGTTTCATAACTTTTTTATTTTTTTTTAAAGTGAGAAGAAATTAATAATAATGAAAATTTGACTAATATATTATTTTTTTATTATTTTATAAATAAATAAATATGAACAAATATGTATTTATAAACAAATTTAATTTTTTTTATTTTTCTCATAATTCTCTTAATTTAAATAACTTAAAAATTTATTTATTTTTTACTTTATTTTTTTTATTTTATTTTTCTCTTAATCCAAATAAAACCTGAATGTAATTCCTTATATTGGAATTTTCCTATTATTAGTGTACGAATGCAGCATTTCTCAAGATGTCAAAATTCATTTTCACTGATAGCTTTTTTGTTTCTTGTATTGATTTGACGCTTTCCATTTCCTTGTAGAAATTTCTCAATATGTATTTGTTTTTCTATGCTATTTTCTTCGGGGGAAAAAAAGAATGCATACTGGTCTTGTATATCAAGTGCGCTTTACATTTTCTTATATTTCCATTGTATATATCCTGACGGTGAATTGTGAACAATGTAGATTTTTACTATTTTGCTGTTTGACAATGATCTCAATTTGTTGTTTTGCCTATGGTTGGAAACTGGAAAGAGTAAGCAACCCAAGTTAATTATTCCAACTATTATACATGTGTATAAATAGTTGCCCACGTGAGTTGTTGCGTAAACCAATAGTAGAATCATGTACACATGTATACTTTCCCAACTCTAATTATAAATGTACTGTTATTTATGAGTTGCAATTTACTATTATTACTAATTATGAGTTGCAATTTATTAATGGCACTAGGCCATGGTAAAATTATGTTGCAATTTATTAATGGCACTAGTCCATGGTAAATTATGCGTTGCTACCACAACTGGACACAAACTTTAATATTGTCCCGTGTGGATAGGCTTATGTAACTTATTTGAATTTATTTACTATAATAAGTATTTATGAAATAAATATTCTGTTTAGATAAATTTATTAAAACAACTTATGAAACTCTAATAAGTTATTTTTGACTTATTTTCATAAGTTAAAAATTTAGGCTTATGAAAATAAACTTTTACAAAAGTTAAAAATACTTTAATTACTAATTATTTTTATAATAACTTTTGACAAAATTAAATTTAAGGGATTGACACAATTCATAACATATTATTCAAATGATCAATATTTATTCCAAAAGGTTTATGAAAAATATTTCTCAAAATATTTATCCAAACATTATTTAACTTATTTTAAATAATGCTTATGTGACAGTAAAACTTATTAAATAAGTTTTACTTTAATAAGTATTTATATAAATTATTTATCTAAATGTTCTTATATTAGATATTTGAAAGAATAATCAGAGTGGTATGCTATAAATAATATATGTAACTAGGCATGCTTCATTAAAAAAAAGTTTCATTTTGTGTTTTAACACTTTCCCCTCCTTCATTATATACTTACGTTGAACTTAACAGGAATAATAATAGGCTTTTGTTTGATATGTAATTATGCTTTAGTATATTAGATTTGTGTTGTTGTTAGTTGTTAAGTGATTTATCATTTATACTATTTAGATAGTGTAAAATGTTAAATTTATACTCTTAAATGTATGAGATAGTATTTTTATATAATATGCTTTTGTATATATATATAATTGTAACAAGTTTTTTTACTTTATATGGTTGGGGTTTTCTGTTCAACTGTTGAACTGCCAATTGCATCCTTGATCCGGTGGTTTGGCTTTCTAATTGGATTAATTACTATGCAGATTAGACAACTATGGGCAGATTAAACTAGTTGATCCGCCTAGATTAAAAAAACAAAACAAAAAGCAAAAGCATATTTGTTTTGGATATTTTCTAACGCCAAGGAGCATTTCCACAAAAATAATGAGCGTTTGCCAAACGCTGTAAATACTTGCTTCCTCTAAACGCTGGCGTCACGAAAAAAGTGAAACAAACATATTATAAATCATGCCTAACAAGTAATAATTGTGAAGCACTGAAGCTAAATTGTCATAATCAGTCCAAGACTCGCTCGCCCTCAGTGTTTCTAGTTAGTTTTCACCAAAATATAAGAATACACAATGCTCAATAAAAAATAAATAAAATTTTAATCATAAGGTAAAAGTGAAATTTTGAAATAACTTATTTTTTTTTCATAAAAAATTGTAATCACAGTGCTCAATAAAAAACAATTTAATACAAAATAAACTAATATAAGCATGCATTTAAACTAGAACATAGATTTCATTGCCAAAACTAGAACATAGGTATAATTATTTTAAAAAAATCATTTAATTTTCTTCCATTGATACCAGGCAATCTCTAATAAAGAAAAGCTTCGATTTTTTTTCGCTTCTTTTCCCCTTAAAGTACATGTCTAAATTATCTTATTTTATACTCAATGAGATTTTTCAACCAAAAGTTTATTTTTGACTATTTAAAAAAAGACATTTATAAAGGCAAAATAAGCTAATAATAGCTAACAGATCAGAAAAAATATTTCCTGTATCCTAACTTCCTAAGCTACATAAAGTTTGACCTAAGAAAATATTATTAGTTACCAACTAAATAAAGTAATGAATTTAATTTTAATTTATTATTAATATAAAATAAATAAAATTATATTATTATTTAGTTATATATTATTAAATTATTAAAAAAATTTAACTTTAAAATAATCTATCTATCTATATACTATTATATAAAACAAGGTTTCTGAAATTTAGACAATGACACGTGTCACTTATATAAGTGTTTTTCCCCTTCAAATTTTTACACATTTGATTCTAGCTCCTTTGATGCTTAAATTTTAAATTATTTTTATATTGAATTTTTAATTATACTAAATAATAAATAATCAATTTGATTTTATTTAGATAATAATCTATCTTATCTCTTTGATAAGTAATGAAATTCAATTTTAAATCTTACTTTTTTTTAAAATTTAAATAATAACTAATTAATCATTATTCTAATCAATCTGATTATGACTCTCTTATTATCCTACCATTTGAATGGGTCTAAATAATATTCATCTAAAGCAAATAATTTTTTAATTTTTAAATGCATTTCTCTTTCTTTTTAAGTCATGGATTAAAAAACAAAACACAAGTAAAAAGATGATGATAAATTCATAAAATATTATTCACAATTTTTCAATCACAACTACAAAATGATTTAATTTAAGTTAGATTGAAATAAAATTTAATAAAAATATACCCAAACTCACATATATTTGAATGTACAATTATAAAGATATTTTTAAGTAGACAATATATATATCTTATGCATTGAATTAAATATATATTTTTTACTCTTTTAGATAAGTTCGTTTAATAATCTATATAAACTAAAATTTAAATTTAAAAATATCAAAATAACTATCATTTTCTTTTAACATGCACAAATTAGTCTATTTAAAAACAGTTATATATATGCAGATAATATTTTCAAATATTAGATTTGTTTAGATCTTATCAAATATGTTTTTGAATATAAGAATTTGTTAATATTAGATGTGTTTAGATCTTATCAAATATGCTTTTGAATATAAAAATTTGTTAATATTTGATATTTTTTAGATCTTAAATATGATAAATATATTTTTGATCCTACTCATTTGATTTTTGCTCATTTGATGCTGATATTTTAAATTATTTTTATACTGAAATTTCAGTTATATTAAGTAATCAATTTGATTTTGTGTAGGTAATAATTTATCTTATCTGTTTGATAAGTAATGAAATTCAATTTTGAATATTATTTTTATCTTAAAATTTAAATAATAACTAATTTATCTTTAATCTAATCTATCTGATTATGACTATCCTATTATCCTACTATTTGAATGGGTCTAAATGACATGCATTTAAAGCAAGTAATTATTTAATTTTAAATGCATTTCTACTGTTTTTTTAAGCCATAGATTAAAAGACAAAAACAAGCAAAGAGATCATGATAAATTCATAAAATATTATTCATAATTTTTTAAACACAACTACAAAATGATTTAATTTAAGTTAGATGGAAATAAAATTTAAAAAAAAATATACATAAACTCACATATATTTAAATGTATAATTATAGAGATATCTTTAAGCAGACAATATATATATATATTGTGTTGCGCATTGAATTAAATATACATTTTCAACTCTTCTAGATAGTTTCGTTTAATGATCTATATAAATCAAATTTTAAATTTAAAAATATCAAAATAAATATCATTTTCTTTTAACATGCATATATTAGTCTATATAAAAATAATTATATATGTGTGGATAATATTTTTAAATATTAGATTTGCTTAGATCTTATCAAATATGCTTTTGAATATAAGAATTTGTTAATATTTGATCTTTTTTAGATTTTAAATATGATAAATATCTTTTTGATCCTACTCATTTGATTCTTGCTCCTTTAATGCTGAAATTTTAAATTATTTTTATACTGAAATTTCAGTTATATTAAGTAATCAATTTGATTTTGTTTTGATAATAATTTATCTTATCTGTTTGATAAGTAATTTAATTCAATTTTAAAAATTATTTTTATCTTAAAATTTAAATAATAACTAATTTATCCTTAATCTAATCTATTTGATTATGACTCTCCTATCCTCCTATTAAATCTTGAGAAACATTGGATATATTATTTATTTCATACTAAGGTTAATTTTTATGAGTTTTATGATTTTTTGATGATATAATTAGTTTAAAAAGTGATTGAACAATTTTCTACATAAATCTTATAAAAAAACATATGTAAAACGTATTACAATAAACAACACATTATTATTTAAAAGTTTATACACACCTAATTTAACAAACCCGTGCGAAATAAAACTAGTACATATATATAATATAAACAGTGGGTGAACTATCGACATCTGGATCTTATTTTTCTATAACTAAAAATGTGTCCACCGTAAACAAAAAGTACCCCATCTTCCACATCACCCTTCTCTGTCTCTCATTTCTGAAAATCTGAACATCAAACCCACAACCACAAGCCAAAGTTTGATTCTTTTTTGTGTTTTCTCTCTGAGGTCAACATTTCCTTCATCCCAAAACCAGATCAGAAAAACATCTATCCATCCTCAAAATGGATCTAGCCCCAGAAGAGCTCCAACTGTTGAACATCCCAGACATCCTAGGAGAATCAATCTCAATCCCCAAAAGATCACCTAAAACCTTCTACCTCATCACCCTCACCCTCATCTTCCCTCTCTCTTTTGCCATCTTAGCTCACTCACTCTTCACCCACCCTCTCCTTGCCCAGCTCCAATCCCCTCATGCTGACCCTGACCCATCTCACACCACTCACCAATGGACCCTCCTCCTCCTCATTCAGTTCTCCTACCTCATCTTCCTCTTTGCCTTCTCTCTCCTCTCCACAGCTGCTGTTGTTTTCACCGTGGCTTCTCTCTACACCTCCAAGCCCGTCTCTTTTTCCTCCACCATCTCTGCCATACCAAAACTCTTCAAGCGCTTGTTCATCACTTTCCTCTGGGTCTCTCTCTTCATGATCATCTACAACTTCGTCTTTGTGCTTTCCCTGGTTTTTCTCTTCATAGCCATCGATACCCAGAACTCCTTTCTTCTCTTTTTCTTCATTGTTGTCACCCTCTTGCTCTTCTTGGTTGCCCATGTGTATATCACCGCGTTGTGGCACTTGGCCAGCGTTGTGTCGGTGCTGGAACCAGTTTATGGGTATGCTGCAATGAAGAAGAGCTATGAGTTGTTGAAGGGTAGGGCCAAGTATGCTGCTGTTCTGGTGTTTGGTTACTTGGTTACTTGTGGGATAATTGGTGGTGTGTTCAGTGCGGTGGTGGTGCACGGTGGAGATCGTTATGGGGTGTTCACGAGGATTGTGGTTGGTGGGTTCTTGGTGGGTGTGTTGGTGCTGGTCAATCTTGTTGGGTTGTTGGTGCAGAGTGTGTTCTACTATGTATGCAAAAGTTACCATCATCAAGGGATTGATAAGACTGCTTTGCATGATCATCTTGGTGGCTACCTTGGAGAATATGTGCCTCTGAAGAGCAGCATTCAGATGGAAGATTTGGATCTATGATTCAGAGAGAGTAACAGTTTACCCCCAGAGAGTTGGGTTGAATTGTAAGTTGATTTCCTTATTCTGTAATGGAATGGTTAGTGTAAAACAGTGGGAAAGACTAATGATAGATTGTATGTTGAATTTTGATGTTTTCTAGTGTTTCTATTATTTGTTCCTTTTAAATAAGCTATTTGTGCGAATCCTTGTTTAGCAGTAGCCTAGTAGTGTTTTGCACTTTTGCTCATTACTGCATTTTATATTGTGGTCGGCGTTTTTATGCACAGTATTGACTTATTGTTATCACCCAAAGAGAAGTTTTTAAGTTATTATTAATTTGAAAAAATATTCTATTTGGCCTTGTAAGTTTTTTTCGTTCATAGAATGGTTGAATCCATATTTTGACTGATCTTTTTTTAATTTTTTTTTTTAAAAAGCCTGCGGCTGTAATCTGATTGCCTGTAAATGTAGTGCCAGGTTCAATTGCTTGTGGGAATGGTTACAACTTACAAAACAAGACATTTTTTAGTTAAATTTTTTGTTTTGTGTGATGCTTTGTAAGTTAATTAGTTTAGTGAGCCCCTTAATGGGGAAGAGGCACAGAAGCTGACTATTCAGAGTTTGGCCTTTGCAGCAAAGACTCTTAAATTTTGTGCTCTTTCTTGACTTTCGTGAAAGGCAACTCTATTCAGAGTTCAGCCTTTGCAGCAAAGACTCTTAAATTTTGTGCTCTTTCTTGACTTTAATGAAAGGCAACTCTATCAGAAAAAAATGAAAAGCAGTTGGAATTTGGATAAAACAGCTGATTATTTTTGAAGTCCTCGCCTTTAATGTCTTGAATCCTCTTCTGGTGCAACACTGAAACAGATAAACAATCCTGGGAAAAATTATGAAGTTTCTCGTTCTGGCTGTTTATCACGGCTAGTGAGAAGTGTCCTAATATTCATGGTGTATGCTGAAGCTTCCTTTTGATTATTATCTTTATTTAAATGATAGTTGATAATTCTATGGCGTGTCTTTTAATGCAAGGGTATGTAAACTGCCAAGTTGTTTTAATTTTGCTTGTCTGTGATAGGATACTTAAGCCTAAGGGCGAACTACACTCTATCAGTCTGCTTCTGCAACTCTTAATCCATCATTTTCAGAACTCTTAAGTTTAAATGGCAACAGGTCAAAACTGTTAATCTTGAGCTATTGTCTGTGGTGCTTTGTACAGTGAGATCAATCAGGCTAGAGCTTTCTGTTCACTTGAGTGAAGTAATACTGTTACTAAGACAGTTATTGTTGTTGATAGTCACCCAAGTGTGGTTGAAAGCATTGCATAAAAGTTTGGAGCAGTTCAGTTAGGGTAAGCACTGAAGACAAAACTTGATTCTAGCCATCTGAACTCTGAATCAGTTACATTGGGACTGGTTATTATGGGTTTGTTGGGCTCAGGGGTGGGTAGTGTGAATACTCAAGTATGTGTAGCATATAACTGGGATCGGATTTGTGACTGAAGTTATATCCAGACATTAATTTGATTATGAATTTCCCCTCCATTGCCATTTCCCATAAGCTGTTTTGACTCTTATCAGTGTGATTGCGCTAGAACCATTATAGATTTATTTGCTTGTTTCAGCTTATTGTTGTCATTCCTTAAATTGTCTCCTCATAGTGAAGAACTCTAGCAAGAAAATTGCCGGATTGTTAGGGACTAGGAGTGATATGGGTGGTGGTGAGTTCTTCTATGCATGATAGATGTAAGATGCTTCACACATTTTATAAACTGCCTCTGGTAATCTGGCATAATCCCTGCAGTGTTCTTGATGCTGGTTTGATGGATTTATGAGGTTCACTGAAAGAATTGTATTCCTAATTTATGCAATTGTTTTGTTTCCCACTCTGAAATTGTTTATGAGATATATACATATTTTTATTGGCTGATTTGATGGACTTAACCAGAGTGGTGGGATTCACTTGTTACTTCCTTATATTAGTTGCTTTTATAACATATCTTAGATACTCTGAGAATAATGTGATTTTCATTGTACTTCTTTTACTTGTGAATTCTGATTTGACTTGAGATCTTTTATTGGTTAATCCTTGGTTTTAACTTTTAATCCTTAGAGTAGTCTGTCTCCCTTTTCTTTTTTTCCATATCATGAAGTCTTTGAGAAAACCCAGCTTTGTCCTTGAGATGGTGTGCTTTTGTCTTGTAATTAGTTTTCTATTGTTTTGTGTTGCTATGTGTTGTAACCAAAACGAAAAGTAGGTTCATTTATATTTCTTGATGATTCAACATTTTATTGTAGGGTGATTTGATTTCATTTAACTTTTGATAATAGAGTATTTATTTCTTACTTTTCAAAATTGAAATTATTAAAGGTGAAATATTCATTCAATCATAAAAAAATCGAATGGAGATTATACTAATGTGTTATTTTGAAAATCAAAATTCAATCATTTTACATTTCATTTAATTTATTAGCATATTTTTTCTATAGATTATTTATTAGTATACCTTTTAAGTTTCAAAAATAAAATTCATACCATCACTTGTTATTATGTTATTAGTATATTATTTCTTATTACAATAAATTTCATATTTAAATAAAAAATTTTGTGATTCTGGGCTACCTTATAATTATTATTAGTTTTTATTTGTAATCTATTTTGTTTTTAATTAGTTAGACTTTAGAGTTATTTAAAATATTATTAAATAGTTAGGAAAAAATACAATTATCTTAAGTAGCTTAAATACTAAATTTTAATAAAACGATACATCTTATAATTTAAAATTTTGAAGTCGTATGTTTATCAATAAATTATCATGTTATTTACAATTTAATGATTACATGTAATTTCAATTTTTTATATTAATTGTTTCTTTTTATGTTAATTTTTAAATTATTTCTTTTTTTATTATTTATCTCTGACTTTATTATCTTTCATAAATGAAATATCATAATTGCAAATTGATAATCAATATCAATTTCATGAATCACTTAATATCATTATAAGTATTAATAAATTATTCATCAATGATTGAATGTTCCTAATCTAAATTTTTTGAACATAATTTAATTAATAAATAAGTACTGATGAAAATATAATAATTATTTACAACATAATTTTTTTTTATATTTTTTATTTTTTTAATAATTATCTCAATATTTTATCAATATGTGATTGAGGATATTGTACTTTATTTTATTAAACAAATTATTGCTTTAAATTTGATTAACCATAATTTTTTTTAATAAGTTTTAAGACATATTAATCTTCATTATTATTTATTATATATAATATAATATTTTATATTATCCAGACGGGTGTTAATTTAATTAAAATATAAAATAATAATTTCGTGTTTATACCAGATTTTTGACAATATAAATTTTAATCTATTGTTAATCACCTGTTTTTATGTCATTAAAATGTTTGGCACATGAGTAATTTTGGCACCAAAATATCCAAATAAACTATATATTTTTTAACATCATGTCAAATAATATATTATATTATTATTGTCATTATTATTTTTATTTAAATTAATTATAAGTTTTATTATGATTACAGTATAAGTTTACATTAATATTTGTTTAATTGTTATAAATCATATGAGTGATGACCTTATTTCATGTACTACTCATGTATTATATGACTTAATATGAATGTTTTATTATGAAAGTCATGTGATCAAATTAAAGTATATAAAATTAACTTAGAAATAAATAAATTTAATTTTTGAATATGACCACTAATTTTAATATAAATTTAGTATTAAAAATATGACAACAGTTTAAATTATGACAATTAATGAAATTAAAGTTATTATGTCCCCTTACTCATTATCAAACACTTAATTATATAACCTAGGGGGTGTGGTTGAGCGGTAAGGGGCTCATCCACCCTTAACCAAAGGTCAGAGGTTCGATCCTTGCCTTTGGGTATGGAGCAGCCTTAAAACCCCATGCCAGCTGTCCCACCCTTCGAGGTGCCTACAAGCCAGCGCGGGATTAGTCACTGTGCTCGACGGTGGATACCCTGGTCGTGGACCAAAAAAAAACACTTAATTATATGATTTTTTAAAAATAAAATAATAAATTTTGGAGGAAAATGTGTCTAGAGACCACTGTCATAATTTATAACGTAATCATTGGACAATTTTTCTTTGTATATGTTTGACTTTTTCATATTATTTTTTGTGAAATAAATTTACATATTTTTTAAACTTATTTTGTTTTGCAAAGTAAAATATATTATGAAAATGGTAGATGGTAGACATAATTAAATTATTATTCTATTTATAAGAATGACATTACATGATAGCAACAATTAACTTATTTCTTTTTTAAAAAAATCAACAATATCCCACTATCACATGTAATCAAAAAATAATGTAACAATATTTGCATAATCGAAAACAATGAGCATAATTGAGGAACACGTAATAGTATTTGGCATAAATTAAAATAATGTAATAATATCTCACAATAACTTATTAAAAATAAGATAAAATATCTAAAAATAATGTAACATCCCTAAAATAAGGTTAAATCCCAAAATTATATAAAAAAATTGTCATCTCTAAAAATAATAAATAAAAATAACTTTTAATTGATCTACATCATTAACTATTAAAGACCACATAATTCTATTCTTTCTCAACCTTGATTTTCTTGTATGCTTTTATGCTTGACATTTCTAAAGTTAATTCTTCACCTAAAGAAGAACATCATAGTGATCTATAGGTGGTGAAAAAAAGAGAATCCTACATGCGTAAGGAATAATAATAAAATTTAAAAAAAAAAAGATGACATAATTTATGGATGAACTAAAATAATGAGATATAAACCTTTGTAAACATAATAATCTCATCAATTGTTTTCCTATCATAAAAAATGAGAAAGTATTTCTCGGTAGTATTATGACCTGCAATACATCAATAGTATTCATCTCAGTAGTATACCTGATGCATTGAGAGATTTCTCTCTACCATCACTCGTCCTTGCTATAAAATAATGATAGAGTAATGCTATACAACCAATTTGACAGAATTCAACCAAAAAATTGTCATTCAAAAATGATTTATTAAATAAGTCAAAGTGATGGAAGCACTCATCCATCTAAGAGCCAATACCAATACCAATTTATTTTGTCAAATTTTTTGGCTATCTAGTGTTTTTCATAATGATATTGTGAGCTCTAGCTCATGCTTTGGGCAATTTATAGCCGAAACATATGAGCATCACAATTCCAATCAAATCCCCTAAATTGATTCTCCAATCCATCAAGGTCAATCTTGATTCATTTTAATTTAAATTGAATCTTCTCAAAATTCTTGATTTTATTATAGTATATTTACTTAATTAATTTAGACTATCATTGATTATATATATTTATTTATTTTTTCTTACTTAATTTCTCATGCTGATACATAATACTTTATCATTCAGGCTCAAACATAAGTAATGTTGACATATTCAAATAAATATTTATAATTCAATAAACTCACCATTGATTAGCAATAACTTTTATCCGAAATTTCAAAATGTATGAAATGGATCTTAAAAACAAAAGGAGATTTGGAATTCATATCAAATTTTTTAAAAAAATTATAGAGAGAATTTTTTTTAATATTTAAAATATTATGTTTATATTAATTTAGGGTATGTTTGTACTATATTAAAAACAAATTAATGTTGAAAGAATTTGAATATGAAAGAGTTGATTGTTAAAGAATTTTAGTAGTAAAATATTTTATTTTAAATTTTAAAGTATTTTTTTATATTATAAAATAAAATTACTTTTGAAATATTAATTGCATGATAGCTTTGAAAAAAATATATTGAGTTCAATATTAATTGGTCAATATGGGTTAATGTAATTAGTAAGATTGAACTGCGTCGACAAAAAGATATTAGATTCTAATTCTGTAATAATTCTTCACTAATAGGTCATTTATAAATACTATTGTAAATTTTTATTGAAGCTTGTGACATGTATAAATTTTGAATATATTATTTGGATGGGGTTAGGAGAGAAAAGGAGGAAGAGAAGCGAAAAACAATAATGAGTGAAAATAAGAGGAAATTTATTCATTTTTAATAAAATATTTGATAATTACATATATAATCTAGATTTGTATTATAAGATTGGCAACATAAAAGTTATATTGAAAATTTAATTTTAAAACTTACCATTTTTTTTACTTTAATAATTTTAACTTTCAAATAAAGAAAAGATAATTCTTTTCATTTTTTTTACTTAAATATCTTAACAAGGGGCCTCCATCTCTTTTTTTCCTTTTTCACTCATTTCTCTTTCCCAAACAAGGAATGAGGCAATTTGCCCTCTCCTAAAATTTCTTCCACACAAAAATAAAAATAAAAATGTAAACTCTTGCTAAAAAAAACGACAAGTTTGAGGTCACTCCTTTCCAATCAAATAAAATCAATTATTTTCAATGGAGAATTGATTTTGACTTTGCACAAATATGACAAATAAGTTTATGGAGGCAAGTTAGCCTCGTGGAATTGATTTTGGCTTATGCCCCAAATTTCTTCCAAAAGATTTTATTTATCTTTTTTTTCTTGGTACAAATATTTTATTTATTTTAATTAAGTGTGTTTATGGGCTCTATTCAACCTAAAAACTCAATCTTAGTCTAAAATGTTTGGGTCAAGATTAAATATTTTTTTAAATTAAATATTTTTTCAAGTCGAAATTAAATTAGTCTTCAAGCTACTTCAATCTGACCTAAAATTACGTAAATTATTTTTTTTTTAATATATTATTGTGATATATTTTTAATATTAGACTTATCAAATATTGTAATATTTTATAATTTTAACTTATATTTATCACTATTATTTAATTATCAGTTAGATTAAATCTTAACCTAAATAAAAATTAATAGACACAAGCAAAATGAGACCCGAATCATAAAAATTACCTTGATCAAAACCTTGAGACAGGGGTTCAAGTTCAGGGTGGGCCGATCAACACCCCTAATTTTAATCAATAGCATTGTTTCTCACTCTGTTCATCTTGTTCCTCTAAGAAGATCAAAGCCCACCATTTTCTTACTCTCTATTGGGCTTTCTCTCTTCACACCTTCACAAGCTCTTCTACCTCAGAGCTAACTACACTGTTACTGAAGCACAGGTATTCTGGGAAGCTATGCTTTGTGTTCATTGATGATGGGTCTTCCTTGTAGAATACTCTTTTTTTTTATAAATATAATATGCTGTTTTCCTCGTATTTCAAGTATGATCGTTTGGTTTTGGTATATCTCATGGGCTTATTGTGCAAAGGTGCATTGGGTTGTCGTTGTCGTTGTCGTTGCCCATATTTTATTATTACGTGTTTGAATGCTGGTATAGTGGTTGATTTTCTATTTTTGACCCCATGATTGATAGTTTTTCAAAATTGGTTTTTTAATTTTTTTTAGGAGAATTTTGCCATCAAACATATGAGATTGGGATGCTTCAAGTAGTCGTATAAAATCTTTAAATTGTGTCATGAGTGATTCTTAATGATTAGTTTCTTATTTTTGACTCAATGATTGATAGTTTTCAAATAGGTTTCATGCTTTCATGTTTTAGGAGAATATTGCAATCCAGCATGTGGGGTGCAGTGTGCTTCTAATAGTAGTTTACTATAATTGTGTTATGACTGTTCCTTAATGATTTTGGGACTGGAGTGGGTCGGTATATAGTTATGTCATGGGCTGTTAAAGTTGGTCACCTTCTTTGCTTGAAAATCTTGGAGGTAAAGGACCGGAATGCTTAATGATCATGTGCACTTTGGTGCTTATGACAGTAAAGGAATGCCACAAGTTTCAAAGATAAAAATCTCTGCTGCTGCCAATTTTATGGATCTTTTGTTTGTTACTTTGGTATGGTTACTTAAAGCACATGATTTCTCTCCATTTCCTTTAGGAGGATGTCTTATCCCCTGCTTTTGTACTTCTCTTCTTTTTTTGATTATCCTTTATAATAAAAAAAAGGAGGTAAAGGATTGAAGGAGATATATTGCAATTGCTTTACTTGAGGACTGTGAGCTTCTTGGAATTATATAGGATTGAGGAGGAACAGCAATGCATTTGGCAATGATTTTCTTTCCTCTTATTTTATCTATCTTGTATTATGCTCAATTATATTTCCTTTATCATTTAGGAGTACATTCTCACTATGGTTACCCTTGAGAGTTATTTGGCTTGCTATATCAATGTTGAGCTAATTCTTGGATTAGTGCAAAACCTGAGTCTAGAAATTGCTTTTGTTTTGCTCTAAAGTTAACTGCGTGATTAAAATGTTATTTATTTGGCAATAGGTCTTTTTTAATTGCTTATATTTGTTTGTGAATAACTAAATCATGACTTAAAAAGGTTAGTTATGTACGATCTCTAGTTCCTAAGTCCTAAAATATTGATAGGCATGCATGAGTATAGATTACTATTGGATTGTGTACGTTTTAAGGATTTTCTATGTGGAAAAAAAGTAAAATTTATGATTATTTTTACTTGTAACTAACTTCAGTCCTTGGTTGGAGAGAGGGTGTAAATATCTGATTCTCAGTGGTATTAGCTCTTGGAAAGGTCTTTCTATTCTTGAACCATTATTGATAGAGAAAATAAAGGAAAGACTTAAAAAAGAATTTAACAGAAGAAAAGAAAAATTGGTATATAGTTAGTGAATGCTTTAAACCAACTGTGCTGGATTACAGTTTATGCACAAGGTTGACTGATAGAATGTGAAACAGATCCATCTAATGCATGATAAAACAGAACTATCTGCAATCAATTGTAGGAGTTATATGATTGTTACATCGAAGTACATGTAGCCTACTGTTTTGTACGGGCATATCACCTTTACATCAAAGAGATAATATTGTTTGTTTGCAAATCATTGTTTTTTTTTCCTTATGAGCTTTTGGTTTACCAAGTTAACTTGTATATTTGGCTCCATATGCAGCAAATAACACCATCTAAATATCTTTTGAGGACAAGGAAAAATTTGAGCTATTTGAATAAACTTGCAATTTAATAGAATGATATTACATTGTCACCAAAGCTAGATTACCAATACAAATCAATACCAAATTTGTCCCTTAGAATGTGAAGAATAATATCATGTACACTGCACAACTGTTTAGGTTGCAAGAATCAAGATGAAGCTAGCTCATAACAGTGGAAGGGAGGGCAAAAATATTTTATAAGACTCTGGTTATCAGTTTTGTCCTTTGTCATCCTCTCTTTCTAACCACCTTGCTTTTACTTCTGTGTTACTGTGCCTCCATTTTGAAAACTTTATTTCTCTTTCCTCATTGTCCATCCTGCCATTTTGATTAACAGTTTAAATTTATTTGTGTTGTGCTGGATTATTGAGATTTTAAAAGCAAAATTTGGAGTTGTTCTTTCTCTGGATATGTTGCGCTGGTTGGTTATTTTCCAGACATTTGTTATCTTTCCTCCTCTGCTAGACTTATATATGAGGAATTGCTTAAAACTGAAGGTTTTAATTGATATTTTTGTGCTTATTTAGGGATAACTGGTTTGGCAAACAATATTTATTTAGCCAATTAATGATGTTTTTGCTTATTTAGGGTTGGTTTTATCTGCAATGGCTGCTTCATCTTCTCTTTTCTCATGCTCAATGCATATGGAGGTGCTTGCTCCGAAGATATCAAAATGCCCTACAGATTTTTTGTACTGTCATAGCAAAATATCCTATATGGAACCTAGTTGTTTAAAATCAATATGCTGTACTAATTCAAGATTTTTAAGTATAAAGAAGTCATCAAAATGGGAAAAAATGGAAAAATTCTTGCAAAGAGATGGAATTCATTGCCGCGCTTTGGAAATTGAACGTGCACCTTCCTTTTCAGTGGGGCAGAAATTTCAACTTGATGATGTTATTGAGGCTCAACAGTTTGATAGAGATATTCTCAATGCCATTTTTGAAGTTGCACGGGATATGGAGAATATTGAAAAGAATTCTCCTGGTAGCCAACTTTTAAAGGGTTATCTTATGGCTACCCTATTTTATGAGCCCTCTACTAGAACTAGACTTTCATTTGAGTCTGCCATGAAAAGGCTAGGTGGAGAGGTTTTAACAACTGAAAATGCGAGAGAATTTTCATCGGCAGCTAAAGGAGAGACACTTGAAGGTGAATTCTCTTAATTTATGTTTTCAAGTTTGCCGTGTATGTATGTCCTAAAAGGTTCTTATGGAGGTTTGCTTGCAGATACAATACGAACAGTTGAGGGTTACTCTGATATAATTGTGATGCGGCACTTTGAAAGTGGTGCTGCCAGAAGAGCTGCAACTACAGCTGGCATTCCGATAATCAATGCAGGGGATGGTCCTGGACAACATCCCACCCAGGTATGCATGAAATTGCCATGGCGGAGTCATTTTGAATCAATGTAATGTTTCAGAGAGAATGTCAAATAGATTGGATAGGATAGACGATTCTACTTGATGAAACAGATTTAGACTATCCATCTCATTGCATGAAGAATGTTGTTCTTTTCTCCATGTAATTGCATACAGAATATCTGGGAGCTACTTCCAGAAAACACCTTTGAAGGATGACTAGATTTTTGTGCTTGATATGAGAGAAGTATAGCCCATTTTACTCACATGGATTCCAGCTCAATTGTTAGCACTTTCCTGGCCACAATTGAAGCCATTTTGAAGCCTCCCCTTTACAAGTGAACCACAATTAGTCTTCCATAAGCATTAAGCTTTTATAATCAAATTGAAAATATATTTTAATGCCATATAAACTCAGTAATCTCTGCCTATGTCGTGCTTTGTTGCTAATCTTTACATAGTTGCCCAAGCCCAGATAAAAGAGGAGGGTTGTGTTAGACAGTCAACAGCCAACATAAAACTTTGCCGAATCCTTCTGACATGGACAAACGATTTGATTGTGTTAATGCTAGTTAGTTACCCGTATGGCTCGAGTACATTGTCGAGGCAATAGTTGTTGCATCGGTGCTAGGATGTAGTGAAAAATAAGCAAGGGTTTTCACATCTTCATAGATGAGTGTGGGTAAAGAAGCTAGTTCATGAGAGTAGGATTCGTTTTGGCACTTGGAATATTGGCACACGTACAGGAAAATCTATGAAAATAATTGACACCATGAATAGAAGAAGGATTAATTTTATGTTCCTTCAGGAAACTAAATGGATTGGAGAAAAGGCAAGAGAATTAGATACTTCGGGTTTTAAACTTTGGTACAATGGCAAAGTTAGATCAAGGAACGGGGTAGGCATTATAGTGGATAAGAATTGGAAGAATAATATAGTAGCTGTTAGAAGGGTTGAAGATAAGATCATAGCCTTAAAATTTGTAGTTGAACAAGACACTTGCAATGTCATTAGTGTGTATGCACCCCAAGTAGGGTTAGAAGAGCAACAAAAGATAAAATTTTGGGAGGACTTTGAAGGTTTAGTTCAGGATATACCACAAGGAGAAAAAAATTTCCTAGGAGGGGATCTTAATGGACATGATGGGAGGGAATTTAGGGAGTATACGGGGTTTCATGGTGGGTATGGTCTAGGGGAATCTAATGATTGAGGGTAAAGCTATTCTTGATTTTTTGATGGCCTTCAATTTCACAATAGCAAACATTTGATTTAGAAAGTGGGAAGAGCCCCTTATCACGTACAAAAGTGGGGTTTCTTGCTCACAGATAAATTTCTTTTTGGTAAGGAATACAGATTGAAAAATTTGTAAGAATTGCAAAGTCATATTTGGGGAGAGCTTGATTACCCAACATAGGGTTTTAGTTTTGGATGTATGTGTTAAGATGAGGGTAAGGAGAAATCGCCAAGACTTGCCCAAGGATCAAATTGTGGTAGCCAAAATAAGGAAAGCAAATGGTATTTTACAAGAACCTTTTAGAGGAAGAGATTTGGCAGGCACAAGTGAATGCCAATAACATGTGAGAAGAAATGGTTAGGGGGATTTGGAAGGTATCAAAAGTAGTTCTCGGCGAAGCAAGAGGCTTCGGACCTAGAGTTAAAGAATTGTGGTGGTGGGAGGCAAGTGGTCAAGAAAAGGTTAAAGTTAAAAGAGAGTGCTATAAGGCATTGCACCTATGTGAAAATGATGAGATCTTGGAAAAATATAAAGTATCTAAGAAAGATACTAGGAAGGCGGTTAGCAAGGCGAAAGCTAAGGCTTTCGGGGGCTATACCAATCTTTAGGTACCAAAAATGAGGGAAAACATATTTATAGGCTTGCTAAAGGAAGAGAAAGGAAAACAAGAGACATAGATAAAGTGAAATGCTTTAAGAACGAAGAGGGTGAAGTCTTAGTTATGGAGCAAGATATCAAGTAAAGATGAAAGAGTTATTTTCACAAGTTATTTAATGAAGGATATGCAACATTAATGGACTCCGAGATTTTAAACACTAGCGAAGATGATTAAAATTATACCTTTTATCATAGAGTTTAGGAATTTGAAGTAAAGGAAGCACTAAAGAGGATGGACAATGGTAAAGTCGTTGGACCAGATGATATTCCCATTGAAATTTGGAATGATCTAGGGGAGAAAGGCATAACCTAGCTTACTAAGAAAGGCATAACCTAGCTTACTAAGTTGTTTAATGAGATAATGAGGTCTAAGAAAATGCTGGATGAATGGAGGATAAGCACTTTGATCCTCATTTATAAGAACAAAGGAGATATACAAAATTATGCTAACTACAAAGGGATTAAGTTCATGAGCCACACTATGAAACTGTGGGAAAGAGTAATTGAACGGAGATTAAGACAAAAGACTCACATTTGAGAGAACCAGTTTTGTTTTATGCTATAGTGAGATCAACCATGGAGGCAATATACCTTCTGCGAGGTCTGATGGAGAGGTACCAATGGAAACAAAAAGACCTTCACATGATTTTCATTGACCTGGATAAGGCTTATAATAGGGTTTCAAGAGAAGTCCTATGGAAAGCTTTGGAGAAGAAAGGAGTTTGTGTTGCTTACATTCGAGCTATCAAGTATATGTATAATAGGGTTTAAACTAGTGCGAGAACACAAGGTGGGGTCACAAAAAAATTTCCTATAACTATAGGATTACACCAAGGGTTGACTTTGAGTCTTTATCTTTTTACCTTGGTTTTGGACATACTTAGTAGGCACATCCAGTCATCTAGGATCAAGTTCCTCAATGCATGCTTTTTGTAGATAACATAATCCTAGTGGAGGAGTCAAGAGAGGGAATAAATGCTAAATTATAGTTATGGAGAGAAGTTTTGGAATCACATGGTTGTTGGTTAAGTAGAAGTAAAACAGAGTATACGGAATGCAAGTTTAGCAAAACGCGAGCTAGCACTAACTTGGAGGTGAAAATTAGGGATCATACCATACCACAAGTTGCACTGTTTAGGTATCTTACAAGTGATTGAGAGATTGCGGGAGATGTAACTCATAGGATTCAAGCTGGGTGGACGAAATGGAGAAATGCTTCAAGCTTTATTTGTGATCGCAAGGTGGCTCTCAAGTTAAAAGAAAATTCTACCAAATAGCTCTAAGACCATTGATGCTTTATGGTACCGAATGTTGAGTGGTTAAGTGCCAACAAGAGCATAAGTTAAGGGTTGTAGAAATGATAATGTTGCGGTAGATGAGTGGGCATACAAAAAAAAGATAAGATCAGGAATGAATGTATTTGAGAGAAAGTTGGAGTAGCACCTGTTGATGAAAAGATGACAGAATCTTGCTTAAGATGGTTTATTTATGTGAGGAGAAGACTAATAGAAGCTCCAGTAAGAAGAGTTGATCATATTGAGGATAGCCCGATAAAAAGAGGTAGAAGAAGCCCAAGGAAAACTTTAAGCTAAACCATTAAAAAAGACTTTGACCAAAATGGTTTTTTCGGAAATATGATTTTTGACATAGCACAATGGCATCGTTTGATCCATGTAGCCGACCCCACCTAGTGAGAAAAGGCTTGTGTTGTTGTTACCATATAAACTTAGTAATCTACAGGAAAGGAATGAAAATAACCTTGTAGACAATGCCATAGCCGCCTTCTCCAACCTTGCTCAAGGATTGAAAACCACAATTTCAATTTGTTGTTAGATAATACATGAAAAATTCCATCATTTTCTCCTTTGTGTCATCTTTAGGTAATCACAGAAGAAGGCTACCCAAAATTTGTTGGAAGTTTTAAAACATATCAAACATGATGAAAACCAAAACAAAATACCATGAAATGAAAAGATTAAAAGATAGAACATGATTTTTGTTTTTTCCATGCTTGGCTTTTCACTTCCAACCTCTTTAATATTCTATTCAATGACAATGGGACAGTGATGCCTGCTGCCTCCAATCTCATTTAAACATCTCTCGATCAATTTTTTTAGAGCTTGGTCAGATGTTTGTGTTAGTCATTATTAAATTTATGGGTGAAGGTAATATTTCCATTTACATAATTAGAGGTGCTATTAGTCAACTTAGTCAATTGGGGTGGGATGTAATATTGAGAGGAAATTTGGGTGGAGTGTCATATTACGATATCTCAAGGGTGGTGAGTGTAATGTACCCTATTTTAATATAGAGGACGGAAATGTTAGCTTGAAGGTATATCTTGAGTGGATCTTAACTTTAGACCCATTGTGAACCATATTATGGACTTTCCATCTACAAGTGTTTTCAATTAACTTTTGTTTATGCTTCTAAAGATTCTGTGTTTATTTTTTTTCTTCTTGTTATCTTTGTAAAGCTGGAAAAGGCACCTAGAGAGGCAGATATCTCTGTTTTTTTTTTTTTTTTCCTTTCTTTTGCTTATGAATTGTGATTATTTTTTATAGTTATTTGAAGGATAAATTGATGCAAGGTCTTGGATTATTTTGTGATAGACTGTGTAATTGAAGTACTACTTCTAGAAGAAGTTGAGTTCAAAGCTTTACTAACTTTTCACACTACTCAGGCACTTTTAGATGTCTATACCATTGAAAGAGAGATTGGAAAGCTTGATGGTATTAAAGTTGGGCTTGTGGGAGACCTTGCTAATGGGAGGACAGTTCGTTCATTGGCATACTTGCTTGCCAAGTACAAGGATGTGAAAATTTATTTTGTCTCTCCTGATGTTGTAAAAATGAAGGTAATTGTTGAACATACTAATTTTGACTCATCATGACAAGATAATATGTTTGAGAGTTCGTAGTGTGCTTGGTAAGAGGGAAAATCGGTAGGTAGAAAATGAAGAGAGAGAAAATGGCAATGTATTCGAATATCATATAAGTCTAGTACATTTCCTTTTTCCACCTCTCCACTTTCCACCTTCCTATATTTTCATTCCCAAGAAGCAGTTGAAATAGGAAGAGGTGAAAAATGGCAATGTATTTGGATATAATATAAGTCTAGAATCTAGATATATTGCCACTTTTAACCTTCCCAGTTCCCATTCTCACTATTTATATTTATACTTATAGGATGATATAAAAGACTACTTGATATCAAAGGGAGTGGAGTGGGAAGAAAGTGCTGATTTAATGGAAGTGGCCTCGGAGTGTGATGTGGTTTATCAAACTCGTATACAAAAAGAAAGATTTGGAGAAAGAATTGACCTTTATGAAGAGGCTAGAGGAAAGTATATTGTAAATCAGGATGTTCTCAAGGTGATGCAGAGACATGCTGTGGTTATGCACCCTCTTCCAAGACTTGATGAAGTAAGCATGCTATATCAATTGTTATGCGGATGCCCTCTAGGAGCATAAAAATTGAGGTTACATAATTGATTTACAAAATTGGTCTTCATTTCATGCAGATCACCGTGGATGTTGATGCGGATCCAAGGGCTGCTTACTTTAGGCAGGCCAAAAATGGTCTATATATTCGGATGGCTCTTTTGAAACTCTTACTTGTTGGGTGGTAAGCCTGCATTCATCTTCAAAATGTATCGAGGATGCTGAACATCACAAATTATTTTGCTTTTGATTGTCCTGTCCTTTCTTTAAAATTTTCTCTCTTTTTGTTTTTCATTATACTTTCTAATCTTATAATTGGTTTCAGAATGAGAAAGAAGAGAGCGGAGCATTAGTGGATTTTTTTTTTAATATTGCAAGTTCATGACAGCTTACTACTTATCTTATGTTTAGATGTTTTTGTCTGTATTCTCTCCTCTGTAAGATTTTCTTTAACTTACTATTTACTTCACCTCTGCATACACAAATGTTAAAATTATTGTTAATTATTATGGTTTATAATTTACGTAGAACATATCATAAATAAATCAATAAAGTCAATAGAATATTTTTATGAATAAAATAATTTTTTGTTGTGGATTGTGAAGTGAAACTATAGTATCACATATAGTATCACACTAGATGGTGACCCGTTCCAGCATCACATAAAAGTGATGGTTTTAAATTTTCTATTATTATCTAAAAATATTCAATAGATGTAGTCAATATATAATTGTACGTAAATAAAAAAATAATGATATTACCTACTAAGAGGTATAGTTCTAGTGGTACTAGCCCTTTGGAGGATTGTTTGATCTTGGAGTAAAATCCGTCCCAAGTTGTTTTGCCAATACTTTAGCTTACCCTTCTACTTCTCACCTCAAGTTTTTGACCTCCTATATATCAAAAAGAATAATGACATTTAAAGCAAATAAATAAAGTCACTCAACTCTCTGTACTCATCTCCCTAAGAGCCCTTGTCTCAACGGCAAAAGATGGATACTTTTGCAGAACTCTGAATAATATTCCTAAGAAGCATTAGCCGAATGGATGTAAGGAGTTGAGTGACTGGCTTACGGTGCCTGTTGACAATTCTGCCGTCCAAAATTGACCAAGGAACTAGAAATTGAGTTACAGTATCAACAACGAGTGATAAGTCAGTTTGAACGGTATGATCCCCTACAACCTTCAAAAAGTGACGTGTGAAAAAGTTAGGTGACTTTTGAAATGGACAAGCTAGTCGAGTTTATAAGCATCTTGCCCAATGACTGTCATTTTAAAAACACCTAATTGCCTGCAGAGAACTGCCTATCACTTCTATGCTTATTATGTATCAACCGTTTCTTACAGGAATGTTTAGATGGAGTAGAATGAAAGTGAAAGAAAAGGAGGGGAGAGTTTTAAATAAAAAAAATATGTTAAGTAAACCTTTCCCTTCTCTTCTATGTTTATTTTATTTTATATTTCTCTCCATTTAAATATACCCTGTGGCACTGAGCTGTTGCTTGATCATCTTTTTTTTGGTACATGTTGCTTGATCATCTGAATCATAAGTTTGCGAGCCTGCAAACTTCTGTTCACAACATCATTGAATGAGTCACCAAGAATGGAAGTTAATCAAGACATTGGCTATGGGGTGTTCTAGATAAGGCATCAACAACTACATTTTGACTTCATTTTTTTATTTTTATACTGGATCTCATAATCAAATCTCCTCAACTTTGTCAACCATTCAAGTTGTGGTAGTATGGATTTTCTGCTTCAACAAATGTTTAAGGGGTTGATGAGCAATGCATATAATAAAGTGTCGCCCAAGAAGATATTGACTCCATTTCTTCACAGCAGACTCTCTTAATAATAACTAGTGTTAGTAGATGTAAGAGGAAATGCGGTCTGAGGGATGTCCGTTTTGCAGCAGTCCCCTCCTTACTCGCATTAGTTTCCATAATGAATGTGCCTTGAAAATTTGATGGACATGTGTGGACATACCTTGGATCACGAGGATGAACCAAGTATCTCACCTATTTTTTTAAAAAAAATATAAAAATTTATTGTAATTAATTACTAATCCATTTTTAATTTTTATTTAATTAGGAGTCACCACTTTATTTATAAAAATAAGAAAAAAGTAATAGATTGATTTTGGCAACTAAGTTATGAGTTAAGAATGTATTAGCTAGGGAATTTAACTCACCAAACAAAATGTTGTTTTCTATTGAGAGAAATTCTATCATAAACATTTCATTCAACAATTATCATGTATAAGGATGTTTTTTAGAAATAAATACATTTATAACATGACTCACACAACCTTACATATGTTTAATGTTAAATGAAGTGTTTATGATAAGTAATGCCTACTTAAGAACTTCTCTTCTATTAGATAGACTTTTGGTAACATTTGGCCTTATATTTGCAAAAAATTAAAAAGAGAAAATAAACATGAACTCTAAAAAAGAAAAGCCACCTTGAAAATAAACAAGTAAGATTATCTTACGTGTTTTGGTTTTATCTTGAGTTCTTAACTTAATATCATACATATAACATTAGGTCCCTTACCCAATTCAAGGATCACAACCTTTGTAGTTTGCATGTCCTAAAAGCCTATAGTTCTAAGAACACGCATAATTCATGTCCCATTTTGAAATAAAAAATGAATGCATACAAAATTGTGAAAAAAAAATAATTATAATGCTTGAAATCTTTCCTAGTATTTTTAATCATTTACCAAGTTTTTTTTTTAAATATGATTTCATTCTGTGGAAAAAGGGCTCAATGAACTCAAAATGTATGTGTTCGTAAAGCCGCTAAAAAAGATACAAAATTTCAAACATGATTTTGATGCAAGGGAAAGATTTGATGTCCTAAGGATGTAAGTCAAAGTGAATGAAAGTAGGCCATGAAATACGGCTTGCATAAACACAACCTATCCATGTTTCTAAGCATGTGAAACACCCAAAGCGTATGATAATATATCGAAAAAACATAAATTCATATTAGGACAACAACTATACATATTGATAAAATTAATTTTGAGACTTCTAGCCTATAGTTTAAGCATGTAAAGTATCATGAAAACCTAAAACATGTTTCTAGATAAAAGCCAAGGGTATGCTCCAAGAAATTAGAAAATGAAGAAAATATAAAAAGAAATTGAAGAAACATTTAAAGACGTTCACTTATATATATTTTTTAATCTAGTTTTAATGTTATACGTTTTAAAATTCAACAACTTCTATTGGTGGTAGTAGTAGGGTGATGGCAGGGATATTAGTAACGGTGATAAAGTGGTGAGTGGTTGTTAGCGTTGGTGGTGATCACGGTAGTGAGTGAAAATGGGTGAGTGATATTGATAGTTGTGAAAAGGTTGGCGGTGATAAGTTAATAGAGACAAAGTAGGAATTATGTTTAGCTTCTTACCATATCTAACCTTTATCTCAATCCATAGGATCAATAATCTTTGTTCTTAATGTTTTAGAAAAACAATTTATTTTAGGTTGGCAAAATAAGAAAATTACTTAAATAGATATTTCGAAAGCTAAAAAAGTCGAAAAACAACAAGTTTCTAGAGTTTTGGAATACGACAAATTGTGTTATGGGGTCGAGTTAACTCGATTTACATTTATGGTTGAAGTAACCCAATCTGCTTTGGGCACTTAAGCCCAAACAACACGGGTCTCACATTTGGTATGGAGAACCCTCACTTTTCTCTATTTTCACGTACTTTATTTGGGTTATGTAGCCCCGTGTTATGTAGCATTATTTACTTATAATATAAAAATATATAAATCCTCATAAAGAATTAGTATAATAATCTTCTTAATTACTTAAGAATGAAAAAAAGATAAAAAAAGATGTGTGAATTTATTACTTTTAAGAGTTTCAAAGCTTCCATTTTAGTTTTTTTTCTCTTTAAGTAATTAGGATAATTATTAGGCGAAGACATATGACGATAAAACAATGCCCATAAAAAATATTACTGCATTAAGTAGTTTTAAGTTTCAATAATGAATGTGATAACATGTCAACAAAAGTAACATCAATACTTAATGATCTAGTGTATCCTTTGTATTTCCAATTATCAAAGGGAAGACATAAATGAAATGCTATATTACGGGAAATCTTATTTAACTATTTCAAAAATTATTGTTTAACTCGAGATATATTTGTTTGAATGTATGTCGAATAGACACAATTAGTAAATCTTATTTGAGATAGATTCTACGGAACCACAGTTATAATGAAGCCCTACTTTGATAATGAAGCTTACCAGCATTTAATAGCTGCTAAGGAATAAAAATAGCAACCTTATGAAATGAACATGCAAAAAATACCCTAGTAGTCCGGGAGGATAGAAAACGAAGAGGGAAAAATTAAAGGGCAAAGTCCTATCTCAAAAAGAAAAAGCTGCCAAATGAAAAAGTTCAAGGGTATTAAAAAAATGGAGCACCCCATAAAAACTTGTAGCAAAGCAACTGATGGTGATGGTGGGGGAGGTGATGAGAAGCATACTGCACACTCTCTCTAAACAAAAACTTACAGAGAGAGAACAAGTGATCCTTGATCAGCAAAGGACCATAAGAGTGAGTAAGAATTTCACAAGAGGATGAGAATGAGAGTGTTTAGATTGCTAAAAGGAAACCAAAATTGAGAAGTGAAAAGACTCCTTGTGACGCCACGTGGCAGGGTTGGAGTGGAAGAGTGTTTTTGGGTACAACAACAAACAAAGAACAGCAACAACAAGTATCTCTCTCTCTCTCCTGACATGTCAGAGTGTAACCCCGTCCTATGACCCCGGCGAGTAGTCCGTATATGTGTACGTGTTTCTCTTTCTCTCTCTACAAGACAACATCAACAAGTTAACAACAACAACAGCTATCTCTTTTTTTTTTTTTTCTCTCTCTCTCTCTCTATTTATTCGTTTGTGTGTGTGCCCATTTGTTCTTTCTTTCTCTCTCCTTCTCGTGTCTCTCATCTCCTTGGCTTCCATGCCCTAATACCTGCCCTGCCCTGCCCCTTTTCTGCATACCCACTTTCTCCTTTTACATCTTCCAATCTCATGCAATCTCGCTGCATATTGCTTTTTGATCCATCACCAAGATTGGTATGGTGGTTGATTTTTTCTTGTTTACTGTTGTTTCTTTATGGTTCCTGCTGATATTTTTTGGTTCCGGGGTTTTGTGGGCACCTGTTTTTAATGTGAAATTTCAGATGGGTTTTGTCTGGTTTGTGTGTAATTGTGGTTCCTGCTGCAAAGTTGGTATTTTTAATGAGCAAGTTTGACACTTTGGTTTTGAACTAGTTTCTGAGTTGAGTAGTCCCTCAAATGGGCCTTCTGGGTCTTGGTGTAAGTTGAATGTGCATAATGCTTTACCAGTTGGGAGTAAATTGTTGAATTTTAGACATTTCTTTTTGTGGGGTGCTAAAACATGGAGTGACTAGTTGTTTGGTGTAGATGCTTCATTGGATTCAGCACATTTAATAGGTTGTTCATGAAAGTGTCCCTGTTGTAGTCTATTTATGATGGTATGAATAATCTGATCTTGCTTTGAATCTGGAATGAATGTGGTTACCAACATAACTGTGAATCCTATGGTATCTCAAGTAATTTACCATTGTGTACCTGTAATCTATAAGGATATGCAAGTTCATATCTTTTTCTTGGGAAAACTACAGGTCTTAGGCCTAGGCAATATTCTTTGAAGTCTTTGCTGTTTATCATGAATATAATTGGAAACAGGAGCCTAACAAGCCTAACATTTGAAATGGGATTGGTGTACTACATTGATTCATCGTTTCCATAATGGAAGGTGATGCTATTATTCATGTTAATCTCTCTTGGAAGATATTCCAAGTGACCAAATGCAAATATTTCTCAGTGTTAGATGATAGAATTTTGGCTTTTGTTTTTAATCTTTCTTCTCCCTGGTAAATTGTCCTGAATTGTTCATTCTTAATCTAAAACATCACATTTGCTTTGATTTTGGCATTACTACATTGTGAAACTTCTGGTTGACTTTTATTTGCCTCATTCTTTTATAAACCATGCTAACTGATATTAACATGATTTAGAAACTCACAAAATTTGTTGTATGAGGCAATTGATTGTGCCTTCCATGGATTAATTATCTTAACATGTAGCAGGTTAGAAATTACCCATGTTAAATTTTCTTCAAAAGCTACTATCCTATTCACTTCAATCATCTGGGTTTCAGTTTTACCTAAGACCTATCTCAAGACTTCAGTTGGCTGGAATTTCTGAATTCATTAGATGTTGGAATACTTCACAACTTAAAATGAACAAAAAATGCATAGAATTTCTAACAACGTTGGTGAACCCAAGATAAGGCTGTATGGACTATAAACAAAGCCCAATTTTTTTAGCAAAATTTAATATATGAAATCACCGTTAGTTCTGAAACTTTAACCCAACACTAACACCTATTGGACTGATTGCCTTTTAGCTACCATAGACACTTCCCTTTTGAGCCAAAGAACTCTTTTGATGCTGGTTTGGTTTTCAAAGAGGATGAACTTTGTCCAATCAGCTGATGGATACTTGATCAGAGACAGTCTTTGATGATTGCAGTTGTGTCAAAAAAGAATAGATTGATAAATGCAAACTTGGTATTTTGAATGTTGCTGAGGTTGATTAAAGTGATGTCCTGTACTCTCTTGAATCTAATTCTTTTGTTTCCCATGTTGAGGGATATTAGGTGCCAATGACTATAGTATGGTGAAGTGAGAATGAGAAATACATAAATCTTGAAATAATTGAGTGCTGTATACTCTGTATAAATTATTAGAACGTTTTCTCTATTTAGGCACACTTCTGTAATCTTTTTCTGGTGATGGTTGAACTTTGCTTACAACTATTAAGAGAAATACTGTTGAAGTGTTGATTATTTAGTTATTGTTTGATGCTATTTTTTTCTTAGCTTTTTCAGTATCTGCTTGTGTTACAGCCCTTCCCTGTAATTTTTGTTTTCTGTGTACTGTGTAATGTACAGGCATGAGCAAAAGGTTTAATGCTGTTGAAAAGCTAGGATGCCTTGAATTTTTCATTTTCTCATGACATGCTGATGGTCTAAGTTTTGATTGCTTATGTAGGACACATATATGAACAATGAAGGAAAACAAATCATCAGCGAATAAAATGATTAACAGGAACTGGGTTTTAAAGCGCAAGCGGAGAAAGCTTCCTTTGGGACTGGATCAATCATCTGGTAAAAAGCAATCCAATGGTAGTAAAGAAGACAATTCAGTAACATCTGAATCTTCTAGGAATGCTTCAGCTAAACGTCTGCTAAAGACTGAAGTAACTACTGATCAATTTTCATCTAAGAAGAAAGGAAATGATGGGGTGAGTTACCTTTTATGTGCCTAATTTGTTACTTGTACAAGTGGCAAGTTTACCTTAAGCTAGCACCTTAATGAAAAAAGGGGGAAAAGAACAGGAAAGTGGTACGAATGAGATTCTTTTCTTTTGCATGTTAGGAATACTTCACTTCCAATGTTAAGTGTTGGAAACCCAACCAATGAAGAGGAAAGAGAGAGAGGGGGGGAGGGTCTGCAGAATTGTTATTTAAGTACATCATGGCTGTTGATGCCAACTTAACTCAGGATAATATATATATATTAAAAGAAATTTTATTGATGGGATGGAAGAGTACAAGTGACAGAACAAGACATCCTTGAAAAGGAGAACAGAAGAACAAAAGATAGAGAAAACAGAAATAAGAAATTGATATAGTCACTTCCCAATCCTTTAGAAGTAACACCCTGGGAAGAGGACTGAGTACCAAATAATAGCAAATATAGCACATTGCCAAGGAACCTTGCCCTCTTTACTCCTCCAAGAATCTCTGAAATGATTTGTGAGCAAGTTCTCCAAGCTTTCTGCCTTCTGGACATATCCAACATTCACCAACAATACCAAAGAGTCTATACCCACAAATATCTATCAGCTGGGTAGTGTAATAATGAATGGCTGCTCATCTCGCAATCAGAGAAACTCATAACGCAAACATTTGGAGAGAAAGTTATGTGTGGTTTGCTAACTTGCAACAAAAAAATTGTATTATTGCTGAAGTTCAAATAAAAAATCTTCACCTTAGAGGGGGTTTGGACTTCCAAAGGGGGTAAGCAATGAGAAAATTGTTGTTGTTTGTAACTGGAAATAGAATGTGTTCGATTTAGCACATGCATAAATATATGGTCAACTATAATTATGATGATTGCTGTAAACTAGTTAGTGATTAGGCTGCAAATTAACCATTAATTAGCTCCTTGATTGATTGTAATTATACTATAAATAAGATATCAGCGTGCAGCATAGATACACAATTCAGCATACTCTCTTATTTCTGTATGGTATTAGAACGATACCATCCTCCGTGACCTATTACCATCACTATTCTGCTGTTGAGTTCCCAAAAATCTAGAACTCCTCTTCCAGTGTCTTTGTTCAGTGATTCTTTCTTTTTCGTTGGCTGTACACCAAATCCGGCCATTGAAGCCCTAAATTTTCCTTGTTGTTTGGAGTTTCTCTCTCTTTCATCGGTTGTTAAGCCTGTTTCTCTCTCTTCCCGCGGGTGTTTGGGTACTTTCTCTCTTCTCCCGCATGTATTGATCTCTAGCCCACACATCAGGAGTGCTTGTTTACTCCGACTGACCCAACCATTGTATTTGCTGGCCCCAGATCAGTCAACTACCGGAAGATCGCTTCCGACAGACCTCCAATGTGTTGCCACACGCCGGTCACTGAAATCTGGCCAGTAATGCCTCACCGACATGTGAGGAAGCATGAGACATCTTCTCTGCCCAGTTCCTCCACAGAGCAGCCCGAAATCACCATTCCAACTAGTCCTCGACCCAGATCTGCCTCAGTTCGGCCTTGTCTTTGCTCTTCCACTTGTCGGCTCCGTCTGACAACAATTCCTTCGAGGTGGAGGAGGTGGGTGGCGCTCCGAGCGCAGATAGTGTGATTCCTCTGTTGAGTACTGCAAGATGCACATTGAGGCTGCTCAGTAATCCTTTGGGATGCTGAATTCAGAAATCCTCTTCAGATTGCTTCAAATATTGTTCAGAATCACTCGACTTGTCTTGCGTTGCCATGAAAGCCTATCCCAAGTTGGTGCACGAACATACCCTCTCTCCAGCGTCAGCAATCCCAGCTTGAAGGGTGTCCAAGAATCTATCCAATTCTCTGACCTCTGAATTCACTCTCCTGAGCTGCCAGATGCATCACAAAAATGCTCAAGTTGGCAATTTTCTCAGAGAAACATGCCAAACTCAATTACAGCCTTGTTAGCATTGTGCTAGCAATACCCTAATCTGAAACATCTAATTACCTCTCCATTGGATAAGTACCTTCAAGGTCAATTAACATCACAAGCAGATACACACAATTCAACTTACACTTTAATTTCTATAGGATGTATAAGAACACACTCCAAAAGCCCTTTCTCCTGATGTCTGCATCATGTGCTTCAAATGTTCTGAAATAAATAGCCACCTCTTTCTGCTTTGTGGGGTAGCTTGGCAGCTTTGGAGTGAGCTATTTATGGCAGTGTGCACTGTATGCATTTATTTGGTGTTTATGGTTGGAGATAAATGTTAAAATATTAATGCTGTCTCTTATCTGGGAAAAAGTTGTCTTCTTGTTTTTTAATGGTGTTGAGCTAATGGGTTGGGTTCTTTAGAGGGGTCTATGTCTAATATGTAGTGGGTTTACTTTTGACGTTATTTTATTTGTTCAGTCTTTCTTGTTACCTTTAAGAAGTTATGTTGTCCTCTCTGCTTTTGTACTCTTCTTCTAACAAAATTTTTTCTAGTAAAAAATATTTTTTGGGACATATGCAGTGGGATTGGATGGCATTGTCATCTCAATAATTTCCTTTTATTTTGTTTGTCTCGTTTCTTATTCTCTAGTAGCATCGTATCCTCTGTTTTGATACTTTTCTTTTTTTCATTAACTATTTTATTTGTTGCTAAAAGAAACTTTTTGGGATGCTTCTAATTGAAGGCTTTTTTCCTGTTTTTATTTACTATTTTTACTTGACTGCTCTAACTGTGATATAATAAAACTTCTGATCCAGTATTACTTTGAATGCGTCATCTGTGATCTTGGTGGCAACTTACTGTGCTGTGATAGCTGTCCTCGCACTTATCATTTACAGTGTCTTAGTCCACCTCTTAAGGTATGTTCATTTGAGCTGGTTTTATGCTGTGCTTTTCATCAATTACAAAGTGGTGATACTCAGGATCTATTTTATTTTATTTTTAATCTGATTTTGTTTCTGATTATTTGTAATTTTATCTCCTGAAGCGCATCCCTATGGGGAAGTGGCAATGTCCCAGCTGCTTTGAAGGAAATGATCAACTAAAGCCCATAAACCACCTGGATTCAATTTCAAAACGAGCGAGGACAAAGATTGTCACTACAAAATCAAAAGATGGAGTTAACTCACTTAATCTGGACAAAGTATCCCGGATTTTTGGAAGTAAACTTATTTCTAAGAAAAGGTCCTCCAGCAAAGGAAAATCTATTTCAACTATGGGAGTCAAATTCTTAGGAAAGGAACCGTTGTCTTCCCTTGTAGATGCAACTTGCAGCAACAAGCCAAGTGACCCATCTCTTGGGAGTTCCATGGAGGGCACTTCATCATGTGTGGATGCTGATGAAAAGAAATCTAACGTGGCCCCAACAGTCTCTCCTATGGACAGGAAGTCAACTTCACCTGCTAAGGAAGTTTTATCTCCCTCTAAAATTACTAATTTAGAGGCAAATGATGAACGGATGGAGGGGAAGCCTGATTTATCTTCTAATAAAATGCCTTTAAGAAAAACACTTGTTCTTGCTGTTGCTGCTCCTGGAGAGGAAGTGAGAAAAAGGAAGCTTAAAGTTGTTAATAATAAAACTAGTCAAAAGAAGCGTAGGACTGAAAAGGGGAAATTTTTTGTCAATACTTCTATAAAGTGCAAGCCTGGAAATAATAAAGTACACAAGAAGCAAAAGCCTGTAACCCATAGCGTTTCTGCATCTCCATTAAAAGAGGATGTTGGAAACAAGAATTCTAATGTCCAGCAGAAAGATGAGGTATTTGTTCTACGCTCTAATTTCTTGTTGGATTTTTTTTTCTTTTAAGAACCTAGAAAACATTTTATCTTTAATCTATTTACTTCTTGATAGCTAGTTATTGCATAATAGAGTATACATAGTTTATTTTACTTGTTAGTTTAGGTGTAGATATCATTTTATTAATATTTACTAATGACTCAATACTGGCATAATATTATTGACATTTTTATTTACACAACTAAAATGTTTATTACTAAACTTACATATTTTAATTTGGCTGCTATTAAAATTTTAAATGTCCACTTTATCATAAATTTTATAGAGTTCAAGCATTGTCGTTCTTTTGCCCCTCCTGACGTCAATTTCAGACCTGTTAGATTATTTTAAATGCTATAGTGCTGTTGTTACTGAAAATAAAAGTATGACTGTTTTTAATTATCATACTGTTTTAGTGGCTCTGTATGCATCTCTTGCAAATTTATTAAGAATGCATTTATGATATCTAAATGATACAAAGGCCAATGATCGTGGCCTTAAATTACCAAGACTCAAATGGGCAACGGGAAAGGCCTTTTATGTGTAGCCTTTTGCAACTATAATGTTCTTAAATGGCATAACCTGCCTTCAATCCTCAACTTTCTTTTCATTTGCTAATTCGCAACCTACATTTGAATTCTATGCCTTGTCCCCATCTCCTAAGCTGCTGTAAGCTTTCAGTTAGGAAAAAGTAAAGCTTGAATATGTAAATAAGGAAGAACAGTGACTAGGATACAGGAGAGAACTGTTGTAGGAGGCGATCTGTATAAATACATTTACCTTTCTTAGGAGCAATTTTGAATATTATCAGTTTTAGACACTTTGTTCATGAGAACATCTTTAGATGTGTTACAGACTACAGATGTGAAAATTGAGAATATATTTTTCTCATTATTTCTTGTTGAAGTGTACACAAATAAATAGAGGAAAAACAGAGAGAAACACTCCTCAAATCAAGGAGATAAAATAGGAAATACAGCTAGATGGGAATCGGTTAAAGATAATAACCATATCCCTTTATTCTAGGAAACAAATTGACCTGAATCATAAAAAAATTAATCCCTAGAGATCAGCATAATCTAATTCCTAAAAATCTGCAAATAGATTACGGAATTCCACAACAGAGTACCACAGGAAAGGATGAAAAGGAAGCTACTAAAGTCTAGTCTCAATTACCAAAAAAAGTCTAGTCTCTATAAGTAGTTCTCCAAAATATTTAAGGTTTGCTGCATTAGGTTAGATTTAGGAATGCCAGTACTGTGGTTTATAGGTTCAGGAACAGTATAGTGTGGTAAAATATATTAATCCTACTATCTGATCCTTGATTTATATTGATATAATAGCTGAGACTTATAATATGTTTACCATTATTGTTGAGTTGCTAATGCATTTGTGTTTAAGTACAAATTGTTTTCACTTGGATGCAGAAGTTCCCCCAGGTAATGAAAGACACATCAAATGAGCTCGACAAAGCTGGAAGTCATGTGGACAAAACTTTGATGCATGAAGACAGTGCTATTATTGAACCTCTGCAGGTAACCATCTAGAGGGCTTCTGTCAGATGGTTTGCATTAATTTGTTAAAGAAAATACTTCCCTGGTATCTTGTATGTGATTATCATAACTTTATTGTATATCTGCATTACAGGTTGATCGGGTTCTTGGGTGTCGAGTTCAAGGTGAGAACACAAACTCATTGCGACACATATCTTTGACCATCGAGGATGACCCACCTTCTGGTGATCTGGTGATCTCAGAAAACCAAAACAGACTGCTAGAGGATAATTCTGCTTGTGATAATGATTTGGTTGTTGAAACAGCTGAAAATATTACTGATCGTCAAAATGTCGTCAAGAGTTCTGATACAGAAGAAAGATTGAAAAACACGAATAGAGTGGAAAGAATTCATGTATACAGAAGATCAGTGACGAAGGACAGTAAGAAAGGAAATCCCATAGATTCATTGAGTAAAGCAACTGATGATTTAGGTTCCTGTGCCATGGATGGTAAAGATCAGGATGACTCTGCTGTATCTACTGAACATTTGGAAAAAGCAAATGACAAGATGGAGACTGAGGAGGATATCAATGTTGCTTTAAGAAATGAGGATAACAGTGAGCTTCCAAAAAACTGTGAAATACAGGTCTGTCTTGAAACAAAACCAAAAGAAGTGGATGTGGATATGCGAATGAGTGGAAGTGTTGATAAAGTTCAGGATGCTAATGTGGTTGAATCTTCATGTCTAAATGGAGAGAAAGTTTTCTATGAATTTTTAGTTAAGTGGGTAGGAAAGTCTCATATTCATAATAGTTGGATTTCTGAATCCCAGTTGAAAGATCTTGCAAAGAGAAAACTAGAAAATTACAAGGCAAAGTATGGGATGGCGATAATAAATATTTGTGAGGAGCGTTGGAAGCAGCCTCAGCGGTTGCTTGCTCTCCGTACTTCCAAAAATGGAACATCTGAAGCATTTGTAAAATGGACCGGACTACCTTATGATGAATGCACTTGGGAAAGTTTAGATGAATCTGTGCTTCAAAATTCTTCTCATGTGATTGCTCTTTTTAACAAACTTGAAACCCTCACGCTGGAAAGGGATGCATCAAAGGAAAATTCAACTAGAAAAAGCAATGACCATCAAAATGATATATTTAATCTTACAGAGCAACCTAAGGAGCTAAAAGGTGGTTCTTTGTTTCCCCATCAGCTTGAGGCTCTGAACTGGTTGCGTAAATGCTGGTGTAAGTCCAAAAATGTGATTCTTGCTGATGAGATGGGGCTTGGGAAAACAGTATCTGCTTGTGCTTTTATTTCATCATTGTATTTTGAATTCAAAGTTGCACTTCCTTGCTTGGTCTTGGTACCACTTTCCACAATGCCTAATTGGCTTGCTGAATTTGCACTATGGGCTCCAGACGTGAATGTTGTGGAATATCATGGCTGTGCAAAAGCAAGAGCCATAATTCGCCAGTATGAATGGCATGCTAGTGATCCAAGTGGATTGAATAAGAAAACGGAAGCCTATAAATTTAATGTGCTTTTAACTACTTATGAAATGGTTCTTGCTGATTCTTCTCATTTGCGTGGAGTTCCTTGGGAAGTTCTTGTTGTTGATGAGGGCCATCGACTGAAGAATTCTGGAAGTAAACTTTTCAGCTTGCTGAATTCATTCTCTTTTCAACATCGTGTACTGTTGACGGGTACCCCTCTCCAGAACAACCTTGGTGAGATGTACAACTTGCTTAATTTCTTACAACCAGCTTCATTTCCTTCTCTATCTTCATTTGAGGAGAAATTTAATGACCTTACAACTGCGGAGAAAGTTGATGAACTGAAAAAACTTGTTGCTCCTCATATGCTTCGTAGGCTTAAAAAGGATGCCATGCAAAATATTCCCCCCAAGACAGAAAGAATGGTTCCTGTTGAGTTGTCATCCATCCAAGCTGAATATTACCGTGCAATGCTTACAAAGAATTATCAAATATTGCGCAATATTGGAAAAGGGGTTGCCCAACAATCTATGCTGAACATTGTGATGCAACTTAGAAAGGTCTGCAATCATCCATATCTCATACCAGGAACTGAGCCTGATTCTGGATCTGTTGAGTTTCTTCATGAAATGAGAATAAAGGCTTCGGCTAAGTTGACTCTTCTGCATTCTATGCTAAGGATTTTACATCAGGAAGGACACAGAGTTCTTATTTTCTCGCAAATGACCAAGCTTCTTGACATCCTAGAGGACTATTTAAGCATAGAATTTGGGCCTAAAACATATGAGAGAGTGGATGGCTCTGTTTCTGTAGCTGATCGTCAAACAGCGATTTTACGCTTTAACCAAGACAAAAGTCGATTTGTTTTCTTGTTATCCACTCGCTCTTGTGGACTTGGGATAAATTTGGCAACTGCTGACACTGTCATTATCTATGATTCTGATTTCAACCCTCATGCAGATATCCAAGCAATGAATCGAGCACACAGAATTGGACAATCAAATAGACTTTTGGTATACCGGCTTGTGGTTCGTGCTAGTGTTGAAGAGCGCATCTTGCAGCTTGCTAAGAAGAAACTGATGCTTGATCAGCTTTTTGTAAATAAGTCTGGATCTCAAAAAGAAGTAGAAGATATTTTAAAATGGGGAACTGAAGAACTCTTCAATGATTCTCCTGGTCTAAATGGGAAAGATATAAGTGAAGATAATAATAGTAACAAAGATGAGACAGTAACAGATATAGAACATAAGCATCGGAAGAGGACTGGTGGTCTGGGAGATGTATACAAGGATAAGTGTACAGATAGTAGCATCAAGATTCTGTGGGATGAAAATGCAATTTTGAAATTGCTTGATCGTTCAAACCTTCAAGATGGTTCAACTGATATTGCTGAAGGGGATTCTGAGAATGATATGCTGGGCTCAGTAAAGGTGAAGTAATTGACTAACATCTAGTCGATACAGTATTTAATTGTTTCTTTAAACTTTGGCTAGAATGATACTAATTAACTTAGTCATATGGTGTGTTTTGTGACATACATGAATCTTATTTTGTGGGTATATGTTTAGACAAGGACCCTCTCCCACGCACGCCCAACCCCCCCAAACAAAATCTCTCTCCCTCTCTTATATCTATTATTTTCCCCTTAGGTATCTTTTCTTTGTGAGACCATCATTTTAGTTTGAGTGCTTATAATGATATATGTTTCACTGTGCTGTCATTAATGGTTTCTAGACCAATTTACTTGGTTCTATATATAGTCCTTTGATGTTACATATGTGATTAGTGTGTACACAAGCTAAACAAAGAATTCAGTGATGCTTCTGTTTCCTTTGTGCTTAATACTCTGTAAATTCATTCCAGTTAATAATTTTTAACATGATACAAGTTTCTTTCTCCCTTAAATTTTGGTTCTATGTTAATTGAATGGTTAAGTTTCCCTTTTTATTTTTTCTTAAATTGTATCTCCAGTGCTCTTACATAGATTGATGATTACTCTGATCCTTATCATGATTGAAATTGTCTTACTCAGTCCCTTGAATGGAATGACGAACCAACTGAAGAACATGGAGTAGGTGAATCTCCTTCTCATGGGACAGATGATATGTGTACACAAAATTCTGAAAGGAAAGAGGATAATGTGGTGATTGTCACTGAAGAAAATGAATGGGACAGACTACTGCGTGTGAGGTAAGGAGATTCTATTTGGTTGCATCCTGCTTTTATGTCATATATTACTTTCACAATATCATTTGAAGAGGCATTAAGAACTGAGACATAACTGAAAGGAAAGAGCTTCCTTTTGTTGCTGAAGAGCAGTCTCACTTGTAGATGAGGACATCTCTCCTTGTCAGAAGTGACCTGAAATGGAAAACAAAGGTTTTATGATATAACTATTAAGTATAGTTTTCCTTGCGTCTATGTGGGTTTCTGTTTTAGCCATCCCCACCTAGTGGGATAAGGCTTAGTTGTTGTTTATGCGGGTTTCTGTTCATGGTTTCTTTAAGGAGGTTTGTATATCAGATATGCTGAGAAATTGGGTACATCTTTTGAGCTGATAAATTTTTCTTTTTTTAACTTTCTTCCCATGTTTCACTTGTCTTAAGGAGTATTCCTGATCCTCCTGTTCTGTATTTAGCTTTCTCTATTAATAAAAGCTTCTTTTATTTAAAAAATAAAATAAGATGTTAATTGTCATGGACCAACTATCCTAATAGCTTAAGCTGTTAGGTAGAACATGAATGATTTTATATCTCTAACATTAATAATATAGAACTGGTTGTATACAAGCTTAAGTGGTCAAATGAAGGCCTAGGAATAGGTTTTATTTTAACATGCCCTTTACATGAAAGCCCTTTTGGCTTGAGCCATGGGCAAAATGCAAGCTGACTACTACTTTGTCCTAAACTATAATTATTTATGAGAACTGAAGCAGCAAGAAATGAACTCTTGGCCACATTGTCAAAAACTAACTTTTCCAAAAGCTTAAACTGTTAGGTGAAGCCCAATATTGGTTTTTATATTTCTAGCACGCCCTCTCACACAAGAGCCCTTTGGACTTGAATTGTGGACAATGCACGGGCCTACTCTATCTTGTGTTGAAATTCAACTTAATTACGAAGAAGGGGGTGGCAAAGATTGAACTCCTGATCATTTAGTCATAGAGGCTCTTATCAGGGTTACTAATAGAGCCTGGAGTGGCCGCTATCGCGGCAAAGTGGACCCAAAATGCTATTGGACGCTCGTCACTGTGGGAAGCGCTGCTATCGTGGCCTGTAGCTGTGAAAATAGCGGCCATTGCGGTCGCTATGCTGAAACAGAGAGTAAATCTCTCTTTTGCCCCAACTTAAGAATCGTTTAAGGGAGTTTTTTTGTCCCCCATCCCATTGTACAAACACCCATAGATTTAGGGTCAGCAGCCACCATTTTCAGCCTCTCTCTCTCTGTTTAGTCGCAAGACGCTCCTCTGGCTTCTCACGAAGCTTAGATTTCATGCTCTGTTCAGCCCCATGAAGGTTCTCCGCCATTTTGGCACTCTCTTCGATTGCACCCACTAGAGTATGGCCAGAGTTTCGCCACTCTTGCTTTGTTCAACAGATTTAGGTTTCAATGTTTCCCACCTTGTACTCTTGCTCTGTTCAGCGGATTCAACCTCTGTTTCAACTTTCAACGTTTCCCACCCTGTTTAGCCTCTCTTTTCTTCACCTAGACTGTTGTGAATCATTCTGATTTTCCACACCAGACCCTCTTCCATTGCCAAGGAAGGAAAAAATATTTCTTCACCTAGCCTATCCCATTTAGCACACATTCAGCCTCTTCCATGGCATCATCATAGTCACAGCCACAGTCGCACAACGCTTCCTCTTCCTCATTGGTAAAGCCCACCGGTGATCATGTTGATATTGGATGACAGTGGAATAGTTTGAGAGATATAAACAATGAAAAGGCTGTCACATGTGATTTTTGTCTTAAAGTGACCAATGGTGGGATTACTAGAGCAAAGAAACATCAACTTGGTGTGAAAAGTGATGTTAATGCTTGTAGAAAATGTCCGCTTGAGGTTAAGCAATTGTTGGATGCTGCTAACAAAAAAGAGTGACAAAAGTGCATATACTGATGAGCTGCAAGAAGAGGGGGTTGAAGAGGAGGAAGAGTTGCAACAAATTATCAGTATTAGAAGTGGAAAAAGAAAGGCGTCATCATCAAGTGACACCCTTTCCACTGCCAAGAAAGGAAAAAATGTGAAAGGTCCCATGGATTTACTCCTCTTAAAAAGATTAGAAGAATCTCTCAAATTATCAAAGGCTGACAAGTTGAGGCAAACAAGCATCAACGATGCATGTGATAAAGAAGCTAAGGCTAGAACTATTCAGTGTATAGCTTGGTTTTTTTACTAGGCAAGAATATCATTCAATGTAGCCAATTTGAAATGCTTCAAGTTGATGGTTGAAGCTATTGGAAACTATGGCCGACACCTAAAACCTTAAGTGATCATGAATTGAAGGACTTTATAAGTGCATTGAGAGGCTAATACCAACTAAAGAAGGGGTAGATAATGTTACAAAAGAGTTTCCATTATATAAGAGAGCTACAGACATCTTTGGTATGAAGGTTGCAGTAAGACAAAGGAAAGAATTGGCTCCTGGTAAGTAAAAGTGAATTTCTAGATTAATTAAATTACATCAACAATTCATTTTATTAGTAATTGCTTATGGCATTGCAGCTGAGTGGTGGAGGATGTATGGATCAAAGTACTCCAAATTTGCAATACTTTGCCATAAAAGTATTGAGCTTGACTTGTAGTGCATGGAGTACTTTTGAGCATGTAAGTAGATGACTAAAATGATAGTATATTTTATTTAGTTTCATAATTCATTTCATGAAATGAAACTAACTCATTAGTTTTTGTTTTAATTATAAAATAGATTCATTCTAAGAAGAGAAGTAGGCTTGAACATCATAAATTGCAAGACTTGGTTTTCATCAAGTATAATCAAACCCTTAAAGAGCGTTTTGACAACCGTGACGTGATTGATCCTATTGTCCTAAATGACATTGATGAAAGTAATGAGTGGTTAGTGGGAGAAATGGGTGGAGATGAAGTTGCTGCTGAAGAGTTGGTCTTTGATGATGATACTTTGACTTGGGGAGATGTTGCTAATGTAGTTGGGGCTAGAGAGCCTATAACATACACCAGGCAGCAAACAAGAATGAAGAAGAAAACAACTTCAATACCTTCAAGCTCTAGGATAAGGATTGAAGAGGAAGAGGAAGAAGAGATGGATGATGTAGAAATTGAACAGGAAGAGGAAGAGGCCTACAAGTCTAGTAGTGATGAAAGCAATGATGATGAAGAGAACTTGGAGGACCAAGATGATGACTTTGATTGATATTGATTGCTTTCTTGTTTAATGCTTAGCTTATGCCTTAGAGGCTTAGACTTGTTTAGGATTTGGTGTTGTACTTTGTTTGTAATTGTATTTGATTTAGACTACTTGTTATTTGATTATGCTTATTAGACTTGTTGTTATTGGTACTTTAAGTTTTGAGTATTAATTATATGTGTATTACAAATTTGTGAATTTTTAACATTGCATCTGCTATCTTCGGTGTAGCGGCCGCTTCGCGATCTGCTATGCCGCTATAGCATTTTTGGGGGTGGCCGCTCCACACCGCGTTCTGCCATTAGCAACCTTGGCTCTGATACCTTGTCAATGACCAACTCTCCTAAAAGCTGTTAGGTGAAGGCCCAAGATTGTTTTTTATATCTCTAACTAACATGATGGTAAAGGCTCTATGATTATAAGAAACCACTTTTTAAAAATCATAACCTTTTAGGTAGAACCTGCCCTGGTGAATAGTTTTTATCTTTAAAAATGATGATTGTGCCTAATTTTTTTAATTCATAAGGCCTTGCATTTTGAGAGCATAGTTAAGCTATCAAGTGGTGTGACTAATATGTCTTAGCTTGAATTTTCTTGTGCATTTAATTTGGTTTGTAGGTGGGAGAAATATCAAAGTGAGGAGGTAGCAGCTCTTGGTCGCGGGAAGCGGCAGAGGAAAGCTGTTTCTTATAGGGAAGTATATGCTCCACACCCAAGTGAAACAATGAGCGAGGTAATTTGCTTCCTTTCTGCTTGTAAGTAAATCCTATTTGTGAATAAACTTTAGAATTTCTAATTATGTATTTGGTCCTGAATACCACTAGTGGGGAGATAATGAGAAGGGTTTGTTTCTGATAAAATCTCAAAAGATCCTGACATAATGCTTTTATCAGATATATAAGCTAATTAAATTTCAGATTGGTTAAGTTGGGTTTGGGCTTCCAGCTTTCTTATTGACCTAATGCTTTTGGAATAATTATTTTGGATTTTGCCAAATAACAAATTTCTTTCCGGATTTTAGTTGTGGGCCTATAGCATTCTGCTATGTTTTATGCCTTATGAGTCAAAGAGTGCTTTTCTGTGGGTCACAACTTTCTAAAACATGTCTGGCACCTTCAAGTTTCTAGCTAGGGTGGAATTGGTTTCTTCAGTTTAATCATGTAATTCTCCAAACAGTAAGGCGTGTAGTCATTGAATGGCTGGGTTATATTTTGATGCAGAATGTGGAAGATTTTGATTTGGCCTTCAGTTTTGAAATTAGGGTTTTTAATTTTATAAATTACGACTTCCATTCTTTGTTTGGATAGGGGTATCCCAGTTTATTTCCAGTTTAGTATTATTTCATTTTAGTAGTTTGTGTGGAGGGCTAAAAGTAGGTCCCTGTTCACAATTTGAGGGTCTTTTGCTTAATATTGACAGTAATGAAATTTCAGATTTGTTCGTTTGTTTTACAACATCTTTTGCTTTGGTATTTTAGTTTCTTTACATTTTGATTTTTCCTGGTAGAAATTCTGTCTTCCTATTTTTGTCAATGTTAATGCTTTCTAATGGTGTGCTTGTTCAACCAGAGTGGCGGCGAGGATGAAAAAGAGCCGGAACCAGAGCCTGAGCATGAATATACGCCAGCAGGACGGGCCCTGAAGGAAAAATTGTATGTTCTATTTTTTGAACTTTCTGAATTACTTTACAGTTATTAAATGCGGTTATAGATGTCTATGTCCTTAGTACTGTTATTGGACAGGATTGTCTTTATGGATTTTTGGTGTTCAGCTTAGGCTTCTTTCAAGAGGGTTTCTTTTGACAATATGCAGGGGCTTTGAAAAGCATTATTGTATTGAGGAGTTCGTTTTTTCTGTGTTTCCCAGTACATTGTCAAGGAGGATAGCTGCCTCATTTGTTTTCCTTTTTTCCCCTCTAATCAGTATTTTCTTTAATAGAGAAAAAATACATCTGTAAATATAAACCTCTGATACTGCAGTTTTAACTGCTGGCAACGATTTACATAGAGCTCTTAGCAAGTCCTGCATGCTGTTGATAAATTGGTTATGGTAGTTTGAATATTCATACATTAATTTCAGCTAAACAAATTGAGCTATACATAGTATATTGGTAGTCCCTCTTTAGCACTGGTGAGATTTTTTGTTTGTGGTTTAACTTTTTCATTTTAATTGGTAATTTGCACACACATGGGCCAAGATATCATTCCCTCTGGTTGGCACTGTTAGACCCAATGTTTGTTAGATTTATGATTAAATGGGCTGGCCCTTATGCTGAATATTTACACTTGCTATTATTGAACAGTGCTAAACTCCGTGCTCGGCAGAAGCAACGACTTGCTCAGAGGAATGCATTTGGAGGATCACATCCTGCTGAGGGACTCCCTAGAACCGAGTCACTCCCGCAGTCTCCAGCCAATGCCAAGGGTGGGGATCTAGGAACTGGACCAATGCATCCAGTTCGAGAAGGGCCTTCTATCAACTTAGAGGACAGCAAATCTATTCAACTTTCAGAAGCTCAGAACAGCAACCCTGACTCCTTTTCAAGGATTGACTGGCTTTCAAAACAGAAAATGAGCAGTCACTTTGATGTTTCTGTCAATAATCTAGGCCGTTCTCTACCTGACCTTTTTCTCCCAAGTCACCATTATAAGGGGGGGCTAAACACCAAGAACTCTATGCCCAGCAACAATTTGTTGCCTGTTCTGGGAGTTTGTGCTCCTAATGCTAACCAAATAGAATCATCAGAAAGTAACCATTCCAAGTTAAATTGGAGACAAAATAGACATGGAGCCAGACCAGAGTTTCCATTCAGTCTTGCCCCTTGCTCTGGGACATCCATGGATGCTGAGGTCAGAAGTCAGGAAACGGCAGCAAATACCAAACTATCAGATACATCAACAGAAATTTTGCGACAAAGTTTCAGGAATAGCATCCCTGATAACAGTCTCCCGTTTGTTCCAGTATGCTCTCTTAATATGCTTGTGGATTCGATTGTTATTGTGGTTGGCTTTATGCATGTGTATAATTCATATAATTTCTTTTTGCAGTTTCCACCAGCTGTGCAAGGAAAGGAATCTGATGCATTTGAAAATTCAGGTGCTAGATTCTCTGCTTTCCAGGATAAGATGGCCCTGCCAAACCTGCCATTTGATGAAAGGTTACTGGCCAGATTTCCACTTACAACTAAGAGCATGCCAAATTCACATCTGGACCTTTTACCTAATTTGTCATTAGGAGGTAGACTTGAAGCTTTGAATGGATCTATGCAAGACCTTCCAACAATGCCAGTATTACCTACTTTCAAAATTCCCCCAGAAGATTTATTCAGATATAATCATCAAGACAGGGATGTTCCTCCCACCTTGGGTTTGGGACAAAGGCCAAATACATTCTCATCTTTCCCAGAAAATCATAGGAAGGTGCTTGAAAACATAATGATGAGAACCGGATCTGGATCAAGTAATTTATTGAAAAAGAAGTCAAAATCAGATGGTTGGTCTGAAGATGAGCTTGATTCCCTCTGGATTGGTGTTCGTAGGCATGGAAAGAATAACTGGGATGCTATGCTTAGAGATCCCAAATTAAAGTTTTCAAAGTATAAAACATCTGAAGATTTATCAGTGAGGTGGGAAGAGGAACAACTAAAGGTCTTTCAGGGGCCAGCTTTTCCTGTGCCAAGATCAACCAAGATGACAAAGTCTACCAAATCTGCACTTTTTCCTGTCTCTGATGGAATGATGGAAAGGGCCTTGCATGGGAGCAGATTTCTTTTGCCTCCAAAATTTCAAAACCATCTTACTGACATGAAATTGGGGATAGGTGATTCTGCATCTAGTCTGCAGCATTTTAGAACATTTGATCGACCTGGTTTGCAAAATGATCATTATGCGAATCTTCCATCTTGGAGTTATGATAAATACAGAACAAAATTTCCTGAAGATGCTTCTGCTGAAACATCTGACAGACCAGGGACTTCTTCCAATGTACCGACTGAAAGACCATTTCTACTCAATTCTTTTGGTACCAGTTGCTTGGGTTCTTTAGGTTTGAATTGCTCAGGCAGCATTGATATACAGCAAAAGGAGGATGAACAAGGGAACACTAAGAGTGGAAAGTTACCTGGACTTCTGGATGGATCACCCAACGATATGCATGATAATCACATTAATGTAGGAAATGGTGAATCTACTAGCTCAGGATTGCTATCTAACCCCATTAAAGGACCTGCTCTTTTGCACCCAAAAGGGGAGGAAGTAGCTGGAAGTAGTACTTCAAAAGACAAGCTTCCCCACTGGTTACGAGAAGCTGTAAGTTCCCCTGCTAAACTCCCTGATCCTGACCTGCCACCCACAGTATCGGCCATTGCTCAATCAGTTCGCTTGTTATATGGAGAAGATAAGCCTACAATTCCTCCATTTGTGATTCCCGGACCGCCTCCTTCCCTGCCAAAGGACCCCAGGTGTAGTCTGAAGAAAAGAAAGAAGAGAAGATCACACAAGTTCAGTCAGGTTCTGCCAGATTTTGCTGGAACCAGCAGGGACTTCCACAGCAACCACCATGTTGATAATGGTGCTTCAAGCTCTACTCCCTTGGGCCCACCATTTCCGCTACTTTCTCAGACAGGAACTCTAGGACCTCAGCAGATTGAATCTGACCTCAACTTGCCTCTAAATTTAAAAATGGCAAACACTTCACACTCATCAGTGCACCAATTGAAAAAGGCAGGCTCAGGACTGTCTCCTTCTCCTGAAGTGCTCCAGTTGGTGGCATCCTGTGTTTCTCCTGGCCCGCATCTTCCATCAATTTCTGGTACTTCAAGCTTTCTTGACAGCAAGCTCCCATTGCCAAGGCCTGTTGGCCGAGCTAAATTCAAAGACTCCGAAGGTGCCTTCAGAAATAAGAATCCTAGGCAGACTACACCAAAAAATTGGTGTTCACTTCAAGAGCCTAAAGTAGAACACCCTGATAGTGGAGATTCCAGCAAGACTCAGTCAGATCCCTCCCGGGTTGAAAGGCCTGATGAAGGGGATATATCATCTGAGGGAACTGTCTCTGATCATGCTGTGAGAGATCAGGAAACATGACTGTAGTGTCTCGGATAAAAATAAAACAATATTCTTTCTTGCTGCTGAAGCCTTTTCACCAATGCGCCAGAATTTTTGTAGGTACGACAGTGATTGAACTAGCAAATATAGGATTGTTGAGAACATGTAAAGTTGTTTCTCAAGTGAAATGAAATATAGTGTTGCTTGCTCAGTATTGTTTGTTACCCTTTTTGTCTATTCCATGGAATTTTTGCAATTGGTTTGGAACAAGGTATAATAATTCCTTATTACATTCCATCGTCCTTGTTTTAGTATGAAATTTTGAAGTATGATGGAAACAACATCAGTACTGGAGTGACATGATATAGTGAAGCTCTCTGCCTGGCTACAGTGGTTAGGGGTAAAGGTTGTAAAATACAAGTTCTTGTAAATTGTATTTAACAACGTGCAGGAAGTGCAAAAGTGCCATGCCTAGTAAGATACCTGCCTTTGTACCTAGTTGGGAGTACCTGCCTCTCTTGTACCTAGTTGGGAGTACGGGTGGAAATAGACCAAATTGTCTAATAGGGGTGTATGGCCTAGTCTATTTATCAAACAAGTCAGGCTTAGATTTTTTTAAAAGCCTATTTAGCTAAATAGGCATAGGTCTTAAAAAAAAGTTTATTAGACCTAACATGACGACTTATTTATTTATTATAATAACATATAATTAAAATTTTATAATACTTATATGATTTAATAGTTATATATTAATATAATTTATTTATTTTATACACAATACAATAATTTTGTTAAAAGTTAAGTATATTTGAAACCTATAAAATTTGAACTTGTTGACTTATTCGAAAGTTTTTATGTAATATAGGTCTTTAAATAGGCTTTCAGGTCAGGCTGGGTTTTTAAATTTTCATAAAAATGTTAGGCTAGACAAAAAAAAAGCTTATGATACAGGTCAAGTTAAGGCTAATGTTTTCTAAAATAGGTCAGGTCTATTTAGAGTAAAGCTTAGTCTAGCCTAACCTATTTCCACCCATAGTTAGGAGAGTCGATAAGATTTGGTTTACACCATCAAAGACGAGATTATTAAATTCTACATCACAAGAAACACATTTAGGGGTCATGTCATCTCTGATTCCAAATAATAATAATTGTTACCATGGATTATGTAAATGTTGCGGTAAGTTCTCGAGATATGAGAAATGGTGATGAACAATTATCTATTACTTGTGGGAATTATTCTAGTACCTAAGTTTTTTTTATAAAAAATACCAGTACTCTTTCTATTGTCTGGTACTCTGGTAGTTATAATTAATTAGTGAACTTTAAACATATATTGTGAGAATCAACAATCAATAAAGTATTTGACAATTAACTAGAATGCCAGTACCTAATAAAAAAATTTCAGTACCATATCAACTCGTTCTGTTTTATTTTATTCATAGTTGAGATAACAAAAATTACGTAAGATAAAACAATTGGGTGCACTTAGGGTTCTTGGTTTCAGGCCTCATGTATAGATTGGTGAGGCTCTTTTTAGGTAATACGCCTCCTATTTGATAGCATGGTCTCTTAATTAGGTATGTTTTTATAGATTAAGTTATTGTGCTTCTTGTTCATCAATGCTCCTTCAAGAGACTTCTAAATCCCTAATTATTCAAAATTGTAGATCGAGCGTGAAATTTAAATAATGATTTGTGTGCATGACATTTATTTAGATATTATATCTACAAATAATGGTTGAGAAAAGCATTTGCTAAACTTGTAAATATGGAATGCAACTTCTATAAGGTGAAAGTTTTAAGAGAAAATATGATCATTTTTTTTTGGGTACAATGACGTCACGAAAATTTGAACCTATGACCTCTTTTGAACTACCCAAATCTCACACCACAACAGCCCACTCCTAGTAGCTTAAATTAAATATGACATTATGTTAAACTAGTGTTAGATTTTATTTTTGGCATAACTCGTGCTAATATTGAAAAGATTGAGTAAACTGATAACTCTTGTAATGATAAGCTTAATATTTTATGATTGATTCTTGGTTATTTATAGTATGTAATTTTTGAGTTATTATCTTTACTATATATTTCATTCCCTGCCTACAACCTTGTAATGTACGAATCTCGTTATGCTCATGTCCAGTCTAGAGGATGCAATACGCTTAATCTATTTATTCCACCCTAATTCATTAAGGAAAGATTACTAGTCACAAGTTAACGTGATCAGCAATAATTGGTGTCCACCCTTGCCTATAAATAGAGGCCTAACCTCAACATGTATTTCCTGAACCTGTTAACCTCAACTTATGCATATACTTTAAGTTGTTCGACCTTATTGACTTAATCGCGGAAGATAACTCAACATCCACCCCTCTCTTTTCTTTACAGGTTTCTGCTCTTCTTAACTTGGGAAGCTTAGACCCCAATTTTCTTGTCACTTATGTCTCACTTAGCACCTACTAGCTACCTCCTAAGAGAAAAATCCTTAAGCATTAAAACCTTGTACAATATGTTTTTCTAATTCCTAGTATTTATTGTGAAACTTAGAACTTTATGAAGATAATAATGTAGAAACTTCTGCATCCTTCAACCCTTGCTCTCTTAACTCATTCTTCGGATAAAGGACCCATCCACAAATAAAAGCTTTGTCGAAACTTGCTCATATTTTCCTGCAACATCATTTACATTATTTATCATTTACAATATAGCAGAAAGAGGGAGTCGTGCGTTAGATTATGGAGAAATTAAAATCATTTGCTTCAATACTGATCAAAATCCCGTCTCTCTTCTGACTCTCAGTTTAAAAGATGTAAGCTCTTCTGTTGTGGAGCAAAATTCTGTTATAAAGTGACTCTTTAATGGGAACTGTGTAGATAGCTCTAACAACGAAACAGACACGTTTTGGTGCTTTTGTTGACTCCAACTATTCTTCAATGGCATTACTCCGGTACCCATTTTTTTTTTAGGGTACCGGTACCCAGGGTGAGTTGTCTAGCATTCATTAGTTGTTATTTATATTTTATAAACTTTTTAACATTTATTATGAAACTAACAGTCAATAAATGATTGACAACTCACCCTGGGCACCAAACCCATCAAGGTACCATAGCCATTCCCTTCTTCAATTGATCATCTGGTGCTGCTGTTTTGAGCACAGATTAAACTTAAGAGTAATGATACTTGCACAAATTTTTTTTTCCACAAAAGCTTATACAAGCTATTGGATCAAGTTAAAATAAGTTATAGGAGGATTTAGACTTGATCCGATGGCTTGCATGAGTTTTTGTAAAGATTTTTTGTGTGTAAGTATCATTACTTTAAACTTAATTAAGTTCAAAGCTTTTCAAAATAATGGAGAGAGAGAAGGAGAATGAAAATTTTAAACTAAGTGAAGAGAATTTTAACCTTGTTAGAGAACACAATGAGTTGCCCGACTTTATTCACTTAATTGTTAATTTTTCTTTTTATATTTGAGGTTTAAATTCAAAGTGAGAGAATAAACACCCACTTATTACCAAATCAGTAACCAACAAACAAAGACTTGATGGCATTGTTAAAAATTATTTAATCTATTTACTTTCATTTTTTCAAAATAAAAAATTGGTATAATTCAACTTGTACATCGCACAGTTCAAATCTATTAACGACACGAACCTTGTTTTCAAATCCAAAATTGCCGTGCAGTACTATGAAAAAAATTGAAACTAATGAAATAATATAAGACATTCACTTACTTTTCTTAGCACAGAAAGATTAGATTTAACTTTCAGAAAGAAAGACAATTAACTATCTAACACCAGGTAAAGCCATATAGATCATAGCATGTGATATGAATTTGAGTACTTGAAGAGATAGTACTAAGTGTGGAGAACTCATTGTCACACAATTTATTATCCAAACATAACTAGCAATGTACATTATGAATATTTTGAAGAATGGACAAACTTCATTATCTAGTTTAAATCTAAACCAAATAATAATAATAATAATAATAATAATAAGAGTTTAATTTTGATTTACTGTGAATGTAAAGTTTCTTTACACTGTCACCTAATCATGTATTGCCAACTCACTAAAAAAGTTTGACTATTATAACAATCACCTTAAAAGTCTAACACTTTTAATGATGTGTCTTGAATGACAGTGTAAAAAAAACTTTACACTAACAGTAGATTAAAATTAAATCCTAATAAGAAAAGTCATTCATTAATGATGAAAAGCCAAATAAGGGAAACAATGTTCCATGATACGATATCTTTAAATTAAAGATTGGGACAATAGTATTAACGAAAGTGTTGAAGAAAACATCAACCATGAAAAGAGAGGCACAAAGAATGAAAGGGATGTACTAGTATATGTGCTACATCTAATCTTATCAGTTTTAATGACCGATGCCAAAACACTAAAAAGAGGAGTTCAGTAGAAGATATAGGATAGGCACATTCATCACTTTACACCACAGTAAGGCTCTAGGGAGTAAACTTAACACAGGACTACTTGGAAACTATATCATATGTTGTGAAACTGGCGGGCGATTAAATAGCTTCATGGCATAAGTGGGTAAATTTTAATATTTAACTTCAGAATAGTTTTTAGAGCAATTGGTTTGGAAGCTTGTGGATTTTGCTGTCACCTATATCTTTGTGCATGAAATCATTAAGATATTAGAAAATTAAATAGAAACACAAATTAGGGCGTATCACTTGGACAATGTATGTTGGTGTTAAACTTGTTGACCTTTAATTATATACAAGGTAATATATAAAGAAAATGAAGGAGTTAACTCACTTGGACAATGTATGTTGGTGTTAAACTTGTTGACCTTTAATTATATACAAGGTAATATATAAAGAAAATGAAGGAGTTAACAGCTGTCTTATAGTTAAACCTGAACCATGTGTGTTGGCTCTAATTTTTGTCGACCATTATTTTCGGAATTTGGTCTCATAACTTCCTTAGTAACATGGGAGTTGTTGTGGTACATTTAATATACAGAATGAGTTTTCAGTTATTTATTGATTATTAGTTTCATAATAAATGTTAAAAAGTCTATTAAATATAAATAACAACTAATGAATATTAAATAACTCACCCTAGATCCCGATACTTAAAAAAAAAGATGAGTACTAAAGTTATGCTTAGTAACATATATAAAGTGCTCGGAGAAAGTAGCTGACCTGCACATGGGTGCCCACGTTTCAAGACACAGCCGCTATATCGCACTCTCACACTATCGTTTAAAAATAGAACCCTATATAATTAATTTCTGCAATCACATTCAGACTGTGTACACAATCAACCTAGAAAGAACATCACTTTGCAGGACGTTGGTGACTTCCTTTATGACTCATTTCCATCTCTATCTTCTACTTGTGTAAATTTCATTTCATCCTAAGTAAATGAAACGAGTTCCATTAATATTTGGTTTTACTTGGTATTTTAAGTGAGATATTTACATTAATTAATAAGTAATTAGAAACTTGTATTTGAGATTAATTGACAATAATCACTAACATAGTTTATACCAAACATCACAAATAGAATAAATCCATAACATAAAATTACGATGTGTTTTTAATCAATTTAAAATAAGCAACTGACGCAAGGTCCTAGGCTGCGTTGGTCTTTGGCTTGTTCCTTTATTTTTTGGCTATCTATAAACATTTCATAAACATTGTTCCTATAAGAGAAAAAATAATCATTCTTTTTTTTGGTATAAATTGAAAATTTGAGCAAAGAAGAAATATGTCCATCTTGACGGCATTGTGCAAGTTGTGGAAGTAAACACTAAGTTATGCAAGTAACTAAGGTTCCAAAGTTGCTATGTAGAACTCAGTCAAATTAATAACAACTGGTCATATAGTATTATATATGTTACACAACAAGCTCTTAGACATTAGATTCCTCCACTAAGAAAATTTGTGCATGATACCCATCTTCACCACTGCTGATAAACTTAATGAGCTGGTAAAGAATGGGAAACCCACAAACTTTTGTAAAAAAGAAAAGAGGGAAATAAGAAAGCATCCCTTAAGAAAAGGAAGATCCTTATTATCTAATGAGAGCTCCCTGCAAGTGGAACAATGGGACAGGAAGTTCTTGGATTGGCCACAAACCTCGAAGAAAAGGCATAGAACTTATAGTAATCCTCATCCAATAAGCTGCCACATCCAGTGGTGTCAAAGTTCAAGGAATAGCTCAATGGATCATAGTGGCATTGGAACAAACCCTGTCGACTCGCCGGTCGTAGTGTGCGGCTACGTCTCTTCAGTTTTCTCATCAGTTTTGTCACCAGACAAAAACAGTAGCATCTTGAGCTGGTGTCAGCAAGAGATTTAGTTGCCACGGTGGTGGTGGCAGATTCATCCTGCTTCTTCTTGGAAGCGGCCATGGAAGTGGCGGTGGTGGTGTTCTTTTGTGAGCAGAGAGGCCACATCTGTGTCATGTATCTTTCCTTCAAAAGGGAATATTGTTGGTGCTGGTTTCAGTGTGGTAAAGTGAGTATGAATGCGAGTATCTCCCTTTAGATGGATTCTTTGACTATTAGTAGAACTATAGTATATATAAAGAGGAAAGTGTTATGACATGACGCGCCAAAGGAGGGAGTGAACTGATATATACATATATAAGGGCTTAGGTCTTATATCTTATAGATCTGAAATAAAAGTACAAAAAAGCTATATAATATATATATATATATATATATATATATATATAAGGGCTTAGATCTTATATCTTATAGATCTGAAATAAAAGTACAAAAAAGTTAAATAAGGGTAATAATAATAAGCAATATGAATATATATAAGTTGCCTTGACTGCAATCTGCATCATCCACTATAGTTAGTAAGATTTATGTATAAATTATAATAACATTTGATTTATAACGAATAATGATGGGCCTGATGTGGTGTCAGAGAAAAGGGCGGGAGTATGTCACGTCTCGTTGCTTCTTTTCTATCGAAAGGAATGGTTACCATGCGGGGTTCACTCACTTGGTTTGAAACGGAAATTATTTTTTCAATAAAACTTTCTAAAAACTGTAAATTTTTATCAAACCGAAATAACTTTTACAAAATATGTAATTTATATGTTTAAAAGGTGTGAACTCTTGTCAAAAAAATTGTTACTTTTATACTGCAAAATTTGTTATCCGGCAGCATCTGCATTGTCCAACTTCTGCAGCACCAATTCTTTCCTTTTCATATAGAACATTAAAAATGTTATGTACTTATTAATATTTTTGACAAAATCTGATTAAAAAAATACTATTTTTAAGTATATTACTTTTATATTGTTAATTTTTGCATAAATTTGATCCCTCATCTAACTTCACATATTTGCACAATTGCTAAGTAAAAGGAAAAGAGTTTATATTTGATTTCTTTTTAGTATAAATTTTTTATATTATTATTTAATAAGATATTAGAACATTTGAAAAATTTAAATTTTTAAAATGATTGTTATGATGTTTAATTTTTTTTAATAATATATAATTAGATAATTGTATAAATTACATATATAATAGATTAAAATAAAAATAAAAATAAAATGATAAAAAAATTTCTATAAATTAAAATATTTTTTCATTCAAAAAGTAAAATATTAATTTTATAAAATACGATTGAAATAAAAATTCTTTTTAACTATATATATTTTTATAAACATTATTTTAAAAATTAAACTTAAAATAAAATATTTAAGATCATCTAATTATTTTTATTTGACCAACGCATATTGGTGAATAAAAATAATAGTTGGTTATAGAGAATGTAGAAAAGACAGTGGCACACTGGCATGGCAATGGCAATAGCATCCCAGTACTTCTGCAACCACCTTAGTCAGTCACTCACTGGTCAATGTACAGAAAAATAATTTGACTGCAGTGCCTCGTTGGTGCAAAACTATATATTAAAATGGGTCCCACTCACTCCCTTAACTGTCAGCCTCAACCTTTCTTTTTTCTTATAAAAATCTTCTAGTCAGTACACTACAGATACAGTAGCTTTTAGGTCTTAGATTTAGGTTTGGTAACACTAGTTTACAAAAACGGGGCAAATATATTTTACTTATAGTTGAGTTGCATTCATTGAGGAGTGCCTTTGAGAACAGTAATTATATGTATAATTAATTTTTAAAAAATTTGATTATAAAAAAATTAATTTATGTTTAGATATATTTATTTATAATTAATTTAAGATAAAATTTTTGTTTAAATTATATCAAAAGAATTATTTTTATGTATTAAATTATTAAAAAAGATATGAAATGTTTAAAAAATTTATTTAGTTGAAAGTAAAACAGTATATATTTTTTTAATTTTTTAAAATAATTTATAATCACATAATTAAAATCTCTAAATATAAGTTTTTCTAAAAAATGTTATTTTTAATTATAAAAAAAATCTTAACTTATAATTAATTGTATATATTTTAAATAAATAAGATAAATTTTAAATAAAATAAATTTTTATTAAAAAATTATTTTGAGAATGAATTAATTTTTTTAAACATGTTTTATCTATTTTATAACTGATATATATCATTCACGCATGTGTTACAAAAAATAAGCAAAAAAGTTAAATATGTTAATGATTTGAATATAGTTTGAAATAGAAAGTTGTTATAATATTTTTATAAGTTTAGTATTTAATATGAATTGTTAAATATTTTTTAATTATTAATTTTATGATAAAAATTTAAAAATTTATTAAATATAATTAATAATTAATAAATATTTAGTAATTCATCTTAAATATTTATACCTAAAAAGTAAAGGTAAATTTCAAAATAATTTCCTTTAAATATAATATTAGTTAAACTACTAAATTACCCTACAATAATTGAATCACCAAAATATGAAGAACGGTGAAATGTGGATATTTACATAAATTTATATTTGTTCAAGAGAAAAAATTAATTCTAGATTCAAAAGATATAGAAACATTTTGTAGTCTTCTTACATTAAATATTTTTATGTAAATTATTAAATAATATGTTAAATTATACTCATATATATATTCATTACATTAAATATTTTTATAAAAGTTATTAAATAATATCTTAATTTTATTGCAACTTATTTTAAATAATCAAATTATACACAGATAACAAAAGTTTTTACAATCATATTTTCTCTTGAGAAAGAGACAATGGAATTGAAGAGGTAAATTAAATGCATGGAGGTTGGTGTCTGCCAAAGCCAACGGTTCAGCTGATGAGTGACACTGGCCTCATTGAGTTGAAAGATGTGAGTAGTACAAGATCACTTCTCACAATTATCAAGACAACTAAACTGAGCACTCGTTGTCCATTTCCTCAACTTGGGTGCCCTTATAGGTCAGAGATCGCACTCAACTTGAGGGCAAAACATGAAGAACCTTTACAACTTTGGTTATTTGTACATTGAAATTCATTATTTGAATATACCTCCCTCACCCTCCCGTCCTTCCTTGGCCCTAGACCCTTCCTCTTTTAAAAGTTTGCATGGCTATGAAAGGGCTTAAAATGGCCTTGAAAACCATACAACCCTTTTTGAAGTTTGCTCAACACCATTTGATATTCATATGATGTCTGAGCTCACATTTTGAATTTTTTTTAAAATCTATTTTCTACAATTATTCACGAATTTATTCATAAAAGTGCCCAAATGGCCTAGAAACTTCACTTTTCTTGATTATTTTTTGAGATGATTCATGGAAGTTGATAATTAGGTAATTTAATGATGTAAATATATGATTAGATAGTCGTGTAATTTTTTTTTTATAATTACAATGTATCAAAATTAAATTAAAAGTATCCGAGTAAACGAGGCATTGATGGTTTTAGTAACAGAATTCATGATATGAAACCCAAAAATTCTAAAGAAGCTAGCATTTTAAGTTTTCAGGTCCATCCCCTTTATAATAGGAAGGCTATGCAGAACTGTCAAGATATCAGTAGGTTTTGAAATTGCTTAAGCATTTCTGGAGAAATAGGTTCAACTTCACTGAAACTCATAGGGTGCAGGGGCATAAAGATTGAAAAAATGCTGTGTAAAGGCGTCTTCTACAACTTGCTGTCCTTGACAGAGGACACTACTTTGTCTTTAAGATGATTGATATATCTTTCTTTCTTTTACAAAGGAGTGAAAAATTGTTCTTATCCCCCCCTTTGTTTCCAATAATGATATTCAACCATTAAAGCTCTATATATCCAGATTTTCTTGTGCTTTAGAAAGATTTTATACTTGTGAGAATGAAGAGTGAGGTCCTAACATTTTCGTAAGAATGACCAAGTTCTTCATGTGATACTTTGATTTTATTTAGTGCATTCCCTAAGACACTTCTCTTCTAGGCTTTGGATTGCTTGACCAATTCCGTGGTGTATTTGGTAAATTTGCGAGCATGTGAACCATTATACTTATAGTGAGCAGAAATTATATTACGTGCAATATTAATACAAGACTAGTGATGTATCCATCGATTTTCAAATTTGAATTTGAATGTTCAGGGTAAAAGTATTTCAGGTCATGGAAGAAAGAGACGTAGTCTGAGTTTGATGGAGGAAGGTGACTAATTTTAGAATGAGAAAAATTGATCCAGGTTATGTAAGCAACACCTGAATTAGTCCTTTAAAGCTCAGAAAGTATAGAACCACTTTTACTATATATAATTTGTATAAATTTGCAAATGTATAATTGTGTACTATCACTACTGAAAATTGAATGGCTCTTTCGTATTTCAACTTATTTTGTCAAATTGAATGGCTCTTTGGTATTTCAAACTTATTTTGTCATGCACAAACATTTGTGATGTCCTCGTACCCTTAGATAGACAGAATTATTCCTTTTAAGTAATCAATGCTTTAAAACTATAAAAGAAAACAGAAAACCGAGAATAAAGTCCATTATATGAAGCAACGTACTTTTGATTCAACACAATAAAAAAAGGGTCAATTATGCCTAACTCACCTATAATTTGGGGTTTGTTCATCTTGTCCACCTCTATTTTAAAAAGTATCACTTAACCCAACTGACTTTACTTCATATGTTATTATGCATGTATAAGTTTTGCAAATTCTGCTTAACCTACCAATAGTTTGGAGTTTGTTCACTTTGCCAGCCTGTGATTTGGGATGTATTCACTAAACCCACGAGGCAAAACAAGTAGGGAACTGAACAAACCCCAAACTATAGGTGGGTTAAGTGTAATTTACCCAAATATTCATGTCTCTTATCTCAATTACTTAGGCAGCATGAAATGTGGCCAATATCAAAATGCAGCATTGAGTGAAACAACCTAGTTTTAGAAGAAGGAATAGTTGAACAACCTATTGTGCCATTTGGGAGTTAGTTTCCACAGATAATTGCCAAAAGTCATTATTCTGAAGTCATTCCCTTTAAATTGTAACATTGATTACCATATGCAAGTTGTTGTTCATATGCTACACTATGTTCAACTGTGAGTAAAATGGCAGTCACAAAGGGATGGGGGGCTATACATAGAAAACCTGACCAACATTTAATAGACTCTCGTGAGGAACATTGAAGATCACGCTATTTTCCCTGCATATCTTCCTAAGAAATGCATATATATAATCAACAGCTATTTTCTTGTAGAACCTTGAGTCCCTCCTTGCCCTCACAACTGTGTTTCCTAGTATGTGAACCACCCCAGCATCCCTGCAGTTATTCAAAAATTCAAGTTCATCAACCTCGGTCTGGCTGCTTGCTTGGCCAGAGGACCTGACAGTAATATTCACATGTGATGGAGATCTAACTGGTACTATTGAATCTACTGAGGAAATTGTTAAATCCATATTGCATGAAGCTGTGTTTCCATTGCTATTCAACAGGCCATCTCTTGACTGCTCTGTTTGCTGTCCATATAAACTGTATTCATCTGAATCTGAACAACCTTCCATCATAGACTCAAGCCGAACAAACATAAAAAGGTTAACAAAGAGTTTTTTCTCAAAATCATCATCTTTCTTATGCAGGTCTTTATAGCCATATCGTGCCACACATCGAAACATGTGAAAATTCTTAGGTCCAATCCTCTTGACAAGGAATCGCTCTTCTTCTGGGACAGTGTAGACAGGAAGGTATTTCACACATATGAAAACAACAACAGAATGGATGGCTGGTAGGTTGGTAATGAAATGAGAAAAAATGTGGGGTACTCCACTTGCAAGCTCCGTGTAGACTAGTCCAATTCCAGGGACACGAACAAGTCCTAAACTTGGGCCAAGTCCAAGAATCCATGCCATTGAGACCTTACTGTGCATTTCAAACTCGTAACGTTTCACTGTACCATAATGCCAAACATACATAATAATAAGAAATGCTCCAGCAATTGCAAGGGGAACCCACCCACCTTGATCAACTTTGAAGAGTACAGAGGAGAAGTACGTGCATTCCACAATCAATGATAAGCAGGTGAAGATGAAGACAAGAATCCAATGGCAGCGCCACACTAGTATCATGATTAAAATCATAAGCAATGTTGTAACCAGAAAGACTATCACAACTGCAGTACCTGTCATGACAATGATAACTATACAATTGAGTGCACATTTAAAGAAAGGCTGCAATGACATTGTAAATCAGAGGTGCAGCATTATTTAAACATGTCCACGAGGATTACTGAGTTCCCTAAACAGCTTATTGTTTAGACACAAGAAGTGAAATGTAGTACTGCTCAAACACTTAGACGTAAAATAGTAGGGAAAGACCCTTATCCTATTTGAAACTTTTACTCAAACAAATTGATGTGTGAAGAGCCTATATTTGTTTATAGGAAAATCTTTTGTTGCTTTAATTCTCTTAAACATTGAAACTCTGTATCCAGATATGTGCCATTTGTTATAGAAGTTCTAGGATTACTAGCCACTTGGTTTTGAATTGCCCAGTGGCTTGGAGTTCGTGGTGTAAGTTGTAAGGAAGTTTGGGTCACGCCAAGGCTTTCAAAAGATAGGTCTTACCTGAAAGAGCTAAGGGGCAATAAAAGCGAAGCATAGAAACGTAAGATTCCACACACAACATAAAATAACCTTAAAAAAACACATATATGTATTAATTCCTAGAAGAAGATTTGACTTCAAAATTAAGCATCAAGTTATCAGTTATTACAAATCTTAAGACAATTAAAAGAGCTTAAATACTATAGAAGCAATATTTAAACTTATATAAAAATTTGGTCAGCAACTGCATATGCTTGTTAAAGCTAGAATTTAACATCATCAATGTTCTTGTCTTCATCACAATCAACATTATTAAGATCATGAACTAACTCTAAATCCTCTTCTATTAAGTCAAACCCAACATCTGTGTGTACAATGCCTTATCTTCTCAATTATATCACTCTTAAATAATTCTTCCACCTGCATTTGACTCTCTTATTTTTTATGCATTTTAAACAATTTGGGCTTGATCTTCATAGGCATTTTAAGGGCATTATGAACAAACCAAATCAAAAAAACTAAAATGACCTAATACTGAAAGAATATGTGTGTTATGTGTTGATCTAATTAAGAAACAGTTGGTATTAAATTGTGTGTATGGCCTTTCTTTGGAGTTTTGCTAATGGTTGTTTCAAGGGAGCTGCCATTTCAGAAATGTATAGAGATTGAGCAGCTTTGATACATTTTTTTTCTTGTTCTCTGATGTATTTTGCTTACACTGTTTTAGAGGATTTCTTATCCTCCTTCTATATTTCCTTTCCCTTCTTTCTCTCTAATAGATTTTCTTTTACTATAAAAAATAATAATAATAAGTTCCTGTGGCTTATCTTGGTATAGGGTGGGCCGGGGAACGTACTACACTTGTGCGTATCCTAATCCATGCATATAAATACGCATCAGAGTTTTGAATTGTGATCTGCAACTGCAATTGCGGCCGCAATATTGCGGTTTTGGAGGTCTCCACAACCGCAACGCAACTGCAATTACGGCCTCATCAGCCTCATTTTTCCGCAATTTATACAATTGCAACGTAACTACAACCGCAACCGCAATTTAAAACATTGATACACACACGGGGAGGCTAACAAAGTGTGCTCATGCATGTAGTACATCCTAATCCATGCATATAAATACACATAGAGGGAGGCTAACAAAGTGTGCTAGTGAATTCCATTTTACAATTCTCCCTCCCTTGCTCTCTAACATGGTATCAGGGCTCAATTCTGACTCCAGATCAAAACCCTAGGCTTCCAAAAAACAATTCCATCACCAGAAAAAAAAACTGTATTGATCAACCCTTTCTGTGCTGGGTGCAGGTCAATCCCCTTTCTTCTTCCTATTGATTGATGCATGACTAGAAGTCACACTCTGTTTCTTGATGGCTGTTTGTGTGACCCAGTGAGTCACACATTAGGGCTGGTGGTGTGCCTAGGGAGCACACATCTAGAAGAGCTTGTTGTTGTGCTTGTTTTGACCTAGGCAGAGGGGAAATTTCCCAGAAAGGTGCAAGTTACCCATACAGATATTTTGCTGCAAGGGAGTGTTAGAATATGATAGTAAGTGTCTGTGAGCTTATCTTAGTATTGGCTAGGCTTTTGTATGAACTACAATTGTACACACCCAAATCCTAGCATATAGAAAGAGGATAATAAAGTTTGTTAGTCAATCCCATTTTACAATTCTCTCTAACATATTCTATTTTGTGGACCTTAGCATTCGCAAATGAATAGACATATAAGTCTAGAAAACATCAATATGTTTAAATGGGATCTACAGTAGCATAAAGGTTGTAAATTATAATGTTAAGGTAGGGATTAATGCTTATTAGTTTAAGCAAGCTATTACAAGAATTTACTTTCTTCCACTTTTACAAGGGAAAAAAAAAACCTAGTTTACTTATGCTTAGCTAAGATTTTTGGATGCTTCCTCAAACAACACTACACTGCATGATACGGATCATCACAAAATACTTATGTTTATATCTTTTATTAAATAGAAGTGAAAAGATGTTGATGTGGGTGGGATGTTTATAGTCCACATGACATTTTGGCTTTAAGATCATTTTGCATCACAAATGTCTTCTTATCAAGCCTGATGTTTAATAGCATGAAAAATATGAATCATAACATTCAACATGGGAAGAACTTACCATATGCATTTCCAATCTGGCTTTGATTTTCAAACCCAGCAGTAACAGCAATGCAAAGAATCATAAGGATCCAATTAATATCTGGAACATATATCTGGCCAAGGAAATTCTTTGATGTATATACAACTTTGACTCTTGGGAAACAACCATGAGCAAGGGCTTGCTTAATAATTGAAAAAGTTGCAGTTATTGTGGCCTGGCTTGCAACTACAGCTGCTGCTGTTGCAACAACAAATACTGGCCAGTATATTCTGTCTGCAGAACTAAGGATAATCAACATCTACAGATCAACAATTACTAAATGAAGAAACAAATCTGCATCATTCTAACAAAAAAATTGGCAATTCTATAAAAGGTTTATCTCTAAAGATATTGTATAAAATTAAGCATTAAGGCAAGAAAGTCCAAATGAGAGTATTCAAACAGACTGGAGACTGCATCAGGAACAAGACACTGGCAGTTCAACTCAGGCACATGCCATAACAAGCTCTAAGATGATCCAGCCAGGAGAAAGAAGGCACAAGAAAAGTTTGGCAGTGAAAATCCAAGAATTTATTATAAAATTGAATTGTCAAAGTTGGCCAGAAGTTTTATACTTGGATGACACTTGAGCTAAAACGGAGGATTTATATCTCTGCCATAAAATTAAGATTAATAACCTGCACAGTTTTCAGTTTTAACAACTAGTTACCCTTCCCATAACCTCATCTCTCACTTGCTTGAAATCATCTGTACATCTGAAGTGTTGGGTTGTTTTTGTGTTAAGATAGACTCATCATGAAGTTTATACACATCCTTGAAAGAGTAGATTGTGCATGATTATGGGTTTGAAACAAATAAAGGGATGTTTCACAAGAAATGATAAACCTAAGCAGCTAAATTTTACATTGGAAAAATGAGTGCATGCTGTGAGGTATAACATGCTAGTTAGCTAATAAAGAAAAGAAAAGACAGTTTTCTGAAAGCACTAACACACGGATTATGCTTCAATATGCGCATGCGCGCGCACGCACACACACACACAGATAACTAGCCCATATAACCCAAAGCCTAACTTGATTGAAAGGCCCCAAACATCATTAGGACTCTTTTTTTGGCCACTACCGTTATGACTCTCAAGTCTCAACAATAATCATGTAGTCTAATAACAGTAACTAAGGCTTGACCTTAGCATTTAGGGATTTGTGATATCAGCTTCAATTCATTCTAGTTGTTAAGAATTATTAAATTTATTAAGTTAAAAGCAGTCTGGCAGAATGCAAGGACGATTTTTTTAATATTATTGTTCATTGATTATAATGCCAATGACTTCCACTTAATTCATCCCATGGTGCCAATAATTGAAAAAAGAACAAGAAATAATTGCATTGTAACAAATAGATACAAAATGATCATAAATTTGTCAACATAGAAATTCGAAAAGAGAAAGGAAAGAGAAGCATCCATTAAGTTCTCTAATATGAATGTGGCAATATACTTGTTGATTGTCAGATTATATTCCAAATACTACCAGTGCATCACAAATTAAAATTTCAATATAGTGAAAAGTATAAAACCTGGAATAGAACGATAAAAAGCATCTTGCGAATGACTCAAGTTATTCATAAGGTAAGCAGCTTGACCAGAATAGGCTAAAAGAAGGCAAGGAAACACAAGAAAAGTAAATGCAATCTGTACAGCTGAGACTGGAAAATGAGCTAGGTCAGCAAAAAGAGCCTCTGTCCCTGAAAAAGATCATCACAAGTTGTCAAGTCCAAAATAATAACTATTCACTTCATTTGTTAATGATCCTGAAATACAAGGAGGAAATCAACCGCAACAAAAACTGAATTTACCTGTTATGCTGAGCATGATACCACCAAGGGAAGTCCAGCCTTCTTTTCCTCCTCTTCTAAAATAGCGATATACATACACAGGTGAAAAAGCTTTTAGAACGCTGCTTCCATATTTCCAGATGTTGAATATACCTATACCTCCAATTAGGAGAAACCAAAGCAGGACAATTGGAGCAAAGAGCCAACTAACTCTATCTGTACCATAATGTTGCATGCTGAATAACCCAACTAATATTACAACAGCAACCAGCACAACTACACCTGTAGCCCAGACAGAAAGAAGCTTTTCAAGACTATGAACTTAAAATTGGTTGAAAACTATAAGTACTTACAAGCATAGCGGTAGAAAATAAAATAAAAAAATCTTGTTATAGGTGTAGGACCATACCATTACTCATCCCAGGCTGACTTACCTTGATGCCACCAGCAGCTGATAAAACTACAACAGAAGATATGGTTATGAATCCCTTGAAATAACTGGAGATGTATTAAAGATGATACTCAAGAAAGAAAAAAAACCTAATTGCAGCAAAATCATTTAGTCCGGGGCTTTTAGCAATACAACATACATAATAAATGAATGGGGGGAGAAAAAGAACTAAAGAAAAATTAAATTCTGAGTCACCCATACTCAAGTTTTTCTAATTTATTTTCTTTTATAGGTAATAAGGCTTTAAACAAGAACCACAGGGGCACAACTTATGCATGTACACCTCCTGGGAAAAAGAAAAGTAACATAAGCTAGAAAGCTCAAACTATCCAAAAATCTACAGATGTTAAGGATCTGAGACAAATTAGCTCCACTCAGTCAAAACAAGCAATGCATAAAAGTTTCTTCAGGTCCCCCATGGTGTCTCCTTGTTATTAAAGATATGACCATCCTTCTCAAGCCAAAGGCACTATGTCGTACAGACAGAATAAGTGCTCCGAGAAGTCAGACCCTTCCTTAAACCAAATTTACAGTACACAATACATTCATTGTCACTTGATCCTCAACCCTGGGCATCATTTTAGCAAACTCCACAACCAGGCAATGCAAAAGATGTTCTTCTTTCTTCTTGTCACTTATACAGAAAAAATAACAAACCATAGTTACTTTATGTTTTCTTAAATTTATTGTCATTAAAACCTTCCAGTCCTAGTGCGATAAGGCTTGGTTGTTGTTGTTGTTGTTGTTGTTGTTGTATGCTTAAGCTTAGAAAGTCCCACTACCAAATGACCCAGCCCACCATTAACTCAAATAGGAACATCAATAATGGCTGATTTCTCAGCTGCAGGGTAGTATTTTAAGAGAAAATACCACAGCCTTACAAGTTTCAAGTGAATTGTATCCATATGAGAGACCAATTTAAGTCTTCCCAAGATCTTTCTAAAGTCTATATGGTGTGAGAATCAGATAACATATTTTCCTTCTCCGTAGTGATGACTAGCACAGAGTATTCAGTGCACAGCACCAAGATATGGGGAGAAATATCAGAACAGCTGTAACTTATGTAGCAACTAAGGACTAGGAAGATGCCAATCAGCGATATATCTAGAGATAAGACAAGCATACTCCTTAGGATATAAGTAATGAACCAAGTAAGAAAGAAGACAAGTTTTCTAAGTAATGTACTAAGATCATGCATTCCTGGCCCTTCCCAAGCTTCAATTTTAAATACGTCTTTTTTGCCGAGTCAATAAGTACCAAGTAATATATAAGGTCATTCAAAATCCTCCAATTTCAAGGTATATGCACATCATTGTGTCCTTTTTTCTCATGCCATAAAATGATTTTATGATTTCCTTTCACAGTTTGGAAAATCTGCATATGTGCACATATAACATACTGAAGCATATGTATTGATAGATAACCTAATTGGGTAAATAGCAAGCAAGTTGACATTTACAGAAATATAGAAAACAAATGGGAACAAGAATATCAGCTTCAGAGAGAAGGAATACCAGATATAGCTGGGGTAAGAATCCCATCTCCAATCACCATGCAAGTGCCAACAAGGACAAGAACAAGAATGGCATTCTTCCTAGATGGTTGTTCCTCTAACCATCTTTTGCTTTTTGCAGCAAATGACCTTTCATGGAAGGTAGACCGACTATATGTTGTTAGCTCTTCATCAGTACGATGCTGGTTGGGAATGGTTTTTATCTTTGCATGTCGGCAAAGCAAGGAATAAAGTGCAAATGTTCCACCTGCTCCACAAATGAAAGTTTGGTAAAACTTCTTTGCAGCTCAGCAGTCTGAAACAGGCATATCTATCTAATACAATCTATATGAAAATTTAGTGTGTTTACTTACAGGTAGGAAAATAATCCAGTTAGATTATTAATTAAAAAGTAACTTGTTCATGAAAACTCAGACATCATTCATTCTAGACTAAACTATGTAGCTGATATACCTAGAAAAAATTGTAACTAAGAATAATAAAGTTCTGCAGGTAAGCCGGGAAAGGCATAAACGAAGGGGGAAATTTTCTGGTATTAAGGTATCCATCCCTTTTCAGATTTGTATCTGTCAGACATTATCATATAAGATGAAAAAGTTTACTACACAGAATGTATGCTATGGGAATCTTATTGACAGAAAATGTTATTAAAAATGGAGAAATGGAGCTGACTGTCACAGAGTAAAGTTATAATACAGTACTGAGTATTTCCTTAGATCTTAAATATCTTAAATGCCAAAAATTAACAAAACAATATATACCTTGGCCATTGTCATTTGCTCTTAATACAACAAAAACATATTTGAGGAGCGGCACCAGAGTAAGAGAGTAGATAATTAAAGAAAGAGCTCCAATCACATCCTCCTTATCTTTAACTCCATGAGGAAATGTATTGTAGAAAACATACAAGGGTGAAGTGCCCAAATCTCCATAAACCACACCAAGACTCTGATATGCAAGCCGCAGAAGCAATAGTGACGAAAATTTCTGAACAAATCAAAACTACATCAACAAGGAATTATATACCAAATCCCATTAGCTAACATAATATCTTATTATTGGATCTGTTTACGTGAATGAAGAGATCCAGCTTGAAAGTTACTTTTAAATCACATAACAGACACATAAATATCTGGGTTTCTTAGTCAAATTGACATTTAGATATGTACTCAAATTGCTTTAAGTATGAAGTCCTTGTCACTGTTAGCAACTTAGTATATATATTAAGTGCTGAAATTAAAGATAAGAAGGGCTAAATCAAAATTGTAGATTCCAAACTCAAATTCCAAGCAACCTTTTGAATAGTGACTTTCGGACATGTACGTGCTGCATGTATTGCATGAGCATGTCTCATGTAATGCAACTACCTCATCTGAGTAGCATACCACTGAATACCTTGTTCAAGATAAAATCTGATATCCCCAATCAAGGAGTAGTAGCTGGGAAGAAGAGACTAAGGGTAGCTACATTAGTTAAACTTTTTAATGGTGGATTGACAAATCACCATTACACGTATTCATTTCTGTATAAATTAAGAAAGCTAATTAGGAGTAATAAATTACATTTTTTCCTCAATAAAACACAACCAAATTCAATAACAGAAAGAGAAAGAATGTTAAAATAAGTTGCATCATACTTTTTCTCTGTACATATTTTTGAGCCTTCCTGCCTCTTCATCCATAGGCTGGTCAAGTTTCTGATCCAAAACCCACATACTACCTTTGTTATCACTGTCTTCATCGGTCTCTACTCTTGAAGCCATTTAGAACTCAGTTCAATAACTTCCAAATAATAACAGCTATGCAGTCTTATATCCCTTTTCCTCAGTTCCTCTATCCTCAAGAAAAAATACTCTGGAAATATTGGCAACAAAGCTTTCAGTGTTTGAACTAACTTGAAATCCATGTCTATTCCAACCCCGGATCCAAACTAACCGATAAAATCTGGAAAAGCAAGCAAAATTGAAGATTTCACTGAGTGGTTTCATTAACAACCATGCCATCTAAGACCAAAAAAATGACAAACCCTGTTTCAAAAATCAACATAAAATATATACCCTCAGACTGATCCAGCTATTGACTATTGAAAAACGTCAGCAGAACTAGAAAAATAAAGGTTCAAGCTTTGCCAAGCCTACATAGATAAGCATACAAGAATTGAAATTAAGATTGAGAACTAGCTTGAACTGCCAAATACCCATATAAAAAAATCTCAAATTTAAAACCCAGAAATGCAAATTTAATGCTTGCAACCAGACCCCACGCTCAATGGCAAAAAGCCTTGTTAGTTGCTGTTAGCAGAACCAAGACTCACCTGTAACACAATCTGCTACTTGTCACTGAGAATACCAAAGTGGGTTCAGCTGAAGAAGTGCTTTTGTCCAAGCCACAGGATCAAAAACCCATCTCAGTTTTCACATATCCAAGCATGAAAACGAAGAGATGAGCATAGGCAAGGTAAGTTTTTCACATGAAACCAAGACTGTAACAGAAACACAGAAAGTGCTTGTCAGCTTCCCTTGGCTGTTGTATTATTTTTGTGCGGTAACAGAAGGGTCACAGAGCACCCCTTGCAAGCTAGCAGACAAATAATCTCTGACCAATAGAGAGAGAAGCAGAGCAGAGACTGAGAGAAGAGATATAATCTAGAGAGAGAAAGATAATATAGGTAGAGCTGGTGGAAGAGAGAGACAGAAAGGAATGGAGGTGGGACCCAGAGAGTAATATGTTTGATTTTTATTTTCGTTCATGTCATGCTCTTGTTATAACCATCAGATCTCCACTGAACGCAGAAGAGGACCAGAATGAGCCAAGTTGGATCAAAATATTTTCTACCTATTTTATGATAATATTTTAGTTACTGCATTTTTTTTCTGGTACACCACAGTATTCATAGTCTCTTAAGATTTGATATTTTGACTTTTTTTTTTAATATCGTATGTCACTTATCATTCTGATTAACACATAATTTACGATACAAATTTTAAATTCTTTAAATATCGTAATTCACTTACCATTTTGGGTAATACATAATTTTTTAATTACTGCTATTTGATTCAGATTTTACATTTATGGAGTGTAAGAATATTTCCTTATAGTCATCCTTCTTTAAAAATATTACCTTGTATTTAGAGACTAGTTGATTACTCTCCTAAAAATATTTTTAGAAATAATTTATGTATCTTCCTTTGAAATTTTAGATATGTCACTTGTATAGTCTAAGAAGATAGAATTAATTTATTATTACTATTATTTTTGATAAAAAATTAAAGAAAAGTACCGAAACGAGCCAAGTTGGATAAAAATATTTCCTACCTATTTTATTATAGTTCTTTAATTGGTGCTGTCTATGAGACTATGACCATAAAAAACAATTAGTGCTTTCTTAGGCTAGTCAGAACGAGTAATTTATTAAAGGAGTTAATTATCAATTTAGAAGACTTGTTCTAAATAATAATAATACCAATTTAGAGGACACGTACTAAAATTTAATAATACAGGGAATCATTATCAGAATCTAATTAATGGCACTGTTTAAATATGGTATCTAATCATGTGCAACGTCAGTCCACCTATAGTATTATAATTACAAAGTTTATTGTGTTAAGTTAATGAAAAAATAGTATGCCACTAAATTATTTATAGTATTTGTTAAATAATTAGACAAAGTATCTGACCATTTCATCATAAATAAATCCAATAAAAATGAACGTCTAAATCTCCCTCGGTCCAACCTCCAAACTATCGAAGAGATTTATATTCTTACTAAAGTTGTCAAATTTAAGAAAGCAATGGCTAATGTGTGACCTAACTCTTTTAATTGGTGTCTTCTAACAATCACGTATTCATATTTAACATGTGCGGAAAAAATTAGATTATTCTGGTATATTTTTTTTTAAATATTAATATTTAAGGTGAGTTGTCAAATATTTATTAATTATTATTTATATTTAATAAAATTTTAAATATTTATTATAAAAATTAATAAATAATTGACAATTCACTATAAATATTAAATTTATTAAAATATCTTCACAACTCCAGCGGTAAAAATTGTATTGTTAAAGATAAAATATTTTACCTAATCTTATTGTAGTAACAAGTACTTCCTGCAATTGTCACTTAAAATAAGTCACATGACTTATTTGTCCATGTTTCTGTTTATTTTTATTGATATGGACTTATTTGTCCATGTCTCTTTTTATTTTTTTTTTATTGATATGGACTTAGGTAATAATGAAATTTGGTGAGCCGAGCTTAACTCGATCTCACCACGAAGAAATTAAATTTATTTTCTTGGCTCAAGCTCATCTCACTTTGAGTTCACGAGCTATTTAAGCTCAATGAGCCAATATCGAACCTTATATTAATTAAGCTTGTACTACTCAATGAGTTAGGTTCGAATTTGTATCTCAATAAAATTTATAATTTTTTACATATATTTATTTTAAAAAATAATTTAGTTAGACAAAAAATAAACAAAATGTTAATATACATTAAATTAAAGCATTATTATTATTTTGTAAAAAATGACTATATATATATATATATGTATATATATATCGAGCCAGCTAACAAGTTAATGAGCTGAACATATGAAAGCTCAAGCTCGACTCATTTAACAAACGAGCCAAAATTATTAACTTATTAAGTTGTTAATGAACCGAACCACGAGCAAGCTCACGAGCTGGCTCGACTCATTGCCAGCCCTATGGACTTATTTGTCCATGTCTCTTTTTATTTTTATTTTTATTGATATGGTAACAATACTTATCCTCGTCAGAATAGCTTTTAAGCTTTTGTGTTCTGAGTTTGTATCACATAACACCTTTTTCACTGGATTTAAACTTGATTATTAAGGATCTATTTTGATTAGATTTTAAGAATTTCATTTTAAATGAACTTAATTTTAAGTGAGTTTGAGTGAAGTGATTTATATTTGAAAATTTTTATCTAAAATTTGATTTTGTTAAATGATTGGTGTTGGAATAATGTTGATAAAAATCACTTTTGAATATCTAATTACTCAAAAGGATATGAGTTATTTTGAATTATATTATTAATAAATTGATATTAAAAATATTAATTATAAATAAATTGATGGCGAAAAAAAATTCTTTTAAAAATTAAGTTTATTTAGGATATTGAAAAATAAAATCACTTCCAGTATAACTCTAATAATATTTTAAAAAACTATTAGGTTATATTTATTTAAATATTATTAAAACAGTATATAAATCAAATTATAATCGTATTTCTGTCAATACACATACAAACGTATTTTCTTTTATCGCAAAAGCAACCTAACCTACATTTGAAACGAAAATTTCACTCACTTTCTTCTATTAAATATTCTCCTAAACATGTTAACAATAGCTTTAAAACCCGTTTGTCCCATACAAACGTGGGTTTGGTGTGCACCAAGTTTGTGAACGTGCTTCCAAAATTTGTTTTTCTGGAGTTTCTTTTCTTTTTACAATGGTGACATAAAAGTTTGAATTTATGACCTTCAAATTCCTCATACTCCTACTCAAACTACTTATAACCTGTTTGGATAGGATTCTATCCAACACAAGGACACATCTTCTAATGCACGTTAGATTAAAGAAAGTTTAAACTTCTTTCTCCTTATCACCCGGTGGCATTGGAAATAATTCAAAACAAAGATAGCTTTGCCTTAATGGCTTAATTTCTAAATTTCTTTTTAAGTATCTGTAATATGCAAGTTGTAGGCAATACCTTATCAGGCTAGAATATGAATAATTTAAATATCACACATACACATGTGCCTATGCAACTAAAGTTGCACCATTGACTGGCCCAGTTGGCAACAAGTCATAAGGAAAGGATGCTTACAAACTAACATGATCAACTGCGAGTACATTGAAAATCGTTTCCAATGCGATGCTGTGTTTTGTGTGATATAGCATTATTCATATGACAATAGCATTGCATTGTAATATAGTGAGTTTTTTTATTTATCTTTTTGTGTTTGAAGATAGGGGTGGCAAATGGGTTAGTTTGTTTCAAGTCATAAATGTTTTGATCATTGTTGATCCATCTATCTAACGACTCATGACCCAGACAAACCCAACCCACCTATTTACCCTGTTTTTCTCTCCTGCAACTCACAAGCACTTCTTCCTTCATGATCTTTGATTCTTTGTTGCAATGCAATATGGTGTGAGGCTCATCTCAATCTCAGTCCAACTTCCCAAGCCATGTGGCCGGGAGCCATGGCTCCGCTGCTGTGACCGGCGGAATGTGCCATCTCCGGGGAGGTGGAAACAGCTCTGACAAAGTCTCACTCAAATTTGTTGGATATTATGAAATTACAGTGAGTTGGTTTAAAAAAAAAAATCAATTAGCCATCAATGTAGTTCAGGTAACTGCAATTGATAACCAACAATAACTTACATGAATAGTCAAAATCAATTTAAAATCGCTATTCAAGATTTGAGAATAAAAAATTCTCTATTTTATATTTTAAATCTCATTTATGAATTTGGAAATTATGATATGAAAGCCTAACTATTTTTTGGAGAAAGGTTGTGACAAACGAGAAGGAAATTGATTTCCTGAACAGCTATAACAAGACTTTAATCCCTCCTACCAGTAATATCTGCAAGATCATGAACCAATCTGAAATGGAGATCCAAGAATAAGTATTCGTGTATTACCAGTAATCTCCACAAGAACATGTACCATTTTTGAAATGGTGAAACCTGCTAGTGTCTCGCACAATAATTTCCTGATTTTTTATCTGTGATATGTACTTGATGGCAACATGACAGTCACTGCAAACCCGCAAGTTCTTCATCACCCTTATTGGCACTCCCTCTGTGGTGCTCATTAAAGCAAAAGCAATTGCCAATTTCTCACTGTGGTGTGCCAAGTTGTATTCTTTCTCCTCATTATCCATGTCAAACAAAACAGAGCCAGTATCAGGGACATAGCCCCGCGTCTTCATTTCTAAAGTTAGTTCTTGCAGATACAGATTAATCTCGACAGATTTTGGGTGGGATTCATCACCCATACAGAATTGGTGAACCTGATTCTTCACTTCTACCCAACTTATGCCTGGTTCTTTCTTCACCATCCTGTCTCTCATGGCTTTCCTTACCTCAGAAACATCCTGCCACCTCTTAGCTGAAGCATGAATGTTGGCAAGTAGAACATACGAAGCTGAGTCTTGAGGATCAATCCTAAGAACTTCTTCAGCAACCCTTCTTGCCATTTCTGCATTCTTGTGGATTTTACATGCAGATAATAATGTTTTCCATATAACCGCATCTGCTTTTACAGGCATTGATTGTATCATAGCCTCTGCCTCCTCCAAACAACCAGACCTGCCTAGTAGGTCAACCACACAGGTATAATGTTCTAGTCTAGCCTTGAGTCCATACTTTTCTACCATCAAATCAAAAAAATCAAGCCCTTTGTCTTTCAGTCCACAATGACTACAAGCATATAGCAAGCTCAAGAATGTAACTTCATTTCCCGGCAAATTTTCTTGTTCCATCTGATTGAAGAGCTTGATGGCTTCTTCTCCTTGCCCATGAAACCCGTAAGCAGCAATCATTGAGCTCCATAACACAATATCTCGCTCTTCGCATTCCGAGAAAGCTTTGATAGAATCTTGCAAACATCCACATCTAGAGTACATACTAACTAATGAACTAATTACAGAAACTAGAGAACTAGCTCCTGCCTTGATTGCTTCAGCATGAATTTGCTTCCCTTGTCCAAGCGTGGCTAACTCCGAACATGAACTGATCACACTCACAAGAGTAATCTTATCTGGTCTAAAACCTGCCATTTTCATCATACAGTACTGATCCAGAACTCCTTCAAAGTACCCATTTTGAGCTTTTCCGGCCATAAGTGTATTCCAAGCAACCACATTATAATTTGGCATTAATTTAATAACCCTCTCCCCATCATTCAAGCTTCCAGCTTTCATATACATATGAGCTAAAGAGCATCCAACAACCAAATTAAACTCAAACCCACATTTCATAACATAAGCATGAACCTGTTGCCCTGCAAATAAAGCTCTCAAATGTGCACATCCCCTGAGCACACTACCCAGTGAGTACTCGTCAGGCATGAAACCCAATTCATTCATTTCTGAAAACAACAACACAGACTCTTCGTTCATTTCAAACTTGGCCAATCCCGTGACCATTGCATTCCAGGTAGCAACGTTTCTCTCGGGCATTTCATCAAACAGTCTCTGGGCACTCTCAAAATTGCCCATTTCAAGATAAGCCTTGATCATAATGTTACATGACATTATGTTTCTCCTGGGCATAATATCGAACAGTGCCACAGCAGCTTGAAGGTCCCCAAATTTTGAGTAGAGGTTTAGGAGATGATTGGAGATGAACTTGTCTGAAGAACACCCAGATGTGATAATCAAAGAATGAAGCTGTCTTCCCAAAGAAACAGACTTTCTGGGTATACATGCTTGGAGGAGATGAGAGAACAAACGGGGTTCTGCCCATATCTCAGATATGAAGCTGTCAAAAGCTTCTTTTATGCATCCTTTGGAACACAAGGTAGCAAATTGTTCTTTGCAATCAGCAAAGTTCCCATTTTGCAAATGGGTTTTGAAGGAAATCGTGGAGAAGCGAGAGATTATTGGGTTTTGAAAAATGGTGGGAAAAGAAGAGAAGGTGGGACGAGGAAGACCAAACCTGCCCATACATGTGCTATGGACTGTTCATGTTTTATGGGCAGAAATGTAGTGATTTGATGCTAATGAGTAGAGACAAGAGACAACTCAGACCAGGCGTAACAAAGAGTGTGTGCTGTGTTTTGCTGTTTTACCTATTAGCTATTAAGGTATGTTATTCCAATTCGTTATCAGTAATTAGTTACAAGGAGTTAAATAATTTCAAATGTGTCCCAATAAATATTTTTTTTTTAGTTAAATTATTAGTTTTATTTTTATCTAGTAGGTGTATTTTTGTCTTTTAATTATTCAATTTAAGGAAACCCTGATTCCATCAGCTCCTCTTTCCCATTGCTTGAATCAAGTCCATTCCTGCTTCTTCTGTAACCTGCAGTATCTCCCTCAACACTTGAAATAGCATCAGCCATCAGGCTACCAAAGCTTATCCTTGCTTCCATTTCAACAAATGTATATCCAACTAAATTAAGTGTATTATCCTCCACTGGAGGCAAAAGGGACAGAACTCACAAGTACAACGAATTTGCACTCAAATTAAGCATTGGATCTCACCAGTTACAATGATATACTAGGTATTAATGATTTGTTAACGTTCACAAAAGTTACATTGTATAATAGGTGCAAAGAAACTATGAATTTTTTACATTCAAAACATCTGCTCTTTGGTATATACTCTCTGTTGTCAATACTGGAAAAAAAAAACAAAACAAAAAGTAAGCTAGGAGCTTTTGTCATTCACAAATATGGAGTAGACTGTAGAGGGTATTCTGAGATATACATATTACAAACGTTACATATAGGCTATTTAAACAGTGGCTGCTAACGGAGTTGAAGGGGGGACTCGATTTTCAGCTGGAATTTCAACAAACTCAGACAGTAGAGCACGGAATTCATCTCCAGTCATTGTCTCCTTCTCCAGAAGGACTTCCACAATCTTATCAATTGCCTCACGGTTGTTCCTTACATGGCTCAATGCAATTACATATGCTTCATCTGAGATCCTCTTGACAGCAGCATCAATGTCTTCTGCAAGCTTTTCTGACATTGAGTTCCTTGCCATCATTCTCATGATGACATCCCCACTTTGAGCTGCGTCCATAAGTGACCAAGGACCAATATCAGACATTCCAAATGTGGTTACCATCTGCAAGAGTATCATTTACATTTATTGAATCAGCATAGGGATCACTGTCAGTTAGACGGACAAGGAAGGAAAATGAAAAGATTTTTTGGTTAGGAAAATTAAAAGTTCATCCCTTCAAAATGTAAAAACACCATTCTTTCAATTAAAGCCAAAAGTTTAGTTTCAGGCTGTTAGAATATCTCAGAATATCTTCAAGGTATTTTAGTATATCTTAGCATATCTTTAGAAGATCTTTATAATATAATGTGAAATCAATTAGTCATCTAATTGAGAGAGCAATCTTAGGAGTTATTTCCTAATTTTATTATGTTTCCTTTTTTAATTAGGGCTAGGAGTCTTATTATATTAGTGAATTGGGGCTTGTAGTAATAGTACTACACTAGTACTTGACCTAATTATTAGTATAAATAGGGGTTAATACTTTGTATTTTACAACACAACACATCAAATCAATCCAATCTCATATTATTCATTAGTATTTCTTTCCTTTTTTACTCATTCGGTCCTTCCCTACCTAAAAACATATAATTTCAACATGGTATCAAAGCCAGGCATTCAACAAGAAATCATTGGAATATTTGATGTGATCTTATCAAATTGAGATTAGATTATAGCTAACAACAAGACTCCGATTGCTCTGACAAGATATTACCAAATTGAGATTAGATTCCCAATTAATTAGGCTATAAAATACTAGCATCTTCCACCCCCGCAAAAAGAAAAGAAAGAAAAAAGAGGGAGATATAATACGACACAAAAGCATATAATGTCAATGAAGAAGTACCTGTTTTGCCAAACCGGTGATTTGCTGCAAATCACCAGCTGCTCCAGTCGTAACCTCAGGCTCACCAAAAATAATTTCCTCTGCAGCTCTACCACCTAGTCCACCAACGACTCTTGCAAAGAGTTGTTGTTTGGAGATCAGAGTTGGGTCATCGGAAGGAATGAACCAAGTAAGACCCCGAGCCTGACCACGAGGAACTAGGGTTACCTTTTGTACAGCATCATGACCAGGAGTCAAAGTTCTGCAAGCAAGTACAGATATTTCAGAACAACTTTTTTGGGAATTGTTTACTAAAACAGCTTCTAAATGTTAACAACGATTTTGTTCTGGCTTAAGCTCATATACAAGCATAACATGAAGTCATGAAGTCATGAAGACATGAAGACAACAACACCTTGCTTCCAATGGAATCTTACACAACATTTACTTGAAAGACAAAACTACAGCCTAATTTCTTACCCACAAACGGCATGCCCAACTTCATGATATGCCACTAAACTTTTGCTCTTCCCATCTGTCATCACTGTTCCTTCCATTCCAGCCACAATCCTATCAATAGAATCATCAACCTCCTTAGATGAAATTGCTGTCTTTCCACGTCGACCAGCTAATATAGCAGCTTCATTCAAGAGGTTTGCAAGATCAGCTCCACTAAAACCCGGTGTTCTCATTGCAATTACTTCAAGAGAAACATCAGCATCAAACTTTTTATTGCTACCATGAACCTTTAGGATTTCAGTCCTTCCCCTTATATCTGGAACATCAACTGTTACCTACAAAAGCATTAAGTTCAGTAATTAACTCATTAATGAACACATTGAGCATTTCATAATATAATCATACCTGTCTATCAAACCGTCCTGGTCTCAATAAGGCAGAGTCAAGAATGTCAGCCCTGTTAGTTGCTGCAACGACAATGATACCGGTGTTACCCTCAAACCCATCCATTTCTGTCAAAAGTTGGTTGAGGGTCTGTTCTCTTTCATCATTCCCTCCACCAATTCCAGTCCCTCTTTGTCTTCCAACAGCATCAATTTCATCAACAAACACAATGCAAGGAGCATTCTCTTTGGCCTTCTTGAATAAATCACGGACTCGAGAAGCACCAACACCAACAAACATCTCAACGAACTCAGAACCTGAGATTGAGAAAAATGGAACACCAGCTTCACCGGCAATAGCCTTGGCTAACAGAGTCTTTCCAGTTCCTGGAGGACCAACAAGAAGAACTCCTTTTGGTATGCGGGCCCCAATAGCAGTGAACCTTTCAGGCTTCTTCAGAAACTCCACCACCTCCATGAAATCCTGCTTGGCTTCATCCACCCCAGCAACATCATCAAATGTCACTCCAGTAGTTGGTTCCATTTGAAACTTGGCTTTAGATTGACCAAAAGAAAGAGGAAATCCAGGCCCACCAGGACCTCCCATCCCACCAGATCGTCTTGAGAGAAGGAACAGTCCTCCAATCAAGATTAGAGGGAAAGCCAGATTCCCAATCAGGTTAAATAACATAGAACCTGAATCTTCTTGGGCATTATGAGCTGCAAAGTCAATGTTTTTTTCCTTGAATTTCTGAAGGAGCTCTTGGTTAAGTCCAGGAAGTTGAACTCGCACGCGCTGCACCCTATTACCCAACTCAGGAGAAATGGCCTCAACAATAGCTATGGTTCCATTCTCAAACACATCCACCTTTCTAACTCTATCCTTGTCCAAGTATTCAAGAAACCTGGAATATGACATTCTGGAAGAGGAAACCCCTTGTTCATCAGCATAAGCTTTCCCACTTCCCAATAATGCAGGTAAGCCAACTCCCACATTTCCAAGCAACAATTTCAGAAATCCCCTTCTCCCCTCGTGCTGCTGCCTTTGGTCCAAGGATGCCTTTATGGAAACTGCTTTTGATGCCTTATTCAATGATGAAAGTCTCCAAGATGAGAAGAGATATCTTCTATTGAAGTCCTTGCCGTGAGTTATTTTATTAATCTGTGTAGATAAACCATTTCCAACAAGACATGCTGATGATGCTGCCATCTGCATCAACAGGAGTATCCAAAATATGGGTTCTTAAATACTACAGTTGTAAATGTAAACAACACTGATTAGTTCAGTGATTAGCAGAAAAAGAAATATTGAATAAATACCAGTTGTGGTTGTAAACTAATTTCTTATTACACATTACACAAACAACACAGTAAATTCATTCTTAAAAATAAATAATAAAAAATCATCAATGCTGTGCCCTTGGGCATATTCTAAATATGAAAAGTAACAATTAACAAAACAATCCAACCAACAATTTCTCTAAATGGAAGGAAGTCTCAATCTCAATCTCAATTGAATTGATGGAAATATATATGACTTCAAATATAAACTTTTTTATATTAAAAGTAAAAGGCCCACCATTAACAACTCCAACAATCAAATTATTAAAATTAATAATAATTAAGGAATTAACAAAATTAGTTAAATGAAATATGCAATTAACATAACAGTAAAGACATGAATAGGCAAGAGAGGAGAGACCCATGAAAAGTGCAGGGGAAATAAAGAAGCACATACCTTAAAAGGGTGGTAGAGAGTGGAGAGGTGAAGAAGAAGAAGAAGAAAACAAGTGAGAGAGTAGAAGCTCTGAGCCTCTGTGGCGCAGAGAGAAGGCGATTGATGACTGAAGTGCGGTGTTTGTTTGGGATGTTGTTCTCGTTTTATTTTAGAGGGAGGGGCTGTGGCTCGGGAAACGCATACGTGGCCTTTTCTTAACGTAGAAATATATTTATAACTTTACTTGGTCTATGGCTCTATATAATCAAATATTATGTTTGGGAAAACGGTATGTCGGTATTAGATGATAGGGGAAGTTTGTGGCTTTTTAACCATGATAAACTGATTTATGAAACATATTATTTAAATATCAAATATTTAAAATATATTACCTATATATTGTTATTTTTGACACCGTGATAATTTATATTTTTTTATTATTCTAGGTATATCACATTAATCGTATTGAAGTAATATACTTGTATTACGTAAATCATATTAGAGTGATACACTGTATTACGCCAATCGTATTGGAGTGATACACTTATATCACGCAAAACGCGTTGGAGTGATACACTGTATCACGCCACCAGCATTGAAGTGATACACTGTATCACGCCAACCGTGTTTGCGTGATACAAGTGTATCACTCCAACGCTGTTGGAGTACTGAGACAAATAGTGAATTGTTAACATATAATGATGATCTACTTCATGAGCTACTGTGTCATGCTCATCCAATACAGCTAAGATGAAGCATCCGTAAGGTTTAAATTCAACATTGTATGCTTGATCCACGTAAACTGCTAACACGCAAGGATCAAATCATTTGCCTCAGCGTTGCCATGTAGGTCACGTCATTTGTCTCGAGTAGATCATCATTATGTGTTAGCAATTTACTATTTGTCTCAGCGTTGCCATGTGAGTCACTCTAACACGGTTGTCGTGATATAATGCATCACTCCAACGTTAGTGGCGTGATACAATGTATCACTCCAACATGATTGGCGTGATACACGTGAAACAATAAAAAAGATTATATTGCCACACTGTCAAAATCGATAACATATGGGTAATATGTTTGAAATGTGTGGTATTTAAGTAATATGTTTTATAAATCACTGTAGCTTGGTTAAAAAGCTGATGTTTGTATCTCTTTTTGTTTTCGTTTTTTTGTTGATATATTTTTATTATAATTATAAAAATATTATATTATTTTTTTTAAAAATTTATAAAAATAAAAATAATATATCATTCTTATAATTATAATAAAATATATCAACTAAAAATAAAACAAACTCACATTATACTTTTATTAAAAATACACTTGCAAGGAAATCCAACACATGATTTGAAAAAGATTATATAATAAAAAAATTATTAAAAACTTTGATTGAATGAATTAACATTATTATAAATTATTGTATAGATGAATGTTTTTATTATTTTGATTTATCTAATAATCATTTTTTATTAATGACAAATTTTGACAAATTTTTTTCACTCTGTAGCGTTAATTATTTGATTTTGATTAATTAACTCCAATAGTTTATACTTTATACATTGAATCGAAAGAAATTTATTTGAATATTTAGTTTACAATTTTGTTCACTAAATTTTATCATATAAATATGTTTTTAAAACATTTTTTCAAAATTTTAAATTTAAAATAAAAACAAAAGAACCTATGATTTTGAATTTTGAAGTGTTCACACCTAAGAAAGGCACGTTCGCGTTCAATAAACATCCAATACCGTCCACATTCAAAAAATTTGAGAAGTAACGATTTTTGTCTCATTTTGACTGTCATCTCATGATGACACGTAGTTGAATTTCTGTGGCTCGTTTATTTAACTTTTTTTTTTTATTTAACTTTAATACACCCCGCCAGTGATAATAATGGGTTTGTATATTTTTATTAAAAAATTTTACATGATTTTATCAAAGAGTTTTATAAGAGAGATAACACAACATTTTATCCAAGAGACTTATAATATATATATATATATATATATATATATATTGGGCTTTTTGACCCTTTTATGTTAGACAAATATATAATAAATTAGGGCCACACATGTAATGATTAAATGTGTTAAGCCATTATTTAAGTAGCCAAAATCAAAGTGATCTATTTGGATTAAAGTGTTATGGCAAAGGGCATAATTATCATGAAAAATATTGTGTAGATACCAAAAGTCTTATTTCTATTTTTATGATGGGCTGAAATAGAAATAAGAAAAATATAAGAGTCATGACTCTTCATGAAATGGTATGAACTTAAAGAGACATTACTTTTCATGAAAGGACATGTGCTTCTTATAAATATAGGGGTTATGGTCCCCAATTGTAGTAGAACAACATAATTTACTTCTCTTCATCCCATTAGAAGAGGATCTAAGGCATAACATAAGGAATTCTACAATTGGAAGATCATTACTTTATCAAGGGCGTCATCCTTTTAATCAAGATCTCATGGATCCTTCAGGTACGCTTCCGCATTTATTCATTATCTTGAATTGGCATGGGTTTATACATAGAATATGGTTTTGGGTTTGTGCTTGATGAAGAACATGTTTTATATTAATCTTGATTTTGTCTACATGATGTTTAAGAATTAAAGGCATGTTAATGGGCACAAATTTAATTTAAATTTCAACATTTTATTCTTAATTTTAAAACTAATTACTAAAATATCCTACTTTTTAAATTAATTACTCATATATTGTCATTTTCGTTACGCTGAAATTTTTTATTTTATTTTACTTCCATGTGGGTTACGCTAACACGGTTGGCGTGATCTATTTAAATTATGCCAACTGTATTGGAGTGATTCACTTGTATCACGTTAACTATGTTGGAGTAACCTACATGGCAACACTGAGACAAATGGTGTGACTCATAAATGCTGAAGCAAATGACATTACCCAAGTAGCAATGCCGAGGCAAATGATGTAACCCTTACATGTTCGTAGTTTCACATGGATCAAGCATTTCGTGTTGGGGTGATCTACATCCTTAGCTACTGTATTGGATATAAACATCACGGATGCTTCATCTTAGCTGCATTAGACGAGCATGACACAATAGCTCAGAAAGTAAATCACCCTTATGTGTTAGCGATTCACCATTTGTCTTAGCGTTGCTACGTGACATGATCCACGTGGATTACTCCAACACGATTGGCGTGATACAAGTGGATCACTCCAACACAGTTGGCGTGGTTCAAGTAAATCATGCAAACTGTGTTGGAGTAACTAAAGTGGATCACGTTGGTTTGTAAAAGAAAAAAAGAAAAATTCAGCGTGGCGAAAACAACAATATATGAATAATTAGTTTGAAAAACAAAATATTTTGGTAATTAATTTTAAAATTAAGAGTAAAGGGGGTTAAAAAGCCTTTTTTTGGTAATGAGACTGAAGAATATTTTGTATCCTCTCTCTACAACATTTCTGATTTTGTTCCAATTATGTAATGCATCCGCAATTTTTCTTGAAATTTTTCAATGTGATTGATCTTATCATGATATATACTCTCCTTGAAAGCTTTCATGTTTGATAAAGGATCTATTCTTTTTGTTGAGTAGAATCAATAGATTAAGACTCTTATTCGTATAATGTTTCTAGTTTGTAACTTAGTATCTAATAAAAAAAATTAGAGTAAACCCCTATTTTTATCCTTGAAAGATTGTGGTGACATCAATTTGATTCTCGAAAGATAGTGGGCATCAATTTGATCCTTGAATATTTATATTTGACATCATGTTAGTTCATACGTGAAGATTCGTGACAAGACTATTAGTGGAACACTGATGTGACTAATTATTTGCTTAAGTGTACCGTTAATTGTTGACATGGCATAAAACTTTGCCAAATGGTGGAAGGATCAATCTAACACGGAGCCAAGTAATAATATAACTTTGAGCAAACTCCCAAATTCATCTTTAAAAGATTTGATTGACATCAATTTGGTCATCGAACCATTGTTTTCGACATCACGTTAGTCCATATGCATTTTCTCCTAAATCTCTAGCATCGTTCCTACGACCATAGTAAATATCTACCATAGCCCCTACTCAGAAGCTCAACCTCAACCATTCATGCAGCTGAGCAACCTACATCTCCATTAAATTACAAACCTTCAACCCATGATAGTTTTGAGATCTGCAAAATGACCTAACACAACAATTCCTACTCAAATCCCATATCAAGACCCCATCACACATCATAATAGGTTCATCACATTACCAGTAGTCAAGACTTTAACTAGAAATACCAGTCTAAAACCCAACACCTTAAGAAGCTGCACACAAATCCAAACTACCAAACATTGTACCTATTCATCTGAGTTGACAATGCACAACAAGAGAACCTCATCATTTGGGTTAATGCGGTTGTGCGGTAGCGCCAAAGGCATGCAATGAGGGTCTTAAAGAAGGTAGATTAAGGAGTTGACACGATTTAGGGATTTAAGGTTCAAATTTTAGGAAATTTTCCTTCTTTCACTTGCATCAGATTGCAACTTAGCCGTGTCACCGCTTAACAAACTATATAAGCAAAAAACGGCCACATCAGCAACCAACTAACAGTCTCATCACGGAACTTCACGTATGGACTAATGTGATGTCAAAAACAATAATTTGAGGGCCAAATTGATGTCATCCATCTTTCGAGGACCAAATTGATATCGACCAAATCTTTCGAGGACTAATTTGAAGATTTACTCAAAAAATTATAATAGTATAACTTTGCCAAGTTTAAAGTTATTCATTACATATTTTTAGAATAAACATACATTTTGGTCTTTTAAAAAATATATGTAATATTACATTAATAATTTAATTATAAATATATTAAATTAATTTTTTAAAGGTATACCTAATATTAAATTATTTATTCAGTATTATATATTTATTATATTAATTCTTAAAATGATTCAAAATTAGTTATTCAATGATAAAATGAGTGATATTAATTATCATTAAATAATTAATTTAATATTATTAATAAATAAAAATTTAATTTAATGTCGTATATATTTTTAAATGATTAAAATAAATATTTTTTTTGATAAATTAATATTTATTTATTTTATTAAATATGAGAATCCAACAAGTCTCATAAAAATTTAAAATATATATTCAGCATACTAAACGTCACCTAAAAGGGTTGTCTTCCTGTATTATTTGATGGGTCAAAACCCAATTGAACAAAAAACCAAAAACAAATCGAAAGCCCAAACCAACAAACCCAAAAGTTCACTAGTAGGGAAGGGATGGACTCGGTCATTCAAATTTCCTCTTCGTGCCATTTCTTTTCTTAACCTCAACCTCAAAAAAAGCCTACCCTTTTCAGCTTTACCTCAAATCAACTCGTAGGTAGTAGTGACGCGACTGACTCAGTGAGTCATCATGGCATCAGCAGCAGCAGCGCCTTCATCGTCGGTGGTTCCGGCGAACCGGCGGCGAGTGACGAGCGCGGCGGCGGAGGATTTGGATTTCGAGACAACGGAAGGCGTAAAGGCAATCGGAAGCTTCGAGGAGATGGGAATCAGGGACGATCTGCTACGTGGCATCTACCAGTACGGTTTCGAGAAACCCTCCGCCATCCAGCAACGGGCCGTCGCGCCCATCATTCAGGGCCGTGACGTCATAGCCCAGGCCCAATCCGGGACCGGCAAGACCTCCATGATCGCCCTCACCGTTTGCCAGCTCCTCGATACATCTACCAGAGAGTCTCTCTCTCAAATCCCTAACTTACTTTCTTCTTCCAATCTCAATGTCAATTTCAAATTACTGTGTTCCTTGCTTTTGAATTGCGCCGTTACGGGGAATGCAATTGAAAACCCTAGATTTATGGTCTTATGATATTTGTGAAATTTTGCAGAGTGCAGGCGTTGATATTGTCGCCGACGAGGGAATTGGCGTCGCAGACTGAGAAGGTTATATTGGCGATTGGTGATTTCATAAATATACAAGCGCATGCGTGCGTTGGAGGTAAGAGTGTGGGAGAAGATATAAGGAAGCTTGAGTATGGAGTTCATGTGGTGTCTGGAACTCCTGGCCGAGTTTGTGACATGATCAAAAGGAGAACTTTGCGCACAAGAGCTATCAAGTTGCTAGTTCTTGTTAGTTCCATTACTCCTACCTTGCCCTGCCCTGCCCATTTGTCTTTTATGTTGTCATGTTGTTTATTGTGTCATGTCTAGGACTAACTTGTCTTTTTTCTTTCAATTGCAGGATGAATCTGATGAAATGTTGAGCAGAGGGTTTAAGGATCAAATTTATGATGTGTATAGATATCTTCCACCAGACCTTCAGGTTCTCTCTTCTCTCCCTTTCCGTCCTGTCCTCATCTATGCGGTATTTGGAATGATTTTTTTGCATTTTGAAATCTTATTATATGCTAAGTGTGTCAAACTAAAATTCACATTCTGGTAGCAAGTATTTGGCGAGCAGATTTAGTGACTTTGCTATAGGTTAAGGTCTGACAATGAAAATAAATAGAAAGGACAATGAGGCAAGCCAGAAATCTTAAGTCAGGAAAATTTCACTGATTAATTGGGATATAGAAAGCTTTAACCTTCATTAATGCCTTTGAAGAGCTGTGTGTGTGCATGCATGTTTGGGAATAGGATATAGTGTCTTCAGTCTTCACATTATCTTAAGGTGTGACAATGAGGAAAACAAGAAAAAAATCTGTGACAATAAATCAAGCCAGAAATTTTAAGCAGAAAGAGGTTCCAATGACTAGGAATATGAGAAACCTAAAACCTTATCAAGGTGGTATTGCTGTATAAGAAAAGGTGCGCTAAATTGGTGATCTGAGACGCTTCAACTTTTCTAGAAACACTTCTGGCAGGCCACATTGAGAAATAAGCACCTAAACATCAGAGGCATGAGAGTTTAAGTTGATGTTTTGACCAAACAATAGAACTTCCGCTTTGAGTGTTTTCTAGAAACACTTCTGGCAGGCCGCATTGAGAAATAAGCACCTAAACGTCAGAGGCATGAGAGTTTAAGTTGATGTTTTGACCAAACATTAGAACTTCCGCTTTTTTCCATAATAAGCAGTGGTAATCATTTGACTGCTGCACCATTCTTAAATGAAGTAGCTAAGTTAGCAGATTCTTTTCTAGATTTAAAAGCTTAGAATGCTTGCTTAGTTAATATGGATTCTAAACATATGTTGGCCCAATTACTCAAAAGTGTACTTTTGAAAGCATTTTTGTTGTGAAGCATTTAAAGTTAAGGTTAGGTTTGTAACCAAACTGCATGCATATTTTGGGGGCCTCTTAATCCTAGTTACTTAAGTGATATGTGTGCATATTGCCTTTGCTGTCAGATTTGTGGAACAATCTTGTCTGTATTCTTTTGCAATTGCATGTCAGGTATAACTTTCCAAAGCCTGATTAGTATTATGAAGCATATTGCAATCTCTGAATCATTCAGTTCTTACTGTGTAGGTTGTCTTGATTTCTGCTACCCTCCCTCATGAAATACTGGAGATTACAAATAAGTTCATGTCAGATCCTGTAAGGATCCTTGTAAAACGTGATGAATTGACATTGGAGGTAAGCAATGTTTTTACATTATCTTAGTGCCTTTTGAGTAACTGGATATTGATGCATTCCCCCTCCCCTCTCGTGCAGGGCATCAAGCAATTTTTTGTTGCAGTTGAAAGGGAAGAATGGAAGTTTGATACTCTATGCGATCTTTATGATACTCTCACTATCACTCAGGCTGTCATATTCTGTAACACTAAACGAAAGGTAAACGAAACTATCAAGGTTTCATAGGATAGGCCTGCCATTTCATCTCTCTTTGAACATATGTTAAATTGTAGATTATAAGATACTATCTTTCTATATTTGTTCATTATGGTCTTTTTATTATTTCTGTCTTGTTAATATTTATATCCTTTTGGAACAGGTGGACTGGTTAACTGAAAAAATGCGTAACAATAATTTCACTGTCTCATCAATGCATGGCGACATGCCTCAGAAAGAAAGAGATGCAATTATGGCAGAGTTTCGTGCTGGAACAACCCGTGTGCTAATAACAACAGATGTTTGGGCTCGTGGCCTTGATGTACAGCAGGCAAGTTGTTAAATCTGTCTTCCTTCCCTTTTTTGTGTTTTTCTTTTATGCATGCCTGTAAAATCATGTTGAATTTACATGTCTAATATCTTGTAAAATCAGTCTATGAATTATGAGATGCCTCTCTTGTGTCATGAGTCATAACTATGTTATCAATTGTTTAGTCTGTGTTTCTGCTTCTTGGTTGAAAATATAGCAAATAATTTCTTAAATGCAGAAAAGTGGATAACAGTTGTTTAGAATAATGACCATTAGTATTTAGAGGTATTACCTTAGCATTTCATTTTTTTGGGATTTTAACAAAAAATTGGTGTTCTGATTGTAACTCTGAATCTCTAATTCTTCCTCTGCTGCTCATTTGGCAGTCAGTTAATATTTAATGTTCTTTCATTTAGATATTGGTCTTCTTAATTTTGCTTCTCGTTTGTGTGTGTGTGTGTGTGTGTGTGTTGTGTATGTCTAGGGAAGGGTGAAGCTATGGGTGTAATAGCATTGTTTTTTTTTTTGTTCTTAAGAAACGCGGACAAATGGAATTTTTTACCTTCAATTTGACTATATGAAAATTTACTTTTTAAAAATCAATTAAAATTTTATGAGAAATACTGCCCCTTTTGATTCCTTGTATTTAAATTTTATATGGAAGAATTACTTGTGTTGATATTGATCCATACACTTCCTTCTGTTATCAGGTTTCTCTAGTTATCAATTATGACCTTCCAAATAATCGAGAGCTATACATTCATCGAATTGGTCGCTCTGGGCGTTTTGGACGCAAGGTATTGCAAATGTTTAAACTAGTTTAACTAATGTCTTGAGTAGTCAGTCAGTCAGTCTGATTTTCATGTCAGAAACTGTTTTGCACTCAAGGAGGATTTTGAGAGGTTTGTATCTGTTGATTCCATTGTCATTCTTGTACTCCCGTTGTCCCATTTGTCTTCTTGCTCTCTGTTAGCTGTCGTATATATATATATACATATATATTTACTTAAGTAATGATATGTGCACACTATTCTTTTTACACTATTTTTACAGTTGGTTAACAATGTTTTGGTTAATATAGTATATCATTTGGTTAATGAGTTTTGATAATTGATTACTCACGAATTTGGTTAATAATGAACAAATTATTAGTTAATGAAGTATATCGTTTGGTTAATAGATTACCAGCTTATAAGTGATTGGTTACTAAACTCATTAACCAAACGATATACTTCATTAACCAATAATTTATCCATCGTTAACCAAGTGTAAAAGTAGTGTAAAAAAATGGTGTGCAAGAAACACTTTTCTATTTACTTATAGTTGGACCCTATCATGGTTTGCAGGGTGTTGCAATAAACTTTGTCAAGAGCGATGATATCAAGATCTTGAGAGATATTGAGCAATATTACAGTACTCAGATTGATGAAATGCCAATGAATGTTGCTGATCTTATATAAAATGCTTTTGGCATGCGATGTGCTGGTGGAGTGGATTTGTCATGCCTTCTAGCAGTAGGGAATAGTGTTTGATGTTGTCTTCTGCTCTGGAATTTTTTTCTGTTGTGCTTGTAAACACTGGCAGTGGATGAATTTGAATTTTTGGCATGCACAGTGGCTTTACTGTACCAGAGGTAGCGTTTCTTTGCTGATGTGGTTGAGATGATGTATAATTTTATTGAGTTGCTTTCTCTAACGTGTTACTCTTGACGATTGAATTTGTAATTTTATGCTTCTAATGACACGGCGATATTCTGACTTGGCTTGTGTGCATATACAGTTTCCTATGTCTTATTCTAGCTGGAATTTCATTCATTTATTAAGAAAAACCTCACGCATTGCATTTACTTGACGAGTAGGCATGAAAGTTAATACTTCAAGTGCATCTCGCAATGTGTCCACGATATATTAAGTATGAAAGAATAATTACATAAGAAACATGTAGGCACTCAAAATATAGATAGTTCAAGAGCTCTCTAGCAAAAAAGGAAAAAAAAAACCTTAGGAACATAGCCTAAACAAGTTTGTAACTTAATTGACATTGGCTTCAATCTTTAAGATTTGGGTGTGATGAAGATATTGAAGTATGATCTTCCTATATATTTGCATTTTCAATTTTTTTTTGAAAAATGTGATACCCTTATCATGTTCCTAAATGCCGGATTTTCTTCTGGGATGATTTCAACTGCATGGGTAATGCAACGATGGAGAATCCATTGATGAATTAGATATAGCTGGTGCGCCCCCATTTTGCATCGAGAAAGTTATTCTTAGCACCAAATCATGGCTACGTTGATGATAGTAAAATCACACTGGTCCACTGCAAGTCCGCATCTCTTCCTTAATAGGCAAGCCTAAGCTATGTTGTGTAGGCTATAGGTTTCAGGTTTCAGCCACCACAAATGCTTGTGTGAATGTCTCCCGAGAGATTTTTGGATAAACTTAGTTTATAGGAGTTGCGTAGACTAACTAATAAAGAACTAACATATCACCATTTTATATTAAATAAACATAAGTTTAGCTGTGACATTTATTTTATATTTAAAATGATGTGTCAGTTAATTATTTATTAGCTTAGTTTACACAATTTAACTAAGTCTACACAAGAATTTATCCATGCATCTTTCTCATTCGCGTAACCTTGAACACATTAAAGATTATCAAACCCAGTGTCAAATTATTGTGTCCCCATTAGACAGATACTTTTGCTGGCCATCAGGAACTATAACTGAAACTGCTTCATATTTTCTTATTGTGATCCTCGATGAGTGCATTCAAAATTGCCTTCATGCAACACTAGTTGGCAGAGTAATTTCATCACACAATGTGCATTATTTCCTTCCTCTTTAAAAGGAGTTTCTTCTTTATGAAAGATGTACTCACTTATATTTTGATCCAAGTCACTAATTACTTAATTAGTTTACATATGCAAGTGGGCTGAAGGACCAAAATAAAAGTGAATAGATATGAGGGACCAAAATAAAAAAAGTAACTCCGAAGGACTAAAATGAAAGTACTTGGTACTTCTTGCTAAAACAATGTTTTACTCAACGTGTGGGTTTATAATAAATGAGTTTAATTTTGATTCACTTTTAGTGTAAAGTGAACTTTATACCGTTACTTAATCATGTATTATCAAATCATTAAAAGAATTTAACTAATATTAACAACTACCTCAAAAGTCTAACACTTTTAATGATATGTTAGTACATAATTAAATGACAATGTAAATTTTTTTTACATTGACAATAAATTAAAATTAAATTCATAATAAATTACCTCCGCAAATATGAAAATTTGGATATTTCTCATCTAAACGTTGCAACCCCAGGTGATAAAGAAATTAATTTTACAATACCCGGATATGGACTGAGAAAGAAGTCATATCTTTCGGCAAGACTGAGTAGTCAAATCATGAAATTTGTAACATCGAATTTTCTGACAGTGCATAGAATAAAGCACGTGATTCAAAACCTACATGGAAAGCGAATTTGGTTGTTGAATGAGAGAAATTTTAAAGTAGTATTATTCTAAGAGAATAACGTGTGGTTAAAACAAATAAAAAATAAAATAAAAAAATAATAGTGCCCATTTATTTTAACCACATGTCACTTTTCTATTGTCTTAGAGTATTACTTTAAGTGTGCTTAAAAATTTCTCTTTAAATGGGCAGGGATGTACATCCTCCCTGTGCCATTTCCTCATCACCTCTGTTCCCTCAATTACCTCAAGCAATGTCTGCATTATTATTAACAATGCAATAAAAAGTATGGACCATGGCACGAATTAATTTGGGAAATAGGGAAGGAGGAAAATGGGGCGACATATTGGAGTCTGCATGGGCAAATAAATGGTCAGTAAAATTCTGATACATGTACACTCCTCAGCAACTCTAACAAATCAGTGGCCAAAAATTAAAAACCAAAAAACAAAAGCCAATCAAAGACAAACTGGAGAAGATACATATATATTGATACAAGTGAATGATGAGTGGCATACACAAATTTATCTCGCAACAAGTATGGGACTGAGAACTCCCTCATTCTATTATAAGTCACGACAAGGCCACACACAGGCTGGAACTAGAATGTAATCTCACAAGGTGCATGAAATGTTCTTCCTCGACATATAGGTTCCAGGTTTTCACCAGCATATGAACAGAGTGGTGACACTTCAACACCTGAACGAGGGGCAATGACGTTTCATGAAGGAAAAGTAAGATTTAAATAAGATAATAATTTCTCTAGCAATGAAAATACTGATCTCTCTCTCTCTCTCTCTCTCTCTCTCTCTCTCTCTCTATATATATATATATATATATATGTTTGTGTATATATCTGTCTGTGTTAGTGTTGCTCGAATGTTGCCTTCAACATTTCACTGCACAACCTCTTTGCCGTGCTCCTAGCCAAACCGTCATTTTAACAATACATTTCTCAAAAGGTGCCCCATCCCACATAGCAGTTGTAAACTTCTACGAGATTATTGCATGGATCTAAACCTAGGTCCATGTACCCCAGCCAACAGGGATTGCAGTCATATGCTTGCATCTGACATATGGCAGTAACCCCATTGCTGGGCTCCATAGAAGAATTCTTGGTAAAATTTTAATTTTGTTAGACTCATTCTATCCTTTTCCCAATAAAAGCTTGCAATTCCTTTTCTTTCACGGGCCTTGCAAAATTAAGTACCCATATAAAAAGAAGGCAGAGCCCCCACCCCAATTATATTTTTTTATCTCCTAGGTAATGAAGAGGCCTCTAACTTACCTGTTGCATATAAGGGCACTGAATGTGTTAAGAAGCCACCTGCAGCAACTACCCAACGAGTATGGAGTCGAAGAACAAGCAGTCTGGCACTATCTGGAGTGTCAAAATTGGACCCATTTGCATTTTTTACTGGCGCAAATTCTTCTTCCCGTAGTACCTGAACATGGATACATAAAATATGCAATAATAAGAGTAGCATCCTTAAGCAGGCATCATGCCAGGAAAGAAATTGCTTAATTTCAGGTAAAAATTAGAGAATTATAGTCACCTCAAACAGTGCAGTCGTAGGAGCATATGGAAATGCATCAAATATAAACTGTTCAAGTTTTAATCCCATTGTATATCCATGTATGGAAGGGATTTTCTTCTCTGCAAGATGGTAACTGCACATAAAATCAATGCATGGATTAACATCTATAAAACACCTAAATGATGGTGGATTCTAAGATACAAATTGGTCAATAGTGGTATCAATACCACTTGTGTTCACGTTTAAACTTCATTAACCTTTAAGTGAGTTCACGTTAACCACTTGTATTAGTAGTTAGGTCAAGTGATAAGTTGTTAATTCAATTTCAAATGATAAGAGGTTAACTTCAGTGCACTTAACATAGAACCATAGTTAAATCTACTTAAATGTGGGTAATACAAGAAAGATGTAATGAATTAGAGGTATACATTGCGTAGAGCAATATAATAAAGCTGTTTATCTGTGATAGAGTTACTATGTATGACTTCTACTTTTCTTCTTTTCTCCTTTTCAGTTTTCAAACTGTCAATTGACATTCACACCTGACAGGTCTATAACCCAAAAATGTCACGCTCATCTCTGAAGTAGCTTCTTGATCTTTTTCGACCATCAAATTGGTTATATAACAATATAACATTCTTTTTTTTAGCTTGAACTTGGTTATATGACATTAACACTACAAGGTTTCATGTCTTGCAATAAATAAATGTACTCACACTTGGAATTCATATAACAATGAGAAGCATGATGGGATAATAATGGGTGGGGGGGGGGGGCACTGGAAGAAGGCAATACACATACATGCTGTCTTTCTCAAGGCCATTTGCCACTTGGTTTAGAAAATCCAAAGTGAACATGTGTAAGCAGACCTGAAATCACAAGGTTAATAAGAAATCAGGAAGACAGCTTAAAATGCAGCCAGCAAAAATAATAATCAATTTCCAAACTACACATAAGGACAAAGCTGTAAGCAAACAATTTTTTTGTGGTCTATACATGAATACTCATGTTTACACACGATCACACATAATTGCATTCATCTTATACAACAACAACCAAGCCTTATCCCATTATTTGGTCATTATATGGATCAATTGACACCATTGAGCTCAATCAAAAATCAAATTTTTAGTAAGATCATTTAGAGCAATTTTTTTTAATAGTTTCTCCTAATGTTTTCTTAGGTCTTCCTTTATCCTTTTTAATCGGACTATCTTCCATTTGATCCACTTTTCTTACTAGAGCTTCTATTGGTTCTCTTCTCATATGGCCAGAACACCTTAGCAATAAGTGTTAGTTCAACTTTCTCTCAGATACATTCATTTTATACAAATACTGAAAAATTAAAATGTAAATGGTATTGTACAACATTACTAGATTTGAGAACATTAACTTGAATCACATTACAGAATGAAATGACACAGAAATACTTTAGTTCGTTTTAATGAATGGATAATACTTGAATTCAACCTTGGTGATAGTTTTCGGTCTTCTATACACTCATGCAGAAAATCAATATTACTATTTAGCAGTGGAACCTAGACCTCATTACTATGGCACCTAGACTGTACGTTGAGAGAAAGATAATATGTAAAGTTCATTAATCAGGTGTCTAGCACCTGCTCCCTGTCCCAACCCCCCAAGGGGGGGAGGACATTTTGAATCTAAAATCATTCAGATAGCAGACTGAATAGGGAGGAAAGAATATTGAAGGAAATTTAAGACCAGGAAGGACAATGGGATAAGAACCTGGAAAAGTTGTTTTCCAATTTAGGAGATGATGAGCTTACTCATTTAACTTCATTATTTATTCGTTGATTCAGAATCCTCTTTTCCGAGTGTAAATAAAACCATATTTTCAGTAGATGAATAGAAAACATATATTCTGGCTTTAAAACAGTCAAGATATCTATTATCTAGTCATTTAACATCCAATGTATGCAGTAATACATACTGCCTCTTATGTTTCGCTGCCTTACTTCAAAATAGAGCATCACTTCTACTGGTCTAAATAATAATATTACGTTGTAGGTATTTTTCTTATCTAACATACTAAAAGCAGTTTCTCTAATATTTCAACAAAATTCTGAATATTTGGTACTTTAAGAGAAAAAGAGCAATTGTTGACTACACAAACAAATATATGCAATCCTTAAAGCATAGCCAACTTCCTAATAGTAAGTATAATTCAGACGCTTTTCACTGCTTTTTTTTTTTTTGACGAATTATTTATTTGAAGTTTATAAAGCAACAGAAAATGAGGGATGCTACCAAAAAATAAAAACACTAACTTTAAAACAAGGGAAAATTCAAATATATGCAATCCTTAAAGCATAGGCAACTTCCTAATAGTAAATATAATGCAGAAGCTTTTCACTGCTTTCTTTTTTTTTTTTTGACGAATTATTTATTTGAAGTTTATAAAGCAACAGAAAATGAGGGATGCTACAAAAAAAAAAAAACACACTAACTTTAAAATGTCAAGGGAAAATTCAAAAATCACACATTCTCAAAAATTAAAGAGAAGTTCCACACATGAAAACATTGATTCCACAAGAAAGTACAGAATTATTTAAATCTCGTACTTTATGAGCCAAGGGTTAAATTGAGTCATTGTCAATTTGTCATCAGATCTCTATCAATTTACTGTTTTGGTTGATAAAGAAAAATTCTAGTTATTAGACACTAGGGTGACAACCATATCGATGTATAGGAAAAGAAGACCTCCAAGGAGTAATTTTATCTTCCACAAATTTTTTAGTACAGAACCTCAAAGCATTGATATAAGAAACAAAACTAGATGATAATTTTCATCATCATAAGATTCCCATTGTCTCTAACATTATAAGCCTTTTGACTAGCTCCTGTTTGGATGTCAGCTTGCCTATCAAAAGTTGATACATTGGTTTCTACTTAATTAGGAAGTGTAGGGTGCTAACTTTCGGGTGAGGATCTGTTCAACCACTTTCAACCCCTAACTTTCCATTCTAGAAGATCATATTCAAAATTCAAGGGCCAATAATCTACAGCAAGCAGAGTGATCCTCAAAGCTATAGCAAAGTGAGTGCAGAAACCAGAAGACCAAGAGATTAGATAGAGGGACAACAGACTAACATTACTCCAACAAAAACGAAGACGACCAGTTGCTTGATTGACTGCAGAAGCTAGTGATGGGTCCAACTCGCTGTATTCGACTACAGTAAGAGGTCCACCTTTACCTCGTCGTACAAACACACCAACCTTTTCTTGTGGATATGCCTGTTATATGATGACAAGAAAGAATAAGGATAAAATATTTAATTGGATTGTTGAAAAAGAAAGAAACCCTACTTATCATCTGCCTCATGCAATTTCCATAAATTACCAATCCTGAATATTGCTTTCATCAAAGGAAGATATAGAACTTCAAACATATTTGAATTCAATTAATACATAAGTATATATTTTTATGAATGCCCCCACTGCTTTCCTATGTTAGCATGTCTTCAACAGATAACTTTTTCTTCTGTTCCTAAAGATCTGTGCAGCATCTTAACCATGTAGATAGAAGATAGAAAATAAGTTGATGCAGTTATCTCATGCAAAATCAACTAAATGAGATGTAGGAAAAGGCAACCATGAATGTGTTAGGCCCATATCACACGTTTATTCTAGAAGGAAGCAGCAAGGGACTCGGATAGTAGATAATGGGTCAAAAGAGGAGTTAGTTATGGTCCAGAGAGGGAATGGTGAGCTGAATTATGAGAATGCTGAGCTGGAAGAAAGAGAAGGTGGGGACCCTAACAGAATGGATGGGGAGCGACAAAAGAGGAATGGGGAAATGAGGAGAGGCAGGAAAAGTGTGGAATAGGTGGTCCTGAGTGGGGTAGGCCTCTCCTAAGGCTGGGGACTCAATCTCTGGATTGGGTCTTTTTTTATTTCTGTTATTTTTCTCTCTCTGTCTTTTTTGTATTCCAAGAAATACCCAGAATCACTATTCTGGAGATAGTAATACAGAATATACACACCAGATTCTCTGGTTTTCTGTCTGTCAGCAACAGGCTCAGAGAAAGGAACAAAACAAGGGGGATTCCCTGAAATCACAACTTATGCAGAGTGATTATCAATCTGCATGTTTATCACAGCATCCATCTAATCATACACGATCATAACTTAATCTACAACTAGGCAACAAACAAAGGGGCTAGATCTTGCCCATTTATTCAAAGAATGAACTCCTCAAATACAATGTTCATTATTTTCATAGAAAAGGCAAATCCACAGCTAGAAGGTTTTCTTTCTTTGCACAGAGCAGAGAAATAAAAGTAACAAATAACTTGGCTTCTCAAATTCAAAGATTATTTTACAGAGATCACTAAGTGGCTAGTCAGGAATTACTTAATTGGTCTGTTACCTTGCGGACAACTTTTGCGGCAGCAGCTACACCTTTATCAATGAAGTAACCCAAAAAAGCTGGATCAGCAACTCGAACCTGTTTCACAAGTCCTAATCAATACATCTTTAAATACGAACTGACCACTGACCAGGAAACCTGACTAATTCATGAGACAAAACAGGAAGCAAGGAAAATTCACCAGTGCATTGTCAACTCCATAGCAATCAATATACTTAATTCCTTTTGAGGCCATATCCTCCAATAATTTAGTAGATTTCAGAGCTGAACCCAAAAAAAAGTATTTTAACAAGTTAAATTATGTCCAAACAATATGTAAAAAAAAATATAATAAAAAAATACAGTCTACATCAGCATTAAAGATTGGACTAAGATATAAAAGGCTCATATAAACCGTAAGGTACCTGAATACACTCCGCCATTCCCATCAGGAGCCTTTGCTACCTGGCTTTAAAAGTTTGAAATATTAAACCACCAGCCAGCATTCAAAATAGGGTCATACAAAGGAACTATAGGGCTATAAGGTAGAAAGATAGAACTAAAGTTAGACAGGCAAAACCATAAATTGTGAATAAGAATTATCTCTTCAAGTACTCATTCCCTAATTAGATACATTTACAGGCCTTAAAATAATTGAAAAAGGAGGAGCGAGAGAAAATAAAGGAATTTTTTTTAATAATTTAACCTTCTGTTATTATTATTATTATTATTATTATTATTATTATTATTATTCAAGTGTCTCAAACAGCATATGCTCAAAATTTTAAAAAAAAATGTCACGCCATAAGGGGCCTAACATACTCCCTAATCATTTCAAGGTATTGGTGAATAAACGTGTCTTTCCAACTACCGATCCTTAATTTTATCTAGTTCCTGTCTTTTAAAGCCCAATTATTTACACAATCCAACATAAAGTGAAAATCTTGCTAGGGCCAAAGAGTTTTTTATGATAAGGGAAGAAATTATTGAATAGAAAGAATAATACAGACAAGGAGGATAAGAAATACACCAAGAAACAGTTGAAACATATACATATTAAAAAAAACAAAAAAAACAAGAAAAACAGAAACAAAAACAAAAACAAAAACAAAAGAACCAGAAAAGAAAGCCATTAACTCAAACGAGCTTTCTAATCTCTCTGCCAGTCCAGTAGAAGATTTGGAATTCCTAAATCAGGCACAGGAGCAATAATCAAAACTAACTCCCCCTCATCCTTTGTAATCCTTCTTTCTTTCATATAAAATTTCTTCTTTCATAAATTAAAAATTGAAACAAATAATCTCCCTGCCCCGTTGGTAGCATGACATGAGTTTTAAACCAATATTACTAAATGCCCATGCAAATCACCACTTGATTTTAAGTCAGTAGTAGGGACTATTATCCAGTGTTATAGAACGTTGAATTGTGTCTTCCTTAGAGTGAATCAATATCTCTATATCTACTATTAATTAGAACTTTGGCAACTTTCCATCCGGCACTTTTTGTCCCCAAGGTCCCAAAAATTCTTTATTGATTAGCATATTTGCTTTAGATCAATAAAAATATGACGTTACAGGTGAAATTAAATTATTAAATAAAAATAGATTAGTTGAGATTGAGACAACTCCCACATCTACATTATTTTACTCTCTCTTTCCCCCACTTTCTCTCTCTCTAATTTTTATTTATATAAATTATTTTTTAAACTGGCACACACATAAATGTGTTCCCACTTCTACCGAGAAAAGAAAGCAACCATTCTCCTATTATTCTAACCCATATGTAAACAAACTTGGGGTTGGAGCACAAGAATATAGACACAATTATTTTATGGATAAATAATTACCAGATAGCTCTTTCTTACTACATTCAAAATCATATTGTTACAGTTCACCAAAAATAAAAAATCATCTTGTTACAGGGCTTATTTGGAAGATAAAGACTCAACCAGGGCGGCGTCCAAAACAGCAATGAGCTTGTTATTAGTGTCGCCTACCTAACTAACCATGAGCTTCTGTGCTATTAAAATTTAATAATTTGTATTCTTGTCTCTTGTTTTCATCAGCTTAGTATTCAGATTGATAAGAAAGTAGAGAAATGAATATAAAGGGAAAATTAATCCAACTTTCACAGTGCTACTACTCAAAGTTTATATTACTTCGTAACATCATTTATGCATGTACACAAGCTACACTATTCACATTGACCAACAAAAATATATTTAATCATTAAAATTCACCTTAAACAGAAATCATAGCATAGAAAAGTGGTCAGATTTTCAGGTTTTGGAGCTTTACAGTAACTCAGTTTTTCTCAACAACACATAAGTACCCATTATATATACCCAAGAATGGCGCAAACTGACTCGGATAACACAATCAACTGGTACGCATTGTACCCTGTCAAGAACCAACTCTCCCAATAGCTTAAGTTGTTAGGTAGAGGCTCATGAGTGATTTTATATCTCTAACACGCCCCCTCACGCAAGAACCTTTTGGGCTCAAAGCTTGGATAATGCACAGGCCCACTCTACCTTGTACTGAAATTCAACTTTATTTAGAAGAATGTAGGCGGCAAGGATCGAACTCCTGACCACTTGATCATAGAGACTCTGATACCATGTCAAGAATCAACTCTTCCAATAGCTCAAGTTGTTAGGTGGAGGCTCACGAATGCCTTTATATTTCTAATATACCCCATCAACAGACTTCTCAATAAGCTTAATTGCAATTCTTCAAAAGGAATAGATTCAGGCCCTAGAAATATGACAAAGCTAAAGGCCATGCAGGCATAGGATTGTAAATTTGAGCTTGGAAAATATTGCAACTCAATCTGACATCTCTATGCCCAGGAACTCTAAATTTTTATTACTATGTTTTTATCCATGAATTTCTTTTACAAAACACTTCATCTTGAACACTTAGTACACACCAAAATGCAGCAGCAGCCAAATTCAAATTTGGACACACTTACTGAGACGCATGCAGATGCTCCAATTGTGACATTATCAAACCCATATATCATTTATCAGCAATCATAAGTTGAATGGTCAAACCCTCAAGCCCTTGTTACCCTCATTTTTCTATATTTTTAGTTGACATCAATTTAAGAAAGCAAAGAATGAGAAGAAAACATATATCTGGGCTTAAAGCTCAGTAAAAGAAAGAGACCATACTCTGTATGGAGTCTCCATAATAAATCTACCATCCTTGGAAACACAGGGGATGGTCCCTTGCTGGAAAAAGATAACCTATATCAAAGAGGTGAGTCCAAAGTAAGCAACCCCCTGCACAATGCAAAACAAGTACTAATAGTACAAGAAAAAGGTTCAGAGGCATCTTACCTGTTCTGCTTCAAGACCAAAAAATTTATGGCTTTCAAAGAATTTGCGTGTTGCATCATCAGTAAATGGACTAGTCATTATGTACCAGTGTATTTGCACCGAAGAAGCAGAACCTGCAATACATAAACTGATGAGGATGACACAGAATAATGCATGAATAAACTGAACCAAGTCAAATGAGACTTACTCTCATTTGTAGCTTGAGCAGCTAGTCTTTGTAAACACAAAATCCTCTCAGCTTGGAGTTGAAAAAGTGATTTTCCAGATGGAAGTCCAATATCTAAAATCAAAGATAATAATACACAAAGAACAGATAAATTTCATGATTTACTATCGAAGAACACTAACAGCAAAAAATACCATAACCAGATAAATAAATTACTAAATGAGTAAATAAATAAAGGAAGACTTGCAAAAATTTCACAGGATTGCAAACTATCCTTGTGATACTTTGATACAATTTAGGAGTCACATTTAGCAGAAACTTTGGGAAGAGAATTCAAGCAGACTAGAGGAAATGCAGTAAGTATTCATATTTAGACACAATAAAAATGTTACTGGTCCTAGAATCAGAAATATTCAGCTGCCTTCTACTTCTACATGCAAATATTAACTTGTTTGTTTCCCAACCATGCCCAACATTTAACTACTACCTTTCTGCTTTCCATGATCTTTCTTTCTCACCAGAAGGATTTGAACTAAAGAATTTATGTATAAATAGAACCTTCCTTTTTTCATTTCTTCCAAAGTAATTTGTAGTCTTCCTGAAGCTTATTTCTCTGGAAGAAGCATCTACAATAGGTTCTAATTAGAATGATCTTGCCAATAAATGGAAAGGGATGATCACATCAATACATAGTGTGTAAGTTATAAGCATCATATAAACCCACAAAAAATGAAAAATAAAATGAAAGAAAAGAAGAATATAATCAAGGTTTTTGTTGAAAAGTAGACCACAATTTCATCTATGGCCCAGAATCGTACATCAGACCTCAATCGAATGATGAATACAATGGGTAGTGATAATTTTATCATACTTCACTAAGAGTTTAAACAGACAGAATAAATTATTTTAACATTATATGGAATTTTATAAAATTTCCAGTCCAACAATATTGTTATAGATAACAGTAACACATGACAACTGAAGAAACTTGAGCTGCAATAATTTGCTTTCAATATCAAGTGAGATATACTCACTGAAACATCCTTTTGGATCTGAACTTCCAAGCCGAGTCCCCTGCATTATAGTTTTGGGACATTCTTAAGTCAGCCAAACAGACTATTTAACAGTTTAGTAGAATAAAGTAAAGGTGATACATAAAAAAGGTCCATGTGCAACCAGGTCCACTGAGACAGTGTGCCAGTGCTACATAAATAACATTCTGAGGCAGAAGACAGAAAGCATCAAAATAAAACAAGGAAAAAAAAATTCTCCCTTCCTCTAGCTTATTTTAGACATATTTGTTGTATGCATCATATCATTTGTAACATCTTATATGACACAAGTAAATGTTTAAGCAATTTTTTCTCCTGATTTACTCTAGGTACTTCATATTTGTATCTCATTCATCGTGAATATCAAGTGTAGTGTAAAAATTACCACAGAGAATTAGATTCAAATGTCAAGAAAACCATAAGATAATTCATCAGGGTAACATTTCCAAACTTCATGCATGAATAATTATTGAAAAAACATGCAAGTCCATAATTTCCAAAACTGAACACGGACTAAGAATTGGATCAGCATAAATCTCTTGTAGCAAATGCAAACCAAGTGCAGAACCATCTGCTAAATTAGTCACACTTTTGACAGCAAAAATATGAAACCTAGTTCATGCTATCATGCTTCTATAATAAAATATTGCTGTTTCTAGAGCTCATGATTTGGTGAAGAGATTCTTCTTAATTTATTCAGTACAATAAAATCAAAAGGAAAAAATAGACATTATCTTGATATGTTTTACTGAGATGATTAATATATCTTTTAGAAGGTTTTTAAATCATTTAAATGCGTCTAGGCAACTTGAGGAGGGAGAATGCATTTCAAATTATTATTGGATGGTGTGGGATGTTTACAGATGGAGGAATGATGTAATTTAAGTAGTTGTACACCTTATAACAACAACTAGTCAACAACAAACAACTATAATCCATATTGATGTGCTAGCGTTTCTCTAATTTTTATGAGTCAATACAAAAAGACTGGAAGAGTTTCAAATTTTCAAATAACTACCTACTAATCATAACTTCCTATATTTTTATAAGTTTTAAAATTTTAAAACACTACCCATTAACTATATGATGCAGGAGCAATGCTCTATCTTTTTGCTTTTATGAGTTATTTCCTTGTCACCCTTTCTGTTTTGTATTTAAAGTGGTTTTTCTTGTATTTAGTAGTCACATGACTAGCATGTGACCTTTCAGTGACTAGTGGGCTGAATTTAGAATAGATTTGGATTTTGGGCTGAGCTTAATAATATACAGTTAATCTAGTATAAATAGATTTTAGGACTTTGTATTTAGCCAACACTAATTCTCTCGTTCCTACTTGAATTTTAGCTACCCTTAACTAAAATTTTGTGAAGAAGTTGCTGCCTATCTACATTTCCAGCATCACTATACATTCCTCTCTTTTAGGACAAGAGGTGTATCTTGAAGACACCAAACCCAAGTTTCCCCATATTATATTAGTATAAATTAGTATAGACAGTATAGATGTGGTTCAGGGTGAGTAGATGTCTTCGGTGTCTCTGTCTTGACTTAAAAACACTAACGTAGCCTAAGAAAATAGGACTACTTCATATGCACGCAGTCATGCTGAATTTATATGTTTAAAAAAAATGCCAACTAAGACCCAGAAAACAGGACTCTTTCAGATATGGGTAATTAAGTAGTAAATTTGCATGTCCAGATTGGTTTTCGAGCCTTGAAGTTAAATCTAAAAAGTGGGTTAACACACATTAACATGGGGACAAGAGGCTATTAATATCTAATAGAATAATTCTATATCATTCTAATGAATTCTCCTAATAATCCTCGGACCTACTCAAAGAAGACAGTATTAAATGTGTTTTGGGCTCCCATGATATTAAATGTTTCTAATTTTTCATTTAATACTTTCTGTTTTGAGTAAGACTAATGCTATATCCTCCTAACAAATACCCATAATATCCTCCTAATTACTTAAAACAGAAAGAACTAAATGAAAAAGTATAAGCATTTAATATCTTAAAAACTCAAAAAGTATTTAATACGTTCTTCTTTGAGTAACTAAGATGATTATTGAGAAGATATAGAATTATTCTTTAAGTAATTAAGAAGATGTTAGGAGGATTTGTTAGAAGGATATAACATTACTCTAAATAATAATAACAATATCAATGATGATGGTGGTCCTGGTCATGATAAAAGAAACTAACAATAAATATATCTGAATATTTCAGTGGGTATTTTACTAAGATGAGCATTGAAAAATTCTATTTGTAACTTCAGTTACGAGACAATCTAAAAAATAAGCTAATGATTTTCCAATAAACACAAAAACAGAAGTAGATTAAAAAAACTAGAGAATTTAAATAAGCGGGGATTAAAATTTAATTATTTCAAATATTACAATTTAAAGTTGATGCCACCGACCAAATGATATAATTATATATTCTTTCTTTTTGGCGGAATCCGATGAGAAAAGACGATGGTAACCCCACAAAGCAACTTTAGTATACTTAATGATTACAATAAACCAAGTTAAAGCCACTGCTTTTCTACCCTAAGATATCAATTACCTATTATTATAAGTGAACAACAAAAAGTCCCAACATAGAAGCACACCATGAGTTCATAACACATATTAATAAAGTAAAAAAGGATCTGCTTTTACATAATCACATCTTTTCAGCCAAATGATGTTGCTTTTTAGGGACAATCAATATGGAAGAAGACCCACGAATTGAACTTGTCTCTAATGGAGAACATTCCCAAAAAGGGTAGACATTATAACAAAATAATGCTGATAGAAAATGGAGAAATCATTTTTTTTTATTTTATAGATTGCTTATTATGTTTATCATGATATAAATAATGCGCCTATAGTAAAAAAAAAAAAAAGATTAAATCAAAAGGAAAGTTATAGTACCCCCTATCGATATCTATCTCAAGTTGTCAAATATTTATTTCTCAAATATTTATTACTTTTGATTTTAAAATAAATATTTAAAAATTTATTAAATAAAATTAATAATTAATAAACACTTAACCATTCATATACCACTGAAAATAAAAATAGGATAGATTAATGGTAGAAGTAGGTACCTGGCCACCAGATAAAAGCAAAACAGCTAACTTGCCATCTGAAATAGCCTTCAAACCCATTTTCCACCATCTTTCTCTGTCCTCTTGGGTTCGCTCCTCCACCGTCGACACACTGCTCTCTGGCACAGGTTCAATGGCAGCTGCTGGTAGACCTGAAGTGAACCAATCATCATCATCATCATCATCCACACACACATGGCCATCAAAACAAGCATATGCATGCGCGTGAAAATCACGATCGATAAACCTTACCTTGAGATCGAAGGGAACATCGAATAATCCGATCAATTCTCGAAAGATCTAAACTCTGCAAGACGAAAGAAACAGATTCATCAGAACAAAACAAAACTCATGTTTCAAAAATCAAATAATTCGATTTATTTAATGTAAACAAAAAAAAAGCATCATTAATTGAATCAAAAACCGGAAGAACCCATGCGTCGGAAATTATAGAAAAAAAAATGAAAAAAAGAAGGTGAAGGTGAATTTGCGGTTAAGAAAGGAATTTACTTGGATGTCCTTGACGAGGAAATCGCGTTCTTCGGGGGAGAGCTCGTCCCAGAGGGCAAAAGCGTCTTCTTGACCATAATCCTTGAGCCTCTCGAGCAGAGCTTGAGGTGGTGGTGGCGCCGGAGATGTTACGACGCCGTTTCCTTCGAATCCCACCGACGATGGTTCCCTCATTCTCTGTTTGTCTCTCTACTCGATTTCAGATCTCAGTGAGTGTTTGGTTTGGTGAGTTTGTTTCAGTGTTTGTTTGGTGTTATTGATTGGTTTGGTTGGTTGGCTATGCCTATGGAGACCAGGGGGGAACAGTGCCCAGGAAGACAAGAATCAAAATCACTAACCACCTTCATTCTCCTCAAATGACCCAAATGACCCTCCCCTTTCTCTTTTGCAGAATTCACTGTGACACAGATTTTTTAAATAATTATTATTATAATCAAAATCTTTTATACAAAAAATAAAAATAAAAAAAATTGTCGGTGACTTGGTGAAATCCTCATATCAAATATTGATTTGGCTACTTTTAGTTAATCACTTGCTTGATATAAAATATAATAATGACTAGGTTAAAACATAATTGTTTCTTCAATAATATTTTACTTTCAATAATTGTCGCATTCGTATAAATTTTTATGAGCAAATAGCATAGTAGTAAGCAACATGCAATGGAAACTGCCGTGGAAAACCAATAATTTTATTACTTTCTAAGTTCAAGTACAAAATACAATTTTATTTAATCAGTAAACAAAACAAAAATGACGACTTTGACCACACTAATGTGAAAGATCTCGATTGCAGAAATATTGGAGTGATCATTTTTGTTCTTACCTAAGAGTAAGTCTAAAACCTGCAAAAGAAATTTAGAAAAAGTGGAGTGTGTCTTCTAAATTGAGCGAGTAAAATAACCTGCCAAGAGCCTAGCGTCTTCAAACATTATATCTTTTATTAACAAGTATTGTTATTATCAAGAGTTTAATTTTCTTTTTTTGGATAAACATCAAGAGTAATTTTAATCCTTTGTGATTGCAAAAAAAAAATTAATTATTATTTAATAATGTATTATTTCATCATTAAAAGAGTTTGATGTGTTAAATAGTTATTATTATCAGCAAACATTTTTAATAATGTATTAATACATGATTAGATAATAATGTACTCAAATTTTATCCTTAAAATAGATAAAAATTAAATTATATTATTAAAATTATATATCGCATTCTAACACACTAGAATGTCTTTCAAAGGTTAGCTCAACTATTAATAACCCCTTCTACATTTACATTAACATTAACAGTTGTTTCTTGATCTTTTTTTCATTAAGTGTATGTTTGAATTAGTTTTGAAAAGAAAAATTATGTTAAAAATTGATTATATGTATAATTAATTTTTAAAAAAATTGATTATGAGAAAATTAATTTATATTTGAATGTGTTAGTTCTTAATTAATTTTAAAATAAAGAATTTTATTTAGATTGTATAAAAAAATCATTTTTATATATTAAATTACTAAAAAATATATGTAATGATTGAAAATTTTATTTAGTTAAGGGTAAAAGAGTATTTATTTATTAAATCTTTTGAAATAATTTATAATTACATAATTAAAAACTTCAAATACAAGCTTATTAAAAAAAGCTGTATTTAATTAAAAAAAATTAACTTATAATTAATTTTTCACACTTTAAACAAATAAGATAGATTTTGGATAAAATAAATTTTTTATTAAAAAAAATCTATTTTGAGAAAAAATTAATCTTTTCTTAACATACTCAAAGACTGATGGTCATTCCTTAGAGATTCTTTAACTACCAAATAATCATATCCCTATAGCTCTGGTTGAGGTCACATAGTCACCAAACACTAATAAAAAACGATTTTAATTCAAGTACCTACCACAAGGATACATTTTATTTGCGTTTCTCTCCTGATTCATACAAGATTGTTTTGGAAGTATCTAAATATAATAATTTATCTTCAAGCAAGCACATTACAATAATTCATTCTTGGGTTTCCCTAACACACCCAACTGACCGAAGCATATGGTATTGAAAAGCAATGGCATTACACGGTACGCTTAAGCATATGTCAAATATTTATGGATACGCCTCGATTTTATCATACCATAACATATTGTGTCATGTAATGGCCCATTAGCCTAAGATTCCGATCACCTCTTCCATCCTCGGGTTCTCCTATCATTGCACATTTTTCATATTTTTATATATACACGTAAGATTCTCGTTTTACACGGTAAAAGCCTAATTTAAATAAAAACAAAACAAATTATTGCATATCTCGTAATCTTACATGCATATAGCATGGCAAACAATTCATGCATAAAAGGAAGTGTCACATAACATAGTGCATATATCTCATTTGTCATCTCGTATTCACAATAATTCATATAGCTTTCTAGGCTCCAAGACTTGCTCTTTCATCGACACTTTAGCGGTTCTGCACATTAACCCCTTCTATTAAATTTTCAAAAACTATCCATCGCATACATAATAAATTTTCCAACCATATTCGAGAGCTGTTAATTGTATGCTTCAAAGTTCATATTTGTTGACTATTTATGAAACGAAATCGAATTTAATTTAGATACACGAGGTCATTGCCATTGTTTCCTTATTATCCTAATATTCACGAAGATTTGGAATAAAATATATTTAAATCATACATGTTATCACATTTTTTTAGTCACCTCTGACAATGTAATCTAGAAGAGTTAATTGTCAAACTAAAATTTAAAATAAAGATCTCTGTTTTTAATAGAATAAAAAATGAAGAGAAAAAAGAGTACATAGAAGGTGAAAAGGTCCTCCAAAGTAAGCTTAAACTACAATACAAGAATCTTGAACACAATAAGAGAAGCAAAAGCCAGAACAGAAGTCTGTTACAGCACCAGTATCAGAGGGAGTCCAATCATGTATTTAACTATAGCACAATTGAGAAGGGAAGGTCTATATAACTGGAGCTGACAACAAAAGTAGCAAGCTCAGTAGTAGAATCATACACTTAAACGGAAATCACAAGGATGATGAATTCTCATTGTCATTAAGCGCTTCTTTAACTGCTCTCAAAAGCGATGGCATCAATTTTTGGTTAGTAACAATAATACCGGAAACAACATCAAGAAACTTTCCTTTTGAAAAGTCCAAAGGGTTTCCTGCAGCATCCGTGACAACACCTCCAGCTTCTACAGAAGTTCAATTGTCAAACAATCATGTATACTAGATTAGAAGTAGAAGACACATTCAATATCAAACCTTTTAAAACCTATACAGGAACTTAAATATTGTAAAATATCTTCATTATATTCAGGACTCCAAACAGTCAACAGTCCAATAAAATATTGCATCAATTATAAGACTAAACAAAGATCAATGCTGAAAGCATGATAAAGACAAGTCAAACATAACAATTGATTAAAAGCATACAACCATACAGAAGCAACTTATGAAGAAACAGCTCAGGATTTACAGAAATTGGTGTAAATTAAATCTATTCTACAGTCTACACAATTGAATAGCATGTCATAAGATGCAATTAATGTCATACAGTGTTGACAATTCAACAGGCGCAATTTAAAAGGGTTCCTTTGGAGCTGGGGGCGTAACTGTTATTTTGGAAAAGATCATGCATGTAACAGCTTTTAAGATTTGTACTTGCATATTCTCTCTCATCAGGAGTTTTAGGTGGCATCACTAGGGAAAAAAGATTAACGGTTAATTCCCTACCCAAAATCCAACTCCAGTTAGGAGAAGAGCAGTCAAAGTCTTTCTTTTCAGTATTAAGAAAGTTCTAAAATCAATAGATATATCATTTTACTAGTGCAATTTCAGAGTTGAAAATTGAGATTCTATAGTAAGAAATTATGCATGTGTTCCACGTGTCTTACAATGTTTTTGGGTAATATTCACATCCCAAATATCTACAACTTTCCTTACTCTTAAGTCACTTAAAACCATAAACCCTAAAATACTTATTTACAGCTTCATTCAACTGTCATTGTATTTCACAACCAAGCAAACAATAATCCTAGCCATCTAAAATTTTTATTCTATTAGCTTCACGTTTGAGTCCAGCACTTTTTCTTGAAATAAGCTGTTGTTCCCCTTCAAGGTTTTAAACTAGGTTACCGCAAATCAATCCCAAGACACTAGACTAAATCCATTCTCTGTCAACTAAACTAAATCCATTACTGCAAATCAATTCCAACTTCCAAGACACTAAACTAACTCCAGAACAATAAAAATCACCGCAAAGCCACAGTAGTTTGGTTCTCTAAATCAGTCTTATCACAGCTCCTAACATAAACCATAGAAAATCCTTTACCTTTTCACTCCAAGGATTCAGCATGAATGACATCGTAACCATATTCAAAGCAAATGTTGGCCAAATGGTGTAGAGCACCATTGAGTTATAGGGGTGGCAAGTTGATCCATTAATCCATCATCCATCCATATCTAAATCTAATCCAATCCATCTAATTATAATAATAGTAATGAATTGGATCATATTTAGTTAGTGGATGGTTAGTGGACTAACCAAAATATCTACGCTATATCCAATTATCAACCTATTCAACTCTTTTATGGGTGAACAAGTATTCACACACTCACAACAGACATTTTCTCTCTCTAAGACAAACTCTCTCTTTGAATTTTCTCTTTTTTTCTTTTTTGATTCCTTTTATGCAGTAGTGTCTCTCGCTCCCTCTCGCGCTGCTTCAAGTTTGGCTTCTCAATTTTTTTGATATCTCTCTTTCTCTCTGCTTCAAGTTTGGCTTCTCAAGTTTTCTGACATTTCAATTTCAGTAAGCTCCTAGCTGCAGATCTGAAATTGCTTAACTAGCTGTTTTTTTTTCCTCTTGAACGAAATTTTTCACATGCATATTGCAGGAGTCCTTTCCAAATTTCTGTAAAATTGTGAGTAGGTTTCACAATAATTATGATTTATTGGTCTCATAATTTTTTAAACCATGGATAATTTTTTTTTATTCAAGTAGTTTAAAAAAGAAACAAATAATATGATTAATAATGGATGGATTGGATATCCATCCATTAAATAAGTCATGGACAGATTGGATGTTTTTAAGAATTTTTTAGCAGATCTTAAATGGATTAATAGTTAATTTTTTATCCATCCAATCCATCCATTTGCCACTCCTATTTTGAGTTAGGATCCAAAGGGCTGCAGCTAGATTTAATGATGGACTAATGGTAGAAAAGTAGGTGGATTGAAGACTTACAGAAAGTAACTTAAAGTGAGAGTAGCCCACAACTGCAAGCAATAGCATGATGTTTAAGAAAGCATTAGTTGAAGTTTGGGCTCTGTGAATGTTCAGAGGCTTCTGGGGTAGATTAAGAAAGAAACAATCCAAATTTAGAAATCAAGAAATTTTCATGTCTGGCCAATATGGAGAAGTTGTTAAATTGATGGAAATGGATTAGAGTTCATAGAAGAAGAAGAAGAAAATTAGTTTTAACTTTGCAGTCGCACCTAGAGTTCCATGCATCACACTCTAGGATGCAATAGCATCAAATCCCAGGAAAAAAAAAAGGTAAAAAAATCAGTTATATAGGTTCTTAAATTCTTTATAAACTTGTAACAACTAGAAAGAACGCATTTTGTTCATATAATTCTTTTTTGACAAACATTATGTTCATATAAAATATTTCAAAAACTTATCCAATAAGTATTTGAAATGAGTCCAGATCCTATAAGGATTTAGACAACTTCTTAACACTGAACCCAGCCCATAAGTAAACCTAGACATTAAATAAGACCCGGTAAGCCCTGAGAAACATAAACACCAAACCAAGTACTATCCATGACCAAGTCTGGTTAGTTTTTGTCACCTATTTTAAGCAGGGCATGTTACCAAGAAAAGATTGGCCAATTTCTTACACACACTAGTTGAAAGATGGGATAAAAGGAAATAATTCAAAACAATAAGAGGGAAAAATACACACCACTCACAACAATGTAGCCAGCAGCATGGTCCCATATTTTTTCACGGTATCCTTTATGAGGGAAACGCAAATATATAGCTCCATCTCCTCTGGACAGAGCTCCATATTTTGCTTGGCTGTCAATTCTGACCGGTGGCGCTTTGACACCGAGTTTCTGTTCATGAAGTCATAATGTTCAAGGAATGTTTGCAGATCACATCTAAAAATTCAGGGGGGAAAATAGAAAAACAAAAAAAAGGACAAATGGTTGACAACAGAAATAGCATTACTTCTGCAATGGAGCTAGACAAATCATGTGAAGAATGTGCAGCTTCAAAAGATTCAAAAAATGATGCTTCTTCTGGATTCTCAGTAGCACTGACATGCACCTGGATGATGATAACAAGATAATTGGTAATAGCATAATTGTCAAGGACATTAGCAAAGTTTCAAGTAAGACAACATTCTATAAGAACCAACCCTAGTTTGTGTAGAACCATTCAAAGCCTGCATATATGCTCCATCACCAATTTTAGCAAAGAAAAGGCAACCAACTTCATTACAAGAAGAATGTTGCTGATTACAGCCAATGGATGTCAGTGGAAGATTTGGACAAGCCAAGACACCCAATACAACTTCCCCTTCATGTAGCAAAGCTAATGCTATAGCATATTGATCTCCTCTTACAAACCTATAATAGCACAGCAACCATGCAAGTGAAACAAACAATATAAACATATCAACTGTAAATTAGGAAACTGATACAAGTCCAGTACTTTGTTATGCAAGTGAAACAAATAATATAAACATATCGACTGTAAATTAGTAAACTAAAGAATAAAGGGAACTATTTAAAAAATTGTGCTTTGATAGGTAAAGGAAACTAATACAAGTCTAGTACTTTGTTTTATCAAATCACTCCATAAAGATCGATCCCAAATCTTAGTTTAACATGACCAGAGATTCCATTTTTCAGCATCCTGAAGTCTTCTAGGCAAACTCCATCGTCAATTTCACTATGCCTAGTAATAGATGATGTCTCTTTTACAAAATTAAAATCATCTTCATAATTATATATGTTTGAATTTTAAGTGATGGCAAATGAATTTGAACTTCTATTCTTGTCCTTACTTTCTAATCAAAGTGAGATCTTGAACAATTACTGCAATCTTTGTACATAATCAAGATTAATAATACTAGACAAATTTCATATATCTATGATATGAGATATTACAAACAACTCCATGCTACAAGAAGATTCCCATTTTTCAGGAAGAGGAACTAATGAAGCTTAGACATGCAGAAGACAGTATTCACACCATATTGATTTTTTTAAAAAAAATACTTACCCTTTAGTGCCATCTATTGGATCCAAAACCCAGTGCCGACCAATAGAACCACCTTCAGACTTACCATTGTCAATGGCCCTAAGCACATCTTCTGTTGTTAAAGTAGAAGAACTATATGATCCTTCACTAGCAAGAGTATCATTGACAAGCTCTGTAATGCGCTTTAGTGTATCCTGGCCACTGTCCTTACGAAGATCCCCTGAATCCTAGAGTTTTAAAACTGGACTTTACATTCAAGCACAGAAAAGAAAGCAGATTCTGCATGTCCAAGAAATCTGTAAGAGTTTACAAATTCACCTCCTCAGCTACTAATGAAAATGGTTCAGATGGAAGTTCTCTCCCTAGTACAAAGCTAACCAAGGCTTGTGAACCTGTAAACACATATAAGCAACAAATAGTGATACTAAGTGAATCTGCATTTCAGCTAAACCTTAATGAATGAAAGAGAGTAATAACTAAGAAAAAATTAGAATGGAAAACAGCAGCAAAAGTTGTATATAGCTTTGTTTTCACAAGATGAAGCATATAGGCAATGAAGCACAAGCTCAACATGTACACAATCATTTAAAACAAACAAAATGAAAGTTGCCAGTTGAGACTCAAATTGCAACCTTACAATGGAATATTCACTAATCTAGACAAGTATGGACTAGCTTTTTATGTTCAAGAGACATTTACCCAAAAACTTGCTGGTTGAGCTAAATTTAATTAAGTCCCTTTACTTTTTGTATTTATAAAACATTAACAAATTTTGGAGAAACATTCAGATGATATAGCTAGTGTGATAGTGATACATAAATTGGTGAGGGAAGGCATACAAAACATTCAGTACAGATGCATATTACAACAAAAAAGCAAATTTCTGATGTACAGAGGGGCACCAATACCAGTGGAAGGCTTCACTGTCTTTGCCACGTAAGCCAAAATAATTTATATTAGCCAACCTAGGCTTATACATTGTAAATCATCAAACACAGGAAGGGTGCTCCAATCAGCAACATCTCTGACCAATGGAGAGTGCCAATACATGTCATCAGCATACATGGTCTAATATTTTTTTTTCTTTTTGTTTTATAACAAAAAAATTTCATTAAGACATAGAGTAGAAATTACAAAAAGTTTGGAGGATAAGGAATCCTCTTTAACATAAGAGCAAAACACAAGACAACAAAGAAAAAAGAAAAAAGAAAACATACAAAAAGCAAAGTTGCCCAATCCCTAATCATATCTATTAGGGAAACCCCCTTAAAAAAATCATGTGTTTTACACCAAATAGAGGCCAAACACCGAATCTTATCCCAAATCAGTTGTTATGCCAAAGAAACCTCCTTAAAAATACGAGAGTTACGCTCCAACCAAATGCACCAAAGTGTAGCAAAGATTACTTCTACTGAAACCATAATAACTAATCATCAAAACTTGGTCCAAGGACCTAGGGCACACCCAACATTTGCCAAAAAGTTTGAACTGAGAATTCCAAAGAGAAGCAACAGCAAAGCAATGTAAGAACAGGTGAGGAACTGATTCTTGGCAGGCACCACACATAACACACATATCAGGAGAAAGTGCCTTATACGGCCTACGAACTGTAACATGTCATTAGTATTAATTCTATTAAGCACCAAAATCCAAATAAAAGATTTGACCTTTGATGGAGCTTTGGATTTCCAAAGGGGTTTATTAAGATGGAAAGTGACTCTATTCAATGAACGAGTTAGAAATTGGAAAAAAGATTTGCACAAAAATACCCCAAAGGGGTCAAGAGACCAAATCCTAATATTTGGGTTAGAAGACAAATGAACAGAGTCAAGGAGACCCAAAAGAGACTCCAATTCAGAAAATTCCCTATCATTTAAGTTATGGAAAAAGTGGAAATTCTAGAAAAAGACAAAATCTTGAACACTAAAAATTGTGGATAGGAAAGTTGTGTTAGGAAGAAAGATGTTAAAGACGTAGGAAAGCATATCTAAAGATAAATCTCCTACCCAATGATCCTCCCAAAAGTTGACATGAGAACCGTTACCCACCTTCAAGGAAAGCAAAGACTTAAAGGTAGCATAGCCATGAGGGATAAATTTCCATGGGCTAAAATGTGAAGAACAAATTGTTGTTGGCATCCCACCCATTTTGATCTAAGCCATACATAGTCTAATAATAGCATGCAAGGCTCTCTTATAATTGTTGTGTAGCTTGTATTTATAACCGTTTTATCAAAAACCAACTCTCCTAAAAGCTTAAGCAATTTGGTGGAGGCCCAAGAATGGTTTTATATCAATAACACGTTCTTTCATGCAAGAGCCCTATGGAATTGAAACGTGGACAATGCATAGACCCAATTTACCTTGTGCTGAAATTAAACTTAATTATGAAGAATGGAGGTAGCAAGGACCGAACTCCTAAAAACTTGGCCATAGAGACTCTTATACCATATCAACTCTCCTAAAAACTTAAGTTGTTAGGTGAAGGCCCAAAGGGTTTATATATCTTTGACACGTATAAAACTATAGCATTGCAATAACTTACCTTATTCACAAGGAAGAAATACAATAGATTTCAAACTATAATGATATTGTTAAAATTTGTTGGCCCATTCTTGTAATTGGAATTAGGTAAATATTAATGGAATGAATCAGCTATTCCCAGTATAAACAGAAAATTTTTAATTTTAAATTCTTATGATTGTGAAAAGCTCATAGGACTGGACTCCATCTGCATTGTAATATAAGGAACAAGAATTTCTTTCAGAGGACATCTTCCTATTGTAAAATAGTAATTGAATTGGAACAAAAAACCTTGAAATCAAATTAATGGCTCTTTTGATAGGATATGAAATATCTCTTACAGAAGCTGATAAACTACTATATAACATGCAGGAAACATCGTGATCATTATTAACCTTTATTATTCATCTAAATAAAACATGGCAAGTAGTTAAGAAGATAACTAGAAAGTGCACATCATTTCCCATTGCTCAGCGTCTAATTGTCTTGATGTAATCCATCCAGTACAAGTATCGATATAAGTAAGTCAAAAGGATAATATTATACCTAGTTAGCACTATTTCTACTCAGTTAATAAATAACAACTGGAAGTACTGAACTTTGCAACTACAATTAGCTTATCAATATGAGTAATTGCAAGAAAAATATTTAGTCCTGATTCAATATTAATATGTATAATCAAACAGCATTCTCAGAGGAGTGAGACAACTGACCATAATCAGCCACTGTGACAGGACTTTTGTCTGATTTTGATTGGACATCAGATTGAAGCAGAGCCTTTTGTACTTTCTGGACAAACCATAAAAGGCAGAACCAGTATCCATAAGTATTAAGCAGCATTTCTTTTTTCTTTACTTTTTAAGGTAGTAATTGTAGCAGCACTTTGGAGACATGAAACAAAAAAAAAAAATTTAAAAAAAAAAGAAGAAGAATAAACCATATATTGGAAGAATTTTACTAACCAGGATATATAACACAAAACAATATGAGAATATGCAGCACAGTTACTCATGCAATTCTACCATTTGGCGTGCAAACCAAATGATTAAAGCTAGAGCATCATATTAGAGCTCTGAGTTTGCTTGTTTTCTTTCTTTTCTTTTCTTTTTGTTCATTTATTGCAATTGCAAGATCAGAAAGAAGAGTGTTTCCAATATCATAAATCACGTAAACACAAACAAATAAGTAACTGACGCAAATTTTGGTCCAATAATGGAATTGAATGCACAAGTACAATGTCCTCCAGCCCCCTTACCCCCCATAGTTATTTATTGAGCCTTGCACTGCGTTGCACAGGGCTATATTGAAGCACAGCACACATTATACTAAAATTATATAATCTATTTAATATGATCCAAAATAACAATAACATACAAGAAAAAGAACTAATAAATAGGAGTATGAAAAACTTAACGCACAACTAAAATATAACTCACACTAACACCAACAATCATCCAAAATCTAAATGAATCAAACATAAAACACAACTTCAAACATTTAAATCATGAATAAATATGTAAAAGTTGAAAAAAGCTTTTAGGAATCTGAAGCTATAAGCACCTAAAGAGGTCTAAAGTAAAAATGTGCCCAATGACAAGAGTAAGCAACCTTATTATTTATTTATTTATTTTAAAAAAAAAGAAGCTGCTGCCCTCGTTATGGGCAATGCAATTGCTCATAAATAATATAAAATTTCAATAAAACGCACACCCATATCCAAAATAAGGGTTTTTGTGAAAGAAATTGTGCAGAATTTATGTGGGGTGGCATAAAGTAAGGATTTTGATTGCAAATAATAATAGAATAGTAAATGGGTGATGGCATGCCTGGCAGAGATGAGCAGCGAGAGTGGCTGCTTTCTTTGCAGCAGCGAGCTCCTTCTCGTAAGGCATTGAAGAAACAATTACTGGCACTGGTGACGAACACAATGAGAAGAAGCTTCTCCTCGTTCTCGTTCTCGTTCTTGACAAAAGAGAAGAGATGATGATATTGATGGGTTTTTTTCTGAGTTTGGGTTCGTAGCTGTAATGAGTTTTAAGAGTTACTGCTCTCATGCACTGTATCTGTATGGCCATTTTCTCCTATTTCAGTGCTCTGCCTTTCCCCTCCCAATCCCATAAGCCCATAACAACAACAATACAACATAGTACAATAAAATTACAACTAGTCAAAATCAAATAATTCACATGGTCCCTGTCCTTTTGCACTGTAAAAAAAGGTAAGAACTTGTGTGATTAGTAACTATCTATGAGGAAACAATTATTTTATTTTAAAAAATGTATATTTAACATTAAATTAATTTAATATTATATTTTTATCATTAAATTAATTTTTAAAAAACTAAATTAATGATATTAATTATTATTTAAGGATTAATTTAATATCACCGATAAATAGATAAATTATATATATCTTTTGAAGAAATAAAATATATGTTTACTATTTTTATTTGTATCCCTTAACTCTTATTCTTTTTTCTTTTAAGTATATAATTATAATAGTAAGTTATTATATAAAAAAGGAGACATTATTTTTTCTTTTTTATTCATTTGGCCCCTATTTATTTGAGATGGTATATGGAGTTATGGACCATGCTGATATTTGCTTGGTACGGTTTGCTTATCTACTGAGAGTTTGCTTCTTCTTTTTTATTTATTTGCTACAATTTTTAGTTTAGCGGCAGTAGTTTGTGGACGAGACAAACCAATGCATGTCTATCATCTGAATGAGCGGTGAAAACTTGAAGACACACGGCTATGGATTGAAAAATAAAGACTCAAGAGACAGTAGAACTAGGGAAAGGACACATTTTCAACACAACAATGAGGTTTCTCTGCCCTGTTTGGTTCCATTCTTAGGGAGTGCCTCACTTGAGTTCTGATGCACTAAAATCACTATTCTATCAAAGTATAATATGTTAGTTATCTGGCGTTATTGGCAAGGATTGAGTCATGTGACTGATGTTCTATTTGTATAATTTTGAGCTGTTTTGCCTGGGTTTTAACTTCTACCAGACTTCATGCATTGCTGCCTAGAACAATGGTTGAATATAGAGAAACGGAGTTGATTGTGATTAGAGATTAAATGGCTGATGGTTTGAATTTGTTTTTTATTCTTGGGTTTGTCTCTTTGTTCCTTTACAATATCATTGATCTTTCTCATGAGTGTTTCCTTATTGTAAGTCTGAACTTCTTTTTACACTGTTTCTTTTTCAGGAATGATATTAAACTTCTTACTCTATTCCTAAGTTTCAGGTTATGACCTTTCTACATCACTAATTTACTCCTTTTCCCCTCTTTGATTGGTCAAATTGTTCTAATTCTCTGTGATGACTGCTAATGATTAATGAAGGTTAAAAAGGGTTGATTTTGATGTACTTAATGAAATCATTGTGATATCAGTGGTGTGAATTTTTTATGATCTACACAAGCTTGATTGTCTTTTCTTGAAACTATGCTGTGAGCTATTCTGCTAATTCATTCTTCAACTTCTTGTAGCTTGGTTATTGGGACTCAAAAAAGGAAGTTTCTTTGGGTTCTTCTGCTGATGAAATGAGAAATGCACATTGCAGAGCATTTGTCAGTAGAAGAAGTCGTTGAAATAAAAGAGCAATTCCTACTGATGGATGCAGGCAAAGACAAGATTAATATTGATGAGCTACGAATAAGGTTGCCTAAACTGGGATTCTGGTGCAAGCTGTGAGTATTACCTTTTATCTAGAATCTTTGACCCTCATTCAAGTTTGAAGTTTTAAGCTTCGTAGGTTTGAAAGTCAAACTTGCAGAAATAAGCAATTCTCATATTTGAGGTCTTTTTTCTTTACAAAATATTTTCTTTAAACTTATGTTAAACTAAAAGCAAACTTCAGGTACTGTTTACTTAGTTTAACTGTATTATTTCATTCTCCATTGATAATATCACTTGCTATGTCTGAACTAATGAATAGCCACAAGCATAGACATTATCTTAATTCTCCCAGTATCATTTCCTTTCTTCCTCAAAGGAAACGTGAAAGAAAGCATCTGGAATGAAGTACTATTTTCCTTCAATTATTAAGATAATATCATATATGCAATTGGAAGTAATATTTCTGGTATCAATATTTTTCCTCTTCTGTCATACTTTGGATCAAGCGAGTCCTCGTCTTTATGCCTATGACCAAAAGACCATTATGTGTTGAAAAACAATCCTTTCTGTCTGTTTAGTTGCCTTTAATTTTACTAAAGCTAACTGGAATAATGAGCACGCTGGTTGAGAGTTCTTTGCAAAAGGAGCTCATTGTATGAAGTATTGTGACCTTTTAGCTCACCATTGCTATTTTATTGGTGATATGACATTATTTGAAATCATATTTCTTGACTAGTTCCAAGCAGTTGCTGCAATTCCTATTGGTTAATCACTAATTTTTCTATTTCCCCTTATTTGTTTTAGTGCAGCAAAAAGTACTGTCAATGGTTTTATTTTCCTCGGTGAATGGTACATGCCTCATTAGGATTGCGAAAATCACAAATGACAAATGTAAGGCACGAACAGCCTGTGCCAAAAAGGAAAAAATAGATGGAGGATAGGCAAAAGAAAGGAGTGTAGCATTAGCATATATACAACCCGAAGAAGAAATCCTCACAGTAAAAAAATGTAAAATTCAAAAGAATCAAAAATTTAAATTTGAATTTTAGTTCAAAATCACGAAATTTTATCTGTAAATACTGGAGATTTAACATAGATTACATTATGTTATTATTTCTCATACGCAGAAAAAATTTCATTCTAAAATGTGGAAAGGTGAAAAAAAACACTATGAATTAGTTTTTGATAGTCTGTTTCAAGGATTGTGATATTGATTATTGAAGTTAGAATGAGTATTACAAACTCCTACAATTTTGGGGAAAAGATTGACAATTTTATGTCAGAAACTAAAGAATAATTTTTGTTTTAAAAAATATGTAACAATTGCCGATAGATAATTCTATAAGAAACTAATTTTAAAAATAAAAATGATTTTCTAGTTTTCAAAACATTTTTTATGGAAAGATCTATCAGAACTTCAATAATATTCTTTGTAATTCTAACAATTACTTCGGTATTTAAAAAAAATGGCAAAACCAACAGACTTTTCTATTAGAAATGGATTATAAATAAAAATTATTCTTCATTAAAAAAAATAAGAAAATATTGGCATTTTTTTTGGGTATTTTCTAATTTTTAATTCTCTTAAATTATACTAAAATTCTGTTGACAAATCCGTAAGAAAAGTAATTTTTATTGGTTTTCTAGTAAATATTTTCCGGAAATTCTCTCAGAAATTTGGTCAGAACAGAGACAAAAAATTTCATCATGGGGTGATGCCCAAAACAACCCTTTTGATTCAAATTCTGCTTTGTTGGGTGATTCCCCTTCAAGGCACACCACAAGAAGTTCCTAATATGTGGATGAACATTTGTTTTCCATATTTTTCATGCCCATAGAATAAGAGGATGTTCCTTCATTCCTTTATTGTATCTTATCATGCTGGTTGTGAAAAGAAAGAGGAAGGCTTACTATCTATTGAGCTTAAAATGGCAGAAAAACTTTTTGGTCAATCAAATTATTTTGCGAGTTCTTAGATTGATATCTATCAGAGACTCCACTCTTGAAAGAGGATAAAGAATACCAGATTTTGTAACCATTCTGACATGGCAGCCACGCATCAGTGACATCACCCTAAATTCATAGATTTTTCATTCCCTATACCTGGCAGAAGACCCTTTTAAATTACCCATTTCAAGGTCCAAATGGTCCTCCTAGTTGATTAAAACCAAAAGTTCATTTAGAAAGTGTTTCCCTAGAAAATAGTGTGCCTTAAGAACCGGATGCATTAGTTAGGCAGACTCAGAGGATAATCTCCAACATTGTTTGCCAAAAGTGCAACATTAAAAAGCATGGAAGATTCTAAAGCCCCTACCACCCTTCTTTTTGGCCATACAAAGATTGTTTCAGCTATTCCAATGGATTTTTCTTTTGTTACCCTTACGACCCAACTAAAAGTTATTCATAAATTCAATCTGATGACAAACATCCTATGATATGAGTGGGCATAACTTGTGCAACAGCCTTGATAAGAACCTCTTTTTCTACTGATCATGATAAGACTTTTTCTTTCTACCTTTTCAATTCCTTCCATAGATAAAATAAAAACACTCATCTCTTGGAACAGCCCACAAAAGTAGGTTATCCAAAGCACTTCATTGCTTAACTCATAGACACAGTTAGGTAAGATTCTTCCTATCTGTAGGCACATTTCGGCAGAAAGCCATCTCGGATTTGTCTAGGTTTATCTACTGTCTAAAAGCTAGCTGATTTCTTTCCATAACATTTTAAATATAGAAAGCTTCTGTTAGGGAAGTCCTGAAAATACCATGCTAACATCAACAACAAACATTCAATTAGCATGTTTGGATTAGTTTTTTTTTGCTTGAAAAAAGCTTATAATCAAATGTCTAAGAGAGAGATTTTGAAAAAAAAAAACTGTTTTTTGAGTGTAAAATAATCTAAAACAAACATGCTAAATATATGTGGAATTTGAGGAGTATAACTCTTGCAATCTAACACCGTGAATGAGGAATGCCTGTAAAAGGGACAATTCAACTGTGTCATATAGTTGTTTGACATATCCAATTTCAAAGCAGCAAAGTCTTTACGATGATGTTTCTTTTTCCTCAAATAATGAAAAATGTAAAATTCCATCAAAGCACTATCGCTTGATAAATCCACTTGGCTAAAAGCACCTTGATATTTATTCACAATTGAAGACAATCACTCTAAGCTTATTAGCTACTGTCTTGGTAATCGCTTTAAAAATGACATTATACTGTCTTGCCTAAAATCCTTGTGCTTTAGACATATAAAAAAAATAAATAAATAGATCAAGGAGATAAATGTATGATTTAGAAAACCAATGTGTGCCTTTATTCAAGACATCAAGAACTATACCAAAACTTGTTAATAAAAAGTGCTTGCATGCCATCTGCGGTGGGACCTTTAGTAGGATGCTTAATCTTAAGAGCTACAACAACTTCCTCTCTTGTGGCCAGCCACCATATTATCGGGTGATTAACAACCTCCGTCACCTCCCCAAGATTTTGTGGCATGCTAGTAGAAAATAACTCTTTGAAGTAAGACGTCTCAAATCATGGTCATGAAAAATGATACCTGAATCATTTGTCATTTGTTTGTGTAGTGAAAAATCTCTGTTCTCTAGATCTCCGAGCCCACATAATTTTTTTCTCTCTTCAATAATTCATCAAGTTTGGCCTCAAGCCTCTCATCTAGAAAGACAATCCTCAGTGTGAGATTGAGTTTGAAGTTCCTGTAGTTATGTCAGACCCCCATTAATAATTCGCTTTTGGATGCCATGCACCTACTCTTACTTTGTAAACAAGATTCAAATTTAATGAATCCTTTTAATAATCTTTCTAATTATTCAAAAAAAATATATTATATGCTTTTGGGATTTTCAAAACATTAAATGTTTTTATTTTTTTATTTAATAATTTCTGCTTTAAGTTAGGCATATTTAGCGAGTGTCCCAGGGGTATTAATTAAGAAATTAAAATAAAATATTAAATATAAAAGTAAAGTATTTAATATCTTAAAAATTTAAAAAATATTGAGTCTTACTAATTAGTGTCTTATTGTGTAAGAATCATTTAAAACCCTTTAATAAATGCTTTTAATTATTAAATAAAGAAAGTATTAAATATTTTTAAAATTTTAAAATATTAAATACTCTATTTTTACATTTAATCCTTTTTATTTTTTATTCTTTAACCAATATCACTCGTTAACAAATGTCAAAAACATTTGATAATTTCTTCATTAAGTAATTCAAATATTTATTAAAAGATATTAAATGTTTCTTAAACATTGCTTTTAGGGCACAGTTATCAAAACCTTTTAGTAATTATCATTTACTAACGAACATCTTAAAAGAGAAATTTTTAATTACTTTAAAAATAATAATTAGTTTTTTATATGTCAAATTTGATTTAAATTTACTTTATATAATATTTTAAATTTAATCCAACAATATATAGTTATATAATGTTACGTGTTATATTTCTAATAAAATGGTATAATATTCTCAGTCAGAGTAAATTAAAATTTCTCACCTAAAAGTATTAGTTAAAGAATCAAACAAAAATATATTAAATTAAAAGTACAAATATTTAATATCTTAAAAATTCAAAAAATATATAATAATTTTTTTAAAATAATTATTCATTAAGTAATATCATTAATATAAATTTTAAATGTTTCCAAACGCATGGTCTGATTTCTGTCTTGGCAAATGTTCTTCGATGGTTCATGTCAGAATTCAAAATTGCATTTAATCGTGACACAATTATGACCAAAAGTTACAATTACCCTCCATAATTATTTAATAAATTAAGGATAATATATTTTAATAAAAAAATTAATTAATTATTAAATATTTTCATAAATGTTTAAAAGATTAAATATTTCACTTTTACATTTAATGCTTTTTATTTTAATTCTTTAATCAATACTTCTTAACAAATGATATTAATTAAAATGTTTTAAAAAAGTAAACTAGTTAAGACTAAATTGAATACAATATATAAAAATGTAAAGATAAAATTTAATTAAGTTTTCTTGAGATAATCAAACTCAATACAATTTGATTATTTTGTGAAGTGATTTTAAGAATGGAAAATTAAAATTATCAAAATCAACAGTAAATATATTTTAACTGAAAGTAAAAGATTAAAAAGTACTTATATCTAAATCTTTTAGAATCTTAATCTTTAATCATAATCTTCTAAAAAAAAAACTAATGAAGAAAGTGCACTCTTCACAACAAACATCAATTTGTACTAAGGATGACAATTTAAACCCACCGCGCAGGTACTCAATCTATCACATCTCGCATGGAGCGGGTTTTAAAATCATCCCGTAACAGGGGTGGAGCGAAGCGAGTTTAAACTATGTTACAGGACAATGCGGGTTTAAGTTTAAGATCTACCCGCCCTACCCTACCCGCAACCCTTATTTCTCCACAAAAAGTGTGTTTCATACTTGATTGAACTTGAGATTTTTTATGCAATAAGTAATTTTTCTAATAATTTATATTATATTGTATATTCAATAGTATATGTAGGTAGAGTTCAGGTTTTATTAATTTTTACAAGTAAAATATGAATTTTCATTTACAAAACTCGTTGGGTGGGTAAAGGCGGATTAAATGTTCCTTTAAGAGGTACAAGACGTGTTCGAGGTGGACAAAAACTCACCCCTACCCGCCTCATTGCAAGCCTAATTTGCCCAGTTCCCAATTTCCAAGTCAGAGTTTTGATACCTTGTAAAACTTTCCGCATTCCTTTGGCTAGAGAGAGCAGTTGCTGTACCCAAAATCCCAAACCATTCTCAAGGTTTCAAGTTTACTACACGTTTTCTTTATTATTTTTTACGACTTTTTCTATACTTTATATATATATATATGGAATTCATAATCTTTAAAGGATTTAAATTTGCAAATAAAATATAACCAATTGTTTATGATAAAATATTTAACTTTTTGTATAAAATAAATAATTCTGTCGGTTGCTTGTAATTATTAAAATTTGCAACTTTTGTATATAAAAATTTAAATTTTTTATTACATTAAAAGTACAAATACTTAAGTAGGAAACGTGAAAAACTAACCTAGTAACTAGGATGTCGAACCATCATGGCTTTACTCTTCTAATCCTGATATAAAATTGCATATTATATGTGTTATAAAGCCACTAGTATAACTTCTTCTGTTTTACATAAAAAAGAGAAGTTTGCATAGTTTTTATAAAAAAACAAAAAATACAAAACGTTCGATATCTAATCCACAAAGTTGTAATATTTTTTTTTGTAAAATATCAGTATTCAGTACACATCATTTAAAAATGTGTTTTATCACAATGTCTATTTTTTTCATACTATTTAGGGCAAGCATCAGTCTTTTACAACGGGTTATCTTTTTTTGTCTAATGTCTGTCTGTCTATATCGACTGAAAGATGGATTCATAGAGTGTGTTATCAATCCACTAGTATAAGCCTTTCTTTTTGTTTTCATCCTTTTTTTTTTTTAAATCCTAATATATCTATTTTTTTTTTATATTTTTCCTTAGGACAAACATCTGTCTTTTATAAAGGTTACGCTTTTTAGTAGTTGTTTTTTTCCATCTCTTTGTCTATATACCACACCAAATTAAGATGGAGTCATGGAGGGGGGAAAAAACATTATTTATTATTATCTTATTGTTATAAAAAATTTATCCATTACCTTATATCGTTATACACACACACACACATATATATATATATTATAATGCACGGATAATATGTTAGTTCTTTATAATATAATTGGAGCTTAAGATTCTACTAGAGCTCATAAAGCTTCACCCCAAAAAAACATTTTAGTTTAAGTTACTTTCAATATAAGCTAAAATATCCTAAAAAGTAAATAAATCATACAATAAGAGAAGGGACAAACTATACTTTCCATTCATACAACAACACATTTCAGAGACATTACATACACCATATTTCCATTGCATCAAAGTACAAAATTGGTGGTTTCAACAACCACCTCTAATTAAGATGATAATGGAAAATCCGATGCAAGCACATATGATAATTTTAATTAAGTAGAAGAAAAAGGGTGTTGTTGGTGGAAGGGGGGGTCATAATTAAGAGTAACCCTACTCTTAAAATCTAACCTAACCATGCCCTTAAAGGTTCCTAAGAAAAGCTCAAATTATATATATAACTTTTTTCATACACACATATGACAGAAATAACAACTAAAACTCAAACATTTATTTGGTCATAATTTGATGCTAATTAATATTCTTGTTAATTAAAATTTACCCTTTTTATTTGAATAACATTTAGCTAGGAGAGAGGAGCCCTATGAGGAGCACCCTTTCTCCTGCTGCCAAGAGAGAGGAAGAAGCCATTGGACTTCTTGCTGTTGGCAATGGCTGCTACGTTGGGTTCACATGAAATTACAGAATTGCCAGTGGCCTCAGTGTTGGAGCAAGAGGAAGTGGGGGCGAATTGGGTATCTTCATCAATGACCTCTGAGCCATCGACTCTAAGACCCTCGAACTGCGAAAATGAAAAATCAGATTCATCGAATCGATGTAAAATGCTGGACAAGCTTTCACCCTCATACACCATGTGATCAACCTGCAAATAATTAACAATTTTTTTTGTGTGGGTTACAATGTTAATTTTCGTCTTCAAAAGTGTAATATTACATTTTTAAACACATCCCAAAAAACAAAAGAAAATTAAAGCTGCAACGTTCCACCTGCATTTATTTATTTGTTTGCTGTCACATTTGAAGTTTTCAAGAAAAAGCTACTATAGTTCCTAAAGATACACACCAACAATATTGAGGGTTAGGTATTTTGACGATAATGGTATGTGAAAAGCTTCAAATGTTTGGATATAATGGTATGTGAAAAACTCAGATTGTAAAAATACAAGTAATGTATAGAGTAATTAGATTTTATAAGAGTTAAAAATATTAATAAATCATACATAGGAATTTATTTTAAAAAGTGTAATTTTTTATGTTATATATGACTATAATTTATTTATTTTTAACTAAGATGAGGAAGCAAAAGGTCTTGAAAATGACCTCAATGTATAAAAAAATACTTTCTCAGTTTCATAATGGACATGTTAATTAATATTACCAAAAGAAGAAAGTTCCCTTTACATCATCATTATTTTCCTATGATATCAGAAAGGCACCTTTTAATTTATTATCGTTTTACCAAGCACTTAATAGTTGAAATCAATGATATAAAAAAATGACTTTTTTCTTACCATATGATAAGATCATTGACACACAGACAGTTGCTCTCAAGAAACCTGCCTATCAGCCTTAATTTTAGCATGATCGATGTTTGCAACAAAATAAGGCATTACTCAGACAATCCATTTGTTAACGAAAGTATAAAAACTTGGATCTTGACCAGTAATTTGTTTGTGAAAGTGAAGAGCCAAACAAGTAAGATAGAAAGAGAGAGAGACAGAGAAATGAGACAAAACCTTGCATGAGAGAGAACAGAAGTGGAAGGGCTCCTGAAGAATCCTGTCACAAGTGCAGCAAGCGTTGGCAGTGCCTTTGCATGACCTTGACTGTGGCCTCTGATTTAAGAATATCACTTTGGCACCGTTAATGGTATATGGCTGCCATCCAATCCAAACAAGGAATTACGTTAATTTCATTATCATAATTATGATTATTCTTTTTTACCAAAAAAAATTGTGTTATTTTTACTCTTAATAATATTAATTTGTAAAACATTTTCATGTATATTGGTTTTGTTTCTATAAAAGAATTAAATTTGTCTGACCTGAATATTGGAACAATCAATGAGCTTTTCCAGATCACCCAATCGAACCACGTCGTGGTAAACATACCTTCTCACCTGTGAAATGGCATCAAAAACCTCAATTATTGTAGCACATTATTGGTCATTCATACAAGTAAACAGGTAAAAGTAAAATACTTTCCAGATTTATATCAACCTTCTCTCTCTTATAAAACTATAATATAATATCATTATTTATAACAAGTTTGATATTTAAAAATTTTAAAAATAAATTTAAAAAATTTAGAATAAAAATATCCTTATTTTTTAATTTATATGAGAAGAATTCAAACTAACATAATTAATGAAATTTGACATTTTTAAGAAGGGACTTAAATATTTTGCCTTCTCTCTTTGTCGTAAATTAGATCTTTTAATATTAATTAAAGAAGAGGTGTGATTTTTTTAAGTTGACAGAAACTTATTATGAAAAAAAAAATTAAAAAAAGAGAAAGAGGATTTGAATCTGAAGGAGTGAATTGGGAGGGGAAATTGAGAGGAATTAAATCTTATATATGAACATTTAGGCAACCCTACTTTTTTCTTGAGTTTAATTTTTATCCACTTTCAGTGTAAAGTTTTTTTTTATATTGTCATCTAATCATGTGTTACCAAATCAGTAAAAGAGTTGACTATCACAATAACTACCTAGAAAGTTTAACTATTTTAATGATCTGGCAACACATAATTAGATGACAATGTAAAAAAAACTTTACACTGATAGTAGATATAAATTAAATTCTTTTTCTTTTCTGTAAGGATTTAATTTCTATCAACTGTCAGTGTAAAGTTTCTTTACACTGTCATCCAATCATGTGTTGCCAAATCAGTAAAAGAGTTAGACTTTTTAAGTAGTTGTTGTGATAGTCAACTCTTTTACTGATTTGATAACACATGATTGAATGACAGTGTAAAAAAATTTTACACTGACAGTGGATAAAAATTAAACTCTTTCTGTAAACCTTCAATCAAAAGAAACATAAAAATTAAATGGAGGGAATGAAGAATAATTTAGGAGAGTGGTGGGTTCCTATATAAATAATAATCAAATAAAGATGACTCAGTAAGTAAACTTGAATTTAATGATTGAAAAATTAGTTTGAATCCGTGAGTAAACGAAATTATCCTCCCATCTAAAAAGTACAGAAAAAATAAGAATAAAAACAAAATAATAATAATGAAATAAAGAGACACAACATTTTTTGAAATATAAATAAAGAGACACAACATTTTTTGAAATATAAATAAAGAGACACAACATGAATTGGGAACAATTGGGTCAAACTTTCGCTTTCATTGAAAGGAACAGCTGAGAAACCTTTGCAGGGGGAAATGGATATAAAAGAGATCTTCCATTAATGGGAAAGAAACCAAAACCATAAAGTGGAAATCAAAGAAGACATGGTGAACCCTTCTGGGAAACCATATATAAATATGCATAAACATAGATATGGGGGAAACAACAAATACAATGAGACAATATTGGTGAATTCAATTAATCAACAAGAAGTGTAGGCCGTCTTTAATTTTGGAAAACAAAACTCAATTGTTTTGAAAAGAAAATAGAATTCACAATTCCATGGGTAGAAAGAATCCTATAACAAGCTGAAAGGAACCTAGCAGTAAGAATCCCGTAACCCCATGACAGAATTTTGGAGGATATTCAGCAAGAGAAATTGCATGAAAGAAGTTGAACCAAGAATTTCAATTTGGTAACTTTTTTACTTCCCCCTCATCCCCTCATCTGAGGAAGACAGTACTCTTGTTTTTCGTTATTCTTCCCAGATAACAATATTACGGGAAAGGGGTTTTTGAATGAAGTCCTTGCAAAGAACAATTTTTGTGAATCCATGAGAAAATCATTCCATAACAATTTCATGGGCAATTACTTTTAAAATTCATCAGAAATGAGACTGAACCATCTTCACTATTCAAAAGATAAATAAATAAAAGGAAAAAGGACTAGGAAGAGAGTAACCCATAAAAGCCCATGAATTTCCAAATACCCTTTGAAAAAATGGGAGGAGATAAGCTCCAGAACACACAGAAACATGAAAACAAAGGATCTCTTTGGGTTACAATTAAACTTGCAAACGTGATCACATGTAGGTATGAAACTGATGCAAAACAAAGAATTTTCAATTACCCTTTCAAAAATTGATGTGACAAAAGCTGGAAGACACAAAGAAATATCAAAAGGAAGTGACTTTCATATATAACCACACAAAAAAAGGCTCCTTTGTTAAATAAAATAATAAAAAAGCTTGCATATTGTACATGATTACATGTGGGTATGAAACTTGAATGATTCTGCAGAGGAAATTAGGAGGTGGGTATGTAGGAAGAGGATGAAAGGATGAATTGAAGAGTGAATTTGGATATATGCAGATGATAGAATTGGCATATAGATAATATAATACCTGGAGGAGAGGGTGGGAGCGGTGGGAAGGGAGGCAGTGGGGGCAGATGCTAAGGCAACAGTGCAAGCAAAGGACGTTCTTCTCGTTCTTCCTGCGATTCTCGTGGACCCCACAACCACCAAAGAATGTCTCAGCCATCAGCCTCTCTAGCCATGCAGGTTTCACATTCATGTCTCCCCCACCACACCCTGCTACTGATGATGATGGGTAACTGGTCATCATGTCTCTCACCATTCTTTTTTCTTTTTCCAACCTCAACTGAACAAGCTGCTTAGCTAATCTCTCTCTCTCTGTGCTGCTATGGGTAGCTAGGAACAGGAGATATTTATGAATTGAGGACTCTGCTTTTGTCAACTGGTTGCTGCTGTTTCCTTATTTTTCTTTTTGTTTCTGATTTTGTTGTGAGAACCCTAAAGCACACACCTCTCTATTGTGACTATTTATAGAAGAGGAGGTTCCAGAATTATTGTGGGTTCTAGAGAGAGAGAGAGAGGGAGAGAGAAATGAAACCAATCCAATAAGAAAATGAAAAAACCCAAGAGAGAGAGAGAGAGTATGTGTGTGTGAGAGAGAGAGAGAGTGAGAGAATTGAGAAGTGAATGAGGTGGAGAGAGTAGAGTGGTTTTAATGGCGGGAAGACAGCCCACCAATGTGTACGGTCTGTGGATACTAACAATTTTTTCACTCAGTGATCTGAGCACTACAGACACCTTCATTTATTAAGGTCTCCAACCTTCTCATTTGACCAAATGCCTTACGTTGTAATGTAACCTTTATATGTAGAGAAATAAATATAAATAGTTTAGTAATTTAATAATAAAAATATATTTAAAAGATATTAGTTAAAAAAAATTGAATTTTATTTTGTTATAACGAGTTAATATTATTATTAATTTTTAGATAATAAATAATTATCATACTTTAATTTATTTAAATATTATTTTTAAATTTTGATTAAATTCTATTAAATTTTTTTGATGGTATCACATTATTATATTTTAAAATAATTATTTAATGTCATTTTTAATATTAAATTAATCTTATAAAAATAATAATTTAATGGCAAAATTTAATATTAAAAGACCAAAGAAAGAAAACTTATATTTTTAAAGAATTAAAATGAGTATTTACTCTTTATAATTTTTCTCACAATACAAAAGATAAAATTAAATATGCTAGAGAATTCATCAAGGTAAAACTTTGATTTTATACCAAAAACGATTTCAATTGAAGTATTTAAATTATTAGGGGTATATTTTAGTATAAATTTGTTTTTTTAAAAAATTAATAACAAATTGAGATATATAGTAACGTTTAAAAAGTCTGGTTGAATCGATAGACACAAGGAAAGATTAATCTGAAACGTAACATACAACAATATTAAAAGAAAAAAAGAAAATGCCATTAAAAGTTTTACAAATATATTTTTATTTAATAAATCAGAATTATTAATATGACTTAAACATATTACTTCTACTTAAATACTCAATAATTTTATGCAATTAATCTAAGCTGAAACGATTTTACACAAGTTACTTTGATAAGAAATATATAACCAAATATCAAGCTACATGTTAAAAAAATGAAAGGATGATGACATACTTATTTCTTCAGTTAAACTCTTACAAGTTAATAGTGCGGTGTGATTTACTTGGTAAATTGAATTTTATTTTTGAATTTTATTAAAATTATTTTGTGATTAAAATTAAATTGACATTTTATTAAAGATTAATTTCATATTAAAAGATGTAAAAACATCTCGATAGTTTTAAAATAAAATTCTTATTTCTCTCTTATTTTCTTTTTGAATTGTAAAAAATAAAAAATTAAAGATTGTCAATGAAATACAGTAAAACATGAGTAATAATTAAATTAATTATGTAACAAATAATAATTAAATTAATTATGACAACTGAGAATTTATTCCTTTAATTAAGTGCATGTCTCGATTAAATTATTTTTTATTCATAAAAGCTTATAAATAAAATAGGGAAAATGACTTAATAGTGCAGCTTGTAAGAGATAATTATTCTTTGGTTCGACTTGAAAAATTAACTAAGTATTCAACTACATTAACCAATAATTTACATACTGCTAACCACGTATTAAGTATCAAAATAAAGATAATTTATTGGTTAACCGTATGTAAATTATTGGTTAATGTAGTTGAATACTTGGTTAATTTTTCAAACCTAACTAAACTGGTATTATCTTTCACAATAAAAACTAAAGAGTCATTCTCCCAATAAAATATTGTTGAGACGGCTTTTAGCTGAAAGACTAATTTTATGTAAATTTTAAGTTAAATTAAAGAGTAAACATATATTTCGGCTTTTATAAATATAAGTGTTATTAATTTAATTTTTTAATAATTTTTTATATTAAATTAATCTTTTTAAAAAACTAATTTAATGTAAAAATAATATTAAAAGACCAACTTGAAGTCAAAATTTGATATTTAATGACTATTTTAATATATTTATTTATTAAAAAACTTAACTAATGACACTTAAATCTTTAAAAAATTAAAATTACTGTTTACTCTAAGTTAAATATACACTAAGCCAAAAATTAATCTCACGCCTTTGAGTGCGGGCACATATCATGAGAGACAAAAAAAATACACTAAAAATTGACAACTACATATGAATTTATTTTGTAGTTATAGAGTAAAAGATAATATCTGTTGTTCTTATAAAGCCGTTGTTCTAAAATAAATGTAAAAAAGATATAAGTATATTTTGTTAGTCAATGGCAACCATCACATAAGAGGGAGTGAATTGAGTGATCACAAATTTTAAAACAAACTTTGAGCAATTGTGCATTTTGATACATTCAATCAATACATGCAGCGGATTAAATATATTAAACACAAATCATGCTTTGAGACAATCAAGAACATTAACTTCACATACAAAACATTATGCTAATCACTTTAAAATTTATATAACAATATTAATCATAATGTGATTAACTAAGAACTAATCAATATCATTGATACAAATAGTCTAAATTACTCAAATACAACTTGGATGAGTGTAAAAAAAGCAAACAAGTTAAATATTAATTTCTAATAATCAAGACAACAAGCTCACAAAATTATACAATAAATTTATAATTATAGTTGAAGAACATATATAGATAGCAAGAATATTAAATATAAATGTTGTAATGTAAATAGAGTAAGGGATAAGAGAGAGTGAAAATAATATTTACTGGTTCGATCACTTCTTATGATTTATATCCAGCCCCAAGATCATCCACTTGAGGTTTCCATTAGTTTTCAAGCTTGTAACTTAGGTGCTTGAGAAACTTTTACAAAGTTGAGCACTTTTCACACCTTTGGGATCCTCCACCCTTGTGCAATAGTCTCTATCTCTTCAAGCTTTATCGATACTTGAAAATTTTTTAGAAGTTATGAGCACTTCCTACACTTTTGAGATCCTCCACCCTTTGTGTATAAGCCTCACACTTTCAACTAGAGGGATCCTCTGCCCTCATTTAGTGTTTACAAGATAAGAATATGATTACTCTCTCAAAGAGTTGATATACAACTTGAAGAACTAATAGATAGAGAAATTATGACAATGAAGAGCTCAAAATATGGCTTTTGATGAAGAAGTGATTAAATCTGCATATTGATCCAAAATTATAGATTCATCACTTTTTAAATGTTTCAATCTTAGCTTCTATATATAGCCCAAGTAATAAAATGGACGTTGGTGGTGTTTAGGAAAGATTTCTTACGAAAACTAATCGTTTATAACCATTATTTTTTACTTTTACACAAGCAATATCTGGATATTTGATCCTAGTATCCATATATCTTAATTTTTGGGCTTTAACAAGAACAAAATATCTTGATATTTGATTTTGTATCTTGATATTTAAAAAAGATCACTTCTCACATTAAATTTCTTGATATCTGATTCCATATCCTGATATTTGAAATAGCTTTTGGCTACTGGAATGAGATATTCTGATATTTGAAACGTGTATCCTGATATTTGAAAAGTGATTTAGCTACTGGAACAAGATATCTGGATATTTCAAAGTTGTATCAGGATATTTAATGTGAGATTGCTCTCTTGAGTCAAATATCCGGATACAAGATGTTTGTATTCGGATATATAGCATTCCAAGATACAAAAATCAAACTTTCAAATGTCATAACTTCTTCGTTTCTTAATGGAATTAAACCAATGACCATATGTTGAAAAGAACTTTGAGTCTACTTTCATATAAAATAAGTTTCAGATCAAAACTCAAAGTATTTTAAAAGTTATTAACAAAATAGTGACCAAATGTCAATTTTTCAAAACTCAAACTTGGCTATTTTTCGTAGTTTTGACATACCACAATTACTAACTTTTCAAAACATGTTTGTTGGGCATACTAGTAGGTTTAAAACAATTTCTTAAGATTAAAAAACTTATTTGAACTCTCTTCTTATAAAACCTCTATCCTTATAAAGGAGAATAGCCTATAAGAGAAAGTATACCCAATTGAGTCATTAGGTTTCTTGATGCAATCCAAGCTTTCAAAACTTCTAATCTTCATTTATTTCAAATGCTTGGTTTATCTCTTTATTTTCCTTCTTCTTGAGTTGAGCATAATTAAGGTCATTCACTTTCTTATTCTAATGCTCACTCTTTATACTTTGACAATAAAGCATAACTCATTTGAAAATCATGGTTAATCCAAATCGATAACTTAATAACTCAATATGCATGATTCACATATATATAACTCTATAAAGTTCTCCATGCATATATGATTTACTTATAGACACATATCTAATAATTAATTAAATCACTTATCAAGCACATTTGATATATTCTATGAATGATGCTACATATAACTCAATGCATGATTCTTATAACAAGAATAACAAGATAATATATAACCATGCATTAGCCAATATAGTTCATCAAACGCATATGTAGCATATTCTTAATCCTTTTTGTAATGCATTTGTTATCATCAAAACATAACACAATAAACCATTGTGGCAAATATATTTTCACATATTCTCTATGACAAAAAAAATACAATAGTTTATTTTTAATTAAAGGTTAAACTTTTTTAATAATGTAGTAACATATAATTAAATGAATATAAACAAGTTTTACTCTAACAATAAATGAAAATTAAATTAAAAATCAATTCAGTGAATTATTCAATAACTTACCATAATTGTGAGGAGATTAATTCTGAATATTGCCTTAATAATGCAATCAAGTTTAATGGTTTTAATATTATAGTTAGGAAAAGTGAACATAATAACAACGATGTGTAATTCAGTTAGTAAATTGAATTTTATGAGAATAGACTTTATTTGTAGTGTAGAAATTTGAATCTCACAAAAAATACTTTGTGATTAAGGCAAAGTCAACATCTAAATAAAAACTAATCTCACACATAAATGGTAAAAAAATATCATGTGATCTTATTAATAAAAGAAAATCAGTTTATAAAAAGGTAACGATACTTGTGAGAATTTATCTTTACAAACTCTTCATAGATTTTAAGATAAACTTATCTAAATCATTAAAAAAAATATTTAATGATTTAAATGGAACTTTGTGAGAGTTTTACAAAAAATTTATTTGTACAATAATCAATTTCCTTTATAAAAAAGAGAATAAGTACAATTTCTTTTTTACCAATGCATAGTATGAGCATGTTTGGTTTAGCTTAATTATTTGTAAAAATAGTTTTTTATCATAAAAATTATTTTCACATTTTAGCAACATGTTTGGATTATTAGATTAAAAGTTTTTGATTAATTTTTAACACTAAAAATAGCTTTTTCCTGAAAACTAGAATTTGAGCATTAAGCATAAATATTTCTCAAAATCATTTTTTTAATTAAAAGTTGTTTTATTTAAAATTTATCTTGTTTGTTTAAATTATGTAAAATTGATTATATAAGTTAAAATTATTTTTTTGTTAACTAAAAATGGCTGTTTTATAAAATATTTTATTTTGAGTTTTTAATTATTTAATTTCATATTATTTCAAAATCTTTGGGAGAAAAATACATATTTACCTTCAATTAATTAACTTTTCTAATTATTTCATATATCTTTTGGTAATTTAATATATAAAAATATATTTTTTTTATAAAATCTAAACAAAATTATTTGTCTTAAAATTAATTATGAATTAACATATTCAAACATAAATTAATTTTTTTATAATTGATTTTCTTAAAAATTAATTATACACATAATCAATTTTTAACATAATTTTTTTATGGCTAATCCAGATACATACTTTGCTTATAATTTATTATGATTATTTCATAGTTATAAGAGATAAATATTATTTTATCAAAATTAAATAAATTTTTTAATTATGTCATATTTTTTAAATAATTTAATACATAAAATTATTTTATATATATATTTAAAATAAAAAAAATTTATATTAAAATTAATTATAAACTAATATATTTAAATATAAATTAATTTTTTTAAATTAATTATATATAAAATTAATTTTTAACATAATTTTTTAAGCGTAACTAATCTTATTAGTTGTGTTCGTTTTCAAACCAAAGGAAAATTGTGTTCGTTCTTTCAAAAGCTCTTAGCAAAATATGGTCTGTACTGTCCAATCAATCATGGTGGTCAACTTATACATTTATTTTTCTTCAATGCTGTCAAGACTCAAGACTTCACATTCCTCTTGGATGTAAAAGGCTGTCTCATCGTCGAACTATCATTTCATATAAACTTTTATAATTTAGCATATGTTTGAATGAAGAAAAAATTGAAAAAAAAAGAAAATGAGAGAGAAAAAAATGAGTTGAGGTGATGTTTTCTCATATTTGAATGCGAAAAGAAAAAAGAGTTGAAAAAAATAAGGGTAGGACTCACTAAATTATTTTCTTCATCTTATTTAATTTTGTTGTTCTATCATCTTGTACACATAAGTAATTTTGTGTAATTATATATATATTTTTTTCTATCTTTTTGCCTAACTAAATAAGGAAAAAGTTTTTATTCAATTTTCTCTTTTTTCTTTTTATCTAAGCATATGAAGAGAAATCTCATTTTTCTCTTCATTTTATTTCTTTTATTTTTCTCTCTTTTCATTTTATCTCCTCATAAACAAAACATTAATGTCTCTCTATAATTCAATTTATATATCATTGAAATTATTTGTCATAAAAATACAAAATATGAATCCCTCTTTAATTGAGTGGAATGATTACCATAAAAAATGGTTAAGAAAAAAAATAGGTTTAGAGGAAGTCATGCCTTAGTTTAAGATTAGGATATATTGTTAAAGGATTTACAGTGAATTTTACAATATGACTTACTAATAGGAGAATTTTAAATTTAAACCAAAATCATAGTTAACATAAACAGAAGATTCAACCAGGTGAATTTACCTCCTTTAATAAAAAGTATTTTATATGCATTAGATTAACAAAAGGACATTTATTATTTGTATAACCGTGCGAGAAAATTATACACAATTTAAACTATTTATTAAAATTTACATGAAACTTAATTATTTAATTACTTATAAAAGGTATATTTGAATAAATAACATTTATATTGGCAAAATGATTATTAAGGTATATTTGATATTGATCGTGTAGCATGTCTTAACAAACTCATTTCTATAAAATAATACTTCATTAATTCAATTTTTTTAATTATCATGGAGAATTAGTTATAAGCCTTTATTTGTTTATTTTTAGAAAAAAGAAGTTTTACATCAACAAAATGTCTAATGGTAGATATAACATATTATGAATGTTTCAAATTTAGAATTATAAAGTGAGTTTTTTTTTTCTCTTTTCGCTTAATTAATTTTTAAGTAATAATTTTACTTCTCACCCTCAAATATAAATATTGTCATAATCTTTTCAATTACTATATTAAAGAAACCTCTGCATCTTTTTAACAGAGATTACTATTATTATATATGCTTTAACAATTTAAGAACATCTTTCTACTTGACAATCTAAGCTCAAATTTAAACCAAAAAAAACTGGACTAAAAACCACACAAGCAAATCAAAGTTCTTATTAGAAGAGGTAAAGTTACAACGATTCTCAAACCTCTTTAAAATAGGGAAAACAAAGGGGAGGGTGTAAAGCCAACTAATTCAGAGATTACTAATTGAACGTGTTAAAAACTATGTTCATTGTAACTGGTACAATAAAATTCTTGATATTTTTGTCATGCTATAAACCAAGGAGTGACCAGATTATTTACTATAATGCAACATCACATAATTTTCTCTTCTTTATTCTAATAAATATCATCGGCAAGACAAAAAAAAAAAAGTAGACACTAATTACTATAGACATTTAATTTAACATTAAATATGTGTAAAATTATGTGTACCATATTATAAATGCTCATATATCTATAGAATGCATATACTCATATGATTTAATTTTAATCCATTGTCAGTGTAAAATTATTTTACATTATCATCTAATCATGTGTTAACACATCATTAAAAGTATTAGACTTTTTAAATAGTTGTTGTGATAGTCAAATTCTTTTAATGATTTAACAATATATAATCAGATAACAATATAAATTTTTTTTAACTCACAATGAATCAAAATTAAACTCTTAAAATATATATGTTGAATAAAGTGTCCTTGTAAATAGTGTGGACCTAATAATTTCTACAACAAGACATCAACAGTGTTATGAGCTTAGAGCTGTGCTTGTCTCTTATTATATCTCCTCGGTTTCTAGGCTCCTCATATGACCAAAACGTCCCACATTTGTATCTATCTATGATAATGGTATGTATCTCATGGTCTGCCCCTGCTCCACTCTATTTTTTTTATAAAAAAAATTATAGTTTTTCACTAGAGGAGACGCATATATAATTGCAAATGCTTGAACGGTGTCTACTATTTTTATTCCTTAAATTCATTGAAATGCTAAAATAAGTAATATTGTATTTATTGAATGACTCAAAACACCCAATCGTAGTGTTGCTGTCTACTAATTTAAATTTTGGGAGGCGTGTCTCATTTTCAATTTCCAAATTCGTCTTAATACTGCTGACATTTTTTAAAATCGCATATGGCAGAGATTCAGGTGGAGAACATTCTTTAAACTAATACAAGGGTCATACTTATAAGCAAAAAGAATTAATCAGGTTTTGTAATCTAGATTAACTTAGCCACTCACCCAGTAATGCGACAAAATAGTTGATGGCAAAGAATCCAATGCTCAGGAGAATATTGGCAATTTTATTCTAACCTGGGGTGAGTTTGAAATTGTCTTTTTTTTAATAAAAAAAAATGGTCACTTTTTGCTAGGTCAATTACTTACTAGCCTTTTTTTCTTCTTCTTTTGAGCATGAATTGTACAATCGGTACTTGGAATGTCGGTTGTAATCACATAAGGCTACGTTTGATGTATCAAATAAAAAGAACTTAGTATAAATATATACTGTCATGTCTCTATATTTCAGTGATATGATCACTACTCTTTTACCATTATCATTATTGTTAATCACTACTCTTTGACCGTCATTGTCATTCTCAAACTGTCACTTTTGTTGCCAACCACCAATCTCTAATTGCTACTATTGTTACCAATTACCGATCTCCAATTGCCATCATATATAGTTACTAGCGACTTATTGTTCCCGTCACAAATAATTGAGCCAACGAATAGGAGTTGAAGGAAACTTTAAACGAAGAAATGTGAAAAAAATGATATTAATATATGTAGGGTAATATATTTTTTCTTTTTGATTATTAATTTTGCTTTAATATTTGAAGGTTGTTATAAAAAGAAATATTTTTGTCAAAATAAATATTTATATATACAATCAGATTATTTATATGTAATGACTAAAATAGTATAATAACTTATCAACTCTATTATAATATCAGGTCTTATTCTATTATCTTATATTATCAAGTCTTATATTATCATGTACTAATTGATTGTCCAACAGCTAGTTGGAGAGAGACAATTTTATTGAAAAAGATGCATATTGCTTGTGATTTTAATATATGAGCACTTCATAATGACAGAAAAATCATGTATGCTTTGTAAAATGTGAGTATTATTTTTGATACATTATTACTTATTAGTTCATTCTTGCACCCCTTGCTCATTTAAATTCATATATCTAACATATAACAATTTTTATATCTAGCTATGCTTCCTATACTTCAATTGTATATAATTTTTTGCAAAGAAGCATACTATTGGATTTGTTCTTAGTTTAATTGATCATTAAATTCTAAATCCTAAAAATATTTTCCCTTTTTTTGCAATTCCTTATATTCCATAAAAATGATTGAGTTCGTACACCCTTTTATAGAGGTATGAAATGGATATGACCATTGCAAGTGGTCTAGGAAGAATGTTCTTAAAACTCTAACCGTTATAGCATTCTTTTAAAATTTTGTTACAGTCAAATTTTTAGTTAACTCCCTTCCAAGTTAGTTAGCTCAAAATCTTAGGTGATCAACAAATTCTCTAGACATTCTATAGTATGCATGTTAGAATTTCAGTTAACGCAGTATTATTTCAGTTTGCTTAGACTCTATCAGCTTTCACTTTAAAGCACAATTGAACTTTTTCCATTTGTAACATGTCAATGCTCATCAGAACAAATTTTATTAAATGCTGTAAAAGATTAGCTTAAAGCCTTCAAAATATAACACAATCCATTGAAACAATTTGTTATCATCAAAATCATAATAACGAAATATTGAAACATTGAATCTAACAATGTACTACAACCACACTGAGTTGTATGAATTTTATTATTGTAAAATGATCCATGTTATATATAGCCCGAAGCATATACCGCCAAATTGACGTGTGTGCTTTTAGCTATAAGAAATGCAACAAAATGTGGATATAAAAAAATTAAAACACAAACAACAGTATTATTTTTTGGCACGATACAAGTAGGTTGAAATAGCATTTTTCTTTTTCTTTTTTGTTGAAAAAAAGGTCAATGTCTAAATAATTAAGTCACCTTTTTCTTTATCATATTCAATGGGAGCTCATTCTTGAGCAAGCTGGGTTCAAACTTTGAAGGTCAAATGAATTTGGGAGAATGACTTTTTATTTTTTTTTGTGAAAAATAATATTAATTTAATTTGTTTTAAAAATTAATAAAATATTTAATTATATTAACTAATAATTTACATACAATTAACTAATAATTTATTTTTATTTTGATACTTAATATGTAGTTAATAGTATATAAATTATTGATTAATATAGTTGAATACTTAATTAATTTTCAAAGTCAAGTTAAAGAATAAATATTTCTTATAAGCAGTACTATTAATTTTTTTTCCTAATAAAATTCAAAGTTAGCTATGAAAAATGACGTGGTTTTAACATTTCTCTAATAAATGTTGGAAAAATCTTTACATCCAATTTTATTGAATGTCCCTGAAGGAGGGACTGCCAAAATCTTTACACATTCTTACTGTTGTACCTTTTTTTAATGGTTCGTATTGTACAGCCCAAAAGAAAAGCAAAAACCCAATAACAAGAAAAAGAGTTGCATTGATAATGATTAGAAACGGTACAGAAGTCATATCCAAGCTTCTTGTGCAGAGACTTAAAAGCATGATGGGGGGATTTTATCTTAAAAAATCAGAGTGCTTTTATTAGGGGGAGAAAAATTCAGGACAATGTAATTGATTAATTGTGACGCCCGAAATCTTTCATCATTTAAAGAAAATCCAGAGGCAGAATTAAGAAAATAGCTACGAAACTCGATATGAATAAGGTTTACTATCACCTTGGAAGAAATTTTTTCAAATGGGGTGTAAAAGTTATTGGATTCAACGAAACATGGATCAGGCTCACTATGCAATGTGTCTTTATTCTTTAATGTTTCCTAATAATCATTACTGATGGTTATGCCATCATAGATATTATCAACAGATATTCTCTGGCTTTGGGTCAAAGAGTGAACGTGGAAAAATCAAGTGTCATTTCTAGTATATAAGCAATCATGTTACAGCTATATCACATGAATTCCTATCATGTGGTGCTGGGATTCACCAAGAAAGTACTTTGGATTACCAGCAAAATGGGGTCGGTCAAAAGGCAGAACTCTTTCTTGGTTTTGAGTAAGATTGAAGGCTGGAAAGAGAGCCTCTTGGATCAAGCAGGCAAAGAATGCATTTTTGTGCACAAGATTTTGTGATGTCCATTGCAGGATTTCGAAAAGAAATTTTGTGCAGCTCTATGTGCTCAAATTGAGCGTTTCTGGTGGAGTAGAGCAGTGAAAAGTAGAGAAATACACTGGTTGGAATGGAAGAAGCTGACCAGAAGTAAGAATGATAGTGGTATTGGTTTCACATAATTCACTGCATGAACACGGCCCTGCTAGCCCTTCATATGCTTCAGACTCTGGATGGAAGTTGGATAGAAGCATTCCTTTACTAGTGGAGGTTAATTGAGGCAAATTTTCTGATGAGGTAACTTTTGAGCACTAGTGGAGGTTAATTTGAGCATTTGAGAAAGCTTTTGAAATGCACGACCCCTCTATTATACATCATGAGTAAACAACCCTTGATTAACCATTTTATTTTGAAACAATGTAGGTGCATCATGATCTTGAATAAAATCAAGTCTGATTGGGTGAGTTTGTGTCACAAGATACTTTTTCCTTTGTTGTCATGCGATGCTGCTTCCCTTGTGTTTTTGCCAAAACGGGATATCTTTTTCCTCTTGGAAGTAAAAAGGACTTGAAGCAAAATCCTTGGTCTGACAACATACCATGTAACAGGCACAACGATGATGTCCTATCTGTCCACATTCCGAACAAACTCTAACGAATGGTTGCCTGCCCTCTGATGTCAGGCTTCCAATCTTTTCACCTGTAATTCAAGATCATTCTCGTAATTTTTCAATCCTGTGATTTCTTCCTCTAAATTATGTTTGAGTGGAGTACTTTTAGTTCCATAATCTTTTTTTAAAGAAAAAAAGGAAGGGGATCACTCCAACTTAGGAAGCCTTTACAAACAAATTTCTTACTATGGAAAACATCAACCAAAGTTAACTACGATTAATCTAGTTATTGTTTGGTTAAATCATTGACCATCTGTCATTTAAATGTTGTAAATTTTTTACCTAGGGTTAGAAATAATGCAAAAACGTAGATTACCATTTTCACAATAAAACAAGCCCTTTTTAAGGAAAAGACAGCATGTTTCACAAACTTTCTTATCCTAGGATGCCAAAAGTTTTTAGGTTTTGAGGCTGGCAAAAGTAGAGCAAGACCAACAGCACTTCACTCTTTTCGATTGTGACTGAGAGATATTGGTCTAATACTGTAACTCTGAGATACAGTGTTTCTTGCATCAAATCAAGCTTGAAGTGTACCTTTTTGTCAAGATTAATGAGGCAATAAAAAATGTACATACTTAACTCCAAGAAGAACAAGATAAAATCAAGGATACCAAGAAAAAAGCCAAGGCATTTGAAGGCATGGGGAAAATTAGATATATACTTCAACTCACAAGTTGATAATATGCTACTTCCCAATCCCACATATGAGGTGTAATGACTGAGTTCATAAGTAATTGGTCAGACCTAGATTCTGTGGCTGCAGTTGAAAGCAATTAGAGAATTGGCAAAAATATTACTCAAAGCAAGAGAATAATGATGATATGTACAACAAAAATTACATACACGAGATGATAGGCCTAGAGGTAACACCTGCATCATAAGGAAAGGGGAGAGGGGGTAAAAGAACTAAAGAAGTGACAAGGTAGAAGAGAACAAAATTGCCGCACCCAAGGCTTCTAATAGACATGAAATATTCTAACATATGCAATAACACATCATAATCAAATCTATTTTTATTCATTGTCACAACTTCCCAATCTTTGCAGTGAAATTTGCTGCCAATTGGAAATTACCAAAAATTCTTGAAATTTTGTTGCAGAATAGCCCTACTGGTGAAGGTAGAAATGTGAACTGTCTTGACTATAGACTGTAAAGGTTATATAGCTTATTGGAAGTTATGAGAATTCTGCAAGATTGAGAAGACTTTAAAAGCTTAGTTATTACATGAGCTTACAAGCTCTTAAGTAAATCAAACAATGTAGAAAATTCCATGTAGTTTATTGAGTTAGATCCAATTCAAGTTGAAGAGATGTGTACTCTCCCTAAAAGTTTAGGAATTCCATAACATAGTATGCAGATGAACAACAAATATAGACAGAGAAGAGAACGGAGAAAAGAACAGGGAAGAGAAAAAAAGAGAGGGAAAGTTTAGAGAGATAGAGAATAGAAAAATGAGAGGTCAAAAGAAAGTTAATAATTCATCAATAATAATAACAATTAATTAAAACCAGAGAAATAAAGTACATAAAAATCCTCTAATATGCAAGCCAAACCAATCATAATTTAACTAGGATTGAAAACCCTAACTTGACATTTATGAATACCCTAATCATGACAAAACCATACACCATGCATCTACAGTGAAATTGGAAAAAAAGGACATGAATCTTCAAAGATTTTATTCCAAATTCTTAATTCTTAAATAGTACATATCTGTTTATAGCATGGGCTTTCTGAACATATGAAGAGTGTGCACCACTAGATAATCTTTAACTTAAAATTACATCTCAAATACTTGTTACTAATCTTAGATATCAAGGCTGTTTACATTGCCCTGCCTGCAATGAGAGGTTTAGGAGGGGATAGAGATCTAACTTCAGGTGCAGAGCTGGGGAAAAGTATGTTCAGCTTGTGCATCAGGATATCAGTCCTGGATGGAATTTCATTCAAAAGAAACTGCTGAACTATTGGTTTCTTAAACCACTCCATGACAGAATCTCCTGAGGCCCTCAGAACCACTTTACTGACCTCAAATGGAGACTCTACTGAGCTCAACATCTGCGCAACCACAATCTTTAAAGTGGGTCCTGTAACCAATTTAATCCGTCTTGGGACAATACCATAATATAGCATGCGCTTTCTGAACCTATGAAGAGTGTGCACCACTGCTATAAGAGCGGCTCCGACTGACAAGTTTCTAACATCAAGGGACCAAGCAATGTGCTGATCAAAAACTATAGCCTTTGGGAAAAGTTTATTCTCATATGCAACCTTCCAAACACATCGAGCTCGGTTTATTTGCCCCATAAGAACTAGGTAATTGAGAAGAACATTGACAAAGTACTTTGCAGCACCTTCCTCCAATTCATAATCAATACCTTGAAAGAATTCCCTGACAAAAGATAACACCGGTTTTCCCCTCTGTTCTGGGCCTGTGAAAAGTCCACACATAAAAGAGTGTGCCTTATGCTTTGTTGCACCAAGGATAGACATCAAATGCCTCTCATTCTGCTCTTCCTGACACCTAACAAGATGGGCTAAAATGGATGTGTAAAGTATCAAATCAACTTTTGCAGCAGAGTTAATGAATGTTTCAAGAAGAGGCTTGGCTGACTCATATAAGCCGTTCTTCATGCATGACTCAAACAATTGTCTGATTATAAAATTATTGGTTCTGATCCCAGATGAACCCATGAAACGCAGCCACCTCAAAGCAAGATCAACTGAACCATCCTTAATATACACCATCAAAACGTCACTAGCTGTCACATCCACAGAATATCCCATGGCCTTCATCTCAAGTAGAATTTTGGCAGCCACATCCACCAACTTCTTATTAGCCAGTAGGGTCAAAAGAACAGTATAAGTGCTTAGACCAGGCCTCAAACCTGCATTAGTCATTGAATTGTACAGCCTCATGGCATGATCTATTTGTCCAGATGAGGCATGCATTTCCAAGAGACAAGCATACGTAGATGGGGTGGGTAGAAATCCTGCCTTTTCCATATCTGAAAATGCAGACATAGCAATGTCAAGCTTCCCTGATTTTGCATGGGATTCAATGATCAATGTGTACAAGCCAAAGTTAGGTCTGAACCCGGCTTTCTTCATCTCCTCCCAAAGCCTGAGAGCAGTTTCTAATTTCCCAGACTTCACATAAGATTCAATTAAAGAAACATATATAGTAGGAGGTGGCCTGTACCCATAACCTCGCATCTCCATGTAAACCTTCATTGCGCTGTCCAATCTCCCTGCCTTCCCCATTGAATCAACAAGTGATGCAAAGATGTTTAAACCTGGCCGTAAATTTCTTCCTTTCATTTCTTGGAAGAGTTTGAAAGCACCATCGAGACGGCCTGACTTTGCTAAGTTTGGGATCATCAATTCATAGGTTGAACCATCCAATGAACAATTGGCTACTTCCATGCTCTCATATATCTCAAATGCCTTATAAGGCAAACCCTTATTCAAAAACAAAGTTATGAGCGAATTATATGTTTCAGTATCGATTTTACAACCTGCATCTTGTATTTTCTTAAAGCAGCAAAATGAAACTTCCAACTTCTCAGCTTTAGCCAAGTACCGAATCACTTGATTATATGCAACAAACGAGGAAATCCCACTATTAGCAGTATCACCAACCATCTCATCAAACAATGATTGGATCCCATCAAAATCCCTACGCTGGTTTAAACCTTCAAACAACATAACATAACAGTCATCACTAGGCGAATACCACGATTGCCTCTTAGCCCACCTAAACAAACTCAAACATGCATCACTGTCTTTAATGACCTTCAAGGCTTGAGTAATGTGAATCATGCTTGGTATAAATTGAAGTTTGTCCAATTGGGTCTCCAATTCTGGCCCCCATTTCCACCTTTTGACAACCTCAACTATTTTTGCAACCGCTACAGCATTCAAGAAGGGCTTCTTGACCTCACCTACCATTACATGATCATCAAGCCCAGGCTCCACGGACCTTATACCCTTACCCTTGTAAAGAACACTACCCGATTCGTCCAAGTACTCAATTTCCTCAGTCCACTCCTTAGACCCACTATCAGTGTTCTTCCCATAACAGTAATATCTGATTAAACTAAGCTGCCCCACAAAGTTGGAACCTTTGCAGAAACCTGGGTTTATCCGAACACTATCATTGTTTGGAACAGAAAACCTGGGAGCAATCCAAGTTGTAGAGCTCAAAAACCTTAACTTTTCCGCAAAGGGTATTTGGGTAGTGAAGGAGTAAAGGGAAGAGAGAAAAGAAAGATTATGGGTGGGTTGATAGAGATTCTTCCTAGAGAGCAATTGGCGATGACGAATCATTGAATATGAAGAAGCAATAAAAAGAAAAGCTATTTGGACTTTGAAATCAAATCTATGGATAGGGATAGAATCGAAATGAAATTGCTTACAGACACTTTGTTCCCGTTGTGGTTGTGGTTGTGGTTGTTGTTGTTGTTGTTGTTGTTGATGTTGTAGCTACCACACCACGCTTAAACCCTGAAATGCCGTTCTCTTCGTTCTGGGTTTATCTCACAGACCACTTCAATGAGTCCAATTTGTTAATGTTTCTCTCACTTCCCTCCCTTGGTTTACTACTTACTAGTCTCATACAGAGGTGTATTTTTTTTTTTTTTTCCACTCCCCTTCTTTCCCCTTTCAAATATAAGAATTTCAATTCTGTATATATTTAATTTATTTAATTTTAATTAATTAAAGTAGACCGTACAAACCCTATCATGTCGTATACGCGTAGGTGCTCATGTGAACTTATACAAATAATTTAGGCGTGGATAACCAAAAATCTTAGGTACATATTGTCTATTATTAAATGTTTTATTCAACGTTAAATATGTGTAAAGTTATGTGAATTATGTGGATAACCAAAAATCTTAGGTACATATTGTCTATTATTAAATGTTTCATTCAACGTTAAATATGTGTAAAGTTATGTGAATTATGTTATAAATATATATATATTTTTAAAATATATATTTATACATGTTAACTATTAAATGAAGTATCTATGTAAACAATGCAAACATAAAAATTTATCTATGAATTACTTAAGTGTTGATGTGAATCTTGAGAACATGTTGACATTCACTCTTCTAAATATATAATCAATAATTTTAATGATTGTTGACATTTTAACTCTTATTGATGCAATAGTTTGTGACATTTAATTAAAGTAGACTCATGTAACCATATCATGTCATATACTCTTAAGTGCTGATATAGACTTTTACAAATAATTACGAGATAAATCACTTAATTGTTAATGTCAATCTTGCAAACATACTGACACACACTCTTCCAAACGTATAATCAACAATTGACATGCACTCTTCTAAACATATATTAACAATTTTAATGATCGCTGATCTTTCATCTCTTATGGATGCAATAGTTCTTAATCGTGAACGTTTTAGCTCCTAATATTTAAAATATTTTTAATACTTTTATGAATTTTATGTATTTATCTACCAATTATAATTACAATTTGTAATAAACAAAATTATAGTTCCAATTTAAAATACATAATTATGATAAAATATTAGCATGTATATAATTTAAAGGGTAAAATACACATTACCCTCTTGTAATATATGTCATTTTTAATTTACTTTCTTAAACTATTTTTGTTGTCACTAAACCCCCATAGAATATGGTGTTAAATGAAAACTAACATTTTCAATTAAATCAAACGGTGATGATATTTAAAACTATACTCCAGGGGGGTTTAGTGACCAAAAAAATTAATTTGAGGAAGTAAGTTGAGAATGTCATATACTACAGGGGAGTAATGTGTATTTTATCCAATTATATAATACCAAGTCATGTACTGTGCACATGTCATCACCGTTTGATTTAACTGAAAATGTTAGTTTTCATTTAAAACCATACTCTAGAGGGGTTTAGTGCTAAAAAAAATAGATTAAAGAAGTAAATTGAGAATGTTATATACTATAGGGGAGTAATGTATATTTTATCCTAATTTAAATGTATTTCCTCAAAGTAGAAATACTATAAGATATTATCTTTAATTTCACTTCATTACCTAGCATATCATAATAGTAAAATTCAGAAATTTAATTTATAAAATATTAGCTGGAAATACTTAGGGGGTATTTAGTTTGTTTTCTATTTTCATTTTTAGTTGTTATATTTTCATTATACTTTCAATTTAAAATACATAATTATGTCACATTTTTTTCATTATATTTTTTTGTTTTTAAAATTTTGTGAAGGAAATTATGAAAATAACATTTTGAAATTTTTATCATTTCCTTCATAAAATTTTAAAAATTGAAAACATAACAAAAACAAGTAATATTTTTGTAACTATAATAAAAACATATGAACTGAAAAATGAAAAAAAAAAAAAAAATCCGTTTAGTAGTCCACACGAACAAGCCTATCAAATTGCATGATAATGTATTGACGGATGGACAAATATAAAGCAATTTTTTTCTTTCATCGGTTAGATTGAAATATTTTAATCATTAGTGATTAAATTGAGAATGAGCTCATTAGTCAAGGCATAAAATAGGGTTTTAGTCTAATTTATAAACAACCTAAGTATTTATTTTAAATTGTTCATAGGCCTTGTGTACCTGAAAGATTAGACAGATGGAGATTCTGATGTCTTGTTAACACCAAATCCATCTTTTGATGATGAAGAACCGGTTAGACCAAGGTTTCCCAAGTTTAAAATGCCAGATGATGTGTCGAAGGTACATGTTAAAGTGGGCATGGAATTTGCATCACTGGAGCAGGCAAAAAATGCTGAGAAAGACTACGCAATGAATAATGTTAGAAATGTGTATGTTGCAAAGAATTATTCAAAGAGATTGGAAGTCAAATGTATAGAAGGTTGTCAGTGGAATTTGAGGATTTCTAAGCTGGGGGGGAAGGATTATTTTCAAGTGAAAACTCGGAAGGATGTTCATTCTTGTTCTAGATAGTTGGGGAATAGAATGGCCAAAACCTATTACCAGAAAAAAAAAAAGAATGGCCAAAACCAAATGGCTGGCTAACAAGTTCATGGAGAAAGTTAGGGATGAACCTCGTGTGAAGACAAAAACCTTACAGAGTGATGTAAATAGTAAATAGTCTGTGCATATTTCTAAGTGGCAGGCTTACAGAGCCAAGAGCAAATCTATTGATTACTTGAAGGAACATTGACAGATTAGTACAATCGATTGTGGGCAGAGAGGCTCAAGGAGCAATAAAGGGAGTACAGCCTAGATAAATGTAAGCATATCTAAGAGGAAATTAGCTCTAGTATTTGAAAGGTTTTATGTTTGCTTTGAGGGGACCAAGCAATCATTTGGGAAGCAGTGCAGACCATTGATTGGGCTAGATGGTTGCTTCTTAAAAGAAGTATTTACTGGCCAGCGTTTAGTCACAGTTGGAAATGATGGAAACAATCATATGTTTCCTATTGCATTTGGGTTTGTTAAAGCAGAAACAAAGGAATCGTGGTTCTGGTTTTTGGAATTGCTACTACAAGACATTGGTGGTGTGACTCATATAAGATGGACACCTTGATAAACATACTACTCTTTAAGCTATGAAGTATGAACCTTTTTTACCACTTAATTAGACACCTTTTTTTTCAGTTACTTACGTCTTTTTGTATAGGATTCATGTCCTACACTAGAGACATTGGTACCTGAATCAGTAAAGCTTGTGTGAAATATATTCGTAGCAATAAAGGATGCCAGGTGGAAAGCAGCAAGAGCCACTACTGTGTCAGAATGGAAAGAGGCAACGGGTGAAGTTAAGGACATGGATGCATTTGCTTGGCGACATTTAATGGACATCCAACCTACTCATTGGACGAGATTTTCCTTTTCACCTTGTGATCTTGATCTAAAAGTTAATAACATGTGCGAAGCCTTCAGCAGAGCCATCTTAGAGTTCTGGGACCTACCTATCATCACCACGATTGAAGAGATAAGATTATATTTGATGGATAGATTCATCACGATGAGGAGTAGGTTTGCTTGATACCGTGGCCCATTTTGCCCCAAGATTCAAAAGATTTTGGAGAAGCATTAGGAGAAGAATGGTTTATGGACACCAAGATGGGAAGGTGAAGCAGAAGTTGCCATTGTTGAGGTGTCAAAGAAACCTTACCACTTTGTTGCAAAGACAGATAGCATGTTCCTGCAGGAAATAGGACCTTACAGGTACACCTTGCTATCACTCTTCCTACTCTAACTTCAGGCAGAAGACTTTGTGGAACCTTACTACAGGTACACCCTATAACTGTACATCCCAATTACAATTACATTTAACAGTGGTATGGACACTAATTAGTTTGTTTCTGTTTTGTAGCAAAGAGAACTATATTGCAACTAATATGATACATCCTACTAGTGGTCCTAAACCGTGGCCAAGGACAAATGCTGAACCACCAAGGTCACACGCATTAAGGAGACCACCTGGAAGGCCCAAAATGGCTTACAAATTTCCTAGACAGAATATATCTATAAAGTGTAGCATCTGTGGTCAGTATAGCCATAATAGGAGAAGTTGCAAAGGAAAACAAAGGCTGACAGGGCTACACCACCTGTTGGTAACAAAGTAAGTCAAAAGATTGATTGGAATGAGTATTTCTTACTTTCAAAGTTCTTCTATCTGCACACAAGTTTATTTGGATTAGTTGTCAACAGAATTTGCACAAAATACCAATTGGCATGGGTGTCTATTTTGATGTAGAGTAGGTGGATCTGGCATACCAATGTTTTTGCATCTTGTTAGAAAGATGCAAAGAAATGAGCCTGCAAATTTTTCACCACCTGCAAGTGGGATAAGCTGAGATCATTCTCAGTCTCAAACTGCTACTCATTCAAGCTACTAAGAAGCAACAAAACAAAAGACCACTGCACCTACTACTGCATCTGCATCTTCAGAGTTCACTAAACAACTTAGATCAATATGTTTCACCACCAGAGGACATCCATGTGTTACCAAAGAGACATTGCAAAGTGCAAGTGAAGCAACTCGGAGGAGGAAACAAATGAGTGCATATCATGGTACACAAGAATTAGTTGCACCAGACAAACAATATGATATAGAATGTTAATTAGCTGTTTTTGTGGGGTTTGTCTCCTTGTTTTGTGTTGGAGTTGTCTCCTCATTATGACAGTTCAGGTGTTGGCTATTTGTATGCAATATTTTCCTTGGTATGTTTTCAGACAAACAATATTTGTATATTTTCCTTCACAGTGAAATGACAACCGATATTGTGAAACCTCGTGTACATGGATTTGTGTCAAATCATCATTTAAATGCCACATAAGAAAAATTCGTCTTCAGTTAACATTTGGACTTAATTGCTCCAATTTTAAAATTAGGGAGATGAAATTTGCCAAATTCAATCAGGAGCTAGAGTTTCACTAATTGAAAATTAGAGATACTAAAAGTTCAATTAAACCTTTTTAATAATGAAGCCCAAGCAGTAACTCCGTCTCCCATTGAATCTCGCCATTGAAAGCTATCGTTCTTAATTTATTGTATCGAAAAAGTAGCATCGATGATCGAGGGTGTCATTTCTTTTTTCTTTCTATCGAAGTAACCCTTTAAAATTTACAACAACGAATCACAGTTACAACAATTACTTGTCATTGAAACGTATTGGAAAACATTCTCCATTCCTAAACGGAAATTTTGCATTCCTACAATTTTGATTCCAATTTATTTAAGTTAATCGGTCAATTCACCGTGACCGAACTACCACTTAATATACCCAAATTGAAATATAGGTTACAATTTACACATCGCTTTTACAATTATTCTTCCCATTAGAGATTTAACATTAATGTTTCCTTCAAAAGCTGTTTTCAGCGAACCCACCACAGAACATACATATCCAACGAAGATAACTAACCACAGAAACATAGATACTTAAAAACGAGATATCAAAACAAACTTACATTCTACCACAGAAACATAGATACTTAAAAACGAGATATCAAAACAAACTTACATTCTACCACGTACCCTCCTCCTTAAATGGATATGGTTCTCTTGTTTTTTTTTTTAAATCTTTTTCAAAAAATAATCTTAAATTGTAATATATTTAGATGAACTTTTGTAAAACACAAATTTAATAAAAATTAATTAGACTTTTGTGCTTTTAAAAAGCAACTTTTTTATCACATTAAAAAAAAATCTTCTCAAATATTACATCCAAAAACAAAATAACTTTCACTTTTAAAAAAAGATTTTTTTAAAAAGCCAAACCGGCCCTACATTTAACACACTACAATGGATAACTATGTTCACGCACTAAATTTTCCATCAGGTTAAATCAAATGCAAGAATAGAAATCAAAATCTATTAATCCATTACATACGAAGTAACCGAGTCCACACACTTCATAGTAATGAATATATAATCTTCATCAACAATAGCCAATACTAGAGAAAACCATTCAGTCCTATCAACGTCTCAACACCAAAATAAATTCTGCTCAGAAGTACAAACGGCAATAACTTTTATCGAAAATGAAACGAAAATCCCAGTGCCTACTAATCAGCTGTGAATTCTACGATGCATGTCATCATCAGAATCTGCAACCAAAAATTTCAATGTAAAATTAGAACATGGTAAATCTGTGCATAAAACCCATGCAGCAAAGTACAAATAATTACAGCAAGAAAGTCATGAACAAATTTTGACGCATACAAACTAGCATCAGACCATAATGATACATAGCGGAAGTATGACAATGGAATCATCAAAAAGCATGTCAAATCAAACACATTTGGAGAGCCAAAGGTGCACATATACCCATCAACTTACAAAATGCATAAAAATACATATCTAAATATATAATCAAACATAGTAGTTCCAAGAATGTTGAGTGGCGAGATGGGTTACAAAAGAGAAAGTACAAACCAAATTCACAAAAATAACATCAATAGAGGCAGGTTTACCTCATATATTGCTTGGATACATAAATACTCTCACCCTAGCACCCTGCAATGCATCAAAACTCAAAAATCACAATACTATTTTAAAAAACTCCATATAATAAAACTAATACTGCCAAATTATTACCATTGACTTGGGTGGAAGATTTGACTTGAATTTTGCTCGTACAATACCACTGTTACCGTGAGGCCTGGTAACCTTACCCCAAATGCAGCGGTAATGACTTCCATCCTTCTTCACCTTGGCCTTGTAGATATATGCCATCCGCTTGCCAGCGTACCATGCTACCTCTTCCTTCGTGTTCACTCCCTCAATTTGGATCAGAGATGTGTTTGGGTACTGGTTTGATTTGGATCTGAAAAACACCACCACATTATCATAAACCAAATAACCTGACAAAGCCCATCCTGCTGTGACTGATCAGAAATATGACAAAAGTATTATCCCAAAAGCTTCTCTCCACCAAACTAGAATTTTCATTTCTCAGCAACCAAACAAATGATAGAATAACAGAAATACAAAATTAGCAAAAATTACCCAGGGCAAGAAGCTCTTACCTTTTGTATCCAAGGATTGTACCTCTCACGTAGAGTCTAATACAAAAGGAGAAGAAGCACAGTATTAGCTTATTTTACAAATCCAAAAGATCATTTAAGAAAATGAGTAACTAAGAGCTATGGGTATTCAGTCAGGAATGAACAACAACAAAATAAGATCATGATCATCGACCTCATATTATATATTATATATATATATTCTGTCAAGAACTTTGCCTTAGGAAAAACAATTACATTCTAAATTGCTGCAAAAACCAGAATGTTTCAAAACTGAAAAGTAGTCATTGATCAGTACAAAACTTCCTCCACATCAGATATCTTATATCCACTTCCAAGAACAAAATTAGCTAAGAAATTACTAGTACAATACAAATGATAAATACAAGGCATACCCATTGCTGATTTTCTGATTACGTGTAAAAAAAAACAAATTCATTCTAAGGGATTAGCAACCCAATGACCATCCATAACTTGACACGTTCTCTTAAGAAGAGAATCGAGATTCTAGTAAAGGCAACTTGTACGCAGAACAAAATTGAACATGGGGTTTTGAAAAAAAAGAAAAGAAAAACTTTGCCCTAAAATTGAGTGTTTAATAATAGCCCATAAAAAAAAATCCATTTGGATGTTCAGAAACAAAGATAAAGTGCGAACATTTCATCAATACGAACAAACCCAACAAAAATTGGTAGAGAGAATCCGATGAATGTGTTGGAAGAATACCTGACACGCTCTCCTTGGCGTCCCTTCACCATCTTCGTGCGGAGGCGCTTGCGAATGCTGCTGCTAACTGAGCTGACACGAGTACAAGTGATGCGGCGTAGCCCTAAATCGGATTTAGGGTTTTTATAGGGAAAGCACGAATGGATTTAGTTAGGGTTTTGTGAGCTTGTTGTGGTACATCAATCAAGCCTCGTTTGGCCCAATGGTGTTGTGGGCTCTATTTATGAAGAAGACCCAACAAGAACAAAGTTGGTAGGCCTGTTTGGTTTCTAGCACAAATTTGATGTCATTTTGTAAGATTTATGATTTAAAAAATGTTTTATTTTGCTTAATTTTTATTTTTATATAAAAATGATTTTTCAATTAGGAATTCTATCTTAAACGTTTTGATTATATGTTTTTTTTAATATAGAATAATTTAATTCAAACACACACTTAATTGATTTAAAAAAAAGTTATGAAACCAGCTACTATTAAGAGTTAGTTTGTTATTCCCTTAAAATTACGGATGAAAAGTTAAGTGATGATTTTTTATATGAAACTCGTCCTTGAATTTTCACCATCATTTGTAAGGGAACAACACTAGTCATGTGAAAAGAAAATTAAGAGACTATAATGAATAAAAAAAGTTATTGCAAAATGAAAAATAATCAGATTAAAAGAGATAGAGGAAGATAAAAAAAAAATTATTAGAAAAAATTATTACAAAAATCTTAATCTAAATTGTTTTATTGAAATTTTAATTTTCAATAAATTTCAATGAGTAAATTGATTTATGTAGCAAATCCACCTAATAGGATAAGGTTTAATTGTCCTTCTTGTATTTTTAAGGGACAGCAAAACTCACCCATAGCTGTTAACTTTTTCTATCAACTTGAATTGTTAGAAAACCCTCAGTTTAACTCAATTCAAGGAACATTTATAATACAAATATTAAAAGAAATGTCATACTAACATTTCGGACTTTGACACGTTCCAAATTCCTCAATCTGATTCGTTGGTTTTCAAACTTTCTCAAGTAACCATCCGAACCATTTGAGACGCCCATGTTTACACATCGTAGTTGTTATTGAGGTACACCCTGTGCACACACTGTTATCACAAGACGTGTGTTAAGGATAGAGGGTTGCAAGCAGTTAATGAATTATGTAACGCTCTACCCCTGCATCTATGTCCCGGATTTTGATATATAAAAGTTGTCTTGTGTAATTTGTTTATACAACATTCACTCACAAATGTCTGAGCTTGCATAACTAACCATTTTATAATTGCAAAGCATTACAAGGCATGGCATCCTTGGCATGTTTTCAAGGTTACACTCATTGCATTTAGCTTGTTCACTTCTATATGTTCTGGATGTAGTACGTCCCTTACTGAGATCTTCCCGATTCACTCCCTCCATTCATTTTTTTTCCAATTTGTTGAAAGGTCCATTAGTATGATTTTTCTTTACTAATCTCTTCTCTGTGGTATGCCTGAGCAAGAGTTTTCACTGTTCAGTCTTTTCACAGTCTAGTCTGATTCAGTTTGAGCATTAACCTCAAACCAAACCATAATTCACGGTTTAGGGGTGTTCATAACCGAACCAAACCGATCAAAACCGAAAAAACCGAACCGAAAAACCGAAAACCGAACAAAACCGATTACTTTTGGTTTTGTTTGGTTTTGTTTTATGAAAACCGATTGGTTTGGTTCGGTTTTCGGTTTTCATTTATGAAACCGAACCAAACCAAACCAAACCAAACCGAATTCATATAATTATCTATATATTTTTTATAATTTACATACTTATAAATGATTATATTTAAATTTTTGGTTGTTTCTATAAATATTTTAGGCCTATTTATTGTTTATAATTATGTAATGATGTTTTTATTAAGATTTTATACCAATTTTTTTTTTTAATTGGTCCATAACAAGAACAAAATGATGATGTGTATGAATTTTTTTAAGAAAAAAATATTTAGTGAAAAACCGATTGGACCGAACCGAACCAAACCGATTATAATTGGTTCGGTTCGGTTCGGTTCTCCAATTTTAAAAAAACCGATTGGTTCTTAATATAGAAAAACCGATTGGTTTGGTTCGGATGACTTTTCCCCCCAAAACCGAACCAATCCAAACCGCGAACACCCCTATCACGGTTCATGAATTTTACAAATCAAACCAAACTGAGAGAGTCTTTAGGGACCAACCAAGTCAACATTCATCACAGTTTGGTTTGGTTTCAAACCACATTTCATTGTTGTTTAAAGTCCAACTATGACATTATCAAATACATAATTTAGTACATTCAAAAGGTACTGTCCAATGGCAACAGTCAAGTAAAATAAACACAATTATAATAACAAACATGTTAACCCAAAATGCTGGGGAGATTCTTTTAATGGACTTACCGAAGAAATACACCAGTAGATCTGACACCACATCTCAACTCATAACTTTAAGGTATTAAATTCACGATTCTTTTCACTTACATGCTCTTCACTTTATCCATACTTTACTAATGTAGGACTCTTCACTTATCTCACTCACTTGAATTCTCAACAATCTTCTCATCAAGTGTAAATCTTTACATAAGTTTGCTCTCAGTCTGTCACCTTAACCTAGTCATGTCTCCATTAACATGTTATCGCTCTTCCCTTGAGTGTGCGTCTTCCAATGTTCCATAACACAGGCTAGGTGGGACCCATTTTACACCAAGAGCTATGCTTTATCACTCCACTTGGGCTTTTGTGCAACTACTGTCTCACTAATACTTGTCCTAGCCAATCCGAACCATCGGCTCTGATACCATTTGTTAGAAGGTCAGAGGAGCCCGAAACGACTGGGAGATCTCTTCAATAGACTTACCAATGAACCACATCAGTAGACTTTACACCACATCTCAACCCAAAACCTTTTAAAGTGTTAGGTTTACGGTCCTTTCACTTCTATATTACTGACTTTATCCATTCCTTTATCAATGTGAAACTCTTCACCCACATTTCACTCACATTTACATCCCCAACAAAAAGTACATAATTCAGTCTCAACTTCTTACACTATCTTATAGCAACAATAAATTAAAATAACAGACAAAAGTAACTTTAATAATCCAGCAATTGAAATGTAAATAACAAGTCAAGATCCAAACTATACGCGAAGCATATATAAATTGAATTTGTAATATTAAATGAATTACCTAGTTTCGTTAGAAATTTTAAACACCCGTATTCCTAAGTGTTTAGTCTCTTTCCATCATGTTAGGTATCAGCTATTAGGCAAGATCGTTGCATAAGCCATGACACTGCAAATTGGCAATTCGAAGTCTCGGAGTTTGGCTTTCTTGAGATATTTTAAGCACGACTGTACACCCATGATAACGTTTTCAAATATTCTGACTACATTTCAATCAATCCATATTTTGCCATGCATTCATACTAGTTGCCCATTATTATCCTCTACAGTAATACCAATTGCACATTATTTAAACTTTAAAGTCATAGTTTTTATAATTATGCAGCACATTAAATTTTTAATATCTGATGTGACTTTTTTTTATACAAATGAGTAATTATTAATTTACTACCACTAAAACCAATAACCTCTATTCAAATTCTTAATCTGCAATTATTATTTTACTGTTCTTTAGTATTACCTAATAAATCCTTAGACACAGATCGCCCTCCTCACCAGGACTTCAACTCCTTGTTTGCTCTTTTGAGATATATTGGAACCTCCTAATGGCAGTGTAACTTGGGATAATCATTGTTCAGGACTCACCCGCGATCCATCTAATGCCAAACTACACATGTATTGAGAATTCAATTTTTTTAATGGGTTGACAAGGCATCTATAACTGTGCTAAGTGGTCATAAATGGTAGCCCATTGAAGCAAAGAAGGCATCCATGGCAAGGATTAGCATACAACAGTAAAGATTATCATCACATACCACACCTATGCCAAAGGAACACGTACCTACATATGTGAAAGGAGTAAAAAAAGGCATAAATTAAGTAATGTATAATTAACCATTACTCTTTCTTTGTGTACATAGAATATCTTAAGCCGTTGACACAATATATGATTTATCTAATGGTACACCATCTACACGCGTCATACAAGGTTAGACATGATGTATCACACAATTTGTACTAGGAACTAGTAGGAACAAATTATTATTAATTTGTACTAGGAACTAGTAGGAACAAATTATTATTATTTTTTTGACCGTGAATAGGAACAAATAGTTTGATAGTACACCTAGTGTCGTCCCCATTACCCAGGAGTTTTCCAATAGGTCGGCCCTTATAAATGTACTTGAAATGAACACTACACATCTAAAATAACAAAACAATGTATTCTAAATATTAACCTATAAATTATTTTTAACATGTTATCATTCGCAATATAAGTTGATTCTTTGCAAAGTTAAGTCATAGATAATTTATTATATTCCAAAAATTCATTTTTAAAAACCCATTCAAACATGTGAAATATTTTTAATAACTACTTACAACTTAATATCATGGGTTAATTGCCCAACTTATCAAAAGAAACTTGAAACTTGAAACCTGCAACCCTCCTCCTTTTTCCGGGCTGGGGACCGGCTGTGTAATATTATATATGAGACACAGGCGGAGTTAATTGCCAACGCCACATAAGCGTCTTCATGCGCATAGGCACTGCCCCGTTTGAGGGAAAAGAGCGAAGCAAGTACCAAGCACTTGAAGTGTATGCCCAATTAATATTGATTTATTGATCTAGCTCAGTGTAAAAAAAATTTGCATTATTATCTAGTCATATAATCATATCATTAAAAAAATTTGACCATAATAACAACACATGAGTAGATAATAGTATAAAAAAGTTTTACACGTGAACCAAAATTAAACTTCTGTTAGATTTTATATTGAACTTAAAATTTTGATACATTATCATCCAATCATGTATTATCATATTATTAAAAAAGTTTAATTATGACAAAAACTATCTTAGAGGTCAAACTCTTTCAATGATGTGATAATACATAATTAAATAAAAATTTTATTTTTATTTATTTATACTATAAATATTCAAATACTCTTTGAGTATGAGACTAATCTCATTCAAGTTTGGAAATGTGATGGTTATAAGCTATCCCAATAATGAGGACTCCATGAATCAAACCTTTGACCAAACACATGAGATTAGAACCACTTACCACTTCAACCAACCACTTGTTGGTGATAGGAGTTTAATTTTAATCCACTTTCATTTAAAAGTTTTTTAAATTATCACTCAATCATATATTGTTACATCAATAAAAGAGTGAGACTTTTAAGGTCATTATAAGAGTCAAATTTTTTTAATAATGTGATAATGTATGATTGAGTGATAGTGAAAAAAATTTACACTGACAATGAATAAAAATTAAATTCATTAAATAATAGGGTAAATTTTACACATTTTTCATACAAACTACTAGACTTTTCAGTTTTATGTTGTCATAATATTTGTAAAAGTTTAATTCTAACCTACTTGTAAGTGTTTTTTTTACTATCATCTTTTGTTGTCGCATTAATTAAATAGTTTGATTATAATAACTAGCCAAGAGATCAAACTCTATTAACAATGTAAAAAGACACAATTGAATGATAATATATATATACACTTAAACTAGATATAAATTACATCCTTTCTCATAACCCCACAAGAAGAAAATACAGCATGCTCTCTAGGGTGACAATGCTTCAAACTAGACCGGATTATGCATACTTAACCATTATCTAAATCTTGTCATTTTCTGTCAACAAGCCATTTTCCAGAAGAAAATGCTAAAGAAAAAAAAAAGGCAAAACGATAGTAAAAACTTGTTCTAGTGTATGTGAATTTAAAAAGAAAAATTAATGTTAATGTAACTTGGTATAAATTTAGAGCTAAATTAGATAAAGCTAATTGTACCAAAAAAAAAGTGTTAAGTTGATGTATTATAACATTACTCTGTTCTATTCATAACTATTTTTTTAATCAAACTCCTCACAAACTTAATCCATTTTTTTAATTGTTATAAAGAAGTCTTTGACCTAGTGTGGAGAAGAGAAAAGTAGGCAAGTGGCCCTAGCCCAGCTAGAATTCAATTCCGGGATCAGCCCTCAAAAATATTTAGACATGTTTGGATAAACTTATATGCAACTTATTTTATCTTATCTACTACAATAAATGTTTATAAAATATTTTTATTCTTTTTGAATAAACTTATTCAACAGATTATAAAATCCTTATAAGCTACTTTAAACTTATTTTTATAAACTAAAAATTTGAGCTTATGAGAAAAAACTTTGTGAAAGTTAAAAATACCTTAAGTACTAATTGTTTTTATTAATAATTTTTTACAAAATTAACCTTAAGGGATTAACATATTTCATAGCATATCTCTCAAATACTTGATATTTATTCCAAAAGATTTATGAAAAGCGTTTCTCAAAGTATTTATTCAAACACTATTTAACTTATTTTAGATAACGTTTACGACAATAAAGCTTATTAAATAAATTCTACTCTAATAAGTACTTATATAAGCTATTTATCCAAATAGAGCCTTAATTCCAGTTGAACTAAGGCTCATGACCAACTTTTCAATCCATTTATTAACTCATTTCTTCACTATTTTAATTAATCCACGTGTTTCATTTAATTACTGAATTGTTTGTTAAATTATTTTAAGCTAAGAAAATACGGAGATAGAATAATTTGACTTAAATTTACCGATACAAACTCCACACAAAGTAATTTCAAGAAAAAATAATAATTCTTGCAATCTGTGTACTGATTTGAAATAGTAAAAAATTGATAGGATAAATTAGTATAAAACTGAATTCGGGTTGAGTATGTTTTGTACTAGTGAGTTTCGGTGCATATCATTACTCGTGTAAATAAAACATCGGTAAGGAGCCAATTCAAGAAAATAAAGCGAGACCGACTGCTCCTATCCACCACGCCACCGAAAAGGAAGATTTGAGAAAAGAAACTAGCATATACTAATCCCCTTTTAACAGCATCCCAAAACGTAATGGTATTTGGCCAGCAATTCACTTTTCAAAGTACCTTTGGTTAGGGGGTAAAGAACGGGTCAGGTTGATCCATGAACTTGCACATTTTAACCTAACTCAACCCATAAATGACAAATTAGTTTAAGTTTGTAGGTTGGGTTGGATTTAAAATAATCAAACTCACGAGATATCAGTTGGGTAACAGGTTGATACTCTCCCAACCCACACAAACCAACCCAACTTACTCAAGTATTTTTTGAAATTTTTTTTGGAATGTGTTATTACTTTTTATTGGGACTTCCAAAATCTTATATATGTTTATAATTATTTTGGATAATTAATATCTTGAGAATTTTTAAATTAAAATTACACTGCATTTAGTATGTACTGGATGGTGAGTTGTAGACCCTTTTTTGTAGTTCTTTGAAACCTACTACTATTGAGGCATTGATTTGTGTTCAAAACTGATTAAGAACATTTGATAAACACATTGACCTACTAACTCAAATAGATGAAATTGAAAAGATTAAAAGATGTAATATACTATATAAAATTTGCTTAATTTGTTTAGTCAATTACTAATAGTTTAATCATTAATGCTTAATAATGCTTCATGATTTTTTTGTATTAAATGTGTCTAATGCTACAAATGAAGTTGTAAATTATAATAATTGATCCTTTTAAATACTAGTTAGAATTCTAATTCTTTTTAACTTATTATTTCATTGTTAGTTTTAACTTATCTTTATTGTGATAATTGTGTTTATTATAGTTAATGGTTATGATGTTATTGACTTGCAAGAAATCAAAGAGGAGATGAGACATTGGTTATTGTGTCATTGGTTAATTATATTACATGTGTCTTTGTTGTTCGTTTGTGTTGATCGTAATTATAATCCTAGAGTTATATGCATTTTACAACTTATGTTTTATTTTATGTCATTTAGAAACTTATATTATATTATTCAAAATATATTTTGATTTTGATTTTAGCATATTAATTTTTTTTAATGTTCAAGTTCAACCCATGGGTTGAACCAAACCCAACCTAACTCAACCTACATATGAACAAGTCAAATTGGTTTGAGTTGGAAAAAAAATTCCCAAACTCAACCTAACCCAACCCAGTACTTCCATGAGTGAGTTGGTCCAAAATTAACTCAATTCAGACTCAACCCAATCCTATGTTCACCCCTACCTTTGGTTACAGTTCACCCTCTTCCTTTAAGGGTATGTTTCGAGAACGAAGGACGTGATAGGGTAAGGGAGGGTTTTAAATAAACATTTCTCTTATTCGGGAGGTTTTAAATAAACATTTTTTTTATTTAGGAGATTTTTAAAATGAAGAATTATCATATAACCCTAAAAAAACCCTTTATTCATTTTTATGAGCATTTTCAAGTTCTTCCAATTTAAAAGATTTTAGAAGATTTTAAACATCTAAACAGGGGAAATGATACTTGAGCCCTCATTTTGTTCCCTTCCCTTCTCCTTCATTTTCTTTAGATTCCTTCCCCTCCTTCTCCTTCATTTTCTTTAGATTCCTTCCCCTCCCAACTCCCAAATGGGAACTGAGAATCAAGGAAATTAAAGCTTTCACCGCAATTACAAGAAAACCAATAAAAAGTACTAACCAGCAATGACGATAATTATGGGCGGAAATGAGAAACGTACCAGTAGGCACAATCCAACTCAGCAAACTAATACAGTTTTTCCTACTTGAGCTACTCCTGCAACCATAGGAATTAAAGGAGGGAACAAAATAAATAAAAGAAAAGGCAATCAATAACATCAACAAATTCTACGCACTTGCAAGATAGAGCACTTATCAAATTTCCCACATTCTTTTCCCACGAATTATTAACCACATACATTGATTGAGAACTGGGAACACATAAATTAATGATACTCACGTCTTGCCACATTTATGTCATTTTTATTTTTAAAATAGTGTAAAGAAGTTTTAAATTTCAAGTAGCCCTAACCATAATTTCTTACTTTTAGAGTAATCTGTATTATAGTGATAAAAAACACTACCAAATTTTGCCATAATATAATAGTATAGATATACTTCACTGCATAGACTCGTACCAATCAGCTTTACTACAGCATAATTCTTAAACTGCAATTAGAATCCCTCAATTCGAATCTTATCAACTTCCTAATTTTGGCTCATGTCCAACATCTTAATTTAACTTCCCCTGTTTTCCTGCTGATGAGATGGGAGAAGCCACACCAAGCATAAATAACCGACTTTTTAAGGCATAGTTTTACAGACCCAAAATCATTGTTGGTTTATGTTCAATAAATAAGTAATCTCACCAAGACAAAAAAAAAAAATTGTCATAAACTCCTCATGCAGCACATCATGAATATTTAATATTAAAATGTTCAAAAGGGTTGATATCCATGTCTGATAATTTTACAATCCACTTGTAGAAGGAACTTCATTACCATTATTGTTGGCCTATAGATACATCAAATCGTTGCCAGTTATTCAGCCGCAGCTACTAACACAATTCCATCGAATCTTTGTTATTGAGAAAAGGAGGGTGTGATAAGGAAAAAAGAAAGAGGGGAATGGAGGGTATTTGAGCTTGCAATGTAGTGATTTTCAGTAGAATGCACAAATGTTTCCAAACCTTTTTACTCATGTTAAATCAGGCATTTCAGTACCAAAAGAAATAATTCCTTCAACTATATCATATAAACAAAGGAAAAAAAATGATTACAGCTTCTAAGAGGAGAAACTCATCTGCCACAAAAAGACTACAAGAACGCACATGGATTAGTTATTTCATCTTCGACCAAGTAAGCAACCCAATTTGGATATCAATCACCAGTAATACGCCATTCAGCCCTTTATCAATGATGCTGATCCATAACCTGAAACGCCATAATACTTAAATCAATGCCCAGAACCCATGCAATAGATAGTATGTCTTTGTTTTGTTTCCATTATTATCATCAACACAAGAATAACCCTGCATTTCTTATTTTTGTTTCTCACAGCCAATATTCAGTCCCCCACTAACTAATCGGTTTATGTAGAAGCAAACCAACAATCAAGGAAACCAGGCATCTAAACCTCTAGACTCCTACACAGAACACGCATCAAATTCACTTTATTGGCTCTGAGAATCATATGCATGGCAGTTTACATAGAAAAACTTATGGGCATAAAAACTGCCAATACATAGTATACATGAAGGACATCTAAAGACTCAAACTATAGTTGAAGACATACACATCAATTATAAAAAATAACAGTAGCTGCATACCCTCACAATGGTGCTAGCAGTTATGGCCATGTGACATGCTGCCCCACTAACACCAGAAAAAATACAATGCATGCTAGTTAGACTTTCTGAATTATCCAAAGGCAATTCTTATTCATTGGTAATTGAACTAGATTGGTTAGTATAAAGATTCAACAATATCACAGCAGACACGTACAGCAGTTAGATCTTTTCAAAAAGAGATGTCAACAACCAAAAGAGATCTACATGTAGATAGGCAAAACCTGGCATAGCTTAAACTTAAACCAGTTGTAAATATTATGGTGCAGACTGCAGACATCAACCAAACACCAAATGAAAATAATACAACACATGTATTATTAATAGGTAAACATATCAAGTCTTTAGACTCTTTACACAGAAAACTGATTATATACACCTATTCCCCCTTTTTCTTTGGCCGTCACATATCTTTATATAGAAGAAGCACATCTGGTCCAAATCAAGTAACATGAAAATACTTTAACATTCTTGAACCAAAAAAAAATAAGAAAATACTTTAACATTCATAATTGAAGAAGTAACCCAATCAACACAAGATTACTTGATGAAAGTGGAAGCATACAAGGTATGACAACAAACTGCAAGCACTCTGGCAACTCATCCAATTTGATGTCTGGTAAAATATAGAATGGAAAACTGACACTCTTCAAATCTTCAGAGTGCATCCAATTATTTCAAAGTATAATCCTGCAAAGAGGAAAATTGCATTAAGATTACAAAGCAATCAAAGAAAAGTAAGTGCTTTTTTGGGTTAGATTGTAGAAAAATTGATGTTAGAATTGATTTTAAAATTGGGTTTCTTTGGGTATCACAAAGTAAAATCACTTCTGAAGTTTAATTGTAAGGATATTTTTGGAATGTTATTGGGTCCCACTTCTTTAGATATTGTTAGAAATAATGATATTATGTCAAATCATGAGAAAAAAAAGCACCCAAACTCAATTTTCTACCGCAGAGAACATAGAATATCCAAAAAAAATTGCCAAACATGTTGGCATGATTACCAAGGAGCATATGGCATCAAACAGGGTTCCAGCCCTCTAAAATCCTAATCAAACGGGCAATAATTCTTTCTGACCAATTGCAGCCACCAAACAGTTATAAATGAATGTATGTTCACTTCCCAAAGATTCCTTTCCATATGTTTGATTAATTGAAGCATACACACAAGTCTAAAGAGTAGAATTCACATCATTGAACAAAACCCCTCAACAAAAAAGCTAAAAGATGCGGCAGAGTAAAGGGACAGGAGGACAGAGACTTTGGAAGTGATTAAAGATTCACAAGAAAAGAGGGGAGTTATTACAATCATCAATCTACTAACCAGTTAACAGAAAGGTCAAGACTCGCACCAATCAAAATAATGTTATCAGAATTAAATGAAAAAACAGATGGACACTGCATAGCCTGCAGAAGCACATAAAGAAACGAAAAACAGTCGAATGGTATAACTAAACAGTATCTTTCAGGAAAAGAGTGCATACGTATGGCAAAAGTTTTGTCCACTCAACAATATAATTGGTGGACCTTGAAAAGAACCTACAAAAGCATTGAACAAGTGAGTCAAATCGTAAAACAACAAAAGTCACCTTAAGCAATAAGTGCATACCAAGATTAGAGACTCAATCACTCCCTAATTCAGTGATCCACGACACCTGCTTGATAAGTACATAAATGTTAAGATATGTGTTTTATTTTATAAAAGAAGAAATTCATTAAGATGAAGAGAAGAAAACTACAAGGAATTCGGAAGATAAGGGATCCTCCTTGACAAAAAATAAAAATAAAAATAAAAAACTTCAATGGAACAAAGTTGCTCAATCCCTCAGCGTATCTGTTAGAGAAACCCATATAAATAGACCATGTGCTTTACAGCAAATAGAAGCTAAACGCCTAATCTTATCCAAAATCAACTGTTGCGCTGAAGAATGTGTGTGTATATCTCTAATTCTCTATTATTAGCAAAGGGAACAAGGAGGTAGTTTTCCACATTCACGTTGTCATAAAAGGCTAAAAGTTCTAAAAAGAATACACATCCAATTCAAAAATCTGTTGAAAAAAATTAATAAAATTATAGGGTTATAAAAGTGATACAAAATTAAAATAAAATAAATTGACAAATCTAAATAACCCTACATCATTTTCTCTCTCCACTTCCCTTATTTTTTCTCCACTCTTTCTGCCAGTTTTTCCTCTTTACTGCACACATGTATGTGTGCCACTTCTAGAATATATTCAGCTAACACGTAATGAAATTTGAAAAACTAAACAATTAAGATAAACGACTGGGATGTACTTACATTTGGGATCAGATGCATTTTATAATTGTATGATGAATAATTAGAGGGGACTTGAGAATGTTTTTAGACTTCAATTGCTTGAGAGAAATGACTCTCAGCTTCTCATTTTATAGATAGAAATTACAGACAAGGTATGGGCATACCTAAACTAAGATAATATACATAAACTAAGCTAACATGCTGCTAGGTTGGAGATAACCCGTAAAGCTAATCGCTTACGATTGAGATGACACTTTACATAATATGTAAAGTAACACTTTACAGATAGAGATTATTCTCAACATAATGTTTATATTCTAACACTCCCCCTCAAGCTAAAGCTTACGAACCTTTAAGCTTGTTACAAATAAACACACTGTAAGAACATAAATATGGGACCCCTAAACCATGGCTGTGAAGAGTCGAAGACAACTCGGGGATGCTATGATGATTCTGGAGAGGTAATACATGAATTGAGCTTTCTTGGAAGAATAACTCAAGCAAGATGGTCTGAATGACACATAGCCTCGAAAAGCTGGTTTGGAATGTTGCATGACCAAGGAGGAACTTCTTACTGGAATGATGGGTAGCGATAATTTCCTAGTATGCAATCATAGATTGCAAAACCCAATCAACACCATCTTCTCCAAAGAGCATTTAGAAGCTTCAAACAGACCTCAAACTTGAATTTAGGAGACCCTCAAAGAACACCACCTGTATGATCTTCGGTGGAAATTGGTATTTTGGATACTACTGATAGTAGATTCAAAGGGCTGGTATGATCTTCAGCCAAAAGAGTTCACCACCGGTATGATCTTCGGTGGGTATTTTGGATACTGCCAGGAAAAATTCTCCACCCATATGATTCTTGGTGGGATAGAGATTTACAATTCTGGATGATGTACATGTTGTATTTCAGCAATAGAATGCATCCAAGAGGTATAATATCCTTGAACCATCCCGTTAATTTTTCAGGAGATTCGAGAACAGACTTCAATGAGAACTTAGAATAACTACCAACTCACTAGGTTGGCAGCAAATCACCAATGCAGCAGCAACAATGCAACCAAACTGAGAATACAAAACACAAAGGTAACAAAAATTGAAACATCTCAGATCAACAGCAGAAATCAGAAAAATGTGTGCACATTCAGGCGCACAATAGCACAGGTGCTCTATTCCTCGCACCTAGCCTCCAGCAGCCATGCTGCCCAAATCAGAGGAGCAGAAGGAACAGATGGTTGTATCAGAATGGGTGGTACACACCCACTTTACCCAGATCTGTGGTGGGCTAGAATCACTGCCACACCTCACTAGAATCACTCCCAGTTTCTTACAGCAACCACAATCCAGAAGAAGAAGAAGCTTTCCGTTGTTGCATCACGATAGAAAGAGCATAGAATAGAGAATGCAGAACAGTAGAGGTAACATGAATTGTAGATACAGCAGCTCCTTCTACTGAATTCATTGAATATCCACACGGTTCAAAATCAAAATCACATATCTCAGAATCTGGAAGAATCTTTCTAATACCAGAATTGGCAGTCATCAGGGCTGCTGAACTAGATTGATCTTTGTAGAAAACCGATGCTTTCTCTCTGTCCAAACCAGTCATGCACATCTCCAGATTGTAAACAGAGTCAAATAAGTGGACAGACTCTGCAGAAGCAGAGTATACATGCCAATTCTGTGCTTTGTCTGAGCCAACAGAGGATTCTGGTTCTGGACAAAGAGATGAGTGAGGGAATTTAGTTAGCTTTTCTCCCCCTCAATGCCATAGTGGCATTGGAAACTAGCACAGAGAGATGAGTACAGACTCTGCAGAAGCAGAGTATACATGCCAATTCTGTGCTTTGTCTGAGCCAAAACAGAGGATTCTGGTTCTGGACAAAGAGATGAGTGAGAGAATTTAGTTAGCTTTTTTCTCCCCCTCAATGCCATAGTGGCATTGGAAAGGGCAGATTTTGAATAAATGGACAGCCAATGCTACGGGCCACCCATGTGGCATCTGTCTTTTGGCAGACCATTTCTTTTACTTTTGGGTTCTCCAAAAAAAAGAAAAGTCCGACTACCTTTTGACAAAGAAATTAATGGAGGGGTCCACCACTTGTTGAAAAGAGATTCCCATCCAAGCTTAACAGCACATGGCATGTCAGCCCATCTTTGGGGATGGGTTCAAGGAGCAGTGGCAGGAAATGGATGCAGCAGTCATTGCATTTTTTTTTGCAGAAGCTGTGTGGCCAGCAAAAATCCCACACAAGCTGCAGGTGGCAATTTTCTCCCACAGCGGAGCTTTTGCTCCATTTTCCTGATATTTAGCTTCAAGACTTGTCCTCAGCCTTATCAGAGCTTGAACTTCTGTCTTTGGCCACCTAGAAGAGCTCACTGGAGTAGCAATGTGACCATTGTTCATTTTCTGGATTTCAAAATTGTTGTTTGGCATCAATAGTGGCTGTGGCAGCTGCTGCTGAAATATCAGCTGGGATGCAGAGGCTAGACGCAGAGGAACACTGTCAGAAGCAACCTGAATACCCAGAAGACTACCCAACTTGAATGAATGAAGTTAAGATTGATTTTCTGAATTTCTGAGAACTGACTCAGATTTAGAAATAAATGGATAAACAGAAGATGAATATACAAGAGTTCCATGAACTCAACACAGCAGAAAAGGAGAGAGACTCCTCAAGGTGGATACCATGGCTCTGATACCATGATGAATAATTAGAGGGGGCTTGAGAATGTTTTTAGACTTCAATTGCTTGAGGGAAATGACTCTCAGCTTCTCATTTTATAGATAGAAATTACAGACAAGGTATGGGCATACCTAAACTAAGATAATATACATAAACTAAGCTAACATGCTGCTAGGTTGGAGATAACCTGTAAAGCACTACTTTACAGATTGAGATGACACTTTACATAATATGTAAAGTAACACTTTACAGATAGAGATTATTCTCAACATAATGTTTATATTCTAACAGGACTTAGGGACATTCTCTAGGGTAAATTTTGTGTAAACTGTAATGCCTTATGATAAGGCCCCTATTCACTTCACCACCCCATGTTATTATATGTTTTCAATTGATTTCCTTATTTAGACCTGTTAAAGCTATTGAAACTAAGTGGGTAATACCACTGAAAGAATTAAAATATAGAAGTAATATATGACAAGCAAATTGATAAGATTCAGATCAAACATCAAAAAGAAAAGAAAAGAAAAGAAAAGGTGGTGGTAAGAAACATGCAAGTAGTAACATAGGGTTACAACCCATGAAAACCTACACAGTACCTCTTAATTATAGCAATGCATTTCAAATCACTGGAAATGATGCCAAGAAAACCATAGACCTAAAGATATGCAAAGAGATTAAAGTCTCGTTATCTTACTTTCTGGAGCCACAGTTACAGGGAATCTTTTTCTCCTCCAAAGGAAACTTATAATTGTATGAAATTTCTTCACCTGCCGCTATATGCCGTTTTGCATATATGAAAATCTTCTTTTGACCCTCAACAGATATAACCTTTGTATAGCAATTGGGCTGCCAAAAAATCAGTTCAAATTAGGAGGGACTCAAAATCAAGATTATAAGTAGCACACCCACACATGCATACACCCAAATGCTTCTTTGAATGAGAGCATATAAAAACACATGCAGTTTGAAAGATAATAATACTACACTAGTACCTCACAAGAATGGTTAATAAATCTCGCAATCCCACCTCTCTTTGTAGCATCAACCTACACACACAGCCAGAAAAAATAAACTTATCATTTCAATTGCTATTATCATCCAATTTGAAGTTATCAACATATGTTCATTTAGAGATTAACAATTAAGAGACATTCAAAACTACATCTAACTTTGGCTCCATTTGGATAAGCTTATGTAGTAGATCTTATGTAAGCTCATCTAGAGTAATAACTACTTATGTGACCAGATTATCAGATGTTTGCTTTAGCTAATAAAAAGAGCTTATGCAAGTCAAATAAGCCATTACATGCTATAACTGCGAACTGTATTTCTCAAGGTCAAGTGTTGATAATCATGTTCTGAATATCTGATGATCCCTACAAGCTCAGATTAAGACAGACACAACTTAACCATCCCACTGGCGCATTCATGCCAAAATCTTGGCTTTAACAAATTATTGAATCCAAACCCTAGCTTCACGCTTTGCCAATCATCTACATCTGACATCAAAGATTCTAGTTACAAGCCTATAAGTTTATCTTTTAATTTCTAATCCAAGGTGATACACGGATTATCAGATCTGGATGATCCTCATCAGCTTTTAAAGTCCCAAATTTTCTAAAGGTAACACAACTCATAAGGTTTAACTCTGACTATACTTTGGCCTTAAACTTCATTATTTTTTCAATTGCAGACAAACAGAAGTCACAAGATCGATACCTTGGGAGACTAAAATATCTCAGATTTATCCAACAAAATGTCTCCATAATTAATGTTATAAATTACCTAGAGAAGTAAGACAAACGAAACTTGCCAAATCTAAAATAGCAAAAGTATTGCAGTGCCAAGTACTAACCACATAACCGTCATCAAGTCTAAAAAGGTAACTACTTCCAATACCCATCTTCTCATACTGACGTTCACGTATATCAGATATCTGGGAGAGACAAAATAAATATCAGTAATTGATCCAATAAAAAAGCACTTGCATAAAAAAATTGATATTGACTAAACCAGACTTATTGTACATATGCAATAAAGAAGGATTTCCTCAAGCACAATGTACAACTTGTTGGTCTTACACCCATCAATAACTTTCTAGAATATCGTTTTTCAGGACAGAAATTGCTGGATAAAAGGCTTATAAAAAATCTTGCACCCAGAATATAAGCACTCATTTGTAAAGATATATACAAAAAACAACTCACATCTTCCTCAGTTCTCATTATTTATAATTTGCAATTTATAATTTATAATAATATAGAAAACAACTTGGAAACACTATCAAGAGAATCCTTCCTAATTGATTGACTTCATGCATTTTGTTAAATATGAGATCAAATTCAAATTTCACTTTGCAAAAACAGATCAACATGATAAAACCTTGACATATGCATCTTAGCAAAAATAGTTATATGATATACCCGAGGACGGATTAGCTCTCCAATATATTCAATCACAAAGTCCTCAGCCTCAATTGGCTCTAAGGCAACAAGACCCCAGTCATGTATCTTGCTCCGTTGAAAACGTAAATGCTTTTTCCTTGCCTGAAAAGTGCAAAACAAATCCTTGAAATATGATGTATTCAGATGCAATAGATAAAAATCTCCAAAAACACATTCATTTTTCAAGTACCTTCAATTGAGTGACTTTCAGAAGATCAGCACCCTCGACAGCAGCAAGAAGGTTACGAAATTTCACCCTATTTGTTCTTGCAGAAAGACCCTTACTATTCGACAACTGAGATAAATTATTATCAGAATATATGGACTTGTTTTGTACACATGGAAGACCCCTGACACATGCTCTATATGCAGGACTGGCATTTTGAGACCATTTATGCCATTCCCACCCATCTATAGAAGTCCTAGCACATCCATCAGATTGAGGGCATAAATTCAATGGCTTGGATTTAGCATTTCTCTTTGACATGGTAACCTGTCTGCTAGCTCCTGGCTTCGCACCATCATTTGCGATTTTCAAAGCCTTTGCAGGATGTGAGGATGGCATACCACCCATTAAATGCTTCCTCTTTGGTTTTGATACTTTATTTGTTGCTGCAAACAGGAACAGGCAGCCTATTAAATAAATATGAATCTAGCCTGAAAACTAAATCAAGACATCAACAACAGAGATAAGTTTCGACAAGCAGGAACAAAAAGCTGATAAACATACAAGAATCCAGCAAGACAAGGCCATTGTTGTTGAAAATAAACCTACAATTTAGTATCTCTCCGGAGCAATAACCAGTGCTCTTCCCCTGAACGGTACCATCACAACCATCACTACTAATCATCTTCTTCATGCCAACACTATTTTCTATGAAGGCTGAAAGCCTCTTTTCATTAGGTTTTGCAACATGCATAACGTCATCTGCATAAGAAAGAACCGACAACTGTTATTCTTAAACAAATTTGCAACTGTAAACCCAGAATCAACAAAATAGCAAGGAAAATTATATACTCTGAACAGTACGCGAAAACTTCGATACTTTTTTACTAGTTGTATTCTTCAAGGATGACTGATCACTGTCACAAGACCTGCCCTTGGCAGATGTATCCTTCTTCCCTCTAATCCACCTAGTTTTTCCACGTTTAGCAGCAGCTATTTTAACTTCTGTAGTCTCATCAAGATCCCCAGAAACATGATTCCTTAACTTAGCCACAGGTTGCTTCCCAGGCCCTGAATCATCTGCAGCTACACATGGAGAGGAACCTAACACCTTCCGTGGCAGCTTCTTGCGGTAATATGTATACTTCCCAATCACCAAAGAAACTCCAGAAGAACTTTTTGCTCCTTCCTTCATTCTTCCCAGTCCAGAAGTAGCATCATCATTCAACCGGTCCTTACTTGCATTCAATGCTTTCCCCTTCTAAAGAATTAAATAAATAAACATTATAAATCAACTGTGGATACGACAATAAGATGAAATAAAATCAAATAACAGACAGAGAGGGAGAGCAAGCAAGGTGAAATGCAGTATTTAAGTTCTTGTAAATATTGAATGAACAAATTCTTACCTCATGACCATCAGATTGACAATGTTTCTTTATGGTGCATGATGATATAAAAACTTGATTGAATGCAAAATCAAGAAACAATGACTTCCACTCTTCAAGAACTTCATCATGCAACTTCTGTCGACACAGTGCTGTTGCAACATATTCTGTAATCTTGGGTTTATGTTCAACTAACCTTGAAGGTCGATATTTATAATTGAGGAGTGGGAAAATTGATTGAGAGTTCTCTTCAAATCCCGGAGGTGGTAGGTCACCAGCCTCCTCTTCATCAACTACATCATCTACATATGCACACAACTCCTTACATGCATTTGAGAATACATTAGACATACGGTTTCCAGATAAAGACTCACATAATGAATATCCTGCTTTTAAAGGAGCCACAGACTTGTCATTTAGAATTTCCTTCACAGATGTTTTATCAGTAAGTATCTCTGAAAAACCATTGTCACTAACAGCATCCTGCAACAATTAAAATGATTCTTCAACATAATAGTCTCTAGACAGATAAAAGATTATGAACACTTCTAACCAAGTTACCTCACTCAATTTGTCTTCTGGGGAATGAATTAATTTGTTCACTTCCTTGTCAACAACACTTCGAATGTATTCAGCTAAAGACACCTTTGAAGACAAGTGAAGCTCATCGTCCACACTTTCAAGAATGCATGTCAAGTCTTTATGGTTATGATAAGTGCGTGAAACTCGTTGACCTTCTAGTAAGTTTCCACCTCTGAGGCCACTAGAAGACATAGAAGATAACTGAGCATGATAATCTCTTTCCATTGCCACCACTCCAAAATGATTATAGCCATCATCAGCATTGTATTCAGAGGAACCTGGCCTGAGAAGCAACTGTACAACAATTGTACGGTTACTATAGATACAATTAAAGCAAAAACTTCAACTAAGCAAGCAATTCACAGCTTTTTCTGATTTAATCTTTTCAACATAATCTCTACATACATTAACAGATGGTTGAGGCTTAGGATGAATAGACCAAAGCTTTCTCTTCCTCCAGGAAAATAAGTACTCTGCTAGAGCGTCAAAGAACACTGCATTCCACATGACTTGCATGCAATAATCAAAAAGTACTTTACGAACAACATCATACGAGCACCAAAAATTTTCAATGCTTCCAACTGATTTAAATGTTGTTGAAGGCATTCTGGAAATTTCATGACAAGCCTGATCATCCAAAATATGGGAAGATGCGGGCTCACTTGGAAAGGCAGCACCTTTACTCTTCTTATCAGCAACCTTGGACTGTTAAGCAAAAATATAACAACTTATTAAGCTGTACATAAATTTCAACAATACAAATAGAAAAGCAATTAAGCATCACCATTTTGTTGTCCAACATGCGAGTCTCGGAAGCTTGATCGAGTGATTCAAGCTTCTGCCTCTTAAATTTCTTTTCAGTAGCAACTTCTGCAATGATTTTACCAATAATCTCATCTAGCACAACTCTACGTGCAGCTTTCATGACAACCAAGTGCAATTGAGAAGAAATGTTCTCAGATATTTCACAAATGATGTTTACCGTACCACCAACCTCTGAGTTTGAAGTTAGGTGATTGAATTCATTAATACAGTTGTTGACATGTGACTGGCAAACAGACTGTGAATCAGGGTTAACAGCCACAGTAGCAGCAAGCTCAAAAGATGTATCTTGTCCTGCCATAACCTTACGAGAAGAGGAGGAGCAATTTGAAGGCATGCTTATGCTAGAGATACCAGGACTCATATATGCAAAACCCGTGGAAACATGGTCAGGAAACTGCTTGAAATAATTCAATGGTACAGGGTTCATTAATGTGCCACTAATCACAGGATACACAGGAATCTCAACTGGCAAGAAACCAGTAGTTAGGCCCTCGTATAACTGCTCCTGAATATAGGGACCACACATTTGCCCATGGTCATTCACATACATCCATCCACTCACAAAAGCAGGCTGTTGCACATAGCCACAGTAACTCTGGTCCAAGTATGAAATATTTCCAGTGGTACAACACACAGGAATATCACCATTATTAACATTTGACCGGCAGCTCATCTCCATTCCAGAATCTGGATCAACTTTATCATCAAGATTGCAGCAAGATGTAATATCAACATTCACCAGTACTCCTGCACCAGGGGAAGTATGCAAGAGAATTTAATGAAAAAAGTAAGGTTAATATACAGTTTAATATCCCAAGTTCATAACTGGTTTTAATTCAGTCCCTGTTTTTCTATCACATATGGATGTTGAAACCCTAAGTGCAATAAAGCCCCATTAAGGTTCTCTGTCATTAAGACACCAGAAAAATGGGAGTTACAGGAAGTGCTGGAACCCTATGTGCAATAAAAACTTACCATGGGGATTGATGAAGAGAAGAAAGACAATAAAGACTAGGGAAGGCCTCTGGAAAGGGGATAGAAAAATCCATTAACCATGCCGTCGACAAATAGATAACATTTAATTAAATGTGAAAATCAAAGGACCTAATTGGAACAATCAGAAGAAAAGATACAGACTAATTGAACCTTAATGTAAACCTCAGAATGATAAAGCACATTTAACCCAAAAGTTATCAGTGCTAACAACAGATTTAATTACAAAGTTCAACCAGAACAAGCTGTCTACATGGAGGGAAGACCAAGACATCAGGATCTCATGTAATGCTCAAACAATGAAGACCTTTCTACGTCTAGATGCAAGACACTAGGAAACATCACTGAAAATTCCTGCATCAGCATGTAAATCTAGATCTTGATGTCCAAGATCAGACACTCTCAGCCTCTTTCTATAAAAAGAAAAGGGACCATCTTCACGCAGAAAGGTAGTTGAGACAACCATGAACCTTCCCAATAAAAAAGCACCATCAAATAACTGGGTCAACTAAAGCAAATTAAAAAAACACACCAAGGAATGTGGCAATTCAAAATTGGCACATATTAAAAGAACTATACTAGTAAAAACTGTAAGAATATAAACAATATGATACCGTTATCAGCTTAAGTTGCAAAAGAACTATAAAATTACTACTTGATGATAGTAGATAAGCAAAATCTCCTTGGATTGGTTTACAACATATTATGAAATACCTTCAGCAAAGGAGTTGAAAATATAACTCATGATAAAAAATAGGAGATGGCTGTAAAGACCATTATCCAGAAGGTACATAGAAAATTTCCAATAAATTCTATAAATATTTAATAAAAACATACTTTAAGAAATTATATAAATAGATCTGCAACCATTTATTCCCAGTATTTATCAAGTCTTGAATTTTCTAATTCCCCATAGCTAGGCTCACTGGGAATACAAATTGATTATCACAAGTGATCAGATTACCTTGATGGCACAGTTGGAAATATACCACGAGGTGTCCCCACTGATCTAAGACACTTCCTTTCACTTTTCTTGCAAAGTTGGCTTGCAATTGGCCTGCTTCATGGAATAATGGAATTGAGAGCAACAATCAGATACACAAATATACCCTCGGAACATTGGACGCAACACATACATAGAGTAGTTAAATGGTGTTTTACTTTGAATTCATAACAATTGATTTTTGTGATAATAATAATAATAATAAAAGAGATCCAATGATTTTCACCAAATATATGGTCCATCCCATTCAATTATGCCAAGCAAAACAGACAAATGCAAACAATTAAAATCATACTAACTCATGCACAACGAGAGACAAATAGGCATTACCGACCATGATTTTAGAGTGAAATGATAGACTGAAAGAGAAAAGACAAACAGTCACGCTTGGGGTTGTTGAACTACAATTGGCCTCATTTGACGTAGAAAGACGATTTTGCTCTAAGGTATATCCTTAATAACCATGATATCAAGGCATTGAGAAGTATAGAATTAAGGTGTCGGGTCCAATAAAAGGGATATATTCAGGTTGCAACGCGTGTTGGGTAGGCAAATGACAATTGGCCTAAATTGCAATGCGTGATATTAATGCATTGATTGCATTACTATTTACTTCCTTATTTCCTTAGTGTCCCTCTTTTCGAATGTACTGATAATGTCTAACTGAACCTTCAAATATTACCACTACCACCTATTAGCAAAACAGAGAAGAAAAGATGCAAAATCCAACTAGAAAACAAATCAAATACATATAATCTACCGATCCATCAAAATTTATCAAAACTCTAAATTTTACTCGTAATTGCAAAGGATTTTTTCAGCTTATTTTACACTTTGTTTTAATTCCCATCCTCAACACCATCAAACCCCATAACCAATCTAAACATCAAAATCATTTAGAAACTTGGAAACAAAAAACAAATATTCTCAAAGTTAGTTCTATATATGTAGTTTATTGATTACTAATAAAACTGCAAGAGTCTTTCTCTCACCTTTATCGTGCGTGTGACGATAAAGGAAAAAGTGATCCAAATTCAAGACCTGAGATTTCAACTTCAAACAACAATCGACAGCGAATCTTCTGGGTTGATCGCACAATCTCGTTCTTCTCAACAATCTGCGTTTGGATGATTTTGTTTGGAATTGCTTTTGGGAGAGGGAGATCAAAATAGGTCTTCAGAAGCTGAAAGAAGGGTTTGCTCGTCGTTGTGGGGAGGTATCTTTTGATCCCAATGAGGCAAGCGTTACGGACTTACAAGTACGGTGGACAAGACCGGCTCGGGCCGAGGGCCTGGGCTGGTTGGAACCGGACCAAATAGTTTTTACTTAGATGTATTTTGAGAAAATCACCTTTACATTCCATTTGAAAAAAATAATTTTTATTGATTTATTTTAAAAAATTAATTAAATATTTAATTATATTAGCTAATAATTTATATAAAGTTAATTAATAATTTATTTTTATTTTAATATTTGATACATAATTAATCGTATATAAATTATTAATTAATATAATTAAATATTTAATTAAATTTTTTAAATGAACTAATAAAAAATTATTTTTTCCAAATTGAATAATCATTTTTCCATATATTTTTTCTGTGGAGACTTAACTATCACTCCTCGTTGTGGGGAAGTTTCTTTGGAGCCCAATTACGGGTAGAAATAGTGAAGGTTATTAGGCAAAACCTTGGCCTAACCCTATTCTATTATCTATATTTTTTTTAGACTTTTTTTATAAAATTATAAAAGTTTGTTCTGTGTTAAAAGTTTATTTAAAATTATATATTGATAAAGGCCTTTAAATTTAAATAAATAAATAGATTCCAACTTTATAAATTTTAATTATACTTAGCTTCAATAAAAATAAAATTATTATATTGTATATAAAATAAATAAATAAACTATATTAATATATAACTAATAAATAGGTGAGTTTATTGGGTAAAATAAACATTTTTAAAAATCTAAAACTTAACTTATTTAATTAAATAAACTTTTTTAAAAGTTTAAATCTCACTTTTTTATAAATAAGTTAAGCTGAAATAAATTAAAAATAAGTGAGACCATAAATTTATATTAGACTGTTAGGTTTATTCCCACCCTAAGCCCAATCAATGAGGTAGTGCATTTTAGCTTTTAATTCTCTTTTTTCTTAAAATCGTCTTTCAAAAAAGTATAACTAGTTTAGTTTATATATTGGGAGTTGCTATGGAATAATTGTAATAATAATAATAATAATAATAATAATAATAATAATAATAATAATAATAATATGTTAAGAATTCACTATAACCCAATAAATAATAGATATCAAAATTAGAATCCGAGGCATTAAGAAAGTTTAAATTAGAACTAGAGGTATTAAAAAAGTATTGAACTTGAAATCAGTTACAACATAGTTGCTTGATTTTATTTGTTTTGCGCGAAAAAGACTGCACACCCTCAGGAAAGCAACCCCTATAGAATCAGGTAATAACCAGCTGCCCAAACACAAAGCAGGAAGGTGGAAAAGACTATGCTCATCAGCACCAGAAGCATGACCAGATAATCCGCACAACTATTGGCTTCTCTCAGTAGCTTGATTAAATGAAATATTGCTCACAAATAAATTTTGTTTTTGTAAATGAGTATTAAACAAGAGTTTAATTTTGATTTATCTTTAGTATCTATTTTTTTAACTATTATCCAATCTAGTTTGACACTTTTAAATTTTTTAAAACTATAATAATAACTAATTGAAAAATCCAATCATGTATGTCTTAGAAAAATCAAGAGCATGTTTAGGAAAAATTAATTCTTTTTCAAAACAGTTTTTTTAAAATATATCTTATTTGTTTAAAGTGTGTAAAATTGATTATAAGTTAAGATTATTTTTTTATAACTAAAAACAGCTTTTTTAAAAAAAATTATTATTTTAAGCTTATAATTATTTGATTTTAGATTATTTCAAAAGTTTTAAGAGAGAAATACTTATTTGCCCTCAATCAAATAACTTTTTCAATCATTTCATACATCTTTTGGTAATTTCATACATAAAAGCGATTTTTTTTATACAATCCAAATAAAACTCTTTATCATAAAATCGATTATGAATTAACATATCCAAACATAAATTAATTTTTTCATAATTGATTTTCTTGAAAATCGATTATACACATAATTGATTTTTCACATCATTTTTTTTTCACTGCTAATTCAAACACACTAAATAATGTTAATGAATTTATAAGTTTAACTAAGACTACGAGATAATGAAGATGTTGGATGTTCGATTTTACATCAGGTCACATATTCTTATTCTTTATTGAGATGCTTAACTCTTTAATGTACAAAAAAAAACCAAGTAATATAAATTAAGAAAAGCAAACTTTGGAAGTCGGAAACAAGAAGAAAAAGAATGAGTGAATGAATGTTAAAAAATTAAAAACTTAATTTTATTAAAAAAAAATTACAAATGGATATTAATTGACATGATTTATTTAAATTTTGCAAACTCCATCATTAAAAAACCATTTCAGCGTGGTGGAAAGAGAATTTGTAGGGATTATGATATGATAAATAAAGAAATAAATGAGAGTAAAAATGTATAAATGGTTGTTGGCTAATTGAAAATAGAGAAAGAGTTTAATTTTGATTCACTGTCAATGTAAAGTTTTCTTTTAAAAGAAAATCAATGTAAAATTTATTTATACTGTCAGTTATTCATGTATTGTTACATCATTAAAAAAATATGATTATCATAGCAATTATATTAAAAATTTAATTATTTAATAATATGCTAAAACATTATTAAATGACAGTGAAATTTTTTTTTATACTACCAATAGATAACAATTAAATCTATAGAGAAATAAGATAATAAGGGATATTAATTAGACATCTAGTCATGAAATTGAAAGAGTATATGTTCCCTTTATTAATAATGGTTTTTATTATGAATAATTTTATAGATAAATTATACTTTATTATTAAACAAATATATATTAATTTTTTTAATCATTAAAAATATAATTAGCATAATATTAAAAAAGTGTGGCGGAATAAAGCAATGGTCTTATGATTGAGCCGTCCATGTGTTCATATTCTATTCGTTTTATATATTTTTCCAGAAAAAAGACATCCTAATTAATTATTAGAGTAAATTGCATCAACTCCTTATCAGGTTTATCTAAATGACAGATAATTCCAAACTTGCTAAAAAAATACACTCTACTCCAGTTGACTCATTGACCGTTAACTGTGTTAACATTTTCTAACAGAATAACTCAGCCATCATTCGCAGCACAAGCTCAGCTTCACCAGCTCCACCTCTGCCACCATCAACTGCACCTTCTTCTCTAGCGCCTGCACCAGCATGGCTCGCAATAACTTAGAGCACTTTTGATTTGTTTTATATTTTCATTTTTAGTTAGATAAATTATATTTATTTTATTTTATTTTTTGTTTTCAAAATTTTGTAAATAAATTAGTAAAAACAAATCTTTATAAAATTATAAAAACATGAAATATAATGAAACACTTTCTTAATTGTACTGGAAAATTTTGTGAACAAAATTCTGTTAAATTTTCTATATGTTTAATATTTTTCTTTTGTAACATAGATTAAAAAGTTATTACTGTATTAAAAAAATGTCATTACTAAAATTTGAATAATAGCTTTATTTAAATTATCATTCACCAATCACACTAATTAAGGTTCACTACGACAGAAAAGGGTTTTTAATTCGGCTGTGAAAGCAGTTTCCAATTCGGTTCTAACAACGAATTATGTCCTCAAGCCTTTTCTTCCTCGACTTTTAACAATGCATGTTAAACCGACTGAAAATACTTTTCCAATTCGGTCAAAACGCCGATTGAAAATATCCAATTGAATTCGTTGTTTTATATAACCGAATTGGAAAATTTACAATTGAATTCGATTTTTATATAACCGAATTGGAAACATCGATGCGCCAAATCAAATCCGGATTTAAATAACCGAATTGGAACATCCAATTGAATTCGTTGTTTTATATAAATCAATTGGAAAATTGACAATTGAATTCGGATTTTTATATAACCGAATTGGAAAATTGTCAATTGAATTCGGATTTTTATATAACCGAATCTAAAATTGACAATTGAATTCGGATTTTTATGTAACCGAATTGGAAAATTGTGTTTTTTAATATAAATTCTAACAACCGAATTGAAAAGTACCATACATATCCTATTAACAAAGAATGTCCGTAATCCATTTACATTTTCGTAATCATACACGAATAACCAAAACATGATAATCGAGTTTATAAAGTAAATCATGTACATAATATTAACATTTATAAAGAATGTACGTACAACATGAAAGTATTAATCTCATACATAATAATGTGAACCTAACAACATTTCCTAAAATGACAAGTTGTTTATGGACAAAGTAGAAAAAACATCAATCATCCGGAAAGCCTCCCGAGTTTATTCTAAATCGATGCAATGTGAACATGTATGTCGCCTATTCAAGCCGTGATCTCATTTATCTCTTCTTCGTATAAGTTGTCGTCAAAACCGAGGCAAGCAAAATATTTAAAGTTCGGGATATTTGTACAAGTCAAATACGTAACTACATCAATATAAGTATAAACCTTAAAACTTACTTTCTCGACTCATTGTTTTCATATGTTGACTTATGATGTCTTTCATATATTTCAACACATAGAAACCACATGTTTTACTATCGGGTTGCCTTGGTGCCTATACATAATATCAAAACTAATTAATTGAAAACAAACAATGGTCCAAATAATGATATCTCTCGTTATAAAACACATTATACACAATAATTGAGAGTGATGATGTTGACAAATATTCTTTTGCCTCGCGATAGTCCTTTTCTTTTTGTAAGACCTCACACTCTCTTTAAAAACCAAATGAATACATCAAGGTTATGTTTAACATTAAAAACCAAGTTACACATGACGGGGGTTAGAATAACTTACATTCCAAGTACCTTCTTAATGTCATCTCGTATTGGTTTTCCTATAGGGTCCATCCAATAAGCAAAGGTTTTGGAGATCTTAATCACAAAGAAGCATCCAATGAGACCTAGGAAATACAACATGTAACATATTCAAGACATATATGCAATATTTGTATTAAATTTTTAAATTTTATGAATCTTACCCTCCATTATAAGGTACAAAGACCATGGAGTCTCTGAACCCGCAATAAAACCCTGATAGGTATTGGCCCCTCGACTTGGGATCCTCTTGGCCTCCAATAAGTGACACCCTCATTGGGTCAAAGAAACCCATAACTTGGACATCCAGAATGCGGCCAATCAAGTCAACCAAGTTACTTGAAATGAAATGAACAAAATTTAGTATGAAATTGACATAATAACTAAAGCAATATTTACATCAAATACAAGGCAATAATTAAGATAATTGTCCTACCCGAAGAACCACACGTTATAGTAACTAGTAGATATGCATTCCAAATTTATAAAGTCATGCATATCTTCTCGTGAGACACATGACAGAAGTCTACATCCAACCCAGAGCTTGTATATTACGTGAGAGTACACGCTATCTTTAGCCATTTCATTCGACGCTGGGTGTGGCCCAAGTCGCTTATGACTTCAGATCCGGCCTTTCGAGTGGCCTCGTAGTCAAAATAATAGGCAACTAATGAGTCTAAAAACCACTAATCCACATGTACGTAATCTTTAAATTACTTACATCCATGTCGTGGAGTGACAAATTTTCGAGGCTGCAAACAAAAGTCCCCTTAATGCATCTTTTACCGCCCACATCGCCGTTGGGCATACGGAACTCGTGCATCGGGTTTAATGACCCCGTCCCACGCGACCTTGACAAATTTCAATGGGAGGGGCCTATTGTGGAGTGGTCATCCCTTTGCCACCAACAAGACAGCCGTACCTTCCGCAACATAATTGTTCTGGGCTGGCCACAGCCTAGTAGACAACGATGTTTGGCTACATAATTTTCCTTAGTTAGATACATAATAATATAATTTTAATTACTTTAAATGCAATATGAAAGTATGTAAAACAATAAACTTCTATTTACCATCGAAAAGCCCTCACACCATCCTAAAGAATGGGTTGTATCATCGAGTGGAGCTGCAGGTGGACTTGTTGGAGATGATGATGTTTTTTGGTTTTCTAACGTGCCCCTTCAACGATGACTGGGTCCTTCCGCGACATTCTTCCTGATGTTGTAGGGGTGACATTCGTTGATTGAGTCGAGGAACTCGCATTCACCCCTTTGTCTCCCATCAAAGCCTTCAAATCTAATTTTGGGATATCAGTTTGTTTGGACCAAAGATTTCCCCGCCACCGCAGTATACCCATTAAAATTGTCTCCATTTGTGAGACCTTGTTACAAACTCGCCTTATGTTCTTCCATGCCGATCGTGGTTCCTTTTTCCCCAAGACAACGTTGGATTGACAACCACTAGCCGCACGTAATCGTCCACTATGTTCGTGGAGTGCCCAATGCCTTCACAAGATATCGTTATTTCCAATTGGCTTGATCAAACCTAAACTTTGCTTTGTTGCAAGGTCATCCCGCAACCATATATTTATTAGATAGTTTAAACAATGGATATAACTTGAAATTTTTTATAGCTACTTTAAACCATATAAGTTGCACACTTACTATTCTGCCTTGCTATTTCGCTTCTTCTGGCTTCTTAAAATCCCCTTTCTTGTCTAATTTCGCTTGTTTCCACAAACCTCATACCGTTGGATTTTCTCTCGTTGTTTGTAACTTCTTTTGTCAGAATGCATTAAATAAAATATGATTCATATTGAACATATATGGACAATGAATTTAATTATAATAAAATGGAAAATGGCTTACCAAATCTCTCTCCAATTGAGCGTATCCCTTCCTTGAAGTGCGATGCCTAATTTGGTTTTCCCGGACCGTGCTATGCACTTCTCCCTAGTTTCCTCGTTACATTAGGCGCATGTCAATAAATCACATACTTAATTAACATCATCAAGTCAAGAGTTCAATTTAATTAAATGTACCTACTTTGAATTGATCGGACAAACGTGATTTGACAAACTCATTCCATATGTCCCGGTGTGATGAATTTGTATTTTGGTCAAGTTAAACATCCGCTTCATGATCATCCACCTCATAAAAAAGGCCATATGTAATCCCTCCCTAACTGGGTCTTGAATTGTTTTAACTTATCACAGCGACTCTTCATCATCATTTTTCTAATTTCTCCGTCTCTGTAGTATAAATGAGTTCTATTGCATAAAACAAACAAATGATAAGTTCAATCAGAATACAATCAATATTAAGATATATTTTTTTAATTCAAAGAATGTTTAAATCGACCGCTAAAGTATCCCAAATTCTATCCTTCAAATATTTGGGAACCTCACCCCATGAGGCCATATTGATAGGAACAATGTCTCTTGTCACTATTCCTAAATAAGTCATAAGGTCTTTCCCACTGCCTTCAATAGGAACACCATTGTAATTAGTTTCAACCGAATTTTTGACCTAAGCACGAACCTTAGAGATGCGGTCCAAAACCGTTGGACCCCTAGTTCTTCTTTGAAGAAGTTTGCTTACTTGAAGAATCTCCTGGTCGGATGTATGTTGATAATCCTGGATCAAGACATCCGTAATAAGCAATACACATTACCAACACATAACAAGCGCATACATTACCAACACATAACAAGCATACACATTACCAACACATAACAAGCATAACAAAGACAATCAAGAAGATGCATGCATGATCGTATTCTAGCCTACTGAAAAGCAAAAGTAACAATGGTCCACATAAACATTAGAACCTCACCCTAATCAGACAATGCACATTACAAAATCAATATTCAAGGTTGTTACCGTTTGATGAACGTTGTTTGTCCTTTGAAGTATTTGAGGTAAACTATGGTTCAAAAGCACTCGTATAACCCGTCGAAGACACAGTAAACGTAAATCCATGTTTTCCAGACGTTAAGTCACAAAATTTAACGAGAAATGTTAAATGGAGTGAGAAATAGTTACCCCTTATGTAGCGTCGACGATGATGAAGATGGAGTCACTGGAGGTTACGTAAACGACAATGGTCGGATTTTTGGGGTAGGAGCAAAGAACTCTTAGCGGATACGCAAAAACACAGAGAACGCGAGGGAAAGAAAAGTAAAGCGTTTCCTACCTTGGGTTCTAGTTTTGAATTACTTAATACCTTTTCAATTCGGTTATAGTAAAACTAATTCCAATACTTGAATATGAATGGTCCCTAAGACATATATATCCCGCAACCCAATAATCGAATTTGTTTGTCTACTTTCCAATCCTAATAATATGACCGCTGATTGGAAAACATCAACTTATTAATCCGCAAATAATAAACCGGATTCTAAAGAAACTTATTACTCCTGGCTACTATGCAACCGAATTCTAAAGTATGTAAAAAAAAAATTTTTAAAACATTTATAAAATTAAGTTTTCATTTAATGACTTTCCAATTCGTTACTAAGTTAGCGGATTTGAAATTATCAACTTATTAATCCAAATACTATTCAACCGAATTTAAAGTATGTAAAAAAAATAATTTTTAAAACATTTATAAAATTAAGTTTTCATTTAATGACTTTCCAATTCCTGCTACTAAGTTGGATTCAAATTATCAACTTATTAATCCGGCTACTATTCAACCGACTTAAAGTATGTAAAAATAATAATTTTTAAAACATTTATAAAATTAAGTTTTCATTTAATGACTTTCCAATTCTAAGCTACTAAGTTAGCTGGATTTCAATTTATCAACTTATTAATCCGCTACTATTCAACCAAATTCTAAAGTATGTAAAAAAAAAATTTAAAACATTTATAAAATTAAGTTTTCATATAATGACTTTCCAATCCGTTACTAAGTTACGGATTTGAAAATATCAACTTATTAATCCGCTACTATTCAACCGAATTCAAAGTCATTATATGAAAACTTAATCCGGCTACTTTTTATTAAGTTACTAATAAAAGAGTGACGTGACATAATCGTCCCCTCCATTTGTCTCTAATTATAACCCTGCATGTTAAATTGTATTCATAATTATTATTTAATAATTATATGAGTATATTTATTTAATAATTTTTCATAAATTAAAAATAACAATTTCAAAAAACAATTAATGAAATCCCATAACAGATGACGATGTCAGGTTAGGACTCTAATCTTCTAATAATTAAAATTTACTCTAATTTAATTATCTTAATTAATATTTACATTAAATGCACATCACATAATAAAAAAGTATATATAGTTCTCTTTAAATTTGGACTATTTGCAAACAAATGGGGGCTATCATGAACTATAAATTATTATGTTTTTTATTTGTGAAAAATATTAAAATTAAAAACAGAATAAGAAGAAATTAACCTAAATTATTAGAATTTTAGACAAATAAAGGATAATCATACCACGTCACTCTTTATTAACAACTTAATATATAGTAAATGAAAAGACTTATTTGTATAAATTAATATAATTTAAGAATTAAATTAAATTTTTTAATTTATGGTAGTTATTAGTAAATATACAAATTTTAAGAAGTCTAGATATATTTACTTTCCGTTAACAACTGAATGAAAAGTATGTGAAATGATTTATTACAATAATTGATGTAATAAAAAAAATTTAAAACATTATAAAATTAAGTTTTCGTTTAATGACTATCCAATCCTGGTTACTAAGCTTAATGGGATTCAAAATATCATCTTATTAATCCGGCTATTAGACATCACCGATTTGTAAAGTATGTTGTAGGAAAAATTAAAAATTTATTAAATTAATTTAAAGACTTTCCAATCCTAAGCTACTAAATTAATGGATTTGAAAATATCAACTTATTAATCCTACTGGTATTCCACCGAATTCTTAAGTATCTAATTAAAATAAATATAACTTGTATAAAGTTTAGTTTTCATTTAATGCGACATTCCAATCCTGAACGAGTTAATGGATTTGAATATGTCCACTTTATTAAGAAGCATATTTAAATAAAAAATAATATTTCTAACACGTTTTCACCGTAAGGTAATGTCATGACAGCATTCAAAACGCATTGACATTGACGGCTACAATACAAAGTTTTATTCACATCATTTGGATATTATACAATGAAAAACATTAACGAAAGTGATCACAACGAATAAACAGAGTTGGTTTATTTATTACAATGAGAAAGATTAACTAATTTAGAATAGTGTTAAACAAGATTAAGTTTTCCTTGATTCTTCTATGAGTCGTATCTCCATTGCCCAACCAGCTTGGTTCATCGTATGACTCCACAATGAACATGGGATTAGTAATTTGGTAAATGTCTCTAGCCCATATCATCTTCCCCGATGGAGTTCCCCTTCCTGGCATGAATCTTGAATTCCTTGCAAGGACTATTTTTTGAGTCGTATTGCTACCATCATTAACATAGAAAATTTGTCTAGCTTGTGTAGCCAAGATAAACTGGATCATTCTTAAACCCAATCTTGTTGGAATCAATGAATGTTAACCCTAAATCATCAATTTTCAATCCTCGTTGGATCAAACCATCTACACTTGAAAACATGAATTCTCAATTTTATGTAATCAAGTTCTATATCTCTTGAATCATCCCAAAGTATGAGGTAATCGGATAGTATTGGGTTTGCATCCTTCATTGATGACACATGGTATGATTCACCACTAATGTGACTCCAGTAGTTCCGACTAATCCGCATGTTGTCTCTCTCGCATAGTATGGAACCTAAAACCATTAATCGTACCCTTCATAGCTCAATACTGTGGTTTGTGGCATATGACTAAGCCATCTCAAAGTATCATCAATAGATGAACCACATTGAATCTCTTCATCTATATGGTTCCGCAAACCATGATGCAAATGATTTAGTATGATAGTTTTGTAAACTTACCTGCTCTAAACTTAGAAGGGAATGATTCTTTAATAAATGCAAAGTGTTTTTCCACATACTACCGATAATAGCCATGTTCCTCAAAACATATAGTGAGCAATATTAAGATCGCCGATGGAACAAACAACATCTTGGGTCCAAATAATCCTCTTCCGCTTCACCGTAAATATTTTTGGGAACAGAGTCCAATGACGTTTTGCCTTAGCAACGCATCTCAACAAAACACAATTGCTTCTTCCGCAACGTAACACTCTATAATACAAGCCTCGGCCTACTTTTGCTCCTAACCATGCTCTTCAATGTTCTCATGAACCGCTCAAATGGGTACATCCACCGAAGGAATATCGACCACATATCTTTACTTCACGTACTAAGCGGGACTACCAAGCGCACCATGACATCAAAAATGATGGAGGAAAATACATTTCCAAACCGCAAAGTGTTTCAACAATATGCATTTGCAAGTCATCAAGGATGGAAGGATCCACAACTTTAGAACATAACTTATTGAAGAAGTAACAAAGTTTGGTTATGGCAATCCCAACTTCTTTTGTAAATTTCCTCGCAATGCCATCGAAGAATTTGTTGCATTAGTACATGGCAATCATGAGACTTCATGTTTTGCAATTTCAACTCTTGCATATTAACCTTGGACCTTAAATTGGATGAGTATCCTTCGTGCACCTTTAAATCCTTTATGAATTGACAGTAGTTTTGTTTTTCTTTTCCTTGACATTGTATAACATGACTGAGGAAGGTACATTCGGCTATCCTTTTCAATTGGAGCAAGGCGTAGTCCTAATCCCTAACTCCACCATGTCGAGCCTAGATGAGAGAGAATCTTTGACTTGCCTTTCACATTTAACAATGTGCTAATCAAAGATTCACATACATTCTTCTCTATGTGCATGACATCCAAATTATGTCTGACCATCGAGATCCCCAATAAGGAAGCTCATAAAAGATACACTTTCTCTTCCAACACTTCGTCATTGGGTTATTAGAATTCAAAGAATCAATAAGTCAGTAGGGGATTTGACGGAAACTTTGAGGCTTTGGTGCGTAATCAAAGTCCCGTTGGCCATTAAATGCCTTTCTACGCTTTCTATATAGATGGTTTTGATGGTAGCCACTGATGTCCCATGTATGACATTTTCTTCCCATGTCTAAGTCTAAAAGCATTGGTATTATCTCCACAAATTGCACATCCATAGTACCCCTTTGTCACAAAATTTTAAATATTACCATATGCGGTAACTCGACACGGTCCACATCAACGCTCGATCTCAATGTGAAGGACTCCTTCCGATAACCATCATAAGCTTCAACGCCATTACTCGATAAAGTCTTCAAATCATCAATTAAAGGACGTAAGTAAGTATCTATCTTATTTCCCGGTTGTTTTGGACCGTATATCAACATAGCATGCATGAATCTTCGCTTTCATTGTTAGCCACGGAGGGAGGTTATAAATAACTATAATAATGTGCCAAGAACTCGTGTTGAGTGCTCGATTACTAAATGGGTTAATTCCATCGCTGCACAAACCCAATCTGGAGATTTCAGGATCTGCCGAGAAATCTGATATGTAACGTCGAAACTCCTCCAACGAGGTGCATCACCTGATGGCCGCAACTTGAAATCACACTTCCTACCATCTCCATCCTTATGCCATGTTAACATCTTTGCATGCTCCTTGTTTAGAAAAAGTCTCTTAAACCTTGGAATGATTGGCAAGTACCAAAATACCTTTAGGGAATTTTTTTCTTCCTAGACTTTCCTAAACACTCGTGGATTTCCATCTCGATTTTCCACATTTACAATAGTCATTTTCCACCGCATCGATCATAGTAGATGATGCAATCATTTGGACAGCATGAAATTTCTCATATTTCAAACCAAGTGATGACATTGTCTTCTTTGCATTGTTCATTGTTGTCAAGGAGGTTATCTTCGTGAGCATATCATGAATTAAAGTAAGAAGGTCATCAAACTTTTGTTAGACCATCCGTTGGAAGCCTTCAAATTGAATAATCTAATAAGTGTCAGAATTTTTGTGAATTATTTACAACCTTCATATAATGGTAATTCGGCCTCATCCATTGTGTCTTCAAATTTTTGAGAATTGTCAACAAAGATCAATTTCAACAAATTGCCTTTAATTTGTCAATCATGTTAAAATCTTCATGTACTCCAAATCCGCTGAATTTGGTTCTACATTGGATGTCCCCGATGAAGTAGCTTCACCATGCCAAATCCACTCGGTATAAGTCAAGTCAAACCCGAAGTACAAGTGATCCCTGACCTATTGGATGCTTAATCGAGTTAAAGTCCACAACACTGATAATGACATCTTATCATCAATCCATTGAATTCGGGATTGTTTTGTGCTAAATCAAGAAAACGCTCAACACCTATTCCATATGCACTTACAAACGATCCATGTGTATCCACGAACGATCCATGACATAAGATGTTTAATCTAGAAAAACGATAATATTATCATACCATCCAAATGAACAAAACAGAGTAACGATAGCTAAAAATGGAAATATTTAATAACTTCCTTACCTAACAAAATTAATTGATGAAATGGAAGCACTGATGCACAAATAATGAAACCTCGATGAAATGGAAGCACTCGGATGCACAAATAATGAAACCCTACATAACCTTTCCAATCCTAAGTATTGAATAAACCGAATTGGTATTTAATCCGAATCCAGCTACATTTGGACAATAATTTTTATATAAATAAAATGATTTATAAATCGCCTATTCTAGTACATAATTTAAACATCGAGTTTGTAATCCGCTACTTGTTTAACCGATTCAAAAGTTGCCTGGTATGGTATATCCATGTTTCCAAAAGCACTTTCGAATCCTAAACATTAAAATAAATTAAAATGTCTTATGTATGAATCCTAAGCTTTCTTGGAACATCGGATTCAAAATAACTTATAAATCCTAAGCATAGTGAAACGAATTAATGTATCTTATATACGAATTCCTACAAGATAAGAACCGAATTTGAAAAGATGAATGAATTCTGGCCAAGATAAGAACCGAATTAGAAAACATGAATGAATTCGGTCAGTATTAGAACCGAATTGGAAAACATGATTTCAATCCGTTAGCCAAGTCACCGAATTAAAGTTGCCGAATTTAAAACCCATTTGTGCATGATTACAAGTATTTCTTTCATTTTACTTTTTCTTTTCTTTAGGGTCGTGACTCGTGATCTTTGTATTCCATTCATCAGTTTGATTTTGTTGTAGGTTCATGAAATGGGATCAGTGTAGGGAGAACATTTACGACGGTAAAGATTATTGTTGGTCAAAGATTCATTATTTGTTTGTGAATTGATGTTAGTTCTTAAGCGTTTATAGTTTACAACTTTTAAGAGCTAGTTAGTAGTAATTAATAGGATTTAAATCTTCTGTCGATTTTTTTTATAATTTTATAGTAACCAGTAATCTCTGTAAATTTATATTTTATTTGCAAGTACCTTGTGAATATAAAAGGATATTCACAAGTAGCTTGTGAATTACTTTCTGCGTAAGTGTGTGCTATTGCCAATTCCACAATACACTATAAGATTACGGTGTCTATGAAAAGGTTTATTAATAAAGTATTAGTGTTATAAATTAATTTCTCTGTGAAATATATTTGTTGTCTCTTTTAATATTTTCTCATGTTTTTCCAATATAAAGAATCTTGACGTAACACTACCTGACAAAAATTAAATGAGTAAATTTTTGGAACAAAGAGTGACTGCTATATAAAACTTAAATTATGGAACATATATACTTATATATCTGGAACTTATGAAGTAATTGGTTGGTGATTTACAGATACATTTTTTTTCCTGTTGTCTAATTATTTTTGGCTTACAAAAACGGTGAGGTGAGAGTGAGAGGTTGCTTAAGCAGCAAGTAGGGATCATGGGTCCGCATGCACGATGGGTTTGCAGCTTGGCTGCTGATGTGAATAAGAAAAATGGAAAATGGCTTAAATGGCAGAGGAAAGTAATGACTATTTAGTTTGTTTTAAAAATTAATTAAGTATTTAATTGTATTAATTAATAATTTATATATAATTAATTACATATTGAGTATTAAAATAAAAATAAATTATTAATTAATTATATATAAATTATTATTTAATATTATTTAATAATTAATTAATTTTTAAAATAAATTAAATAGTCATTATTGTCCATCAAAATAAACATTCGGGTCATTTTTCAAAAAAATAAATAAATAATCGAGTTTGAAAGTTCGACCTAAGAAATTAATGTGCAAATGTGATATTATTATCATCCACGCTGTACGACTAGCTAAACAATGTCGTTTTTCTAACATTTTGTTGCCACCTTTGTCCTATGGTATATTTGTCCTTTTTAATACTCAGGATCTAAGTGCATGTCTGAGGATTTTTTTTGGGTACAATATTTGAGGATGTTTAATTATTTGAAACAATAATTTTTTCCATTATAAAAGCTGTTTTTACTTACATGTACTTAAATGTTAAATTAAAAGTTATTGATTAATTTTTAAACTAAAAACATTTTCCTAAAAATTAGAATTTAAACATTTTGTTTATATTTTGTTGTGATTATTTTATAGTTATAGGAGATAAATATTAATTTACAATCAACTAAATATTTTTTTAATAATTTCATGTTTCTTTTAATAATTTAATACATAACAATTCACTAACATGGTGTGACACAAATAGTAGATATTTAAGCCCTTAAACAAGTGATCATGCGTTTGATTCCTGACTCATGTGTATGAAAAGACATCTGTTAGGAGAGATCAACTATTTAAATAGATTTTAGTACCTTAAGAGATTAGTCTTCGCATTCGCTTTAGTATTGAGAAACTAAAAAAAATACATAACAATTTATTTTATTAATTTAAACAAAATTTACTGTCAATTAAAAATTAATATATGTAAATATAAATTAATTTTTTCATAATTAATTAATTATATAAATAACCAGTTTAATTATATAAATAATCCGTTTATAATATAATTTTTTTTTTGTAACTAATCCAAATGCACGTTAAATCTAAAGTAAAATATTAATTTAGTAATTTATTTTATTTTATTTTTAAAAATATTACAGAAAAAGAAAAGAATAAAATATCTAAAGTAAAATATTTCAAGACGAATTTGGTAATTTATTTTACTTTTTTGTTTGAAAATATCACAGAAAAAGAAAAGAATAAAAACGTTTTCACAGAAAAGGAAAAGAATAAAAAACTTCCAAAAAAAGAGAAGAAGAAAAGAATAAAAGCCTCGCCTAAACCTTACACAAAGGAAGAAGGAGGAAGTGAAAGAGAGTAGGCACGATTTACAATCGCAAGTTCACAACAACAAAGCGAGATGGCGAGAAACCTGATTCTTCGATCCTTCGCCTTTCGCCGTGCAATAGGGAACAGACTTGGCCCACTCCATAACCACCAAACCCTCATATCTGCACCCACAACACCACACCTATCTCCGCCGTCAAATTCCTCTCTTTTCGCCACCGCCACCGCCACCGCCACCGCCGCCGCTGTCGCTTCTTCTCAGCCCTTTCACCATTCCCGCTCCCTTTGCTCCGCCTCAGGTTCCTCCCCTTCTCTTTCTTTCATTGTTAATTTCTACTTGCTTGTGCACCTTTTTTTTTCTTTCTCTCTCTACGTCCATTTTCGTGTGATTTGAATGCCATGAAATTTGAGGTTCAACTGGTACGAAACTGAAGGAAACCATGGATTTTTGGTTGGAAAAAACTAAATAAATAAAAAGAGATACTTGAATATACTTGCTGCGCTATCCACTATCTTTAATTTCTAGATTATTATTTATTGGCATCTTCATTAACCTTGTATGAATTATTATTGTTGTTGTTATTATATTTCTTAGTATAAAGTTATTTTTGTTAAAAATGATTTTAGTTATATTATATCTATTTGTTCGATGTATTGCATGCTAAGCCAATGTTAAATTTTTTTTTTTCAGATCCTTCCAACATTGTCCTTGTTAATTCAGATGAAGAGTTCAATAATATCCTTAGCAAAGTTCAAGGTATGTGTTCTTTTTTTTTTTTTTTCCCGGATGGCTATGTGTTTTGTATGGAAGATATATATTTTTCCAGTGATTTAAGCAGTTTGAGGTTTATTCACTTCACTTGTTTTTGTAAATTTACTTTCTTCTTTGTTATGTTATTTCTTGATATTAAATATTATCCTTTTAATTATGGATCAAGATAGAACTGATTTCTTCTTTCTGGTGAAAATCTCCTAAATAGGTAACTCGTTGCACGCGATCTTTTATTACACTGCAGTTTGGTGTGGACCTTGTAAGTTCCTATGCCTTTTGTTTTGTTGACTAAGATCTTTGCAATGAATTGTACTCTATTTTGCTGTTCTGATTGTGCATGGTGAAGCTTGTACATGACCATTGCAAAAGGGCGATGAGAAGATGGCCGTAAAATTTAAAATTAAAATGAATATTTGATTTATGATACCCGCTTGTACAAAAATAGTAAGGATAAATTACACTTAACCCACCTATGGTTTGGGATTTGTTCACTTTACCTGCCCATGTTTCAAAATGCACCACTCAACTATCCTCATTAATCCAATAGGCATGTAAAAGCCACATGCAAGGCAGTTTTTATCTGAAGGTTCCCATATGAAAGCAAACCTCAAGTGAGTTTAGTGAACAAATCCCAATCATAGGTTGGCAAAATGAACAAACACCAAACTATAAGAGGGTTTAAGTATAATTTGCCCTAACTTTTATATGCACAAAAACATATGAAGTAGAAACTCTGGCAGGTTAAGTGACACTTTTTCATACACAGGTGGGTAAATAGAACAAGGTAACAAACCCCAAATCACAGATGCGTTAAGTATAATTTACGCAAATAGTATTCTAATAGCAATGAAGATCAATCATCAAGGGGGTTAAAATTGTCTACTAGAAAATACTTACAAATTTAAATCATCAAACATGTTGGGAAAAAGTATTTCTGCGTTTGGATTTTAATTAAATAGCTGGCCTTAATATCTAGAGAGGACCTCTGTAAGCTGTAACAAAAATATTAAAAAAATTCATGAGGACATCTGAAAATATAAAGCATGCATTAAAAACTGATCATTTCTTGCTTTTAAAGCACTTTGAACACGACAGGTTCCTCTTCTATCTTTCAAATATTCCTAAGCCACCTCTGTAGTTATGTCTTTATTTTCACATATGACCTTCGGCTGTTTTTGCCGAACTGAAAAGAAGCATTTTTTGTGGCATAATAAGAACTGGTTCAAATTAATTCTGACTTATATCTGAATTTGGATGTTAGGTTTGTCTACCCGCGATATTAGGTATGCCAAACACCCTTGTGGATGTTGAAAAATATCCATAAGATCTCCTGATTGAAAACTTTAAAATTTACAAAACAGATTTCTGGCCCTGTTCTGGCTGAAAGTTTAGTCTTTTGTTAAAACTGCCAATGTGCTTGTGTTAGAATTATGTGGATGACACATGTTATGCCCATTGACAATCTGCTAAGAGGTGGTGTTCATGCTTCATTGTTCATATGTTTTTCTCGGTATATATATTCTATAGAGAAATTCTCACTGTTTTCCTAGTGTATATTTCTGTGTAGGCAGGCTTATTTCTCCTATTATCGGGGAGCTCAGTAAGAAGTACCCTGATGTAACGACATACAAGATTGACATTGATCAGGTATGGAATATATTTGTTGGTTTAATGCATGGTTTCAAATCATGAACCGAATTACAAATTGGAAGGTCAATATTTTGAACTGTAAATTGGATTCTATTGTCAATTTTAAGATTTACAACTTATAATTGAAAATAGCTTAAAATTCATGTTCTGCGTCCCATTTTTTAATATTATAAATATAGGACATATTAAGACATGTTTATTTATGTTTTAGGCAATAACCCATAATCTATTCATTTTTATTATATTAAAGATAAATATAAGCCATAATAAAAGTTCAAGACATGTTTAATAACATATGATATTTAATAATATCATATAAAATACTTAAATGCTTGCCACAAAGACATTATATATAATCAATTTTCAAAAATTAGCATGTGATTTTAAAAATTTAGCGTGCTTGGCCTTTTCTTCCTTGCTACTTTGGCTGGTTGTCAAAATTTGCAGTTGCCTGTTACTTATTTGGGTGGCAAACTTCAGGCTATTTCCTTTTGGGATCCAGTGGTTTCTTCCCTCTAGTCTTTTGTTTTTGGTTTTCCATTAGTTTCTTCCATTTTAGAAGTATGTTTCTGCAACGGCTTTAAATTTCTTTTTGCTTTATGGCATTGAGAAGTTGCTATGCATCAGGGTGGCTGAAATTATTACCTCCCCCCCCCCCCCCCCTCAAAAAAAAAACAATCTATTTCAGGAAGCAATTCAAGGCGCATTGGGCAAGTTACAGATTACATCTGTGGTAAATTATTTAATCTTTTTGGTAGAAATTTATACGTTCAGATATTGTTTGTGGACATAAAAACTTTTACATATGTATATACAATATAATCTGTTTGTGCCCATGAATCATTTGCCTTCATTAGAGAAATATGACTGCAATTGAAAATTTTACTCCAGTTGGTCAGTCACCCTTTTTATTAATGCATTTCTCGTCTTCTATGCTTCACTCTTTCTGGTATTGCTTCAATGATTTGAATTATGTTAGACTTTCTGTTGCCTTCTGTTAGCTCCTTTAATGGATCATTACTTCATGAATGAAACAGGGAAAATAAACTTAATTTAGGATAGACTTTCAATCATAGATGCTATTCTCATATTCTAAGAACTAGTTGTAATTTGTATAAATACAGGCTCAATCAGATAAGCTCTGATGTCATTGTCAATTGACTTTGCTATGTCTTTTTAGTTTAAATGTCCAAATATTTATTGAAAAAAGTGTGCTGTAGCTTTGAATACTTTGATTTAAATATTGATTTGTAATTATGGAATCAATGAGGATTCTTGGCAATTTAGTAACAGAAATTTCTGCAATGCTTTTGGTAAAGTGAAATTCATGACTTGAACTTAAGATTTTATCTCCTCACTTGCTTGAGAACTTTCATGGTGAATGACTGATGATTATGACTTGATTTTTCAATGACTAATGAAATCCACTGGTTGAATTTGACTGGTTCTATTGTTTATACATAAATAAATTGACACATGCCATTTCTCATTTATTAGTTCATTAGACATGCTAAAATTTGTTTTAATGCCTGCCCTTGCATACGTGGACCTGCAGTCTCACCTGACTTAACATAGATGTTTCTTCACCATAATATATCTCCTTTTGAAAGAGAGTTATCATAACAATGTTTTACCTTGCTGCAGCCAACTCTCCATTTCTTTCAGAATGGGAAAAAGGCTGATGAACTTATAGGTGCAGATGTTGGACGATTGAACTATATTACAGAGAAACTCTTCAAGTAATACTTCAGAGTTCAACTTCATGTTATGCTTTGTCAATATGATACATGTATTGTGAGGCTGTTATGTCCCTTCTTCTGATAGGTTTTACATTGGTGGCATTCAAGTCATAATATTCTGTTCTGTTCTGGATGTGATCACTGATCAGTGATCAATTATATATTGCTGCTTAGACTCGTTTTCCAATTACAGATTCAGTTATGGACAGGTCGCACACATGCCTGCACCCTCCAAATTCAAACATACATATTTAAACATGCATATGTAAAACATTCTTGCTTCGTTTTGCTGAATCATTGCATTTTGCTGAATAGTATTGAGTATTGGAGCTTTTGCCCTACACTGAGATTCTGTAACTTGTATGGGAGCTTATTGGTTCAACTTTGAGAATGTTGCATCTTTATTCAATTACTATGGAGCTATACACATTTAGATTCCTGGATTTGCACCCTTTTTTCTTCTTTTTTTGGGTGAATAAAAGTTTTTTTTTTTAGGTGGGGGGAGGTTGCCCCAAGCATCAGCAAGGGCTTATAGATGACCTATCAATGAAAGATCACTAGTAGGAATCAAACCCAAGACCTTTGAGTTGACGCAGTTTGATCCTACCATTTGAGTCAATCCTCATGAGCTCTTTTTTTTATTTTGTACTTTGGGAGTTGTTAACTTACCTTACCACAACTCGAACCTAGGACTTCTATCTGAATTTCCACCCACCCTGACCACTTGAGTTTTGCCCAGGAGGGTTTATCCCATTTTTAACAAAAGAAACAATCTGGTTGAATCAATTGAGACGCTTCTGCTTCTTCACTGGATTTTTTGGGCAGCATAAAATTTTATTGTTAAATATGGAATTTTGGCTAACTAAGTGTTTTGTGTTTCAGGAAGGGCTGACGTTGATTTTGAGGTAGGAATGACTGTTGGCTGATGAAGTACAAAATGATAAAACTGCAACTACTTGGGAGATTCTTTTGGTGTCACCTGTCCAATAGTCTAGTTTCAATGCCTTCGTTTAATATTGAACTGTTATTTATAATCATCATTTGATTGTGTTTTTAAATTTCCTTGAGAAAAGAAAGAGAATTTGCATACTTGTGTAGGACATGGGATATTTGTAGAAAGTAATGCCTGATATATGTGGAAAGAATATTCTGAAGTTGAAAATTTTTAAAACTTCATATCGTTTACTATTGTACTTAGGTTTTGTAAGAGTCTTTCTATCCACACATCTTTTTTACAAGTGTTGTTTCATGGTTTTTTAGATTTATTTTTCAAAAGTGACCATTTGAGTTCATTGACTTCGTTCTGTGTTCATCCCAGGTCGACCTAGTATGAGTTTTGTGTGGTACATTATATGAGATTCATCCCAGATCGACCTAAGTTTGTACAAGTCAACCTGAACTTCTCGGTAAATGATTTCAATTAGCCCAGGTTGACCTGAACATTGTCCTGAAAGAATTTTTAGAAGGCCAGATTGACCTGACTTATTTCAGGACATCCTAATACGCAATCTTCAACTTCTGAAATTTCTAGTAAGGGCTAGTTTTTAAAACATATATCCGCTGGTAACGGCTCAAATTAGTTTATGATATAAAGGCTTTTAAAATGATCCTTCGAAACATTCTTAATGCATCTTAACATTGTCCAAGCTTCATTGATCATTAGTTCATAAATTTTTAGTGGTCTCTATCTTTTTTGGCTATTTTATAAGCTCTTTTGCTTTAATTTGTAACATCACTCTTTAGATAATTTTTTTCTTGATATTCTACCATTCTAAACTATTGTAAGATGGTGAGGCATCTCCCTAGGTGAGGTTATGACAAGGGTAAGGCATTCTTTATGTTGTGGGACTCAAACACGAAGGGTGTGATATCCAAAGTGTGTGAGTGCTTTTCTTATGAAGGTTTGTTAAGCACTTATTAAACCTTGATTAACAGTAGAAAAATCTCTTGATGATTAGAGGTAGGTCACTAGAGAGTAGGGTAGCCAAAATAAATCTCTCTAGTTCTTTCTCTAAATAAAAATGCAGAGATAAGAAATCTACTTTTAAAAAACTATAAGAATGGATAAGAGTCTATGGCATAGATCACAAAGTTATATATACAACTATAAGTAGTTCTGTTAAATAATTAAACCAAGTTATAAACAAATGAATGATGGCCTAAAATTAATTTTTACCTAAAAAAGAATCAGCTCAAAGTCTTTGCTTACTCAAAATAAGGTTGAGTAAAGTTCATCGTAATTCACTATCAGGCGGTAACTCACATGGTAATAAGTGAGTGTTTTCCAGGGAAAATTATATGTCGACCACTTATGTTATTAGACATTTTAAAAGGTAGCTGTTATGATATATGGAACATTGCATTAAAGTAGTGATGTCTAATTGAATGCATGGTGGGGTGCTCTTTTCTAAAATCCATAGATCCCTTGTGTTTATTTACATGTGACACTTGAACTCCACTCCATGTGTTATGTAATGGCATGCTACTTCTATTACAAAATGTATGTTTCACTTTATATCTTATGAGCAAATTAAAACAAATGTTCGTTTCACCTAATTTCAAATACCGCAAAGGTTTAACTTTTAAAACAAATAATACTCGGGTGAAAGTATAATTTAATCTTTTCTAGTTTTTTCTTATATAGCCAAGAAGGTTGGCACTTCGATTTGGATGAAGCACTTCTTTGGCAATATATACTTTCCTATAAGAATTTTATCAATAGCTTTAAACTCCTTTGAAGAAATGTGGGAACAGATTTTGTTTGGCAACGTCTCTCATAATTATAAATTTTGATAGTCTCGAGCTCATCATCGAGTATTAGATGTTTGTTTACCGATGAACTTTGTTTTGTGCAGATATACTGAACTCTGCAGCGGTGGTCATGAAGCTAGAGACTTTTCATGTGCTTTTCGTCATTACCACTCTGGAATGGACCGAGCCTCTTGACCAGTTGAAATTTCGTCATATATATATATATATATACACCCAGAGCTCATTATAGATTTTAATAGAGAAAAGCAGCAGAAGATCAGAAAATACAGAAATATTTTACTAAAATATGATACAAAAATACGTAAGATTAAGATAAGGAAGATAATATAACTTACAAAAAGGGATGAGGAAGAGTAGAACACAGCAAAGCTTATAAAATTTTTTACAAAGAGAGAGAGAAATAAGAGAAATGTAGGGAAATTTTTCAATGATTTTGAACTTCTGAACTCTTCGCCTTATATAGAGTTAGGGAGAGAGGTAATTCTTGTCTTAATCTTCTACCGACACTTAACTTTTACTTTTTCTTTTGAGCTGTACTTTTTCTTTTTGAGCTAGCCGAATATTTTTCTTTGGAGTTGTACTTTTTTTTTCTTTTGAGCTGGCCAAATATTTTATCTTATCTTCTACCGACACTTTACTTTTTTGACCGAATACTTTTCTGTCGACACCTTTTCTTTTTCTTTTGCTGCTGACATCTCCTTTAAAATTATTGAAATTCTTCGTTATCTATTCTGTAACAGTCATCTTCATTGAGGGGGGTTGTGCTTGAACACGCATCTTCTTCTTGGGAAGAAGTTTAAGAAAAGGCCTTTTGAATCTTTTTATTAAACTCTTTAAACTACAAGTGGCTAATTCAACCGTTAGTTTTGACTTTTCTGTGAGAAATTTATGCTTTTGAGAAGAGGAAGTGAGTTGATGAACATATTGAGGATTGTAAATATACTAGTTTTGAAGCTTCGAATATGCTAATAATTCACTATTGAACTTATTCTACCATTTGATCCGTATAGCACGAACTAAATATTGCATATTGGGAGGAGTTTTGTCTGTGATGGAGATAGAATAATCCCAACTTAAAATATATGTGACCCCAAAACTAGCACAGAAGGCCAATATGGATGGTTCACAAGTAGTAGCATCTTTGAATTTTTGAAATGAGATTTTTGCAAAATCTGGAAATATAGTAGTGAGAGGTCCATAATCAAAGAACCATTTAATAAACCATTGAGGAAAGTTCAGAGAGATTCCTCTTTTGAACCATATGAACCATATGAACCAAGAGTGTGAGTAAGGTTGATAAAAAAGAAGATTATACCATGCTTGGATATAGTCATAATAATTATAATGATGGGGGGGGGTAAAGGATCTTGAAAAAGTTGTAGAAGAGTGTATGGAAGCAGACCAATTTGAAGGGATAATACTTGTAATATTTTGATTTTTCAAAAGATTATTTTTTACGGGCCTTTGGGATCCCAATTATGGATAATTTCTATTGAATCAGTGTCTACTAGAATGAATTCGTAAAAGAGTCTTGTTTTTTTGGGATTTGTTGGAATGAAATGCCAATGTAAAGGAAAGACTTTTTGAGCAATATGATGAGGGGTTTTTTCTACCCACTGAGGTTCTATTGGACAAATGGTTAATGGATAGGGTTTATCTGTATATAATAAGGAATTTGGTTTTAGGGGATAAGTTTGTGGAGCAAGAGTATAAGGGCCAGTGGGTCGAACTGCCTTTTGAGGTGTTGATGGGGTAAGAGCTGCATGATGAAAAGATAAATGTTCAAACTTGTTTTGAGCTATTATTGAACTAGATCCTTCTGGCTTTATAATCAGCTTTTGAGCATAGTATTGACTTGGTTCTGTCTATGTTTTTATTGACCTTGTTCTCAAAGGAGAACCATATTTATCTTTAGTTGTGACTTTCGCCTTTTCACTCATGGAATTACAGTAGGTAATTCGCTTTTTCCCTGCAAAAACTCTTTAGTAAGAAAATCAGGAAGATAGTTTTTATCTCTTTTAATATGTTGAATATCAAAATCAAAACATGCTAATAAAGCTTGTCATCTGGCAAAAATATGTTTTGAAACTAAGTTTTTAACATCTTTTTGTAAAACACTTGATGCAGCTTTACAATCAGTTTTAAGTAAAAACCTTTTATTGAATAAATCATCTTGAAATTTGGTAATACATAGTACTATAGCTAAAATTTCTTTTTAATAGTACTATATTTTATTTGAGCATTTTGTCAAGTTCCTGAATAATATCTAACTACTTGTTTTTTCTTGTTATTTGGTAATATTTGTTTTAACACTCCTCTACATCCTAAGTCTAAAGCATCAGTTTCTATGATTAAAGAAGCTTTAGGATCAGAAATTCCTAAACAGGGCAAACTTTTGACCAATTTCTTAATTGTAATTATTGACTCGGTTATTGAACTGTTCCAGGATGGAGGATTCTTTCTTAATCTTTTAAACAAATGAGAACAGATAATTCTAATATTAGGAATAAAATCTGCTACATAGTTAACACATTATAAAAACCTTTGTAATTGGGTTTTATTTTTAATTTCATCAATAAATTTAGAAGCGAATTCTATTGATCGACTTATAGGGGTTAATGTTCCTTGATAGATTTCAAATCCTAAAAATCTTATTTTTGTTTGAAAGAGTTTAATCTTTTTAGCAAATACTGCTAATCCATTTTCTTTAATAAGTTTAATAAATTGTTCTAAGTGATTAATAATTTTGGAAAATATTACTACATTGTCTAAATAAACTATTGCAAATTGTGTGTAAGGATTTAATATAGAATTTATAATATTTTGAAATTCACTTTGAGCATTTTTTAATCTGTGTGGCATTACATTCCACTCATAATGACCAAAAAGTACTGTAAAAGTAGTTTTGTACCTATCTTCTCCCACCACTTGAATTTGATAATATCCTGATTTCATATCAAAATTAAAGAATATTGAAGCATTATGAATTCGATTAATTAAATCTTTTTTATTAGGAAAATGGTATCTAATCCATTAAAGAATCTTGTTTAAAGGTTTATAATTAATAACTAATCTAGGGGCTCTGGGCTCTATTTCTGATGAATTCATTATATAAAATTCTAAACAACTCTAGGGAGATTTACTTGGCCAAATTAAATTTTTATCTAAATATTTTTGAATTTCTTGTTTGCAATATTCTAAATATTGTTGATTCATTTGAATTGGTCTTGCTCTTGTATGTATGTCTTTTTCTTGAATACCATATTCATAAAGTATAGATATTGAATGACGTTTTCTTGACCAAAAAGCACTTGGATCAGTACTACAAATTTCTTTTTCAATTTTTTCTTGACAAGTTTTAATAATATTTTGAACATAAGAGGTTTGTAATTGTTCTTCAATTTTTTTATATTGAACCTCCTTATTAAGCATAACTATTTGTTTTTGTTTTTTTATCTATTAAATTTATTCTAGAAATTAATGATTGTTGAACTAAATTTAATTCTTTGATATGAGGAGGTTTGATAAAATCAAAACAAAATTCTTTTCCAGAATTAACGGTTATTAATCTGTTTGTTGTAACAGAAAAGGGATATAGTAAGGTTAAAAAGGAAGTTCCCAAAATCATTTCTTCACTAATGTTTTTTACTAATGGTCTGTTTGGTTCAAATGAGGGGAGGAGATGAGAGGGGTTTTAATGAAGGGGAGGAGAAGGGAGAGATTTTAATGGAGGGAAAGTATAAATTTACCTTTTTACACAATTATAACATTTAATGTAACATTTAATTTAAGGATATTTTAGTTCATTTTTTAACATATATTCTCTCCCCTCCAAATTCCCCCACTTTTGGAGGGAGCTAAAATTGACTTATGAGGGATTTTGCTCCCCTCCACTCCCCTCCAAAAAATTAAACCAAACACATAAAATTTAAAATAATCTCTCCCCTCCCTTTCCCTCCCCTCTATTTCCCTCCAACCAAACACTATGTAAGACAAAAGATGTTTTATAATATATTTTATTCTTACAAATTTTTGCTTTTGATAATTTGAAAGATATAGAAGGTCTTGATCTATTTGCACTACTTAAAGATTTCATTGTTTTTTCATAATATTTTGTTGGAATTAATTCTTCTTGAATACAATCCATATATGCTCCTGAATCGATGAGAGCTATTAATGAAAATATTTCATTATTAATGACTAAATCTACGAGACAATGCCATTTATGAATTATTATTTGACTTAATAGATTAATATATGAATCTTGTTCTTTAGAAATTTTAGCTTCTATTTTTGGAGAATCTTGATTTTTAATAATTTGTTGTCCTTTTAAAGTTAATATATCAATTTCTAATTCCAAATCTTTTTGTTTTAAAAGTTCTATTTCTTGTTTTAGACCTTTAATTTCTTATTGTAAATCATATAAGGTTATTGTATTTTTTTTTAGGTTGCTTAAATCTTCCTAGAATGTATTTCATTTCTACTTTTTCCATATGAGTTTATTTATATTTTTGTTCATCTATTAAAGTTTTTAATTGTTGTAAAAATTCTTGTTTTAAGATAGAGGCTTGATTATTTGTAATGACATTTATAGTTTTAATACATTTAAGACAATACATAATTCAGAACCTAAACATTCTTGTTTTTTTTATTCTTCATAATTAGAATTTTCTTGAATTTGAAAGATTTCTGTATTTTTGATCTTCTGCTGCTTTTCTCTATTATCTTTATGCCACGTTTAAAAATTTAATAGGGCCACCAAGTCAAATTTTATCTAAAACATAATAGGATAAATTTGATGAAAACGAAGATGAAGTTTAGAGTTCTCTAATTTCACTCAAAAGTCAAAACTGATTGATAAATTAGACAAAAGGGGTTTGTAAAAGCGCGATTTCCAATAAAACTGCCTCACTTTACCCTTATAAAGCCACGAATTAAACAAAAAAAAAATTAAGAAATGGATTAGAAATATATTTTTAAAAGATTTAATTTTAATTTATTGTTAATATAAAAAAAATTTATAGTACCATTTAATTATATATTGACACATTATTAAAAAAAATTAATTATCACAATATAATTAAATAATAATATAAAATTAATTTACACTGATTATAAATTAAGATTAAATTTATTTTTAAAAATTAAAAGTAATGAAATGGGACGGATAGTCACCACATACATACATATATATATATATATATATATATATATATATATTGTGAGAGATAGTGACTTATTGTGTGTAGAAAGAAGCAAATTCTAACGTAATCAACTAATCCCGATTACTCAACTCAATTTTCTTTTTTGGATTGTATTGGATAGTACATTCATGGGATGAACCGATCCATGAAGACCCTAATTAGTCTTGAGCAAATAGTCCACTACACTAATCTAATCTTAATCAGAAATAGTTTGTAACTTTGTGTGTTTTTATTTTGAGTTTAATTTTAACTTAATTTTAGTGTAAAGTTATTTTTTATATTATCATCTAATCATGTATTATTAAATTATTAAAAGAATTTAATTATCATAATAATTATCTTAAAAATCTAACACTTTTAATAATATATCAATACATAATTAATTAATATTGTAAAAAAAATTATACTAACAAAAAATTAAAATTAAATCATTTTATTTTATGATATTATCATATTCTTCAATAATAATAAAAAAAATCAAATTCTACCGATTTGGTTGAAAATAAGTGACTCAATACAAATTTTCTTGTTTAACAAAATAACAAAAAAATTGTCGTGACCAAAAAATGAATTCTTTTAAAACTGAAAATATTTTCGCTAAGATAAGAAACTGAGAAATTCCGTGTCCAGTGAAAGGACACGTTGATGGTGGTGACCATCAGCAACACTTTGGAGCATGAACACGAGCATGAGCTTCTCCGTTGCACACTGTGTCAGCGTGCACCAACCTCCTCATCTCTCCACATCACCCTCCCGTGTTGGAAGTTACTCTACAACTCCAACACTTTCGAAAGACCACCGTGGTGGTGGTGGAAGCAGATTAACCATGTCAACCCACCACCACCACCAGCGCCACATTCGATCACTCATTGATCTTTTAAAGGCCTCCCAGGCATCTGGGTCGGTTAAACAGGCAAATTGCATTCATGGGCATGTTTTAAAATCGAATTTTGGTGACCGGGACTTGTTGGTGTTTTTGAATCATGCAGCACACGTGTATTCCAAATGTATGGACTATGATGCTGCTCGTAGGGTGTTCGATGGTATGTCCAAGAGAAATGTGTTTTCTTGGACTGTCATGATTGTTGCATCCAATGAGCATGGCTACTGTATTGATGGAATGGAGCTGTTTTGTCTGATGTTGGACCATGGAGTCTCACCAGATGGTTTTGCTTTCTCTGCTGTTTTGCAGTCGTGTATCGGTTTAGATTCGGTTGAGTTGGGTGAGATGGTGCATGCCCAAGTTGTTGTCAGAGGTTTTCTCACTCATACTGTTGTTGGTACATCTCTTCTTAACTTGTATGCTAAGTTAGGAAAGAGTGAGAGTTCAGTTAAGGTGTTCAACACCATGACGGAGCTTAATAATGTCTCTTGGAATGCTATGATTTCAGGGTTTACCTCTAATGGTCTACACCTACAAGCATTCAATTGTTTTATCAACATGATTGAATTAGGAGTTGCACCTAATAATTTCACCTTTATTAGTGTTTCCAAGGCTGTTGGGCAGTTAGGTGACATTAACAAGTGTCATGAAGTTCACAGGTATGCGTCTAAATTGGGATTAGACTCCACTACTTTAGTTGTAACGGCGCTTATTGATATGTACTCCAAGTGTGGGTCTCTGTCTGATGCACAAATTCTTTTTGACTCAAAGTTCACAAGTTGTCTGGTTAACACACCTTGGAATGCAATGATAACAGGTTATTCACAATCTGGTTCTCACCTAGAAGCTTTGGAACTGTTCACAAGAATGTGCCAAAATGATATCAAACCAGATGTTTATACATTCTGTTGTGTGTTCAATTCAATTGCTGCTTTGAAGTGTCTGAAATCCTTAAGAGAAACTCATGGGATGGCTTTGAAATATGGATTTGATGCGATGGAAATTAGTGCTTCAAATGCCCTTGCTGATGCATATGCCAAATGTGGGTCACTTGAAGCTGGAGAGAAGGTATTTAATAGAATGGAAGAGAAAGATATAGTATCTTGGACAACCTTGGTGACTGCATATTGTCAATATTCTGAGTGGGGGAAAGCCTTGGCCATCTTCTCGCAGATGTGTAATGAAGGCTTTGCACCCAATCATTTTACCTTTTCTAGTGTGATTACTGCATGTGGTGGTCTTTGTTTACTAGATTATGGCCAGCAAATTCATGGTCAGATATGCAAGGCCAGCTTGGATACTGAAACGTGCATAGAAAGTGCTCTAATTGACATGTATGCCAAATGTGGTAACCTGATGGAGGCAAAGAAGATTTTTGAAAGGATATCTGACCCTGATACTGTTTCTTGGACTGCCATAATATCCACTTATGCTCAACATGGTCTCGTTGAAGATGCCCTTCAACTCTTCAGAAAGATGGAACAGTCAGGTGCGAAGGTCAATGCCGTTACTTTGTTATGTGTCCTTTTTGCCTGTAGCCATGGAGGAATGGTGGAAGATGGCCTGAAATTTTTCTATATAATGGAGAACACCTATGGTGTGGTGCCAGAAATGGTACATTATGCTTGTGTTGTTGATCTCTTAGGTCGTGTTGGCCGCTTGGATGATGCAATGGAATTTATAGACAGGATGCCAATCGAACCAAATGAAATGGTTTGGCAGACCTTGTTAGGAGCATGTAGGATTTATGGAAATGCCGAGTTGGGGGAGACTGCTGCTCAAAAGATTCTATCTGCTCGACCAGAATATCCTTCTACTTATGTTCTTTTGTCCAACACTTACATAGAGTCAGGACTATATGAAGATGGGGTTAGTTTGAGAGATGTAATGAAAGAACGAGGTATTAAAAAGGAACCAGGATATAGTTGGATTTCTGTGAGAGGAAAGGTCCATAAGTTTTATGCTGGAGATCAACAGCATCCACAGAAAGATAAAATCTACACTGTGTTAGAAGAGTTGATGACAAATATTAAGTACAGGCATTATGAACCAGAATTCAGTTTTATATTCTAACAAATGACTTGAACTTGTTGATAAAAATAGTGCTTAAACAACAAGGAAAAGAAGGGGAGGGGGGGTAGGGGAGTGAATACCAACGTCGGATGAAGTTTAACCAATCACCTTCCAACAGCTTATCAAGGATTGTCAGTTTATTCTAGTTATGCAATTATCATTCACAATATACTGGAATCCTCAACCGGTTTTGCTTGATGAAATGTGGCCTATCGCCAAGGATCACAGTAAATATACAATCTACTCGAGTATCCTAGAAGAGCAAATCACTTATAGAGAGTGCCGTTTTCTTGTTCATTTACCTGTATGACCTCCTATTGGCTGTAAGTCTGTAACATGAATTCCATTCTACAGTTTTTTGTGGTTGAATTTATAAAGAAAGCCTCTTATATGAATGAACATGTGTTTATTTGTTTATGGAGTGGACTGCCGCATGGCAGTTGAAGGTGGTGTATATGTGCTTGTGCCCAGTGAGGTGTCTTGTCGAGTCCCTCTGTTGCCTTTTTTTCTGAATCTGCATCTGCTCATGAGGGTTCTTCCCGTTTTGCTGTCATCACTCAACAACTCAAGAATGAGCCTCACAACACTGTAAGTTGCATTTCACACTTGTAGTTTTTCTGGTTTTTACTTTTTGAAGCTGCTGCTTCTTTATGTGACCAACTTTTTTAGTATTTTTGGATTCAGGTGCATCTTTGACAACTTGAATCCTGTGAGTGATTTCCTTGTCTCTTCTTTCTGCTTTTGTATACTGGTGTTTTGGTTCAAATAAATCATTGGTTAAATGGAATATTGAATGAGTAGGGGCTATTCCCTCCAAGTTTTAATAGGTTAATTTATTTCTTTGCTGCAAAGATAAGTGCTAAATCGTTTTTCTGGTTTTTATTCATATATTGGGCGCACATTTGATACTTTTTTGCAACTGGATGATGTAACTGCCATTTAGGCTGAATAGCTGATTGACCTAGGAAGGAATTCCGTGCATATTTCTGAGATTTTAGATTAATGGGCCCATTGACTCTATATTTTTCTTCTTTCTATGTTATTGACTGATGTTGCTGCAGAGTCTTGGTATGGATTTTTAGGAAATTCAGAAAGCCCTGAAATAATTAGGGAGAAATATGTTAGCCAAATACAAACCTTATACTAAAATCAAATAATGAGTTCAAAACATGGGAACAAAGAAGATAATCAACAATGGGACTAGATGGAGTGTTAGCTATCCTTGAATATTATTTCCAGAAAAGGATTAATTTTAAGCTGCACCTGAATCGAAGACAAGCTTACTAATTACACCCATGAACTGGTAACTACTCAGTTAATTTCCCCTCGTAAAAATATGTTAATCTGTAATTTACAATAATAAGAGATCCCCTCGTAAAAATATGTTAATCTGTAATTTACAATAATAAGAGAGCTCTAGATAGTCTCACATCTGTTTTTCATTGTAGAAGTTGCTAAAATTGATTAAAAAATAAAATTGACAATTTTATTTTTGTGGAGAGAATTGCTTGATTTTTTTATTCAATTTTTTGTGATATTTTCCTCAAATTGTTTGTAACTCCAAATCCAATCCCTCTAGTTTTGCAGATATGCTTATTGTATTTGACTCTTCGAGCCCTTTTTTGTTTCCATAATTTTAAATTTTACATTATTTTTGTTCATTTTGATTTAAACTTGGTGTCTTATGGAATAGGCTTGGGCTTATTGGAAATGTGGGTTTGATCTGTGCTTTACGGAATATACAAGAAATAAAAAGAGAGGAAAAAAATACTGGGCTATGAATGCATTCCTTGTATCAGGGTTTTTAAAACCGGTTGAACGGAAAAACTGGTTGATAGAAGAAGTTATACTAGTTTTTATTGACAGGGAAGAAGAGTACCGTGCTATAGGATTGCGAATCCTCCTAACAGAAAAATAAACAAGAAAAAAAAAAGGAGAAAAACATCATTTCAAAAGAGCTCGCGATCCTTCAGCACATATGACAAAGACCCTTGAAAAAACCATGAGCTAATCCCATATAAAAAAAAACCAGGAAAAATATCCTATCCTGAAGAAGATTTACAGGTGGAAACCACTGGCTAAAAGTCCTTGCATCTTCTTCCAACTAAATGCACCTGAAAAAAATTGCACAATCCACAACTCCTTAGCCAGCCTCCTACTGAAACCCCAAAAGTGGGTTGAGAAAAAAATCTCAAGAAGGGAGGCACAAATCCACTGCTCAAAAAATCTCATACAACTTTCCCTACAACTACCTGGCAAGCTAAGAGCAGAAAGAGATGATTGGTAGTTTCTGAACACCAACACTTGACACAAAAATCTTGATACTAGGCCTTATGTGGCCTATGCACCTGGATCGGTCATCAGTAGTAATCTTATTAAATATCTATATTCAAACATTTGTGTTATCTACTATACATATTGCCCATGAATGAGTGACTATATATGTAAACGACAAACCTTTGCATTTTGTTTTCTCTTCCTTTTTACCTCAGAACCTTCCATCCTTCTGTATTTGAGATTGTGTTTGGCTATTGAAATTGTAACAACGCTTTTTTTTCCTTTTGACCGAGGATGGTGCAACATAGTTACAGATGCCTATAGCTTTTTATTATCACTTGTGATTGTGATTGGCATTTTTCATGTAAGTGTTTCTTTTTTGCCAAGTATGTTATGACCGAATATATCATCACCCTCTTATAACCAGGAATTTTCCTCAATTACTCATATGCAAGCCTGGTAGATTGTATCAATTCTACTTTGGATTTGCCATGGCGATTGCATGGAGCAAACAATTTGGGCAATATACGCACTTCATCGATTCAGGCTTGCTAACATGGCTATACACATCTCCATTAATGAATTTCTTTATGAGCTGCCACTGGAGTTTTTGTCAGAAAAAGAGCAGTGCTGGCAGTGCTGGTTAGAGAAGTACCAGTAACTATGAATCTATAATAGTGGCAATGGGAATAAGAAGGTTGAAATATACTAGCTTGCAATATGGATGCTATGTTATCTGTGTTTTCAAGAGATTGTACACCCTATAGTCGCTCAAAATTCTTACACAGGTTTGTATCAAAATTAAAGTAGCAATTTCCCTGATTGGTGTTGTGTCAAAAAGAGGTAACATTTGGAGCTAGGGCTACTGATAGAAATGTAGCCAGCTATCAGAATTATAAATGTCGAGCAAGATAGTTGAGGTGGGTTTACGTTAACTTTTTCATGGGGCTTGCTCTGCCTCGTGATTCTTTTGTACTGCTTGCCTCACTATTTTGAAAAATACTATTTAGCCAGAAAATTTGACAGAATTATTATGCCCGAATTACGTGGCCATTTAGATGGAATTTCTACGTCATCACTTTGTTCTCTCGTGACTTGTTCTCCAATCTCGGTCTTGCCCACCATCTTCATCTAACTCTGGGAAGCAAGGCGGGGTGAATTTCATTAATTTGTAGTGGGGAAACTATAGGGCTAGGGTTGGGGCTGCTATGTTTCCTGATTGACCATTGGGCCTCACATGATTGCCATTGCAATTCCAACACTGCGGAGGACCTGAAGTTGCTGCATAGAGGCGCTTCACGATTCCGTCTCTTCGATTCTTCAATTTGTTGGTGTAATCCTAGGAAGCTAGGATCATTGCAGTGTAGATGAACATCCACACGTCGACCCCTACCGTCTCCAATATGAATAGGAAATCGTCCAAATCCATACCCCAATGAAATCAAAAATCGATTAATCAATGAGTATTAAAGTAAGAAGAGCTTTCCACAAAAAAAAAAAAAAACGCAACCAACACGTAAGAGAATCTTTAAAAATTTCATTGTAGCAAGCAATAGATTGGGTTCCAATGTTACATGAAACATCACAAAATCTAAGAAATAAGGAGCTACTGCTACTGCATCACGAGCCACGACAATTAAATTTACGCTAGAAAGTGATGGCAGGATCAGATACAGAAACAAGTATGGAATCAGATGGATCAAAAGAACGAGATAGCAAGTAAAACTTAGAAACACAAATCCAAACGCCAAAACGGCATAATTGATCCAACACAGATATGGAGAGGGAATAAAAAGGATGTAGCTTGGTGAAATTTGTAAGTTTCCAATTGTTGGACGAGAAAGTTGTGGGTAATGAGAAACAAAAGAGAGAAGAGAATAAGAGGGAGTATATACCAAAAACTCCAATTCTTTTATTTAATATTTGTTTTGTTAATTTGATGAGTGCATATATGCCACATCACTTAAGTGACTTGCCAACTCATTCTGGCAAACCAAATTCGTGCATTTTATTCTAGCTCCACTATTTTATGGATGGCTATTTCCTGAACGCTATCTATCTAGTTTTATTGGTTTATGTAGTTTGCCTTAAAAGTGGAATTTCCATATTGTTATTTTGGGAGTTTTCAGTTCATTACTTTTATAATAGATGGTTAAATTCTTTAGCACGTTTCTGTTATGTTACAGTTGGCGAGTCTTGCAAATTACTTACAGGATGGACATGAATTTCTCGTACCCATGATTGACCAGATCCATTAAATGGGTCAAACCACAGTCAAGGCAAGGTAGTTTGACAGTGATGCCTATTTCTACTATTTTCCTGGCCTACTTTGTAGTGTTTATAGCATTTATATTGGTTTCATATGACTTTTTAGGGGAATGGGGGAGCATGGTAGGATTTCGTGGCATAAAGGATCCTTGTATGCCGGTCTCATGAATTGTAATATATACTTTAATTTTCAACTCAAAAGAACAAAAGCATAATAGAAAATGAGCTACATTGAAGTTTCATTGTTTGAAACTTTCTACTGGAATATTTAGAGTGACGTGTTTTGGTTTATAAAACAAAACGTGTTACTAACTTGTAAGGTTAAAAAGGGCTCAAGAAAAATAAGAAGCACAAAAAGCTACATATAGAAAAACTTCTGCCTCCAAAACATTTATCAACGATGTTAAACGGCCGTCCCGTAAATCGTGCTTTCGAAGTTTGAGATCATTGTAAAACACTTGTGTAAAAAGCGAAACATTACTAGATAGCCAGAAGGCAGTAGTAGACACGACTTAGTCAGAATGAGTCAATAGTTATTCTAAAGCGAGATAATTCTCTGACGTCTGTTTCAATTAGGGCATGCTTTTTTTAATTATGATTATATTAAGATACCACAATCCGAGTTTTTATTTTATTTATTTATTGTTGTGTAAGCCTAACTATGTAATCCCGCCCTTCCGATAAATCTAATATTGGGCTTGTACCAAGTTACCAACAAACCATTATGTCAGATTAATCACATCAATCAAAAATAAAGTAACCACTAATTGTGACTATCTAAAGAAAAGCAATCAAATTGCCATCTATAGCAAGTCAAGAGAAGTCGTTTTTGTTCTAAATCGAAAAGCGGAAACGCGCCCGACCTCATTATAATTTCAATCTTTTGATTCATAATTGATTCATAAACTTGGTCAATCTTCGACGACAATATACCACATACGAATTCAGGGAATTTAAGCGACAAATAAACTTCGTTTTTGTGATGGTAAGGTCACGTCATGTTCACATGCTTCATGCTTTCTTTTGACCAAAGTACAGGGGTGTTAAGTGACATCCGGGTAAATTAATAAAGGGCAGTACTTCACAGGAATAAAATGCATGTTACCCTTAAAAATATATGATGAACCCTTTCCTTGCCAAGAGGAACCAATCCACTCAAAACAATGGAATTTCCCTCAGACAAAGAATTCAAGTAACAAATATTGAAAGTACACAAGACGAGCATGGGCTAATTCAGCAATCGCACAATGTCTCGAAAAAATTAGGAAGGCTAAAATGCATCAAAACGAACAGATATATGTAAAAATAAAACACAAACTAAATATAGCCTAAGGGTCTCACACACCTTTTGAAACCCAATAACAACAAACCAAATGAAATGAGTTATGCAAAGAAAATTATCTTTGATGGAAAACACGATAAAGATATCAGTATGTTATGTCCTCTAATAACCAAAACATCGAATATACATAACTCTTCAACATAATATATGCACAGAGACAGACAATTGTAGATAATCACACCATATTAAGGTGCTTAACCTTGAATAGCATATTCATAAAGATTACTACAGAGGGAAGTGACAAAACACTTTATCTAACAAACAGCAGAAACTAGAAGATACATGCAGCAACTGAACTTCTACATCAAAATGATCTAATCAAAAAATGAAAATCATCCATGTACTGCCACATTCTTCCATTGACAATCATCAAAATGAATGATTTAGTAGCAAGAAAGACATGCACAAAGCAAGCACAAGGAGAAAGAAATATCGATGTATTGCCACATTCTTCCATTGATAATCATCAAAATGAATGATAAAGTAGAAAGAAAAACATCAATACAGCAAGAACATACAGAAATAAACAGTTCCCTATGATTGGAACCTAAAATATAAAATACCTGCTCAAACAGAAGCTCAGTTCAAAACACATAATTTTTTTTTGCAAAATTTAAACAAATACTTTTACAAAGTAAACTGTACCAAAACTGTGCTAAAATACTGCTAAGTTAGGTTAGATGATTCTTCCAATCCACAACTAATCAAATTCAAATCCCTCATATATAGCAGGATAAAGGATTCAACAATACTCACCAAATCACAAAAATATCCAAGATAATGAATCTAACAATTAATCTAAATTCTAAAATCCCGTGATTGATTGCAAACGAGATCATAGTACCAAACAGAGAGATAATCTAATCTCAATGTAGCATTGTAAATTAATAAAACCAATAAAGGTAACATATAATCGAATCCAAACAGAACCTTACGATACGAGTTCATAACAAAAACAAAACGAAACCAAAAATTTCATTCTGGAAGAGTAAAGTGAGATCAGAATCTAAGCTTGGTAAAGAACCACCTGTTCTTGCCGGTCTTGAACCTGTCCTCGAACCTCTTCTTGGTCTCCTTGAGAGCGGTGACCTTCTTGTCCTTCGACAGAAGCACGTCCGGCGCGACCGCGTCCTTGAGATCGACGTCGAGAGTGTAGCGAGTTGGCATGAGGTGCTGGTAGTTCACCAGCTTCACGAACGCCTTCACACGAGACTTCTTCGCCGTCTTCTTCGCAGAGTCCTTCTTTATCACCTTGCTCGGGTACTTCTTGATTCCCGCCACCAGGCAGTGACCGTAGGGACGGTCGCGCGTGCCGTCGTCGAAGGTACGCACGATCACCGCCTTCCGCCCTGCGTACCGCCCTTGGAGCACGATCACAGCCTTGTTCGGCTTCAAAAACTTCACCATTTTCTCTTCTTCTTCTTCCTCCTCCTCCTCTTCTCTCTCTATACCAGGGTTCTGGTTCTGGTTCTCTCTCTCGCCCTAGGCCGCACAAAACCCTAGCTCTCTGATACTAATATATATATATTAAACAAAAAAAAATAAACGTTAGTTTTAGGCTACACTGAAAACGGGCCCTTACAGAAACCCTAGGCCCATTATGACAGCCCATTTTACTATTCATGAAAAGAAGCTTATTTTTTGTACACGTTATGTTTTTTTTCGATTTATTGGGTTAAACCTGGTTCGACGGCCACGAGAGACTAGCATTGGTAATCATCCAGTCTTTTCTTCTTCTTCTTCTTTATCAAAAGAACAAAATGTGTTTATAGTTTAATTTTTGTTTTTATTTTTATTAATTTTTTTTATAATTATAAAAGTACAACTTTGTTTTTACTTTTTTAAATTATTTTCTATTCAAAATTTTAAAAATAAGAAACTAAATATTATTTTAAATAAATATTTATTTTAATCCTCTAATTTAAGTTCTTTAATGAATAATACATTAAAATGATCATTTAATGTTAATTTTTGACACTAAATATGTCATTTAATATTAGTTTTTGACATTAAATTGGGCCTTTAATATTTTTTTTATCAAATTAATCATCTAAAGAAACTAATTTAATGTCAAGAATTATTAAAAAACCAAACTAATTATACTTATATTTTTAAAAGACCAAATGAATATTTATTCTTTTTTATTTATTTATTGGATTAACCCTGGTTCTACGACAACGTGAGACTAGCGGTGGTAATTATCCAATCCTTTTTTTAAGGACAAAAAGCTTATTTTGTTTTCACAGTAATTTTTTGCTCTCAATTCGGTTTTACACAAATTAAATTTTTTAATCTATATTATTATTATTATTATTATTATTATTATTAAGGGATCTATATTATTATTATTATTATTGATTAAAATGTGCCTCAATTTAATCCTTCCATGAGTTTTACAACTCTTGTAAAATTATCCTTTTCAATTAATCTATTTATCTATCTATACATTATACAAAGTAGAAGTTGTTGCAAGAAAAGTTCTGTCTAGTGCCACATTCTCAGGTAAATTTTTTGCCTTCAAAACTATTTTCTTCCTGTTTATGGAATGAATTTCAATTCTCTAATTCATTTATTATTTATTATTTTAATTTTATTATAAAAATTGATTACCATTTTGTCATGAATGTTCTTTTTTATTATCAAGGAACTTCTTTCTCTAGAACTCAAGATATTTTCTTCCCTCCTAATTTTTCTCATAATAAATATTCTCTCCTTTTACCAAAGAAATTTTTCTTTGGAAACCTCAACATATATTTCCAAAATAATGATTTTTTTCTTTAAATCTCTTCGATTTTTTCCCGAAGTTATCTTCTCATTGAGCTTGGATATTAATTGTGTTGCATACTAATAGTAATCAATGAGATTAATGCCTCACCTCTTCTCCTTCAAATGCCCATCAATTATTTTAAATTTGTACTTTCATTCAATTTACACACCTCAACCTTCCATTGATACTTCCTTATGAAAAGACACACCAGATTTTTCAAAATGATTTGGAGAAGATTTCTACACCTTCACTTTCATTAACGCTCTCTTATTGCTTTTTAAATTTTTATTTCCCTCTTCAAAATGATTTGGAGAAGATTAGGAGAATAAGGCAAATTACTTCCCTTTTTTTTTCAAGGAACTAATTTTTCGATCAACACTGCAATAGTCATGGTACTTATTTTCTCATGACCATGAACACAAATCTTGATACCCTCTTCAATAGCAGAGGGGAGCTAACTGAGCAAGCATCCTTCATTCTAATTCACTTATTTTTTCGGTGTCTTGCAGTGGATGGTCTTTCTTCTACTGGGACATTGATGCTTCTGATGTTAAGTGAGAATTTGAATCATCTTTTCCTTCCCTCTTTCAATCATCTGCATTCCCCCCCCCCCCCCCGAGCCATTTGAAATCGATAACGGGTATCAAATGAAATCAGACGGCCAGTGGAGTTCTCGGCATTGCCAAGAATATATTCATGTTTCCATTGCCAGGTATATATTCATGTTTCTATATCCTTTCATTTCATTTTTTGCTTTTCCTTTTTTTTATGACAACGGTTGTATTTCTTGATGATTTTCTTGCTTTCATCTCTCGGACCACCTCTGCCTCACTCTTCTGTTGAGTAGCCATGGTCACTCAGTTTCACCACTTTGAAAAGTTGCTAATTTTAGAGAGAAAATTGGTGGCAGCTTCAACTGGAGAGAAAAAAAATGGGGGATGATGCTCTTTGATGTTGGGGCTGATTGGAGCTTTTGCGTTTCCGAGAAGAGGGTAGGAAAACAAAATTTGGAACTTTTCTCCGTTGTTTGCTTCAAGATCTACATTTCTGTCTAGCACTTTCTCTTCGGTTTAACTGTCTTCATCGCTCAAATTTGATTTACTTTATTCACATTTGATTTACTATCATGTGAGGGAATAATGGAAAATGAGAATAGTTTGTTTTATAACAATTGCCTCTCTTTTTGCTGATTTTAAGAAGGGAAAAATATTGGTATTTTTCAATTTCATCTCATTCCAGATTAACCACTGACATGTTTGTTGGGCTTTGAACAAGGAGGCACGAGTATTCAACATCTTCTAAGATGAGTTTGAGTAATGGCAAAATTCACCCACCGAGTAGCAATGGAGGAGATGCAGATAAGCCCTTCAAGATCTTTGTGAGCTATGAAACACGTGAAGATATTGCCTTTGAGGTTTGCCGCCAGAGGTCTTGAAGAGGTGTTCAAAATAACCTCAAATGGTTTTCTATCTAACCACAATTTGTGTTCTTTGACTGGGTTACTGAACACTGCCATTGCTGCTCACATTTCATCCTCTTTCTTGTATGTTTAACTTCCTTTAGTTGATTGTCTTTTTTCTGAGAAAATGGTAGGAAAACAGAATCTGAACTTTTTCTCTTGGAAAAGCCACAAGGCCTTTTTCTCCCTTTTCCTATTGGAAAAGCAACGATATGTATGGAGCTTACTTAAATCATTGCTATTTTATTTCACAAGCAATATGAAACTAGATATGGAAGTTAGTTGAGTATGCAATTTATATTAAATATTAATCTTTAATCTTTAATTTCCTTACGAGTTTGCAATTGTTTCTCTGGAAAACTAGAGGATAATTTATGTTCAACCATTAATTTATCTTAGCTAGCTCTCAATCCAACAGATTCTTTTTCATTATTGAGAATTCATATATTTTCCTTATAACTCTATGATTTTTGCTTTTATATTTTGTATGACAATTAACTATTAATGTTTACTCTATGATATGACCAACGTTGGTATATTGAATAAGTTAATTATTAGATTACATTTGAAAATAATTAATTCAATTCAGATATATTTTTTTATAATATTTAAATATTTAATATTTATATCGGAATGGGAGAGAAATTTACATAAAAACATGATAATATTTGTATTGCATGGGAGTAAAATCTTTACATAAATACAGAATAAAATTAATGATTTATAATTTATTATTAAAATTTAATTAGTTAATTAATTATTTTCTAAAATATATATTTTAATGGAGATAAATAATGTTATCTAATATTTGCATATTTCAATAACAATATCAAACATAGTTCAAAATTTTACAGTAAGACTTATTAATATTTACTTTGCAATGCAGAAAAAACTTTACATGAAATCATAATTAAATTAATAAAATCTAATTTATTATCAGAAAACTTAATTATTTTATTAATATTTTATAAACTAAATATTTTTTTGTTAATAGAATTGTTGTTTAATATTTAAAGTTTTCAATATCTATATATCACATGGGTTTGAAAAGTTTTTATGAAAACATATTAATATCTACATTGCATGAGGTTAAAACTTTACATGAAATTAAAGAAAATATATATATCATAAGAAAATTCAATTAATATATGATTATATTTTTAAATAGTTATTGTAATCTATATATATTCTTCTATAATATTTAATTATTTTAATATTTACATTGCACGTAGTGAAAACTTTAGATGAAAACATAACTAAATGAATAAAATGTAACTTATTATTAGAAAAATATATTAATTAATTATTAATTTCTAAAAAAAATTTATTTATATATGTTGTTGATTAATATTTACATATTTCAATGTCTACACAAAGGGTTGAATACTTTACATAATAAAATATATCATAATTTACATTGCATGAGGGTAAAAAATTTCTATAAAATAAAAATAAATTATTGCAAACAAATTTTTTTTATTACAGAACCAAATAAATTAATTTATGAATTTCTTCCATTCTTTAGTTTATGTTTACATAATATAATGGGGGAAAGCAAGATTTTAGAAAATTTGCTTTCAACTGAAAAGTGAAATTTCTAATATGAGTTAAGTGTTCACTTCATCAAAATATAATGGACACATGACACGGTCAAATAATGTGCAGGATGAGATGAATAAAATTCAGGACAAGAGTTTGACAGCAAAAAAATCATATGCATGGTAATAAGCACCAAATACATATAGAAGTAAGAACTACTAAATTATTAGCTACAAATAATAATTTTTTATAAGAAAAAAAAGAAGAAAAATACATATTGAAGTTGTTAGTCTTTCTAATCTTTTAACCCTTTATATATGTTGAGGTAGTTTCTTACTACATATTTATGAATTATAGACTATTTTTATTTAAATATATATATATATATATATATTGGGATAATTAAGTATTTTTTGGTCAAAAGGAATAATTTATTATATCACACTGCCTATTGATATTATATTATTGATCAATAAAAAACTAATAATTAAATATCTACATTTCTTCACATTCTACGGGTGAGAATACTTTGTATAGAAAATAAAATTGATGAAGTAAAATTTATATTAGTATATATATAAATTCATTAATAAAAAATTATAATGAAATTGTTGGTGGAATAGTTGTAGCTGTTAGTCTTATTAATTTTTTAAGCTTATACGAAATTTTATTTTATAATAATATTGATTCATGTATTTAAATATTATCAATGGATTCAGCCATCATATTAGTTGTTCTAACAATGTGATTCTTAGTTTCAATTATCTTTAATCTAATTATTTGATTGTTGTGATTTAACATCCTTTTTTTTTTGGTTTTTCGGTATTTTTATTATTTTATAATATTCAGTTAAAAATGTTTTTTTCTAGGAAATTCAGTTTAAATAATATTCAAATAATTAAATATTTACATTACTTCTCATTTTACAAGTGAGAATACATTGCACATAAAATAAAATTGATGAAATGAATTTTATATTATTATAAATATAAATTTATTATTAAATATTTTATAGAGGAATGGTTGTAGTTGTTAGACTTACTAATCTTTTAAGCTTTTATGAAATTTTGTTTTATGACAATATTGGTTGATGTTTCTAAACATTGTTAATGAATTTATGTGTCATATTTGTCATTTTGTCAATGTGATTCTTAATTTCATTTGTTTTCAATGTAATTATTTGTTTGTTGTCATTTAAAACTTTTTTCCTTTAAGGTATTTTTATTATTTTATAATATTCAATTAAAAGAAGTTTTTCCTAAAAAAGCTAGTTTAAATTTTTTAAATAAATTTTTAATTGTGGGGTTTTATTAATGTAATTGGTTCTTCATCGATCCAATTGTTTTTTTTTAATTTTTTCTTAAATATTTAGGATAAAGTTTTATTTTCTATTTAACTATCATGTTAAATTATTTAATCATTGTTAAGAATAATATAACTCTGTACGGGCATTAATACTAATATAAGTTTAATTTTGATACATTGTTAGTGTAAAGTTTCTTTAGATTGTTATCCAATCATGTATTGTCAACTCATTAAAAGAGTTTGACTAATATAACAACTACTTCAAAAATCTAACATTTTTAATTATGTATCAGTATATAATTGGATAATAGTATAAATTTTTTTTACACTAATAATAAATTAAAATTAAATCAGTATTTATATAAAGAAGTTTCTTTTGGACTTTGGCCAGTTTTATTACCAAAAAAGAAAAAAAGAATAATTGTGAGGCTGGGAAGTAGTGTGATCAAGTTCCTAAGAGCACGTGGAGGTCAACATTTGATGAGGAACAATGTTGGAGCCACACGCGCACTTATTAGGGTAATTGACGTCTTGACGTAGTTTTAGGTATTATTGTTCGGTTTGGATAAATAATTTAAATAAATATTTATTAGAGTAAAACTTAATTAATAAGTTTTATTGTTATCCTGAAAATCCTAGTGATTTTAGGTACTGCCCTTTATTAAAATAATCACCTCTCTGTGTATCAAGTATCAACTCTCTGGCACCTCCTCCCCTGTAACTTTCACAATCCAGAAACAGATAAGAAGAAAACAATGGACATGCTCTTGTATTAGCATAATCATCTTTTCCAAATTTTGTGATCACTGCAATATAATACCATTGATAATAATACGCTTCAATGGAATTTCCAATTCACAAGTTGCGTGTGAAATGAATCTGCATATGCCTACATGTCTACCTCATGTATCTCAGTCAGTCCTTGCATGTCCTAAAAGAAAGTAATTATTAATTTAGTACCACATTATGCTAGATGATCTATTAGCATGAAGATTTCTTAAGGGTATCCTTCTACAGTCAAATGAGAATTTTTTTTGATAATGTACCAATTTATAGAGCAATCATTGAGCTTAATTTTCTTAATATTGAATTTGATGCAGTGAGACATTAGAGGAGTTTTCCGTGAAAGTGAAATCAATGATGGATTATCTCTTGAGAAGAATGGCAAGGTCACTGAATTTGGAAGAGGGTAGCTTCTTGGACCAGTTTGGAGACCAACCATTGATGCTAGCAAGTTTCAACTTCTATCCATGTTGTTCTAGACCTATTATTTAAAATAAGTAAAATAATATTTGGATAAATACTTTAAAAAATATTTTTTATAAATACTTTAGAATAAATATAAAGTATTTAAGAGATATGTTATGAATTGTATCCATTTCTTAAGGTTAATTTTATAAAAAATTATTATAAAAATAATTAGTATTTAAGGGGTTTTTAACTTTCACGGAAACTTATTTTCATAAGATTAAATTTTTAACTTATGAAAATAAGTACAAAATAGCTTATAAAAATTTTATAAGCTGTTTTAATAAGTTTATTCAAACAGAATAAAAATACTTCATAAGCGCTTATTGTAGTATATAAGACAAAATAAACTACTTAAAAACTTATCCAAACGGGCCTATATGTCAAATTATTATTGTTTTGAAATTATTGACCAAAATAGGATATTTTTGTCATACTAGCAAATCAACTCATTTTTTTTTAAAATTTTTTTTTACACATGTCACTGGAGGTCGATCAGTGAATATAGAAAAATGAATTGGCCAATCAGTCTAGTAAAGCAATGAACATGGAAAAGGGGTTGGTCGACCAACTCCTTTCTTATGTTCATCTTCCACCGATTGACCAACTCATTTTTTATTTTCATCGATTGACTAATTCATTTTTCATGTTTATCGACTAACTTCCAATGACACATGTGAAAAATAAAATAAAAATTAAAGTGATGTCCCAACATGACAAAAATCACCCAATTTTAATAAATAATTTTAAATCAACACTCATTTACTAAATAATTTCTATAACTACTCCAAATTGGTTAATTATCCAACTTATTACTTGGTGTAGTCTACAGTGTTCAAGGCCCTTGAATCAAGGGTAGGTGACTTCATATTTGTGTACTAATTTAACATACATTGTACGTATGTGATATGTCTTATTTCAAGGGTCAGAGGATAAGGCAACAAATCCCTAATATCTCCTTTTGTGATTTTAGAAAATAATAAATTTATGACATTTGTAGTAAGCATTATTCATCCATATTTTAATAATGCAAATTATAGTATAATATCAAATCAAGTACTGTGATGTAGTTTCGTGTTCGATTTGACCGGTCACTTTTTTTTCCTTCTAAAATTATTATCAAAATAACTATTTTTTTATTTCTCATGATATTTTTTTAAATCATTACAAGATTTAATTTCTTAAAATATTAATATTTATTTAAATAATTTATCTCTCTCAATAAATATTTTTTTATACATATAAATTAAGAATCAAGCCCTTAATTACAATAAAATAATATGATTATTTTGTTATTAAAATTGATTATTCTATTTATATTCTTATTATTTCAAGATTTTTTTAACGAAATAACTAAAATATTACATAATAACTATACTTTTTAATTATGGTTATTATTTCGTGAAGAGTAATCATTCTAATTTTTTTTTAAATAAGTACAACACAACCATAATATATAATTCCTAATACATCATCTCCTAGTAAAAATTATCCTTTTTATTTATAGTCACTTTTATTACATGTTTATTAAACTATTTTTAACACTTCCATTTTCACAACATAAATATCTATAAGACGAACTTTTAAATAGTAACATATCCACATGATTCTTAAATGAGTTGTTAGCCTTCATTTGGCTTCGGCTAACAAACTACTTATGCTTTCAACTATCTTGTAGAAGGTTTCAGCATGATTTTTTAAAAAAACTTAACTTTTAGTAATTTCAATAAAATTTGAAATTGTAATATAAAATTTTGTAATTTCATAATTTTTTAATGTTTTTACTAATACACTATTAATTAATATTTTATTAAATAAAATTATAATATAGTGTCGAATCAAGCACTGTATTCTAATTTGATTTCTAATTTAACTGGTCACTTTTTTCTTCAAGAATTATCTCTGGAATAACCATTTTCAAAACATGATAAATCCAACAAAAAGAGAATGATTATTCTGTTATAAATATTGATTATTTCATTGTGAAGATTGATTATTCTGTTTATATTCCTGTTATCTTAATATTTTTAACAAAATAGTCGTACTTTACACCAGAATAGCTACACTTTTCAATTGTAATTATTATTTATTGAATAATGATTATTTCAAAAGCAAATTCATACCAAAATAAGGAATTGTATACCTAATACAACATCTATTAATATATATTTTTTGTTAACTAAAGTTTAGGGGTGAAAAGGTTACTTTATTCCAATCATTTAAGTTAGGACGTGTTATAAATTTTAGTGGAGACTTATAGTAATATATATAAATTATTTTTGAGTGCAAGCTTTTCAACTTTAAAGTTTTAAACGAAGTATTTGATCCTTACCTGTTAAATCAATATCGTTGGCTAATCCTTCCTTTTATTTATGGTCACTTTTATTTCATGTTTATTGAACAATATTTTGAGCACTTCCATTTTCACAACATCAATAACACAAACTTTTTAAAAGACACAAATCCACATGATTTTTAAATGAGTTGTTAGCCTTCCTATGGTTTCGGTTAACTAACTACTTATGCTTTCAACTAACTTGTGGAAAGCTTAAGCATGATTTTTAAAACAATTTATCTTTTAATTTATTGATGTCGACGTTATTCCTAATTGTATCCTCCTATAGATCTCGTATAGAAATGTATCAAATATATTTATATTATCTCACAAAGGAAGCAATTTATACTATATATTAATTCTGCAATATATTACTCACACCTAACCTACGCCTGCACCAAAATTACTCTATCACCCTTGTACAATTTGGGAGTTTGTGTAGTACACCTTGACATGGTGAAATGAAACTCACAAATTTGCCGTGTTGAATTGAATAGGCATCTCTTCCACATTTTCAAACTCAACTCCAACCTTTTAACTTTCTCTTTCTCATAGTTGTAGTCATTCCTTCACATAGGAATCATCAATTAAGTAATTATTATATTAAAAAACAACAAATAATTTACTTTCAATGAATAACATAGTAAACAACGAAGAAAAAATGAAAAAGCAAACCTGTCTGACAATGTAGCACATTAACTAGATGGTTTTGGGTAATTGGTCAACGCTGTGTTATATTTTTTTTAGAAAATTCAAAATTCTAATATTGAATTTTAAAGGGAAGTCAAATTTGTTTCGGTCAATGCAACGAGATATTTTATTATAGAGTTTAATTTTAATAAATTAATATTTTTTATTATTTTTTATTTATATATTAATAAATTATTAAAAAAATTTAATTTTTTAAATAATTATTATTAAAGTTAAATTTTTTCAACGATATAATAATATATGATCAAGTGATGTATGGTATAATTTTTTTAATATCAACCATAAATTAAAATTAAACTTATTATTATATTCTTTGTTATACGATATAGTTTGTCTTTACTTATTTGTTTAATATTTTGTAAATTTTAATATATTCTATAAATATGATATAAGTAAAGCATATTTTTAATTTGATATTATTTTATAAACAATTATTAATAATCTTAATTTATATAAAGTATGCATATAAGTTAGTATTTAAGAAATCCTAAACTATACTGTAAAAAAAAATCCTAAACTATATAAACTAAGCACGTCAACGCGATTAATTCAGTAGAAAAAGATTAAAATATTTTGTTTGAAAAGTTTAGATTTGATATTCATTCAAAAAAAAAAAAAAAGAGCCAAGCAAGCGGATGTGAGAGGGAAAAAAAGATAATATTGTAGATACCACGTATGATAATGTGCCACATAGCATATTGTTTTGGGTGGAAGATAAAGATACGCCACTGCTTCCTTTAAAATTTTCCTTTCTCTTTTCTCCTAATAGCTGCTTTCGTTTAGGTCAGTGGAGGCTATATCTTCCAGCTACCATTGTTATGATAATGGTAAGTGGAGAAAAATGTCATCCTTCCAACAATATTTGTCCCATACAAAAAAAGATTTTGTTTTTTCTCTGCAATTTCATACTCACCTTTCCGACCGAACAAAATATTGGAAGTTTATTAATCCGTTCATGAATGTTTACTTTAAAATATGATAGATGATAGCTGCAACGACACTTTAAGTGATGTTTGGTGTGCAAGAATAGTGATTACATTTTATAGAATGAGACATTCCTATATTTATTAGGAAAAAGAAAAAAGAGTATAGAATGGTTCATGCCTCATTTCACAAAATGAGTATGGAATTTATCCTTCATAGAGAAATAAGATTGCGATTCTATATTTTATAGAATGGGATTTAATAATTTTTTCCAACACACTCTTATTATTTTATAAAGTAACAGTTATTACTCTTATTAAATTTAATCAACTTAAATCAAATGAGATAATTTTTCAGTGCATAACTTAGAGTAGGATTTAACCGATGAGGGTTTTTATGTTTCAAATGATAGTGTATATACTTCAAAAAAATATTCTTATAAATAAAATAATGTTTTTTAACAACATTATTTGTTATTAAATCATTAAAAAAATTAAACTTGGACATTATTCTCAAAATTTATATTTATATCGCATATGCAAGATATGTATGAAAAAAATTAATTTTATTTTAATGAGAAATATTTATGTGGTTCAAATCAAATTTAATTATATTCATTCAATGTATGAACCAAATCGAAAATTATCGAAATATAGATTGAGAATGATTATTTCATTTCATGAAATCACCATTATGTATACCAGATATAATGTTAAATTTTTATTTTAATATTAATTATTCTTCAATAACAGTCACAAAAGGATGTATAAAAGGCAACAACAGCCAACGGTTTCAGCACACAGACAACGGAAGTTGCAAGTTGGTCAACTCAGCCACATCCCACGTTTTCTGTTGCGTCAGGTTCGTAGGATGTTTTATTTATCTTTTAGAAAAAATTATAGTATGAATAAAAATTTATTTTTTAATATTTTTACTTAAATTATAATTTTAAAATTTTAAAAGTTAAATCAAATACACACTATATTACTTACCCCCAACCGGGCTAACCCCAAGCAAGTCCTTAAATTAATAAATCTCGATTATACCATCAAAAACCCTGTTTCTCTTTCCTAGCTGGCAAAAATTATCCAACTTGAGCTTTATAATTAATTAATTAACACGTTAGCCACGATATCAACAAATCCCAAATGGGATTGCGTATTTATATCATATATATATAGATATATAATTTTTTTAAAAAAATAACAAGGGGGAAGAAAAGCATGTGGGTCACGTGCTTGAGTTTCATGCCAACCTGTTAGCATTTGCATTTGAATTTTCTCACACTCATTTATTGAAGTGAGTTTGCTTTTAAAGATTTTCCAATATCCCTTATCTCAAATATTCCCTTATATAATAAAGAAGCCAATAATTGCATCACCCCTGAACGCATTCATCACCTTTCATTAACGTCGTTTCCCATATTTGAGTTATTTCCTTCCAAACACAACTCTTTCGAACGTTCTTTGACCAGCCGGCTTCACCAGAAAGGAAGAAGAAGCAATCCCGTTCGCATTCGCAACGTCAATACAATACGGCATGTTTGACAAAAACAAAGCAACGCGTTTGCCGAACCAAACACACCACAACACCCGACCCCACTCAACCGCTACGCTACGCATCGACACGGACACCGCCTACGTGGCGTGCAGTACAAAATCCAAATAGCAGAAGTACAAGGGACCCAATAGGAATTCACGGAAAAAAAGAAGGGCAATATGGGAAACCAGAAAACCTCCATCAGTTACCGGGCCCCACCCGCACCTTCCACTTTAGTTAAAAAATCGCTGTCTCACCATCTCCCTCGGAAAAAAGTTCCCTCCCCCCCCTCTTTCTCTTCTTCCTTTTCTGCATTTTCCTTTTCCCTTTCTCTCCAAATTCCTTTTCCCTCTATTCTCTTTATATTTCCTTTCTCTCCCACTCCCCTCGGCACCTTCTCTCCTCTTCTCATGGCGCCGAGCACCCGAAACCTCCAACTAACTTCCGGCGGCGGAGGGGGCCGCCGTAAAACCTCCATCGCCGCCGGCGACTCCGGCGACCTCGAGGACGTGCGCCTCTTGGATTCCTACGAGAAAGACGACGTCGAAGAACGAACGAAGCGAATTCAGGTCAGCATCTCCGGCATGACCTGCGCCGCTTGCTCCAATTCCGTCGAAGCAGCTCTCAAATCCGTCGACGGCGTGATCAGTGCCTCCGTCGCCCTGCTTCAGAACAAAGCCGACGTCGTTTTCAACCCGAGTCTGGTCAAGGTTAGTATCGTCTTTTTCTTTTTCTTTTTTGGTCAGATTTGGTTTGTTAAGTGTTGGATAGTGATGAGAATTTTTGAAACTGGTGTGTAGGATGAGGACATTAAGAATGCAATCGAAGATGCTGGGTTTGAAGCTGAGATTTTACCTGAATCCAGTGCACTTGGAACGACGCCGCATGGAAACCTGGTGGGACAGTTCACGATTGGTGGTATGACGTGTGCTGCGTGTGTGAATTCTGTTGAGGGTATTCTGAGAAACCTAGGTGGGGTCCATAAGGCTGTGGTGGCTTTGGCTACTTCGTTAGGGGAAGTTGAATATGATCCTAATGTGATTAGTAAAGATGATATTGTTAATGCAATTGAAGATGCTGGTTTTGAAGCTTCGTTTGTGCAGAGCAGTGAGCAGGATAAGATAATTTTAGGGGTTGTTGGTGTGTACAGTTTGATTGATGCTCAAGTTTTAGAAGGCATGCTTAGTGGCATGAAGGGTGTGAGACAGTTTCGTTTTGATCAGATTTCAAGTGAACTGGATGTTCTTTTTGATCCTGAAGTTCTCAGTTCAAGATCATTGGTGGATGGGGTACAGGTGGGAAGCAATGGGAAGTTTAAATTGCATGTTAGAAACCCTTATATGAGAATGGCTTCTAAAGATGTCCATGAGACCTCAACTATGTTTCGGCTTTTTCTCTCCAGCTTCTGTCTTAGTGTGAGTAACAAATTAATAATCTTGGTTTGTGCTTCATATTGTTTCATTGTACTTTATTTTCTTTCTTTATGTATTCCTTATCTGATCATGATCTCGATGGATATGTGAAATTATATGTCAAAATCCTTGTTAGATGATGTACTGGCACTGATTGAACAGATACTCGTTATATGCATAAACAGAGATTTACAGAAATTTCATCTGAAGAAAGAGTTATTCTGTCATAATGTCATCTTCTCTTTTCTTCATAGAAACATGTAATAGAAGCAAAATGAGACTTGATATTGTTGCTGAATGGAATAATTGTCATATTCAAAATTTGAGAGCCTGTGTTAACATCCCTCATTTTTTGTTTAGGTTCTTGTTTTTAATCTTCTGAATTGATTTTTGCTTGATGCATTTGTGTCAGATTCCTCTCTTCTTCATAGGGGTAGTTTGTCCTCATATACCATTGATATACTCCTTATTACTTTGGAGATGTGGGCCCTTCCTCATGGGTGATTGGTTGAAGTGGGCATTGGTGAGTATCATCCAATTTGTGGTTGGGAAGCGCTTCTACATTGCAGCTGGCAGAGCTCTTAGAAATGGTTCAACAAACATGGATGTCCTGGTTGCTTTGGGAACTACAGCCTCTTATATTTATTCTGTTTGTGCTCTTCTGTATGGTGCTCTTACTGGATTTTGGTCTCCAACATACTTTGAAACAAGTGCTATGCTTATAACATTTGTATTGATGGGCAAGTATTTGGAATGCCTTGCCAAGGGAAAGACATCTGATGCCATCAAGAAGTTAGTAGAACTTGCTCCTGCAACTGCTTTATTGGTTGTCAAAGATAAAGGTGCATGTCACTTTCATTTTATGTGCCTTGTTTTCTTAAGAAAATGGAGGTGAAGCATCTCTGGGTTTGATTCTCTTATATTTAGGTTGAAAATTCGTTAATTAAGGTTATTTCATTTATCACGTTCTAGATTTCATTGCAACATCAAATTAGAACTTAACATTAATAAATTGAAATTGTTTTGTTTTAGTAGGTGGTAAATCTATTGAAGAGAGGGAAATAGATTCTTTGCTCATTCAACCTGGTGACACATTAAAAGTTCTTCCTGGTACAAAGATTCCTGCTGATGGCATTGTTACTTGGGGCTCAAGTTATGTAAATGAGAGCATGGTGACTGGCGAAGCTGTGCCTGTTTTGAAGGAGGTGAATGCATCCGTTATTGGAGGTACAATAAATTTGCATGGTGTCCTTCACATTCAAGCTACCAAAGTAGGATCTGATACAGTTTTGAGTCAGATAATTAGTTTGGTTGAGACAGCCCAGATGTCCAAGGCTCCCATTCAAAAGTTTGCTGATTATGTAAGTATTCTGGTCATGCTTGTGTTTGACAATGTTGTACTGGGGCGACTTTTATGTTCTATAGGCTTTAATTTGGTCGTGTATGCATTTTTGCATAGAATAAAATTGCATTCCCTTCTTTGTGGTAAAGAGAGTATTAGCTCGTGAACCAGTTCTGAAGTTAAGTGAAATGTTTCAAGTTTCTAGATGGCCTGGCAATTGACAACCACATAATTTCATTTTTTATAAATGATAGTCCAATTCTTGTAATTTTCAATCTGCATTGTTGTTAAGTTAGACTTGCTATACTAGGACTTGATATAGATCATGACTTTATAAGAGGGATGATAATACTTGGTTGGTGATGGACAAACGGTAATTGTTCCATGGCTGTTAGTCTCTCTATGTATATTTTGTTAAGCTTAACTTATGGATTTTTGCATATGTCAGCTAACAAAAGATACATTGAGTAGCAAGGATCAGCATTTAGTTAGTTCCTAGGCTGCTGTTCTGGAAAATATAATTTAGCTTGTAGAGTTAGGGCAATCTTTTGATGGCTCACCTCTTATCACTGAAGCTCCTTCTATGAAATTATTCATAAAATTGGAATTTTATTGAATCCACTTATTCCAGGTTTAGGTTTTATTCCTAATTGAAGGGGCTGTTTTTTTGCTTGCTCATCATTTTCTAAAAGTAGTCACTATTTTGTTAACTTTATAACCTTGGGTAGTTAATTGGTCCATAGATTATTGAAGAAATATTATATATGAACTCAGGTACCATTCTTTTGGTTTGCAGGTAGCAAGCATATTTGTTCCTACAGTGGTGGCTTTGTCATTATTGACATTATTGTGTTGGTAAGATTACCTTGACTAGTCTGGGCATATTGATAAACGTTGATTTCTAATGTAATTGGAATGCTATCCCTACTTTTCTCTAAACATTTTGCCTAATTGTAGGTATACTGCTGGGGCTCTTGGAGCTTACCCAGAAGATTGGCTGCCAGAAAATGGAAATCACTTTGTTTTTGCCCTTATGTTTTCAATATCTGTTGTGGTGATTGCATGTCCCTGTGCACTTGGCTTGGCAACGCCAACTGCTGTCATGGTAGCAACAGGGGTTGGGGCTAACAATGGAGTGTTAATTAAAGGAGGAGATGCCTTGGAAAGGGCTCAGATGGTGAAGTATGTTGTATTTGATAAAACAGGCACTCTAACTCAGGGGAAAGCCACTGTTACTACTGCCAAGGTATTCACAGGAATGGACCGTGGAGAATTTCTTACATTGGTGGCTTCTGCTGAGGTGACTTCCAATTTCTTGATGATAGTTACTTTCTTTGATTCTTATTGTCTGTCTATAGTATTGTCACATACCTGGTTTGGAACCTAGATCCAGGTATAGAGGACTTATAAGATTATACTTTCTACATTTCCTTCCCCCTCCTTGACTCAGACAGCTCAACTTCCTCAACAGTGTTCTGGCATGCTTAATAGGATTAGGAACAAGATTAGAAAATATTTATCATTTCTGACTATTTGTTTGATTGTCAGAAAATTTCGCCCTTCCATTTCTTGTGTCAGTTTTGTGAGGCCTATCAGATCAGATGAATCAACTGTAATTTGTTTTTATTTTTTTAAATTCAGGCTAGCAGTGAACACCCACTGGCAAAAGCGATATTACAATATGCACGCCATTTTCATTTCTTTGATGAGTCCTCTGCTACCAGTGTTACCCAAAATGATGCCAAGGAGTTTAAGTCAGGGTGGCTTTATGATGTCTCAGACTTCTCTGCTCTTCCAGGAAGAGGTGTCCAGTGCTCTCTAGATGGGAAGCGTATTTTGGTAGTGTCTTTTTGCTATTGTAATGTGGCTGTTATTATCTCTAAAAACTCTGGAATTTGCTTCATATTTTTCAAAGAGTTGCTTATCTGAGGCAGTATGTCCTGAACAGGTTGGTAACAGGAAGCTGCTGGAAGAAAGTGGCATAAATATTTCTACCGAAGTGGAAAATTTTGTGGTAGAGCTCGAAGAAAGTGCAAAGACAGGGATACTGGTAGCATACGATGATGTATTAACTGGAGTCTTAGGTGTTGCAGACCCACTAAAGAGAGAAGCTGCTGTAGTTATAGAGGGCCTCCAGAAAATGGGAGTCATAACTGTTATGGTTACAGGAGATAACTGGAGAACAGCTCGAGCTGTTGCGAAGGAGGTCTGTATATATTTGTATATTTTTTTCTTTTGGCTGGCTGTTAAAGCTTAGTGTTCTGATAACTGAGTGTGGTTTCATGGCTATGCTTCTTAGTGTCTGCGTTCAACATCTGGACTCTTGAAAGTCTTACTTGCACAAAGAAAACTAATATCTTTGCATGGATTATAGTAGCTTTGGTGTGTGTAGTAGGACTGCTAAATTGAACCGTGGTCAGGAATAATTGGAATCAATGAATGAATGAAAAGTATGATTTAACTAATAATCTGGCCTCTTGTTTTTTAGCAGGCCAACGGTTGATTTTCTTATTCATAACTGCAATAGTAATAGTTCAAAGAAATGGTATGCTTTTAAATTTGTAACTATAAATTACCTGATTCTTGAGCTATCTATTGTGAATCATAACTACGTATATGTCACTTCTTTATAACAGAGTTGTAACACAAATTTTATGGGATAGAAATTGATGTCATTGTCAAACATTGAATGAAAAACGTGTTGTATGACAGGTTGGTATTCAAGATGTCAGGGCAGAGGTTATGCCTGCAGGAAAGGCCGATGTTGTTCGTTCATTCCAAAAAGATGGAAGTATAGTTGCAATGGTGGGTGATGGTATCAATGACTCTCCTGCATTAGCTGCTGCAGATGTTGGTATGGCAATTGGGGCTGGGACAGATATTGCAATAGAAGCTGCTGACTATGTGTTGATGAGGGATAATTTGGAAGATGTGATCACAGCCATCGATCTTTCTAGGAAGACCTTTTCTCGTATTCGATTGAATTATGTATTTGCGATGGCCTACAATGTTGTTTCTATACCAGTTGCTGCTGGGGTTTTATTTCCTTCACTGGGGATCAAGCTGCCACCATGGGTTGCTGGTGCATGCATGGCTCTCTCGTCTGTAAGTGTTGTATGCTCTTCTTTGCTTCTGAGAAGATATAGAAGACCCAGACTTACTACAATACTTGAAATAATTGTAGAGTAACTAGAAATGAATGAGAATAATTAGTTTATAGCTTCTGAGTGTATAAATGAGTTCCCTTGTAATTCCAATTCTGTGCATTTTCCTTTAGTTCCTGGCTTCCTGCACTCCACTCTTTGGGGTGCTATTCTGCCAGCCAATTAATTGTAAATGCACTTGTATTGTAATTGCGTCTCTCTCTCTCTCTCCACAGTCCACACACACAAATTCATACATTTCTAACTTCTTCCATGGAGCCATACTCTGGAGGGGCACATGTGAACGTGTTTCTGTTTGCAGAAGCAGAGCAGGTAGCAGATTTTTCCGTTTCATGTGGGACCTAGGTTAAAATATTTTAACCTTTGATGATTTCATTTGTGCAATTCTCAAATTTAATAATTAGTTTCTCCAGTGAAGGACCTGCTTTGTTTTTTTGCACAGTAGTTGTATGGATTTGGCTTTTAAAGTGAGGGGTGTATTTTAAATAGTAAAATGCAGAATAATAATTGTTCATGAGAATAGTTGTTTGTATTTTGTAAAATTTTAAACCGCTGATTCTTCATCAATTATTATTATTATTTTATACTTTATTCTTTAAACAGGAATCCAAATCCTAGTTGTATTATATCCCGCATGGGTTTTGATCAATATATTGCCTCTAAATGTGCGTGGAGTAAAGTCATCAAGTTTTTCAGAAAGGTCAAATGTGTCTTGAGAAGAATGAAAAGAAGTGTTACGTTACTTACGTAAATCACATACAACAATGAACAGTGACTAGTATTACTGAAACGAAAACTTCCAATCATTAGATGCAGAATCTAGTTTTATCAAACCTTTTCCTTTTGCGCGACAGGCATATTCCTGTTTTTTTTTCCCTTGTACATTTCGATGCAGTCAATCAGAAATCTATTGAAGCAATAGAGGAAATAACTGAATCAAATAGGGAGAAATTAATTTTAATAACTGCTAATAAGATATATTTAATTTTAAAGAATATTAAAATTTTAAATTATTAAAAAGGATTATTCAAAATTTATTTAAGAAGAAGGGTTATTAAATTTCAATTAATGAAGAAAAATATTCTTAATAAAAATTATTTCTTTTTCATCTTCTATCCTTTCTTCTTGTGTTGTTATGTGTCTCTCTAATTCATTTATTCTTCTTTTTGATCAATTATAAACAATTCAAAATCAATTGGGGGATTACTGATAAGTTTTTAAATCTTTATCTTTTCATTATATTATTTTATTTTATTTTAATAAATGCTTCTTAAATTTCAATTTTTTGTCCATAAGTTTAGTTGACATTGTTTAGCCTTACTTTCATACAAAAAACATTGAAGAAAAAATGTAAACGCTCATGTTTGTATTGGGTAATGAATTAGATATTTGATATTTGTTAATTGTCGTCGACGACTATTACTCATCTATAATTAGTCAATAATAGTCATTAAGTGGCTATTAGTTATCACATGTATAGTTATCGATCATCTCTGAGTGGTCAATAGTAATCAATGAATGACTATCACGATATGTCTGAAGGAAGTGGGTTTAAGATATATGGTTAACATATTATAATTTATCATTATGTTATTTTGGTTATAAAGTAATTGATATTTTCTTTTGTTTTTTCACATTAAAGTGGTGATAAATTTTGCTTGAGCATGAAACACTAGCAATTCTCCATTTGCGACATGTTTTTTGTTATTTTCACATGGGTGGCAATATTATGTTTGGACCATATCAAAATATTATTTATATTTGAAGTAGAACAACATGTGAATTAGTTGAGTAAGGGTGTATGTATTTGGACTTCTTGAGTCATTCAATGCATGGACACAAATAGAGAGAACCCACAATATTTGTGCCTTAATCACTGAGCATAGGAACAAAGTTGCAAAGATGTTATATGTTGCCAAGTTAGAGATTGCCAAATGGAAGAATGGAATTGGACCAAAGATTGATTAAATTTTGATGGAACACGTAACCATGGCTGAATTCCTTACTGCAATACAGTATGCAGCTCATAAAACTATAATTAGAGGCCTAATGGTTGATGTATGTGTGAATTTGTTGTGTAGAGAATGCACATGTCTTGAGTGGCAAATGACTGGTATCCCATGCCCACATGCATGCGCTGTAATTAAATTGTTACATAATAATGTATATTCCTATGTGGAAGAATGCTATTTGAAAAGCGCACACAAAAAAATTTATATGAATACTATGGTCCCAGTGAAGACTCGTGACATGTTTGATGTTAACTTAATTAAGCTTAGCAGATTGGGAGAATAATGTTTTTCTCATGCCACCAACAACACTTCGTCCTCTCGAGAGACCATGCAAGAAACGTTGGGTGTCATAGTTTCAAGACTTGCGTGTTTACAAATGTAGTCGTTGTCACCAAATTGGTCACAACCGTGCTAAGTGTAAAAAACATAATCCAAAAAGAATGTGACTTTGAATGAATGTGGTACTAGGTTTCCACTTGAGATACTATATAGTGAATGTATTTTGAGGTTTTGATAATTTTGTTTTGGATAATTTGAATTAGTTATGCATATTAATTGTTTAAAGTATATCATTTTTGTTGTAATGCAATATGTTTTGGACTAATTTTACATTCATTGTGATTTTGTAATGAAAGATACAAGAAGTTATGAAGAAAATATGCAAATGATTATTGCTTTTTATTGAGTGGTCAAGTGTTCCCACAAAGTGGTTAACAATAGTAAATAAAGTTCTAAATTTATAATAAGTTTGGATTACAATATGTGAATAAATATTTCTTTTTATTGAGTGGTCAAGTATTCCCACTAAGTGACTAATAATGATAAATAAAATGCTAAATTTACAAAAAGTTTAGAAGACAATATGCGAATGTCTAATTCTTTTTATTGAGTGGTTAAGTGTTTTCACAGAATGACTAATAATAGTAAATAAGACTCTAAATTTACATTAACAGTATATTTGTCCATTAAGTGAAATCTAATCGTTCATCTCCCTAAATAGATTTTCAACCATCCTTCTTAATAATTTAATTTTTTTTATGTTTCTTAATATTAAATATACCTTATTAGTAATATTTAAAATTAATTTTTTCCAACTTAAATCCTTCAATAATTATTTAAATAAAAAATTAATTTTTTAACTATATTTTAAACGACAACTTCGAAGGCATTTTTTTTATTTTGTAGTTTTCTTTTATATTTTAAATTGTTAACAAATAAAATAATCTCATTTTATTGGACACAAATCCTTCTTACTTAGTCTAACTCAATTTCCCTTTCCTATGAACTTACCCTGACCCATTCTAAACCTGACCATATTTATTATCACTCATTTCACTTAAGACTTAATTAGCCAAACCCCTTAGACCCCTCACAAACTCCACTCCCCTCACACCGCACACACCCATCAACCAAATCTTGCACACACACTGCAGCACATCCATACAAAACATCACGTGCCCGATTTCCCCACTCACTCATTCCACCATCCAAGTTAGGTGCGCTCTTCGTGCTACATGCACTTGTGCACGGTTGAGAATGGGTGAGGGTATTTCATGGCCACGTTATAAGCTAGTATATAATAGTTGTTTTTGGTATTGAGTGTTGAAGAGCGATCACGTTATATACCTGTGTCTCATACATGCTGTGATCTGTGGGTTACATTTAGTTTTCTATTGGTAAATGGGTATGTTAATGTGTTACGTACCCTCATGTTTGCTTAATTTTTGTTTGTGGAGAAATTAATATCATGTCAACTGTTAGCAAGCTTAGTACTTAACAATGGTCATGTTTGCTCGAACATTCTTGATATCTGCTCAGAAAAACTTATTTGCAAGTAAGGTGTAAATGTGAACATCCTTCTAGAATTTGATTTGATAACCCTATCACCTTCATAGGGTTCATGGTCTCTTACATGGTTTAACTCTTTAATTCTGGATTATGGTTTTTGAGATGTGGATTTTAGTCATTTTGATCCATATGAGTTTTCTTTTCATGACATATCATGTTCTGCTAGTTTATAGAGTTTCTGAAATCAATTAATTTCTATGTGAATGGCTGGCGGAAAAATTTTGATATTCCTTTTCTGTTTTGACATGCTGAAATGAGGGTGCAATCGCCCCAGCCTTTGAATACTTACACAACTGAGTTTCCCTTATATGTGTATGTTGGTTAATGATATTGAGGTGTTTGACAAGATGGAATTCGTTATTACCCTACATATGATGCATGCATTATGATATTGATAAACGAATCTCTTGGTTTGAAGTGTCTGGGGAGAATTATTTCAGTTTCCTTAAGTTAAATGGGTTTAGGATAAATGACGTGTGAATCCTTTTCCTTGAATGCCCTATATGATCTGATTATTCCCAGCAACATGTTTGTGGTCTTGGCTCAGTTATTTCACATTGTGCTCTGTGTCTTGGAATGATAAATCTGTGCAAATCTCTTGGTCTTGTTAAGTGCTCTGTTGCTTACTTAAGGGAATACGCTGCAAATCAAGAATTCGGGTAGCAAATTCCACAATCCAAATCTGATGTGCTTCAGTTTCAATGCTTCAAGAGTTGGCTGATTGCGAGTACAACCTTGATGTCCTGTGGTTTTCTTGGTGAGAGTTTGGGGTTACTTTTTTGCGTTGCAAGGTTCTAGTTGATTGAACTTGTTGGGGGTGGTAGTGGATTGTGGCTACTAATTGATATTATTTCATGTTTTAATAAAACGAGTTGATGGTTGATTTATATAGGAGACAGAATGAGGCTTAAAGTTAGTGATCAATTGTCATGGGTCTCTTTCACCTTGTTGGGCCAATGTGGTAGACGGTTGTTAGTGTAGGCCTAAATCAGCAAGCCCGTGATGGGAGAGCTTGGCTAAGGTTGAGACATCATATTATATATAGACTAGGTCTCCTCTCCTATCTAGATACATCATGAGTTTTATCAATTGAGAGCCGCATTAAGATTAGAGGAAGACCTAACCTCTTGTGAATTCATCTATAAGCTTAATGGCTAACAAAGGTACACCTTTTACCTTGCTAATTAAGGTGTTCTAAATTCATATATGACCTTTAGTTTAATTGTATAAGTGGTGTTAGAACCACAAGTTCGATTCTTTGAAAGGCATGGACTGCTGGAGCAAGTGATGGAAGGGAGATTGTTGGCTGTGGGCCACCATCCTGCCTTAGCAAGGCCCAGGTAGGGTCGGAGCTAGATCGAAATGTAGTGCTTGCTGATGAGCTTAAGTAGAAAAAGTTACGCCTTGACTAATAGTTATAGCTTTTGGAAACGCTTAATCCAACAAGAGCTGCTGCTTGCTAGTAATTTGTAATGGCATATTTTGATTTTCAAATTATGTGTTTGTATCATAGTTGTTTGGACCGGACCGGTCAGGCTAATCGGACTGGAAAACCGGTGACCTGACCTGTTGACTGGTCCGGTCCAAGTCTTTTACGGGTTTTCTGGTTGACTCGGTCAAACCTGGAAAAACCTAGTCAACCCGGTTGACTCGAATAGATTTTTAATGAACCGGGTCAATTTTTTTTTTGTGGGGTAAAAAAAATTGAGTGAAGCATTGTCATCCTCTTTTCTCTTTAGTTCACAATCGTCTTGCAACTTACTAGAAGCATTTTGTTTGATATGTAACTTTAACACATTAGATTTGTATTGAATCTTAAGTAGGGCTATCAAACGAGTCAACCCGACCCGTTTAAGCTCAGCCCGTGACGAGCTGAGCTTAAACAAGCTAGACAAAAAAATGAGTCAAGAACAACAAGTTAGTAAAAAGTCAACCCAACTATTTAAGGCCAGCTTGCGGACCTAAACGGGCTGCCTATTTATTTTTATGTATTTTTAATTTTTAATTTATAAAGTAACATCAAATCCATAAATTACTCAAAAGTAAAGTCAATCATCATCCAAAATAAACTCAATTACACAATAAATTCATTAATATATAATCTAAATGACTGAATCCAAGCAAACATCAACCAACAAAGATAAAGTTATGTGCATATTATGCCAATACAAAAAGCAATCCAAAGTTTCCCCATTTTGTTTACAATACAGTCACAACGTGGTTGTAAGTAGTGTCCTCATTTTGTTAGTTAAATATTTCTTTTAGAATGTAATGTCAAGTGTAGCCTACAAAGCTAAGGGAGCGTAATTTTGCATTGGTGATGGGTAAATGTCACTGTCGACTGATGAGGAAGGGTGATTTTTTCAACCTAATTGATTGGTGTTCGGTGATGCCTAAAGGCTAAAGGCTTCAAGGATCAAGTCAGCCTAAACTTTGGGCTGGACGTTGGTGCTTGTTGTTGGGCCAGGAATGGGAGCATCATGTAGTAGATGCTGATTTTTTTATAAAAAAAAACCCAAAAAAAAAAACAATGGCCAACGGGCTAACTCGCAAATAAACGGGTTTAACTCGTTTAATTCGCAGGCTAAACGAGCCGAGCTAAAAATGTATTGATTTAAACGAGTCAATAATTTTGAAGCCTAGCCTGTATAATATTAACGGGTAAACGAACTGGCCCGACGAGTTTAACTTATTTTGACAATCATACTCTTAAATAGTCTATCATTTATATTAGTTTAATTATGTACTATTAGGCAAACTGATAATGTAAAAATTTAAATTTATATTGAATTATAGAATGTTAAATTTGTACTCTTAAATGTATGAGGTAATTTCTTTTATATGACATTCTTTTATATATATATATATATATATATATATATATATATAACTGTAACATATTTTTTTTCTTTCTATAGCCGAGTAATTTAGTCTGACCGTTAAACCGTCAATCAAACCATTGACCCATTGGCCTAACTTTCTGATCGGGTCAATCACCGGTCTAGATTATATAACTATGGTCTGTATAAATGTAAGTGAAACTTTTATGAAATGTTATGGGTGAATGAGACTTAAATGCAGAGTTTTTTATGTGTGCTCATTTTGCTACCTATGGATGAATGTACTTTTGTCTCCTTTTATAAGGATTTCGGGCAACTGCAGGGTCGTGATTTTTTTTTTTTTTAAATGTTATAGAGTTGTGTAAATCATGCTTGAATAATGGGATCTGTTGTGGGAAGGTCATTGTGCTTGTTCTCTCCCCCCCGGCCCGCGCTTCCCCCCCTTTTCTTTGTAAGTATATTCTGGTTGTTGGTTGTCACATGAGGTAATTGGGGCTATTCTGGTTTTAATTTGCCTAATCCTGTGACCAATTTGTTTTGTTGTTCATCGACTATTGGATGAAAAATTTGAATCATTGAACAATTGTTTTGCCCTGATATATATAATTGTCAGTCTTGAGCGGTGTTAGTCATTGATACACGAGGGACAGAAAATTATCTATTTTTTGTAAAATGAATACCATATGAGAAACTTAAAATTGTGAAGATTTTAGATTCTTAAATATTTTGTATTTAATTATATTTTAATCCAATAACAGCATATAATATAAGCGAAGGGTTTATGGGTAAATAGAACCCAACTTAAATGAGTTTAGTTCGATGCAGGCTGACCACCTATATTGACACTTCTACTTGGTCTTAATTGTAAGTCATTCTTGAATCATAAAAATGACGGGAATAATGGGTTTCTACACCATCCCACCCTTATCACACACCCACGCCCACACACACATAATCTTGACAACATATTCTTGAGCTTTGTGTATTTTAACAAAGAAATCAGCTTAGCAATCTTAAATTGTAGACTAGTAAACGCATGAACACAGTACAATCATCATAAATATCTTGAAGCAAAAGATCTTTCAAAATCTATGTGTATCTTTGACTAGACTAATAAGTATTTGCAAGCATAACGTAAATGGTTGTTCATTCATTCACACCCCGAGCCCTGCCTCCCATGGCATTGAAAAAAAAAATGCTTTCTGATTTGAGGTTGAGATATGTCGATTTAGGTGGGCTTATTGACAAAGTAATCACGGAAACTGAGTCACACACAAAAAAAAAGTAGACATGCTAAGTACTATTTTGATAGACAGAGATAGTGCAACATCAGTTACATTAGAAGTGTTTAAAAAATTATAATTTTATAAATTTATGAAAAAAATATTTTGATATACTTAATTTTATATAAATTTAAAAATAAACCTAATAGTTAAAAAAAGTTCTTTAAAAAATAGCCTAATGCAGGATCACATGCAACTCCTTTATATATAGCATTCTGGTTCAGTGGTCATATCCTTGCTCATCCATTTGTTGAATTTAGCCGTTACTTTTAAGTTTTAACCGTTCATTCTGCTTTGGGTCTATCAGCGCACTTGCGTTCCAGTATTTTCAGGTTTCACACTTCCTCTGGTTCATAACCTAAATCCAAACTTCATAGTGCCAAGTTTAGTTATTCCACTGAGAAAAGAAAAATGAAGTAATTTAGATTAAGCCAGTAAGGTTCTAACTTCTAATCACGTGTTGCTGGTTTGAAGATAAAAAATTGGTAAATGATTATTTTAATTATTTCTAATGTCACAATAAGGAAGAAAGGGATTTAAATTTAGATAAAACTTAGATAAAATTCTATAAGTGCGTGTGGTATTACACCATCTTTACTTTTGGTGTTCATTTATAAAAAATAATATACATATTATATTTTAATTAAATAACAGTACCATTAACACTTTTAGAATTTTATCTAAATTTTTGTCTTTTAAATTTTCATGAACTTTGACTTGCTATATGTCATTGTGAAAAAAAAAAAAGAAGTGAAAAACACTAATCAAATTAACACATGTACAATAGGGGGGAAAAAGTTAAAATACAAATCACCTCGTGTAATATAGCTCTTTTTCAACCTGAACCTTGAAAATATTATGGTGGGGTTATAACTTATTTTTCAGTTTCGGATTCCTTCTCTGCTTATTGTTCTGGGAGAATTCATTTTCGGATCAAAAAATTGAATTGGTTATACTCAAGGAACCGATAGCGATTCTGAGTTTATTTATTGAAGTGAAAAATATTGTTATCATGTTATAATTCAACAAAATTTGTTAGTAAAAAACTTTTCAATAACCAAAATTTTAAACTAATATATCACCAACACGATCTTTTTAAATAAATATTTCTATAGGACTTTGATTATATATTATTAATTATTTTAAGATTTACTTTTGATAATTTTCTTTTTAGGGTGAGAGTGTGTGACATTTATTACTTCGTTCTACTTTTCCCACTTTGTTGTTGCTATGCCTAGAATTCGCATTTGGTTGGCTTGATGCAGCCTTTTTAACTTTGTGGTGTTGATGATTATGCTTTGGTTTATTCTATTAGCGTTGCTTTTAAGTTCAACGAAACTCACTGCTTTTCTCTTTAATTAGATAAAAAAGTAGAAGTCAACAAGGGAAGGGAACGGACTACTGGTACTGTTTGGTTTGATGAGCAGGGAGTTTGACTTTGGACAAATTTATTACCACATGTTCTTGGATGGATTCATGAATGAGTCCATATCCTGTCACAAAAATATAAAGTTGAATGAGTTTCGCAATGATATTGATTGAAATTACCACCTCTCGTGACATTTGATTGAATCATGACTCCATGAACCAAGATATAAACAATAGACTATACAACCAAATATTAAATTTACCTTTTAGTGCAAGAATGTATTCGAATGCAACCTTTTTTATTTTCAACCCATGCGTGAGGGTGATTAAACCCAAAATTCTTCTTTTACCAATGGAACTTCTTTTGCAAAAATCTATTGAAATAACGTCAAATTAAGCAATGCTATCTATTTTCGTTTCTATAATGTCTTGAAGAGTTCAATGGCATAAATCTCTGGTCCAACCTCCTTCTAGTTACCTTGCCTTACAAGCCAATCCTTACTCTGCATTGATAATTTTTCCGGGTGAATGAGTCCACCTTAACTTATTATCACATAGCAGATAATTTTCTTAAATATGTGAATGATTAGTCAGTATTGCTACTGTGCACTACCCCCAAAAAATTGCAATTTGACCATGAATTGGTAATTAATATTTTTCTTGTATTTTGAACTTGCAGAAGAGTCAACAACAGAGAAGAAAGAAATTATAGTTGCTAGTCAATTGATTTTCATATAAATTGCATTACACCAAGTCGGATTTCGCTTCCTCCATCAACGTACGTCTATTTTCTCTGAAGTTAAATATTGAAGTTTGACCAAGTATATGAATAAGAAATGTTTCATAGAAGCAAACGTAGCATAGAAAATCTTTATTTGATGCACTACAAATTAAAACCTTAAACCTTAGGGGAATTATATCCTACACCTACTACATATATCTCTGCTCCAAGTGATTTTGTAATAAACAATTTACAATTTTTTGAGTATTATTTATATTATTATTTTAATATAAAAAATAATATTTTAAATTGAGGATAGGGAAGTGTATGTTTGGTCACTTCACCTTATCTCATGTAATTGAGGTAGGTTGGAATTATTTTTTTTAGTATGAAAAAATTATGGAGATAGGAGGTTATCACATTTTAAGGCCAAACATGTTACAAACTTTAACAAAAACAGTAATATTTACAGATCACTTACTAAGAACTATGACCCGAGTGAGAACGAACCTTAAACTCTGTAAGTGACTGAAGACTAATTTTCTTAATGATTAAGCTATACTAAAAAGTGACTGAAGACTAATTTAATCTGTTTCTATTTCTCTTTTATAGACATGTCTCATACACATTTTGTCTTTAGCAAAACACCTAACAAATAGAAACACTACTATTCCCATAAGTATCTTATACGGTCATGGCTTGTATAAGAACTGGAAACTTAAATGAACTAGTATGGTGGTGGGACAGTGGGTGGGTGGGAACAGACACATCTTATTATTTTCAACTTTCTATGACACATTTTTCTGACCAAGAAACAAAGATCACCTCAAGAGCTCCAACATAACAAACAAGGAGTCCCAAAGTGATGTAAACCCTGATTTCCATTACGTCGATGATATTAACACGCTGTTTCCTGGAAGCACCCTATCCTTTTGGCTTTAAGTTTCCCTATCTCGATGGAAGAATAGTCAAAAGTTGGACATTTTTACCTTGACCAAGACAAGTCACTATATATAAAATAGAGCCAACCCTCATTCTTTCTTTCAAAAAAGGACTGTCTTAGACGTGGGGAGTGATTGATCCTCACCATTTACCACCTCCCAAACCCTCATGCCTGATACCATGACTGCTACTACTGACCAGTGGATGCAGTTCTATCAGCAACCTCTCATGGATGGCATGGCTCTGGCGCCACCAACAGGAGGATTCTCTGAAGCAACTGTGGTGACGACGAGCCCCACCATGTCACCAGAGGGCATCTTCAGCCCAATTAGTTCATACACTACCAGTGCCCAGTTGACTCCAAAGGGCAATGCATTTAAAGCAATCCGAAGGAGATCTAGAGCTTCAAAGGGAACCCCCACCACCCTCCTCAACGCCAATACCACCAATTTTATGGCATTAGTACAACAATTCACGGGGTGTCCTAGCACAGCCATGTCATTTGCAGTCCATAAGGGACCTATTACCTTAAATTTCCAACAAGGAAGCCAACAACAGGTTCACCATAACACAACTAGAATGATGCCACCATTTGGCACCAGAAGTTATAACCAAGTTCATCAAGTAGCCGAGCCGCTTTCATGGCAGAAGCAACCAGAGCAACTTCCTAAGCAACAGTTGTTCCAAGAGCAGCAAAGTGGTTACTCGTTGGACTATGTGAAGAGCAGTAACTTTCTTCCAACTTTGGGTAACTCTAGGCCTAGCATGGAGGTTTCTGAGGGGTTGTTCATGGATAATGATTTTAGTTTGCATGAGCTAGCTATGAATGCCTTATCCAATGATATTAAGAATGATGGTTATTTTATGTGATGAAAATGTCTAATTATAAAGGATTCAATTATGGAATCCTCTACAGTTATCTTAGAAAACAAAATTAGACTTTTCTTCAGTTCATAGTTGTATCATGCTACCATAAAAACAATAATTCATGATGCCTATATGCATTCATTTAACTTATCAATTCAATTTCTTGTCTTTTTTTATTGGCGAGTTCTCTTGAGTACATGATTGTTCTTGTACAACATTTTCTTTTTGTTGTTCTTGTTTCTTGTTCTTGATCGTACAGCATATGGGTGTTGTTTTTTGTATTTTCCATTGTAAGCAAAAGGGCATCCATTCCTGCTACCAAATTTATATTAGTTAATTATTTGTTTTTTTTTACTAGTTTATAATGATATCATGCTATTAAAACGTCATTGGTCTTGACCTTTGAAACATAATAAATAATTAACTCGACTCTTATTATTTGTGCACACGATAATCAACCTTTTAAAGTTGAGTAATTATTCCAGATAAAATATAATTGATCGTTAGTTTTCACCGAGTTGTGGAATTGAATCCAGATTAATACAGCCTTAATTAGTTTCAATACATACTCACCTTTAGTTCATCTCCGTTCTTCATGCTCTTTCATACTTGTCAAGCTGATAATCTTTCGCAGAACTCATGCTACGCTGATGAATTGGCTCGGATAAATAAAGATATGAAATACAGGGTTTGCATATATAGCTCTTTTCATTTCTTGGTTTCCATGACAGCTTAACTGAATCATAGGATTCACCAGCACCCTAAGAAAACTGGTCAGAGAAGTTTTCTAAGGAAGTTATAATTAATATGCTTCATACTAAGAAAACTTGGACACTGAAGTTTTCTAAGGATGCTTCACCTAGTCTTGTAGCAGGTTTTAAATATTCAGGTTGAATAGGATGCTTCAAAAGAAGTGATGGATTCTTGGTCAAAGGACAAACTTGAGTGTGGAAAGGTTGCAGGATTGGATTGGAACGACGGGGGCTTGTTTTGGCTTCATCTGCATCATGGATGCAGGATTGGATTGGAACGATGGGGGTTGTTTTGGCTTCATCTGCATCATGAATAATTTGCCTTATCCCACAAGTATATCCTTATCTTTTTTATCCTTATCTTTTTTATTTCAAGCCATTCTTGGTTTTATTTTTAATTATATTTAGCTTGTCTTTTACTTACTATGCTGCCCATATTTTTAATCATTTTAAGAGGGTTAGGTTAATTAAATGTCACGTGCAATATTAAAGCTATTCTTTACAAACACAGCACCGTCTCTAAAAACTAAAAAATAATGGTTTTGTACCAAAAATTAAGAAGTAATTATCTATATAATTCTGATCTATTAGTATTGACGAGAGAATTCTCCACTTGGTATCTCTTTCCTCTATTTTTTTCCTTCAAAATCTAATGTGTATCATTATTATGAATTTTTTTAAAAATAAAATTATCATCACAGTCTAATGACAGACTCACATCTTACACATTAATTAACCTAGTTCATATTGGAGCACTTGGCTCACCCTAAAGAGCTATGTTAAGGGGAAGAGAATCACTTTACCAGAAGAGGTGCTTGCTGATATCTTTGACTTATTAATAGCACTTTGACTTATTAATCACTTTTCCATTTGTCATTTTTTGTTGGTAAAATGCAGCAAAAAAAAAAAAACTTCCACTTTTGGATCATGCATTCGTCCAACAAACATTCATCTGATGACTAACAGATAAAGTGAAAAAAAAACCCCTCAACTTTAAGTTATGTGAGATTTATTTCCTGATTTTTTACAACAATCATAATATCTATTCATTCTTTACTAAATGTACAAAATAAAAAATGTTTAACATAAATTCATTGGACTAATGAAAATTGTCATGTGAGCGTCACATCCTGAATAATTAATTGTTGCCAAAAATAAATCATTTTGCTGTACTAGTAGTGGTTTTACGACAGCATCTAATGCTCATACGACAATTTTCATTAGTTACATCTTAGATGAAAGAGAAGAGATGTCAATTGAGATACATTCCACCAGTGGCATTTTCATTTATACCTCTCGCACTTGTGAGCGTACTCCTGCCCGAATTTAGGTATGCTAATTTTTAATTTTAGAAGCAGAAATATAATTTGATTATTTCCTGTGTGCTAATCAATAATCATGAAGGGGTTATAGAATACCTCTCAAACATGTGAACATTAACAAGTGGAAATCATTTGAAGGTGAGTGCCGATCAATCATACAAGGCACTCCAAGATCACGTGTCCTTACTCCTTACCCTTGATAGTCGCTTCCAACACACTCAAATTAGCCATTCTGAGTAATTAAAAGACGAATGAATTGGGCACGAGTAGAGTTTGAGATGGATTATATTATTTTGGAGACACTAAGCAGCCAGCTAGACAACTAAACCCATCACCTTTCTTGGTAAAATTATGCTCTCTAATTTTGCTAGATACTTGTCTCAAATGTAAAATTACTATTCTAAGTCAACCACTATTTTTTAGTTCATTCCAAATTACATGATTTTTATTGTCCAACTCAGCATATATTGCTAATAAGAGTGAGGAAGTTAAATTTTCTCTCTCACATTTCTAGGTATAATTATATGCAATCTAATTTTGCTAGATATTTGTTTCAACGTAAAATTGCTACGCTAATTTAGCCTCCTTTTGTGTTGTTCCCAAATTACAGGAATGAGTTTTTTTGTCCAACTCAAAAAAATAAAAAAAAGGACTCCTCTAGGAGGTTAACTTTTACTTCTCTCATACACTTGCGTATGGCTTTTTTAACAACAAAAGATGACCAAAAAAGCGAGCATTAACAGTAAAAGAGTTCAACAAAAAAGAAAGAAATGCTATTCTACAAGGATATTATTCGCCAACAGCACTTTCATAAAATTGATTAGCATCTCTCAACTCCACCCACAGCCGTGCCCATATGGACACCTAATTTTATGACAACAAAAAAAGTTTCAAACTTCTGCTCATCATAACCCGTAATAGTTTGAGACGATATGAGAACAATAGATATCCCTTGAACTACAACATAAGCAGCCTGGAGGTAAAAAAAGGTGTAAACACGCCGTTCCAACCAAAGTGCCACAAGATTGGTTCATACATTATGACTACTTCAGATGGTGCTCAAACAAAGATGCCATCTCAATCTGTAGCACAAATAAATCAAGTACATGAAACATGTTCATCCGAATAATCCTTAAAAAAGGCAAAAATTACAAGAAGCAAAACAAATCAGTAATTAACATTTCATGTAATCAACCATAACGGGTAACTCACATTTCAATGACTTAATGGGGACTATTGAAAAGAAAGAAAAAATTGCCCTTTGCTCGATGAGACAAATCTTATAAGAATAGCAAAGAATTGAAAGGTTATGCTTGGTAACATTTATTTGTTTCAAAGCCTATGCTTCCTATGCTCCTGACCACTTTATAATTAGAAATAGACAGATTGCATATTCACTTCGCCTCCATGTTATCTTATAAGGATGACTGAAGCCATCAATTTACGTCACAGCATGCATTGGTCTAACATGCTGCAAATCCATCAAAACTATGTCCTTTAAAGCTCAATTAAGAGTCTTTCTAACCACGAGGACTTCATGTGGGTGGACTATACATGCCCTGCAAGGGTTCGAATTCCACTAGAAGCATATTGTGGCCAAGGCCAAGCCGAAGCTCAAACGGGATTAGTCCCATACCCAAAGGGTGTTAGAACACCTCGTAGTCTTATCCAAAAAAAAAAGTCTATTGTGTAACAAAATTACACCATAAGAAATGAAGAATCGAAGTTTACAGAATAATACCCCATAGAAGCCACTAATAAGTATTGCCTTTTAAAAAAATAAATAAATACTACGTATTGCCTATGAACAAGAATATCATTGAAGTATGCAGTGATGCTGAGAAGCAAATTTAACAAAATCATATGATTCAAGCAATTCAGAAAGCATGCAATCTGTGGTTAGTTATGGGGTTGCGATAGACCCAGTTCAGATCTGTAGACCCAAATGGTAGAAGACATGAATTTTTTCAAACTTGTTTGCTTTTTACTTCAAAAGCTTGATGCAGAAATATGAGACCTTATACAGTTACAAAATGCAACTGGATCATAAGAGAATTGACCAAGTCAGTCGGGTTGCCATGGACCATTTCAGATCTGCACAACCCGAATAGGAAAATACACATTCACTTCAATTTTTTATGTGTTTTCTCTAAAAACCTGATATAGGAGGTCGCGTGGGAGATTTTAGTGCTGGAAAATGCTATGGGCATGTAACATAGGACCATTTTGGATCAGAAACGAGAAAAATACTACAATACCAACTGCCCAGTTACGTCTCCTTATATATATATATATAATAATTTTGTTTTCATTTTTTTCTGACTTCATTTCCTCTGAATATGATATTTATGCATTAATTTATGATTAGTTTTGGAATTATCATTACCATATTAATTGCTATATCTGATATTTATATGGTTAAATTTGGGTCAAAACTATCATTACTATCATTACCATTTTATGTAATATTATTTGAGCTATTTATCAACTTGTTAACGTATATTGCAATTCAAAATGGTTCATGATTCAGAAAATAGCCCTCTAATTCACACTCGAATTGCAATTAGACAACAATGTTAAGTAGTGGTTGCATAATGTCAATCCCTCAAATTAGAATGAGCTTTTGAGATGGTTGACCATATCGGCTTAGATTAACTTGATAACAGACTACAATCTTATAATAATTAACCATTTTATCTCAAAGTTGGATGAAGCTCAACGTTCAGTTGGACTAGAATAAGTAACATGTCCCACCGATCCCTCTCAAAGCATACTTACTCGGGTGTCATAAATAGGTGATGTAAGCTTGGAGTAAACAACTAAAAGAAGGCAGATCATATAACTTTTTAGATGATTATTGCATAATAACTTTATAATATCAACTTACAGCTGTCAATGCAGCCTCAGCACCCTTATTCCCAGATTTTCCACCAGCTCGATTTAGTGCCTGCACTTAGCAAAAAGTGAAGAAATAAAAATTGAAATAATCATAATTCTCATCGGCGAAGAAGAAAATTTCATAACTTCACAGCAAATGCTTGAGCATAAGCTTACCTGATCCATATTATCACATGTTAGGACACCAAATATGCATGGAACTCCTACAAAATCATCTCAAAATGCTTCAATTTTCCATGTTGTTGGAAATTAATGAAACAAGAAGTCAAATAACAAATGCTGGCAGTAGTAATAAATGTCCCCAGTCAGAAAGCAAATGAAAAATAAGATAAAATGCTCTCTTATATACAAGTGACTAGCTAAGAGGAAACAAAAAGTTTCAGTATTTTATTCAGTAAAGACCAATCTTTAAGGTTAACTTACACAGGCCTAGTGTTACTGATAGTTCCTTTAAAGTTCCCTCGAAAATATCCTAGATACACTGTTATGGCTTCAAGATAACTACCAAACGGAATAGCAAAATTTGCACACACCATGCTTCTCAGTTAAATAAAGAATCATATTGTGAATGGTACAGCCTTCTATTTTTTTAGAGTTATAAATCATAAGACTTGGTAAAAATCACACTAAATATTTACATATTTCTTACAATGAAAACTAGTTACTAATTTGGCCAAAAGTGAAAACCAAACAAAACAAAACATTCTATTATTTATAAAATAATCCTCACATTTCAACGTGCATTAAATATGTCAATTAGACAAGTTCTGTACTCCATTACTCCATCATAATTTTTTTCTCATCCTTGATGCCACTCTAGAAAGACAAGTCTCCACACTCATGTTGCATACATATTTTTTTTTTCTGGTACAATTGCATGCGTATTCTTTTTTGGTACAGTTGCATGTGTATTCTATTTTCAAAAGTTTGGAACAGTTTTCATGGAGATTGAAAACTTCAAAACTGTATCAGTTCAACTAAATAAATTTGCATTTGTTAATCGAAGCTAAAGGATTGAAATTAATCCAGATATAGTATATAGATATTAATTAGCAAACTGAATCTTAAATGTCATAACAACCCTTCAAGAAAACAGACAGCAGTTGAATACTCTAGCATTATTTGTTTGTATCTGGTGATTACAATTGACATCAACAGAAAACAACCTGAGCTTAGACCAGCTGAAAGCACTCCAGATGCTGCTGAATTAGCAACTGCATCATAGTGGGTTGTATCTCCTCTTATCTGTTAACAACAAATATTGGTCACAATAGCAGCACGAATTTAGTCAAATAACAAATACAGCTAACGGGTACTCCATACTCATATTAAAATTCTCTAAAAGTATTTCATCCATTTGACAAGATTTATCATACCACAGCTCCTATGCATAAGATTGCGTGATATTTGTGTGATTTTCCCAATCTTTCTGCAGTAACACCAATTTCAAAACTACCAGGAACCCACACAACCTGAGGGAGAAGAGAAAGCAACAAGTTTCTGTCAACATTCACTACAAAAGAAAGTGATGCTAAAAGTCAGAACAAGGCAAGTCTGCCCCAGTTAATATATTATTTAACTTTTTTTGCCAGTGAAAAAATCAGTGGCAGATAATATATTTGTTTGAAACCACGACCGATGGTAACATAATTCTATGAATAACACACCAAGCCAACAAACATAGATGAAATAAGTGAAAAAGATTAATAAAGATAGAAAATAGTAAATGTTTTCAAATTTCAAACATCTGAAAAATGAAGGCTAGGAGAGCAGGGGGAAATGAAAAGGCAGGTCTTCTGAAAGGATACTAAGAGCAGACCATTGTAAAAACACCAGAAGATAAATATTAAAGCCACAGAATACTAACCAAAATACAAAAGCAACATATAGGACAGGTTACTTACATCAATGTCCTCATCTTGAACTGAATAATTCTTGAAAGTACCCAAAGCTCCCTCCAAGAGCTGCTTGGTGATGATTTCATTAAAGCGTGCAACAACCTGAGCAAAAGAATAAGAAAATCTTCATGATTACAATCCAGTTGCAGTAGAAGAGAAATGCAAAATCTTGAAGCAGAATATGCTAACTTCCTCACGATTTTATCACAACACAATAAGCAGCAAGCATTAAACCTCATACAGTAGAGATCTATGTATCCATAAACAAAGATTGCAAATCCAAAAAGAGAATTTTTTGAACAAGGTTGAATTGATGGATTGTTGGGAAGGGGCTTTCTTCTCTTTAGGAGGTTGAATTACTTCCATTCAAGCCTTGTTATCTAGTATTCCAGTATTCCCCTTTATTACTTGTCTCTCTTAGAGATACTTGTGGGTGTAGCAGACAGAACTGAGAAAATTACAAGAGACTGTCTATGTGTGCGTGACACCAAGAAGGATCAACTAGTTAACTGGAGATATGTTGCAAGCCTAAGAAGGAGGGAGATTTTGAACTTGGTAATTTGATGCCTGAAAATTTTCGCCTTAGCTACCAAGTGGTTATGGCAGTTTCCTTTGGAATCACATTCTATTTGGCATCAGATAATTCAGAGCGTGTATGGCATTCAACAGAACTGGAGGGATGCAAGGATGCCTAGGCTCTTTTCTTCCTCTCAATTTCCCCCATGTTTTATTTAATTTTTTCTAGGCTACCAGACCTGATTTGTTTGGAAGACATCATTAATAATTCGCACATTGAAACCCTAACTGATTCTTCCTTCAGTTGGACACATCCATGACTTCCAAATCCCCCTTACCCTCACATACCTCCAATGAACCTTCAATCTGCAAATTTTCTGCCATGGATCCCCCCAAGAAATTCTAATTCTGACCCACCAAATCCTAACCTTCTTGCTGTCCTACATCATTTTATGAATGTAATGAATTTTCTATAAACAACTAAAAGTAAAACGGTAAGCCCCAACTCCAAGACTAATATATCATTCATGTTTCTGGTGTTGCCATTTTTTTGCAAACATTTTATGTATACCAGACACATTTTGCCTGACTGAAAATCAAAAAGCAGGAAAAAATTATAAGACGACCAATGACTATGTTCCTTGAAAAACAAGGCATAAGATGAAAGCATCAAATAGTATAGCATTAATATTTGTGGAAACTGACCACAGCAAAACGAAGTCCCTGGGTTCTGGTAACAGAACCTGTCAGCTGCCGCACAGCAGCTGTCTGTGCAGAAGATGATCGACCCTTGCTCTGAACAGCAATATGTGGCTTAATTTCTGAAGCTAAAGAAGGAAAGCAGCGTATATATTCAGCCACTAATACTGCTTAAATGCAAGAAAATAGTGGGATAAAGAATCCTCAAAATCTTGATCCCTAGATGAACTGTATTGAACAAAACTTCAAAAATTGGATTCTTCATTATGTTTATCAGCAAGCATCAAAATAGTAGAAAGGACAAGGAATATAACCTCGCATAGAAAGCAAAATCGAGAGAGACCTTGGCCTTTTAGGTTCCTTTTGAAGATGTAAGATGTTACTACTACCAAAAGAACGATCTTGGCCATCATGATGCACAAATCCAAGCTGAGACTGATGATTAGGAAGGAAACAATCGGTAGAAACAAATAAAGCCATTCTTTTGGTCTAAAGATGTGAGCACCGTTTCCAGATACAGTATCTATCTAGAGGCTAAAAGCATATCAGTGAACATAATAAACATCCTGTTTTTTAAGTTTACATATATAGATTTGTAGAACAAAGTTCAGCCCAATAAAGGGGAACAGAAGATAAAAAAGAAACATAACCTTTTTAACCCAGGATTTTAAATGAATGAAATAAAATTGCTTAATGTTGAATGTTCGATTCTTTCTTAACTTGCCTCCATCAATAACATCAAAACAAGTTATTACTTATTACACAATGTTCTTCACATGAAGTATTTTCTTAACTTCCTACTTAACCGAGCAGAATTTAACGATGACCTTGTTGACCGTTCACAAAAATAACCTCTCAGCAAAGGACCATGCAAGGTGTTAAATCCATGTTTAGCTGTGAACTTAAATATGAAATAAGAAAAAATAACTGGGGGTAAAATTTAAGAAAAGACATCAGACATAGTCTTCTGTAGACTGTAATCTGTACACTTGATGCTGCTATTCAGATGGCTATTTATGCAAGGGTGAATTTTAATATGCTTGTTTATGAGGTAACCACTCAAGATGAGTGGTTCATCACAACTAGATATTTAAGGAGAATAGCCTATGCAAGATACCAAAGAGCAAAAAAATAAAAATAAAAAAACAAGTCAAAGGGTTAGACAACATTCTTATTGGTTTTGCAATCAGCATAACAAGAATAAATATAATTATTGTATTTATAATTCAAAGCACACAGATTTTTCAAGTTACTTATTAGCTCCTCTGATTTATATTTTTCTCAGAATCATCCATAAGGTGTTTTCAAAAAGGAAATTTTATAAGTTGAACCTAACACTAACAGTATAACAACACAGACATGGGGAAATGCTAGATTATCAGGTGATACTCAAAATCCATCAGTAACGGAGAATAACAGAATAAGCAAAAAGAATAACAGAGAACAAAAAAATACTCACCGGAAGTGGACGTGGAGGGACAACTAGGTTAACGAGTATCGAAGTTGCAAGTGTAGAGAGAGAGAGAGGTAGGGTTTGGAATTGGGACTTTGGAGATGGAGGTATTGACGCACCGTTTTGATTGAGGAAACACCTATACTCTTTTTATTTTTAGGAAAAAAAAAAAAAAACTATACTTACTATCATATAGAATTGGACAGACTGAAAGAGGATTGAAAACCAAGAAGAAAATAAGAATTAGAAAGATGGTTTTCGTTTTATTCAAAAAAAATTATATATTTAACATTTCGTTTTCTTATTATATAATTTAAAAATTAATCTTGATATGTATTGTGGATGTAAGTGCTCGTTTAAATTATAGTTTTGGAAAATTAATTTTTAAGAGAATCCATGTTAAAAGAATTCATTTCCATTTGATATTATTTATTTTAAAATAAATTTTGTTTGAATACCATAAAGTATGTTATTTAAATATTAAATTATAAAAAAGTATAAAAATGACTTTAATTGTATATTATAAAGAAAATTGTTGTTTTTCAATTAGATAAGAGTGATATACTAAACTCAAATTCTATCTATATTGTAATGAATAGAGAAGTTAATATTAAAATACTTAGAAAAGGGATTTGGATTCTTTAAAATGAGGGAATGCAATTATTAAAGACTAAATTTAATTGATAATCGTTGATAAAAAAAAGCAGCAATCAATTTTGTAAGCTAACAATTGATTTTTCTCAATACAATAAAAATACCTAAAGATAATATCATTTATTGTAGAATTGTTATAATTGATTTTGAATTATCAAAATTTAAACCAAACACATTAAAAAGCTTTTTTATATTATCATCTAATTATTTATTATTACATAGTTCTAATTATATTTAAATTTTTTAATGATGTAAAAATACATAATTAGAAAAAATATACTAAGAACATATCAAAATTAAACTATACTAATTTAATGTAATTCATTTTATTCCTTTTTGTTGCTAAATTTTTTTTTATGTTTAACTATGAATAATTTGTTTTAAAATTTTTTCAAAATAATTAAATTTTATCAACCTTGTGTGTGGATTTTAGGTATATATAGGTCTGCCAAAATGGATCAAAATTATCAGCCTCGCCTGTTTACTCACATAAATTATGTGAGTCAGACTTCAAAATTAGTGACCCGTAAAAATACAGATAATTTTGAATTGACTCATTTAACCTGTGAGTTAAACAAACCAACTCGCAGGGCCTCTGGGCCACTCGCATTTTTTTTAAGTTTAAATATGTTTATACCCAAAGAAAAAATTTTAATTTAAAATTTTAAAAGTTAATTAAACAGTCTTTTCCCAAACAAAAGTACAAAATATATATACTGTACAAGTTAACAATGACACTACTCACACACAAACACATTCGTCAAACTCTAAAAGTTTATGTTATTTATTTGTTTAAATTCTCTTTTAACTCTTTAAATGAGATTAAAGTATTCGATACTATGTCTATGTAATGTAATATTTGGTTTGAGATTATTAAATTTAAATTTATTTTAAAATTTACAAGTAAAAAAATAAAAAAACACGAGCCAATCTATTTAGGCCCGTAAGTTGATGCAAGACGAGTCAAGCTAACTAATTTATAGCCCGTTTAAACACGAATAATTTTGGCTAAGGCCATTAAGGCCAACCAGCGACAACCCTAGGTATACATCAAACCGACCCCAGTGCTACTTCTTTGCAAAGTGCAAACCCAAATTTCCCTTATTCTTATGGCTTTAGTTGTCAAAAGAGGTTGCAGTTTAGATGATGTTTCAAATCAAAGTGTTTTAAGGAGGGGTATATGACCTAGTTAGGTTAATTTTACAAAGTAATTACTTAATTGGTGTTGTTTTGAAACATTTTCTCGTTTTGGTATTGTTTTGGTATTGTTTTAGCCACATTGGCAAGTGTTTTGTGTTTTTTTGTCATGTAGAATAGCACAAATGCCTGCCTTTGCCACGTTTAAATGCCTATAATCCATCCACGTCAACAAATTTTAGGTTCTATTAGCTACGAACAAGATTAATAATAGAATTTTGTTTGTAACTTGTGTATTTAGGTACAAAGTTGTTATTTCTCAGTCATCCTAAAATTGCATGATTCTCGTGTTTGTCAAATTTATTATTGTTTAATTGGTTTTCCTAAATATTCTTATCTTGAGTCTAATTCTACTATTATTGGTTTTAATTTTAAGTATAGTTTTTTTAAGAAGGGAAGACTGTAATACCTGCCATTTAAGAGTAAGAATTATATTCAAGCTCAATTTCTTTTGTTTAAAAGAAAATGTTATTTAAGTCCCATGTAGGATAAGTTTCATATTGTTTTATTTTATGTTCCACATCAAAAGTATTGTAAAATTCTTTCCCCTAAGACAAGTTATATATATTCTTAAGTAGAGAAATAACAATTTGTTGTTGCATCGAAACATATAAATGTTTACTAATCTGACTAACATTGAACTTGGTAAAAAAAGGGGGTTTAATAACTGAAAAAAAAGTAATTGAAAAAAAATATTATTAAAGAATATTCTTTGAATACTAAAATTATGTATTGAATTTTTTTTCTTGTATCCAAAATTCAAGGGCAAAGCATCAAGATTAAACGTTGCTTATTCTCTATAGGCTATTTATAAAAGAGTAAAGGTTTTAGTTATCTTTGGCAGCATCATTTGCATGGTTATTTGAATCAATTCGGGTTTGGGGTTATATCAGAGAAAAGTACATTTGGAACCACTATTAAAATGTAAGAGCTCAAAGCAAGTTCAATGAATTTTGAATAAGTTTTATATATTTGCATAATCTATTTATATTACTTTTAACTGTTATTAAATTCTAACGATTTTTTAAATTTTAAAAATATAAAATATAATTACTCTATTTAGTTATTTGATAATAAAAAAGAAATTTGATTTTGCCCACCCAAACAAATAAGAGACATTATATGACTTAACAAAAATATATTTATCATATTTAAGATCTAAATTTTTTTAATAATAACAAATTCTTATATTCAAAAGCATATTTGATTAGATTTAAACAAATTTAAGATTTATAGGTATTATCCATATTATGTTAACTCATTTAAAAAATAAGAAATTGCTTGTTTTAGTTACATATCATTTATATTCATTAATTTTGCTTTTTGAAAAATTATGTAATTATGATTTATGATTGTTGTTCCGTTGAGTTGGATACTATTTACTTAAAAAATTGTATCAGAAAATAGTTTTTCAAAATTAGCCTTTGTGATGTTTTTAATAGTTTTAAAAAGTCGTTGGTAGGATAAATTTTAAAGATATTAAACAAAATTACTCTATCTATATGATGATTTTTTTAAATTCGGTTTCACCTACCTAAAGAGATAAGAGACATTATATGACTTATCAAAAAGATATTTTTCATATTTAATAAATAAAAAAATAAATATTAACAAATTCTTATATTCAAAAGCATACCTAATAAAATCTAAATAAATCTACGATTTGGAGGTATTATCCATATTATGTTTTAAAAAAATATGTGGATAATCTATTTAAAAATTAAGAAGTTGCTTGTTTTAGTTGCATGTCATTTGGACACATTAATTTTGTTTTTTAGAAGATTATGCAATTATAATTATTGATCGTTCTTTTGTTAATATGGATACTAAGATTATCTAAAAATTATGTATCAGAAAATAATTTTTCAAATGGTAGGATAATAAAAGAGTCATATTAAAGATCAATCAGTTATTATTTAGATTTTAAGATTAAAAAAAGATTCAAATTTGTATTTCATTTCTTATCAAAGAGATAAAATAAATTATTACTTAAGAAAAATTAAATTAATTATTTAGTATAACTGAAAAATCAGTATAAGAATAATTTAAAATTTTAGCATTACATAAGTAGGAATCAAATGAGTAGACATTTAGAAGGAAAAAAAAATACATATGTGAGTGACACGTGATATTTGTCCAAATTTATTAAATTGTATTTTATATAATAGTATATAAATTTGATTTATCTATCTATATTTTTAGTATAATTATTAATTATTAATATCATTAAATACATAAAATGTAGTGATTGCTTGTCAATATTTAATTATTAGTATTATTATCTACCAAAAAAAATATTATTACTATTATATTTAATAACATTATCTTGAAAAGCAATTAATAATATCATTAATACATAACTTTAGAATGAAGGAACCTCTCCTCCTTCTAAACTTTTTTCTAACCAAAAAATAAAAATAAAAATACATAAGGTGTAAGTGATAGCTTATAGCAAAATTAAAATTAATATAAATTTCAACACTCTTTATCTATATTTAAGATTTTTTATTAAAAACATTTCATAAAATTAACATTTTTTAAATAATAATTAAATAAAAAATAATTATAATAAAAAATATAAATATTAAATGCAAGATAAGGGTAAGATAACTAGTTGGAAAAGTAAGAAAACATTAATTCTAGAAAAAATTGTAAAACTCAGAAAAATATGAGAATTGATTTAAAAAAATAATTCAAATATAACTTATCATTGTTAATTTTAAAGTTATATGTAATTCTGCTAAAGTTTTAAATTGACAACCCTGAGAGGCTGCATTACAGTTGGATGTACAATATAGAGTTCAAGTTAGAAGCTCACAAGACTAAGGTTACTTTTGTAGTTTAACCAAAACGAGAGAGAGAAATACTAATTTGTTCAAATATGCAAATTGTCTCTATTTGTTATACTAAAAGAAGAATCAATGTTCTACCAAAAAAAAAAAGGAAGAATCAATGTCTTGTCCAGATGGCGGAATAAAAAAAGTTGCCGCAGGCCTCAAGACATCTAAGAAACTTTTGCTTCGTTAGTAAGGAAGTTCCTATTACAAGGACGCTTAAAAGAATTGTTAGTTTTCAATTTTTTTTATATAGTTTTTTTATTCTTTCTTTTCCACAGGGAAAGATGCAATTAATTTTTCTTTGGTTGAGGCTACTAAAAATGCAATTCTTTATGCAGTTGCCGAGGAGAAATTCTTAGATATACTTAAAAGTAATATTTTAGACTAATAAAATAATAATATGTGAATTAAAAATTTCACATGTTAAGCGAGACTTATTTTTTTAATTCATATGTTATTTTTTTATTAGTTTATAGTATTACTCTATATATATGTAAGAATTTTTTGTAATTCACATTCTAGATGAGATCACCCCATAAAATATCATAAAAGAAATGGAATTTTTTTTTTGGCTCCGATAATAGATAATTGAGTAGGATGCCGGTCAACAATATTAGTCATATTATTATTGCTAAACTTTAAAAAAAAAAGGAAAAGCTTAGCACATGCAACCTCCTAAGAATTCCTTCATTGTGTTCTAATAAAATAAAAATTTGTTATATAAAAAATAAAATTAAAAAAAAACTGTTTTATCAATAATTAATTCATTAAAGTTTTTTTTTTAATACAATGACAATACAAAAGTTTAAATTTATGACTTCTTACAAATCATCTAAACTCTTAACTATTAGCATACTCATAAAGTTGTTTGGTTAAAGTTTTGCAAAAATATTCTTAGAAATAAGATGTTTGCGAATGATATTATTAAGAATGATAATAATTATGTTTAGTTGACAAAAAATATTTTGGAGAATAATTTGAGTCACCAATGACCAAAGTCTCAATTGATAAGGAATGATTAGATTTCGATGACTAATGGTAGTAGCCAAAGTCACTAACCATCATCAACCATCTTTCAAAATTAGTGGTTGAAGTTACCAATAGAGAGTAGTCACATTTCAATAAACGATTGCTGCGGACAGTGGTCGATGACTTGATTAATAATGTGGCTATAAGAGACTAGGTAATGCAAATATTTCACATTGTAAAATTATTTTTATGCCATGAAATTGTATCAAACCCATCTACTCGTAAAAATGAAAGTGTGAGAATGTTAGACAAAAATCATAAATGATCATCATTTTTTGATAGAAAATATTTTTTAAATCTTATATCAAACATAAGAATCAAAGTCTGCTTGGTTTATTTTTTGTGTTTCATTTTTAGTTATATATGTTTTTATTATAATTATAAAAATGTCACATTATTTTTACTTTGTTTCATATTTTAAAAATTTTGTGAAAAAATATTAAAAACAAGTGAAAATAATAAAAATTATTTTTATCATTTCTTTCATAAAATTTTAAAAACAGAAAATAAAATAAAAAGGAGGTATTATTTTTGTAATTATAATAAAAACATATATAATTAAAAATAAAAGTAGAAAACAAACCAAACATGTTCTAAAATTTTTATATAAAAATTCTCATGAATGAAAAACAATCATACGCTCAAAATATTTGTTTTAGTGATTTTAAAATTTACCCTATGATTTCTTTTAAACAATATCATGTGATAAATCTAAAAAGGAAAGGAAAAAAACAATTTTCTTATAATTTATTTGTTTAGGAAAATTATTTATAAGTTCTTCTAGTTCAATGAATTTTTTTGAAATGCTTTTAATTTGACAGATGTAAAAAATATTTTTTAAAATAAGAAAGAAATATGCAAGCCTGTAAAATCAATGCACCTCAACATAATTTGTTCAACTACAAGAAGCTATGCCACCCCCCCCCCCTTCTTTTTCTTTTCGCGAATGTGATTGGCATCAAAGTTTCCTTGGCAAGCACGTTGCCGGTTTAACATTTGCAAAACTTTGTCAGAATTAGTTGTGGGACTTATGAAAATAAAATAACTTTACATTTATAAACTTAAAAGAGATAAGGTTGAAATAATTTTAATTTTTATAAATGTTTTGGAATGATTTCTTTAAAATTTGTCGACTAAGAACAGAAACCTTGAAATGATGAAACAACAAAACATAAATGTGGAGCATTGTGAATGGATTGTGTGCTTATCTTATATAATTTTGTGCTTATCTTAAATAGCTATCTTATTTAATCCTTTAAAAAATCAGTTTAAGTTTTTTTTACCCGATTAAATCTTAACTAGTTAATTGAGATCTATAAACTTAGGAAAGTAATCAATCAAATAAATTGTAGCTAATTAAATCATAAAAATGACTTTTTAATAAAAAATTAGTTAAGATAAAGTTAACTTTACTTCCATTGATTGAAGGATGTTACAACTTTCCAAAAATTACTCTATTTCTTATATTGCTTTTACAAATTACTCATGCTTTTCACAAAACAACAGTGGAAAAGCTTTTCAACAAGTGCATAAAAGGATTTGCATAAACTGTATAAAAAATTCATTTGCAACTATAATATCTATATAAATATAAATTCTAAACAGTAGTTAAATAATAAAACACTGATGTACCGAAAGCAAAATAAACACGAAACATGATATCTTTTCAAATAATATGTTGTTTAAATATAGTATATTTTTAATTCTTAAATTTAATACATAATTTTATTATTGAAAATCATAAACTTACGGTTTCCTAATTATTAAAAATTTTCTTGATTAATGTTAGATATTGGTATATTTTATCTAATAATGTTAAATATTAATATTAAGTATTTATTAAATTACAAGAATTATATTTTACTTAATTAAAATCCTATACATTAATATTATAATAGAAATTTTAATTATTTGCATAAAAATAATTTTAAGAATAATATTAAATTATTATCAAGCCAGCAAAGAGAAACAAAAAAGGCTTAAATTTTTTCATCACTGGTAAATTTACAAAATTCTGAAAGTCTTCGAAATTAAATATAATAGAGTATCCTGTTATTTATGAAATAGAAAAAAATTAGGAAAGAAAATATTATTTTTCTAACAAAATTAATAACATTGCTTTTTCTGGGTGCTTATTGTATTTTTCATATATTTATTTTATTTTGGGCACCCTTTTATTTGTTTCGTCCCCAATATATATACTTTTCTATGTAAACCACGCTATTCTATTCAGCTTCCCTCAGTTGGGTTTCTTTCTTCTCCAATCCCTTCTCTTTCTCTCTCTTTCTCGCACTTTCTCTCTCTACTCTCAACTTTCACTCCGAATCACTTCGATTCTCTCATTCATTTCAACAATTGGATTTTTCATCTGATTGGAGGCTCCGTTCCTCGATCAATTCGGGGGATTGATCGACTTGGTGAATCCCTTTTTTTGATTCCTGCGATGCTCTCAGTTCCAAGATGAAGTTGAAGAGAAAGCGGGCACTCGAAGTGGTTAGTTTATTCTTTATTTCGATGCTTTAATCTGATTGTTTGTTTTTCGCTCCATATCTGTGTTTTTATTTTTATCAAATTTATGATTTTTTTGGTTATCATTTGAGTCGTTTGTTGTTGGGGTTTATGGTATTTGTTCAATTTTTTTTTCCGATTGTTTTATTTTACTGCTGTTTGGGGTTGCAACTGTTCTAGAGAGTGATTTTGATGGTTAACAAAGTTTGCCCATTTTCCATTTATTTTATTTTATTTTATTTTGTTTTCAACTGTTTAAGTGCAATCTCATTGTTTTTGCCTTGATTTTTGATCAGGACTTTTGATGTTTACTTTTAGGGTTGGAAAGTGAAGATATTTAGCATAAAATTTACTTTCTAAGTTCTATTCGCTATGAAATTGTTAAATACTTGTTGTTGTTGGAATCTTAATGAATTTTTCCATTCACGTTATATATGATATACTTTGTGGAAAGTGAATGGGTATTCTCATGATTGTTTGGTCATTTAGTTGATCAAGTTTGGCAGAAGAGTTTTTCTTCTCAAAAGAAATACTGGGATTTGTTTTTTGGTTCGTAGTGAGTGCAGAAAAAAGAAGTCGTTTTATATTTTTTAAGTTACTTGCAATGTAATATGGTGATCAAGGGGTGTGATGATATTCTCATTGAGCCTGACTTGCTTGTTCGTTATTACATGGAATCTTACTACTGTTTTCTGTTGCATTGAAATTAAAGGGGGCTTGACTCGAGAACCAGGGCATAGCATGAAATCTGTCTGCTATAATTTATATATCAAACTATCTTGGTGAAACAGAATCATGCATAAACTTTAGGGTGTTGCTTTGCTTGTGTTTATATCATGTACTACTACTAACCTTTGTCAACTGATGGCCTCAACATCTTTTAAGTTTCTGGGTTTAACAACTGATGGCCTCAACATCTGCCCACTCATTTTGCGTGTTGCTTTCCTTGTGTTTATAACATGTACTAAAATCTGTCAAGATTGATAAACTATATGTTTTCTGATTTTGATTCAGTTCTTCTTTGATTTATTGTTGATTTTCATGTCCAAATGTGATTATATGTTGCAAAACGGTGATTTTTCTTTTTGTTACTTGTGGCCTCCACATCAATTCTCAGTTTCACACTTCACAACATGGCGTATTTACAAATATCCTTATTGTGAATTGATATACATTTTACACGTACACTTTTGGTTATTTGACATTTTGAAAAGTGATTTTTTCCTGTAAGAATATGCATATAAATTACACCTCCAAAATCAATTCTCCAAAATTTAAACCAAATGGGCACCTAGTATTCAGAATGAAAGTAATCCTGTTAAGCTGGAGACAAGCGTGTACAAGATGTATTTCCCACAGTTTTATGAAGGTGGAAATCATAAGTTGTCTAAATTGGATTGCAGGTGACCCACCTTTAAAGGCGCGATATGTGATGTTATTACTTTTTCGCTTCTGATTATTTTATCTCATTTTTTTGGTTTTTGATAGAGCCTAATGTGGGTTAAGGCTTAATTGTTGTTGACACATGTTGTTATTGTATTATTTTATCTCATTTCTGCTATATTGGCAATGTAATATTCAGCATTTACCAGTGAATTCATATTGATACTTTGAGAAGAGGTTTGCTTTGCAAGCTAGCACTCACCAGTCACCATTGCATAAAAGTTTTCTTTAACTAAATGAATCTGCGTTTTAACAACTGGTTGAACACTTATTATGTGAGTTACATCTTATCTTGAAGTGTTAATTTATCAACTAGAAATCAGTTTCCAGTGGTTAGTATATGGTTATGTGCTTAATTTATTGTTCTTTGTACTCTTTCATCTTCTAATTTGATTATGAGTTCTTCTTTATAAGTTATGTTGTACGCCCTTTTACTTTACTAGTCTAGCTAGGTGCTTTTTTAGTTGATTATGTAAATATGATATGAGCATATTGATTGACCAATTAAAATATAGTAACTGCCACATTTTTCTGTTTGACTTGTCACAGCCTCCAAAAATTAGATCCTTCATCAACTGTGTTACTGCAGTTCCACTTGAGAAGATAGAAGAACCTTTGAAAGGCTTTGTCTGGGAGTTTGATAAGGTGCCTTTATGGCCTTTTCTTCTTACAAATATATACATACATATATATATATATATTTGTTTCAATGTGTTTGATTCATTGGTATTTCTTTTCTCTGCACAGGGAGATTTTCATCATTGGGTTGATCTTTTTAACCATTTTGATTCATTCTTTGAGAAGTATGTAAAATCAAGGAAGGATCTGCAGATTGATGGTGACTTTCTGGACTCGGATCCTCCCTTCCCTAGAGAAGCTGTTCTTCAAATTCTTCGTGTCATAAGAATAATTTTGGATAATTGCACAAATAAGCATTTCTATAGTTCGTATGAGGTATGACATCTTTCCTACAATCATCTTTTTCCGTCTTGATTACCTTTATAAGATGAGAGCCAAGGTAGGTGAATTTTATTGCTTTTGTGTGTGTGGCTTTGCCCCACCATTGATACTTTGTGTGATTTCTTTGGATCTGCAGCAGCATCTTTCAGCTTTGCTTGCTTCTACTGATCCAGATGTGGTTGAGGCTAGCCTAGACACTTTGGCTACCTTTTTGAAGAAAACAGTTGGAAAGTACTCCATAAGAGATGCTTCTTTGAATTCAAAATTGTATGCTCTTGCACAAGGATGGGGTGGAAAGGAAGAGGGACTTGGATTAATTGCATCAGCTGTGTCTAATGGCTGTGACCCTATTGCTTATGAATTGGGTTGTACCCTTCATTTTGAGTTTTATGCATTAAATGAATCAGAAAGTGATATCAAAGAGGGTGAACCCTTGGTCCAAGGGTTGCAAATTATTCACTTATGTGACATCAACAAATGTGTGGAAACTGATCTTGAGCTTTTGCATAAGTTAGTTACTGATTATAAGGTACCTGCCAGTTTAAGATTTTCTTTATTGACAAGATTGCGGTTTGCCAGGGCTTTTGGTTCTTTGGCTTCTAGACAGCAATACACATGCATTCGCTTGTATGCTTTTACAGTTCTGATTCAAGCATGTGCTGATGCTGATGATCTGGTCTCATTCTTTAATGCTGAGCCTGGATTTATAAATGAATTAGTATCACTGCTGAGCTATGAAGATGCAGTTTTGGAAAAAATCCGGGTTTTATGTCTGCATTCATTAGCTGCTCTTTGCCAAGATCGATCTCGTCAGCCTTCGGTACTGACTGCTGTTACATCTGGTGGGCACCGTGGCATTTTATCTAGCCTGATGCAAAAAGCCATTGACTCTGTTATTAGTGACGCCTCAAAATGGTCAGTTCATTTTGCAGAAGCTCTATTATCTCTTGTCACTGTGTTGGTTTCATCATCGTCAGGGTGTTCTGCCATGCGTGAAGCAGGATTTATTCCTACTTTGTTACCTCTCCTTAAAGATACAAATCCGCAGCACTTGCACCTGGTTGAAAAAGCTGTGCGTATTTTAGAAGCTTTTATGGATTACAGTAATCCAGCTGCTGCATTGTTCAGAGATTTGGGAGGTTTAGATGATACCATCTCTCGCCTAAAGATTGAAGTCTCCCATGTTGAAAATGGTGGAAAGCAGACAGATGAAAATTCTGAATCTAGTGCAAGGAGTGTACAAATGGTTGGAGGTTGTTCAGCTGAGCTAGATGACATGATGCAACCCTTGTATTCTGAACCATTAATTTCATATCACCGGCGATTGCTGATGAAAGCTTTATTGCGTGCTATATCCCTGGGAACTTATGCCCCTGGAAATACTACTCGAATCTATGGCTCTGAAGAGAATGTGCTGCCGCATTGCTTATGTATAATTTTTAGAAGAGCAAAAGATTTTGGTGGTGGAGTTTTCTCACTTGCAGCTACTGTCATGAGTGACTTAATACAAAAGGATCCTACTTGTTTTCCTGTCTTAGATGCAGCTGGTCTTCCATCTGCCTTCTTGGATGCTATAATGGATGATGTTCTCAACTCTGCAGAAGCTATTACATGCATCCCCCAGTGTTTGGATGCGTTATGCCTAAATAGTAATGGCCTCCAGGCTGTGAAAGATAGAAATTCTTTGAGGTGTTTTGTGAAAGTGTTTACTTCTAGAACATATTTGCGTGCTCTTACAGGTGACACACCGGCGTCTTTGTCTAGTGGACTGGATGAATTAATGCGCCATGCTTCGTCTTTACGGGGGCCTGGAGTGGATATGCTAGTTGAGATTCTGGAAACTATCTCAAAAATTGGTTCTGGTGCGGATCCCTCATGCTTGTGTCCTGATCCTTGCTCTTCAACCTCTGTTCCAATGGAAATGGATGGCGAGGAGAAGAATTTGATCTTGCCTGATAATAAGGAGTCATCCAAGGCAGATGGCACTGAACAGATCACTGAGCCATCTCCTGATGCGTCAATAATGAATATTGAGTCATTTCTTCCAGATTGTGTAAACAATATTGCCCGTTTACTTGAGACAATTCTTCAGAATGCCGATACATGTCGAATATTTGTTGAGAAAAAGGGGATTGAAGCTGTTCTCCAGTTATTTACCTTGCCTTTAATGCTTCCTTCTGTTTCTGTTGGGCAGAGCATATCTGTTGCCTTCAAGAACTTCTCCCCACAGCATTATGTTTCTCTTGCCCGGGCGGTATGCTCCTTCTTGAGGGAACATCTGAAATCTACTAATGAGCTTTTAGATTTGGTGGGAGGGACTCAGCTTGCTCTAGTTGAATCTGCAAAGCAGACAAAAGTGTTGAAATATCTTTCTAGCCTTGAAGGTGTCATAACTCTGTCTGTATTTTTGTTAAAGGGAACAACTACTGTGGTCTCTGAACTAAGCACATCAGATGCTGATGTATTGAAAGATCTTGGGAGAGCGTACAAAGAAATAATTTGGCAAATATCTTTGTGTAATGATTCCAAGGCAGAGGAAAAGAAGAATACTGATCAAGAACCTGAGGTTTCACAGGTACCTCCATCTACTGCTGTTGAAAGGGAGAGTGATGATGATGCAAATATTCAGACAGTGAGATACACAAACCCAGTTTTTTCTAGGAATGGTTCACATTCCTTGTGGAGTGGAGAACGCGAGTTTCTTTCTGTAGTTCGTTCTGGAGAAAGTTTGCACCGCCGTAGTCGGCATGGGTTATCCCGCATACGAGGTGGAAGGACTGGTCGTCACTTGGAAGCTTTAAACATTGATTCTGAAGCATCTTCCAGTGCACTGGAGGCACCTCTATCCCAAGATTTGAAAAAGAAAAGCCCTGATGTTCTTGTTTTTGAGATTCTTAACAAGCTGGCTTCGACTTTGCGCTCTTTTTTCACTGCTCTTGTAAAGGGATTCACTTCACCAAATCGTCGTAGAGCTGACTCAGGTTCACTGAGCTCAGCGTCAAAGACTCTTGGAACTGTCTTGGCTACGAATTTTCTTGAGGCTCTTAGTTTTTCTGGGCACTCTACTTATGCTGGACTTGAGATGTCTCTTTCTGTGAAATGCAGATATCTTGGGAAGGTTGTGGATGACATGGCAGCTCTCACATTTGACAGCAGGCGCCGGAGTTGTTATACTGCCATGGTTAATAATTTTTATGTCCATGGAACATTTAAAGAGCTACTTACAACATTTGAAGCTACTAGTCAGTTGCTATGGACACTTCCATACTCTTTTCCATCATCAGATATTGATATTGGAAAGAAAGGTGAAGGAAGTAAACTGTCCCATAATACATGGCTGCTTGATACATTGCAAAGTTACTGTCGTTTGCTTGAGTATTTTGTAAACTCTTCTTTACTTCTGTCCCCAACCTCAGCATCGCAGGCAGAGCTTCTTGTTCAGCCAGTTGCAGTTGGCCTGTCGATTGGACTCTTTCCTGTTCCTAGAGACCCGGAAGCTTTTGTTCGTATGCTGCAATCCCAGGTTCTTGATGTGATCCTACCGGTCTGGAATCATCCCATGTTTTCCAATTGTAGTCCTGGTTTCATTGCCTCTATTATTTCACTTGTTACACATGTATACTCTGGTGTTGGAGATGTGAAGCGAAATCGTAGTAACATTGCGGGAAGCACAAACCAACGTTTCATGCCCCCGCCACCTGATGAGGCAACCATTGCCACTATTGTTGAGATGGGTTTTTCAAGGGCAAGGGCTGAGGAAGCACTGAGAAGAGTTGAAACAAATAGTGTTGAAATGGCCATGGAGTGGCTGTTTAGTCATGCTGATGATCCCATCCAGGAGGATGATGAACTTGCACGGGCACTTGCTTTGTCCCTAGGAAGTTCTTCTGAAACTACTAAAGTTGATAGTGCTGAGAAGACTATAGATGTGCTAACTGAAGAGGGACATATGAAGAAACCTCCAGTTGATGATATTCTTGCTGCATCTGTTAAGTTGTTTCAGAGTAGTGATTCAGTGGCATTTCAGTTAACAGATTTTCTTGTAACACTTTGCAGTCAGAACAAAGGTGAAGATCGTCCAAAAGTAATATCTTATCTTTTGCAGCAGCTAAAACTTTGTCCATTGGACTTTTCCAAGGATAACTGTGCATTGAGTGTGTTATCACATATTATAGCACTGCTTCTTTTTGAGGATGGAAGTACACGGGAAATTGCTGCTCAGAATGGCATTATATCTACCATCATTGATATCTTGACAAACTTCAAAGGCAGACATGAATCAGGGAAAGAACTACCGGTGCCTAAATGCATTAGTGCTTTACTACTTATCTTGGATCAATTGCTGCAGTCAAGGCCAAAAACTGAAAATATGGAAGTAACTCAAACTGGTTCCCTGCCTGATTCATCTGGGGAGCATGGTTCCCTGCCATTTCCTGGTACAGTTGTACAGAAGGAAAAAAATTTAGATGTGAATGAGAAAGAACCTGGCATGGCCTTGGAGAATATACTGGGGAAATCTACTGGCTGTGCATCTACTGAAGAGAGTCATAAGTTGCTGGATATTGCTTGTGATTTGATAAAACAGCATGTCCCTGCTGTGGTCATGCAGGCTGTTCTGCAGTTATGTGCTCGGTTAACAAAAACCCATGCATTAGCTTTGCAGTTCCTTGAAAATGGAGGCTTGGCTGCTCTTTTTAGTCTTCCACGGAATTGCTTTTTCCCTGGGTATGACACTGTTGTATCAGCTATCGTTCGGCATCTCCTTGAAGATCCTCAAACACTACAAACGGCCATGGAGTTGGAGATACGGCAAACTTTAAGTGGAAATCGCCATTCAGGTCGTGTCTCTCCTCGATCATTTTTGACATCATTGGCACCTGTTATCTCTAGGGATCCTATGGTTTTCATGAAAGCTGCAGCTGCTGTTTGTCAGATAGAGACATCAGGGGGAAGGACAGTAGTTGTGTTATCAAAGGAGAAAGAAAAGGAAAAATCAAAATCATCTAGTGTTGAGGTTGGGTTATCTTCCAATGAATGTGTCCGGATACCTGAAAGCAAGTCAAACGATGGATCAGGTAAATGTTTGAAAATCCACAAAAAGGTTCCTGTTAATCTCACTCAAGTAATTGATCAGCTTCTTGAGATTGTGTTGAAGTATCCACCCATGAAAGGCCAGGAAGACTCTGAGTGTGACTCAACTTTCATGGACATAGATGAACCTACCATGAAGGTGAAGGGTAAGTCGAAGGTTGAAGAAACAGGGATATTGGAGCCTGAATCTGAAAGGTCTACAGGACTAGTGAAGGTGACTTTTGTCCTCAAGTTATTGAGCGACATTCTTCTAATGTATGGACATGCAGTGGGTGTCATTCTCAGACGGGATTCTGAAATGTGTCAATTCCGTGGATCTAATCAACCATCTGGACATAGCGGTATTATCCATCATGTATTACAACGGTTGCTACCCCTTTCTGTTGATAAATCTGCAGGACCTGATGATTGGAGAGGTAAGTTGTCTGAAAAGGCTTCATGGTTCCTAGTAGTTTTGTGTGGTCGATCTGGTGAAGGACGTAAGCGAGTGACAAATGAACTTGTTAAAGCATTGATGTCTTTTTCAAATTTGGAGAGCAATTCTACCAAGAGCAGCTTATTGCCAGATAAAAGGCTTTTTACTTTTGTTGACCTAGTATATTCTATTTTGTCAAAAAATTCATCATCTGGTAGCCTTCCTGGTTCTGGATATTCACCTGACATTGCAAAAAGCATGATAGATGGTGGAATCATTCAGTGTCTAACTAGTATCCTGCAAGTGGTTGATTTGGATCATCCTGATGCACCCAAAATTGTGAATCTTATACTCAAAGGTTTAGAAGGCCTTACAAGAGCTGCTAATGCTAGTGAACAAATCTTTAAATCTGATGGGATTGACAAGAGAAGATCTGCTGGTTCAAATGATAGACCTGATGATCAAATAATGGCACCATCTGCAGCTGAAGCAGTGTCACGTGATCATAATGCGAGCAGTCAAGAAGCACTCAGAGATACAATGGATAATGCGCAACATGATCAGGGTACTTCTCAAGGTGATGATAATGCTGCTAATCCAAGTCAATCAGTGGAACAGGACATGAGAGTAGAGGAGGGGGAGACAATGGCTGAAAACCCGCCAATGGAACTTGGAATGGACTTTATGCGTGAAGAGATGGGAGAGGGTGGTGTCTTGCACAACCCAGATCAAATTGAGATGACTTTTCACGTTGAGAATAGGGCAGATGATGACATGGGTGATGAAGATGATGACATGGGTGATGATGGTGATGAAGATGAGGATGATGATGAGGGAGAGGATGAAGACGAGGATATAGCAGAAGATGGTGGGGGCATGATGTCCTTGGCTGATACTGATGTGGAGGATCATGATGATGGTGGCTTGGGAGATGAATACAATGATGAGATGATTGATGAAGACGATGATGATTTTCATGAAAATCGTGTCATAGAGGTGAGGTGGAGGGAAGCTCTTGATGGCTTGGATCACTTACAGATACTTGGGCAACCTGGAAGTGCAGGTGGCCTTATAGATGTGGCTGCTGAACCTTTTGAAGGGGTTAATGTGGATGACCTCTTTGGTCTTCAGAGACCTCTGAGTTTTGAACGCCGCCGTCAGACAGGTAGGTCTTCCTTTGAGAGATCTGCTACTGAAGTAAATGGTTTTCAACATCCTCTCCTTGTTAGGCCACCACCGTCTGGGGATTTTGTCTCAATGTGGTCTTCAGGCGGAAATTCTGCTTCCAGGGATTCAGACGCTTTGTCATCTGGGAATCTTGATGTGGCCCATTTCTACATGTTTGATGCACCTATTCTTCCATATGATCATGTGCCAAGTAGTCTCTTTGGAGACCGTCTGGGTGGTGCAGCACCCCCACCACTGACTGATTATTCTGTAGGTATGGGCTCATTGCAGCTACCTGGAAGAAGAGTGTTAGGTAATGGTAGGTGGACTGATGATGGTCAGCCACAAGGAGGTGCTCAAGCGGCTGCCATTGCGCAAGCAGTGGAGGAACAATTCTTAGCTCAATTGTCCAGCATAGCTCCTGCAAGCAGTCCCGTTGAACAACAGTTACAGAATTCTGGAGAACAAGAGAAGCAATCTGATGCTCCTCCGTCACATGATGGTACAATATTGGCTGCAGGAACTGACTCTACCTGTCAGCAGATTGATGGTCAAGAGCAAGACAATGGTAATGGAACCATAGTTCAGCAAATCAACCTTTCAGTTGACAGTGCTCCTTGTGAGGAAGAGATCAATGCAGACTCGGGGGTTGAAAATACAGATGAATGCCTGCAAGCAATCGAGCCTATGGCAGTTCAACCGCTTTCACTGAACATTATGCCAAATGGTCTTGACTGCACAGAAATTGAAGGAAATGGCACTGCCAATGAGCATGGAGCAATAGCTCAGGCGTTTGTCAACTCATCTATAAATTCTAATGCTGATCGACAATGCGCTGATGTACCTACTAGCATCCACAATGTGCCAGTGGTGCCCATGGGCTGCAATGGATCACCAACTGCTGATGGGCAGCTAACTAATCTTGAGTTAGTGGGATCTGGTTTTGAGACGCCTAATCCAGGTGATTTCCATACATCATCAATTTATGCAAGTGTTGATGTTGATATGAGTGGTGTTGATGCTGAAGGACTTCCATCAGAGCAACCAACTGTTTCTGAACACAGGATGGATGAGCCCTTATCAACTCAGAACACAGAGGTTGCTCCAGATGCTGCTCAGGCTGACCAAACTAGTGCAAATAATGAAGCTTCTGGTGCTAATACAATTGATCCCACCTTTTTGGAGGCTTTGCCTGAAGATCTGCGGGCAGAAGTGCTGGCTTCCCAGCAAGCTCAATCAATTCAACCTCCAACATATGCACCACCTTCTGCAGAAGATATTGATCCTGAGTTTTTAGCTGCTCTTCCTCCAGATATTCAAGCAGAGGTTTTGGCCCAACAAATGGCTCAAAGGGTTGCCCAGCAGGCTGAAGGACAGCCAGTTGACATGGATAATGCATCTATAATTGCTACTTTTCCTGCTGATTTGCGTGAAGAGGTTTAAATCTCTATCTTTCCTTTTTGCAACTTATTGGGAAATTTCTATGTTGTGAAAATATGACATGATTGCAATGCTTGTACTTTGCTCTATACTAGGTACTTTTAACTTCTTCAGAAGCAGTTTTGTCAGCACTGCCATCTCCATTGCTTGCTGAAGCTCAAATATTGAGGAACCGTGCAATGAGTCATTACCAAGATCGCAGCCTTTTTGGGAGCAGCCACAGGCTTAACAATCGAAGAAATGGGCTGGGGTTTGACCGGCGGCCAGTGATGGATCGGGGTGTTGGAGTTACAATAGGCAGGAGGTCTACTCTTACAGATAGCTTAAAGGTGAAGGAGATTGAAGGCGAGCCACTACTTGATGCAAATGCATTGAAAGCCTTGATCCGGCTTCTACGACTGGCACAGGTAACGGTTCTCTTCATGGTTGTAGTCTTAGTTACTAGCCTCTTGCTAGATATGAAAACATATTCTTCTCTTTCCAGTTTCATTTCCTAATTGTTTGGGATATTGTGACTATTATGTAGAATTGTTTTCTGCTTATAAGATTCAGTGTTGTGTGTGGTCATACATGTACGTTTTGATTTAGTGTGGATGTTAGTGTCTATCTGATTAAAATAATTTGCTAATATTTTTTTGGCTCGTGTTGTCAGCCCCTTGGAAAAGGCCTTCTGCAGAGGCTCTTGTTAAACTTATGTGCACATAGTGTTACAAGGGCCACTCTTATTTATCTTTTGCTTGATATGATTAAGCTCGAAGCTGAAGGCTCTGTAAGTAGACCAGCAACATTAATTTCCCAGAGGCTTTATGGTTGTCACTCAAATACAGTTTATGGTCGATCTCAATTGTTGGACGGTATGTTTGTACTTGGTGTGTGGCAGAATCTTCATGGGTTTATCTCAATATTATAGTTTATTGTTCACTGATCACTCCCATTTTGTCCTTCATAGCAGGTCTTCCTCCCCTTGTGTTCCGCCGAATTCTCGAGATTCTGACTTACTTGGCCACAAATCATTCTGCTGTTGCAAAAATGTTGTTTCACTTTGACCAATCAATTATTCCAGATTTTTCAAGTCCATTTATGGTGGATTCGAAGGAGAAAGGGAAGGAGAAGGTTATTGAAGGGGGACTTTCACCAAAACCCTCTGGAAATTCTCAGGCAGGGGATGTTCCCCTGATCCTCTTTTTGAAGCTCTTGAACCGACCCCTGTTTTTACGCAGCACTGCTCATCTTGAGCAGGTCATGGGTCTGATTCAAGTTATAGTTGATAACGCAGCATCAAAATTGGAAAGTCAATCTCAGTCTGAAAAGGTAATGGCAAATACCCAGAATTTGTCTGTCAATGAAGCCTCCGGTAATATTGAGAAGGATCCTCCTTTAGTGGAGTTGGACTCTAATCAACAAGATAAGCATGCTGATATCAATCCATGTCATTCTGATGGGAAGAAGAAGGTAGATATGTACAATATCTTCTTGCAGTTGCCACAATCTGATTTGCGCAATCTATGCAGTCTTCTTGGTCGTGAAGGGTACTGTTCATGACCTCATCATGTTTCTGCTTTGTTTTTGTTAAGTGTGCTATTCATGAGCATGTGAATTTGAACAATTGTCTTCACACTGTCTAATCTGTTAATTCACATTTCTCCCTCTGTTTTTCTGACCCTTTTTCTGTTGTGAAGAAAAAAGTAGCTAATCTGATATATTTAATTATTTAGGCTTTCGGATAAAATGTATATGCTTGCTGGTGAGGTGCTGAAGAAGTTGGCCTTCATTGTTCCCTCCCATCGGAAGTTCTTTACTTTAGAGCTTTCGGAATCAGCTCATGCTTTGACCGGTTCAGCTGTCAGTGAGCTTGTCACCCTGCAGAAAACAAATATGCTTGGCTTGAGTGCTGGTTCCATGGCTGGTGCAGCCATTCTACGTGTGCTGCAAGCTCTGAGTTCACTCACTTCACTTAATACTCCTGGTGATATGGATATGGAAAATGACAGAGATCAGCATGAAGATCAAGCAACTATTTGGAATTTAAATACTGCACTTGAGCCATTGTGGCAAGAACTGAGTAATTGTATAAGTGCAGCTGAGATGCAGCTTGGTCAGAACTCTATGAGTCCTACCATGTCAAACATAAATGTCACTGAGAATCTGCAGGGTTCCTCTACTTCGCCACCTCTTCCTCCTGGAACACAAAGACTCTTGCCTTTCATTGAGGCTTTTTTTGTTTTGTGTGAAAAGCTACAAGCAAATGAATCCCTCATGCAGCAAGACCATGCCAATGCAACTGCAAGAGAAGTCAAGGAGTCTGCTGGTTGCTCAACTTCAATGAGTGTAAAATTTGGTGGAGATTCACAGCGAAAGCTTGATGGTGCTGTTACATTTACTAGGTTCGCAGAGAAGCATCGCCGACTTTCAAATGCTTTCATTAGGCAGAATCCTGGTTTGTTGGAGAAATCACTTTCCATGATGCTCAAGGCACCAAGGCTGATTGACTTTGATAATAAGAGAGCCTATTTCCGCTCAAGAATAAGGCAACAACATGACCAACACTTGTCTGGCCCACTACGTATAAGTGTAAGGCGGGCTTACATTTTGGAGGACTCATATAATCAGTTAAGGATGCGTCCTACTCAGGATCTCAGGGGGAGATTAAATGTGCAATTTCAAGGTGAAGAGGGTATTGATGCTGGTGGTCTCACCAGAGAATGGTATCAGCTACTGTCAAGGGTCATATTTGACAAGGGTGCTTTACTTTTTACCACTGTGGGCAATAATGCAACTTTCCAACCAAACCCTAACTCTGTGTACCAGACTGAACATCTCTCGTATTTCAAGTTTGTGGGCCGAGTGGTATGCCTTATAAGGGTCTCAGAATAATATATATTGTTTCCCTTTTTTTTTTGTTGGATTTTGATATGTAATGAAAGCCACCTGTGGCCCTCATTTAACATATTATGCTTTTAGGTTGAGTAGTTTTTTGACAGTTGATATGATCTTACATGCAGGTGGGGAAGGCTCTGTTTGATGGGCAACTGTTGGATGTTTACTTTACCAGATCTTTCTATAAGCATATACTTGGTGTAAAGGTGACATACCATGATATTGAAGCTGTTGATCCTGATTACTATAAGAATTTGAAGTGGATGCTGGAGGTGAGTGTTAATTGAAAATCTTTCCCACTTTATTGTTTTTTCCCCCTTAGGCACCATTCAGTGCACCAAATATAGGGTAAAGCTGGATAAGATATAAGGGTCATTGGATAGGATAGCTTAAGTTATCTACCGGATAAGCTTTTATATTATCTTGTGGGTGGAAAAAGAGAGCTATGGGAGCTCCGCCTATAGCTCCATCAAAGTGAGGCGAGGGGGGTGGAAAGTGTTGGCAGGGAGAGGGACTGATTGACAGGGGGGCTGTGAGGGCAAGATGGGTTTTTTCATTTTTTTAACCTGGTCTTTGTACAGCCCAAGCTTATCAGGCCTTATCCTGCATCCCCACACTATAGAATTATAAAACAATCGATGTATAAAATGGACGGTCCGGAAATTGTTCTCCTATCCGGTGTGGTGACTAAATGATGGATAAGACAGGGTAGTAGAGGCTTATACTATCTGGTCCTCTATTTTACAGCATGCTGAACGCACCCTTATAATTCTATGTGTTTTCATGATATACTTCTTTTCTGAATGTATTGCTTATCGTTTAATTTTATCTTTGTATGTACATACCAGAACGATGTAAGTGATATTCCTGACCTGACATTTAGCATGGATGCTGATGAGGAAAAGCACATACTTTATGAGAAGAATGAGGTAAATGAGCATTTTATTATGGGCTACCATATGTCTTGTTTTTGTGCATAAAAAATGCATTTTTTCTGTAAAATCTTGTTAAAGCTTTAATCTGACATTTTTTGTGTGATGTAATTCAAATTTATTAACTTATCATAAATTCTTATGAATTCTCCTCTCCATTGCTTTGGCCATCCCTACCAAAATTGTGAAACAGGTCACTGACTATGAGCTTAAACCCGGAGGAAGGAACATAAGGGTTACAGAAGAAACAAAGCATGAGTATGTAGACCTTGTTGCTGATCATATTCTGACAAATGCCATTCGTCCTCAAATCAATTCCTTTCTAGATGGTTTTAATGAATTGGTAACACGAGAACTTATATCCATCTTTAATGACAAAGAGCTTGAGCTACTCATAAGTGGTCTTCCGGAAATTGATTGTGAGTTTTCATCATTAATTAAATTATGTAGTATGTTTTAATCTCCTGTGAAGCATCTGAATAGTGTCATTCTCCTTACAGTGGATGACTTGAAGGCCAACACAGAGTATACAGGCTATACAGTGGCATCAAATGTTGTTCAATGGTTTTGGGAGGTGGTCAAAACTTTCAACAAAGAAGACATGGCAAGATTTCTGCAATTTGTGACTGGAACATCGAAGGTGATTTAGTGGGAACATCAAATTGTTATCTATAAAGATTTCAATCACGAGTTGACTTTTGTACTCTCTAAGCATCATCTGTCTTCCATGTAATCAGACATTCACACACACACATATGTCCCATATTTGGCTTTGCAAGGTTACGCATTTATAAGTTGTCAATTTATTATCTGCAATGAATTTTAGTGATGTCGTCTTATTTCCCTTTCAAAATTTCTACTTTTCCAAGTGTGACAAGATATGTTTGATGATGTTACTTCTTCTAGCTTCAAATTTTCTTGCTTACCAGGAAGTCTAGTAGTTCGTCTGGTTATGTTCCATTTTTCACCCTTTCCCATCATCATATTTGTTCTCCTTCCAAAATACAAACATGGCTGAATGGGAAGGTATAAATTTATTACATTGGTTGGGGTTTTCATGTTTCCTCATGCTATGAAATAGTTCTTAGACTATTGGAGAAAAATTAGCATTTTGCTTGATGTGATGTCCCTTGAATTCCATTAATGATATACGTGGAACATATATACACAGATACATGAATTTTACCATGTAGTATGCAGTAAATGATTGTGATGTTGTATTCTTGAGTTTTTTTTTTTTTTTTTATGGTCTTTCTGTGGTGTTTGTCCTAGAGTTAGTGTTAGTTTTGGGCAAACGTACAAGTCTTATTAGGCATTTAATCTTTTTTTGAATGCTTATTTGAATTTGGGCACTATATCCTTTTCAACTTGTTTTTCAGGTTCCTTTGGAGGGTTTTAAGGCATTGCAAGGCATCTCTGGTCCTCAAAGGTTTCAGATTCACAAGGCATATGGAGCTCCAGATCGGCTGCCGTCAGCTCATACTTGGTGAGTAATTATGTTATGTGTATTGTCTTTCCACATCCATATGGTTACTACAAATTACAATGTCTGCACATTGAATTTCAGCCATCCTAAGTCCTTTTCTCTTCTTCTAATTGCTCTTCAGCTTCAATCAACTAGACCTTCCTGAGTATACCTCCAAGGAACAGCTTCAAGAACGTTTGTTACTTGCCATCCATGAAGCTAGTGAAGGGTTTGGTTTTGGTTGACCTGTATTTTTCTGGGATATTTATGCGCAGCAATTCTGCCATTATGTCTTCAACCTGTCATCTGGAGGTCAGACATCTCTTCCCTTTTCTTATTTATTGTTTCTGAAGTGGCTATCATATGATGATTGGAGGAAATTTTTAATGTGCTATAATATCCTCATCAACCTCAGATGGAGTGTTAAAAATGCGATATTATCATCCTCTCTCCCCACAAGAGAAGGGAGGGACTTCTAATTTTGGCTGTAGAAAATTTAATCTCTTATTTTTTTATTTCTTGGAATATTTAATCACTTATGGTTCCTTTCTGTTTGTTCAGAGATGGGTGACTCGTCTGGGCTGTTATTTTATTGTGTTGCTGTTGAGGAAAGGCTCTATTGATAGCATCAAAATGAGGCATTATGATGCTGGCGATCAATTTATTCTGATGCTCCCTCAGCAAAAATGGCTAGAATATTTTTTTCTTGTATAATTCTGCCAATGCCTAGTTTTGGGAGCTTACAAATTGTCAGTGGACAGCCTCCATACTGTATGAAGCTTTTGTAATCTGCTCCAATCTTATTTTATATGTAATCTCTATGGCCAAACAGCCTTTTATAGTTCTATTAAGTTACTAATAAGATTGAGGATGTACATATTCTGGAATCAATATAATCGATGCTTTTTTCCAGAAAGAAATGAGTTTTTGAATCATTCGATAAGTGGACTCTGAAAATGGCTTATGTGGGGTACACACCAGTGGTGACGTGGGGGAACATGGTCACTTATTTATGGCATTACAGCGATACAGCTGTCATATTACAAGAATATAGATAAAAGCTTGATGATTAAATTATCTTCTGGTTCTGAATTGTTAATATGTATTTGGATTAGATGTGAAAAAAGGTTATGTTATAAATTGATTATATGTATAATTAATTTTTAGAGAAATTAATTATGAAAAAATTAATTTATGTTTGGATATATTAATTTATAATTAATTTGAAGATAAAATGTTTTGTATGAATTGTATAAAAAAATTATTTTTATGTATGAAATTATTAAAAGATATATATAATGATTAAAAAAATTATTTGGTTGAGGTATAGTTATAAAATTTGGCCATGACTGGTTGGTTTGGACCGGTCTAATCAGTTAGGGTGGTTAGTTAGATTGGGTATGTTTTAGACTTGGTCTGACTCGGCCGGTTTTTCGGTGATCCGGTTGGTTGAATCGAAACTGGTCGGGTTACTAAATTTTAAAAAAAAACTTTTAAACTTTGAAAAATTATAACTTTTGACTCGTTTGTCTAAATATAGATAAAAGCTTGATGATTAAATTATCTTCTGGTTCTGAATTGTTAATGTGTATTTGGATTAGATGTGAAAAAAGGTTATGTTACAAATTGATTATATGTATAATATTAATTATGAAAAAATTAATTTATGTTTGGATATGTTAATTTATAATTAATTTGAAGAAAAAATGTTTTGTATGAATTGTATAAAAAAATTATTTTTATGTATGAAATTATTAAAAGATATATATAATGATTAAAAAAGTTATTTGGTTGAGGTATAGTTATAAAATTTGGCCACGACCGGTTGGTTTGGACCGGTCAAGTAATCAGTTCGGGTGACTAGTTAGATTGGGTATGTTTTAGACTTGGTCCGACTCGGCCTGTTTTTGATGAAAATCGGTGACCCGGTTGGTTGAATCGGAACCGGTCGGGTCACTAAATTTAAAAAAAAACTTTTAAATTTTGAAAAATTATAACTTTTGACTCGTTTGTCTGATTTAGACTAATTATATGTCAATTTCATAGAACTTTTTGAGATATACACCATGGTAGTCTTAATATTTTTTTAAAAAAACTTATTTTATAAGTTATGAGTATTTTAATGAAAATATTAGGTTTTTTTTAATGAATTAAGGGTTAAACTTTTTTTCTTTAAAGGTCATATTTTTTCTTAAAATAAAGATATTATAGTTATTTATAATGATAAATATCATCATATGTAATGTGTATTTATATATATATATAATATGTATTTAAATATTTATTTAATTTTATGTAATTCGACCAGTGATCTACTGGTTGAACCAGTGACCTATTAACTCAGTACCCTGACCGAGTCGACTACTGGTCCGATTTTTATAACTATGGGTTGAGGACAAATATGTATTCTTTTTTTTAAATAATCTAAAATTAAATAATTAAAAGTTTAAAATAAATTTTTTTTCTAAAATATCTTTTAATTAATGAAAAAAAAACTTAACTTATAATTAATTTTACACACTTTAAACAAATGAGATAAATTTTAGATAAAATAATTTTTAATTAAAAAAATTGATTATTCTAAGAAAAAATAATCAAATCTAAACATACTCCTATTATAATGGTCTAATCATTATCCCTTTTGACAAGGATTAGGTTCATAATGTTATTCCGTTATTAAGATTGTATGAGGATTGTGCGTTGCCCATGGCTTCTGAAGATGATTTTCATTGAACTTCATATTTTTGGTCTTGGATGAAGCTATTTCTACAAAAGGTTTGGAACCAAAACCTTAAATTATATCTGGAAATGGCAATAGTTCTCATTGAGTAGCTAGCATAGCATCACAATTATGTTGGTTGCACCGAATTTACAATCGTATTTTCCCTCGACAATTCCCGAAAAGAGAAGTCAAGTGAATACGCTGAATTTGGAGTAAAATGGTCAATTAAGTCATTTACTTGGTTAATAATTGATTATTTTAATAAGTTTAATTTTAATTCACTTGGCATCTAATCATGTATTGCTATATCGTTAAAAGAGTTTAATTATCATAACAATTATTTTGAAAGTATAATTCTTTAATGATGTACGAAAATACTATTAGATGACAGTGTAATTTTTTTTTACACTGATAATAAATTAAAATTAAATCCTATATTAATTTATATAAGTATTTTTATATCTTTCTAATGAATCATCTTCATAATTCTTTTAATTAATTAAAGAATAAAGTATTAAATATTTTTTTAGATTCTCAAGATATCAAATGCTTATATTTTTTCATTTAGTTTTTTCTATTTTAAGTAATTAATAGGATGTCAAGAAGATATAATATTTATTCTTTATCCATTTTAAGCGTCGTTTTAGAATTAAAAAAATGGTCCATTATAAGTGACTACCCCAATCCTAGTGTCTTTTACATAGTTTTTTGATTATATGGAACATTGTTACACAAATTTTGGATTATATGGATATTGACTAGCTTTGTCTCTCGATTATGTGAGATATTGTTATATATATTTTTGATTATGCAGGTTGTTGTTACATAAATTTTCGATTATGTGAGTTATTGTTACATAATTTCTCACTTATGTGAAATATTTTTTTTTATGATTATTTGGGATATTGGCTATCATTGTTTTTTAAGATTAAGTTAAATTTATGCTTTGTTTGAATAAACAACTTAAATAAATACATATTTAAGTAAAGTTTGTTAAATAAGTTTTACTTTCATAAATGCAGACTAAAATAAAGCTAAATCGCGTTTAGATAGGTAAGCACTTTGATAAGTACTTATGCAAGGACTGAAATTTGACAATTTATTAAGGTTAATTTAGTCAGAAATTATTATAAAAACAGCTACTGTCTAAGTTGTTTTTAGTTTTTGCAAAGACTTATTTTTATAATTTTTAATTTTTAGCTTATAAAAATAAGTCCAAAATAGCTTATATAAATTTCAATAGCTAATGTAAGGGGAAGGAAAAAATTTTATAATTAAATTTCTAATATAGTTTGTATGTTGCTAACTTTATATATAACACACACACACACACACACACACACATATATATATATATAATTGAAAACTACTCATTTCTTACCTATTACCTCTTAATTTGAGAGAGAAGAATTTTTGGACTTTGAAGATAAGGAAAGAGAACACTTCTCCCTCATTCCTCTTCTTTTTGCCTCATTAAAAATCACCCAAATAATAATTGAGGTCATTTTTTTTTTCTTCCTTTCCCTTCATCCTTCTTACATCCAAACAAATACATAAGACTTAGGTGCCATGTAAATGTTGGATGCTTGATCTTTTGTCAAGTCATTTTTCCTCTTTTTCCTTTTCTTTTTTTTTTAGTAACTGAGTAGGGCCCCACCACTGGAGTGGGGCCAAAGGGACTCTTGTAGGGGGCCATGGGGAGGGGGGACTGGGGGAGGGAGGTGGGAGAGATTGTGGAGGATTGAACCCTCCCCCTCTTCACATATGTCTCGTGCTCAAACCATTGGAGCAACTCCAAGGGGACTCTTCTTTTCCCTTTTCAAATGCTTATACATCTAATTAGTGTTTTAAAAACTGGTCCAACCGGTTAGACCGTAGACCAGAAGCTTCATCAGTTTTGCTTCAACCAAAGAACCGCTCGAGCAGTTAAACCACAAAAAATAAAAAAAAACTGGTTAAACCGGTAAAAACCAAAAATAAAAAACCGGCCGGTTTATTCATCAACTTTTAAATTACATTTTTATTAAAAAAGAAAGAAGAAAATAGTTCTTTTTTTTAAAAAAAAAACTTAGGATTTAGCTCTTTTAGGAGTTGGGTTAGGGATTTTTACAATTCTAGTCCTTCTTTTTTACAAAATAAGTGGCGAAACAATAAAATAGTTTATGATTTTTGTGATTAGTTATATATATATAGTATATAGTATACCGGTTCAACCAATCAAACCTTGAATGACTTTCTTCTCCGGTTACCCGGTTCAACCAGTTTTTAAAACATTGCATCTAATGTAACAAAAGAAAAATAATATTTTTGTGAAGTTTTAGTTATTAAAACTTAATAAAAAATAAAAATAAAAATGTGTTTAACTTAATAAAAAATAAAAATAAAAATGTGTTTTCTTTTAAAAGAAAGGTAACTTTGCAATATACCTCATATACTTTGAAATTAATATAAAGTTAACATGAAAAAAGTACAAAGAATGGTGATAATTGAAGGGGGAGGGGGGAATACACTGAAAAAAACAAGACATATAACTTAGAAGTCATTTATGAAAAAAAAAATGCTAAATTTTTTTTTTATGGTAACTTGTAAAAGTTGTAAGTTATAATCCTTTTTTTTTTCTTTTCTATTCTTCCAATTTTATTACTTCGATTGCAAGCAACAACTAATAAATGAAAACCTCAATTTTTTCACACTTTCCATCTCACTCTATGTTTTTTTATTTTTTTTTATTTTGCAGAAAATATTTATCAGTAAAGCACGAAACATAAATTAACAGTGATGCTAAACAATTAGAAAAAAAATAGTCAGAAATGCCTAAAAAAATTCAATTAAAACTATATTTTTAAAATAAGAGTTTATTTTGGTATGAATGTGGATAAAAACAAAATTAATGTACGATTAATTAAAAAATAGTGTAAAAATAATTATGTAAAGTACCTGAATTCAACCGAACTGGAAAAAAGAACTAAATTTCTATAAAAAAATAAAATCAGATTTTATTATGTGAAATGGTTTGATTAATTATTTAAGAATTGCAATTTGGTTGCACAATTTCAGAATTTCAGAAACCCAATTTGTGATTCACGAACCCTAATTCCTGATTCACTCATTCACGAGCTCTAAACCCCTCTCGAAAACGTGCTCTCTCTTTCTCTATCTCTATCTCTTGCAACCCTAATTGGATATGATTGTAGTGTTTTACGATTACGAATTTGATTGCATTTCTTGTGTGGTTCAGCTTTCGATAGCGCAGGTGATTTTTAAGTCCTCTTTAGCTCTGACCATTTTCTCGGTTTCCGAAAAAAGGTTTCATTTTTAACCATTTTTTTCGACCATCACATGATTTCAACAAACCCCTGATAGATTATTAGGTTTCCCATTTCTTTTATCACGCTGGAAAATCACTTACAAGTTCAAATCACCAAAATTTTTATTGATTTTTCTAGAAGATAATTCATTGAATGGTTTGGTTGGTTTTTGTTACATTTTTGTTTAGTTTGAGGAAGCTAACTAGCTAAGCTTATGGAATTTGAAATTTGAAACTTTGTGTACATTGAATATGGTGGTGCTTTATTGTGCTTTTTCTGAGATTTATTTCTGAATGTATAGATCATTTGACTGCTTTTGCTAGACTGAATTACAATATAGTTGATTATTGAGGTATAAGTTCCATTGTCAACCTGTATGATACAGAATTAGTTGTTTCCAGATCAAAGCCTTTTTTTTGTTTTGGGTTTTTTTCTTTTCATTTTTTTTTGTCTTCAGATCAAAAGGTTGAAGATGCATAATTCTCTCTAGAGATTGTATGCAATTGACAGAATGCACTTATATGTGTATTACTTGTCAGGACTTACTGTATGCTTTCTCTAAGAACATATTTATACCTAACATTAAATCACATGCATGCACTGTTTAACTCTTCTTTCACGTTCTCTCTAGGTTTCTCATTTGATCCAGTAACAAACAGAATTTAATATTTCATGTAGCTTAATGTTATGCATATGCTCTGAATATAAAAATGAATTTGTGGCTGGGTTTAACATATAAACCTTCCCTCCTATTAGTCTTCTGTTTTGGTTAAACAAGTGTTTTATGTAGTTCTTAACAGCGTGTAGTGTGACAACCTTCTGCTTTAATGATGCATCGGCCTTTTTTAAGAATGAGGGTGAAGGAGAGATTTAAGCCCAATATTACAAATCAGTTTTTTTTACTGTGTCTTTGACTACGTTCTCTGTTTTCTTCACCATATACCATCTATCAGATCAACTGTCAAGTCTTGGTCATGGAAAGAGTTGAGTTCTGTTGCATTGCATTTCAATAAGATCTAAGAGTGTTAATGAATTGTGTCAAGACAGGCATACCCACATTAACCTGGAGAAGTTAAAAGGAAGCCATTTTTAAGCTGAAGTTATTTTGCTCGTGAAAGGGACGTCATTTTGCTCATAAGTTAATTGACCAACCTGCATTACTGACAATAACCACAATACCAGTCAAATGCATATTCTTTCATGAATGCCAATTCATTTTTTCCCGTTACAATTCAGGAGACTGTTTACTCAGTGCTATGAACTTTTTAGTTTCTTTGGCACTTTCAGTGTTATATGGTTACTAAAACTTACCATTTTATGGGATTCTTAATCTACAAGTACTATCTACTTCATATTCTCTGTAGAACCCTTGATTGCTGGACAACAGGCTTATGAGAGGGTTTTAGTTTTGATGACGCTAGGCTTATGAGAGGAGCTTGGAGGAATGAGCCTAATCATGATGTCTGTAAGGTAAATAATTTTGCTTGACTTTGAATTATTGTCAGCAGTCTGTTTATTCTTTCAACCCAGTCTTGGGTTTCTTGGTTCATAGGTTTGATCCTTTGAGTAAAACGGTTCTTGTATACATCTATTTGCTTTTCTTAATCTATGAACTGTAACCATGTGTCATGACTCATGAGTTCCATGCAACACTTTGTTTGACTGAGCTGGATACTCAGAAATCTGTTATTTCTTAGAATTGTATGTGTGTTTATACTTTATAGGCATTTCGGTCCGGTTTTTTCTTGGAAAAGGAAAACAATTCGGTTTGGTTTTCCAAACCATATTTCCAGTTCCAAAATGGTTCGTTCGGTAGTCCTTCCTAGAAACCAAAATTTCTATTTAGAACATCAAGAAACAAGAAACACACTTGCAATATGGACTATACTATGATTTTTAATGTTTTAACGCAATACACACTTGCCTTTCAGAATATATGAAGTATAATTTGCAAGCTCTTTGCTGGCTCTAGTTCAGTTCCAAAAATTGAGAAATGGGGAGCAAGAAGAGGAAGAGAAAGGAAGAGCGACCCAGCATCCACCCCAAGAACAAGTATTCAGAGAACCCACCAGACTTTGCCCATTTGGCTTCTCTCTACCCATCCTTCGAACCTTTTGTGTATTACTCGCGTGATAGTCGCCCCAGGATCGATTGGACCGACTTCAACGCCACCCGTGAACTCACCCGTGTGTTGCTCCATCATGACCATGCTCTAAACTGGTTGGTATTTTGCTAACCCCAATCTCTTGTCAGTGCTTTTTTTTTTTTAAAAAAATTGTAGTGTATGAAATTTCCATACTTGAATTGGGCATACATATCATTAGCATGTGGTTGTCTATTTTCCAAAAAAAAACTAGTGGCTTTTGTTTTGTGTAGACAAGACCCTAATTTATGCTTATTTATGATTTTTTTTCAACTGGGTATGTGTGGAATGCTGATTCTAGTCCATTATAGAAGTGGTTTTTAAAACCAGAGTTTTGAACAGATATTGAGGAGATGAAAAACCATAGGTAGACTGTCTGAAGTTAAATAATGGTCATGTTTGACATGGCATTGTCTATGATTCAGGAGACACCTTAAATTCTGTATCTGCATATTTATCAAATATATTTTTAAAAGGGATTTTTTTAATATTGATTATCGGATATACATTCATCTTATTGCATTGCCATATATGATCTTGGATGCAAATTCATTGCTAAAACAACCACCTGCAAATGCAATCCACTTCTCTCTCTGTTTTAGATTGCAGATAGGATGTCTAATTGAAGTTCCTTTTCGCTGGCCCACCTTAAACTTGGGCCCTGCATAGAAGTCCCCAGCATAATGGTGTTCAAAAACCTCATTCTACTAGATTTTTATGATGTTCTTCTCTACTCTTCCCTTAATACACTTTTGAGTTAACAAGTTCTGTGACAGGGAAACATTTATTAATATCTTGTTAATGAACCGATTTTCTAGGTGGATTCCTGATGGACAGCTCTGCCCTACAGTACCCAACAGGTCTAATTACATCCATTGGGTTGAAGATCTTCTCTCATCTGACATCATTCCAAATACGATTTCAATTGGAAATAAGGTGAGGGGATTTGATATAGGAACTGGAGCGAATTGCATATACCCACTTCTTGGTGCATCCCTTCTGGGATGGAGTTTTGTAGGAACAGGTATATTGTTTTTGGAAGTGTAGTTGGATCTTTGTTTTAGCTGGTGCTGCTTAGATATGGGTATTCTGTTTTGGTAACTGCTGTGAAAATCAAAATTTGGATTTTCTAAAGTTTGCTTAACTGACTGCAGATGTGACTGATGTTGCACTAGAGTGGGCGGGGAGAAATGTTAGTAGTAATCCACATATTTCTGAGTTGATTGAAATTAGAAAGGTTGAAAGCAATGAAAATACTCCCTGTGAAGAAGGGTTGCATTATAAAGAGTCAGTCCATAGTGGAACCAAGATAAATTTGTGTGGGAGTATTGATACAGAAGTTGTGCCTTTGCCTTCATTACCTCTTGATTCGCATGTCCATGAGAATAAGAATTATCATGGACCACCCATACTCCTTGGTGTAGTCAGGGATGATGAGAAGTTTGATTTCTGCATGTGTAATCCGCCATTTTTTGAAAGCTTGGAGGAAGCAGGACTTAATCCAAAAACTTCTTGTGGTGGCACTTCGGATGAAATGGTTTGCCCTGGTGGTGAGAAGGCTTTCATTACTCGTATTATTGAAGATAGTGCTGCACTGAAGCATCATTTTCGGTATTACTTTTTGTCTATGAAATATCATTCCCAATTCATATATTTCAGTGTTGATTTACTTCTAATAAATTTGTGATAATTTGTTTCAATGTGTTCATAGGTGGTACACTTCAATGGTAGGGAGAAAATCAAGCCTCAAGTACCTTGTATCAAAACTTTGGGAGGTTGGCGTCACCATAGTGAAGACAACTGAATTTGTCCAAGGCAAGACATGCCGATGGGGGCTTGCTTGGTCTTTCTTGCCTCCAGTACAGAAGTTATTGGTTTCTTTGCCCGAGAAGAATAACATGTCTTTCATGCTTGAGGTATAGTATCTTTTTTTACAGTTTCTAACAACTGTATTCAGTGTAATGTTTTGACACTGACATGCATAAATTTTTTGTGAGGTGGTTATCCCATGCCAGTGAAAAAATGATGTAATCATTCTGGGAGCAATCCTAGTTCCTTGCACATCCTCTGGCATAATAAGATATTGACAACCTTGATAGAATTGTTGAGATCATAATTTATATTTTTTCTGTGCTCTAAGACTAATGGTGGGTATCATGATGACTAAGACCCTTTTATTTAAAAATATCCTTTTAAAAACAATCTGACTGCAAGGTTAGGTATTCAGATCATCAATTAGGTGAAGGGTGTGTGAAATCTGGGATAATATGTATGGTAGCTAACTTAATGAGAATTCCTGCTAGATGGAAGGGCAACTAATAAGTTCTGCAACTTTATCAACTAATTTGGAACAGGAGGGCACTCTTCCTAGCATGATATTTCGGGGTATATGACAGCTTGTAAAAGGAACTTTTTTTTCCCCAATGAGTGAATGTATAAGAGTCTTATGGTTATCTTTTATCATTCCTATCTATTTATACACAGCAAAATTTTCGGATTTCATGCACACTTATAGGTGGGTGGGAGAGTATTCAGTTCTAGTTAGTGCACCCATCCTCCAAGTACAAGTTTGTCAGGTGGAAACCCAATTGCTCTGTGTTCCCAATAGGGGAAAAGGTTTCTATTTGATTTCCAATATGGCAAGCTCAGATGTCTTCATTTATTGGAAATACTTGTTTAATTGCCTTGAAATAGTCATCAATTGCACCTATAACGTATGTTCTCGTATGATGTGTTGCTTTTTCTTTCCTCCCAATGTTAGATGTCATGACGCAAATCTACTTTTCAGGGTCTTCAATGCCAACATGGTGCCATTCATGTGTTGGAAGCTGTTAAGTCCTACTTCTCTTCGCATAGCCTATCCTGTAAATTGAATACCTCTTCTTTCTCGGTGGATGTAAGACTAGTTACTCTAAGTCTCAGATTCTGATTTAATTTCCTTGTGATGTCTGTTAAGCATAATCGCATTTTAATAGGTTGTGGCATCAAAAGATCACTGTGATTCAATCTTGAAGAATGAGTTACCCTTTATCGATAAATCCATTGATTGTCAACCTCCAAGAGAGACATCTAATGTATCAAGTTGTTTGAATTTCTCTTGTGATAGATTATGCCTTCGTATATCGGTATGTTGGCCTTCTTCATTGGCTTGAAATATGATTTTGATTGGAAGAATTTATATTGACCTCTTGCTATTTATTCCATCCTACAGATTTTTCAGCAAATTCCTGGGACACTGTTGGTGAAAGGTTCATTACAAGATAGGAATAGCCCATTCTCAGGTTTATCTCCAACCCGCTTTTCCAATTTTAGTTTTCCTAAATGTTTTTTTTACTATATGCTCATGACTTCATTGGAATTTTCTGTTTTTTACTAATGCTCATTGAGTCCCCACACTGTTTGAGCCCTTTTACATTGATTCCTGTATTTGATATGTTGATAATTACAATGGTTTAGTTAAAGTAACAATGCCTTAGCTAGAGTGAGTGAATAGATTATTTAGTTGTTGGCTATTCTCTTTGCAGGAGCATTCTCAGTGATATTCCAAAAACTGGAGGAAACTTTACGGAATAAATTTTGTACAAGATCAGCGTAGGGTTTTGATTATTTGATTTATCACTTGGGACGGAGTGATTGGATAGTTTGTGGGATGGTGAGAAGTTCATGAGTGCTTATTTCTGGGGTCGTGATTTATGAAAAACAAGTAGTGGTGCTGTTTGGCGTAGAAAGGAATTAGAGGGCGACAATCATTTCCGGAGGCACTGTTGTTCCTTAGAGACATTTTAGGTAGATCATCTATATTTAATTTTTGTACCAAACCAATTAGATGGTTTGACAATTGTACCTAGTGGGATCCGAATTAAAAATGTCCAACCAACTTTCATTTTGTATTGACTCAATGCACAAACTACTTTGTAAATGGTATCTGCTCAAGATATTTTCTTCTCAGTACTTGCTCCTGTGGTTGCATGGACAGCTTTGGTAAGGGAATCAAAAGGCTAACCTTCATGTCCATTATCATCTGCACAAAGACCATCCTTTTATTTTTTTTTGGTAATAAAAAGTTTAGGAGGAGGAGGTGTTGTCTCATTTTAAGGCCAGGTATGTCACAAACATTGGCGAGGGTTTATAGTGGTATTTACGTTCAAAGGCCATCTAATGCTCTTGTGGAGCTTTCATATGCAGCATCTGGTAGCTCATTAACAAGAGGCTGGTTCGGTTACAATGCAACCCTTTAACCAAAATTTTCATAACATGCAAGTCTCGAATCGATTGTTTGACTCTGAGGCCTGTGGACATTTGTTGCTGTGTGCCTATTGTTTAGCACAAGAATCAAATTGTCTTGTTAAATTTTTAGCCAATGATTTTATTTTTGTGAAGTTTTTAGCCAATGATTAAATCTTGTGAAAGCTTTAACAAAAGAATCACATCGCATAATAAAACGTTTAGCAAAAGAATCCTTTTTTTTTTTCGGTGAAAGGCAAACTAGATTTAACACAATAATTTTTATTTTATTTTTATCAAAGGAGACAATTTATTATGCACAAATATTTTAGAGTATTAGGAGCTTACAATGAGAAACATAGTAGCCGATTGGTATTTTTTTAAGTGGTTACACGTAAATATGTTTGGAGAAATGTTAACTTTTTCTTGAAAAATCAGTCTAAAGATTTTCATAATTATTTAAAAACAAAAAATACTAAAACGGCATGTTATTTTGTTTTAAAAACATATGCATTCTAACTTTTTTAATTTTAAAAAAAATAATTAGGATGATTTTGTATTGAGTATAACTTTGAAGCAAAAAAATGTTATTACTCAAGAAAATTTGAAAGTAATGGAAGAGAGGAGGAATACTTACGAATGCGTGGTTAGTGTTGTAATTACCAACAAATTTAATACTTTTTTTGTATTAGTAATTTGAGAATTTGAAACTAGTTAGGAGATTTTTTTTCTTTTACTTATGAAAAAAATGGATGCACTCTTCATTATATGAACTTGGATTCAGGGACTTAACGTTAATTGTAAACTTATCTATACATATGTACAAACAAATATAAATAAGATATATAAATATGTACAAATACGATAAAAATATGTTATATTACATATATAACATTAAATTTTATAAAAAAATATATAAACTCGTGAATAATTCATTTTTACTAATATTAGATAATTGATAAAATTATAATCTCTTGTTTTAAAAATTTGACCATAACATATATATATATATATATATATATTATATTATAAAAAATATATTTATATACAATAGGTAGTTTATAAGCAGCTTCTATAATTAAATGACACGTTTATAATTAAAATAGATATAATTCAGAGGCAGTACAAATACATATTCATTTTCATCAAGTCATTTTTGAATGTTTTTCATTAATACATTACATTTACTTTTGTTATTTTAACATAATATTTCTATGATAGAGCAAAAGCATCTTTTTAATTTTTAAAATTTTTAAGTTTTTCTACATAAAAAAAAGACACTTTTTATTCAAACAGTTAAAAAATTTCTTTTAGATGTCATTTTCATTATAAAAAACCTTTATACATATATTTTATCTAAACAAAATTAAAACTTAAATTTTTTTCTCTTACTTAAAAACTTAAAAATATTTCTCAAACATTACAATTTAAATTATATATATATATATATATATATATTGTTTTTTGAAAAAAAGCTTAACGAAATGAAACCTACATCCGACAAGTCACTAGCATAGATAGGTACTAGGTGTAGGCCTAAGTTGAAGTTGGAAGTGGTTGGGAGTTTTGTTTTGTTTTGTTTTTTGTTTCCCACTCCCAGGCTAGGTCCTGTCCTGTGTGTCGTTTAAGTCATCACCATCCATGTTGCTGACAACGGCTTTTTTCCCTGGCTACGCAAAGCCCTTAGCAACCATTAGAGCAGAGTTCCGAACCAACTCAACAAACCCTTATCTTCTGAAACTCAGACTCAGAGCATCTCTGCAGGACTACCCTCTTGCCAGCAGAATTGTTGTTAGAAGTAAGTAATGCCATTTCCCTGACCTCTTAATAGTTGATGTGTGTGTTTGTGTTTGATGCATGCCCATATGCCTTATATTCCTTGTGAATTGTGCTTGAGTTGATTTTGGGTTTGCACCGTTGAAAACAGACAACTTTTATTGATATTCGTCCTTGTGCATCCCTTTTGCTTTAGAAAGTAGCAATTTTTGTGGAAATTTTCCACCCATGATTCATACAAATTGGTGCTATGGGTTATGTGAAGGGGAATATAAAGAGATTATTTGTTGGGCTTTCCTTGTCAAATAGTATCTCTTTATAACTCTTATTTTACTTATGGGTACCTTTCAGTTTTTAGGACAGATGCAGGGTGGTTTATATGTCAAAAGTAATTTAGGACAGCCAGGTATAGGTGGGGTATTTATGGTTACGGGTATCTGAAAGATTAAGTGCTTGGAACATGGAAAGATTTAGAGTGTATTTGGGGTATTGACAGAAAGGGTTTTGCTTTGAAATCAAACAGAGAAATGGTCAAAAGATGCATAAAACCAACCCAAACTGAGACTACATATAAAGATTTAGAAAAGCATATGTTATAGAAGGAGATTCAGGGGTCATTCTAAGGTGAAATTACACCATACAATCAGACTGGCCGATTAATTTTACAGAAAAATGTTTTCTATTGATTTTAAATCATTTACATAGATAGATATGTCTTGTGCATGTATGTGTGTATGTATATATCCATGAATTTCTCTGCAGACATGAAGAAACCAGTAAATTTCTCTAAGGAAAGAATAAAATAAATTATTTCAGTAGAATCACTGAACTCGAAATGTTTTGAACATTTTAGCTAGGAATATAGGTCTCTTCTCTTTTAATTTGAGGGGCTTGAGGTTTTAATCTAGAAAAAAAAAGTAGTTTGGGGGGGGGGGGGTGATCAAGCCTTCTCTGACATATTTGAAGTTCTGTGGATCTATTCATACAACTAAGAAGGTTTAATCTTCAGATTTTACAGTAAAAATCTGGCGGGGAAGTAGATAAATAGTATTCCTGTTGAAAATGCATGTATGAAGGTCCTTTAAAAGAGAGCTGCTGGCATATGTAACCTTAAGTTGAAAGGTAAAAAGATGATGTAGGTGACTGGATGAATTTTCAGTCTCAGAGAAAAAGGACAAAAGGACAAACTTTGTTATACTTTGATCTGCATAGAAACTGACTGATGTAGAGGCTCAAATCTGAGAAGCAAAAGGTTACCTCTGGAGTTTGGACTATTAATTTTTGTGTAGAATGAATGAGATCATTGTCAAAAAATTTATAGATGTCAAAGCAAGGTTGGTTGGCTAGTTGTTTAGTAGTTTGCCACATGCTCGGACATTAGTTATTCCATTTTCTTCTGTCTATCTTGCATATGGAAGCTGCAAATGGTATCTATTTATGTTCCCCTGATTAACATACTAGATTTGCAGAGATTATGCTATATGGATTTTAGATTGGCTCTGATAATTTTTTTATTATTTGTTGACTTTGGATATTAATGAGGCAAACTGATGTAACAGACTAATTAAATGTTTTGATGATTACTTGTAGTTGTCTCCTGGTTGTTGTACATAGTTTGGGCTTAATTTCTAGGAAATGGACTATAGTAGGAGTTAAATTGGTGATGGTCACACCAAACCTTCTGTGCCTGCCTAATAAAGTTTCGAAGCTAACTTTAGCAATGAAGCCACCATTCATTTTCCATAGGATTGATTCGATTGAACATGATCAAATGATGTCCATGAATATGATATGAATCGTGTCATGAATATTGAGTCTTAATTCTGTACTGTTTCCATGAAACCTGGAGACTGACTTGCACATACGCTGACCTAAAGTTTGATAAGATCTTTACACTGTTTTAACTTTTTAAGCAATGTTTGATAGATTTGGCCTCTGGCTTGAGTTTGCTTTGCTATATTCTTTGTTCTTCTTGCTGATCAAAACTTATTACAGTATTCCTCAATATTTGCCTCATTAACTTGGTCTCATGCAAGCACAGTAATGGTTAATAAGAAATACAGAATGATTACAGGAAGAAATGAAAGGAGCCAATGGAAAGGAATAATGGAATGTTTATAGCACTGGATATCCACTATATGGTTCCTAAGTCTGTCAGTTTTATTGCCTGATTTTTTTAATAAAAAAGAAAAAGCTTTTATTGCCTACTGTGTAAAAGGAGTGCGATGCTGGTTGCCAGACATCTGGATGCTTCTTCCCACTATTCACTTTTGGAACCTTGGGAGGATGAGCGATGAGGGATTTTAAAGTTTTAAGTGTGCTTTGTTTGCAGGATTGTGGCTTCTTCAGTTAGTGCGTAATGTTAGAATGTCTCAGCAAAGATTTTTGGTTTTCTTCCTAGCCTCTTGGTGGGGTTCTTTCTCTGTTCTGCCGAGGGATTTGAACCTCTCTTGAGCTGATTTACTTTTGCATAGGGAAATTCCTTGTCTCCCTCATTTGTAATCTTCTTTCCTTTAAATAAATTATTTTATATATATATAAAAAAAAAAATATGATGCTGCAGCTTACAAACCATCATTCATCAAAAGTACTTTTCTTTTTTTGTTGTGGAGGTGTGCTCTTTTTGCGGATTTGTGGTGCTGCTTGCACACAACTGGAGCAATTTCATTCAGATATTTTTGTCTGACGTTCTGAACACCTTTGGGATAGACATGTTTTTCTAGCCTATATATAGGTTTAAGTCATGTTTTTTTTTTTTGGGGGGGGGGGGGGCTGGGGGTGTTTCATTATTAGATATGCAATGGGATTTAATCTGATGTTTTGCTCTTTTTGGTTTGTGTTCTATTTGCTTGTTTTCCTATGTTTTAGGAGGATTCTTGATCCTCCTGTCCTGTATGGTAACGGATTCTTCTTTTATAATAATAATAAAAAAAATCATGTAGCCAATTTCTCTCATTGATAAATGGAATTACAAAGGTGCCAGCGATGCAATCATTTGCTGGTTGACTCTGAAATCTGAATCTTTATGTATTACATTCATCTGGTAAATTAACATTATACTGATCTGATGACTACATTTTGACTTTAGACAAAATTGACAGTCTTAGCTATTTTATGTGCTTTTGACATCTAGACATATGGACTTGCAGTAATATACTGGAAGCATTTTGTTCTAACAGATATCTACAAATTAACATTCATCTGAATCTTTATGTATTACATTCATCTGGCAAATTAACATTATACTGATCTGATGACTACATTTTGACTTTAGACAAAACTGATAGTCTTATTAGCTATTTTATGTGCTTTTGACATCTAGACATATGGACTTGCAGTAATATACTGGAAGCATTTTGTTCTAACAGATATCTACAAAAATGAACTTGTCTCCCTTAATAGTTGATGTCTTCTGGATTGACAGATTGACTTGATGCACCTCACCAAGCTACTGAAATCCTCTGCTTCTTTCCCACCATACTGCTTTTTAAGTGATAATTTATGCAGGCGCACTGCAATAACTTTTGCCTGTCCTATAATATCTACTCATCCTGCAGTTACATTGCTGCAGTTTTCCTCTACAGTATAACTGATATAATTTGATGAAAATCAGAATTTGAGTTTAGGTTCAATCTACATAATTCCGATGGATCGTTGCGTGGATAATTTTCTTTACTTTATGTAGTTCTTCAATTTACCTAGTGGGAAAAGGCTTTTGTTGTTGTTGTATGTAGTTCTTCAATTTTATCAGTCTTTTCCTATGCCTTTTAATATTTTCCCCTTCTGATGTCTGCATGCCATGAAGTACATTATTTCTTCCTTTCGTTTACTTTCTTAATCAAGTTCTACTTGTTCACATTTGGAGGCAGATTTACCATATTCTACCGGTGAGACTAGTTTGCAGAAGGAATTTTCAAATTTTGGCAAGATAGCTGAAGGTAATTACGTGCATGAATTTTCTCATTATTCATAATCTGGGACTTCAGTAGATTACATATATTGGCTTTTAGTACTTAAACTCATGCCTCTTGAGTCATGTATTTTACATACATTGCAGTTAAAGTGGTTAAAGATGTGAACACGAAAAGATCTAAGGGATATGCTTTTATTCAATATACATGTCAAGATGATGCCGTGCTTGCACTAGAAACCATGGATCAGAAGGTTCCAATTTTCATGTTATGTCTCATCTTTAGATTATCAACCATGACAACTGAATCTTCTCTTTTAATTTGTTTCCTGTCCATTGTCTACAGGATTTTTATGGCCGGATGATTTATGTAGAAATTGCAAAACCGGGTAGGGATGATTTTGGTGCACGCCCAAGGACCACAGGCCCCCCAAAGAAGTGGAATTTGCCAGAGCAAGAGGAAGCGGTAGATTGCTGGTACTGATCAAAATTCAGAATGAGTAAAGCTGCAGAAGAAGAGAAAATGATGAAACAGCAAGTTATAAAAGGATGGCTTGATGGACTGTTACTGATTTTAGTAATATTGATGCAATACTTTAGTTCAAAGTGATCTCTCATGTTACCTGTCATTTTGGCACAAAAGAAAAGCGGTGTCTTTGAAAACTAGTTCTTACGGAAATGAACTGATTTTCATTCAATAGTTTGAGTTACTACTCCACATTTGAGTGAAATGTCATATAACATTTTATTTATTTGCTAGAGAATGTCTTGGACCATTTTATTCTATCCTTACCCAATGTGCAGTCAGTGCTTACATAACGATGCTGCTGTAGTTTGACGGATTATCATATATTTTCTTTGGTCTAGAACCTTACATTAGGTGCATAGGAGTGCAAGCAATAAATGAAGCCTCTGTTCTTGATGCGTATACATGCCCTAGGATGTGCATACATAAATATCCATAAGGTTTTATTTTGTTCAATTCAACTTTGCATCCTGACATGATCTTTGGATCCATTGCCTTGTTCTCCTTTACATTTCAATTTGGACCGTTTACTTCAGTTTAAAGAGTAGGAAATTTTCTGAGGCTAGTTTCAGCATGCCCAACCAAGTTAAGTGTTGTGTTTTCTACGGCATTGGATGCCTTGGAGTGCACAATTCCCAGGCATGTGTCTCTAAACTGTTAGTTGTGTTTTGAATTTGATTTGATTTGAATTGATTAAAGATTGAATTTGATTTGATTTGATTTGAATTGATTTAATTTGATTTAAAAATTAAAATTTTTGTTTGAAACTCATTATATAATATATTTGGAATTTAATAAAAATGAAATTGATTTTATTTTATTATTTTTAACCTTATTGTGAATGATATTGTTAGGTTAATGAGATAAATTTAAAAAGTTAATAAGAGTAAAATAGTTAATTTAAATAATTAAATTTAAAATTAAATTAAATTCATTAAAATTTAACTAAATTTAAGTAAATTTTTAAATATATACAATTTAAATCAATTTTTTTAAAAAAATTAAATTAATTCTTATTTTTTAACATTTTAAAAACAATTTTTAATTTTTAAATCAAATTAAATTAAATTTTTTAATATTTCAAACATACTGTTTGGAATAGGAAAGTGAAATCATGATTAAGGCATGGCAAGGTGGGACGGGCCCTGTGACAGACTACTTGAAATTTGAGCAAAATCCAAATAGACCTCCGGAGCGGCAGATAGATCGGTAGTACTGTTTGTCAAAGGAATATGTAAACCAGACTTCAGTTGTCCATGTAAACGAACAACGAATCGTACAAGAAGATTAACAGTGTGTTTGAAATGTAAAAAAATGAGAGTTGATTTTGATTTGAAAATTTTTAATATTGTGTTTGGAATGTTAAAAAATAAGAAACGATTTAATTTTAAAATCTCATATATTTTAATTGTTTAGATTTACAAGTTCTATTAAATATGTTGAGATTTGTTAAGATTTTATTTGATTTTAAATTTAATTATTTACATTGATTATTTTATCATTTTTAACTTTTGATTTTATAATGATATAAAGATAAAAATGTCAAATAATAAAATTAAATCAAATCAATTCATTTTTTAATGAGTTTCAAACAAAAGAATTGATTTTAAAATCAATTCAAATCTAACTTTTTATAATAACTTCTAAACATAAAATTTGATTTTTCAATCAAATCAAATCAAATAAATTTTATTTTTAATTGATTTCAAACACAACCTAAGGAAGTTATGAGTTGAGAACCTCTCCTATACATTTGATAGAGTTGATAACAATTGATAAAAAAAAAAGATCAATATTTTAGATTTCTATATAAAAAAAAGGTACACTTAGAAACTTAACTCATATATGTGAAAATTCACTTTTTTATTTTCTTATTGGTGATTACCATTTTATTATCCTTATTTGCATATCACTTTTTACATATTTTCTTTACACCTGAGCCACTTAGTTGTAACTTAAGTGATTGGAGTATGTAAGAATTTGAGTAGAAAACCATATGTTTAAATCGTAATAATACATCAATTATATTTTGTGTTAAATCCACGATAAGCAAGGATGATATGTAATAGTGTTACTCTTTCTAAAACTCTTGAATTTGTTTGTTTGATAAATTGGTAATGTCTACCTCTCTTGCCGGTTATGGTATGGTATAATTTTTTGCTTACTTCATCCTATTCGTCACTGACCTAACTTTAATATCAAATCCATTGAAAAAATGAAGACTATGAAAAAGAATGGAAAAAATAGAAAGGAACAGAATCCTCTCATGTTACTATAAGAAGTTTGATGATAATAAAGGTATTGGGTTATTTAAAAAATAATAAGAAGTTTGATGATAATAAAGGTATTGGGTTATTTAAAAAATAATAAAGTGAAGTTTTCTATTGTCATTGTAAAAAAAATTTCTTTTTTGCAATCTATGCTAATTAGCAAATTAAGAAATGACAGAACAATCGAACTGTGTATACGGTTGTAGTAAACATGAAATGAGCTAGAGCTAGCTTTCATTCAGTACATTAATACATTATAAAGTTGTTACTACCAGATCTTTTAAACCATAGAATCAAATATAGGCGTGATCAAATTTAAAAAACAAATTAAATAAGTAAAAAAATTTAAGTGTTAGATTTAGTTTGTCAATATCCTCCATGTGCATATGTTTGTGCTTGAATTCGAATAGGCAAAACGCCTGTGAAGTTGAAACACCTAGCGACATTTCCTCAAACTGGTCCGAGCAAGTGCCAGAGTTTTTTTTTTGTTTAATTAGAACAATGATTAAGAAAAATGCAACCGTGATTAAGCTTAAAATAATGGGTTATGAACAAGGTCACTGAATCAGACACCAGACTGCTGTGATTTATTCCTTATATTCAATTCATACATACGCTGTCCACATCACTGTCTCACTCTCACCAGAACGTACAGCCATTAGAAAGAACCCGAAAACAAAGCCATTCACATCCCAATTAACTTCTTAAATTAGTCTCTTCCCTTAGCCCGTGACACACACAAGAACAAGAAACATTACCCCCGTGAGAGAGAATTTCGGGCTTCATTTCTAAGGTCATAAATTTAAATTGACACACACATGTATATATAAGTTTAAATTTCATCAATGTAAAATTTTTAATACTACCATTCAATTATATATTAATATATTATTAAAAAAGTTAAAAATAATTATGATAGTTAAATTTTTTTAATAATTTAACAATACATAATTCAACATAATATAATTTTTTTAATATAATAAATGATGAAAATTAAATCATATATATATATATATATATATTCATGAATGAATTTCAGCAAAATGGGCTTAGAGCAACATGTGATAATATTTTATTGGAAGTTGGAACTATGATACAAAGAGTCTCTCTCTACCTATCAATCATGTGACACAGGGCCCACTCATGAAGCAAAGAACCAGTAACATCGCGCGTGAGTCATGTGCACGTAAGCCTGTGCCACGTGTCTCATCTGAGAACCACAAACTGGCCAAACCCCACTGTGTTTGTCATGGCACAAAAAAGTGCACACCAGAATCTCTCTGATCACAAAATTTTCTTCTGTTAATGAAGCTTGCGATTGTGTTTGTTTGATTTTAAACTCTATATATCTCACCCGTGACAGGTTAAGACAAAGACGCATGCATGCATGCTCAACAATTCCATTTTCTTTGTACTAATCTCATCCCTCTATAAAATCCCCCTCAAGACTCATGTTTCACGAGGCAACTCATTCTTTTTGCACTTCAATTTGCTTACATACACCGAGTCACAAATTGCACGTTAACTCCATTGCCTTTGCATGCTTACAGAAACTTCCTGAACTCAGAGAAACGAGAAAATAAATAACTCATCATCAGGTGAAGTCACAAAGTCCTATTGCTTTTTCAATGTTCTTTATTTGCAAATTTGCATGAATGGTCACGTAAGAGATAGATAGAGGGAGAGGATCGCGTCATAGTTCCTATGAGGGTCATGTCTCAATGGGTCTCTCTGTATTATCTTCTTTTTATTTTTCCTTTTTTCTTTTGTCATTTAATCAAACATGACTTGATTCCACCCGTGAATGGGTTAAATTCTGTTGTCGCCCACCTAATCTACGCTCCCTACAATTCCTCCGCCACAAGGAGCTAAACAACAATAAAGAGTCACGGGATGGATTGCTTTTACATCGAATCCACATTCATCCAATTTGGCACTTGCATTTTAAATTCTTTCAAACCCACATTTTTCTGCCAAACTATTAATGAAGGATCATTCTTTCAAAGCCTACGTGTGCTCTTGTGAGTGGGAGATCATATCAGAACGCAACAAGCTAATATTTTGGCATAACAGTATGAATGGGGTGTAATAGGATAAATGACGTGTGTGATACCTGAATTGCCTTAAAATTACGTAGAATGCCCTGAGGATGAGGTTATATCACTTATATGAAACATCTTAATCGGAGAGTAAGTTGCTTAATCTTGCAAGCTATAGAAAGTTTCTAGTTCATAAAATATAAAGATAGATTTTGTTTACTCAAATTAGAATGGTGGTTGTGATTCATCATGAAAGTTAAATTGTTTTTTAATGTCTTACTAGCTTGGCTTCATATGTTCACGACTCTTTTGTGTTAATAAAAAGGGGATTGTACTATCTGCCCATGATGCTTTAGCTTTCGTGTTTCTTTTACTATATACAATTTACAGAGATCTGGTCCTAATAACTTATAGCTATAATACAAATGCAATACTTATATACCATTGGTTTTTCAAAAGTTGCATATGTCGGCTGGCCTATTCTCAGGTAAAACCCACAAAGAAAGACGTCACGTGATTGGACAAGATGATGCTAAAAACACCAATTTTTAGAATGGTTTTGCTTATTTTGTTGGAAAATATATACACATACACATACACATGGCTTCAATTCTTATTTTTTCTAACTTAATGTGTTCAACTCCAACTAAAAATATTCACTTTTTCTTAAGTGTCAAATATATTTTGTCTAGTTATCACAAAGGAACCTATTATTCTAGTAATTTTACCATTTACTATCTGTTACAGGCTTATGTTATCATTTCTAAACACTCGTAATAGACAGTTAAGTCTTACAGCAAACAGAAACTTCTTTCCACGTCCTTTTTTCTTTTTCCTTTAATACATTGGAGGTGCAAGTATTTAGGTAACGGAGAGGGATAGTGACCTGATGGAGGATTAAACCTCTGACATCATTATCATATTCTAATCTTGAAGCCTTAGGCCAGTATCAATTCAGTTATAAACTCGTTGGTGTCGTCTTTAATTAGTGCATGTTAAGTAATTAGTTACCACAATTCAACGACTTGAAGCTCAAGGTGCCACCTTAATGTTAGAACTGTCAGTCTATGTAATACCAGTAATTCATTTCTTTTGAGTGCTTTAGCTAGAGAAATATGGATGAACATAATTAGAAGAAGAAGAAGAAGAAGAAGAAGAAGAAATGGAAGTATAGTTGGTGTCGGCGCGATTTTCTAGAGAAGTTGGGCCTCACAGCAGCTGAACAGCTGAAAATTGTTCACTATGTTTTGGAAAAAATTCACTAATACATGCAGGTGAGAAAATAATGGTAATTGAAGTGTAAGAAGAGAAACAATACATCATATTCTGGACCACAAAACAATGAAGAGTCTTATTGCAAAGAAAATAAGAGGGGGCTGGGTAGAAAAAATTCCTTGGAGATAACAAAGAAACCCTGCTAGAGATGCTACAGACAATAGACCTCCAAAAGGGCCTTTAAAAGCGTCCAACCGTTTCCTTGAGACACTGATCCTTTTAATCAACATGGACTCGACACGTGTCAACCTTATGTTTGAGAATTTATTCCTGAGCGATCATATTCATATAGGTTTTGAGTATAAATAAGAACCTCTTCTTCAAGATGGTCCTTCCTAGGCCAATTTGCTTTGAATCCTCTGGAAGTTAGACCTTAGCCATTCTTCTTTCTTCTATTTCAATCTCCTCCATTTATCTTTGACAGTAGGATTTGTGAAGCTGGAGTTTTTGTCTATATACAGAAACAACTTAGGAGCACTTTGTGGTTCCACATTGGCACATACATTGTTGGTTGAGAGTCAAAATTCACAGACTTGAACTCCTCATGGATCTTATTCGTGGGTTTTCTATTCTCTGGATTACGGTGATTCTTTTCAACCATAATTTGGGAAACGTGGAAGGAAGATACCATCATCACACCAAGCACAAGAATGTTTCCCCTGTTCCTAAGCCTCCTGCTGATTCCCCTGAGCCAGAAAACCCTTCACCACCTTCCAATTCTCCCAGTGTTCCTTCTGACCCATATCCAAATGATCCCCGGGATTCCTCTTCGGGCTGTATTTTCAATGTAACATCCTTTGGGGCAGTTGGAGATGGTTCAGCTGATGACACAGCTGCATTCAGGGCAGCATGGAAAGCAGCTTGTGCAGTAGAGTCTGGGGTTGTTCTAGCTCCAGCAAATTACTGCTTTAAGATCACTTCAACTATCTTTTCAGGTCCATGCAAGCCAGGACTAGTATTTCAAGTAAGAAAACTAATTGAATTTCCTAGTTCATCACATCATTTTTTTTTTGTTAGAGACCTATAGAATTTGATTTCTGTGTATATATATATATAATATATATATAGTTCACTTACTAACAAGGTTCAAATGTAAACAGGTGGATGGTGTACTCATGCCACCAGATGGACCAGATTCCTGGCCAAAAACAGATAGCCGCAATCAATGGCTTGTGTTTTATCGACTTGACCAAATGACTCTTCATGGGACAGGAACCATAGAAGGCAATGGAGAACAGTGGTGGGATCTCCCCTGCAAACCTCACAGGGTAATAATTTTATCTGGTCATTAATACAATGGTAGTGTCATTAACTTTCCCCCCACTATTGCTGCATTTATTTGATGTTGAATGAAATCTCACTAAGTGCTAGTGAAAAAATGTCATTTCAGGGTCCCGATGGAAATACTTCGCCAGGACCATGTGGTAGTCCTGCTGTGAGTAAACTATCCACAATTCAGCTCAAGCAATAATTAACTGTTTATGTTTCTTCTTTATAACTATCTTACCATTGTTTTTCTTTTTGTTTATAGATGATACGGTTCTTCATGAGCTCCAATTTGAAGGTGAGTGGGCTGAAAATTCAAAACAGTCCTCAGTTCCACATGAAATTCGATGGCTGCCAAGGAGTACTGATTGATAAGCTGTCCATTTCTTCGCCTAAACTCAGCCCCAATACCGATGGAATCCATGTAGAAAACTCGAAGGATATTGGGATATATAACTCCATGATAAGCAATGGTAATGACTAGCGACTAAAGAGCAATGTCCTACTTACCCAGTTTGGTAGTTTGGTTCTATATTTCTTATATATGTCAGATGTGCAGTTTATAATAACATGATTTGAACAGGTGATGATTGCATTTCAATTGGACCCGCGTCCTCAAATGTAGACATAGATGGTGTAACTTGTGGCCCTAGCCATGGGATTAGGTACATACCATAATCTCCTCTTAGTCGAAGTTGAATATTGGTTTTTCACTACCAATTATTGGTGATTATTAAAAAAGAGTCCCAACTGATGTTTGTTAACGAATATATTCATGCTTTGTTAACTTCATTTTAGAGTTCATTCATACTGTGATACTCTGAAGAGTGAGTTTAAAAACTAGCATGAATTTGAAGGTGTCTCCAACTATTCTTCTATTTCTCATTTAAGAAAAGCAAAAAATGAATAGAAAAGTAGGAGTAGTCCTGCCAAAGTGCCAATCATTAATATGACAACAATTTCAATGAATCTTCACCATTTTCTATTTTTTGCATGAGTCCAAAGGCAACATCTTTTACCCAAATCGGTCAATTAGATATATAACAAAGCTATTGTGACACCTTCACAATACCTAGTTTTCTATGATGCTAATTTCAGAATACCTCTCTAAGCTTAGTGTTGTGTTTGATACAGCATTGGAAGCCTTGGAGTGCACAATTCTCAGGCATGTGTTTCTAACTTAACTGTTCGTAACACCATCATAAAGGAATCGGACAATGGACTCAGGATCAAGACATGGCAAGGTGGGATGGGCTCTGTGACAGGCTTGAAATTTGAGAATATCCAAATGGAGAACGTCAGGAACTGCATCATTATAGACCAGTACTACTGCTTGTCAAAGGAATGTCTAAACCAGACTTCAGCTGTCCATGTAAATGATGTGTCCTACAGGAACATAAAGGGTACTTATGATGTGAGAACCCCTCCTATTCACTTTGCTTGCAGTGACACTGTTGCTTGCACAAACATAACACTCGCTGAGGTTGAGCTTTTGCCATACGAAGGAGAATTGCTGGATGATCCCTTTTGCTGGAATGCTTATGGGACTCAGGAGACCTTGACTATACCTCCAATTAATTGCTTAAGAGAGGGTGATCCTGAGACAGTAGGGGATCCTTCGGCATATGAATGCAGTTAAAGATATTACTTTAAATTTTGGTTGCTTATATAGAAGATTTATCATATACTACATGTATAGAGCCCAGATAGCCATTATTATGTGTTGATGATTGTGGTTCTATAGTTGTCACTTAGGATTCGTCCCTATTTGGGTGTCTTTCCCATATTGTGTGATGAGATGTAGAATTTGGTCCATATTTTTGGACCTACATTGTAATAGCTTGATTGAACATTTATATATTATATGGCCAAACAATATGCACTTTTTGTTCCTTAAAGTTTCATTTTTATCTCATAGCATCAATATCTCATATATATATATATATATATATGGAGGATTCTACGAAGGTACCAAGATTATTAGTACCGATACCAACTTGATGTAACATAATACAAATGGCTGGTACATTATTAATACGTGTTTTTCACTCATGACCTTTATCCGTCCATTCAATGTAGTGTGCACAGGTCTTGCATTTTTTGTTATTTTGTACATAAAATTTCTTGCATTTAAACTTAGCCCAAACTAATGTAGGACCAAATTTTGTTAACGTCGAAAAGGAAAAATGACCCAAAGTTAGGTTCACCAATTTTATTTTATTTTTCCATTTAAATTACTTTTTTAACTAAATGATAAAATAATTTAATTTAAAATACAAACATAATTAACCACAAAATATGTTTTTTGCATTTTAGTTTGTATATTAATAAATAAGTATTAAATTAATTAAATTAATAATTTATTTATAGTTAAACAATAATCTATTTACATTTTAATATGTTATTTTATGAGTTAACTATAAATAAATTTTACTTTAATATTTGATTAATTAATATACAAACTGAAATGTAAAACATCTTATCCCGCACGTACGAATCATTTTCTCAAAAGTTAATCCATCCTTCTTCCACGACTCCTCTGTTTTCTATTACTTTGCCCTCTGGTGCTGTTGGTCATCTCGTGATGTTTGTACTCGGTCAGCTCATGGTGTTTCTTTCTTAAACCTACAGGCTATTGTGTCCACAAAATAGACTGTGTTGTATTTACACGTGGAGGTTTTCTATGCCATTGTGTCCACACAATAGATTCACTGTTTCAACACAGTAAATTTTGCAAATAGCAGTCCTAGTTCCTGCTGAAGTTTTGGAATCATATGTAATGTGAAGTTAAATCCACCGATATTAAAAAGAAGGAAGTCAAAGGGAAAGAATGTGAATTAATTAAAATATTAGTGCTTCGTGCAAAATATGGTATAATAATATAGAAAAAATATACTCACACAAATTTTTGTAAAGTATATGTATAATATGCATCTTCAAAAAAAAATTATAATCGGGCTTAAGTTTTATTTAATAACTTCCATAAAAATATATGAGAAATATATAAATATCATTACTGGTTGGTCTAGTGGAGTGGTCATGAAATAATAGATAATTAGATATAATACATTGGACCCTGATTTCACGTAAGCATCACTTCCATATACGATGCACAAATGAATTAAGGATTGGGCTATGTGCAGTCCATGGATTTCATTGAACGGGGAGGAATTGGACCCTTCTGTTTAGCCCATTTTCATGACCGAAGAGTGAAACTAATTGGATCCGTCGCAAGGTTAAAAACAAAGGAGGAATGAACATGGTGCTGAATAACCCCAATTAACAAACAGGACATTAAAAATCACAAAGATTCCTTGAATCCAATTTCCCATACTAAAATAGGACAACATGCATAGCAAATATTCCCTAAATTGTAGGTTAATTCCTTATATTAATACTTCTAAGAGTACGTGAGTTTATTTCCAGGACCTCATTAGTCATTAGCCAATTAGAACATTGATTAAGGTTCTTAAAAATTCAAACTTCTGATACTATGCGAGTAATGATCCATATATTCAAAAACCGGTAAAATAGATACAAACCGGTCAAACCAATCCAATTTTTTATTTTGGTAAAGTTATTTCAAAATTTGTTTGACTTGCAAATTGTTTAATTCTCAATTTATAACCAAAACTCAAAGATTTCTCCTACAGTCCTACTAACCTAACCAATGTGAGACAAATTAAATGGGAACATGAGTTGCAATGATAATTTAGTTAATTTCAATTTATAATGAGAAGCTTTGTTCTTCCCATTTATTTATTCGAGGTGGGACTAATATAAAATAGACAAAAAGACCTTCAAATTTTTTGTTTAGTGTCTTTGCGATAAAAGAATTATTATACGTAATATAACATTTTTAATTTAATACTTATTATTATATGTGATAAATCAATTTATCATATTAAAAATAGATTTCAATAATTTTATCATGATTATATATATATATATATATAACCATATTTTTATAGTTCCATATTAGTTTAACCTTAAACCCCTTCTATTATTGATTTAATGACGGATCTAGTTTTTAAAACATTGCTAATAACTAAATAGAATTCCACTCAATGAGGGGCGAAAACATCTGAAACTATGTAAGCTCTTCTCTAAGACCACATTGAATAATTAAAATTATGTGAGCTCATCTTCGGGACCCCACTGACTAAACAAAACTCCACTTATAGAGGTTAACATTTGAGACTATGCAGTATCTAAGTTCAAAACTGACTAAACTACGTGAGTTTATTTTTTTGACCCTGCTAACTAATCGAAACGTCATTGAATGAGGTACGATTAGGGAGTTAGCATTTGCTAGTTAGGAGACACGAGATTTGAACTTGATTTCCACTTTTAATGGAGAGTCAAGAAGTGATGGTGCGAGAGAACTTATAAGATTATGGGAGTTCATATTTGAGGCTCCACTAAGTAAGAAAAAAAGTTGATGTTTCTCGAACATTTGAGACTATATGAGTTCATGAGTTCATTTCCGTGAGCCCACTAGTTACCAGGACTACAATGATTGAGGTTCTGACGTCTGAGTCTGAAACATCTGAGACTACGTAAATTTATCTTTGGGACTCTAGTGGCTAACCAGAAATCCATTAAAATGAAGTTCTGGAACATCTGAAAATGTGACTTCATCAATCTTTACTCCCCCGCAACCACCGCATCCTCGTCGCTTGTTGTGGCTACAGCCTACAGTGGCACGTTTGCTCAACCTAATCTCAAACTGCAAACCCATCTTTTCCTTTGATCTAGCTCCTCTCCATTAGCTTACATTATTTCCAGTAGTTCACCTTATTAGCCTTGACTGCTTGTAAAAACTGCAGTCCATTATATATCGCCTACGTTTGCTAAGGGATTCATGCTTATGGAAAAGTTGGTTTAAATCTTGATGTTACTCATTAATAAACCCTTTCTCCACTGTTTGATGTATTTTTACTCTCCACAAGAAGTAATAAGGTTAAGACCTAAAAATAGTAATTTAACAGTGTAAGAACAAACAAGTAAAACTAATAGTTACGTTCTGTTCATTAAGCTCACACGTTAAGGATTTTTACAGCATGAAAACCGTAGACATGAAGTCCACAGTGTCAACAAAAGGATACATTATATATTTATATATAACAAGACAAAAGAAGCCAACACAAGAGTACTTTAACTACACATAGTTTAATTAGGATAGATGGCGAGATGAGATTTCCCACAGTTGAAAAAGGCTCTACAAGTAGCACATCAAACTTTAGTGAAACGCAGATACTCCTTCTTTGATGGGAGATCTACAGTCTCGAAACCTTGAGAGAACATATCCTTGGCTTGCTCATTAGTCACACCAGGCGAAATCACAACTTTGTCCCCTGGCTTCCAGTTTGCTGGGGTCGCAACCTTGAACTTTGAGGCCTTCTGCAAAGACTCCAACACCCTCAGCACTTCATCCATGTTCCTGCCAGTAGTTGCAGGGTAGAGAAAACTCAGCTTGATCTGAAAGAACCCACTAATTAATATATTAGCCCCACAGTTCAGAAAGGGAACAAGCTGCAAATTTATTAATTAGTCAAAGAAAATTTGCACCTTCTTATCTGGGCCCACAATATGAAGAGCCCTAGAGGGTAGGTTACCAGTGGAGTCTTTCTCATCAGGGTCTACCATGTTGAGTTGCTTGATGATCTCTCTGTTGGGATCAGCAATGATTGGATAGTTCACCTTAGCACCTGGCTGCATGCATCAAACAAACACAGTTAAATCCTCAAAACACATCATTTATCTTGACATTTTTTCATCTAATATTTGTTTTCTGTTGGGTTCTAATGTCAATGTCAAGAACAATTAATTTAGAAACAGAGAATGCTCTGCATGTGGGAGGGTGAAAAGTGGAGAACTCACAGTGTAGGCTTCAATGTCTTTGATCCACTCATTGTGGGATTGCAAGTCATCACATGACATACCCAATAGCTTCACTCCTCGTTGATAAAACTCCTTAGAATACTGAGCCATCTTACCAAGTTCAGTGGTACAAACCGGGGTGAAATCACCTAAATACATATACAATCATGCATGAAGGAAAAAGAACAAGAAGCCACCAAAACCATCAACACAAAGAGAACTCAGAAAACAGATATAGATACTCAAGAATCTATTAAAGCCAATGACAATTAACCTGGGTGAGAGAAGAGGATGGTCCAGCCATCAGCACAGAACTGGTGGAGCTTGATCTTGCCATGGGTGGTTTCAACTTCAAGGTCAGGAATTGTGTCTCCAATGGTAAGGCCTGGCATTTTCGAAGCAACTGCAGAGAAGCTTAGAAGATGACAAGAGAGGTTCCTGATTTTCGACTCCCTTGCGGTTTTCTTTTTGTCATGGATGAGAGGGTGTGCGTATGAGATTATAAAGAAAGGAGAGTTCCTTGCATGAAGAGAACGTGGCATGTTCGTGGCTATGGATGTGACTGTGCTGTTGCCTTCATGTCATTGAGTCCCACAGTTTTCTCCACGTTCACATGTACTTTTGACCTTTTGTTCTCGTCATTTTTTTTTTTAAAAAAAATTTCTCATCGTCTTCTTTCATCTACTTCATCTTCATTATTAGCTTTTTGGATCGTGCTACCCTTTAGGTAGCGTTTGAGTGTTCTCTTATCTGTCATTAGATATGAGTTACAAAATTTCTAAACTTCTATTGATTATAAAAATCAAAATACAACCCAATTGTAGAAAGTGTGTCTATATAAAATAATATATTCCGTTGCCGGGACTTGAACCCGGGTCTCTCGGGTGAGAGCCGAGTATCCTAACCAACTAGACTACAACGGATTTTTATGCTGGCACTATTACAGTATTATTATTTGTTTCTGGAATTGGTCTATTAGATAATGAGATTTTGACAAAAGTATTTGTTTTTAGGTTGTACACAATTTTAGGATTTTTTTATTTTGATGGAAACACAATTTTAGGATGAATGTGCACAATGTAGATTGAGAATATCGGAGTGTGAGTCTAAATTCTTTTTTTTTTTTAATAAAAAAGACTAATATGTTAATAATTTCATATATAAGAAATTAAGAATAGGAGTTTTAGAAATCTCATTCTTAATAAGTTACGGTAAGCTTAAGGGGAAAGAAAACCAATCATCTAGAAAGGCAAGGCCGAGTTTGTTGAGATGAGTTTAGACTAATGAGTTAATGTGTTATGTTTTCATCATAACAAATATAAGATAAATAGATGATGAATATGCTACACAAATGTACCTAATGGAATAAGTTGAAAAATGCTTAATTATATATTCCATCTTGTTATATTTCATATATGAATAATTCATAAAATATATTCAACAATACTTTATATGTAATATTGGATATGTCTCTTAATGTGAACGAATATATGCATGTTTTACATTTAAGTGTTATATACTTAGAAAACATGCATATATTGGGTAAAGAGTTGTATGTTGCATTACTTATAAAATATATGGAATAACACTTATCAAAATGTTTAATTAACTAATATTGGATATATGCTTCATATATGCATGAAAAGTATTTTAGTGTATATATTTGAATCATGCGTAATGGATGTTGAATTATGAAGTTGGACTAACTATGAAATTAAAGTAAATTATGCTTTGTAGGATAGTCCAAGAATTAAGAATGAGAGTTAAACAAGAAAGTAAAGGATTACAATTGAGCTCAACTCAAGAAGATATCGAATGAAGAGAGAGATGTTCGAAGCTATTGGAAGATGTGAATAGAAGAACTTTTAGAAGTATGAATTGCATTAAGAAACCTAAAGACTCAAAATAGTATATTTTGTCTTTTATGCTATTATCTTATGGAATGATAGATGTTTTACATGAAGATAGTTCAAATAAGTTTTTCAATATTAGCAAATGATTTTACATTTGTTAAAATGTCCAACAAATATATTTTGAAAAGTTAATAATGATGTTATTTAAAAATTATAAAAAATAGTTAAGTTTGAATTTTGAAAAACTAACATTTTATTACTATTTTATTCATAACTATCAATTTGAGGTTTGATATGAAATGTCTTTCAAATGAAATTAGAGTCAAATATCTTTTTAATGACTAGTCACTTGCTTAAATTCAAGAGTAAACACCTATTTTGATCATCTAAAGATACAAGTGACATCAGTTTAGTCCTTCAATAATTAGTGACATCAAATTGGTCTTTCAATGTCAATTTTTGACATTAAATTAGTCCTTCAATATATTTTTTTAACATCAAATGGTTTTTCAATGACATAAAATGATCCTCTAAAAAGGCTAATTTGATGTTACATAATTATTAAAAAACTAAATTGATGTCACTTGTATCTTTAGAGGATTAAAACATGTGTTTACTCTAAATTCAATAAGAAACGAAGAAGTTATGACTTCTTGAATATCTTATTATATTCGAGTCATATTTTAAAAAATAAAAAAAAATTAAATTTTAAAATCAAATTTTTTTATTATTAATTAATGAATAAAAAGATAAGAAAAAAGACGGAAAGAAAATAATAAAATAAAATAAAAAGCTCAATCTTATATATAACCCGTTAGCCTTTTTTTTTTTTTTTTTTTTGGGAGACGGGGGAAACACACTGACATAAAAAGAGAGCAACAGGGAAGGAGAAAAAAAAGGGGCAGCGCCCGAAGGGAGACAAAAAGAAAAAAGGTGGCAGTATCACCTAGTGATGATCCTCTGGCGATCCAGTTGGAGTAGACGAGCCTTCGCCAAGTTTGCTCTTAGCTTTCGTCTATATCATGTAAATCGAATTGCTTGAATTTAACCTTTCGAATATTTATGTTGTCTTGATATGATATTATTTTAGTTTCTTCTCATTGTGGTGAATGTAAGAAGACATGGTAGCATTGTATATAAGGCATTCACGTTGGATAGGTTTTGCGTATTTGACATGGCTTTCAAAGTGGGCTCAGCTCGATAAGCAGGCTTGAATAACATGATGAAAAGTGAAAGTTGGATTAAAGAAATTTCAACTCAAATCACGTTGTAGCCTAGCCTAACCCAATTCAAAAAACAAGTCACCAGCCTACTGACTTAATGTGAAATTTTCTTTTGTTGTATATATATATTAAGTAGCTTCCTTTGGATAAAACTGAACAAAAAAGAATAATCCAATTTAATGAATACATATCAATTCTTTTTTGTCTCTTTTTATTTATATATGGTGTTTACTTGAAACAATGTAATAGATCTTTACTATTTATATTGCTAATACTAAATATAATTCTGTTTGACATGTGTCTAATTAGCCTACATGAATTTTGTGAACTTGATTAGTATGAAAGTTTTATTTATCAATAATCTATTATTATACAAACAAAAAAGTAAAGAAAGGAAAAAAACAAAAATGAATGGCCCGCGAGTCAACCCGCAACCACATATGGATGAACTGAATTGACTATTTATTAGCTTACACAAAAATTAACTTACCTCGATCCAACCTAAAATTAAATGGGAGAATGACTTAAAAGTTTAGTTTGGTAAAAAGGTTGGATAATTTGGTTCGTTTTAAAAATTAACCAATCGTTTAACTAATTTAAATAATAATTTACATATAGTTAATCACATATTAAGTATAAAAATAAAAATAAATTATTAATTAATTACACATAAATTATTAATTAAATTATTTAAATAATTAATTAAATTTTAAAACGAACCAAATTATTTAACTTTTAACCAATTAAACTTTTAACTCATTTTTTCAAATTAAATTGACCCGACGTACATTGGCCAAATAGAGCAAATCGACCTGAATTGACACGTCTGTTATTTGTTATTTTCACGGATTGCATTGTGATACTGACTTACACGTATAGTTTTCTTATGAACGAATTGCATTGTGATACGAATTGCATCCTGGAATCATATAATACAAGCTTTGTGGTTATCTTATGAATAAATAGTGGTTAAACGTGTCCTTTGATATTTGGCTCAAATATCAAAAGATATATATGAATAAAATTAAAAGGAAAAGGGTAACAAAGTTCCAGTTTTTCTAATGTAATAATTCGTGTACATAGGGATTGAGATCTATAATTTTCTCAAGCACATTTAGGCGAAACTTTGCAAGTTTTAACTTTTCTATGGTTATCCATTCTTTTTTTTATTTTTATTTTCCTAAATAGGGATTAAAGAAGAAAAAGGAAAATCATCATTATTTAATTAGTACTTGCTTTAATTTGCTTTACCTTAAGTTTGCTATATCGCTTCATAAATTTTTGTGAATGAAATGTTATTAGAAATATTATCTTTTCTTTATTTATTTGCAACTAAATGAATATTTAAATTATTCAATTTCTTGATTTAACACTTAGTAGACTTGAAGAGGGCGTTTGATTTAAGATTTAAAAGAATATTCAAAAAAATATTGATTACTACGTTTAGTTAATTAAAAACTTTTCAAAAAATAACTCTAACCACCGGCGACAGTTGTCTAAATTGTCTGTAATCATCAACCTTTAAAATCATAAAATTAACTTATAATTGAGTTTCACCAAAAAGAGTTTAACCTCAAGAGTCTTACTTATTCATGAAATTGTCCTAAATATAATATGTGCAAATAGTGTGAAAAATCCTAAATATAAAGAAAAACTCATTGTATGAGTAACAATCAATGTCATATAAAAAAAGAGTTTTTTTTTTTAAGGATGCTAAACAAGATAACAAAACTTTAATGATTAATTAATACTCTTGTTGGCTGAAAAAAAATTCATATAAAGTTATAAACTGATCAAAATAAAAGAACTTGTTCGCGACACACCATATTCAGAAGACCTAGCTACTCCTCCCTACAATTTACAGAAAGAATTAATGAACATTGAACAACTGATAAAAAAATTCTAACTCATGATCCCATCTACAATACTCACACAAGCTAGTGTCATTAATATCATCGTTTTCATCATCCAATAATTGCCATCGACCCTTCTTCACTCTCCATCCTTTACATGTGCTCTTGCAAAGGCATAGAGGTTTGTGATTGCGCATCAACACTTTATTATTCCACATACTCCTCGTTAAACGTTCCACATTCTTCCTGCATCTTATAACGCACGTGGACTTCCTCAGAAAACGCAAGTACTCGAGTCCTTGTTTTCTCAACTCTTCATCTTCAGAACACAAGAGGATCATACCGTACACATATTTTGCTTCCCTGTGACCCTTTTGTGCAGCGATCTTCAAGCTCTCAAGACCACTCATATTTCCCTTTGGATAATTAAAGTATTCTCGCAATCCTTCTCTGTACAAGCACTCTATATTTCCACTTTGTCTGCAGCGCTTTAAGAACGACAATTCTTTGTCATTAGGAAACCATTGAATTAACGGGAACTTTTCCAAAGAAACTTGTTGCAAAACGTAATTATCTTCCGCCGCATCAAGAAAGTCTCTACAGCACTTTTTCAGATTGTGGAGGTCAGTGAAGGAATCAGAGGCGACCCTTGCAACCACCTCTAATAACATGTCTTTCGGAAGTAATGTTATGGCAGCATTAGAAGAAGACCCTTTATTTTCGGTGCGTCTTCTTTTTCTGCTTGCCCTCTTCATTGTTATTCTTGAAATAGTCATAGATGGACGTAATTAAGGTTGAGGTTTCAAAAACTCACGACTCACAATCTTGGAGAGAAGGGTTTAACGTGTTTATATAGAAGAGACTGTTTCCTTTTCTATGGCGGTATTAAGTTACGGTTTGGTCGGTTAGGCGGTGAGATTTCAAGAACTCGAGTGATTCTTTTAAGAGAAGGCTGATATGTTAATAATAATATCATATATAGGATCAGGATTAGGATTTAGAACGGATTTGGATCCTCCTTGTATAAGTTCCATTAATTTTACTTTTTATCTTTATCTCTTATCCGTTTAGAATTTCTTATACATAGCAGGATACAAATCCTATTCCTGATTTTTTGCATTTTAAGTGACGATTAATGTCGTCACTGAAACCTGTATTCTTTTGTAGTATAAGATGCTTGAGGGGAAAGAAACCCAATGACATGGCCCAATGCTTAAGGGGGCACTGGTGTATCTTCCCATCGTTTGTATTTTTTTTGGTTGAATTGAATAATTTATTGATGAATTATTGGTCAACAAATTTAAAAAAATTTAAAAAAATTTAAAAAAATTTAAAAATTGTTTCATAAATTATTAGTCAACAGTTAATTTAAGATCAACAAGCGTACGTTGAGTGTTTACCAGCCTCATTCAGCATGTGTGGATATTTAAAAAAATAAAAAAAAAGTTAATTTAAGAAATATCAAATTAATATATTTTGATAAATAATTCGTTGAAAAAAATGTACAACTGAATTAAAATATTAAAAAATTAATGGATAATTCGCCAGAAATTATAGAAATATTTTATGGTTGAAACGTTTTGGACCGAAAATTGGTCCAAAACGTTCTTTGGAATAAAATTTTCGGTAGATTTACTGTCCAAAACTGTTTTTTTATTAAATATATTTTTCATTTTAATTTTCTTATATTAAAAAAGACTTGTTGAAAATAAACTCTAGTACTGCTAATTAAGGAGCTTATTGCTCAACTGCCATAAAATTTATTGGAAAAATGACCCGGTTAGTTGAAAGATACTTTTCATTCGATTTGTTTTAAAAATTAAATAAGTATTCAATTAATTTAATTAATAATTTACATATAGTTAGTCACATATTAAGCATTAAAATGAAGATAAATTATTGATTAATCATATATATATTATTTGTTAAATTAATTAAATATTTAATTAATTTTTAAAATGAACCAAATAAAAACAACTTTTTTCAAGTTGACACTTTCATTTTCCCAAATTCATTTAAGTAGGATAGATGCCATTGAGATTTGGCACAGCTGAAGAAGGTTCTTCTTTAAGTAGCACATCAAACTTGTGAAGTGAAACTCAAAACTCCTTCTTTGAGGCCTTCTGCAAAGACTCCAACAGGACCAACCCCCAACACTTCATCCATGTTCTGTCAGTAGTTGGAGGGTAGAGAAAACTCAGCTTGATATGCAAGAACCCATCAATTTATACAGGGAAAATGACTTAATAGTGCAGCTTGTAAGAGATATTATTCTTTGGTTCGGCTTAAGAAAGTAACCAAGTATTCAACTACATTAACCAATAATTTACATACTGTTAACCACGTATCAAGTATCAAAATAAAGATAATTTATTGGTTAACCGTATGTAAATTATTGGTTAATACAGTTGAATATTTGGTTAATTTTTCAAGCCAAACCAAACTGATATTATCTTTCACAAGAAGAACTAAAGAGTCGTTCTCCCATTTATATATTAGCTCCACTGCTCTGAGAGGAAAAAAGTAGCAAATTTGTTAGTTGGTCAAAGAAAATTTGCACCTTATCTGGGTCCACAATATGAAGAGCCCTAGAGGGTAGGTTACCAGTGGAGTCTTAATTTCTCATCAGGGTCTACCATGTTGAGTTGCTTGATGATCTCTCTGTTGGGATCAGCAATGATTGGATAGTTCACCTTAGCAATTGGCTGCATGTATCAATCAAACACAATTAGATCCTTAAAACCCACTATTTTTCTTGACATTTTTTCATCAAATATTTGTTTTCTGTTGGGTTCTAATGTCAGTGTCAAGAACAATTAATTTAGAAACAGGGTATGCTCTGCATGTGGCTGTGTGAAAAGTGGAAAACTCACAGTGTAGGCTTCAATGTCTTTGATCCACTCATTGTGGGATTGCAGGTCATCACAGGACATACCCAATAGCTTCACTCCTCGTTGATAAAACTCCTTAGAATACTGAGCCATATTGCATGAAAGAAGAACAGAAAGCCACCAAACCCATCAACAGTTCAACACAGAGAACTCAAAAAACAGATATAGACCCAATAACATAATCTATAAAATCCATTTACAGCCTTGGTGAGAGAAGAGGATGGTCCAGCGGCTCCAGCCATCAGCACAAAACTAGTGGAGCTTGATTCTGCAATGGGTGGTTTCAACTTCAAGGTCAGGAATTGTGTCTCCGATTGTAAGGCCTTGCATTTTTGAAGCAACTGCAGAGGAGCTTAGAAGATGACAGCGAGGTTCCTGATTTTCAACAACTCCCTTACGTTTTTCTTTTTGTCATGGATCAGAGGATATGCGTATGAGATTATAAAAAAATTGAGAGTTCCTTGCATGAAGAGAACGTGGCATGTTCGTGTCTATGGACCTGATTGTGCTGTTGCTTGCATGTCATTGGAGTCCCACAGTTTTCTCCACGTTCACATGTACTTTCGACCTTTTGTTCTCACCATATATATATTTTTTATTTTCATCTACTTCATCTTCATTAGTTTTTTGGATCCTGCTACTCTTTAACAAGTGTTTGAGTATTCTCTTATTTGTCATTAGATATCAGTTACTAAATTTCTAAACTTCCTTTTAAACTTTTATACTCGTCTAATGAATTGAAAAACATATTGATCATAAAAATATGTATGTTTAAATTTTAGTGTTGTAATCTTGTTAACGGTTCAAATTCTAGATGGAATACCATCAATGCCCTTATTGTTCTTTATGCACTTCTTCGACCTCTTAAGCTATTCAAAATCTGTGATTTCATGATTTTTAAAATTTCTTCTATAGATTGAAATTTGTTTTGACAAGCTTTTATATGAAATCAATGCTGGTTACTCTGGTCAGTGACAATTTACGTATTGATACAGGACAGGTTATACATTGTACAATCCTTACATGTGCATTTCTTAAGTTGTTTCTTTTCCTTATGTGGTCTTAAATACTTTTGAGAGTTTTTCTTCCAATTTTGTTCCCTGAAGTAGTATCCCCCCCCCCCCCCGGGCGGCGCGCCCATATATCTTTCATTATACGAGGAGTCTTTTCCATTATCTCACGCATCTGCATTCCATTTAATCTGAAGTCTGGTGTTTCCCTGTTTCTAGAATATTGTAGCTTACTCTTTTCTTAGCATAAAACCTTGTATGTGATTGTGTGATGAAATGTTGGGAAAATTGGCTCATGTATGTATCTTGATATGATTGATTTTATTTATTGTTAGTAATTATCTTTGGTGATTTAGGAAATCTAAAGGATTTGAGTAAATCTTCAAGATTTGAGAAATCTAATAGGATTTGAGATAATCTACAAGATTTAGGAAATCTGTTAGGATAATTAGAAACTAAAGAGTCTTGGTTATAAATAATACCAATAGGCTATGTGTGTAAAAAAGAGAGAATGAGAGGAGGTTTCGAGTTATGAGAGAGGGTGTATAAAGGGCTTTGGGCCTGTGTTTGTGTTTTAAACTTAGTGATTATTCTTGTACTATTTTTCTTTCATAGTGAAATTGTTTTATCCTCTTGAGTGGACGTAAGCATGTGACTTGTCGAACCACGTTAAATTCTCTTGTTTTTGTGCTCATATTGTTATCTATTAATTCCTTTCGAAGGTAGGGGTACATTCAAACATTCCCTAAATGATCTTATCTATAATGACATTCTTCACTTCCCTCGATCTACTGGTTGCATTGCTTGTGATATCTATACTCTTATGGTGTAGTTATATTATGGAATTCTTAAGTCTGCATTAATGCGTCTACATGTTTTTGTTGGCCTTGTACATAATTAGTTTTTGGCCCTTTTCATCTCCATTTGGCCTTTCTTCAGTTGTTATACTGATTTTTCTCAATGTGTTTAAACACAAATCACTGTCAATATTTCGGAGTGGCTTGACGAATGCAGAATTTGAATGGGTTTGTTGAAGCTCGCATTTGTAAATAAATTAAATACAAAATAATTGGCTATCGTGTAATGACAACAAAGTATTATTTTATATGATACAAAAGCAACAACATTTATATAAACCGTAATATCAATATCAGACCCAAATTGCCTTCCTACAGGATAGTTAGACAGAGTAAAGTGCCATCAACCAAGATAAGCAACCTCAAAACATAGATTTGTCATCTTATTACAACCATCCTCATCTTGAAGCAGTGGTAAGTGGTAACTAGCTATCCTGTCAGCTATAGTGGGATTGCTTCCATTTCTTCATTATTGGTCACTCTTTTGGGTTCATCGAGTTATCTTATCTTTGTTTTCGACAAATTAAAAAGCATTGATGTAGTGGGTACTTCTGATGATTGTACTTAAATTTAATTCAGTTGTAAATTGTAGTTTTTTCTTGTTTCTTCTGAAATAGTCACGAAATCCTAATACACGCAAAGTGATGGGACATATGTGGCTTTATCACACATGCACTTGGACATGTCGGCCAAGCGGAGAGAATATGCTTTTAGAAAGGAATATGTTTTCTAGAATGAAAAAGTTTAGGGTGAGGGAATCTCCTCATTTTAAGGTTACAAGAACTATCAATCTCAATAAGAATTTATCACATAAGACTTCTATATTCGAGCATAAATCATACAATTCGAACATAAATCATATAGTTTTCATGTATAAAGGAATATGTTTATTTTATTCATCTTTATGTTTATATCTCAAATTGTTACGGCACACTTCCAACTTGTTGCCAACGATCTCTTTGACCCATTATCTTTCTTAAATCTTGATTAAATACATATTTCATTGAGTCCATTATCTATTGGCAAACGGTTTTCCCTATAGAAAACATTTTGAATTGAATCCACATCACTTCTTGTGTAACCTCTAATAAGCTAGAGAATTGTTACTTGTGATATGTGTTAATCAATATATAATTTATTTTTAAACTTACATTTAACAACTTAAAGTTTTAAGAAAATGAGTTGATTCCTTCAAAGTTTAGAACTATAAATGCTGCACAATATTTGGGCACCTCATATTGTCAATGTTAAACCAAAATATTACACACTATTAAGGGGGAAAATATCTTGTATTTTTAGATTAAAAACTAGGGTTTTATTATAAATTAATATTCTATGGCTAAGATTATTATTATATTGAAAAGTTATTTTTTCTACTAATAGTTGAGATCACTCTACCAAACTAGTAACGTTATTGTTAGAATATTTCAGAATATCTTCAGGATATTTTAGCATATCTTTAATATATCTTAACATATCTTTAGAAGATCTTTATAATATATTGTGAAATCAATTAGTTCTCTAATTGAGGAAGCAATCTTAAGAGTTGTTTCATAATTTCATTATATTTCATGATTTGTTTCTTTTTTTAATTAGAATTAGGAATCTTATTGTCTTAGTGTGCTTGATTTATACTAGTAGTATTACACTAATATTTGACCTAATTATTAGTATAAATAAGAGTTAGTACTTTATACTTTACAACATATCATATCAATCAAATCTTATATTGTTTATTAATATTTTTTTTTTCTCTTTTACTCATTCTCTACCTAAACTTTATAATTTCAAGAGTTATATATTAGTGTTAAGCTAAGGATGACAAACTAGGTGGCAGAAAACGTTTGAAGTTGTGGAGTGACTCAACTAGTTGAAGAAATTTAGATAAATATTTTTCAAGTGCATAAATTTGAATTCTTCCTTCGACTAATCCCACCTAAAAAGATCCCCTTGCGCCCTTGCGCTCGGGGTTAGTTGAAGCTTATCTTTACTACCATTTTTAGTAAAAAGAAAAAAGAAAATGTTGAAGTTTCCTCTCCTCCTTCAGCGAATAAAACCTTTTCTCTATAATCTTTTTTCAAAACCTGGAAAACATATGTGACCGTTTCGTAATTTTGCCTTTAATTAAAGGTAGAAAACATTTTAGTTTGCCAAATATTTGAATTCAATTCAGAGAGCAAAAGAGGCACTCAAAAGAGGAGGCTCATATATATAACCCCAAATCTTGTATTGTAACTAGCCTTACACACAGGACCGGGAGATTAATCTAATTGAAATTAGAGTGCAATGATGGAACAACAAAACAACCAAAAATTGCCAATAGAAAACCATATAAATATATCTATATGAGATAGCTAGCTAGCTAATTCATCACTATGCTATGACAATATGTAAGGAGTGTACTGAATCACTGGACTTGAGCAGGTGCCTGCAAGTAGGGCAAGAAGAATGAGAGAGCAGCCACTTATCAATGCAAACCACATGGAAATGGTGATTGCACTTTGGGAGGAACCTTATCTGGTCCCCGTCAGAGAAGTCTGCTAAGCAAATGGCACAATTAGAAGCTGAAGGAGACCCAGAGTGGCTGTAAGTTGAGGTTGGCAAAGCTACCATTTCTTTCCTCTTGAGCCCAGAATTGAGCCTGCGAGAAGCAATCCATTGCAGAGGCTCTGTAAGGACACGATTAGCACATTGAAAGACACATTGTAACATAGTGTTGAGGCCAAGAGCACAAAGGAAGGCACATAGAATGGCTGCCAAAAGTGTTAGAGCATTCACTTTGCTCTAAGTCACACACACAGTAATCTCACACACTCACGAAATATTATCACAGAGAACTCACACAGAACAACATTTACATTTGTTGCATATATGAATGAATACATCCTTTTGGTTCTATTTATACACATCACTTATCACACTTAGTCGAGTTACTAGAAAACTAACGTATCTAATAACAACTAACTAAGCTGAATTACTAACACTTACAACACACCCCTTTTAATTGATTAGTTAAGACATTACACCCAATTTCTCTCTAAGTGTTGCAAGATCTATCAGGTCTTCAAAGCTTTTGTCAATATGTCATAGTTCTTACGATCTGCAATAAGCTAGTTCCAACTTCTCTTTATTCACTTGATCTCTCAAAAAATGAAATCGTGTCTCAATGTGCTTGCTCCTCCCATGTATGTTCTTTGGATTCTTTGCCAAGTTTATAGGCCGACTTGTTGTCAATCCTTAGCCGCATCATCTCTTTACCCTTGAGTTGCATCTCCTCTAGTAGTGTCCCAAGCCATAAAAGCAGCCAGGGCTCCATAAGCGCATTTGCTATGTACTCTGCTTCACATGATGAAAGTGCAACTCTTATTGTTTCTTGAGCAAGAGGAAGTGATGCTTTTCCTAACATGAAGACATATCCGGATGTGCTCCTTCTATGTCTTATCTCCACACCAATCAGAATCAAGTAACTTTGTCAATTTGCTTCCATCACGGTACGAGTTGTTTGGAAACAACGGACCATAATCAAGTGTACCCTTTATGTATCTCAAAATCTCTTTCTTTGCCACTAGAGTGAGAGGACTTGGGATTCTCCATGAATCTACTAATTAACCCAACTCCATAGGTGATGTCTGGTCTACTGCAGCATAAGTATCTTAGAGAACCAACTATCTGCTTGTAGAGGGTGGCATCAACTGACTTCTCATCATCATTCTTTTCAAGCTTGAGTTACTCTCTCTGAGTGTTGCAATTTGGATTGCACTTGAGCATATGAAACCTCTTCAAAATATCAGTGGCATATTTCTTTTGATGTAGAAGAATTCCCTTCCTTGTGGTCACAAATTCCATGCCAAGGAAATATGAGAGAGCTCCCAGATCAGACATCTCAAATTCTGATTTCATCCTTGATTTAAATTCACCAATTTGCTTCTCATTGCTACCTGTCACTAGTAGGTCATCAACATACAGACATACTAATAACAAATCTGCAGTATTAAAAGCCTTCACATAGACTCCATACTCCACTGTACACTTGTTGAATCCTTGCTGAACCAAGAAGCTGTCAATTCTTTTATTCCAGGCTCGGGGTGCCTGTTTCAGTCCATAGAGGGCCTTTCTAAGTCTGTAAACCTTTTCTTCACTTCCTTCTACTTCAAAACCTGGTGGCTGACATACGTATACCTCCTCTTCAAGTGGACCATTGAGAAATGCTGACTTGACATCAAGTTGGTATAAAGGCCATCCCTTAAGGCTTGCAAGTGCCACAACCAGTCTTATGGTTTCAATCAAAGACCACGAGGTGCAAATACATCATAGTAATCCAATCCACTCCTTCTGCAGAAGCCCTTTGCTACCCAGTCTAGCCTTGTATTTAGCTCTTTGTACCATCTGGTTTCTCTTTGGTTTTGAATACCCACTTTTTGCTATAGGCTTCTTTTTCTCGGGTAAGGTCACCATCTCCCCAAGTGTGGTTTTGTCTATGGCTTTCAGCTCCTCTTGCATGGCTGCTACCCACTTAGGCTCTTTAATTGCCTGCTCAAAACTCACAGGCACCACATCTGCATATAGGGCCATGTACATCAAATCTCCTTCTGTTGAAACAGCACTGTCAGGGAACCTCACATAATCATTCAACCTTGTTGGTGGTTGCCTATTTCTTTGAGGCCTTTGTTCATGTTGTGAACTAGGACCTACATTAGGCAGCTGTGATTCAATTTCCTCCAAGTCTTCCAAGGTGACAGAGGCCTTGCCTTTTTACTGATGTGCTCTGTGTGCTCCACTTCCAAGTGCTGGATTCATCAACTACCACATCTCTACTGATCACCACCTTCTTGTTAATTGGATCATATAGCTTGTAGGCTCCTGTAGAATGATAACCGAGCAACACCATTTGCTCACTCTTATCTTCTAGCTTTTTCCTCTTCTCATCAGGCACATGTCTATAACATAAGGAGCCAAATATTTTCAAATGACTCACATTTGGCTTCTTTCCTGTCCAAGCTTCTTCGGGTGTGGTTGAGTGCAGGCCTTTAGTTGGGCACGATTCAAGATATATCTTCTTGTAGCCTTTGCTTCACCCAAAAATGGTGTGGCATGCCCTTACTTTTCAACATGCTTCTAGCCATATTCAAAACAGTCCTATTCCTCCTTTAAGCGGTCCCATTGTGTTGAGGAGTATGAAATTTGTCACTTCATGTACAATCCTTCCTTCTCACAAAAACTTCAAATTCATTTGATGTGTACTCACCTCCACCATGTTTGTTCTCGAGGTTTTAACAGACTTGCTACTTTGTTTTTCTACCATCACCTTAAATTTTTTGAACACATCAAGCACCTCTGATTTTCTTCTAATAAGGAACAACCACATCTTCCTTGTATAATCATCAACAAAAGAGACAAAGTAATTGTTACCTCCCTGAGAGACTTTCCGAAAAGGACCACACACATCAGAGTAGATGACTCCAAGTGGTTTAGTTGCTCTAGTTGCCACATGGGATTTGAAGGGATTCCTTGGTTGCTTCCCCATCATGCACCCTTCACACACTTGTTCAGGTGACTTAATTGAGGGAAGGCCATGCACCATTTGATTATTCCTCGGTGACACTGGGCCACGAAATTCAAGTGGCCAAATCGAAGATGCCACAACCACGTCTCATCATCTGGCCCGGTTGACATGTTCGATGGTCCCACGGGGATATCGATCTTAAAGGTCACTGTTACTTGTGAGAGGAACCCTTAAGACCAACTTCCTTTTGTGATCAAAAACTTCATGAGATTGTGCCAAGTCCATGGAAAAGCCTTTTTCGTTTGTCCCATGCTTTCGGAAGATTGTTCTTCATGGTGGGAACATATAGAACATCTGAAATATAGGTGGCCCATCTCTTCTTGATCGGCACCTTCCCTTTTCCTTACGACATTATGGTCTTTATCGGCAAATCGCACCTTACTCTTGATTTGTTCATCCAATTCCACAAACCATTCCTTATGTCCGGTCATGTGATTCGAACATCTGTATCAAGGTACCAAGAACGAGAATTTGTGCATTCGATTTGGTAGTTACCATGAGAAGAAGCGGATCCGAATCGAATCCTCACCATGAGCGACATTTGCTTCTTGACCACCTCTGCTACTTGATCCCTTGTTTGATCTCGCACTCATCCGTCATAAGTGACCATATTTTTGGCAAGCATAACACTTCAGATGTGTCTCTTGTCAAATTTCTTCTTCCCCTTTCTTACACCTCCTTTCTGTTTGAGCTTTCACCTTGTTTCGAAGTCAAGATTAGTGTTTTCTTGACCGAATCGTGTTTGTCATCTCCTCTTCCTTTGTAGCCTTTGAACTTTCCTTTACCCTTCCACTTTCTTCCAGCATCATTCCCTCCTCTTTTGCTTGTATGAGCTTGGAGTGCTTGTTCAGAACTACTTTCATTACTCCTTTCATTCAACCTTTGTTCATGGGCCTCCAAGGACCTTGCTTACTGACTCCTCAATCTTCATCTCTTCAAGATTCTTGGACTCTTCAATGGCCACTACAATATGATCAAATTTGGGTGTCAAGGTTAAGGAACCTTTTCAACAATCATCTCATTAGTCAAATTCTCCCCACATAGCTTCATTTGATTTGTGAGAGTCAGCATTTTTGTAAAATAATCTGCAACACTTTCTTGGGTTTCCATTTGCAGTAATTCATACTGCCTCCTTAGCGTCTGTAACCGCACCTTCTTCAGCTTATCTTGACCAGCATAACACTTGTCAAGAATATCCCATGCTTCCTTTGCATTTGAGGCTGCTGCAATCTTCTCGAAGTTCGCAGGATCTACACATTGGTGGATGAGAAACATGGCTTTGCAATCCTTCTTCTTGCACTCGCGATAGGTGGATCTTTGAGCTTCAGTTGGATCATTATCGAGTTCTTGAAACCCGTTTTTCACTATCTCCAGCACTTCTTGAAGGCCAAAGATCACCTTCATCTGGATACACCACTTGTCATAGTTCTTGCCATCAAGAACTGGCAAGTTTCCAGAAAAGAGCCCATTGGAGCCAGCCATGGATCAAAGCAGTTTTCACCTCTCCACAAAGCCCTCAAGATGCGCAGCACTCTAGAATCTTAAAGCTCTAGATACCAATTTGTTAGAGCATTCACTTTGCTCTAAGTCACACACATAGTAATCTCACACACTCACGAAATATTATCACAGAGAACTCACACAGAACACTGTTTCTGTTTATTTGCATATATGAATGAATACATCCTTTTGGTTCTATTTATACACATCACTTATCACACTTAGTCAGTTACTAGAAAACTAACTGTATCTAATAACAACTAACTAACTGAATTACTAACACTTACAACAAAAAGAACCATCCAATTGAAACCAGCAGCTGCTTGTTCTCGAGAGTGGTCATCACGTGGTGTGCTTATGATGGGGCTAAGGGTGGGTGTGGGAGAGTGAGAGTCAGTTTCAGCCATGGAGAAGGAGAAGCGATGAGGAAATTTGGTAGATAAAGAAAGTGGGAAACATGAAGGGGACGACACGTGTATATATGACAAGAGTAAGCATTATTTTATTAGTTAGGTCTTTTAATGATAAATATATTTAAATAATTTTTAATTAGTTAGGTTTTTTAATAATAAATATATTTAAATAATTTTTTAATATCAAATTTTGACATAATTATTCAATATTATTTTTTATTATTAAATTAATATTTTATTTGATATTACATTAGTTTAAAGTATTAAAATATCTGTTTCCTCAAATCAAAACAAAAAACACAGACACAAAGAGCATGTATTGCAGCCAAAGAGAAGCCTGTGCTTAAATATTAGAGACGGTGGAGAAATTGGTGGCATGGAGATGGGACATGCCTACTTGACAATTCACTGTCTTCCTTTTTGTTTATGCGCTTCAAAGGAATAAAAATGCAAATGATATCTTTCTCTTTGATTTCTCTCCTATCCAATCATCTAAATTTTATCATATATAAATTTCTACATGCACTGAGAGAGTTATACTTAAAAAAAATTTCTAATATTATCATAATATTAAAAAATAAGTACTTATTTCATTCACTTTTGAAAAGAGTTGTACTTTAAAAAAAACACTTTTTGTTTTATTAAAAATAAAAAAATACTTTTTGTTTTATTAAAAATGGTTAAAATATTTTTCTAATATATTCTTCAAATTTATATGGAAATTGATTTCCATCTCTCTGACTTTTTATTTTTATCTTTTTTAAAATGAATTTTCTCTATTTCTAAATTTCGATCAATTTATAAAATTAGTCTATGTCAATACCAACTTTCCGAACGACTTTGATGTGATGGAACTCATCAATGATTTAATCCACTAACGCAATTAACCATCTTTTATTTTCTAGTAATGGCGCGGTGTGGGGATGCCGCAAGTTGTGGGACAAGATAAATGTCACCTTTTAGTTTTTAATTTGTTTCATTGATGTATGACGATATTTTTTGTGATAAAATTATTTTTGTATTACTAATACTTTCTTTGAACGATGTCCTCTTAAGTTGATTCGGCGGTAGTCACGAGACATTTGTGAATAATTTTGTTTCATTGATGTATGACGATATTTTTTGTGATAAAATTATTTTTGTATCAATTTTTGTGTTACTAATACTTTCTTTAAACGATGTCCTCTTAAGTTGGTTCGGGCGGTAGTCACGAGACATTTGAGAAAAGTGAGAAGGGTTGATCTTCCATAATATTCGTATACCTCTCTCCCCTTCTGATATCCTCCCCCTTGCCTTACTAGGGGTGACTTTACTTAAAGATAGTTAAAACATATCAAATTTGTCTGATTGACTTGTTTATTCGCATAAATTGTATGAATTAGGTTTTAAAATTAATGACTCGTAAAAATATAAATAATTTTATATCAACTCGTTTAATTCGCGAGTTAAACATATCAACTTGTGAGACCCATAGGTGGCCCATATATTTTTTCTTTTTAAGTTTCAATTTATTTGTATCTAAAGAAAAAAATTAATTTAAAATTTTAAAAGTTAATTAAACAGTCTTTTCTCAAACAAAAGTATAAATGTACGTACTATACAGATTAGTAATGACATAAGTCACGCACAAATACATTCGTCAAACTCCATTAATTTATGTTATTTATTTGTTTAAATTCTCCCATAACCCTTTAAATGAGATTAAAATATTCAATATTATGTATATATAATGTAATATTTGATTTGAGATTATTAAATTTTATTTTTTTTTATTAAATTTAAGTTTATTTCAAATTTTACAAGTAAAACAAAAGTTTCGCGAGCCGATCCGTTTAGGCCCGCAAACTGATGCAAGGCAAGTTAAGTTGACTAATTTGCAACTCGTTTAAATGCGAGCAACTTTGACTCGACTTGTTTAACCGGCGGCCCGTCAAGAGCAGACCTAAACGGGCCGACTCAGCCTGTTTGACAGCCCTAGCCTCACTAAAGGGTCGCTTCATTGAATCTCCTAGATGAGACTTAGGCCTTTACTAAGAAAAAATACTTTCTTTGAATGATGGTAAGAATATGCATTCTTTATATTAATATGGAGCATTTAGAGTAATTAATTCTTTTAAGATAACATAATACGGTAGTTAAGAAGGTGTGTCATCTAGCATAACAATTCAAATTTAAATATTAAGCCATTACTTAAAAAAATTAATTGATTTTTATAAATGCTCCAAATAGATGTAGGTCACACCCTTAAAATAATATAAAAGGAGAATTAGTCTCGATTAACATAAAAGTTAATCCAAAAATGTCCTTACCTTATAAAATAAAAATAAAAAGTGCTAAGCATTCACCTGCATTAACCTACTTAAATGATTTTGTAAAACTAGTTTTGAATACACACACACACATATATATATATATACATATATAAATTAACTACAGATTTATAATAGAAACGGATTTAAATATATATATATATATATATATATATATATTGCAAAATGTATTCTTTGTAAATTACTTTTATACACTATTCTTAAGACTTCTCACACATTTAATATTTTGTTATTAAAATTTATTTCAACCAATAGTGGAAATATAAGATGTAAATTGAGTAATATCATTTCCATGTACACATATTTTACACACTCCTATACACATTTCTTTGAACAAAATGTATTTAAAATTTGTATGTTAATTAAAATGAGTTGATAGGTAGTTAAGAAAATATTTGAGCACAAGCACTGTTTGTGAAACCAACATTTAGTCTATTAAGATATGAGAAAGGGAAGATAAAAAGAAAAGAGATACGTGTATGTGATTGTGAAGTTTTTAATTATTTCTGTTCTTTTTTCCTTTTTCGCATTAAGGAAGCTGTAGACTAAAACATAAAAAAGATCTTGCAACAGAGGGAAAAAAAATAGAACTCAACTTCTATTTAGGAGTTCATGATTTAGGGCTATACCCGAATCAAACCATACTTCACTATTTAAAAATTATTGTAATTCTCTCAGCGAACATGCAATTTGCACATTCCCACAATGAACCCTTTAACTTTGAGAGCATGATAATTAACTCAGCACCTCAGCTTTCGTAGATATGCATCCAACTTATTAGGAAGTCTGCAGTCAGAGTTAGTGCGATCAACAACGAGGAAGTGAGCTTTGTGCCTGTATGATTTAAATATGTATCCACGTTGAGTTTCACCCAAATTCCTAATTTAAAGATTGTTTATTGAAGATTGAATTTGGATTAAAATGAAAATTGTTGAGTTTGACTTAAATTTTTGTTTTAATAATTATTGTTAGTTTCTTATTTTGAATTGTAATTAATAGTAATATATGTGAGATTTTTTTTTAATAAGAAACTAATAATAGACTCCTTATTCAATAATTATTGTTAGTTTCCTATTTTATTAATAGTTTCTTATTTTGAATTGTAATTAATATCAATATACTGAGATATTTATTTTTAGTAAGAAACTAAGAATAAACTCCTTATTCAATAAGGAGAATGTGTGGAGTAGTTACTTGTCAAGCAAATTCTAATGAGTTTAAATATTGGATTTAATTTAAATTTATTGTTAGTGTAAAGTTTCTTTACACTGTCATTCAATCATGTATTGACACATCATTAAAAGTATTAGACTTTTGAGGTAGTTGTTATAATAGTCAAAGTCTTTTAATGAGTTAGTAATACATAATTAAATAACAGTATAAAAAAACTTTACACTGACAGTAGATTAAAATTAAACTCTTAAATATTTCTATAAAAAGTGTTTAGGGTATGAGGAGGCGTATAAGATTGAAAGGATTTGGTAAAGATGTAAGAATAATATTGGAGTAGTTGTGGAATATATAGAAATTGAGAGTGCTCACATACACTATCCTTTAATTTTATTTTGATTTGATAGTAAATTTATTCTCTTCTTATAGATATATGAAGAATGTTGTGTCAAACCACGTTAAGTCATTAAATTTGTGTGTAGTATTTTTTTAATTATAAATATTTATCATACTTGGTAAATAAGGGATGTAATTTTCGCAACAATCCACAATTGATTATAGCACTTAAAATGATTTAAATACGTTTCCACAATTGACTAAAGCACTCAAAATTATTTAAATAAGTTTCTGTAATCATACGTCATACCCATGTCCGATGAGTGAGCTTTGGGCCTAAAAGTAAAGAAAACAATCTAGACCAAGGCCCATACAACAATGTTAAACTTGTATACCAATCTGTCAGTTGAAAATTCTCACTTGTTGGGGTTTTCTTTTTTTAAAAAAAGGAATTCAACAATATTAAACTTTTAATATATATATATATATATATATATATATATATTCATACCTGGTGGCAATTTACAAGTATTGTATGGATTATGATAAACCAAAACCATAGTTGATGAAGAAAAGACTGGCTAGCTTAAGAAGCTTAACCCATGTTGTTTGTTGATTGAAACCTCCATGATGGCAATTAGCAATTGGTATCGATTTGGACGTGTTTTCACGTTAGCCCCTATAAGAACTTCAACTTATGCACATATATGCAATCAACTTGCAGATAAGGTAACTCAAAGTCTTTTTACCAAGAAATTAAAAAGTAATTCAAAGTCAAAGCCGGTCAACCCGCTAACCCCAACTAATAAAAACGTAAAATGTAGTCAATAATCATACCACTTTAAATTTGATTTATATATTCGAAATGAAAACCAACAAATATTTAAAATAAAAGGTCTCATAAATGAGTAAATGACTATTACTTTACCACACAAGTTTTTTCAGCTCGCAATCACCTCGAACTTCATAAATCACTAGACTTTAGAATGCGAAAGAGAGGAAAATGAAAAACTAACACAATAAAATAAGAATTTAATTTTAATCTATTATTATTGTAAAAAAAATTTATACTGTCATCAATCATGTATTGACACATCATTAAAAGAGTTAAACTTTTTAAGTAATTGTTGTGATAGTCAAACTCTTTTAATGATTTAACAATACATAATTGAATGATAGTATAAAAAAATTTTACATTAATAGTGAATTAAAATTAAACTTATAAAACAAAAGGAGAATTTGTGTTGGAGGGAACCCAGTCACTTGACATTATTCTATTTATTTTATTTTTTTGCTGCGACATTGAATTCTTGTCATCAGGAACCTTCCACTTGAGTTCAACCATTCTCCATTTGGTCGTATATCGTCCTTGTGCTTCTACGCGTTCTAATTTGTATACTGTGAAATTGAAATTTCATATAACGATATTATGGCTTGGGTCCTGGTGTGATTTGTTATATTATTACATAATTATTTTGTGTTTTATTTATTTATTTATTTTAATAAAAAAATATGTGTTAGAATTGTAAAATAAATACATAAATAATTTAAAAACTTTTATAAAAAACATGAAAAATTCAATTATCACAAAAAAAAAAGAATTAAATCTTAAATAAAAAAGATGATAAACAAATTATTAATAATTTTTTTTATGTTACAAAGCAACAATACTTTACTTTTATTATAAAAGAAATAAGTAATATGCACAATTATATTTGAGACTTTATTAATAACATATTTTTAAATTAAATGTATTTTTTAAAAAAAATGAATAGAACAAATTCACATGATATTAAAATATTATTTTTTAAATCATAAAGAGATAAAATAATTTTAATTCAAATTACACGAGATAAATTATAATTTACTCTTAAATTAATATAAATGCTTAAAGTCATATACCAATTTTATGTGTGTTGTGCGTAAGGTTGTTAAATAGATTGACCTGACTCATTTAAACCCAACTTGTTGGAGGTTGAGTTTGAAAAAAATAAACTAATTTAAATGGATTATAATTTTATTAACTCGACTCGTATAAGGTCAACTCATAGGTTTAAACAGATTATTCGTTTATTTAAAAAAATTAAAAATAAAACTTTAATTCTTTAAATAAACTCATCTAATAGAGAGGTCTTCTAATAAATCAAAATATCATAAATAACAATAATATTTAAGATTATACAATCTCAAAAGTATTAAATTGACAAATTTATATATCCATCAACTTCACAGTAGCCAGCATAAAAAAAAAAAAGACATGCATCCATACTCCCTATAGCTCCAAAACACATTAGAAATAATAAAGCGTTAACATAATAAAATGAAAATACACATAGTAATAACAAAAACAAACATCTAATTTTTTTAAAAAAATTGCAAAAGAAAAGTATATATATAAATATAGGTCTGTTAAACGGGCTGACCCGGCCCGTTTAAGCCCGCCCGCTACGGGCCGCGGGTTAAATAGGTCAGGACAAAATTGCTCGCATTTAAATAGGTTACAAATTAGTTAACCCAACTCGCCTTGCATCAACTCGCGGGGTTAAACGGGTCGGCCTGCGAAACCTTTGTTTTTTTTTAAACTTGTAAACTTTGAAATAAATTTAAATTTAATAAAAATTTAAATTTAATAATCTCAAATTAAATATTACATTACATAGATATAGTATTGAATACTTTAATTTCATTTAAAGAGTTAAGAGATAATTTAAACAAATAAATAACATAAACTTATAGAGTGTGATGAATGTATTTATGTGTAAGTTGTGTCATTACTAGCATATACAGTATATACATTTTGTATTTTTGTTTGTGAAAAGACTGTTTAATTAACTTTTAAATTTTTAAATTGAAACTTTTTCTTTGCATACAAACAAATTGAAAATTTTTTAAAAAGAAAAATTTATCCAGGCGGCCCGTGAGCCCCGCGAGTTGGCCCGTTTAACTCGTGGGTTAAACGGGCCAATCCAAAACTACCCGTATTTTTACGGGCTACTAATTTTAAAACTCGACTCACATAATTTATACGGGTAAACGGACTGAACCAACGAGTTTGGCCCGTTTTGACGGCCCTATATAAATATATATACACAAGTAGACATGTCAGCCTACAAATAAACAGATTTGATTTGTTTAATCCATGAGTTGAATGAGTTAGGTAAAAAATAAATTAATTTAAATGAGTGAATAATATTAAAATTTAACTTAGATTAACTCGATGAGTTTAACCTATTTTAACGATGATAGATGTGTAACCTAACAAACTAGTTCCGTGATACACCCGTGAAGGCTTTTTTGATCCGCATATAACTGCAGTGACATCGCTGTCTTGTGATTCCTTTTCACAAGATTTGATGTAAATCCAAATCTTAATCAAAATTAAATAATCATCATCCCTGGCCCACAATTGTACGTCCTATATGTCTATTTATCCATTTCAATTTTTCTAACCAAAAACTCACTTACCAAACATATTTTTTAAAAAAATTGGATGCATCAAATCAAAACAAACACGACCTTCCGTTTCTCTTCCCCGACTAGCTCCAGGTAGAAATTCGAAACATAACATAATCTCCTTACTTCAAAGTTTAAACCCTTCAACTCTTCCTTTCTGAAATTTCTAAACTATCTTAAAAGCAGGCTTTTACAAATAGCAAATAGAATTACTTTTCATACTCATGGACCCTTTAATTTCATTGTGTGGTAGAATAGAACTTTCAAAACTTGCGACCTCAACAAACACATAAACAGAGGCAAATCACTATGACTAGTCAAGAGTCAAGACGCATGCGATCCTACGAGTCACCGAAAAGAACAACCTTACAAGCTGACCCAGCACCCACGTTGTGTGAGTCTGAGTCCACGGCGTATTCGAGGGGCATTCATTTTTTGCACAATTGTGTGAGGAGGTATATGCACAGAAATTAGACGATACAGAAAAGTAAAAACAAGTATTCTTCTGCATAAACGACTAACTCTTTGATTTTATGTGAATACATATGAATCATTCTATATTTTTAAGATTATATAATTCATTGAGTAATACAATTTGTGAGCAATATGTGAAAACAAACAAATAAACAAAGACAAAACAAAACAAACAAATAAATGAAAGAATTGTACAATTAGCATGATCCGTCTGCGAGTTAAGCAGTTACAAATAATAATAGCATATTTGGATTGAAATTTTCTCAACCTAAACTCTTGTTTAGTAATAAAAAATGTAATTTTGCCAAATTTTTTTATTTTTGGTTGTTTTCAACCAAAAGTGCTTTTGCCCCTAAACCCACGTTAGATTATAAGTGTCAAAATGAAGCATTTATGTCGTGTTGAGAATTTCATGGTGAATTTTAATGCTTTCTATGTTTATTTTTTCAATTATGCCCTCCACCAATCTTTCATATACTAATTTTATTTTCATTTCAATTGTGAATTTTAAAAAGAGTTCTTATTTAAAAAAGCTAAAATACCATCCATATTTTTTTAATGTAATAATATCACAAAAAGTAAATAAATTAATTGTTATAAAAAAACATGTCATTTGTTAAGGTATACCATAAAAATAATGAAATTAAATTAAAAAAATCAATATAGATAAAGTAATATAAAATGTATATATTTTTAATAATTATACATCTAAAAATAATTTTAATTAATACTATTTAAATAATATTTATTTTGTTAAAATTATTTTTAAGATAAATTTTTTTAAACATAAATCACTTAATTATAAACTCACTTTTAATTAAAAATAAAATTAAAACTTAAATTTATTCAAAATTAATTTTATAAAATCTAATTAAAAGACACCCCGGCTCACCTTCATTTGACAAAAGCTATTTTGTTGAAAAACAAGTCCTTTTTAGACACTGTTTTGCTTCCGACTTTCACAGTCAAAGCCATTGGCAGTCTTTAGCTATTATATTGTTATTATTATTATTTTGGGCCCGCAACACACGGTTTGGGTCTGTGTTCAAACCATGACCCCAAAATTTGATTCATACAAAGACCACCACCGAGTTAGACTCTGCCCTTCCGTGAACCCACTAGCACTATAAACTATAAACCCAACTAATCTCTCCCTCTCACTTGGCAACACAAGAAGAAGAAGAACAAAAATGGGTCTGGGAAAGGTAGTTCTCGGGTTATCCAAACTGCTAGTAACCATAGCTGTTCTCAGCGCAGCATCAACGGCACAGGATCAACCAGAGGCCAAATTCAAGTGCAGCACAAACACCACCACCACCTGTCGTGCCCTGATAGACTACAAGAACCCAAATGGCACCACCCTGCGCCATATCCAAACCCTGTTCAACGTGAAGCACCTTTGGGACATCCTTGGCGCAAACAACCTAGCAAGCAACACCCCAGGTAGCCACAACGTTGGCCCCAACGAGGTAATCAAGGTACCCTTCAACTGCAAGTGTGACAACGGAACCGGGTTGTCCAACAAAGTGCCCATTTACACCATCAAAAAAGGGGACGGTCTTTATGTCATAGCAGCGAATGTGTTTGCGGGTTTGGTGAAGTACCCGCAGATCCAAGTGGCGAATAACATACCGGACGCTAATGAGATAGTGACCGGGGATAAGCTGTGGATTCCTTTGCCTTGCAGCTGCGATGAGGTGGATGGGAACAGCGTGGTTCACTATGGGCACCTTGTGGAGTCTGGGAGCAGCGTGGATCAGATTGCTCAACGCTATGGGACCACCCCACAGACCCTCCTTAGCCTCAATGGGATTGATGACCCCAAGAACCTTCAGGCGGATCAGGTTCTTGATGTTCCTCTCAAAGGTAATTTCTTTTTTCCCTTCCTTTCTATTTTTATTTCTTCCACTCTCAATCAATTTTGAGCTTGATATTATTATTTAATAATATATTAATATATCATTAAATAAATTTAATTTTTTAAATAATAATAATAATAATAATTATTATTATTATTTAATTATATATTAATATATCATTAAAAAATTTAATTTTTTAAATAATTATTATAATAATTATTTTTTAATAATTTATTAACATATAATTAAATAATAATATATTAACATAATGTAACATAAATAATAAATATTTGAATCTTTTTAGAGATTTAATTTTTAACTTATATATATAAAAAAATAAATATCAATCTCTTAAACGAATTTATGTATCTTAAAAAATTAATTCTCACAATCACGAAATAGCTAATAAACCAAATAATAATAATAATATAAATTTTTCTTACAACGGTGAATCAAAATCAATTTTTTCACTTTTCCAGTTTTATTGTAAACGGTGTCAATTTTAATTATAGGTTAAATTTGATCATCTAATGATGTGCGCCCACGTGATGTGATCCCCCACCAAAAAAAACAGTGGGACAATAGTAGGGTCACACACTTCCAGGCTTTGATCCCCGTCCGTTCCTAAAAAGTTTAGTTGAAGAAAAAGCTCTTCTACTAATTATGCCAAAAAAATAATAGTAGTGCCACAATTCCCTAAATAATATTTTATTTTATTATAAAATCACTTGAAAAAGTAAGATAGAATTCTTCGTAATAATATATTGTACGTCATTAAAATAATTTAATTGTGGTAATAATAATTTTAATTAATTAATTAATTAAATGATAGTGAAAACATTTATTTAAAAAATATTTTTTAATGAATTATTAACATATTATTGAATAATAATATAAAAGATCATAAATTAAATTTAAACTATTTTTTTTTTCAAAATTATAGTGAAACTGTCGATTTGTGTGTGTTACGGTCACCGCGCCGCGTATGGTCCATCGAGTTATTTTTGTGTGTCTCTGATTGAGTTGTGAATGTGTTATGTGCCCACTTGTACAAAGTCAACAAAAGTCAAATGCGGCGGCAATGCCAGTTGCCAACATTTATACAGATAAAAGAAAATTATTATTTGGTGTTATTACAAAGACTTAATTTATTTTTATTTTTATTTTTTTGTCTATAATGTGATGTATTATTTTTAATATTTTTTTATAATAAAATGACTATATTAAAGATTTTGATTATAAAAAATTGTTATTTTTGTAAAATTATGAGACATCATAATATGATTATTCTATTATTAGAAGTGATTATTTTAAAATAATATTTTATAAAAAATACCTCACCTTTTAAAAATTTTCTCAATAAAAAATATATAATTTTATATTATCTTAATACATCAGCATAATAATTCTCTTAATTACTTTAAGAAGAAAGTATTGAATACTTTTTGAATTCTAAATATATTAAAAAAGTTTTATTTAGTATTTTCTATTTTAAATAATTCAGGTGGATGTTACAAAGATTTGTTATGAGAATATAGCAGTACTCAAAAAATTGTTTGAGATAAATAGTAATAGTAAGCCAGATTAACTATTCCTAGTTAATCAAGCAGAGTCAGTCAGGCGTTGGCTTCTGCTGAATAATTGCTGAGTATTTTAGTAACATAGATGATATATGTATGAAATTGATGTTGGACTGATTATATTGCTTGTGGCAGCTTGTTCCTCGATGGTGAGCAAGGAATCACTGGACTTCCCTTTGCTTGTCGCAAATTCCGCTTACGTCTACACTGCTAATGAATGCGTCAAGTGCCAGTGCGATTCCAGTAACAACTATACGTGAGTGCCTTCCCTTATATATATATCGTTTAATTTGTGTTCCTTTTTGTAGTGGACACTTGTCATTAATTTTATGCAATATTTGGTTTCTGTTTTTAGATTACAATGCGAGCCATCCCAACTTAAACCAACCAAGTGGTCCGTTTGCCCGTCTATGCAATGCGGTTCAAGCAACCTCCTCATTAGCAACGCCACGTCTACAGATTCCTGCAATCGCACAACCTGTGCCTACTCTGGTTATAGCTCCAAAAATATCTCTACTACTCTTTCAACTCAGTCCATTTGCCCTGGTTAGTGCAAAATCATGACTTGATTTTTGGATTCTTTTGTGAATTTGTATCAAAAGTGATATGGATCTTCCAGAGAGAGAATTGCTTGATATGCATATGCTCAATACCATTACTGCCGACTAATGATATGTTTGTTTGTTTCTGATTGTTGTCAAACAGCACCGGCTGCCTCAGAAGGAGGATCAGGAGCATCAGGGAGCAGCTTGCAGGGCTGGGTTTGGAATAATATTTTCATTGTCATTCACTTCATTCTCTTTTCTGTCTATCTTTTGTAGTAAAATACCTTGCAGCGATTATTTTTATGGATTAGTCCACTATGTAATTTTCTGAGTTCTGATAGATTGTTTCGTGTTGGAGTGTCACGCAACTGAACCCACCCTTTTTGTTTTTCCTTCCTTTACAATATGTTTGGAAGAATAAGAGTAATATCTTAACTATCATGTCTACCTTTTTTACCACTCACTCTCCCACCTACCTACCCATTCATTCATGATTCATCCAAATTCTAAATAAAAGATAGACAGTTAGCAGAGGTCTAAATTTAGACTTATCCAAAAGCAAAAGAATGTTATATCGATCAGAATCTTAAGAGTTCCAAAGTGAAACAAACTTGGATTTATCTATAAGTAAAATGTAAGTAAGCTGGATCTTCCATAGATCTTCTGCATCTGGTGGACATTTTACAACTATACATTTTCGTTCAGTACGAGATTGGCCGTATTTGGTAATAGAAAATGATTTAGTAACAAAATTTTGATGCAATTTGGTTTTTCCTATAACAATCAAATTACCAAAATTTGTCCAAACACAAATTTCTGAACTAAAACTAGGAAAAACAGGGAAACATGGTAAACAAGCCCATATGAGCTATTGGTTTCTTCCAATCACGGTTGTGTCAGTGCTCATTGTTTTTGTGTATGCTCTAATACAGTCATATTTACTGGCCAGGCACCTTTTTTTATCAGCTTCTTTGAAGTTAAAGAAATTCCTGGTTTCATAGAATTCTAAAATGTCAAGGTACGAGTAATCTATATACCTGTTAGTCCATTAACAAAGGCTTACCATATCCAATTGCACTTTGTACTTCTGTGTGTTGATTGAGGTGAGCCATGATGGAGTGGAGACTTACCTAATGTTAAGTTGTTCTCGTTGTGTATAATCAAATTTTCCATTATGATTCCCATTTATTTTAGAAATATAGGATCAGCTACCTTTTAGATGGGCAGATGCCTCAGCCCAATGGCTTTTAGGTTTTGCTCCACTATCTTTTCATTTCTCACATTTCCTGCCGGAGCACCTTGCTCAATGGCATTGCCTGTAGTCACCACATATAATTATGATGAAATAAATAAATAGAATTATGATGCAACTTGCTTGGAACTGTGGCCTGCCCATCATCAACAAGCTTAACAGCTTTGCTTTGATAACTTTCATTCTAGAAGCAATTCTTGGCTCCAGCGCCCAGCGCATTAGAGAGCTATGCCAAAGAAATTGGGAGATCAAATTCATCCATACTTTCAGAGAAGGCAATGCTTGTACCGACTGGTTAGCTAATTGGAACCTTCATGAACAGTCTTCCTTTATGGAGATAACCACTCCCCCTAGTAACCTGCGATTTCTTCTCTAGGCTGATTTTTCAGGAGCTACTTTACACCACCTAATTTCTCCTCTAATACAATCTTTTCTTTTGGGCCCTGCCCTGTTTAAGCACAAAAAAAAAAAAAAGTTTCAACCACTAAGATGGTGACGGCTCAGATGTTGATTTCTTTTAAGAAACTTATCTACTGCTAATAAACTAAAATTGAATATGATTAAATTATAATAGAACATTAATTTTTTCATTAAAAATCTTTTATTTAAACCAATTACTCAATGTTCTGTCAAACAAATAAAAGAAATACATTGGCTATGAACTACATAAGTTAATCAAACAACTATAAACAAAAAATTTCAATTATGTGATTATATCAATGAGCTTTACACAAGTTTCCAATGTTTAAATTAACAAAAATTAGCACACTTGCTCAAAATTTATTTATCATAACCACATAAAACAGTATATAATAAAACCATATGACATAAATTGTGACTTTTAATTAACTTTTAAATTTATTTTCCAAAGTGACAAAGAAGACCAAGCTCCTTTCTCCAAGACCACTTTTTAGTAAATATGAAAAAGTCGACATGCATGGAGCAACTCAAAGCACTAAATGTGTAGATAGTAGAAGGAAAAGTTAAAATATAGGCCTGCAACTTAGAAGTTAGACGAGAGAACACAACTCCCTTCAAAAATAAAAAAGAGAGAGAACACAACCCCAAAAGCGTTGAGATGAGGATAGCCAAAACTTAGGATAGTGGCGTAGTGGGGACCATAGGATCGTGTACTAGTCGGTTTCTTCTATATGAGTAAGTACTTTTCATCTCTCTTTTTTCTCGCGTGTGAAAATAATGGTTAAATCTTAGTCACAGTAGCTGGTGAGGGCAATTCAATCTTTACTGTGGGGACAATATGATCAATATCACATTCAACGAAAATTTCCAAAGCTTAGGGGGGCTACATATAATGTGAATCCAACATCAAATTCCTCATTCAATAAGACATTTTTATTATTAAATTAATTCTTAAAATTACATCAGTATTTAAAAGATAAAATTGATGATATTAATTATCATTAAAAAATTAATTTGATATCAATAATAAATTAAAGACCAATGTGATGTCATGTATATCTTAAAGAATTTAATTTTGATCCACTATCAGTATAAAGTTTCTTTACACTGTCACCCAATCATATATTGTCAACTCATTAAAAGGGTTTGACTTTTATAACAACTACCTTAAAAGTCTAACACTTTTAATAATATATCAGTACATGATTAAATGACAGTGTAAAATTTTTTTTACACTAATAGTGAATTAAAATTAAATCCTAACTTAAGTGACAAAAATGAGTGTTTACTCTAAATTTCTTTTTTCGGAAATTTGATTTCAGCATCAATAAGCTATGCAAGGGAATAAAAATATTATAAAAACTGTAAAATTATTCTTATATAGTTTAATACATTAATGCATATACAGTCCCTCTAGCTTCTTTCTTATTGTTCAACAATGAAGGAGACCAATCCTTTAGCTTCTTTCTCACTCTCCACAACTACGACATTATCTGACACATTGGTCACAGCATGTGCTACAAATTTGGGCTCGTCTTGAGCATAAAATGAATATTGAAAATGACTAATCCGATTAGGAAATACCAAAACTGATGAAAAATCAGCCACCCACTTTGTGCCATTTCCGGCCACAGTTGACTTCCCAACCGTTGATCTCAAGCTCATGCCATTAACATTGTTCCGATCAATCACTACATTATCAATGTTACTAAATTGCCCATCTAGATTTACAATTGGAACCTTTTTAATGGGATCACCACTAAACATATTGTTCACTATATTTAAGCCCAAAATTTGACCTTTAATAGACTTTAACAAAACATTAGCGTCCCCTAGAAAAAACCCATTAGTGACATGAACTTGAACAGGGTCTTCTATGACTATACCTGTATAATCCAGGTAACAATTATCAATTCTTGTTTGTGAATTTCCTGCCAATTTCACTAATATGCCTATACCACCAAAAGATGTTGCCTTGTTATAACAATGTACCCCTGTTAGAATGTTAGCTTGACCCCTTAGCACAACCCCAATTGCTGCTGAGAAAATTGCAACATCTGTGACTGCATTATCATTACTAGCAAGATCAATGGCAACGCCTGAAAAGTCCTTCTCACCTTTGTCTCCACCAACTGTTGAGTGTTGCCCTAGAAAACAACTTGATATGAAGGTCTCATGCCCTTGTTGGACTAGAATTCCTTCTGTGGTGAAATGGAGGAAGAAGCAATTGTTGATCCGGGTTCTAGCAGAATCAACAATGAAAATACCTCCTCCACGATAGCTTGAATCAAAGAGGATGTCCCGGAAGGTTATGTCTTCATAGTAAATTCCATTATTTTTGGCTTTGATGCTGTTAAGGCCATCAGCATGCAGAGATTCTGTTTTTTCAAGTTTCTGGGAATTTGATGACCATAGCTCAACTAGATGTCGATCACCAGGAAATGTATCAGATGCTCTCAAGGTTCCACCTTTTACCTAATTAACCATACATTTCCTCAAGAAGTTCAGATGTAAGTAGATACATCATACATGTAGTTAAGATGAAAAATAGATTCCAAAGTGCACACCATAATAATGCTAGTGACTTGGCCATTTCAGCATAAATTAAGCATAATTTTTAATGTAAGCAATACTATTAATTTAAGAAAATAATCATTGGGAAAATATATGAGAAAATTGTGTAAAATCTTTGTCACGTAAAAGATGTTCATTCAATATTGAGTTACAGTATATCGGTTGTAGCTCACAAAATAGATCTGAGAAATCTATTTGTGTAAATGACAACAGTTACTTACTTGTATGTTCGGCTTAAAATATTTGTCAGTTACACATTCTCAATAAAATTAAAAAGGAAGTTGCTAATAAGTGATTAGATTAATTTGAATATGACAAAACAAGTTTTGGAGATCCCTAGGAGGTAAGTAGGGTTGTCGGTGAGTTATAATTTGAAGATAAAATATATTTGACTAAAATTTTGGAAAGGAATTGTTATAATACTTTGATGAGTATGATATTTAAATTTAATTATTAATTATTTATTAATTATTAATTTTATTATAAATATTTAAAATTTATTAAATATAAATAACGACTAATAAATGTTTAACTTTAAGTATTAGTACAAAAGAAATATCAAAATAATTTCTATTTTGTAAAGTATGTATATAATTTGTAAGTTTCTGTAAATATCTCTAATATAAAAGAATAATGATATATCTTCTACATGAATAAGTTTAATAACATTCTTAATTACTTAATTAAAAATATTAAATACTTTTCAAAATTTTAAGATACTAAATATGTTTATTTTTATTTAATATTTTTTATTTTAAATAATTAAAAGTATATATTAAGAAGATATAACATTAAAAAATAAAAAATAAGGGAGAATTTATGTTGAAGATGAATTAACTGCAAATTGATAATTGAGCATCCACGTTGGTAGCATCTTTTTTTTGATAAGCAGTTGGTAGCATCAATGTGACGTTGAGGTGCTGCAACGTGTCACAGACCCATGTGCGTTACTTCACCCCAAACCCCAAAATTCAGATATCAATTTTTTAAAAAAACTGGTCTGCTGTTCTTGTCGATTTCTCTTACGCGCCCCAATCTTTCTACAAGGATTTTAAATTCAAAAGTATATGTATTTTATTTATAAATATATTAAATTAATCTTTCAAAATAATATATGACACATTAAATTAATTTTGAGTATAATATTTTCATTTTACCAATGCAAAGAAATTAAGATTTTTGGTAAGGGCAGGCACGTTTTTTTATTTCTTATTTTTGAAAAAATAGCAAAAGAAACTTTTCAAAAGTAAAAGAAAAGCTTGCCTTGTTGTAAGAGAAAGATGAAACGTGACTGACACTCAAACACGTGTCACCGTTTGCGTGTTTGTTCTTCTAATAACCGCCGTATATGGCGCTATATATATTTTTTTCTTTTCTAAATCTTCGACATATCCTACAATAGGGAAATGATGTGAGGACTGAAACAGTAAGCCACAGAAAAATATTTTAGCAAGTCTTCAAAAAATTTAGCATAAATTACAATTTATCTGTAGTTTATTTCAAAATTATTATCATTATTGTTTTTATGAATTTTAAAAAGTAATGTTTTATTTTTTTTGTGGTTTGATCTGTTTGATCTATTATTACTTAATTATTTTTAGGTTTTATTTATTTACCTTTCTAAAAACATATTAAAATTTAAAAATTTGTTACTAGTAAAATTTCAAGTATAATTATATATATCACTCATTTATTTTATAATAAAATTAGAACATTATTGTTTTGTAACAAAAAAAAATTATTGATAGTTTATAACAAAAAAAAATTATTGATAGTTTATTTATTCTCTTTTTTTATGTAAGATTTAATTTTCTCTCTCTATTTTTTAGTAATTGGATGTTTTATTTTCTATGTAAAAGTTCCTAAACAATTTATGCAATTTTTTTTTATAATTCTAACATATGTTTTCCATTAAAAGTGGATAATAAAAATCATAAAATAATTATGTGATAACATAATAAATCATAAAGGGTAAAGTGTCACTTTTTAAACCACAAGAGTAAATCGTAATTTACCTTAAAATTTAAATCAATTTAATTAAACTCTACTATTACTATAAGTGTAATTGTTAAAAAAATGTAATTAATCGTGTACAAATTAGTGATGCTACATTTGTGTGTGCACAATAACATTAACAAATAATCATCTCAAAAGAAATATTAAGATGATAAGCCGTGGAAAATCTTCTTTTATTGTTTGCTCATTTTTATCTTATATTTAAAAAAATTAAACTCCTTCATGATTTTTTATTATTTTGTAAAAGACAATTCTATTTTCTATTTCTTTTAGCCACTCATTATCTCACATATTATTATTATTATTATTCATCAGTATTGCATGATTTTTTAATTTTAAAAATTACAATTATTTTTTGTTTATTTAAGTTTTAAAAATTAATATAATAATCAAACCTTAAATGGGGTAAAAAGAAATCACATTTTTTTCTGCCTCGAACACTTTTAGGATATGACACATTTTTAGTAGTAAACAAAAAATATATTTTAGTTAATTGTATGTTTTATTTTATATTAATGCTTTTGAATTACAGTATAACATAATTCTACCTGTTCAAACAATTTTCAAATTTGTTTTCCACCTTCTGTAACAAGATTTGCTTTCATGGAACCGAACACAGCCTAGTCCTAGTTGAAGGAGAACAACTGCAAATGAAATTATTGCAGACAAAGACCAAGAGAGAGAGAGAGAGAGAGGGAAATATATACTTACCACAACATTGCCACCACCAGAGGAAGGGAATGTAATGGGTTTGCTGATTTTGTAGTTTCCACCTTGCAAATCAATCACAACACCTCCAAGGTCATTCACCCCAGGTACCAATTCAAGCCCCTTCTGCAACCCAAAAGCATCCTCCACAGCTTTCAAAATGGCATCACTGCTCTCTTGTGCCCCTGTTGGGTCTGCACCATATTCACTTAAGTACAACACCCTGCCACTCTAATTCACATTGAAAGAAAAGCCATAGAAAAACTATTATTGTTTTGTTTCCTGGGCAAAGTTCCTGAAATCAAAAGAAAAATAATGCAATGTGCCTTACCATTTTTGTTTCTGAAGAAGCAGGTGGTGATGCCAAGGGTGGTTGGAGCAGGGGACTAGCTAATTTTTGCTCAAGTTTGATCTTGTATTCTGATAGCTTTATGTCTCTGTTGAAACATGTGGCTCCTTCTACCACAAATAATAAGACAAAAGCCAACGCTGAGAATTTCATGCTTGACACAAAATTTTCAAACATATATTTGGTTTCTCAGAAACAGAACAGAATTGAGTTTCTTCTGGAGGCTATTTGGTGGGTACAACTGTTTTCTTTCAGTGTTTAAGTGCGAGGTGAAAAGGCATAGCCCTGTGGGTACTTCAGGCTTTTTAGGCCATTGAATTGGTGGTCTCAGTCTCTATGCATGTGTTTTAAAGAAGACACGGATACCGAAGGCTGTTATGGACATTTATAGATGATTGGTACACCCAAGTGGGAATTATCTTTCTTTTTTTCCCCCATTTTATTTGAACTTACTAATTTCTTTCTTATTTATTATATATAAAAGTTATAATGAACAAATTACATGCTAACTTATTTTTCATATATATATATATATAATTCAAGTTTAACTTTGATGTACTACAATCTTATACATCATTATTAAATTAGGTGTTTATATATTATTAAAAAAATTTAATTTTTTAAATAATTATTATTATAATCAAATTTATTAATTGATATGATGTGACAATATATTATTAGATTATAGTATGGTTTTTTTCTTCATAAAATCAAAATTAAATTCTTATATCTTTTTATCTATATACTCTATATATTAAAATTGACTCTTTCGATAAGAAATTTTCAAGTAATCATTTTAAGTTTCAAATCTCTGTCCATTAATAAATATATAAATTTTCGTTCACAAACTTGCACAAAATTGATTCACTATTTGAGTCTCTGCTTATTACATTGTCTCTTATGCTTTATAATCTTACAAAAATTCATACTTTCAATTTAAGTTACATTATCATGATAAAAATATATTTTATTCAAAATTAAATATTCTAACATGTTGTTATAATGTTTCACTTCATTACTTAAACCTATCTATCACACTAAAATTTAATAAATTTAATAAATTTAATTTATAAAATATTTAATTAAAAACATAAAAATGCAGACATCTGCATAACACATAGGCTAAATGACTAGTTTGATGAAAAATGTTAAATTTTTTTAAAAAATTGATTTAATAATGTTTATAATTACTTAAAAAGGAAAGAAAAAATTAAAGGCATGTGCATTTAGTATTTTTTAGAGTCTCAAAACTTCTCTTTTAGTATTTATTTTTAGTCTTTAGATAAATAGAAGGATTATTAAAATAATTTTTTATATAAAAATTTAGTATTTCTCATATTTAATTTATATACATTATTTTTGTATTTAAATTGTGTTTATAGTAAAAATATTCATCCAACTTTTTATTATTTATTCTGATAAGTTTCAGACGTTTGTTAGTATATAACTAATTATTTTTAATCTTTAGGGGCGTTAGCTGTTCAGGCAACGCGGAGTATGGACAAAATGGGAGGCGCATCCGCGGGGGGGGGAGAGGGAGAAGGAAAAAAAATAGGGTATTGGAAGCAGCGGTGGATCTTTCACTGAACTTTTAGGGTGCTCAAATAATATATAACATAATTATTTGTGGTTTTAAGGTACTTTTTAAAATGAGTATCAAATAAATTAAGTGTTATTCTTAGAAATTTTAAAGTTGTTTATCTTTATGTTTAATTCTTAGATTTTGAGCATTAAAATTAAACTGTTAAAGACATAAAAGAGTTAAAATTGTATAATTTTTTTTCTTTATCACTAGCTTTTATATTTAAAAAATACATTAATTATTTTATATTTAAAATTCACCATTATATTTCACACACATATATATACACATAAAATTTCAAAAAATAAATTTGGGGGTGGCCCCACCAAAATCTGCCATCGATTGAAAGCAAAAATTATAAAAGTTTATTTAAACGACATAATTCGAATTATAATTTAAAATTTTAATTTTATCATAATTGAAATTGAATATGAATTTTAAATTATTTAAAATAAATAAGGAATTGATATACAAAAAATTATAATTATGAAGTGAACTTTACAACTATCGAGAATGCTACCAACGAAAAGGTAAGAAGATGTTATCGATAATGACTGATGAAGCACGCTGTCAGCAACAGTTGCCTGAGCATGTCATTAACGATAGTTGTTAGAGTATATTGCCGCCAATGGTAGGTGGCCAACAGACACCGACAAACAAAAATAATTAACAGAGTTAGTAAATAATAAATGAAATATAAAATATTATTTTTAATTTTTTTTTATATTATAAAAAAATTAAGCTTAGAATTATAATTTTAAATGTCCCAATTAAGAATTAAAAGTAATATAAAATAATTACTTTTTAATATCTTAAAATTAAATTTTTTAATATATTATTAAAATTATGAAATAAAATTCTAATCTTAAGACACAAATTTCAAGTCAATTTTATCCGCTCAACAGCCCCAAAGGAATTGAAAAAGAAACGTAACAAAAGCATAGTTATAAAATTCCAAAGATGCATATCGATCAGCTAAGTAATCATTCTCATTTCTCTTTGTCAAAAGTATAGATATCAAACTTATAGCATCTTTAGATTAAAGATTGATTTTTTTTTATTTTAAAGAATTTCAAATCATGATTTAAGCAAGAATTTAAGGGATAAATTTTTGTCTAAATTATAATTTGAAATCCTTTAAAAGCTAATTTAAATATGTTAAAAGGTGGTTGACTTCAAACACTAGTTAATGATTCATTAGTTTAATCATTATGTCATTATTTAAATAGTATAAAATTACATAAATATATAAATGTTAAATAAAAGTAAAAAATACACAAATTTATATAAAAATATATTTTATATACGATAATATTTATTATTATAAATGACTAAAATATACTTATTTAAAAAAAATAAAAATTTAACTCTCATTTCATTAAAAACTCTAAAGAAATTTATAAATTTTTTCATAACTCACGAAAGAAAATGATTTTTTTTAAAAAAAATTAGTTGGCAAAGGGTTCTTTCCTAGTTTATTTTGTATAAATTTTAAAAAAATTATATGAAATTGATATATTATTCTAAATCAAACAAACGACTAAAAGTTATAACTTTTAGAATTTTTTATAAATTTTTTAACCTTTCTCTTAAAATGATGTCATCTTATTTTTTTAATTTTCTTTTAAAAATTACATGATCTAATTGATTTAATGAAAAATAATTCAGTCAACCAAGTCGCACTTAGGTCATTTGAATTTTACCATTTTGGATGCATAGTCGATTAGATCCAACCACATGATCAGTTTCTCAATTCGACTAGTTAATTTAACCAATTTATCAGTCTCCCGATTAATGTAACTTTTACTCAAATGTAGAAATAATTCAACTTTGCTAGGAAAAGGGATTACACACAGCGAAAGTTACTATTTTCCTTACTCTTGTCAATTAAATAAAATTTTAAAGCAACCAAAGGGATAAGCAACCGTAGACAATTTAGATGGAAAAAAATTAAATCAAGTCAAGATGCATCAATTTTTAAAGAAAACCCTCATGGTGAGGCTAAAAATTACGAGACCTAGTCGAAAAAAGAAGTCACTAATAAAATTAATGGATATACTAAAAGTCTTCCTAGTCGCCGTAAGGATCACCACAAAGTCAAATACTCTCACCTAAAGGTAAATAACAACACAGGAATAACACGAGAAATCTACAAATAATGAAAAATCACCCAACCAATAAAGAAGGCAAAATAATATTCTGATAGTACAAATTATAACTCATACTGCTTGAAACAACGTATTGAAATTTTATCAAGATCAGAGTTTTTTTCACCTTGTGATCTTCTAACAATGTAACAAACTCCTTTTTTTTTCTTCTATTTCTTGAGTTGACAAGTGTGTGGATGTAACTTTAAAAAAAGTAGAAGTTAAAAAAAAAAATTTAAATACCATTTCTTTTAAAATTAATGATCCTTAGTTTCTGTAAAAATGAAAAGGATGAATAATTTTTAATATAATTTTTTGATAAATTCTTTTCTTTTATTAAAAATTACATTTTATGTCTTTTCTTTTCTCCTCTTATAAATCATGTCTCTTTCATTATAAATACCTTACATTTCAATAATTTTAAAAGTACTTCTTAAACATTAAAAACCTTTGGAGGGAGAGGGAAAATCACATGACGTAGTCTAAATAAATAATCCACTAATAAAATTAATGGATACATCAAAAGTCATCCTAGTCAAAGTAAGGATTATCACAAAATCAAATACTCTCACCCAAAAATAGATAACAACAAAGGAATAACCCAAGAAGTCTACAAATAATGAAAAATCACCCAACCAATAAAGAAGGCAAAACAATATTCTAACAGTACAGATTATCACTCACATTGCTAGAAACAACATACTGAAATTTTATCAAGATTAGAGTCATTTCCACTGTCTGATCTTCTAACAATGTAACAAACTATTTTTTTTCTCTTTCTTGCAGAGACAAGTATGTTTATATGCAACTTTTTAAAAAAATATGAGTAAAACAACTCAATTAATATCTTTTTGAAAGTTAATAGTTCTCAACTTTTGAAAATAAAAAGAATAAAAAATAATTTTTAATATAATTTTTTAACAAAAAATTTATTTGTATTTATTCAAAATTATATTTCATGTTTTTTTTCTCTTGCAATCTTGTCTCTCTCGTTCTGAATATTTTATATTTTAATAATTTTAAAAGTATTTTTGAAATATTATATCTAAATATAAAAATTAAAAAAAACTACTAAAAATATATATAGAAAAGGTCTTTGTCTGCTGTTTTCTCTCTCTCTCTCTCTCGCGTTTCGAAGTCACGGTTTTCGTAATTGCCTCCCTTTTTTTTTGCTGAGAGCTTTCTTAATTGATTCACGCTCACAATTTGATGGCTTAATTTCAAAGTCAACAAGAAGTCTATTTGTTCAAGACTTCTTCCATCGCCTATCACTTGCAACATTCTTTCTTTTGGTGGCCCCATTAAGAGTGACGCCACCTGAAAAATGTTAGTGCAAAATGGATGCGATTGCCTAGTCGAAGTCTTACATGCTCCTTTAACATAATTGGTGCATGAATGTAGTGTTGACTATGGGCAATTGATTACGAACAATATGAGCCACTGATCCATCAAATGGTTGAGAATTATACCTATAACCTGTAGAAGAGGTCATGGTGTATTTTCATCATTAGACCTCAAAAAAACAAAATTGCCTGTAACTCCTTTACAAAAGAAGTCCAAATTTTATGACGTCTATGATATTTGCCCTTTTTCTGATGTTATTGCTTTTTGTTTTGCTTCTTGTGTCTTTTCTTTGTCGCATCTATTAGAAATGGTATGAAGGTAGCATAAAAATAAAATGAAATGGCATGAAGGAAAGAAGAGTAGCGAGGTTGCGAGGATGAGAGTGGTAAGGCCGACCATGAAAGATGGTGAGATCAATTATGAAGAAGCACTTTTCTACATTGGATAACCCTCACCAATTTGAAGGTGTTCACCACTCACACAAAGCAAACTCAAGCAAGGTGCCTAATCGAATCAAGCAATAATAATACAATTTATATATTTTTCAATGACGGGGTTTCTAAACCCGTCATGACAAAAAAAAACATTTAAAAGAATAAGTTTAAATTTCATAAAAAAAAATTCATGATGGGGTTCTCTAAACCCGTCATGAGAAAAATAACAATAAATAAATAAATTTATTTTTTATGAATTTATTTTTCATTTCATGATTATGAACAAATATAAAAATAAAATAAAATTTCAAGATGGCATTCACAAGCCCGTCATGAAAATAAAAAATATATTTAATGAATAAATAAAAAAATAAATTTAATTTTCATAAAAATAAATAAAATACAATACAATAAAATTCCGTGATAAAGTTCCTAAACCCATCATGAAAAAATTAATGAAAGTAAAAAAATTATTTAATGAAAAATAAAATAAAATTTCATGAAGGGGTTCCTAAACTGTCGTGCGAAAAAATAATAGAAATAAGAAAAATCACTAAATAGAGAAATAAAAAATGAATTGAATTTTCATAAAATAGAAATAATTAAAATATCATGATGGATTCTTAACCTGTCATGAGAAAATAAAAAATATTAAACTAATAAAAATAAAAGAACATTTCATGAATAAATATATAATTTAATTTAATTTTCATGAAAAAAATAAAAATAAAACAAAATTACATTTCTAAATTCCTAAACTTTTCATAAATAAAATAAAATAAAATATTGTTTGATCACATGTTAAAAAATTCCATGATTTTATATTAATAGATCTATGATATTAGGAGGGCATACATGGTCGGGACTAAAAGAAGAAGACTAAGCCTTTAACAACAAATAACAAAACAAGAGAGGCTGTTTTAGAAATATGATAAAAATGGTTAAAATAGATAAATTTTAAGGAGTATCGATGCACTCATATTGTTATGCATGGTATAATGCTTCATGAGCTTTTTATGTATATAAATTTGTGTGAATATAGTCACTAACAAATCCACATTGCAAGATCTACGCACATGCCATTGCTCAATTTTAAATTCTTATTATTATTATAATAGTAATTGATCATTTCAGCCCGTCATCTTATAACATTGTCCCATCAAGTAAATGAATGGGTAGATTTCACTAATTTTTTTTGAGTAAATATTTATTTTGGTAATTTAAAGATATACTTAATATTATATTAGTCATCTTTTTTCATTTATTAGCAGCATTAAATAAGTCCTTTAATGATAATTAATGTTATCAATCTAGTCTTTTAATGACTAATTTGATGATAAAAATATATTATAATAAGACTAATTTGATGTATGATATATTTTTGAAGGACTAATTTAAAATATTTATAAATAAAAAACTAATGCAATGTTATGTATATATTTAGAAGGTCAAAATTAACATTTACACTATCTATTTTATAAGAAGAGAGATATTGTCCTTGCTCATGCCTCCACTACACAATTTCTGGGTCAGTCACGGAATATATTCTTACTTTTTTTTATTATTTCTTTTAAGATTATTATGAAACTTAAATTAGAAGGCATTTGTGTTAGTTAGGTGGAATAATATCTTGTCTCAGCATGATTCTGAACTATGTAAAGAGTTGGTCAGTTTGATTGAGATATCAATGACAATGATGGTAAACTCAACTTGTTCTTTAGACTTCAAATTAAGCAATGCAAAAATAGAATCTTTGTGAGTTAAGTAAAATATGTAAAGGAGTTGCTTAAAATTTTTGAAAAGGATCAAGTTTTATTTTTATGAGCAGTGCTCTACTTTTATAATGATTTCTTAAGCACCCAATTGATACTTGATTGATTTCTAATGATCAAATTTCGAGTCAGACATCTTAGCTACTGAATGTAAGTCATGAGAAATGATTAAACTATTGCAAATCTCTTTTAATTTGCGTTATATACTTTAGTAATTGAATTCAAGTTCCATTCTCTCGGTTTTTATTCTGGGTTTCTGATATTGTGTGGATTGTTAATTAAGTGTTCTTCTCTTAATTGTCCAATTAGCTTTAAACCCCATTTATTAGACGAAATTGAGTTTAGAATTCTAATTATCTTGTTTGTTGTGTATATTAGAATTAAAATTCTAATTCCTAGTCTAATTCTATGGAATTAAAAAATAACTAGTTTATACTACTCTTAATTTTTAGCTTAAACCTTAAAAATTTCAATTACAAACATTAAGATTTTTTATTTTTTGAATAGTAAAAGATAAAAGTTAAAAATTATCCAACAACTATTGCCGCTTGCAAGACTAACATAGTCCAGCAACGTTGTTGCTAGCGTGTTCCGGCAACGTAGCCGCTAGCATGCTCTAGCCACTTTGTCATTGATGTGCTCTAGCTACGTCATTGCCGCTTTTGACGTGCTAGCCAATGATGGCCTCCAATCACTGTCGTCGTCGCGTATGTAATGATCAAATTGTCGTGCTTCCTCCGATTACTAGTGTCAACGTCCTGCAATCACCTTTGACATTGTCAATGAAGTTTTTTAGTTTGACATCTATTACGACCACTATAATCCAGCAATGCAAACTCTATTGAATTTTTTTAATTTTAAATTATTATTTATTAATTTAAACTGATTTATTTTATCTTTATACATTCTTAATAAATTATTCAAATAATAAAATTTTAGTTCAGTTTAGAATTACAGTTTTAAAGTTTTAATTTTTCAATTGTCTTAAATATAAAAATTAAAATTCTTGTCAATTTCAATTTTAATAAAAATGAAATTAAAATTAGAATTTTAAATTATAATTAATTCGTCATCAATCATTACAACTCAAGTCCATGACAGAAGCCTCTCCCAAAAGACTAGCTTATTGGATGGAAAAGTCTCATGGTTTAAGTACCACATTGAGTTGCCTTTTCTAAGTAATGTAGAACATAACATAGCATACTCTTTTGAAAGGGGCGTTTGAGACGGTTCACTTTAGCTGCTTACTCTAGGTGGCTTTTACTTTAACTCTTCTAATATAAGTAGCATTTTCTTTAGTCACTTTTTCCTAAATCAACTCTCAATGAAAACACTAATTATTACAACTTAAATATATCAGGAGAGTTCTTACCAAAAAAAAAACTAATGGATTAATTGGGAGAACATTACAACTTAAATACCACATTAAATTATTATTTTTAAGTAACGTGACACATAACATTTGACAACATTAAAACCATCAATTAATAATTTAATACTCTAAAACGTATGTTGTCATCAAAATCAAAAACAATTTTAACTCATTGAAACCTTAAAGTTAACAAAACCCCAATCTTTCCTTTATGTAACCATGTGGGGATTACGTCCTCTTCTTTTTCATTATTGGTTTAGTGTGTTTTGTGCATATTTATTATTTTTACAAACAGGGGGTTGGTTGAAACCAGAATTACCATATGTTATTTGGTGCCTATATGTGATCGGTAAATTTTAAATTTCGATCTACGAGAATAAATCATCAATTTGTCCAACTAGTCGCTCTCATTGTTTGTTTAAGGAATAAGGTAGATCTGCAATGTACATATCTCTTGTAGTCCATTCCAATCATAACCACATTTCTATTTTAAGCCCATGTGAACTGGTAACTCTTCTCAGAAAGGCAAACACTCAATTAGTAATAACAAAACAAAACAAATGGGGAAGAACACTGCACCCACAGGTGCCTCTCCACCGCCTTAGCATTCTACCCCACATTGTTTGAGTACTGGACCTGTTTGCTTGGGCAAGAAGGGATCAATCCTGACCCAAATCAATGCAAAAATTGATGCTAGAAAAAGATTATAACTCATAAGAATTTGTTTAACAAACAATCACATTTACACTCTATTAAAGAAGGACTCTACTATTAGTTTCCTATTAAAAACAGTCACCTCACATATATTAGTTACAGCTCAAAAATAAGAAACTACTAATAAAATAAGAAAATAACTACATTTATCAAAATTATAATTCAGGTCAAACTAGAAGGCAAAGAACAGCTTCCCAAATAAAGGTCCCCATGAGCCATAGCCATTGTTAATGACATCAAAGGCTCCAACCACGACTCCCACCATATTGAAGAATATAAGAGAGGTCGGTGGGATGAGAAGAGTAGTCCACTTGAATAGATAGAGCTCTCCAAATTCAATATCATCTGCTGCTTTTGCTGTGATAGTGAAGTGAAATTGGTGTCTACTCTTACAAGAACTTTGAAGGAGACACAACAAAAAGGTGTGCACAAACACCTCCAATGACCCACTCAGAGGGCCAGACTTGCTCATTGCACTACCAGTCTTCAATGCTAACCCCACTCCACCGACGTTCTAGCTCAACTTTCACCACTTCTGTGCCAGTGGGGATCTATGGACCACCACCCCAGCCCATAGCTTTTAACAAAGTAGGGGTATTCATTGATTTGGATTAACTCGATGAACCAACAAATCAAACCAAAATTAATTTAAAAAAATTAGTTTTGGTTGGGTCATCAAGTTTAATCGAGTTCAATCTGATCAAAATTGACCAAAGTTAGTGTGGTTGACGAGTATAACATTTCTCAACCGATAACTAAACATGTGTTTCATACCGAGAAAAGTCAGGAGACTCAAGTTTACTTAGTTTTCTCACACACCCTTTCCTCACATTTGAGCCCTAAATGTGTCGCTGTGATTTTGTTTGTGTGGCTATTACTTAGGGATAAATTTTCAGAAGTAACAATATTTTGCATAAATGATTTAAGTGTTTTTGTTGTTGCTCATTTTTTTGCTTATGCCGATTATGAAATTTAGAACTTACATTTCACTTAAGCTTGTAGTTTGTAATTTGTTGTTTATATTTTTATCTTAAGTTTAAGTATTTAAATTTTAAGTATTGTGAATTATGTTTTCATCTTTAAGTTTAAGTAATTGTACTAGAAGGCTAAAATGTCTTAAATTCGTATGTAATTATTTAATTAAATTTGTGATATTTATTGGGTTTGTTATTTTACTATAAAAAAAATTAATCAGATAACTCGATAACCTAAATCAAACTAACCTCACTTTTAATCAGGTTAATTTGGTTTTAATTACTTAATTTTTTTTATAAAAATCAAATTAAATCAACCTGCCTGATTAATTAATTTGGACACTTTTTTTTTTTCTTAATCCAAACTAACCAAACATGTGAACAGCCCTGAGACGAATAGCTAAGAGTTATTTAGCCCACAGCCCAACCAATCTTTTAGCCCAAAAAAAAATGTAAATAAAAATAAAATAAAAAAGCATCATCATAATAAAATACAACGTATGTGGGTCATCCTTTCAAATCAAATTAATGGCATAGAATTTTAAATTCTTTTCTCGAATTATTCTACTCAATAACCAATTCTTCCCAAATAAAAAAAAAACAATTAACTGTTAACATTAGAGTGAAAATTTCTCAGAATCAATTTGATATTTTTAAAAAAAAATTATAGATAAAATAATTAAGGATGAATGTTTTATATAAAATTTATCTTAATTTTTTTCTCTCCTCTTTAAGAAGTATCAAACTGACCATGAATGACATTGATAAAATAGATGGTAATTTGTATTTAAAAAAAAAAATGGTTGTGCGAGTTATATTACTTGATACATGTATCAATGAACTTTCTCTTCATTGAAGGTTATCTCAAGGTATTAATGTTCATCAGCATGAGAGCGAATTATATTTTAGAGTGATTAGTGCAACCTAACCATAATTATTATTGAGATTTTATTTGAATTTACTATTTGTAACATAATTAAATGATATTGTATAAGTTTACACCGATGATAAATAAAGTTAAACTCTTGCAATTTAGTTACACACCACATTTCATAAAACCTTTTAATATCTCAATTTAGAGGTTCTTCAACATCGCATTCTTCTTATAGTAAATGATTGTGTGATGCAAACCCAAAGAGTTCCTTAACGATTCAAGTTTAAATCTTAGATTAATACTTAAATAATTCATTATTTTTTAAAAATGTATCAGGCTGATATGTGTAACGTCTTAAAGATTGTCTTATGAAGAATTTAATTTCAATTGATGTAAAACACCAAAATAGCCTTATCGTAGAAACAAGAAAATATTGACTCATGCTGTGTATTAAGTAGAATTCAACTACATTTAGTGATTGATAAAAAGAAGAGTATGCCAATATTAAACAAGTACATGAATCACTACACGATAAAAATATATATAATTCTGGTTGAATGGATTTACCACGGGCCCCGTTACTTGACGCGGCATACTTTGGAGTTTAGAACACGCCCAAAGACCGATGTCTTGTAATGGCCTCAGGTCAATTTTTTTATAAGCATTTAATGAAATAAAAAAGGTAAGGGGAAATTCCCTCGAGTTAAAGCTTGTGATAGGATTTTTTTTTTTCTCCATTTGTTTATTTTATTATTTTTCTATGCTTGGATTTTTCCTAAAAGCAAAAGAAAAAAATAATTGAGTAGGGTACCTAGCCAAGTGTTTCCTTCCTTCCTCTGCCCGAAAAAGTCCATCGTTCACACATGAAAGAAAGGGCATTGCTTGCACAGCATGACTTCACAAAACGCCAAATGGGCCAAAGTCTCGATAAGGGAAAGATTCTTGTCTGAATGGTATGGACTGTATCAAAAATAAATATTATTTTATATGATTTATTTTTATATAAATGTAGATAAAAATTTAAATACAAATGAATTTTTATCTGGATTTAAGTACAATTGATGTTCGAATCAATTTTTTTTAAAAAAATAAAAAGCGGCTTGTAGAAAATAAAATAAATGCATGAGCTTCACAATTCACATGGAAGTGAAGTAGTGAACCAATGAGATGATAAGATGAAGAGTGGGAGACAATACTAAAAGAAAAACTTTATGATAAAGACTTGACGTTTTTGGCCAGCAAGTGCAAATCTGACACTGCAAATTTTGCTCATTTACCTCTTGGTCATCTTCCTTCAGAGTACTGAACTGTCTGCTTTTGCTTCTTAATCGAAAACTCTCGTTGCTTTCCTTTTGTTTTCTAGCTCACCTTTTATCACTGGTATTTGTGAAAGTGTGCATGTCTTGGTTGGTTACCTCTCAGATTTTTGATCGTAATGCGTCTGCTTCTTATTGTGCTTACTTGTCATCAAAATGTCTGAACTTTGAACTTGAAATCTTCTTGAGGAGGGATTCCCTTATTTAGTTGTTCTCTAATTCGTCTTCCTTTTCAATATGCAACTTCAACTTGTCATTCCTAGCTCACAATCCATTGTCACAAACTTCAACTTGTCATTTCTCTTCGCAAGTTGCTCCCACCTTCAAAATCTTTGCAGGTGAAAAAGAAAAAGAAAAGGAAAAAGAAATTCTCTGAGCTGAAAACTGCTGAAGATTGGAGTCACACTCAAGGCACTGTAGAATAGCGCATAAAATTTTTCCAGGAAGAGGTAAATCGCTACGAAGCAATGTCTATCTCAATCTTTAGTTCTATTTATTTTTTTGGTCTTCTATTTTTAATAAACATAAGGAGTGTGTTTGAAGTGTAGAAAAAATGAAATTTGATTTGATTTGTTAATCAAATCTTGTGTTTAAAATGTTAAAAAATAAAAAATAATTTAATTTTAAAATTTCATAAACTTTACTTGTTTAAATTTATGAATTTTATTAAATATAATAAGATTTGTTAGAATTTGATATGATTTTAAATTTAATTATTTAAATTCACTAGTTGTATTTAGAATTAATGTTTGATTTTATTTAAATTGAATTGTAAATCTAAACAAATAAAATTTATGAAATTTTGAAATCAAATTATTTTTTTTTAACATTTCAAATACAAGATTTGATTTACAGATTAAATCATTTCATTTTTTTACATTCGAAACACATTTATATTAACTTTTTGATTATATAATGATATAAAGATAAATAAAATAAAATAATAAAATGAAATAAAATTAATTCTTTTATTAAGGAGCTTCAAATATAAGAATTAATTTTTAAGACAATTTAAATCTAATTTTTTATAATAAATTCCAAACATAAAATTTAATTTTTAAATCAATTCAATTTAATTTTTAATTAATTCTAATAACTCACTACAAAATACTTTAGTTGAAGGGATTAGTTTCTGCACATTCATTTTCTAGTTGAAGGGTTTAGTTTCTGCACATTCCTTTCATATACAATGTGTTCATACATCAACCACTTTACAACCAAAAAAGCACTATGCTAGAAGCACCTAGATGGCAAGGCAACAATTTGAAGTAAATTTACTATCTGTGTTATTATATGAATATATGGTAATTAAATAACTTTGGTTTCAATTACTCATTTAATTTGTTGATCTTGTTCTAGATGACGCAAGTCCTTTCTGATTGCATAAAAATGGTTGCCGAGAAACTGATGGATCTGACTATAGGCGAGGCACGTTACCTATGTTGTTTCAAGACCATTGTTGAAGAGTTTGAAAAGGAAAAGGGCAAGCTGAGAGCAAAACGGAAGAGTGTGAAGGAAAATGTAGATGCAGCAAAGAATAGAGCTGAGGAGATAGTGAATGATGTTACAGTTTGGATCCAGAATGCTGACAATATCATCAAAGAAGACACCCAAATGAGAAGGACTTGTTTTTCCGGATGGTGTCCAAATTGCATCTGGAAATATCACCGAGGCAAGGAACTGGCAGAAAAGACGTTGGAGATTGCAGAACTCAAGGGACTTAACTTTGAAAGTGTTGGACGCGCTGCTAAGCTTCCAGGTGTGGAGTACCACTCTTCACATGATTTTATAGAATTTGAGAGCAGAAGCTCCGCACGTAAACAACTTTTGGAGGCATTAAAAGATGACCAAAACTTTATGGTTGGATTGCATGGTATGGGGGGAACTGGTAAGACGACACTGGTGCAGAAAGTGGGTAAGGAAGCTAAAAAATCAAACTTGTTTGATGAAGTCATCTTCACTACTGTATCCCATGCCCCAGATATCAGAAAGATTCAAGATTACATTGCAACCCCCTTAGGCCTGAAACTAGAGGAAGGAGACCAGTTGGAAAGAGCCAAAAAGCTGTGGTCCAGATTAACTAATGGACAAAGGATACTTGTAATACTAGATGACGTGTGGGAGGAGCTCAAGTTTGAAGATATTGGGATCCCCTCTAGTGACAATCACAATACCTGTAGAGTTTTGCTAACTTCACGTAAGTTAAGTGTATGCAATTCAATGAGCTGCCAAAGTACCATCGAGCTAGAGCTCTTATCTGAGGAGGATGCCAAGGTACTATTCGAAAAGCACACTGGCTTAAGGGATGATTCATCCAAAAGTTTGAAGAAATTGGGGCAGCAAATCGCAAATGAATGTAAAAGATCACCAGTTGCGATTACAGCTATAGCAAAAAGTTTAAAGCACCAGCCTCCAGAACTTTGGAAGGCAGCTTTAAAAAGCTTGAAAGAATTCAAACAAATCCGCAATATTGATGAAGATTTAAAGATTTATAAATGTTTTCAGGTAAGCTATGAAAATCTTAAGGATGAAAAGGCCAAGAAACTCTTCTTGTTATGTTCCCTGTTCCCTGAAGATTATGAAATTCCTGTGGAAGATTTAACCAGATTTGGTAAAGGCTTAGGCCTATTTGGTGAGGTTGACTCATACGAAGCAGCAAGGATAGAAGTACTTACGGCGAAAAGGAAACTCCTAGATGCTTGTTTATTGTTGAAAGATCAGGAAGGATGTGTAAAAATGCATGACTTGGTTCGTGATGCAGCTCACTGGATAGCAAACTATGAGATTCAGGTGATTATGGGATCCAAAATTCATGCAACTGCAAAACAAAGTACCATAATGTATTTGTATCGCCACAATGTAAAAAGATTTTCCCTTCCCAATCAGTTGGATTGCACCAAACTTAAGATTCTAATAGTACTTTGCATAGATAAAGAAGGTTCCGTGCAAGTACCACAATCATTTTTCGAAGGAACCAAAGATCTAAGAGTTTTGGCTATAGCGAGGGCAGAAAACATTAGGGGAAAGCCAAGTCTAGCTTTGCCACGATCAATAGAATCCTTAAAAAATCTCCACACACTATGCCTGAGAGGTTTTAATTTAGGTGATATCTCCATTGTGCAAAAACTAGAAATACTTGAGACTTTTGAGTTGAGTGATTGTTCAATCAATGGACTGCCAAATGAGATTGTGAAACTGGAGAAATTGAGATTGTTGGGCTTGACACGTTGCGCAATTGAAAGGAATCCTTACGAAGTGATTGGTAGACTTTCACAAATCGAGGAATTGTATGTTATGAGAAGTCCTGACAGATTCAGATGGAAGTTTGACAAAGAAGTTGTTGCTAACTTATTTGACAAAGATAACATTTCCCCAGCACTTCAGAGGTATCATTTACAGATAGGACATGATTCTGGATTATATCACTCACTGGATGATTCCATATCAAGAGGTTTGTCTATTGAATACTTTGATCCCACCTCAAATGCAACAATTAAGGACCTGGTGCAAAGAGCAGAGATTCTTCACTTGAAGTGGATTCAGGGAGGTTATAGAACTGTAACCCCACACTTAGTTGAAGCAATAGGAGGAGACATGAATGACATGATCTATCTTAAGCTTGAGTTTTGTTCTGAGATAGAATGCCTCCTTGACACTACTAACAATGTTTCATCTTCGGTAGGAACCATCTTCTCCAAGCTGCTTAAGATAGAGCTCAGAGGCATGGATCATTTGAAAGAGCTATGCCATGGTCCAGCTCCTTCTGACTTTTTTGGGAGCCTACAAGAGCTGAGTATACATCTGTGCCACCAACTGCATGGCAGATTATTTGTAGGAAACTTGAACCTCGGTAGACTTAAGGTGGTTGAAGTGGAATATTGTCGCATGTTGACATCTTTGTTCACACCTTCCACTGCTGCAAGTCTAGTGCTTTTGGAAGAACTGGTAATAGAGGGATGCAAGGAACTGAGAAACATAATAGCAAATGAGAGAGAAGACAACAGAGAAGAGGAAATAGTTCAGCATGATGAGGATGAGGATGAGAAAAAAATTTATGGTTCAATGTTCCCCAAATTGAAAACTCTTGACATTAGAATGTGTGACCAGTTAGAATTTATAACCCCATTATGTGTCCAAAGGAATGCGGCTAGTGCCACAAGAAGGGAGTGCCTTCAACCTTTCGGCACTGCTGATTGTCTTTCGAGGCAATCGCTGATCCTGCGCCATGTCAGAGAGATGAAACTCAAAAACTGTATGAAAATAAAACTATTGTTCACCCTGTCTGTTGCTCGAACAATGTTGTTGGAAGAGTTGAGAATTAAGGAATGCCATTCACTGAAGAACATTATAACAGACGTAGGAGATGATCATAGTTGCATGACATGCGGGTCTGTCTCTGTCTTCCCGAGATTGAAATTGCTGAGTGTTTCAGATTGCAGCCAAATGCAATATATGTTCGGACAAGACCGTGAAGAACAACAGAATCATAACATTGGGATTCATATTGATCTCCCGGATTTGGAACACCTCACTCTCTCAAATCTACCAAAACTCGTCAGCACTTGCTCCTTAAACTATAATGCCACGTATCAATCTTTGAAGGAGTTTTGTTTGGAAGGATGTCCAGAGTTTACCATCAAATCTATAAGTGATTTCATGGTTCGTTTGGATGCGAGACAGCAGACTGGCACAGCCACTGACCATGAGGTACCTCACAATCCAACTTATATTCTTCTAAGAATTTTGATAATGAAGTCACATATATTCATTTTATCTTGATTATTAATTTGTTACATGGATTACCAAACCGTCCCCAGGTAATGAGAATGACTAATAAACGAGTTTTTCAGCTCAGTTAATCTTTTAAAGTTGATAAGATTAACTAATTTTGTGGATTGTGATATTATTATTATTATTATATGTTAAACCCTTAAATGAGTATAAATATATGACATAAACTTTTCATTTCATAAGAATTATTCACTTTGACTCGAGTATTAAACCATATATCATGAAAGTAAATTTAGTGACAAGCAAATTAAAATGGCAGCTAGCACTCCAAGGCTATAATTTAGGGCAATATAAAAATAAAAGTAATTTAATAGACACTAAATTGTTCACCACATCACAATTATCTCATAGTTTTGGATTTTTTTGCTTGAAGTTAATTTATATAGAACTCTCTTCAATTTTAAGTTATGTGTAATTTTATCCTCTTATATATATATATATATACACACACACACACACCTCACAGTTATTCAAATGTTCAAATTATCCCTTTTCATTGCTAATCCGTCCAAGTAGCAGATTGAAACACTCATTTGACAATCATATTATTGCTTAATCTCTGAATTTGTCCTAAAATTTCTAAAATAAAACAAGTTTAGAGCATGTTTTAGAAGGATTAATTCTTTCCTAAAACAGTTTTTTTTTCAATAAAAGAACAGTTTTATTTAAAATTTATCTTGTTTGTTTAAAGTGTGTAAAATTGATTATAAGTTAAAATTATTTTTCTATAACTAAAAACAGTTTTTTTTAAAAAGCTGTTATTTTAAGCTTTTAATTATTTGATTTTCAGATTATTTTAAAAGTTTTAAGAAATAAATACCTATTTGCCCTTAATCAAATAACTTTTTCAATCATTTCATACATCTCTTGGTAATTTAATACATAAAAGCGATTTTTTATATAATCCAAACAAAACTCCTTATCATAAAATCAATTATGAATTAATATATCCAAACATAAATTATTTTTCTCATAATCGATTTTCTTGAAAATTGATTATACACATAATCAATTTTTCACAGCTAATCCAAACACGCACTAAAGGTCAAGGCATTACTCTCTAAAAAAACCAAATAAATAAACGAAATTTTTTCCTAAACTATAGAATTTGATAATTTTATTGAAAAATAGTTTATTATTTAAAAATTATATGTTTTTTTTTCCAAATTGTTAAACCAAGCCAAGCAGTACCAAATCATTTAAATTGGAGCCGATTTTGTTTGGTTTCATAAGAGCATTAATGCATCGTGATTTAAAAAGTTTATAAACAATATAAAGCCATTTAGTTTATGTTCAGGCCTGAATCAAACAGCACCACATACGGCCTTAGCTTAAGACATAGTAGCACAAAAATTTGGTAATCTACCAAAAGATTTTTTAAATCGCAAGGAAATGAAAATGGAACAAAATATTTAATAATTTTTAAATAAAATTTCAAATTAAAGAGCTTTGTAATGTTGATAGAGTGCACCTACATTAGTACATACTTGAGTGGAAAAGAAAAGAAATGAAAAATAGAATAGAAGAAAAAATTTTTTTTGAAGTGTGAGTGCTCGCAGGCATCGTCTTTACTGATAGGGAACATGAATTGGAAATTAGGAAATAGTTCTGGAAGAGGATAAGAATATATAATTTTGAGATGATTGTATTCTTATTTATATTAGATGCTTAATTATTTAGGAAGATTATTGGGAACATTTGTGCACAAACCTTACTGTATGATAAATGATTGGCTTTGTTAGCAGTATAGAAGCCCACTATCTCCTTTAATGGATTCAACAAAGTTACTACAACGACAACCATACCTAAATTCTACATTACATTTCATTTATGGACCAACATTCCTGAAGGGGCAACCAAAAATAAACATATCTATAACTAGCCAAATTTGTTTATTTGAATTGAAATATCTCTCACCGAGTTTATCTAATGGTATGCTTTCTATAGGATTTAGGGGTGATTGTGAAGCATTTCCACACTTTAGAAAAACTCTACTTAGAGAACTCAAATATTGAAGGCATTATTCGTCTTGAAGAACTTCCAATCATTGGTCAACAAGTGAGCTCAGGTTTACAATCACTTAAATTGTACAATCTACATGAGCTGAGGTATACATTGATGGGTCCAAAACATGTTCTAAGCCTCCAAAATCTTAAAACTTTACAAATTGAGGGATGTAGAAAACTGAAAGTTATCTTCTCTGCCTCTGTCTTGAGAAGCCTACCACTGTTGATATATCTAGAAATCAAAGACTGCAAAGAATTAGAGGAAATCATGGAAGAGGATGAGGAAAATCAAAAGCTGTCAAATCCTTATTCCCGACGGGTATGCTTCCCACAGCTCATTGCACTTGTCGTCAAAGGTTGCCACAGGTTGAAACGTCTCATCTCTATCTCCACATTCCAAGAGTTTCCAAAATTAGAGATCATGATCATAAAAGAAGCCTCTCAGTTAGACCACATTTTTGGAAGTGAACAAGGTGATGAGGTTCCTAAACTGAAACTTCGGGTTCCTAAACTGAAGTATCTAATGCTTATGCAACTGCCAAGCCTCGCTGATGTTAGCCAACAAATGGAGTTGCAGACTTTGACTTACAGTGTTGTGCAAAATTGTCCCAAACTCTCTTTTGCTTCAACAACTACTCTAGAAGACTTCAAGAATATATTAGAAGGTATGCACTTCAACTATCAAAATGTTTATAACATCACTCAAAGTCATCTTGTCAACATGTACAATAAGAGATTGGACTATTAGTTTTTTTTTTCTCCTTCTCTTTAGGACAACTGATTAGCTAGTCACAATAATGATCAGCAATTGAAAGTGAAGTAGGCATCTTACCCGCGTGTTGTAGTTTTTTGTTTAATTTGTTGATAGTTTGATCTTTCTTATTTTAGATAGTAATATTGATCGTGACGTCCATTGGGAGTTAGTTGAAATACTTGAAACCATAATGGAAGAGACTGAAAATGAAAATCCAATGCCTGAAACCACTTCTGAATTTCCAACGTCCCCGCAAGTTCAAGACTTGAGAGTTCAATCAGCATCTGAAAGGGAGCTGCCTTGTTCACAGGTCAATACTAGCCAACCCATCTATGCCACATAGCACAGTAGCAATTGTCAATCACAATGGACCAAACAATAATTCTTTTCAGTTATGACATAATGAAGTAAACTTTTTTAACTTTTGGTGTTGGTCAGATTATTAATGAAACAGAGAAGGAAATTGTTGTAGTTCATGATTCAGAGATGGCAACTTCATCAACGGATTTAGAAGTGATAGCAATGCCATTTCCAAGCCCTTCAGCTATCCCTCTATATGAAACACCACATGTGAGTTTACTTAGCGCTTGCCGGTAGTGGTGTATATGAAAATTAATGGTTTAAGACTAACCCTTTTCTTATTCATGACTTCACCTAGGAGCTGGTGGATGAACAAGCGTTGATTGAAGCAAGTTTGATGGACCAACAAGAAGCACTGGGAGAAACAAAAATCAAAATGGAAATTGCTCGGGAAACTATTGTACCATTGCCTCACGTACGTACATAATTATGGAGAATTTTAACTTTGAAAAGTAGTGTTTCTTAAGACACAACAGAGAAACTGTAACTTTTTTTTTTTAATCTTTTTGTGCTTCTTCAGAGTACAGAAGACACTATGGAACAAAGTTTTCAAGAGTGTCCTGAAACAGAGAAAGCCATTACAGCAATCCGGTCAACAAATTCAGAACTAACGAACCCATCACTAGGACAATTAGTTATTCCTTTACAAAAAGCATCTCCACAGGTAACTCATTGTCCATTTTAATAAAAACAATATACATAAGTATGCTACATGGCTACACTTTTGGTTTATTCATCTTCTTATGGGAGTAGTGGGCAAACAATCATATATTTGGTACTGTGCAGAGTACTAATGGAAGTGTTCAAGAAGTTTCAACGTCAGACAAAGCTAAGATAGTAACTTCATCAAATCATTCAGGACCACAGAGCTTGCCACCAGTTCCATTAGTTACTTCTCCGAGTAAAACATCACCACGGGTGAGTTTATTGCATGCACGTTATCTTTTGACGGTATTCACTGGCTTAAATCCCGTCTTGTTGCTTATTTGTTTTAGCCACGGCAATTGGTTGAAAAAGAATCAATGGATGAACAAAGTTCAATGGAACTAGATGCAACTGAAGAAAATAAGAGCTCCAATGAAACTCCTCAAACAGCTGATGAACCTTCCAATCTTACTCAGAATGTTAAAGGTTCTACAAATAGAAGTGTTTCTGAAGTAGCGTTAAACAAAACTGCATTAGCAATCTCATCAACCAATCCAGAGTTGGATGGTTCAATGCTTGCTCCCGAAGTTGATTTGTTGGATAAAACCTCTTCTCTGGTAATTGTTTAGCTATGTTTTATTCATTGTTTGCATTAAGAGGAATTTTACTAATGGTTTAAAGCTATAACCTCTCCATTTTATTTGTTTCAGATCTCTCTAATCTCTAAAATCAATGTAACAAGCTCCAACTCAGTCTCAATGCAAAGAGTGTCAAGGAACCTGTTGGAAGAGCTATCCAACAATGCCAAAGTTGATAACTTGGTACCGGATATTGAAAATTCAGGTTCTAGTCTGATTCTTAAGGCAGAGCTTCATCAAGAGCTTAAGACTGAACTGGCTGCATATCTGAACATGTCAATGGAGGCTATCTGTGAGGCCAATGTTTTGGACAATGTAGAGAGGATTGTTAATTCCTTGGCAAGGGGAACTACTGATGCTTTCCAACAGAACATCCTCAAAGACTTTACAAGTCGATTGAAAATTTTCAAAGAAAATGTTCCAAAAGCCATGAGCACTATGCAATCAAGCTCAGAGTTCATATCCAATTATGAGAACCAGAATATGGAGTTGAATACCAAATTGAATGAAGGACAAGAAAAAATTAGAGATTTGGATGCCAAGCTTTCGGAGACCTCTGCAGAAGAATATACTATTGAAATAGAGATTCAACAATTAATGAATCGGAAAATTGAGATTCTTGCCCAGAAGAACTTCCTTGCTTCTCAACTTGACCAGTGCACTCAGGTAGTCTCTGAGGATTATGAAAAATGGAAAGTTTTGGGAGAGGAATTGAAATTCTCCACTGACAGGTGGCTAAAGTCAAAGGAAGATTTAGCTCATGCAAATGCCAGTTGGAGGATCTTCAAAGAGATTTTAGGGTTATAATTAAAATCTCAGAATTTAGCATACAAAAAGCATGAATTTACAGATTTGCATTAATGACTAATGAGAAAACATTTATCCTCCTGGAAGATGTACATATCTCCTGTGGTCCATTCCAATCATAACCACATTTCTATTTTAAGCCTATGTGCACTGATAACTCTTCTCAGAAAGGCAAACACTCAATTAGTAATAATAAACCAAAAAACCAAACATAAGTGCCATTATGCATCAAATGAATGGGGGAGGAACACTGCACCCACAAGTGCCTCTCCACTGCCTTAGCATTCTACCCCACATTGTTTGAGTACTGGACCTGTTTGCTTGGGCAAGAAGGGATCAATCCTGACCCAAATCAATGAGAAAATTGATGCTAGAAGAATTGACCAGAGGACTACAATAGTAGGCGTCCTGTTTTGCCTTCCCATGAGACCTTTGAGGAAAGGATATAGGTGGACTATGACCCAGAAGGCAAAGAATAGCTTCCCAAATAAAGGTCCCCATGTGCCATAGCCATTGTTAATGGCATCAGAGACTCCAGCCACAACTCCCACCATATTCAAGATTATAAGAGTGGTTGGTGGGATGAGAAGAGTAGTCCACTTGAAGAGATAGAGCTCTCCAAATTCAGCATCATCTGCTGCTTTTGCTGTGACAGTGAAATTGGTATCTACTCCTGCAAGAACTTTAAGGAGACCTTGAAATACAGCAAAAAGGTGTGCAGAAACGCCTCCAATTACCCAGAATTGCTCATTGCGCCACCAGTCTTCAATGCTAACCCCACTCCAACGAAGCTCTAGCACACCAGTTAAAATGATGGAGATGAATAGAGCCATAAACCATACGCTAGCAAGGTTGGTCAGCTGCATAGATTAAAACTTGTCAGAAGACAGAATCTAATAGCAACATTACTGTTTTCACATTTTCTTTTAATAGTATCCTGTGAATCAGAGCCTAAAAGCAAATGATTTGTCATAATAATCAAAAAGAAATTTATAATTGTGTACTTACTGTAGGGATGATGAACTTTCCAGTCAGAAGACACACAGCTGGAAGTATGCAGTATGCGAGCAGAGGGATGGAAGTGAATGGGTAAACGATGGTATTAGTATAAGCCAACCTCTCTAGCCATTTCAGCTTGCCTCCATAGCCATACCACAATGGGCAATGGCGACTAAGGAAAATTTCAACAGAACCAAGAGCCCATCTCAAAACTTGGTGTAACCGATCTGATAGATTTATTGGGGCAGATCCCTTGAAGGCTGCTCTCTTTGGCATGCAGTATACTGATTTCCATCCTCTGCAATGCATCTTAAACCCTGTTAAAATATCTTCTGTGACTGAGCCATAAATCCACCCAATCTGCAGTGGAAACAAATTTGTTAAGAGCAATTCATAAATTTAGCAATCATGGAACATAAAGTACCTTGTTTTATGTAGTAAATAAACGCCTAATCAGAAGCAAATGTATTTGGTTTGCACAACATCAACAAAACCCAAATGTTCCTTCATTTTAGAAATTTTTATCTAGCAAAATCCAAAATAGAAGGAGCTCATTTAAATTAATGGGATTACCTCTTTTCCCCATTCAGTCTTCTCTTCATAGCCACAGCTTATAACATGAATAGCCTCCTTAATCAGTGATTGGGAGTTGGTGCCTTCAGGAAGTCCACCATTTTCCATCAAAGTGGAAGCAATGAAAACTGGTGACTGCCCAAATCGTTTCTCAAAATTTTTCTGGGACATAAGGGATGATTTCTCTAGCTCTTCATAGCCTTCAAGCCCTTCTTCAATGTCTTCAAGATCAAACATGGAGCCGGACCCTTTCCTAACATAATTCTTCCCCATCATTTTCTTCTTCTTGGAATATAATCTACTAAAGAGACCTCCTCCTGATTTCCTTTTTGACTTGGATTTCCTTGAACCACCAAAACAACAGCAGCACCATGAAGGCCAGCAGTCACAGGTCATCTTTGGCCTTTTCTCAGATACTGGTGGATCATATCCATATAATGCCTGCCTGTTGAACACACATCCAGTACCAACATAAACCGGACCTTGAATCCCATCGAGGCCTTTCATATTGATCTGTGATGAAAGCAACATTGAAGACAAACATTAAAAGTCAGTGCAATGCAGTTTGCACATATTGGTTAAGTTGAGTTTAAAAGACTGGCACTTACATCAAAGAATACAGTGTTGCGATTAGCATATCTGTCATGGCGATCAATGCCATCAAATCTTTGTGGGAATTGGACATAACAGAGCTTATTCCCAAGCTGGGGATCCATTAAAAAGCACATGGCCTCTCTTATAGCCTTGCTATTGTTGATGTAGTGGTCACAATCCAGATTCAACATGAAAGGTGCATTTGTAAGCACAGCAGAAACTCGAACCTTTTGAGGATACACAACAACCAAAGTGTTATAAACAGGTTTTCTAATATCCTAGTCTTACATGAATTAACCAATATAACTTCAAGTGTTTGTACTTACTAAAGCATTCATGGCACCAGCTTTCTTGTGGTGTTGATAGCCAGGACGTTTTTCACGTGAAATATACACAAGTCGTGGCAGTTCCTTGCCTTCCACATCCAGTGCACCAGCACTTCCTAAATATACCTGCAAAGGCAAGTCCATGAGCCATATCACCAGAGAACCAACCATTCCAAATTCCAATTATTAATTCATTCTTTTAAATTTTTATTAAAATTAACCTCATTTTTAAAGAAAAATTGCAAATTCTGAGCACTATATTTTCCTTTTCCCCAATAGATATTCATATTCATGTGTTTTATGTTATGTTTTGTTAGTTCCTTAATGTTAAGATACTGAAGACAGAACAAGAACTAACTGGAGGATGCAATAGCCAAACCTGAATCATTCCTGGATGATCGCGAGTGTTGTTCCCAGGCCATGGGGTGCCATCCTGCATCACCCACCCCTCCTCTGGTTTCTTCTGAGCCTTTGCCACCAAAGCATTGATTTTCACTTTAAATTCTTCATATTCTCTCTGCAATGGAGCAAAAACACAAGAACTATTGTAAGTCTCATATGAACATTGAGACAACAACACTAAAGAACATAAAAAACAACTTTTTGTCCTATCTTTATTTGCCCACCTTCATGGCCCTGCGTTCCTTCACAAATGTGGGAAGCACCTTATCTTTCAGGTAATCAATCTTCTGAGAGAAATAGTACTCAGGAGCCCTTGGCTCTATGCTATACTTCTTGCAAAAAGGAACCCATCTTCTAGCAAACTCAGCAGTTTCTGACAGTGTATCAAACAAAAGCATAGAAGCACCATCATCTGATACATAGCAGCTGACCTTCTCAACTGGGTAATCAACAGAGAGGATTGACAGAACAGTGTTTGCTGTTATAATAGGTGGTTCCTTCAAAGGGTCCACAGTACTCACATAGACGTCAACTGGGGCTAGAAGGTTTGGCTCCCCTTCGCGCTCGAACCTTATGGACAAGCGGTCCAGGTAAGTTTCACGAGTGATGGGGAACCATTTGGGGAACTGGTCAAGTATCCATGAAAGAGCAAACCAGATTTCACATATTACAGAGATAAGCCACAGTGGAAATGCATCATATGCTGGAGTTAAGATGCGGAAACGAAAGAAGAAAGCTAGGATAATGAGCCTCATGATGATGACTATGCGGTATGGGTTGATTAGGCTTGAAGGTATTGGGACCTTACGCCACAATGGTTGCCTGGCTTCAGCTAAACTGTCATGTGCCAAAAAGCAAACTAGTGTCAGTTAATACTATGATACATTTTGTTTCTTCAAAGTAATGTTAGTTACACAACATTTGAAGACATAACATTCACTTTGTGCAGATAATTTTTGTACACCTGATGCAGGAGTATCCCCACACCCTTTGAGTGTAAAACTAATCTCCTTTGGGCCATCAGGGGATTGCCATTATTAGCCCTCCCCACAATGGGATTTCCTAGGATTTGAACCTTTGGCATTCTCCTGTGATCACGTAAGTCGCTTACCACTTCAACCAACTACTTCTTAAGTCGCTTACCACTTCAACTAACTACTTCTGGGTTGCAGTGTGAATGGTTTGACTCTAAAATGAGGTGTGACTATTTACTTATTTCTTCTTTTGATGGGAGGTTTCACTTAATGATTAGTAACATTTCTTCTGTTTTTTTAATTAAAATGAATTGTTAAATAATGTTATAGAAGGTAGAAATGTTTTAGCCACAAGATTCAGAGCAAATTTCCCACAACAAAACTTCTAAGATGATATAGTTTTGAAGGTAAAAATTTATCAGTAAAAGTCAGTTAAGTAAAATCGATTGTAAAAAATTCAGGTACGAGTTTTTCATACAATTTTTTGATAATAAAGTTAATTCCTGAATTTTTCACTTATATTTTCAATGATGGTATACCAAACTAGTCTAAGGTGAAAAGAACTATTGATATGCTTAATTTCTTCTGCTTTATTTAGTATTCAAGCAGAAAATGCAATCCCATGCACACAGATTATGACTTTTACAACCCATAGGAAAGAGCAATCGAAAAGATCACTTACAGGTGCTCATCTTCTTCACCTTGGTCATCTTTTCCTTCCTCTTTGTTTAGCAGGCCTCTCTTTTCTTGCCTGATTTTCCATTTCTCTACTCTTTCATCCCATTCTGCATTACTGTACAATTCTTTCTCCCCTTCAAAATCCTTACCAGCAACTATAGAATAGTAGACGAACTCAGAAAAGCATGTATAAATGAAAGAGAATATCAAAGAAAAAAATCATCATCATGGAACATAATTAGCAATTTGGCATTTTACAATTTTATTTTGGTTTTCAAAATAAAAAAATTTAAAAAGAAAGTTGCTTACCACTTCCAGCTGAAGAGAAAGCTTGACCATTGGGATGCCACTGTTGTTCCTTATAGTCTCCATTTTCCTGTAGAAATCACAAACAGCCCCGTAGGCTCTTTGATTACTAATAGTTATATTCAATTAATTGGTATAGCCACAATACTGATTCATTTTAATGAAACCTCATTTGCGGAAAAACATGAAAAGAGAACAATTTCTGCAATGCATTATCTTTGGAAGCTTGATTAAGAGTAAGAGGCCCAAGACTAGCATAATATATAAGCTAATTTCTCATTCATGATTTTACTGTCTTATCATTAAAAGAAATTACCGCGTGATTAACATGATGTTGCCGGTCTGGATCCTCATGACGATTCTTAATCTGAAATTCATCATCAAAATCATCTGCATCAAAGTTCTCTTCATCTCCAGCCACTCTAAGACAACCTGCAGGGAAGCCACATTGTCTATATTAGTTAGCCCACATTTTTCATTAACAAAATGAAGTTCTTATAATAAGAAAAAGTGAGACCAGTGACAAGACAGCTAAGCTAACCTTTGTGACGCTTATAGCGGGTGTTGCATTGAGGGCAGCACTGGCTCCCTTCACTCCTCTCATACTCATAACAGGGTCGACAAACAGGAAATCCACACACATGACAAGCCACAAACAGCACCCCATCTTCTCTATATCCAATCTGATCACCACAAACTCTACATACTTTTGATGCAGATTGACGGGTCGGAGGCCGATGCTGCCAAAAAGAAATATAGAACATCAACTTGTAAAGTTATGGAAGTTTCAAATTCAAAGTAACAACCATGCCATTTGGACAAGCACAACATCAAAGGAGGAGTTCAATACCTCGTCTGAGTTATGTGACAAATGGGAATGAGAACCAGTGATTAAGCCAGCCATAGAGTTTGAGGCCATGGCAAGCCAAGGTAGAGAGCAGGTGGGAAGGATATAGGAGAAGAGGGTCTTATATAAGAAATGGTGGGTTGAGACTTGAGAGTAAAATATCAATATTATGCTTCTGAATGAAACAGTGTCTACCAAACTGTGAGTTGGGAAGTCGTGGGTTAGAGTTTAAGAAACGTTAGGAAGCGATAGGTGGGAACGGTTACTTTGATTTGGCTTGCTTGGACTCAAAGAAGGCACGTCTTTTCTAGTTCTTAATACATCAACAAGATACACATTGCACACAAGCTGGTTATAATGTCACGTCCCCACCTTTCTCTGTTGACAATACCAAAAACGGAAAATACTATTTGTAGGGGGAAGGGGAACATAGTGCAATGCTCAGTTACTTGTGTAAAAGTCTGTCTCGTTTTCTATTTTCTAGACTGTTTGGCTTTTTGGTCATTGCCATTTTTCTAGACATTAAACTTGTAATTGTTGCCCGAGTTTGAGACCCAGAAATATGGCCCAAATCTTAACCATATGAATGGAGCCCAGACCAAGGTTTACTACAAAGAATCTGTGAAGTGGGGGAGTGGATAATAGAGTGTACCTTTCCTATTCAAACTACCCATTACAAATCGTCTCTTACATTTTAAAAGATGGGCTTACCAACTTCAACGCCTTTGCGAGACAACAAAACACTTGTCAAATCCTTTTCATGTTCAGACCAAAAAAGAATTCTTTCCCAGTTGGGCCACAGAAGACCTTAGTTCGAGGCAGTTCTCCTAGCATTGTTTGTCCATGAAACATAGGTTCCAAACCATTGTATTCTTCCCTTTTTTGTTTAGGGATTTTATCATCGTCCATCACTGACAATTCATATTCATGTGTTGAGAGTCAAGAAGTTCATCCTATATATTGAGTTGACCATGACCCTTACTTAACATTTTGAATTTTTGTGACTTTGGGTTGCTAAACTTTGAGTAAGCTTATGATAATCTTCCTTACTATATCTTGGTTGGAATAGGTTCTCCCATGAGACTTTCAGGCATTTATCACTTAACCTTGTAAACATTTCACCATTTATATTATGCTACTGCATTCTAAACAATTATCTTGTTTGAGTCTCTTTTACTGCAAAAGTGCCTTCATGAGTCACCTCCATTCTATCTCAAATCTCCAAGCTAATTTCTCATGTTAATTGAGGAATAAGTGTTATTCAATGACTTGTATAAGAGTCTATGAGATGTGAGGAGTTTATATGAATAAAGGCAGTTAAAATATCACTACTGTTAATTAACTAACATTCAACTACCTTTTCTTTTAACAATTTTCATCTCTATCTATCACAAAATCCTAAATTTAGGATATGAAAAATTAAACTGAGAGTTCCTAACAACTCCACTCAATCACTTTAAAAGGCTTTCAAACAATAAATTTACTAACAAAATCACCTCACTCCATATATGATAACATGGTCTTCAAAGGGTTGAGCTTGCTCTTATAACACATAACAAGGAGGCACTTAAGAAGTTTTAATAAAGGATAATTAAAGAGAATTGCTATACTATCTTATTTTATATATATATATATATCACTTATTTGAGGTAAATTATAAAGTATTTATTGATTGTTGATTTTATAATAAATATTTAAATATTTAAAATTTTATTAAAATAATTAATCATTAATAAATATTTAATAACTCATCTCTAATAACAACACTTAGGACTTGAGATAGTTTAGGGGAGAAATTTGAGTAAATAGATAATTTATTCCTTAAAAATATCCTTCACTTACATTTTAGTTCTTGAATTTATTTTTATATACAAATTAGTTTAAAAATTTATAAAACTCATATTAATTTAGTCCTTACAAAGTTAAATGATGACCTCCAATTTTACATATTAAGTGTCTATGTATAACACTTAGTGTTACATAACATATCACTCAGTATTATCCCTTGAGATACGTCGTTATTTTAGCCCAGTAGTTCTTAATTCTCATCATACATAGAGCACTCAATCACTCACTCACTCACTCAATAAGATAAAACGATATTGTATTTTAAGAAAAAATATTAAGTAATGTATCATGTAGTACTAAATATTATGCATAGACATTTAACATATCACGTTAGAGAGGTCATCATTTAATTTAGTTACCTTATACACATAAATAAATAGATTTAATTTTAATCTAGTATCATTATAAAGTTTTTTTTATACTTATACTATCATTCAATACACCATTAAAAAATTTAGACTTCTTAAATAATAATTGTTATGATGGTTAAATTTTTTTAATAATATAATAATACATAATTAAATAATAATATAAAAATATTTTACCGAGTGAATCAAAATTAAATTCGGGAATAAACTGATATTTATAGCGAGTTGCCTGTTTACACGAAAATGAAAAAATTTGGTTTCATGTATCCGTATTCAACAAGGATTCGATCCACCTTGCGAACCCAATCACCAACGAACGTTACCACTGTCAGTGTGAAGAACCATCTACAATGGGTTATTTGGCTTTGTCCTTCAATTCTCTGATCTGATCTGAAATCTACCATCCACAAGATACCCATCCCTATATTACATCAAAGTTTGGATCTTTTCTTTCTCTCTTGCATAACTGAATTCCCTTCCCATTCTCATTTGTTCTTTCACCTTTGGTTTTTGCCCCAACAAAAAAAAATCCCAGCAATGTCATCGTTTCTACACCAAAGAAGTTTCCGCAATCCATTTTCGAACCCATTTCCCGTTTCACCTCGTTCTTCAACGAATTCCAAGAGACCCATTTCGATTTTCAGCCCCACCACCCTTCTACTCCTCTTATCTCTCATGGTGGTGCTGGGCGTGTTCTGCCCCTGGGTGGGCATGCCCCAAGGAATCTTCTCAACTTCCAAACCTGCTATTTCCAAATGGGGTCACTACACATTGGAACAAGCACTCTCCTTTGTGGCCAAAAATGGGACTGTCATTGTTTGCATTGTGAGCCAACCTTACTTGCCCTTTCTCAACAATTGGTTGATAAGCATCACAAGGCAAAATCACCAGGACAAGGTCCTTGTCATTGCTGAGGACTACCCATCTCTCTATAAGGTCAATGACCGTTGGCCTGGCCATGCTGTTCTCATTCCACCTGTGCTTGATGCTGAATCTTCCCATAAGTTTGGTTCTATGGTATGTAACTCAATGCAATTTCTTTCATTTTAATTGTATTCAGCTAGTTCTAGTTCTACCTTATCTACTAGTAATAAGGTTTTCATAGTTGATATGATATTGGTTTTTGTTAAATGTCTTTTAATAAGGACTTGTAACTAAATACAATTTGTTTCATTTATGGATTCTACCTAGTTTTGCTTTTCCAATTATAAGAACTTGAATTATTTTAGTTATCTGTTCTTGCTCAGAATGTGCTTTCATGATCTTGTGACTTGAATTATTTTTACTATCTTGGATGCCTCTTAGAAATATAAAAAACATATTTGTCTTATTGGGTAGTAATTTTCAAGCTTATGTCTGCAATGGACTTAACTTAATTATTGGATCATTACTTTCCCATGTGTGGTGCTGAATTTTAGAATCAATCCTTGTTTATTTCACTGTCTAGGGTTTCTTCAACTTTACAGCCAGGAGGCCAAGCCATTTGCTGAAGATTTTGGAGCTTGGATATAATGTAATGTACAATGATGTTGATATGGTTTGGTTGGCTGATCCATTTCCTAATCTGCAAGGGAATCATGATGTGTACTTTACAGATGATATGACTGCAGTAAGTGTGCTAATATAATTTTATTTCTTATTGTGCTTCATGTCAGTTATTATAAATATTGTAATAACTCCGAGCTTCATCAATGCTAGAAACTTGTTGTCTATGATAATACTTTTACTGTCTGCTTAATAAATGAGGCATGATATGTATTGCCTCTAATGGTTGGGGACCTTTTTCACAAATTTAATGCTGGGTTTTTATAGTTTCAGCACTTGTAATTTAATAATATGTTATGCAGCTTATCCTGTTTTATTATCTTACAATATTGTCAGACAAAGGGCAAGTGCAATCTTCTTGAAGTGTGGTTTAAAATGATTGCTATTTTCACTAGATATTTCATCTAGATACACTTAATTTTGCTTATTATTTAAATAATTCCATATTGTTGGGCCAAAAGAAGATAAAAGTAAAACCATTATCTTGTTTAATAAATTTTGAACTTAAGGCCTAGGATCGATCTTGCTTTGTCCTCCTTTTGCTCATCTACATTGACTTATGACTAGCACATAGAGAGATAATGTTTGTTGTGGTTAGAATCCAAACATTGTTGATCAGTAGCCTGTATCCTGATTACTATCATCCCTTATTCATTTTTATAAACATTTATAATTCTCTCAATTTAGAAATGAAAAGTTACCTCTCCCCTCCCTTTCCCTCCAAACTCCTCCATCCAAACATACCCTAGGTGCATCCACAAGATTCTTGTAAATCAGGCTCTGATTCTTTATATTTTTTTACATCTTAATATATGCTGCAGTTCTAGTTTGATTCTGTTTTGTTCATGTATTATTGACTTTTTTTTCATTTTTATTTCTTTGTGTGACCAGATCAAACCATTGAACCATTCTCATGATTTGCCACCACCAGGAAAAAAGGGCCGCCCCTACATATGTAGTTGCATGATTTTCCTTCGCCCAACTGATGGAGCAAAGCTAGTTTTGAAAAAATGGATTGAGGAACTTCAGATTCAGCCATGGTCTAAAACCAAGAAATCTAATGACCAGCCTGCTTTTAACTGGGCTTTAATGAAGACTGCTAAAGAGGTTTGTTGCATTTTTCTTATTTTCCTTCCATGTTGTATAACTTCTGTGCACTAATTATACTATATATGAGGGGAGCTTATTTATCTTAAAATTTTCTTTTAGAGCAGTTCGATGGTCAATGAGGATATTTTGTTTCTGATAAAGTAGCATAGTGCATGCCATTATAGTCTTGAGGTCAATTAGGATATTTTTGTTTCTGATAAAGTAGCACAGTGCATGCCATTACAGGCTTCAGTATAAATCCTATCTTCATGACTTGACAGTTTAACTGGTATTATATATACTTTATTGCTTATCCAAGTATGATTTCTATCCATGACAAGAGTTTAAAATTCCCTAAAGATTCTCCCTAGATCTGAAACCAAAATAAGGGTGGCCCAGTGCACAAGTCTCCCACCATTGTTGGGTCTGGATAGGGATCAGATGTACGCAACCTTTCTCCTGTGAAAATTCAGAGAAAAATATTTCTTTTATTTGATGGATTCTTTGTGGTTGATAACCATTAAAAAAGACTTTGCTCTAAATGGTTTTACCAAAAATCTGGTTTATTGTAGAGCTTAATGGCGTCGATTGATCCATGTAGCATACCTCACCTATTGGGATTAGGCTTGGTTGTTTTAGTTGTTACCGATTATTCTTTGTGGTTGATCAGACATTATAGGCTTCAGTATAAATCCTATCTTCAATTTGACCGTGCTTTTTAAGGTTTATTTCTCATTCTGTTTTATGAATTGACAGTTCTGTCCTTTTCCAGCAAATTGAATGTCTATTTTTTATTCCTTTGAACACTATCTTGCTGATAAATTTTTATCATATTATGGTAGTGCACCATGGATGATTTGTGTTCAAGTACAAAGAGAAGATATGCAATTTCCTTTCTCAACCCTCTGTTAACAAAAAAGCAGAAGACAGGAAATTGCCTTTCTTACTCAGTCTTAACAAAATGAAACTTTTGTTTTAGAAAGTGAAAAAAACTATATCCATCAGAAGAAACTTTTTTGTCATTGCAGGAAGGGGTTTCGCTGTGATGCATTATGAATAACAGAGCCCAAAATCTTTTTATGAATGAAATGTTAAAAGTAAAAAGAGAAGTGCATTGGCAGTGGAAAATGTGCATTGCACTTCTCATCTTTGTCATTTGGGTCCCGAAGTGTTCTGCTTCAAAGGTTCTAAGATTTATAGCTTGATCTCAAGTCTCATATATAACCAGTTTTAAATCATGAGTACATTTGCTACCAAGAGAGTGAGAGGGTTTATCTTTATTTAAAACATCTAAAATGCAAATATATGTTTTCATTTTCATGATTTTTTTTCCATGACTTCCTGCAGGTGGATTTGTACCTGCTGCCACAGGCTGCATTCCCTACAGGCGGATTATATTTCAAGAACAAGACATGGGTTAAGGAAACTAAAGGAATGCATGTTATAATTCACAATAACTATATCATAGGTTTTGAGAAGAAGGTAAAGCGATTTCGTGACTATGGCCTCTGGTTGGTAGATGATTATGCACTTGAGTCCCCTCTAGGTAGATTATGATCTGTGGTAGATGACGAGTTCATCGTCTGCTTTGGTCCAAGCATTTAGATTCAGAACATGCTTCTGCCAATTTGCTCATCCTGCTTGCTTGGTGGATGTTGTCTGAGGATATTTCAACTGATGCTGTCAACACATTCTATTAGCTGACTGATGGGTTGGCATACAGTCTTCTGTTTTCATTTTTGTGAGTAAAAGGTGCTTTCAAATGGTAGATTTTATTTCAAGGCCCAAAGAAGAAAAAGGTCGATTTTATGTGGTCCTTAGAGTTGAAGAGTTGTATCTGATGCTGTACGATTGTCTAAAAAAGAAAATCTGCTTCACAGTACGAGATATTCAATTAGCATATATGAAATTTATATGTATTTTTTTTCCCTACATGTAGAAATTTCAATTGGCTGCTGCTTCATTTTTGAGAGAAAAAGAAAATCTAAAGTTGTTATACGTTAAAGGGTGCATGTGATGTGAATCAAAATATTGATGGTTATTTATACATCTCTTTGCGTCTGCCGGGAGTCGAACCCGGGTCTATTGCTTGGAAGGCAATTATCCTAACCGTTGGACTACAAACGCTTGCTGCTGATGGGTCACCTAAAGCTTTATAAATCCAGTTGTTTATAGCTATTAAAGGCTATTATTTATACACACAAAAGGCTATTAAAACATAAACAAAAAAGCGTAGTTCTGCTGATATCTCTCCTGATCTTTACCATAAGACTTTAGTTATGTGGTGAAGATCGATTTTTACTTCCTCATTTCTCATTTCTCCTCAAGTGCAATATAGAACCTACCTAGAACCAAAAATATATATAAACAGTCCTAAATGTGATTAGTTGATGCTATTGTCATGTATTATACGACACGATTAATCTATACTAATATATAAAGCATTCTCTTGGACTAATTTTTTCATTGAAAGAAGTGGCTTTTGCCCCTATTAAATAAGGACCTAGAGAGAACAGTTAGTGAGTACTTTATAGAGGAATGCTGCAGTGGAACGTAAACTTGCTGCAAGACTTGCCTAACAACATAATAAAAACTAGAAATGACGAGTCTTCCCAACTTGACCCAATGTGGGAACTGATTTGGAAAACCGGAGTTCTTTCCAGAGTCCATCACTTCATCTAAATTCTTGCCAGTGAGAAAAAGTTAACTTACACTGCTAGATGGAGCAAAAGCCACTTCTTTCAATGGAAAAATCTAGTTTGTAGAAGACTGCATTCACGTCATAAGAGACTGAGCACATGACTTGGTGCACACCACATGGTGTGCATACAAGTGCAGAATGAAGTTTAGGTAGGTTCAGCTAGAATTAAGTTGGGTTTAGTGTAACTCATATTTTACCATTTGTGTAGATGAAGAAGTGGTGTGCATAAATAAATGTCAATAGCTGACTGCCCTCATGCTAGAAATGGGTGGCTGAGCAAGATGGATTAATAGTTTCTCTCTATAGCCCTAGAAGAGTGGGTTGTTACAAATCTACAATCCTCCCAACAAGTTGTATGTATCCCTGATTTATTGGTTTCTCTTCTACAGAGTGGAGAATCTGGAAATGGAGGAAGTAACCGTAACATGCAGATAGGGAAGTGGACTTCCACTTTATATTAAGGGAGGGGAACTTCTTTATTTCAGAATAATATTAAAAGACCCCTTTTTACGTTAGAAGTTATGCATTAATTAACCAACAAATAATGTTTATTTTCATGATGTTTACAAAAATTACTACTCGCTTATTAGTTATTACATCTATAGTACGCATGCAATATGAAAGTGGTCAAATCACCAAGTTTTAAGACAATTCAACAACTGCTCATCCTTCTATACAAAGTCAAATATTAAGGAATGGGAAAGGAGTTCAGACGTGTATGAGCTTTCCATCTACAACAAGCATTCCCTATGACACCAGTATATTGTTCTTTCCACATTAATTAGAATCAACAGCAAAGATATACTCAGGAGTCAGTCAGATGCTCTCAAGGAAACGAGCAAAGCTAGGGTACTTCGGCTCCCAGCCAACTTCCCAGCGGGTTCTTGTGTTGTTTAATCTCTTACCTAGAGGGTCATTAGTTCCTGTAAAGGCAAAGATAAAAAGTAATGATGCTTTTAGAATCAAAAGAAAAATATAAACAAGACAGGTAAACATAATGACAGGAGAAATATGGATCAACTCAACTCACAATAAAGTAATGACAGTAGGTCCTCAGTTTGAGAAATATGTTTCACTATCAAACATAGAACTCACCAGTAAATTTGTCAAATTTTTTACTGAATTTCCCACTTTTATTAACTAGATCCATCATTTCTTGCCTGCAAACATATGAGCAGTGTAAGAGAATGTTCTCTACAAAAAAACAGATCAGAACAATCTGATAGATTGGCATCAGCACTTTAAAGTTAAAATAGAAACATTGCAAGAATAATCAAAAGATCAGAATGCCATTTGACAAGTTCGGGAGAAAGCATCTAACCTAGATAAAGGATGATTATCACAGCCCAAGAAAATCTGCCCACGAAATTTTTTCTTCAAGATTGCAACTGAGAGGGAAGCTGCATCCTGGTGGGGATGCGTGTCAAATTGAGCATCATTTTATACTCCCTCATAATAACCACTACTAGATGACTAGAAGTACGTTAAAGAATGCAAAGTATTGGAGAAAATATCAAAGGAGTATTGAAAGGAAGAAAGATATGTCTCAGCATGAAACACAAACATGAAAAAGAATTGGCAAGTAAGAATGTAAGATTAAAATTGACAAAGGAAACAAAGGGGACATCCTCAACTCAAAGCCAAATAGAATATTTTAGCCCAAGGTTTCTAGTGAACCTAGTTCTTTGATAATGTGATGATTACAAACATTGTTTTCAAAACGGTTCACTAGTTTTAAATTGAACCTTGCACTGTATATTTAACACTTGCTCAAAGCCAAGAAGGTTATTTCTTATAGATAAGAAAAGATTCAAGAGTCCATGAACTAAAACTAGAAGCATTCTTCGAGTATCTGTAAATACAGTCAGTGACCTCATACTACAAGATGGGCAATCTCAAGAAGCTCCAGAAGTACAGGAAGTCAGAAAATCAACAGGCTCCAGTAGACTCAATGATAGGAATGCTCATGTTGGGTGATAAGTCTGCTCAAGTGCAGTCAAAGTAACACTTTCCTAGCAATTCCTAGATGCATGAGATGAGCAAGCTCAAGAGCAAAGTTCAGACAACTTAAATCATCAAATATTGACAACATCATACTGCCCTGCAACAGTATCGAACCACTCTCTTAGAATCATGGGTGTCAATACAAGGCTGCCAACGGTCAGAAAAAGCTGCCTATTTATTCCTAGGATCAGGTAGAGGAATATTATGCAATTAATTAACTAATCAGTGATTGGAAAATCCTTGAAATCAATGCTAAGCTCATTTTGGGATATTCTACTGTTACATTCATTTTGAGAGAGAAATATTTGGGGCTTTCATTGGGTAAAATACTCTGTAACAGAGTTCTCTTTTGTTTAATTACACTTCTTGTACAGCCTTCAAGGATTGAGAGTTCAAGCTAGTGTGCTAGGAACATTTTGGGTTTTGTGAGGGATTTGATGTAGCCATTCTCAATATCTAGCTTGGAGAGGCTATGGTGGATTAAAGAACACCTGTTGATCATTAAAAATCCCAGTAGATGGCTGGGGATAGACGTAGGTACTGATTTTGGGGCCAAACTAGCATAAAAATATTTCCTTATCCCTTCTCTCTTTTACTATTCTTATTACTTATATTCTGGATGCTTGCAACTCTAGTTTCTGACATGTTTTCAGTTTGCCTCTCAGCATCATAGTTGGTTTTTGTGCATGCTCAGTTTTTCCCTGTTCGCTGCATTCCATGTTCTGTTTTTTGTTTTGCTCGTTTAAATCTTATTTTTACTGATCAATTGGATTTAACCCACTTATAGTCTTAAGTGGATATAATCTGTTTCTAGTTGTGGTGTACAGATTTCTAGAAGAAATCAGTAAACTTGGCTGACACAGTTTTTTAATTGAAGCTCATTCAACGCCCCTTCTCGAGCTATCTTTATCAACAGAATATACTTCAATACCTCAATAATATTAAACGGAAATCATAGGAAAAATCAGGAAAGTAAATACATAAAATAACTAGAGATGCAATGGCATTCTGACCTCATAATGTATAACATTCAGGATGTGATCAGGACGACTATCAACAATGCCCTTTTCTAACCAATAATTGTGTGCGCCTCTATCTGCTTTGTGTAATTGATCAAGGTTGCCATGAGATAATAACATAATGTCAATGATCACTCAGATTAAAAAATTATTGTGATCCTACGAATTTGAATCCCATAAAGGATATATAAAGTCCTGCCAATCTTAGAACACAACCACCAAACTCCAGTACCACATTTTCAGCTTTTAGAAGAACATCAATCCTGGGGCTCCTCCCAATTGGCACAGCTGGAGTATCCTAAAATGAAGTATATCCAATTAGGATAAATCAAAAAACATCCAAGCCCCGCAGAAAGGGAAAATCTGGCCCTATAAGTTGATAAATGTGAAGTAATGTAATTGCACAAATTAAGCAATTAAAACGAATTTGCAGGTATTATTAGGAAAAAGAAGCCTGTATCTTAATGTAGACAGGAATTATCTCCTCAACTCAAATCAAAACAGAGAAAAAAAAAGGTGACTAACAGCAAAAGAATATGACAGTTTGGACGTATGACCCACCTCATCACATGGTCCATTATCATTACAATCATATGGAGCAGAGCTTGACGTAAATATGAAAGAACCTTCACCATTCCAGCTTAATGCAGCTAACCTGAATGGTTGACAATCCACATCAACACATGAGTTCATAAGAAGTAGGACAACTACTACACTACTGCAAATTTTCCTTTTGCTAAGTAAATTTCATTTTTCTCAGGGAGCTAAATAACTAAATTGTATAAATGAAGCAATCTAGAACATCCAAGTTGATCTGGCCAACCACTTCAATATTATTACAGGAACATGATGTAACTGATCAAAAGGAGAACATTCAAATGGTAGATATGAAATTGGATGCCCTTGTCCAACCTCTGAAGAAGATCAAGTTAAACACGCAACCAACCAGTCAACTTCATAAATATTGAGAATTTTGAGACTACATCTTTCCAACATCAAGTTTTGTTTTAGTTGTGCATCTTGTTCCTTGGGTACAACTTTTTAACATAAAAACTGATGAGATGTTGATAGATATATCTATGTGATGAATGTCAAAGTTCTCAAATCACTCAAGTAAAAAGTGAAATACTACAACAATGTTCATGATTGTTTTCTGACTAGCAATATCATAAGTTCACAACTATAATCTGTGATCAGTTTTCAATTCTGTTGTGTTTTTTAGAGGGTGCATAAGTCAGCAGACTAATTGACATAATGAAGTACATCGCACAAACATAAAAAGAATTTAGAACAGAAAATACATTCACATTGAAAGTACATATTGATGTGCTTAAATCTTATCCATGATAGTCAATCAATATGGAAACATCAAAATCACATATCATATATCAGTGAACATACAACTTTCTTGTAAGATTGGAGAAGACTGTTTACAGAGTGACATATACCTCATTACTTCTCAAGAGGTTATTCATTACAAAGATGTTCATTAGCACAAGTTGACCAACGAAAAACCTTGAAATAACCAGACTAACACTTTACACATAACCAAGTCTTGGGACAAATTCATTAGAATCTGAACATACCCATTTCCTACCAAATACAAAATGATGAAATCAACTCTAAGATTGCTCACCTGACATTACCAGCATACTCTGAGGTCCGGGAAGGTGGAGCACAATAAATGACATTTGGAAACTTGTGAGTAGCTTCTGTCCACTTCAAAGACGGGTTAATACCCATTTCAATCAACTCGTTGTGATGATCAGTGGTCATTGTCTGTCCATAAACTTGACAACCCTGAATTTCCTGCTTGCATGCATATATATTATCAGTATTCAGTATCTTCCACTTATATATATATATATATATATATATATATATATATATATATATAAGTAGATCAAAACAAATATAAAGAAGAAAAAACTGATAATATTCCACATATATAATATTTAACATAAAAATTAGCTTGAGCTAACATTATAAGAAGTGAAAGGCACAACCCAAAAACATGAAAACAATACCTCCCGCCATTTCTGAGCGACCAAACGACCAAGAACCCCGGGACCCACAATGAGCAAGTCACGCTCTCCGATTGAACAAGGAGAGGAAGACCCCGATTCTTCAGTGGGTGTTGGTGCATCTTGTGAATCCTGCAAATGGGTTGCCCTCGGAATCGAAAAAGATGCCAACTTTACACTGCTCCTCAAGTTGGAACTTGCAAAGTGTGGGAATGGCAGAGTGGGGGGCTTAGAAGTGAGGAACCCCAGAGCAAGAGTGTTATTACAGAGGTTAGAGAAATTGCCAGAATGCTTTTGAGGTTTCAAAACAACAATTGAAGTTGTGAAACACAGGCTTGTTCCCATGATAAGGATCTCTGGACTGGAGCTGGAATGTGTTTGGTTTGGTCTTACTCTCTCTCTCTCTCTTTTTGTGAGTTTTGTATTGAAATACGGTACCCACCCCACAGAGAATGGTGCTAGTTACACAACAGCTCTATCGTTAAATAAATAAATAAATACTCAATTTAATTATTTAATTATTTTTTATATTAAATTAGTCTTTTTTTTAAACCAATTTAATGTTAAAAAAATTTTAAAAAACTAATTTAATGTGAGAAAAATGATATTTGAGAATTATTTTAATGTCAAAAATTATTAAAAAATTAAACTGATATTACATATATTTTTAAAGAATTAATTTAAGTGTTTACTCAAAAAAAAATATAAAAAATCATGAGATATTCACACTGACTTGACCTTACCAGGGAAATTCAAATCCGTATAATACAACTCTATTGTCGAATTTAGGATGTTAGCAATTTGGATTTATTTGATTTAAAAAAAATCATCAAAATTAAACCAATTAATTTTTTATATTGAGAATATATTGATTTATTAGTTTTAATTTAGATAACACTATCAAACTAAATTAGTTCTAATTAATTTGGTTAAGTTTAGTTGAATCAATTTTTTGCCAAATATTTAATTTTTTAACTTAATACCCAACTTCACTCTTTTTTTTTTCATGGCTCGATTTATAATAAGCAGGTCTAAAAATCTCATAGAAATAATAATAAATTAAAATTTAATCATTTATAATTATGTAAATTAATATATAAAAATATTGAACATTAGTCATCCTATTTGTTAAAGAATAATTTTTTAAAAAACTTAAAATATTAAATAAAAATTTATAAATAATTTTATATCTTTAATATTACTAAAAATCTAACCACCTACAAAATTTAATAACCATTTTGTTCTTTAGTTGAGCTAGAAGCTCGTTGACCGTTTTGGCCTCTTTGCATTAATCTTTCCCGGTGTTAAAGAAAAATATTAAAAGTTTTTGTTCAATTTGCAATTCCAAAAATATTTTTCCTAGGGCAAATGCCATTCCTTTTTTACATTGATATATTATGTCCCAATTTTTAATACAACTAAAAAAGTGTTAAAATGTACTGAGTTCAATTGACCAACTCAAATAACCCTACAAAAGTGACTGACTGAAGTAGGAAAATCTAAGCTCAAATCCTTTTATAGCCTCGTAGGGTCAGCCTGCTGACCGGAGAAATATTTTTAATTTTCAATTTCAAATCCAACACTTCTTCGGTTGGTATTTGGTAATAGCCCTCATATAATATGTTGCAGCCTGCTTTTTGAAATGTGCAGCCCACTTGCCGAATGCAAAAGCAAAAGCATCACATTAGCAGGGAGAGAGCAGGGCTTTGTCTCCTTCGTAAACCACGCAAACGGTAATTCAACTTTTATGTGTCCAAACAAATGAGTTACATGCTTGAATCATTTTTGCATTCGTTATTTGTATATATTTTTTACTCTAGTTTTATAGTCTACACGTTAATTTATTGCATGCTTGTTGGAAAGATGGCCCTTTAGGGTTGGGTTGAGCCAATAAATAGTTATTTTGAACTAATTTTAACTTAATTTGAGACTAAGTTGATTCCACAGCGTAAATTGACATCTATAATAATAGATAAGTTAGGCATAAGAGTTTAAATTTAATTTAATATCAGTATAAAAATTTTATATTATTATCTAATGATGTTTTAATACATCATTAAAAGAGTTAAATTGTTTAAGTAATAATTACACTACAAGAAAAAGGGCAATTGACGGCAGTTACTTAGCGACGGTTATATCAAACCGTCGCAGTTAATAACATAACGGCGGTTCCCGCGGCGGTTTTCAAAACCGCCATGGTTAAATGACTTTAGAGGCGGTTTTTATTCCAACCGCCGCAGGTAGTCTTCTCATTTGGCGGCGGTTATATTAAAAACCGCCACTAATATCCTTAATGAACCCTAAACCCTTCCATTCTCTGAGACCGAATGCCCACAACTCCATTCTCATAACAGCGAGCATTTGCAAATCTCCACAACTCCATTCTCTAAAACCAAATACGCATTCTCCATTCTCTAATACTTTATTTCTCAATTCTCATTCTCGGTTCGCAAGACTCTCTTTCTCTGCGAATCCCCACCAAATTGCTTAGGGCTTATTCAATATTTGCGATTTCCAACCTCCAATAGCAAATTTGAAGAGTGTGTCACCACCGAAGGATTAGGGAATGTCCAATTCTATGCGCAGGTTTGTTACTTTTGTCTCGAAGGATTGTTCATTGTTATTTTCATCACTGATTATTCATTTCTTGCAGTCAATAATTGCGTCGCCACCATTTGAAGAGCTCATTACCACCAGATGGATTAGGGATTCTGTTTTGCTGTGAATTGGTGTGAATGAGTGCTGTGAAGTGTGAAACATGATTGCATCAAACCTTGAATGCTTTTGAGGTGAGCATTTGGATAGTTGCCCTGCGGTTTTGTTTTGCTAATAAAGTTTGTATCTCAACAGAAATTTTAGTGGCTTGTTTGGTTTGATTATACGAGGTCTATTTAAATGCCCATGTTCTGTTTGATATAATGCCCGAACCACCAAATCCCTTGGCATTGTGCTTGATAAGTGGACTAATTAGTCTTTGAGTTCATCATCTCTAGCGGTGTTAATGGTTTCATTGGTCTTTGAGTTCCATTTACTCATAGTTTTGCTTGTTATCTGATTGCATTAGTCTTGAAGTTTCGCTGTTCTTGGAAGAGTTTAGACGTGGTTATTTATACTCTATCCTTGGGGTAAGCAAGCTCTGTTTTGGTGACATGATGACTGGGTTTCATTTGGCTTGAGGAGAAATTGTTAGTTATTGGTTTCCTTTTGTTGTTTGAGCTTTAACTCTCAAATTATGTGCCTAGACTTTGAGGTTGGATCTCACATGGTGTGGATTTTCCTATTTGAAAGAGTTTTGTGCGTCTATTTGAAACTTTATTTCTTGTGTATGTATTGCTCCTTGTTCTTGTCCCCACTATACAATTTTTTTTAGTCTTGTACCTAATATACAATTTCCAAAGCATTTCTTTCCAGATGATGTGAAAGTAAGCAGCACAGGGTTTTGGTGATTAGGTTTAATATAATTTTCTGCCAATGTTCCCCTTGTCCCACTCTTACCCTGCAAAACAATATGTGATGATAAGTTAATTGCCTATAGTCAGTCCTGTTGGAGTTTGGAATGTGCAGTAGCTTCCAGGCATTTAAGTCTTTCTTTGATTTCATGTGTTTAAATATGAGGAATTGTGGGAGTGAGAATGTTGCCATTTTATTTTAAAATCCATGATATTGTGATTCAGTCTTCGTTTGTGAGTTGAGGACATAACTTTTTTTTCTTTTCATTTGAAAGTAAACATGCTTGTGAGTGAGGCATAATGTAAACAGTTTTTAGAATTTGCCATGGTAACTCTGTCACCTTCATGGTTTTATATTTTGTATTGAGTAACTAATCTATAACTCATGGTTTCTTTCTCTGCCTAACTTTTTTGTTTGGAGAATGGATTCTAATGTGTGGATATTATGCGCCATTTCTATCTCTGCATGCGAGTATATGTGTCAGTATTGTTTTTATTTTTTTAATAATGGTCCTGTTAGATAGATAGAAACTCTTTCTAAACTGCTGTTTCATAATGACTTTGAAGAGGGGTATTAGATAGAAATTATCAAGCTTTCATAAATCAGAGACCTGCAACACACCCAAATCCAGTATTCTGCCAAGAACTCCAAGCCCCCAATGCCAAACCAGACAAGCCCCTACACCTCAAGCATACACCACTACACACCAATCGAAACCACCACAGCTCTCATTTGTCTTTCACCAACACAAACCCAGCAAACCAGACCCAATTATATCAAATTACAGCTTGATAAGTGGAGGTTTAGTTTATGAGTTTAATTACTTAGAAGCACTGAAGTTAAATATATATGCTACATGTTGATCCTTAAAGTCAATCGCAATCCCTTATACCAGCAAGCAATCTCTTAATCAATCTATTGTCATCCTGTCACATATATTCCCTTTTTTACTCTTATTCCTATTCCTATATCTGTTTGTCGGTTAAAACTTACATTTCCCCATTCCTTTTGACTAATCAAAAGCTTATCCTAATTAATTGAGTGGGCGGGCTTAGGCTAATGAGATCAAAAGGCTCCTTCACAGCGCTTTCTTCCTTTGTAGCCATTGCTTTGTTGCTACTTGCCAAAGAACTTCTCTTGCAGATAGGAAGCTCCCTGTAGCACTAGTTTGTTCATTTGTTAATACAAAATAACACAAAAAATATATATAGAAGAATAAGCTAAAATTTGTAGTAATCACGGCAAGATATATACAACCTCAGTATTCGGTTGTAATGGGTTGGCAATTTACTGCAGAACAAAAAAATAAACTTGGGGTGAACATAGAGACTATAAATATTTCTTTCTAAATGAGATATTAAAGTACTCAAGGTTGTTGCCACAGAATCCTCAGTCTATGACGGTGGAGTGTTCTACTTATTGAGAATCCTTGGGGTAGAACTGAAGTAATGATTTCATGATGTTACTAATTTGTTACACAAATTGTAGGAGCTTCAATCTGGGCGACCCTATGGCAGGGGGGAAGTGTATTCTATTACTCACAAGAGAAAGGATGGGTCCTTTGTGAATGATGATGCTAGGCGTTTGAGTGTAATACTAATATGTCTTATATAATTTGTGTTGTTATTAAAATGTTTGCATTTATTATGGTTTTAAGTTTTGGATGATTAATTGTCTATATTTTTAATGTGAATATGCAGGAACAATTAGACTTGCAGATTGATGGGACTTATTCTCAAACTACTTCTGAAGATGATGCCTATTGTAAGGTTTTTGGGAAAGAGCACCCAGGCCGTGTTCGTGGTATGGGATTTGGTGTTTGCCCATCTCAAGTCTTTGGGTCCACCAATCGCCATTCTAGGGGGGTGACAATGTCTTCCTCTAGTGGTGCCCCATCAAATGAAAGATTTGAAGAATTACAGTTGCAATTGCAAACAAGTAATGCGAAGGTTAAAACTTTAGAGGAACAAATGAATTATCTTTTGCAAAACATTATCGGTCATTTGTCGCCTGATTTTCCCAACTCTAGAGTCAATCAGGTAAATTCATGTTTTGGCTACTTTGATTGTGAAACTCTTAATTAGTTATATAAGTTTCTATTTTGGACTAAAGTTATAGTGTTTAATTAGGATTTGGTGGTTTTGAATGTTAGTTTGAAGTTTGAACTATTTGTAATTTGTAATATTTTTTATTGGTATTTAATTTCAGGTTACAGACTTGGGCTCTCCAGCAGAAGCTCGACGCTCTTCTGCGGCTAGTCATGAACCTCAAAGCCATGACCTACCATCACCTCATCCTTCTTAGTTCTTTATTTAGGGCTATAGGATTTGTTACTTAGCACTTCTTGGCAAGATACTAATTAAACTTTCATTTTGTGTTATGCATTTTCACTATGAATTTATGTTAGAATAACTTCTTTTTATGTTGTTTTATTTCAAACAGTGAATGAATTTGATGATTTGAGATTCTTACTTTTACGTCAATATTTAATGTTTGGATTGTTTTTCCTCTTTAAACGTATACAGGAAATGAACTTGAAATATGTTGTAAAATGGGAAAATTGCAAAAAAAATTGAAACTGGCCAACATAAAAAATATTGCGGCGGTTTTGAAACTGCCGCTAATGAAAAAAATTAATTACTTGGCTCGAAATTTGCAAAACATCGCGGCAGTTCAAACCGCCGCACAAAAAGTATTAATTAATTATGGAAAAATAATGTAGCGGCGGTTTCTAAACCGCCACTATTTCTTATGGGTAAACTGCATCATAAACAATGGCGGCGGTTGTAAACCACCGCTAAATCTAATCACAGGATTTTGGGCTTCTTTTGCTAAATTTAAACTCAAACATTCTATTTTCCTTTTTTAGTGGCGGTTAGAACCGCCGCAGAAACCGCTGCAATGATTTTAGTGGCGGTTATTCCAGCGGTTGTCAAAAACCGCCGCGAAAGTACCTCGCGGCAGTAGTAACTGCGGCAGTTCCCTAACCGCCACGGTATGTTTTTAGAGGCGGTTGGAACTGCCGCCATTACGCTTTAGGAACCGCCGCTGATTTCCTTGTTTGTTGTAGTGTTATAAAAGTCAAACTTATAATGTATGATTAAATGATAATATAAAAAAATTTTAGATGAATCAAAATTAAATCCTGTTTTAATTTGTTCTTGTACGTTCTCATAGATATCTAACTTTATTTTGTACATTACCATGTAGCTCTTTTTTGTTAAAAGAAAAGAAAGATATATTATACATAGTATTGTATTATGTATGTCACATAGAAATTCATCTTTATGGATACTTCATATTTCAATAGTTAAACATCAAACACTTAATTTACTTTGAAGAAAAAAATCTTTTTTTTTAAAAAATAATATATATATATATATATATATATATATATATAACAAAAGTTACTTTTTGTTTTAAAAAACATCTTTTTTATATATAAAAAAAGACATATATAAACGAACACTAAAAATTTTATTTAATGTACATGTCAATACCTTTTCTCTTTTAAAAAATTAATCATATTTTGCTTTTACATGAAATCATATAAGTTTAGTCATGTAAAATTGAGATTTGTTTTTCATGAAGACACTTCAATAGTTAAGCATTAATTGCTAGTAAACTTATTGAGATCATACGAGGTTGGATCAAGTGGACATGTAAAAGAAGTTTTTTTCTGTTTTTCTTTTTTTTTTTTGGATCTATTTCAAGTTTTTAACTTCACTAGTAAACATGTAAACGGTCAATGTTACCCCATACGTTGCTTAATGTCATGCAAACAGTGCTATCCAAGTTAATTAACTATTACCCATAGACATAGTTCACCTAAGGCACCGAGTCATATATGTGCAAGAAACTAAGAGATTTGGTTTGACCAACACTAAATGGTTGAATGCAAAATTAAAATTTTCAAAACTACCTGTCTATGTCTGCACATATGGCCATATGCATCAAGTATACAAGAACTTGAGGACCACTTCTATATATATATATATATATATATATATATCCATTGCTAGTCTGCTATGTATATATAAATCGAATTCAAGACACATATTCAATCTTTATTCTTTGATATATGTTCTTAAGTCCATCTAAATATAAATAAAAATTTGCCACCAAAAAAGGGTATGCTTTCACTTGCATTATCTGTCTTATCCTTTGTTTAATCCTGCCGTGCAGGAGCAAATAAAAAAAAATAAAAAACCAGAGAGTAATACATGCGCCACTTAGGAATTCAAGTGCGAGTGAGTGCTAGGTATGAGTGAAGTATTACATTGAAAAAGGAAAAAATTAAATAATGACCATATAAGTAATAAGACCCATAAATTTAATGTAGTTTTATGTCAAGATGTAACATCAAATTTACTAGTGTAGTTTCTTGCTAAGTTCATTAAATATAATCTCTCGTGTTTCAAGTCCCATTGACCTAACAAACCTAACATGGTACCAAAGTCGATAGTTCCTCCCAAGTGGAGTGATAAGTTGTAGCTGTAAGACCCATATACCTAATATGCCTTAAGGTTATAAATCAAGATATATATAGTATAGTCAAGTCTAGTAGTGTGTTTCCTTACTAAACACATTAAATAAGATCTTCAAGCTCCCACTTACCTAACAAACCTAAGATATGATATTATAGTCAATGGTTCCTCCTAAGTAGAGTGATAAGGCTTGTCTCTGCCCAAAAAGCAAGTTAAGTGATAATCATATAAATGGTCATTTATCTAATATGTCTTGCGGTTCGGGATCAAGATATAAGTGGTGTAAAGCCCATTAATATAATTTCTCGCTTAGTCCATAAAAGAATTTCTCCCAGGTATTTTGAACTCGCCTTAACCCTAACAGTGCCATGGTGTAAAGAGTACTTTGCTGGTTTTAAGCGCGCCGGATGTAAACAAAGAATCACTTGGTGTTTTACTGATAAATTTTCACTAAATAACGTAATTATTAAAGTTTTGAATTTGTCAAAGCTGTTCTATAGACTATTTCCTATTCTTTGTTTTATAATTCCTTGGTGGTACTATCTATTAAGGACGAAAAACGAAAAAGAAATAGTTTCTCTTACATATGCAAAAATTTGGTCTGAAAGATGAGACTTATATGATATTTGGTTTAGGAGACATGCATGGAAATAGTGGTATCATGAAATTCATGGCAGTGTTCATTGTACATGTACCAAAACACCAAGAAAGTTAGGAGGAACAAAAATTGAAAAAAAGAAGATAAAAATAACGTGTACTAGAAATTAATATATCAAATTATAGCAGCTTCAGTGCAAATATATGGAAACTTGTAACTGCAAAAGGAGGCTAACAACTATAATCACATTTCCAAGCTAGCTATAAGCTAGCTGCTTCAGATTCAAAACCACACTTCAAAATTCTTATAGAACTGCTAAGTGATTAACTAGTCTACTAATTAATAATACTACTAACCAAGTCACTGGCACTTCATTTTTCATACTCCTAACTACGGGGGCATTCATAGATTACCATACCAACATTACATGCATATGATTGACCATTTCCCGATTTAATTTAAGCATTAAAACTCTGGAAGGGAAGTGCCAATTGATCAAGGAGGCCAGTAACTGGGGTGGCAAGTCTGGGCTCATAGGCAAAACCACGCAATTCACAGCCATCATGTGCAGTGTATGGACATGGTGGAATCCACTGCCATCGCTTCCTCGATATGTCAAATAGCAGTGCCTTGTCTGTTCCTCGAATCATAATAACAATAAACTCCCCATGCCCTACGCATTCAAACCCATTCCCAACTTCCAACTCTGCAAACTGAATGTAAAGCTGCTGTGGCATTCTCTCTGTTTCCACCCACATTGTCCCACAAGCTTGCAAACTCCACACCCTTAAACTCTTTGGTACGTTCAGCTTGCTCTTCTCAACAGCTGCAACTAGGAGTAGCTTTCCTTTGCATTCAACCAAGCTCGGAGACCGCAGGAATCTCCTCATGGGGGCTTGGATTTTGAACCAATTGTTTGATGTAATGTCATAAGCCAACACACTAAAAGGGCTGCAATTCATGCAGTAGAACTTCCCCTCTGCATAAATCATTCGGCCAGATTCAAGGCTACAGAGCCTAGGCAGAGAGGAAGTAGTTCCCCATATGGAATAAAATCCACCTCCATCAATGTGAAAGCTTTCAGATGTCAAGTTCTTCACGGCATAAGGAGATATCATGTCGTCCCCAGCAACAGTAACATCTATGCTGGTGGGGCTAATGGTTAGGCCAATGGAAGGGAAGAGTCTGGGTCTCAGTGTGGGAGGCAACTGAGTTAGAGAACCAAGTATAGGGTTGCAGAGAAGCATAATCTTTGGATCAGCCTCATCTGAAACCCAACAGAGTAAACCTGCAGAGGAAGAGGCAGGAGAGAACCCAGAAGGAACCAAAGCGAAGGAAATGCGGTACCATGCCATATCATAGGGATCAAACAGGTAGCCTTCACAGGAGGCACCATGTCCACTGCTACTGCCACCATTGTTGTTTTTATAGATGTAGCTCTTGCGGCTTTTGTGCTTGAAGAATATGAACCAATGGCGACGTGGGGAGATTTGGAGGTATAATTCAAGAAAGCTGTTGGAAAACAGAAGACCATACCATCTCTTGCAAACACAACGTGCACGGAAGAAAGCAGGTGGAGGAAGGAAGGCGATGACACGGTCAAGCAACCTTTGTGGGAGCTTACTCCATATCTTGCTGTTCATCCAGGGAGTGCCGTAGGTGCTGGCAGTGGTAACGTTGCTACTACCAGCACCATTGATAGTGAATGTGTAAGAAAAGGGAGAGACCATAGACGGGTGAAAACCTTCCATATATAAATATAGATATATATAGTTGGCTCAAGATGGATAAAATTATCTGGGTTTTCTTTCTTTCAGTGGAAACTAGACAAAGAAATGGATAAATGGGAAATCTAGAGGAGTGTGTATTCTAGCTAGGCTTGCCTTTAATGTTAAGAACTTAAGATGAAAGAAAATACATTATTTCTTCTTTTGCTGCGTTTACTGAGAAAGATAGCGGTGGAAATGTTTGCCAAAAGACTCTAAACGATTTTAGGGAACCACCTAAGAAGAAAAAGCAGTATAGCTTGGCGGGTTGGGCATTCTACATACAACTAGAAGGAAAGAAAAGGTCGTTTTTGGAAGGTTTGTTGTTGTTGACTGCTAGCAATCACCTGGGATGGTTGTTTCTGTTCCTCATTTTCAGTGGGATTATTGGAGAATGGAGAGATTGGGAAGAAGATTGGAAGAAGAGGGTGCTGCAACACAACCAGAAATGGAACAAAGGACGTGTTTCCAATCTATTCTAGTGTAGTGAAGATAGCTATTCACAAAAACTTAGGTATTTGAAGTGATAATTGGCTCTCCTCATGTGAAGATATTATTGGGTCTTGTGGCCTTAGTGGGGTTAGCGACAGGTGCTTATATAAGGTTGAGTGGGCTTTCTTCAATTATTTATTCATATTCATTCACATCTCCTGGTTTCTTTTGGTGTGTGAGGAAAGGAAAAGGCAAGTGATTCTGATGGATGCATCTATCATTTCAGTGTTGTTTTGCCAAGGCCGAGGTTGGAAGGACGAAGTTGCAGAAGAGTGAGAGAGATGCAATTGATGATAGCGGAACTCCATGCAAGTACAAACACACATGGGCCATTACTCATTATGTACGGATTATTCATCCAAACCAAAACCAATTTCTAAAAAGAAAGATGGATGTTTCAGGTTTTTTATTTTTCTATTCTCGTTGCTAGGACACAAATGTTATTATTATTATTATTATTATTATTATTATTATTTGTTAAGACTTAATGTATCTTAAAAATTTTAATTAAAAATTAATCACTGTTTGTGGTGTTGTTACTGGCAAAATATTATTTGGACAACGTTAGATATCGATCTTGAAAGGACTAAGTCAACTCCCAAGTATTTTAAAATTGACCTTACAACTACATAATCAAAAGGTTTTATTACACATTTGTTATTTATGTAAAGCATAAAGTAGTTTAAATGCATTTTTTAAAAAAAATATTTTTGTTATATTTTAATATATGTTAGGATGAATTTTTTAAAAAAAGTTGAAGTAATTAAAAAAGTATATTTTGTAAATTTTTTAAAATTAAGTTTTGATGTTTATAAAAAAGAGCTTTTCTTTAATAGTATAAAAACTGTTTAAATAAAAGGATATATTCAAATATTACATTTAAATATAAAATAAATTTTATTTTTTTATAAATTTAAAACAATAATAATAATCTATATGTATGTCGATGAAAATATGGCAAGGAAAAGGCAATAATGCACATAAAATCTTAATTAGAAAAAATGTTTTTATGATAAATCTTGGTTTTAAATGAATATCTTGACAAGATTTATATGGAGTCGAAGTAAAATCAGTTAATATTAAATTAGGGAAATTTTTTTGATATTTTTTGTTTTTATAAAAATATTAATATTCTTAATAACTAATGATTAGTATTAAGTTACATATTTTACTAGGTAAAAATATTAAATATTAAAATATAAATAAAATATGTTTTAATTAAATTAAATATGTAATTAAATATTAAATATTAATTATAAAAAATAATTAATATCTTAAAAAAAGGGAAAATATCAAAGACATTTCTTTAAATTAATAAGAATATTTATGAATTTTTTATTTTTTATAAAAAGACAAAAATTATATTTTTTATAAAAACTATAACAATTTATAATAAATATTTAAAATATAATTTGTTTAATAAATATTGTAAATAACTTATTAATATCCTATTCTCTCACATTGTAAGTTAAAAAAACAGATATCTTTTCATTTCCACTTCAGTAGATAAGAATGACTTTTATAAAGCAACTCCGAGAATTTTATTGCGAGTGCATTTCTTCTCTTCTATCTCTCTTCTATCTTGATATATATGAGTTGGTGTAAGAAATGATGATTAATAAAATCAGAATGATACAAACAGTTTGACAGATCATACATACGTCCAATCCCATCCCCACTGATGGGTTTCTTTGCACAGCGAGGCGTGAATTACGTACCAAAAGCTTCTGATGTTGCTTTGGAGGATCAGAAGTATAGCAAAGCTAGCTGATCAGTACTTATACTAGTTCATTCAGTCTCTGCAAAGAATCTGTCTTTTGCTCTTTCTTTTTTTGGTAAATTGTCTTTTGCTCTTCCTGACTATTCCTTTCTTCTTTCTATGAGTCATAATATTCCCTTTCTCTTAGCCTATTGGCTTTTGTTTGGTTTTGTTAAGGGAAGCAAATCTCAGTCAGAAAAGCCCCCCCTCCCCCCCCCCCCCCGCCCTCCCTCTTCTATCACGCTGTCTTGTTTGTGTCAATCCCTCTAGCAGTATCATTTGTCTCAGGATTCAACACTCCTTCAAAATATGGAAAAAGTAATGATGCTCAGGTTTGGAAATGTTTGTCTTCCTTCAAGAAACCTCCCATATTTGGAAAAAGGGTAACTAAACATATTTAGAAAGTTGTGTTCACTCCCAAGCAATCCCTACATATTATGTGCAGTTTTTTTTTTTTTTTTTTAACTTTTGAGAAAGTCAAACAAAGCAAGGTCCTATTTTTATAATGTCTTGATTTTTTAAGGGTGGCTTTTGAGAACTGAATATTTGTTTAAGTAAAGCTACTCCCACAAAATAACAGCAGGAGGATGCCTTTACGCCAGATAACTTCTCTTTTTCACGTTTGAAGACTCCATATGTGCCAGAAAATCTGCCCAACTTTGAAGACTCCATATGTGCCAGAAAATCTGCCCAACGGCACCGTGAGATGAGGAACAATCCCCCTTCCCCCTTTTATTGATCATAGTTTCATAATATTTGATAATATATAATGATGGAATTTCAGATAAAATGGATGATTGGTTGACTACATCTTTAAAGAAAAACATTGTTATTTAAATATAAACGTATATAAAAGATAATTATTTACATCTCCATATAATGATATGGTTTTATCTACAAAAAAATGCTTATAACACATAGCACAGTGCAAATAATATAATTGTTAGAGTAAATTACACTACCCTCCTTCTAGGTTTCACGAACGACACTCCATCACAATTTACAATTAAAATTACACTTCATCTCTTTTGATCACTTTTGAGTAACAAAATTTATTAAAATATGATAAAATATTTTGCTTAACCCAAATTAATTATAATTTGCTTGTGATAGTTTTGTAACTTGTGTTAAACCTAATAATAAATTTTAAACCATTTATCATCAATTGTTGCTCATGACTAGTGGTAACTATGGTTGTCTTGGACATCTCCTTGGCATTAGGAGTGAACGAGATTACGTGCGAGACATTGTGAGTTATATAGGTGCAATCAATGACTTTAAGTCAAATTAGTATTTTTTTTTGCCATTTTGTGATGAGTTTCAAAAGGGGCTACACATAATGGTATTTAATACTTAGCACTAAGTACTTAGTAATGTCACTGAATACTGGATAGTTAATGCAAAAATAATATAGCAAGAATTGTTGTCACTTATCATGAGCAATAATTGGTAATGAATTGTTTAAATTTTATTATCAGGCTTGGTACAAGTTGCAAAGCTATCAAATGGTTAGTTGTTGGAGTTAAGCATAATATTTCATCTTATTTTAATATATTTCATTAATCAAAATAAGCTAATAAGATAGAGTGTAATTTTGATTATAGATTGGGATAGAGTGTCATTTTGTGAAACCTCAAGGGGAATAAATGTAATTTACTCTAATTATTAATTTGAAACTTTTGTTTTTAGTTTTTTAAAGAAATATTTTGTTAAATGGATTGTCAAAGAATAACTATCTCAAAAGTTTAACTATTAAGGTTTGCCTCATATTTGATCATTTAGGCAGTGTGTATAAAGAAAACGTAGTTGGGAGGGTTTCTGCTTCATGTACTTGATCGTATCTCGTGAGATACTCTTACCTTTCGGGTGAGGAAATACTCTAGTTTACACAAAAAAAAAAGTTTAATTATTATGGTGGATGCAAAAATTGGATTTTATATCTCTAACACACATCTTCACGAGAGTCTTTGAAATTCAACTTAATTATGAAGAATGAAACGTCAATAATTGAACTCCTTATTACTTAATCATAAAGACTTTGATATCATATCAAATATCAAATATTTCAAAAATTTAAGCTATTAATTAGAGGAAAATATTGATTTTTATATCTCTTACATTGATTATCTTTTATGAGGTAGCTGTAAGATTAAACTAAAAGTCATATATGAATTTAGAAAACCTTTATTATGTAAGGTAGAAAGCGTACCTTTGTTAGCCATTAAGCTTACCGATGAATCTGTATATTGAATAGGAATTCATATCTCCAAGAAAAGCATCATGAGAAGATTATCAGGAATCTTAGTGCATAGGAGAGAAACTACCCTCTTTCCCTATATGCATTGAAGCTTATGATTTCAATGGGGCAACCATAATACATATAGGATGAGAGTGGGCCTCTCCTTATGTTTACAATATGGGTTAACCTACCCATCATAGAAAATTTATACACAAGGCTTACATATCACCACAGTCCACAATAAGTTTAAATACTTATAAAAGTCTAATAACAAAAAAGAACACAAATGAGCTTAACCAATATATGCTTTACAAATATGACTTTCAATTAATCCAAGTATTTTAACAAATATATTACTATACTAGTCCATATAAGATTAAATAATCAACAGCAGCATTAGGCAAATATTAGTTAATCAAGACAGCGGAAGGTCTTTGTTTTCCTACATGACTATTTGATGGTCAATTAATCTTGCTTACAAAGGTAATGAAACCTGTTTTGAATATGATCTGGCCATGCTTTGCTGCCAAGTTCATTTTCCTCGGTATAGATGCTAGTTAATTATCGTAATTTTTTTTTAAAGTTGTCAAATCTCATGCTGGGATTATGTCATTATTGATGTGTAGCGGTTTTGAACACTGGCCACAACATCTCTTACCTACCAATTTCTGCTTGGAAATTCTCCCTTACACAAGGGACACAGACATCAGATTGATGCAGTTGCGAGCTGAAGATAAGAGAGTATAAATAACATTTTATAAAAGAAATTGAGAATTCAAGCATTGCAATGGCTCTTGTCCTATCTTCTGCAGGATTTGAAGGCATTTTTCAAGCGGCTAGTATCCATATTGGAAAATGTTCATTATTTTTTTATATTACTTTTATATTTGGTTAACGATGAGTAAATTAATAGTTAATGAAGTATATTGTTTGGTTAATGAGTTTTGCTAACCAATCACTTACAAGTTGATAATCTATTAATCAAACGATATACTTCATTAATTAATAATTTATTCATCATTAACCAAGTCTGTGAGTAATCGATTATCAAAATCCATTAACCAAATAATATACTATATTAACCAAAAACTTGCTCAATATTAACTAGGTGTAAAAAAATAATGTACAAATATCATTACTCATTCATATTTAAACATGCATTGTCAGTCTTTAGAACTTACAGACGATTATGGAGTTTAATTTTTCCTACTGATATTTCAGATTTGCCTAATCCATATTCTATCAGATGTCACAGGAGGGGCATTTTTCCTTGGGTGGTGATTTTTTCTTTTTCCTTTTTGGTACTAGATAGGAATTTCATGAATAGCAAAAGAAAAAAAAAACAACGAAACATTTTTATCAGGAAATTTAAAAAGAGATATCCCTAAAGCAGTATCCAAATGAAAGGCCATAAAGCAGTGAGTAACACGTGATCAACGATCAATCATAGAGAACCAAGCCATTCTTCAAATTGTTCATGGACCTTATGCAGAACAGAAGAAACCTCCAACCATGTTGGTTGAAAATCCGCATCTTCCAAAACCTCCATGGTACAAATAGTTCAAATTAGTATACTTGGCAGAAAGATCCAATGATAGATGCAGGTGTTCTTCTTTTCGAGAGAAAAATATGTGCATATGATATTTTTCACTCTAAAAAATATATGCCTGTAGTGTAAAGTTTGCGGGAGGGTAAAACGATGGAAAAGATTGAAGCCCGTGATTGTGTTATTAGAGATGGCAGTGGCACCACATCAACTCCATTTTCAATTATAGTGCTGCAGTTGAAGTTTCGGTTTCGGGGGCAGAGGCTAGAAAGCAAGAATTTGGATCCGCAAGTCATACACATGATTGTCTGTCTTTATTTCTCCGAAGGAAAAAGAGAATATCATAATCCTAGAAAGTAGTGTTTGTTGCTAACCAATGTTAGGCCTGTTCTCACTCCAAGGAACACAATCCCTACCGAGAATGGAGATGCGATAACCAAGCTGTTCTGTTTATTTAACTATACTTGAGTAATAGAAGGACAAGAAACGATTCTCTAGGCTTAAAACACTTGAACACTGGTGCCAAGTTGCCAACAGCAGATAATACAAGGTAAAGGATTAGATTACAACCATAAATGACAAGGCAGGCTGTTCAGGTAAAAACTTAGGAAGAATTGTTCAGGAAACACATATAAAACGGGCTAATGCACTCAACCATCCTATGGCTTGATAGCAACTAACTTGAAGAAATTACCGAAGTTGAGCTGAAAATACCAAGATGCAAGTCTTCATCTACATTACAGGTGAGTTTGCTATCTGATGAAAGCGGAGGTGGACTCAAGATGCAAAAGATTAAGCAAAATCGACCTTTGTGTTGACACTTGATGGCCATGTAACATGCTCCTAAGTTATGCAAGTCCCCGCCTCATCTGTTCAAACTTAGTAACTCACTGTGGCAAAGATCTCCTTTTTCCCACATGACGTAGGAAGGGGAAAAAAACACTTATGTAAACCCAACTGTAACCTGTTGAGCTTGACCAGAACTAAAAAACTTTGAATAGGAAGCTCATTCTTTTGAAAGTTGGCAGTTCACGCATATCATCCTTTAAGCCTAAAATTAATAGTAATCAGTTGAACAGTATTCATCAGCACTCCATCCTTAACAACAGTGCAACATAATCCATCACCTTCATCAATTGTGAAAGAATGTCTTGCGTTCCCAGTCTTCCAAAATGCACTTAAATAAAGCATCAGATGATCAATAGTCATCATCACTCCATCATTGAACAACAATGCAACATAATCCATCATTTCATCAACTATAAAAGAATGTATCACATGAAGGGCAGCAACAATCTCACACAGTGAGGTGAGATGGTGTCATAAATGACATGCAGCATACTAGAGCTTTTAAGTGATACAAAAAAGAAACTACATTTGTATTCTTTAACTTCATTACACCAACTCTTTCAGCTTAATTAAATGATTAAAATAAAGAAAAACTAGAAATTTCATCAGCAAGATAATTCAAGACAGAATACAAGTTACTATATGGTCATTCTAGCTTGACAACCAAAGTAGTGCCTTAACAGTCTAAGCTTGGCAAATAATGAACTTGAATGATAAAAATAATTCATAATTCATATCTGAAAATCTCAAACTACTTCCTTCCCCTGCTAAGCCTCTGCATTTGATAATTGATACTTCCCCAAGACCTTTTGTTTTTCTTACTCTGAAACAAACAAAATTGAAATATTTTATTTGCACTAATTAGTTCTTGTATGACATGATAAAAACGACTAAAAAAGGGAACCCTGAGAAGGGGGGAGGGCGATGAAAGATGCAGGCCATCATTAAACTAAAATCTTTATTACCTGAGAATCCATACAGACATTTAATAGTTCCTTCTGCCGAGCACATGCATCACTATCGTTATGGCTTACAGCCAAGCAGTTGAGAAACATTATCATTTCCTTCATGCATGGTTTTTGAAGTGCACCAAATTTCTTAGGGTTGATATAAAGCCCACCAGCTTTCCGCCCCATTATCCTACAATTTGACATTCAACCAGGAAAATGTCAACTGTTTTTTGATTCACAGATAAAGTAATAAAAAAAATATGTAATAAAAACCCATAGTCAATTTTTTTTTGTCATTTTATCCAAAAAATAAAATCATATGTTAAAAAAAATGGTACAAGAAAAAATAATAACGTGAACAATAACAATAGTCTAATGTCATTGCTCTTGTGACCACCAGAAATGTTCATCCGACTTAAGGGACAAACAAACAGTGTAATTTTGTAATCTCAAGATGCTAACAAAGATAACCCTTAACAATGGCCACCTTTCATTCTTTTCCTTCTTTGTCTAGACTCTAGTGTACATAACAATATCCACCAAGTTGGAAATCACGTTATGCATATAACATAGAGACCAAATTTTAAAAATCTTCTGCTATAAAACATTTTCAAAAAGACCAAGTTGCTTACGCAGTTCAATTACAAACGAAAGAAGTAGCTCCTCTAAGTAACTTATAACTAAGGGTGCGCTTGGTAAAAGTTATAATATGAATTGAAAGAAAAATACTCTGGCACGGCCCCTGATTGTATACTTGTGCCCATGTAAAGGGCTGTGTAGAGTTGCAAGATTACAAATAAAGTGAATATTATATATTCCATTATAAACTTCTTTCTTCCAAAATATGGTTTCGGTCCAAATGAGGTATAAACAGCTAACAACATGTACATACATAAGGTAAGGTAGTAGTACTATTTGCTGCAAATTATATGGTTTATGATTCCAATCAGAATGCTATAGTCAAGAAATTCTTGTCATAATAATTAAATGGAATGCTTTTGTTCTTCATCCAATAATACCCTTCATTTTCATATATTTTTCTTTGCAACTCAACCATCATAGAAAAAAAAAGAAAAAGGAGCCATCAAATCTCCCAAAATAAAAGAATTACGAAAAAAAAACTAAAAAATTCAACTCGTCGAAAAATAAAAGGACCCATTAATGGTTCAGATCGTGACCCAACGTTTGAAAATGTCAAAAAAATGGGGCTTTATAGCTTTTCCGTCGAATTCCAGATAGCAACCATGGAAATCGAAACGCAAAGCATAGCTGGTACTAAAATTTGAAGAGGAGCAAAGAAAGAGAAAGAAAAAGAGAGAGAAAATATAAGAAGGTTACCGGAGAGAGAGGGGTGGCGATGCCGCCGGTGATCGATGAGAGAGAGAACTGAAGTGGATGCAATGGAAATACAGACAGGAAACGAAAAGAAAAGAAAAAGAAAACAATAGAAGAAACGGAACGTCGTCGTAGTTGAGATAAGGGGTGGGGTGGGCCATTTGGGAATTTAGGGTTTACAAGTTAAAATCAGTTACAACAATTGGGTTTCTCATTTCTGACTCAGTATAAAGCATTAGCTCGCTCCAGCCCAGCCCAATTTTCATGCATTACTTATATTTATATTATTATTTAAATAAAATAAAAGATATTTCTTGAATACGTTTATCTATACTACTAGATAAAGAGGATTGACAGGTTTGGTATCCAATATTTACTATTCCTAAAATGCCATTATATTTATTTGAAGACAATTAAAAATAGAAGGTAAAAATGTAAACTCAACTTGAAGCAGTTACAACTGCATTGGCAGTTTTCAAATAATACTCCACTAACGCATTGACAATGTGCTTTTGATTTGGATATTGGTGATTTGGAGATTTCTAAACGCAACCTACCGGCGATGGTGCAAGTCCTGGGTTCGTTTCTTTCCCTATTCAATCTATTTCCCTGGTTCACGGGCTTCTGAACAAAAAGAATCTTCTTTAGTAAACTCATTGTCGCTGAAAGGAGAACGGCTCAAGTTTGTGACATCCCAAGTGCAATAGGGATGATAAACTCGCAACTGAAGTCATTGGTTACCATTTCCCCAAAGCCCTCATGTTCAACATGAACCGCTCTTGCCTTGCTGCCGCTGCTCACCAAGGTTTTTTTCATTTTCCCCAATTTTCTTTCCTTCATTGTTGATTCCCATGAAGACAAATTTTAGTCCTCAAGGTAATTTCAGTATCGAAATGGCTTTACATGATTAGTTATTTTGAGGCATTGATTTGGCTGTAGTTTTAATTCTATTTTAATTCAAATATTGTTAACTTCTAGGGACTAACATGTCAAGAACATATACGTGGAATGGTGGTTAAAGGACCAAAGTTGAGTGGCAATATATTAACAGACCCATTAAAGGACAACTACATACTTTTGAAAGCAAAAGCCTTAGATGATTCTCACGAAGCAATGCACACTGCTTTGGATTTCTTCACCTTAAGGTCAAAATACTATTGAGTTTTGGTTTCTTTATCTGCTTATACTTTTCAGTTTTCACCATTTTGCTTAAAATCATCATAGCTCTTTATCTGGTTTCTGTTTCAGGCCTAATATTAGGATCTTATGTGTGTTTGCAAACAAATTCCTTATGTGTGTTTAGGCCTAATATTTAAATTTGATGAATGTCAATATTGTATCTGAATTTCTATTTGAAAAGTAAAGAATAAAGTTTGGTCTCTTACAAATTACAATAATTAATTAGTGAATTGTGCATCTCATATTTGATATCTTAGTTTGCCACCATGGGACTCAAACCCCATTCATGGCTTTATTGGATTCTTATCAAACAACATGTAATGCTGAACAAATATTGCTCATGTTTTATATTTTTCCTTTGGGGAAAATAGCAATCATGTCCTGTAACTGCAAATGCCCCAACAAAATGTTTTACAATTCAGAATTTTGATAGGTTGCTTGCTTTAGTGTCAGAGTTTTGGTTGTTGGTGTTGATGCAATGGATTCAACATGTTAATGCACCCATTAAGTATTTGAATTGAGTTGCTGGCAGAGAAAGAGAGCTTAGAGCTTAGGGAGTGATCTCACTTCCTAAACTATTCAAATTATAGATAGATCCTGTTTCAAAAGATAAAGAGTACATGTTAGGTTTTTCCATTGAAGGCTCATCCTCTCCACCTCTCCTCTATTATTTTTCTTCAAGTTTTGGAGTAATTGATTTCATTTGGTTGCATTTTTAAGAAAAATAAAGGGTCTTTATTTTAGCTTAGTATTCCAAATATTCAACGTTCTTATGTAAGTACCAAATTAATCATGGTCTGATGCTAACATGTTTATCCACGCCATTTAATTCTTTTGTAAAGCATGATATAGCATTTCTAACTTCAAAATTTAAATGGGGGTTTGTTCCATATAGTTAATTTTATTTTTAACACTTGAGATGTGAATGTTGTGAAATTGTGGGTTTTGTTTGAGAGATTAAATTTAAATTGAGTTCTTATGTTCATTCATAAAGAGGCAAGACTTTCGCAGATTTGGATAATTATGCAGAAAAAACAGAGTACAAGTGCAGAAAATAAGACTCTACATGAGTATATAATTGTATGTAGCTTACATCATGTGCGAGTACAGCTATTCTCATCCAATTTGTCTTTTTCAATGGTAAAAGAACATTGTTATCTTCATTTGGATTTTTTTATTTGTATTGCTTCAGATCGAATGACAAAGGATTTGGAAGGAAATTGGTAAGTGATTCACTCCCAGGTTTAGGCAAACTAATGAGAGATGCAGCAGCATTGCTTGGTGGAAAAAATGATCTTAAAAGTTTTAGTAATGCCAAGTGATATATATGTTCCTGGACTTCTGTTCTATGAAAAGTTTCTTACTTATATAACCGCTCTTTTTCCAACTGCATAGATCATATTTTTGTGGAAGTTAGGTTGCTACTTTCCAGTAATGAATGTGACTGTCACTTCTGATCATGATCAGGGAGGGCATTGTTTTCGATTTTACACCAAGTGCAGGCAAGCTAGCTGGAAATTAGCGGTCATTTCGCGAAGAAGTAAATAAAAGCAAGGCCATATTGATAGAAACTGGAATGTCAACAAAAATGTTAATATCTTAAGGTAAGGCAGCTGCAGTTGAGTTTTGTTTTATCTTGAGGGGGCCAAGATTTTTTTATTTTTTACTTTTTCGAGGAGGTCAAAATAAAATTACATAATTATAACTCTATAGATAGCTTTTATTTCTTGAAAACCTATTTAGATTGCTTTTTGATTGAATATGACAATTCTGTTCATATCAACTGCTAGCATGCAAACTTTTATGTGGGAAAATTTTTCATAAAGGTAAGCACAAAAGACTCATGTGAGAGATCAAAGAACTAAAAAAAATTGATGTCAATATGGCAGTGTATAATATCTGAATCACCTGTAATGGAGTGACACCACCAGCGATGTCCCAATCATTCTTATAGTCAGATAATAACATAGCATATATAGATGATAAATCATAATTCATTGGAAGAATAAAAAATTCTTCAGGTGAACAGGTTGCCATTATTGCTGCATGAATTCCACAAGTATAATCTGCTACAGAAAAACCCAGCTCAGAGAATATTGGAAGCCCAAGAAGATTTTAGCTTTGCATTCAAGCAATATATATGTAGCCAATCTATGCCATAGCACACCAGGGTGCTGCAACTGTTTTCTAATGAGCAGAGATTAGAAGCAATTGACCTTCCATCACGCATGGTGCTATTTTTGCTACTTAGTGGAGGTACAATTTTAATCGTAGGTGTGGCTTTCAAGTGGTCAAGGAAAGGTAAAAACATAAGCACATGAAAAATTATCTTACAACACTTTAAAATAAACTTATCTCACCTATAGTGGAAAAAAATTAAAATAAATGTAAATGACAAACAATTTATATTCACACTGTCATTGTATCAATATAAAAGATTATTTTTTTTTCAATTTTTATCGATAACCTTTTATTAGTAAACATTCATCAATTGCACTATACTACCCTATTTTAATACAACACTTTTACAAATTTTAAAGGATCACCTTTTAGTTAACACTCTTAACTAAAAGGTTATCCTTTAAAATGCATTCAAATATTTAATAGTCACAGATCAATGCCAAGGATAATAGAGGATAAAAAACAATGAAACAGAATCAAAAACTCTATCCATGTATTCTATCTACTTCTTCAATATAAGGTGAATTTGTTTTACATAAATATTAATATATTTATTGTAATGATATATGCTTAAGTATTGTAACAAAATGAATAATAATAAAAAATGCAAATTGACAGGCACGTGAGTGCCTGTCAATTTGCTAGTGAGAATAATTAGTATCTAATATTTAATTAAGTGTCTTACTTGACTAATATTTATATTTTAATTAAACGAGATACATGATAATATTAATTAATAATTATAAAAAATACTAATACTCTTACAAAAAGAAATATATTGAAGAAACTTCTTTAAATAAAATATATTATTATAATATAATTACTTAATTATATGTCTCTTCATGAAAAGCAATAATATTTGTACAGATTTTTTTTTCGATAAATCCCTCACAAACCCCAATGTGTATTTATTTAGACTCTTTAAAAAAGTTTAAGTGAAATTATTGTGATATCTTGCTTGAGAATTTGTGAAAATTTGATTAATAATTTGTCTGTATTATTTTTCTTTTAATATATTTGTGACATGGTAATGTATCTTTACACTTACTATGTGCATTTTTCATTTTTTAAATTTTTTTTTGGAAGTACAAGTACCTCTATACTCTACATCTTTTAAAGTATGACATATTAATTTTATGAATTATAATTGTTTGGTTAAATACAAATTTATTAAAATCTTTAACCATTATTTAACGTTTTTAATGAAAATTCTAATTTAATTACGATTACCATCTTGAAATTTCCAATATTTTTTTTTATTTAACCAAACAATGATATTCACAATTTACATAATTAATATAACACGCGTTATTTATTATAGTATAAATTTTTTTTTTTATGTCAATAAGAATTTGTTTTGAAACAAACATCTTAGGTTCAAATTCAATACTTTTACACGAAGTGTGTAAAAATAGGTTTTCAAACAGCAAATGGCATATCATAAAATCACAGCCAACTTAACAAAGTTTGTCAGACAATTATTAATGCAAATTAAATTACAATTTTTTTTAAATTTAAAATAAAATTAGTATAAAATAAAACGTGGGAGCGCGGAGAGAGAGAGAAGCGCGTTTGGAGGGAAAAACAACAGAAGCAGAAGCAGAAACAGAAGCAGTGCAGAAGAGAGAAGAGGAAAGCGATGCCGGTGGCTAAGCGAGAAACATGTGATGGCAGAGTCATTGCTCACGTAGACTTGGATTGCTTCTACGTTCAAGGTCCCCATTCTCTCTTCCTCTCTTTTCATCCATTAGGGTTCCACAACGACTTCATGAATTTTCAATTCTGAGGAAAACCATTTATCTCGGGCTGAATTTGCAAATAATCCCCAATTCGGTGTCTTTTAATCCAATCTCTTGATTTTCTATTCACGAGAAAACAGAACCCAACAACCCATCAATTTTCGGTGTGTTTTTATTTCCATTCACCATTTATAACTGTTTGTCAATTCAATTTTATTCATGTACTTACATATACTATATATACATCAAAAGATAGAAGACAGATTGGACCATAAGACTATGTTTTTATTGTGAGTTGCGTATGTAATTTTGATGATTATGTGATGTTTTTCTTTGTAGTGGAACAGAGAAAGCAGCCAAATTTAAGGGGCTTGCCTTCCGCAGTCATACAGTACAACTCATATAAAGGTGGGGCCTTGATTGCTGTTAGCTATGAGGCTCGCAAATGTGGCGTGAAACGGTAAAAAAGAATGCTTTATTAATTGTGTGCTTTGACATTAAGTATGTGTTTTGGAAAGAAAAACCATTTTATTACATGGTTTTCAGTTCAATGCGGGGTACTGAAGCAAAGGAGGTATGCCCACAAATTCAATTGGTCCAAGTTCCGGTAGCACGTGGTAAAGCTGATCTCAACACATACAGGAATGCAGGTTCAGAGGTATATATGGAGTATGCAATTTAATCACTTTGAAATGAATTATCTTAGAGTCATTCACTGAGATCAAGTTATGGTGAGTTTCAAATTTTCCAGGTTGTTTCAGTTCTTGCAAGGAAGGTTCGTTGTGAGAGGGCTTCAATTGATGAGGTATATCTTGACCTCACTGATGCTGCCGAAACAATGTTAATGGAAACTCCTCCAGAAAGCATGGAAGATGTTGAGGAGGAAGTTCTCAAGTCACATGTTTTGGGGCTTCACAGTAAGGTTGGAGGCTATGCTCACAGATCTTGCATTTTCTATGCTCACTATTAATCTCAAGATAGTAAATATATTTATTTTATAGTTTTCTTGTATATTCCGTAGGTTATTTTTGTCTTCATTTCTTTTTTGTTTTGGTTTTTAATGTTTGATGTAGTGGGTGGTCTTTAACTTTATATCAATATTCTGCAAACCTGATCAGTCAATGAACTGAAAAAAGAGTGCTTCATGGTTCTCTAGTCCAAACACGGTTGACAGAATTTTAATGTGTGTATATATATCTCAAATTATATTAAAATATAGCACATGAATTTAATATACTTGCAGGTTATACAACATTTAATATCTAATATTAAAAAAAGGGAAAATTCAATATCATAACTTTTTGTCATTTAAATGTTATACATTTCTGAGAAATAGTACATATGAATTAAGTATGACTTTACATTTAATGATTAGATTCCACCATGAGCCTTTTTGGCTCCCTAGATGAGGCATTATGATAGAGAACTGAACCGGATGACTTGCCGGTTCACTGGTTTACCAGTCAAACTTGCCAGTCCAGTCCAGTTCTCAGGACTATACTTTTTATGGTAATGTTGTAATAGACTTTATTAGCTTACCACAACTATAATTTCTCTTTCCAAATAAAATCATGGTAGCATCTAGACATGAGAGTATTTGGTAGTACTGAAATTGATTTTTTATTCAGGATGGTAGTGATGCCAAAGAAGAAGTTAGGAAGTGGCTTTGTAGAAGTGATGCTGGTTACCATGATAAGCTATTAGCTTGTGGGGCCTTCATTGTTGCTGAACTCAGGATGCAGGTGTTGAAAGAGACTGAATTCACTTGTTCTGCTGGTATTGCTCATAATAAGGTAAGAAGCATCCTTGGTATGTTTATATATCTATTGTTTTGTAAGGATATGTCCTTGATGTCTTAAACAGCCATTAACTTATATGTGGTGCTTTTCACAGATGCTGGCTAAACTTGCTAGTGCTATGAACAAACCTGCACAACAAACTGTTGTGCCACAATCATCTGTTGAAGGGTTGCTCAAGTCTTTGCCAATAAAGAAAATGTATGTTATTAACTAAAAGATGTTATCATATATTTTGCTCAGATTTAAATTTTATACTGTATCACCTTGAGTTTACATTTTTTTGAAGTTTGTGAAGATATCATATGGCTGATTTTTCTGCAACTCTGCTAACTGTTTTAAAAATTCCTACGTGCATGGTAATTTAGATTATAATGAATGATGTTGAAGAAAACTTGGGTTTCAGGAAACAGCTTGGGGGAAAGCTGGGGAGTTCCTTACAAAGTGATCTTGGTGTCAACACTGTTGGTGATCTGCTTCAGTTTTCAGAGGAGAAGCTACAACAACGTTATGGGATCAATACTGGGCAAGTATCTGTCTTTTAACATGGTGTTATATATATCTACTTCCAGAATATGATTGGCGATGTCTTTGCTGATTTCATTTAGGTGATCTCATATTTTAAATAGCAATTTTTGAGTCACTCCATGGCATGCATTGCCTTAACTTGAATGACTAGATTATTTTGATCCAAATCTCTTATATGCATTCGTGTGCATTTCCGGTTTCATTTGATTAAAATTTTATAGTTCACCTTGTGGTTTAGTTACTCGTGGTTGTCCTTTTGCATGTCTTCATAGCAATCTGTTGGTATGCTGTTCCTGATTCTAGCTTTTACAGCGTTGCAGTACTTGGTTGTGGAATATTGCGAGGGGAATCAGTGGGGAAGAAGTTGAGGGGCGCCTACTTTCCAAGAGCCATGGTTCTGGCAAGACATTTCCTGGGCCTCAGGCTTTGAAGACAATTGCTTCTGTAAGAATTCTCCTCTGAGCTGATGAAAACCCCTGACACTTTATTTTGGGTGATGCTGCTGTATTACTAATGTTTTCCTTCAGATTTTACTTCGATTGTTATAGCATTCCATTCTGATGCACCAAATCCCTAAATATTGAAAGTCGCAATTAAAGAAATTTGTCAAAGTTGCATACTTAGATGATTCAGCACTGATCATGTCCACAGATTTTAATCTACTGACAGTTATTGGTACTTTTTTTTTACAAGATATAATGATTAGAATTTAGAAATGCCATCCTAAACTGCAATCTAAAAGTCTCGTATACTTTAATCTCGATGCTTCACAAGCAGTCACATTCATATTTTTCAGTCTGCTACTTCTTTTCCATGAGATATAATGGCTAGAAATTCCGTCAAAACCTGGGCCATGTCACCCCACCTGGCTCTATGTCATCATGCCTAACAATTATTATTTTTTGAATTAAATATGTGCTTCTAATTATTGAGATTATGGTTACAGGGTAATAGTTGGTTTCATCATGCCCATTGGCTAAAGGGTAGGAAAATGATTTGTGATAAGTAATCCAGAAGTTGCACATAAGAAACTATGTGGGGATTCAGGCTTTAATTCTGAGGAAAATAAAATAAAATAAAGATTCAATGTGGATACAGGGTTTGATAATTGGATATTGGAATTGAATAGAATCATGATTAGCAAGAATTGGGTGTGGTTATAAGGAAAACAGTTCCCATGAAAGTGACTAAAGGTTATTGATCTCAAATAGAAAAATCAATGGAGAATAACCCTGTTAAAAGAATGTAAGCTTACTGAAAATCTGTTTTTTCATATTGCATCTACACTCTCAGAGGCGATGCACAAACCTCAAGGCATTGAGGCATAAGTTATTCAACATCCATTTGTTGTAATTCCAAGATCACATGTTATAATAGGAATTACTAAAATAGATAAATTTACTTTAAAACTATCATTTACACTACTGAATATCGTACCGCCAAATATTATGAACACGTAACTTGTTTTTCAAATAAAGGTAGTGGCCTTTTATCTAAAAAAATAGAAACGTAGTCAGTTCTCTTTAGAGTACTTGGGTGTAGGGGAGCACTGTTTGAGTTACAATAGAGAAAACTTCGTACACTTTCTAATAATTAAATGGCACAGGAGCTTATATTAAAGAAAATGCAACCATGGCTAATAGTGTTTGATCCAGTGACTAAACAATACTCTGCAGTTTCATGAGTTCCCTTGATATAGAATTCTCAAGTTCATTGAACCTAAACCTGATGGCACTGCAATTTTATATTATGGATGGTTGGCTAATATTTCTTGGATGTTTGCATGTGCAGTTTCCTCTTTGCTTTATTTCTTAGTGCCTCTTGGATTAGATATTATTGTTCTCTCTCCCATATAAATTAAATCTCATGTTTTATTTTGGTTTTACGCGTTGGCTGGCCTTCATAGGAACGTGATTTATTATATTTGTTACTAGTTTTTGATTCAGTTTCACAAGCAAGAAAGTCCATATCATTACATACCATTTTGTGATTCTTTATTTCTTTCTTCAGGTTCAGCACTGGCTTAATGAACTGTGTGAAGAGCTGAGTGAACGCCTTCACTCTGACTTGGATCAAAACAAACGGATTGCACACACGCTAACTCTGCATGCTAGAGCATATAAGGTAGCTATTATGTGACTGATTTGTGTATATTTATCTTACTTAGATAAAATTGACATTTTCACTTTTTCACTATCCCTAATTGTAAATTTTTATTTAATGTTCTTTATCAGTAGTTTTATTCTACATTCATTTTATCTCAATTTTATGTTTCTTGCAGACAGGGGATTCAGATTCACATAAAAAGTTCCCTTCTAAATCTTGTCCTTTAAGATATGGGACTATGAAGATTCAAGAAGATGCTCTAACTCTATTTCAAGCTGGTTTACGAGAATTTATGGGCTTTTACAACTGTAAGACTCATGGAAGTGAAAATAACAACTGGGGAATAACAGCACTTTCTGTTTCTGCTAGTAAGATTGTCTCGATACCATCTGTAAGTTTGAACTGCTTGGATTACAAACTTTTGGCTTTGATTTGGGTTCAACTTGTGGCTTCTGATATAGGATCACCTTAAAACAGTAAGGTATCGCTAGCTTTTGAAATGAAATAACCTTCTGCAATAATTTATGCTTGTCAACAAATTTTATTTTCCTTTTTTCTGGGTGTTCCTAATTCCAGAACAATTGATAGCTGTTAGTGTCACATAATAATATTTAAAAATTATATCTTAAACTGCATTTGTGTCTAGGGGACACATTCAATTGTTAAATACTTTGGTGGGCGGTTTTCATCTTCATCAAATCAATCACTAGATAATGTCATCGACGAAGCTGCACTATCATCACCTTCAGGTATTACATTGTCTCCTTTAGTTGTATTAATTATTAAATTATTTGTTCTCTTACATTCCACTTTAATTTGATGGAGGCCATATACTTAAGCAGGTAGTGAAAATTGTTTCGGATTGATTCCCTGTGAATTACAGCTCAAATCTCCTGAAGAAGACACAAGAATGAAGCATTCAAAGGCTAGTTTAGATCGACAGGTATATCAAAGCAAGTATATGTGATAGTCAGATTTCATGTAAAGATATGTAATTTGATTGCACATTTAGGAAAGAAATGTTTTATTTACAATTATTCACATAAAAATGATTTACCTTCAGATTTTAGATGACTGCATGAAGGTGCATAAATTTTGAAAGGTTTTAATTGTTTACATTGGGATCTGGTAGAAATATTTCACACAGCAGATATACATATCATCCTTGCAAGAATATAAATGTAATTTATTATAAGCAACATTATCAGAAGATTTGGAAACTTAGTGTCCCATGGAAGATATTTTGCTGATTGGTATTTGATAGGAACCAACTAAAAGAAACAATGGATACTGAATATTATTAGGAAAACTCTTTCTGGTACTGAATTTAGATGATCCAGTAGCCAGAGCTGAGTATTTTGGTTACAGAAAATGAAAAGAAAAACTAGAAAGATTACTTCTGCAGGCACTTCCAGGTTCCTGCTCCTCCCAACTCCATTCTTGCTTGATCCCCTCCACTCCCCTGCTCTTTCTCTCTTATTCTCTTTCTCAAACCAAATCCTTCTCTGCCCCTCTCCCCTCTTGCCACCTGTCCATTCTGTTATGTCTCATATCTCCAGAGGGAATATCTCTCATGATTACCTCATTGCTTCCCACGTTTTCTACCAACCATGGTCCCCTGCACCCCTCCTTATTTCTCCTAGCATATACCATAGTGATCGGAGGTCTATCAGTATTCTACCAGACCCTCTTAATCAATATTCATTTCTCATTTTAATGTGTTTCCTTCATACCCAAAGTACAATGCATTATTTACTGGGTAAGGATTGTTGTATATAACTTTTCCTTTAGACTAATTTTTACATCGCCAAATCCTGCAAAAGGATCGATCCTTTACCTGGCCCCAATACCTGTGCTTGTATATGGACCAACGCCTATGCTGGGATAGTAATGTAAACATGGAGTAAAGCAAAAGTGATGCCCAAATATAATGCTCTGTAGTGTCATTCGTGCAATTTGTGATGGATTTTATAGGGAAACATGTATACTTGCAGAGAATTTAGCTGTTACTATGAGATTCATTCAAAATGATGTGCATTGGTAATATAGGGTAGATTATTTACCTGTCCATAGCTATTAAGTTGAAGCTCAAAAATAAACTTGCTTGTAGGAGAAATTGTTAAGTTTGTAAGTAAATTCAACTACAAGAGTCTGCTAAGTATGTGACTTCTTTCTGAGTGTTAAGGTAATATTCTATCCGTGCATGCATGAGTTCAAATCCATGGCTTTGGTTCTCTATATGCAAATGTTTTTATGCAGAAAATAGGCCCAATCATGATATTTTTCTTTGTACAGGAGCCATCTTGCAATTTATCTGGTCAAGTAGATGGCTTGACTGAAGAATCCTCCCTCATGTCACCCCCAGGTATAGTGTCTTTCTGGTTTTAGCCCATTATTCCCATTTCTCTCTTATTTCTTTCTGAGGTTATGATCAAGGTTGGATTTTTATTCAGGAAGTGAAGACAGAATGACACAAAGTGAGCCACGTAGAGATTTCCCTGCAGAAGAACCTAGGCTTATTTCCACTACATCTAGTTTGAAAGCACTCGAGAAGAAAAGAAAGGCTGCGGGAAAGAAGCCTCAAGTATGCTTTGCCAATTGCCACATTATTTTAACTGTTGTTTGTCTAGTTTACCATGTCTAAGTGCAATCTTGGAATAGAAAGCTTCAACTTGGTTATGATCCTGCAAAGCAAGGATCTAGCATGGGTAGTGTGCTGTCCTGAACACGTTTCTTGACCAAGACTATTTATCTTTGCTCCAGTAATGACCTGAGCTAGCTATCATAATTCATAGTATTACTTTACAAGCCTCGGAATTAGAAATGAAAAGAATGGTAGTGTCATGTCAACCATTCAACTTCAAGGTTCTCCTATAATGGGAAGAATATATATTTAACTCGGATAGCTTTTGTTGATATGGAGCTTCTGCCATGATCTAACGTTTTATATAGTATAAGAAAATTGTTATGTTTTTTGTGCCAGGGGAATTGTTCAATTACAAAATTCTTCAAAAATTACCATAATTCCTACTCTTCATTGGAGCAGAAGAATGTTGCAAATGCCCAAGGTGTTAAAATATCATCATCAATTGGTAGTTTTCTAATCCATTTTCGTAGTTATGCGATCACATCTCTGGTTATTATTCTTAATGTGATAAAGTACTGCAGGTTCTCAGTCTGCAAGTGATCAAGTTGAGCTGCCAGCAGAGAGCCCTCATGAAGAGGTTGATACAAACAACGGTGGATGTAGTGTAGCTAATATGCAACAAGGAGGACAAGCTTGGGGTTATAAAATTGATGAGATTGACCCCTCTATCATTGATGAATTACCACCAGAAATCCAGGAAGAGGTTCAAGCCTGGCTTAGGCCTCATAAGCAGCCTAATGTGGTTAAACGAGGTTCTAATATTACTCACTATTTCTTACCTAACAAAAGTAGATAAAATGATTATCGACATTGTTTTATTGTACATAATGTGTGATGTTTTAGAAATGAGGCTAATTTGTGATTGGCTACTTGGTTGAGATTTTTATGGAAGCAGCATGAGGAACCGAGTTTGTGTTATATGATGCTCCTTGTAGGGTTATGTAAATATGAATGTTTATCATTCTTTCCTACATAATTCAAAATAGATTTGCTATTTTTCTCTTTTTGGGTTCCTCTAGGAGGATGTCTTAGCTTCCTTTTCTGTACTTTTATTCTATCTTCTAATGAATAAGTATTATCCAATAAAAGAAAACAAAATGATAAGTATTAGATGACCATAAATGATGCCTTATTTGTTTTAGCCAGGTAAATTGTCTCTTCATCTAGCTTAAGCATAGCTTTGCTGCTTTGGCGAGGCAATGCGTTTTTTAAGTACCTTTTTTTTACAGTTTGGTTTCAAGTACTATGAACTATTTGGAATTCACATGTAGTTTTAGTTCATGTGCTCAAAACATGATGATCTTAAATTGGAAATATTTTTATGAAAAAATTATTTATATATTTGTAATTTTCCCGTTATTTTCTGGGCACCTTTCTCACTGATATTGTGGTGTGCGTTTGGAAACCAGCCTCAGGACATTGGGTCAAAGCGAACAACAATGATGCTTCCAAGGGAAATCCGGTTTAGGTGGTTTTTTGTGTGGGGGCTGGGGGGCTGGTGCATCTCATTCAAAGCTGGGATTTGGGGAGCTATTGAAGGGTTGTAGTTAAGCATGGAACTATCGGTATAAGCAAGTAATATCCGAGTGTGATTCAGAGGCACTGATCAAGGTGATTATGTGATCATTTGAACCCAATAAAATTGTAGCCCGGTAAGATAACATCCTTTTCATCAATCTATTTGGGCACATTAGCAAAAACAAAAAAAAGAAAAAAGAAGCAATCTACCTAGGCAGGCATGATACCCATGAAAAAATAAATCAGTCTAGGCCTAACAAATCCCAGATTCTTAAATTCCCAAAAGGTACCTATAAAAATTCTATTTCTATAATTTTCTGTTGTTTTTAATATCTATGTGAAGCTCTTTATCTTTATTAACGTATAGAATCCAGCAGTTAAAAGTTTGAAAACATTGGAGATGGTTCCTGTAACCACACTTTGAGGCTGATTACAAAGGTTGGAATGGTGCGTTATTGAGGAACTGAATTAACAATTCCATGCTCGGAACATAAATATGTATCAATCTAATCTGCGTAATATTAACCTGTAATAATAGGGTGTGAAATGAAACACTCATGCGTAGCATGTTTATTGTTAATAATAATAAACTTACTGATTTCACCACTTCCTTCTACTTGGATTTGGAATAGTAATAGTGGCGGCAAAACTATCAGGTCCATGTTGCATGACCGCTAAACTATTCGAACCAATCTTCAAAGACATATAGCTTCCATAAAAGACTTGTCCTTTAATCTATTTATATATGAAAACTATCAAGTTCGGCAACACACGTGTCAGCCTCTGCCTCAATTTTTTCTCACCCATTTCTCTGCGTCTCTTCTTCTGTTGGATTGATTTTCATTCAACGGTTGTAACATATACTTTTTCTCTTACATGATTCAAAATTCAAATCAGAGCATAGATTTGATTCCTCATTGCAGATCATTACTTCCATTCAAATTCAAACCCTCTCTAAGCAGCTCTCCATAAGCTATACTTGGGCACATTTAGCTCCTAAAACAGCATCGACTACGGTCGCAACTGGTACGACATCAGCTACTACCAGGACTCCCGTTGAGTCGCCCACATCAACCTTTGCTTTGGCTCAGTCTACACCACTGCACCGGCTACATCACAGGTTCCATTTCATCGAAGATCTGCAAGCTAACTTGTCTCTTCAACATCCCCATCATCGACTGGAAGGGAATCTCCGGCAATATCCCTCGTTGCATCTCTTCCCTCTCTGTTCTTCGAACAATCGATCTCATTGGGAACCGCATCTATAACTCACTCCCGACCTTACCATTGAATATTCTTCATGATTTTGGGGCTTTTCCCAACATGGGTTTACTAAGGCGATTGGTTTATGTTGCTGAAGTTGTAGGTCAAAGGTATAATTTTCTGTTACTCCTTTATTCTTATCAATTTATAAAACCTATAAACTCATCTCTTGTGTAAACTTAATCAAGTGCACAGGTTTTTCTAATTTTTTGGTGCATCCGTCACTTGCTCAAGTTCTGGTATTTCTAAAGGTTGACAGAGGTGGGAAGATGCTTTCTTTGTGAGTGACTATAATGGGGGAGTTATTGTTGTTGCAGATGGCGTCTCTAGGTATGCTACTCAACTTTTTCATTCCTTGGCATTCCCCACAAAATCAAGTATGAATGCTTTAGGTATATGGAGTTTACACTTTACAGTACTTTAAATCTTGCATATTAACAGGGATAGTTGTTCTTTTGGTAATATACAAATTTGGGGAATATGTATCTACTGCATATCTGGCTTTTGATACTTATGCCTGGAAACTACGTTGTTGCTGAATGTAAGTTTTGATCCTTTTTTCCCTGCTTTGTTATTGTTGGGTATCATGGATTGACATAATTTGCATCAGGTTTCTTCACAATATTATATGTATATAATTTTGGACCTTTTCACCTAAATGTATGCTAGATAAATATTTCTAATACAAGATGGTCTTGTTTTCAAATTGAAGTGCAAGAAGGATATGCAATCTCTTTAAATGAATTGTCTTCTTACTTTCTTTGTGATGGAGTAAATGAATGAACTTTGTTTCTAGATGTGTTTAAGTTTACTATCTATTTATTCTGACAATTATGTATTTCAGCTTTGAGATTCTATCTTTTTCCAATTTGAGACTTGATGACACCCGTCGAAAGAGGGCTAGCTTGAGACCCCAAGGTGGTAAAAATATAGTCAGAGGGTAGTCATATGCTTCTTGAATCTCTTCCCTTTCCATCTTTTTCTCTTTTTTTAGTGTGTCCTTTTCTAATTTTTTTTTCTGTATCTTTGATGTGGGCAATGATAGGGTTGATGGCCTTTGAAACTGCTTAGAGGTGCCACTGCCTAGCAAAACTGCTCAAGTTGATAATTTTGTTGTAGCTGTTACATTTTAGTTTATTTCCCAAGGATCATAGATCTACATAGTCATGTTTCTTGAATCTCTTCCCTTTCCATATTTTTCTCTTTTTTTAATGTTTCCTTTTTTATTTTTTTCCCCGTATCTTTGATATGGACAATGACAGGGTTGATGGCCTTTGAAACTGCTTAGAGGTGCCACTGCTTAGCAGAACTGCTCAAGTTAATAGTTTTGTTGTAGTTGTTACATTTTTGTTTATTTCCCAAGGACCATAGATTTGATTTTATTTTTGTGTAAAATGCTATGCTAATTACATGATGATTTTGAATACCTAAATTTGTTGCATAATGAAGAAAGTTAAGCTTTCATTTGTTCCTTTGCTTTACAAGATACGAAATTGTTTGACTCAATTGTATGCCAAAGACATTACAATTTACTCCTAATGATAAGTAGGAGCTTGATTAGGCTCTACAGAGGGAGGTAAGTATCAAAGCCCTTTGGGTTTTGTTTAATGCTTTACCAAACTATAATAATTCTACCATTATTTTTTGTTACAAGTGCTTTTTTGTGTGTTTAGTTTTAGTTAGATTAAAAACCATAGATTATCCTTGATGTTAAGGAAAAAATGGACTTATATTGGATATGAAATTGCCCTAGACCATATATAATTATTTTCATTTCTCTCCTGTTTATGGGATGCAGTAGAAGTATTGATGTTTATTTCCTCTATTATTAGTTCTTACCTCTTTGCTTGATGTACTTGCTATAACCTATAGGCATTGACAGTTGATCAAAACATAGCTTGAACTGTCAAATTTTTTTACGTAGAGCATCTCTCCTTCTTTTTTTTTTGTGAGGGGGGTATAAGCTCCTTAGTTGTATTGTCCATTTGTTGTACAACTAATCTCATGTGCTTTACCAATAAATTATTTTATTTGTACTAAGATTCAATTGACTTCAGTGTAATTATGTTTTGACCAACAAGCCTAAATTAATATGTAATATTGGGTGTATCTATGATGTTCAAGGAAGTTTCTACTAAAAGTGATCTTTCAACCTTCCAGTGACTCAATTAACATTTTGATATTTAGGCTAAGGTTGTCTTTATATTTACTTATTTTATTTTATGTCATTTCTACTATTGTTAAGATGTTGTTACTGATTTGAGCATGACATTTGAGGTGTTCCCTGATAATGATACAATTGCAGAGCTTTTAAGGCTTAAGGTATTTAATTCTTACTCACTACATTAACCAATCGATCGGTCATTTTCTAATGATGCTTGGAATGCTAACCTATCGATAGACTATTTCCCATCTTTGTCATCCTAAAGATTTTCTTGATGCTCGGCTTGTAAATGGAAGGCAGGACTGGAGCTATGAGAAAAAAATTATATGTTGGCATGTTTGTAAAAAAAATTCATTTTTATGTTTAAAATTTTTTAATAATGATTTAGAAATGAAACTTTATTTTATTTTTCTTTTTTTATGAAATGAAATTAAGAAAATATTTTTTAAAATTTTATTATTATAGAAATATTTAATCATTTATTTCTTAATTTTATGAACATTTAAACAATTATATATATATAAATTATATATTTTTACTAAGAAAAAAATAAGAAAAACATAATTCATTGGAGGAACTGTTAGTCCCACCATCCCTAATATATTTATACATTAAAAAAAACATATATCATTCTAATATAATATATATACATTAAAAGAACATATTTCATTAATATATATATATATATATATATATACATATATTTCCCATCTTAAGGATTTTTGGTGCTCGGGCACCCACCAAAAAAAATTATATGTTGGCATGGCGAGACTAATGATTTGATTTGTTTTAGAAATGAAACTTTATTTTATTTTTCTTTTTTTATGAAGTTAAATTAAGAAAATATTTTTTTAAATTTTATTATTATAGAAATATTTAAACCTTTATTTCTTAATTTTATGAACATTTTATTTATGAAAAAAATTATATATATATATATATATAGAAAATTTGCTTTAAATATATGGTGGAAAAAAATTTAAATTTTATTAAAAAATTATAACAAAATTAGTGGTATGTTATTCAATTTTTTTTATTATACCAGTTTTTTTTGTAGTATTTAATTTTTGAATTGTCATTGAAATATTTTTAAAATTATTTTTATATGCTACTATGAAATTTAATTTTGACTCATTAATTTTTCTTAATGATAAGGAGCAAGAACTTCTTGAATTTATTTTATTCTATAAATTTACAAATAATTTTAATGTTAATATTATCAAAACTTAGATAATATAAATTTTTTGTTATAATCTCAATTAAATCATATAATTCTCATTTAAAAAACGAGTATTAAATTAATAGAATATAATTTTAATTCATTCTCCTTCTAAATTGAAAATTGCTACTGGGAGTTCGAGTACTTATTTGTTCGAGTCTCTACAAGTACAACATTTTTTTTTCTAATTTATTTGTAATGCACACGTCTCCATAAAATCATTCCATTTAAAGGTTAAAATAGTTGAGTGTAGTACAACACCCTTATAAAAAAAATATTTATTATTTAATTATATATTATCTAATTATTAAAAAAATTAACTATCATAATTATTATTTAAAAAATTTAATTTTTTTAATAATATATTAATATATTATTAAATAATAATGTAAATAATTTTATATTAAGAATAAATTAAATTTAAACTCTTTGTAATAGTCACAAATTCAGATGTTTAAATCTGTGATTTTTTTTTATTTTAATTTTTTGAGAGGAAGGGCGTGGTTGGATATTTGAATCAAGGAAATAACAAGGCGTTTTTCTCTGATTCGTCCCAAAAAAAAAAAAAAGTCTTGGGAATATGTGGTAATTCTGTTTTCGCCAATGCGTACATCCAAATACTTGAAGGTCTTTAAGCAAACAAATATGCATTGCCAAACTATGGCCTTCCTTGCTTCAAGTTTGCTATTGAGTTTAGAGATGGCATTATGCATCTTCAATGTTAGAACAAATCAGACTTTTTAAAGTAGTTATGTGGATATTAAATAATTTTTAATATTAATCATTTATGTAAAATTTAATATTTTATTATAAGATATATATATATATTTCATATAATAATATTAACAACCTTTTTCTTTAAGGAATTTGAATCTTTTCATGTTATTCACTAACATGAAAGAGTCATCTTATGAGGGAAAAATACAAATTTTATTATGATAAGACTTATCAATGTTTGTGTATGACCCATTAATTTTGATTTTGTGTCTTTTTCTTTTATAACATGATTCACTCATGTTAGTAACTAACATGAGAAGATCATGATTATTGTTTAAGATAGTTTCTAATGCAAATTCTATGGAGAGAAGGAAATAGAATTTCCTTTCATCAAATGTGCGTTGAAAATAGTATCAACACTAGTTTACGATAAAAAAAAATCTTAAACAAAAAATGCTAAGTATTATACTCTTATATTATTGAATAATTTTTTATAAAATATAAATTTAATTAATTCAATTGTTAAATTATGTGGTATTATTGTGATGTTTAATATATATATATCTAAAATACATCTCTCATAATAAGATAATATCTCATATATATATATATGTATATATATATATATATATATATATATATATATTTGAGACTAAATTGCTAAATAAAAAAAATGAAACAAAAAAAAAAACTACGAAGAATTATTGTCCTTCATATTTGCAATTAGAGTTTGATATATGGTTTAAGGCCGTTAACCAACTTGTATAACTTGGTTATTATACAAGTTAAGATTTATATATTTCTAATTGATTTAAAATGGGATAAAAAATTTGACTTATTTACTTGCAAGTTAAATAGATTAGTAAAATTAACTCGTGAGCAATCTCGTATGATTAGATGTGACAAATTGATCCTTTAATTCTTCATTTATCAAATTCATTCATATCTAAATTTAATTCAATTCAATTATAATAATAAATTAATTATCTTACTCATACTTTCTATAAATTATTTTATATTTTATATTCAAATTTATGTTTTTTATTTATAATTATTATTTTGAACATATTCAGTTTTTGAAATAATTTTTTATAAAAATTCTTGTAAATAAATGAAAAAAATGTTTTAAATGAATTGTTACGTTAAAAAAATATTTTTATTTCATTTTATCTGTAGTTTACACAAATTATTTTATATTGATTATTAAAAAATAACATTTTATGTATACTTATTATTTAAAAATACTAAAAAATAAAAATATTTTTTAATAAAAATTCTTGAAAATAAATAAATAAAAATATTATAAAATAATATTTTACATTATAGAATTTTTTTGATTTCACTATTTATTATTTCATTCTTTTTTTATTATATAAATTAGATATTATTATATTTAATCATACTATTAATTATTTTAAAGATAATTTTACTTATATATAAAAATATAAATTAAATAGTTTGGATCAATTGTACTTAATGAATGATTAATAAGCTTAATACAATCTGAACTCCATTTAACAAAATCTTTACTCTCCGCAGTGAGCAAAGCTCTCTCTATCGTGGCTATGGCTGTCTCCATCCACCATTGAAGCTTTTAGATTTATATTTCTCGTACCAGGTAAGTTCTTTGCTCTGTTTTGTTGCATTGCATGTCTGCTGTTGAATTTGGGTGGGTCATGTTATTTGAATGCTGCATATTTGTTTTTTGTTGTGCCCACCAACTGCTTGTGAATTTGCCAACTCACGGCAACAGTACTCCCACTCGTATTTTCCGGCGACCCACATGGGTACTTGTCATTTGCATTTAAGTCCAAAAAGTTTCAGTCAATATTAGGACCGTGGTTTCTCATCTCTTGGTTGCTTATATATCTAACTTTAAGCAAACATTTCCAATGTGAAATATTGGATTTGGGGTGTCAAAATTGTGACCTTTAGATTGATGGGTAATCGTGCTTGTTTTAGGAAAGTTTTAATATAACTTGGCTTTGTATGAATCCAAGGTTTTGAAACTAGCCGAGGCTGCAGATGCCTAGCTCATTGTCACAAATGGTCCAAACTATGAAAAGGTGATTGCTTCAAATATTGGAGCATGGACTTTTTTTTTAATTTTTACTTTAACTTGGAATTGATGACTCAATATTATTTATGTAGCATTTCAGATTTCTTAAGCTGAAAATAACACAGGTGAAAGGTTTAGAACTACCTGTCATTGTGCTAGGTGATGAAACTATCGAAAATGATGTAAATTGGAACAAAGTACTTGCAGCAACAGACCTTGCAGGGGATAATTTAAGAAAGGAACCTGTTCAACAAGATGACCTTTGTGCCATGCCTTTCTCATCAGGCACCGCAGGAATTTCAAAGGTTGTCATTCTGACTGCAGCTGCACCCTTTGCATCGGAACTCCTTACTGCATTTGAAAACAAATTCCCTGGCATTCTTGTCCAAGAGGTTGCTATAGATACTACTAACTTACTAAATTAATTAAGGCTTTTCCATTTTATATATGGACAAAAATTGAGTGTTGATATATATATAGGTGTTTTTGTCTCTCTGTGGCAAAATTAAACTACAAGTAACTTCTCTCAACTAGTTACCTACTAATTTTCTTTGGCATGGCATTCATATGGCCTAAAACACAGCTGGATCACTCTCACTCATGTACAAAAGGATTCAGAAATCCACGTAGAAATTCAGTAGGGTTCATCCTTCCAAATTTGAAAGTTAATTTTATTGATCTTGAGTTCCTTACACTGCAGGTTGATCCCTCCTGAGGAATACACCTGGCGAACTATGCATAAGAAGCCAATGTGTGTAATGCCAGTGTCAAAATTTTGACCTTTAGATTGATGGGAAATCATTCTTGCTTTAGGAAATTTGTAATATAACTTTTTCCCCCTCAGAACAGAATTAATGGAGTCTAAATTTAGGGACTACTAGAGGGTGGTTATTATTTGATTAGAGCTGTTTGGCAAGAGATTCTTGTAATTTTTTTTAATGTTTTTTTGGTGTTTGTAAGAGCATATACTACTTGGTTAATCTGGCTGTAAACCCGGAGCTTGAAAGTTGAAAACTTTTGATGTATATATATATATAATATTGTTGTTGTTGTTGTTTATGCTTTGAATCAACTGATATTAGTGGCTCAATGTGACGTTGCTGTAGTGGGTTTTATTCTTATATGTCATTTTTCTTTGCTTTATAGGAGTAAAAATGGGAAGGTGGAAAATGGAGTAGTGAGATTTGAAGAGGTATTTCGATACAATATAAATCTAGAAACACCACTTATTTTCATTCCTTTGACTTGCACAAATATTCACTTGCTTGTTTTCTCTGGCTTCCCCTTTCTTAATTTGACGGCCTGAGGCTGAGTGAAGTCAATGTCAAAATTGACTCTTGTTAGTCTAATGACTGTTATAAGCTGTTGATGTCTAAAATCAAGTAGTCAAAATTCCATTCTATAGCTGCGTGCATGGAAGGTAAGTTTGGTCATTGATCTTTCATTAGGTTGAAGCTTCTATATGTATATATTTGTTTATAGAAGTAATCTGTCTAGCTAGTTTACATGATAGAAGTAATCTTTCCAGCCATTTAAGTTCACTTCTAACTCAGAATTGACAATGCCTTCAATGGAGTACTACTGCTCAAATTCTTTAAGAATTTGAGAGGGCTTTAGATTTGAACTTTGCTTCTGCCATCCAGCATATCTGTCAATATCATCTGAAATAAAACATGTATCCTACATGCATGAGTTCCTAAATTTTACTACTGGTTTGACTCATTTATATTTTCCCCAGAAATTTCCATATAATTTCGAAAAAAGGCTGGGTTCCATTTTTGCGACCTCATTTTCCCCCCTCCCAGATCCATGTACCATGTTCCTAAACATGGATAGCAAATCTACTTTTGAGAATTATAACTTAATATTATAACCTATATATATATATATATATATATTTTTTTTTTTCCGGTTCCTTTCTAGCTATATATTATCATTCTTCATTTGTAAAACTTATTGTTTGTGAAAATGTCTAGCTGAAGTTATTATGAGTTCACAGCATCTCAATTTTTTTTTTGTTTTTAAAAAATTCAGAACCTCCTTACCCACTATTGCATTCATAATGCTTTAATGTTTGTACCACTTGCATTTCATTCCCAATATTATATATCACCATATCTGTTGTAGCTATTGGCAGTTTTTTGCTACTTTCACCATTAGCTGTTGGATTTTGTACCATTGTTATTTATCAGAATATTGAACTTGCCGTTGCTGCAACAATTACAACGCCACTATTACATCTTGTTGTAGAGGAGCATCCATATTGAATTAGATGTTGAATTTGAAATTAGCAAATAATTATCTTTTATACAAAACATTGAGAGAGAGATTTATTTTCTAGATAGAGAAAAATTAGTTCTTTTAGAGGGAGAGAGAGAGAGTTATTATTATTTTAAAAAAATATGATTTCAAATGGGTTGGTTGGATATCCATCCATCCATCATATCCATTAAAATGGATTAATGGATGGATTGGATATCCATTCATTAAATGGGTCATGGATGGGTTGGATAGTTTTAACAATTTTTAATGGATCCTAAATAGATTACTGGTTTGTTTTTTATCCATCCATTAGGATTCAATCCAAAATCCATTCATATGCCACCCCTACTCTAGACTGGGACAGAGTGGGCCGCTAATTTGACGCGTCCAGTCCATGAATCTTACACCCATACCATAGCAGCTACCAGGACCTGTTGGGTTCAACACAGTAGTGTGGTGCCATCTGGTTACCCTTAGCTGCATGCATTTTGCTATATGCCTACTCTATTGTGCAACCCTTAATTTGCACTTAAACTGTTAGAAGAAATTCCCCATTCGGCACTCTTTTTTCATCTCTCTTTTAGAACGTGCCTTATAATTTTTTTTTTGCTGTTTGTGTGACTAGTCTGCATGTTTTTCAAGCTATTAAAGCTTTGGTACTGTGAGCCTCAATGCCAAATACAAAGTTTGATTTTTTATTTTATTTTATTTATAAATTTTTTGTCACTGTTGATGTTGATTTGAACACAATGGTCCTTGTAGTGATTTTTAAAGCAGTGGCATCATGGAGAATGGGAACAAAGCAGCATCTGAAAGTTTTCTCCAGGTTCTTCCCCCCGTAGAATTTGCCTGTGTCTATGGATCATCTCTTCATCCAAACAATCAAGACAAGGTTCCCTTTTGTTTAATACCCATAAGTTTTCTTGGTTATTGCTTCTCTTCTCAATTCTAGGTCTCTATTTTTTTCCTAGTGTCTGCTCTCAGTTTTGCATTTTTGGCTTTCTAGACAACCATGACAGATTTTATTCTTGGCGTGTCTGACCCCGAGCAGTGGCATTCTGAGGTAATGATATGTCATGATGTGTTATGAACTTGTGTTAAGAGTTACATAATATTTGAATACCTCACTGAGATTTTTTCTTTCTTTCTTTATCCTACATTGGCAACAATCAAGAATCTGAGATTGAACAAGAATCACTATGCGTCATGGATGGTGCACCTTGGAGGGGAGAGGCTTGTACTTGCTCTATATATATATTTTTTTGGTCTCCCATATTTGACTTGGGTTTTATTAAATGATTAAATCTGATGCTATATCTTGATGCAATATGTAAGATTACTGAAGTTGCAGATAAAATTGGTGTGGGAGTACATTTCAACCCTTTTGTTACTTGGAATGGAAAGGTATTAACAGCTTGATGACTCAGCTGTGTGAATCAGACACTTTGCTCAGTTTCTGCAAACTCACCTTCCAATAGCATTTAATTGTGAATGCTGACATCTTTTTTAGTTGTCCATAACAACTCCTTTAGTATTTTTTCCAATTTGTTAAATGAAGATTACTTTTTTACGAGTCCCTCATCTATAAGCAAATTTATGCAGATGTTCAAGTATGGGGTTGTTCGAATGCATGACTTACATCAAGATGTACTGCATTGGGAGAAATTCTACTTGTGTGGTCGTTTACAGAAACCAGTATGTCACTTTTTTTAAAACAGTATCTTCATGTTGAGAAATCATTTGATTCTTGATTTGTGGTATATGGATCACTAGTGTATAACTGAGATGGTTAACCAATAAAGGAATAAAAATGAAATGAACGAAAGGATAAACAAATAACTAATGAATGATGTTAGCTGCCTGTAGGAGTTTTTACTGTTTGAAGTACCAAAAGACTTCTTTAACTGAAATCTGTCTTTGTTTCCCAACTGTACATATGCGTAAGTTCAGGCGTAGTTTTCATGGTCTTTTGTAGACCAGCTCCAGAATATATGGTAGTGCATATAAATATCAGGCCAGTGTCACCCTTAGGATTCTTGGGCTTAACATCCCAACCCATGGTGCCTATAATGGATGCAGCCCCTCGGTGCATGATGCGACTTTGAGAAGTAATAAGGAAATAAAGTTACACCTTCACTAACTGCTTAAGCTTTTGGCATAGCAGCAGGCGCTTGATCCTTCATACGATACAATTGTTACAGTTATAATCTCTTTGTCCACCCCACCTATCCACTGTTGCCTATTCCTCCCTGGTGCTATTTCTTGGTCTTAAATATGCTGTTACTCCTCTTCTGACAGATAGACTGCATCAAGGAAATAAGAAGTATTTTCGAAACAGCTAATTTTTTGCAATCCAAACAGAGTAGATCATAATTCTATAACAGAATAAGAGAGGAGGAGTAAATGATCAATAGATTCATCTTGAATTTTACTCATTTTGAATTCACTAACTATTTTGTTAATTTAGTTATCAGCAGTAAAAAGATATGCTGTCCAAGCAAAGCATTGCAAATTTTTGTCTCCTCCTTAAATCTTAAATTTTAGTAGGTCTAACCTCACCATCATTGTGTCTCCTCAATGCGGGCAGCTTAAGTGGCCCATCATGAGGTGGAGCTGACATATCTCTAGTATACTTGTCCTGTTTCCTGAGGTATAAGCGATTGTTTCTTCAAGATTCTTAAGTTCCTCATTTATCAAATAATCTCTGACTAAAAAAACTACAGATCTTTTATTTTGGCATATGTGCCAATTCATATTTTCCCTTGGTGATCTATGAAGATTTAAGAGTACTTACTCTTAAAAATTGTGTGGTCATTCCAATTTTAAGTAGGTCTAGTGCTGAGTATAAGAGCTTGTTTAGATTTGTGTGCCATATCTATCTCATAATTTGCCTGTGCTTAATTTTCTTGATAATCTTAATCCATGACTGAGGCCTATTTTCCCCCTATGTTTTTGGGTGCATTTCATGCAGGTTCATATCGTTGTGGATAATTTGGACGTTAACAGCATTAATTCTGTTAACTTGAGAGCTGCAGTGTCAGCTGCTCTTCTCATTCTTCCATCAGAATTCACAGAGGTTTTATTCTTTCTTACTAAACTAATTACTTTGGGAGTTGGAACAACACTAATCCATACCCTTGCAGGAAGATCTGTATGCCAAAGTGTGTAGTCTCTCGTATATGGGTGACCTACGTATGCTATTTGCAGAGGATAAAAACAAGGTAGACCTTGATTGCTACTTCTATAGGTTGTGGTATGGAACTGTTAATGTCTTTCAATGTATTTAAATGCTCCATGCTCACCTGATACCTTCCCATGTGAGGTGCGTGTGTCTACAGAGAGGTTAAATGTCAGTTTGGTTACAAATTTTGGCTCATTCTTTATATATTATTGCTAAGATGAGTTAATTATGAGTTATCCCTTTTATAGTTAATTTTCCAATTTTCATAGTGAAGATGTGAAACCTTTTATAGTTGTCATGTCACTGATATGAACCAGCCCATACTTGAATTTCTGGTTCACCGACTGGATTTCACTTAATATGGTTAGAATTGTCAACTGAAATTGGTGAAATATTTCCTGCATATATTTCCTTTCTTCCTTATATTGTTTTTATCCTCTGAGGGACAGGCGGCACACCTGTTGGAAAACTGTATGTGATTGTGGAATCTTCTTTGCTGAAGGCAGCCAGATGGATCATATATGTATCCTATTTATCTTATGTTTTCACTGAGGTTCCTTTGTTCACAATCTGGTCCAGGTGAAGAAGATTGTAACTGGGCAGTTTGATCTATTCCACTCAATGTATAAGCCATTTCTTGAAGAGTTTGAGGCTAAGAAGTTACTCAGACTTTCATTGACTGCCGATCACCAAATACAAGTCTCCCAGGTCTTTATATTTTCGTATTAATATTTTGGGAGAATTACAATTTAGGACATCTTTACCTACATATTTCCAATTTAGGATGATTAACCAAAATAGTGGTTTGCAACTTTTAAAAATGGCTAATATATTGATTTGTTCAGCCATTATTTTGGTTAATTCATCCTAAATTGGAAATATGTTCACCAGATATCCTAAATAGTAATGCTCCCATTTCTTTTATCAAGCGTTTGAAGGAATTTAACATTGGTGTGCCTTAAACTCTGAATGAGTATATAGCCTATGAATATAGCATACCAACTTGTAATTCCTTTATTTGTGAGATGTTGAATTTTTCACTGGTTTGAACCTGGTTGAGGCTCAAATACTATAGGTGCAACCATGACTTTAGACAATCTGATCATAGTCTAACCTGCAGAACAATGAAAGCCTAAATGAACATAAGTTATTAATACTTTCATCAATTGCCAATTACCAAATACATCTTGAAGATATTTAGATATCAGTAATTGTTTTCTATTTTGGAGATTAACATATTTATATTTTTTGGTATTAATATATTGTTTTTTAACTTCCTCTAACTTAATGAACACTATGAAGTGCAACCTATGAGATCTGCAATATGAACTTGTGATTCCTTCTATTTAAGTCCAGGTTGTTATTTAGTGCCACTTGATGTTCTAATGAGGAAGCAATTGTTTTTCCCCCCTTTCTTTAGTTTTCATTAAGAAGAAGATATAAGCAATATTTTGCAGTTATTTTCTTTTTTTTCATCTTCTTCTAGATAATCTAGTTTCCACTTTTTGTTTCTATGTAATTGTTGATGGCATTCTTTAGGTTTTATATTTTGGAGCTAGATCATAGCCTTTTTGATGTTCTTGAAAATGACTACTTCTTTGTATAAATTTCCATCTGATAATGTATTGTACTCTGGGTCATGTATTTGTGTTGCTTAAAGGAAAATTTTCCTTTTAATGTTTAATGCATAGGAAATTTGATAAATACTATGCAGAAGCTGGCAAGTTGTATATGAGAAAATGTTGCATCTACAGAGTTGGATTGACCAAGTAAAGAAACTTATTTTACTTTTGAAAACAGGATTGTGACTTATCAGTTGCTTGCTCTCTAATTTCTGCTCTTCCTCCAGCAATCAAAAGCCAGATGATTATGAAGCAAGGAGAGATGAGATTAACTGAAACCGGTATGCTTATAATGTATTAAAGAATTGTTTTTGAAATAATGCTTCAGTTCCAAATATTCATCCACTAGAAGTCCAAAACAAAAGAGGGAGAGAGGGGGGGGGGGGGCAATGGTAAAAGAGACTTTAAAAATAATTTTCATGGTCGTGAGATTGTATATCTGAAAAGGGATGTATGTCATATTAAGAAAAAAGGGCTATGATTTCAGGTCGAGTCATACATGACATTACAATCCGCTCAAGAGAAGAGGCTGCAAATTGCTTGCAGAGAATTCTGAGGCGAAGAGTTATGATTTCAAGTGCAAGGCAGGCCATATCTGGCCTGCTGGCTGTTGGTGGGGTTAATGCCAGCAGGTATCTTGCTAATAAAGTTAGCAAAGCCTGGAAGTCATGGAGATGATTCTTGCCATATTGACAATCATAGACATGAGATTTTCCTGTTTGGATGTTGACCATTGGAAGTTTACAGAAAAACTAGTCTTGTGACCATTTTCTATTTTCTTCCCCCCCTTCCCCCCCTTTTTATCCCATTATCATGGTGGTAACCTTTTCCCTTCCTAAAACCCCTTCCTTCATAGTAAAAGTGATTAGGTCTTAGCCACACAGCAAGAGATTAATAACTGGGTTGGCTGGCAGTGGCACCTCATCATTCTTCACTTTCAACATGAGACACTGGCCAACAAGTATAGGCGTGGTACTTGTGTTTGATTTGCCAATTCATTTTGTAGTTAAATTTAGCAGTTCTTTGCAGATGATAGTGTATGCTTCAGTAGAATACTGAGATGTTAGGCAAGGGGTTTATAGTTTGCGGAATAACAAGTTTGAATTCACATGTATAGACCCATTTGTTTTTTCAACTGTCTACTCATTTTTCTTGTGATTTTTTGTTCCATGGGAAGAAGTGGAATTTTTTGAAGAGGCTGTATATTCCAGTTTTGTGAATTATAGTCAACAAAAAAGTTAAAAGCATGATTTCAATATTCGCTATGATTGTGCTTGCTCCTTTTAGAGGTTGTTGTGGAGATTTAAGATTGATACTTTGCTTTTGGAGTCTTCAGCAAGGAAATTTGGTCTTATATTTTGTTTGCCTAAACCTTTCAATAAATCACAAAATACACCTTTGATTACTCATGAAAATAATCAGTTATCTTTTATGTGAAATGATGAATTTCATTCAATAAAAAGAATCTGATGCAAACTAGTGAACAATACAACTCTGTAGAATCCTTGAACCACACCAGAGGAAATTTTCAGAGCTTTGCAGTAGGCGAGGGACATGATCTACACTACAGTATTACAGCTGCAGCCTTGCACGTTTGGTATCCCTGACCACCAAATCATTAGGTGAGAGATCCTCGTCCACAGACGCTGCCATTGCAGGAATAGCCTTTCTTTACATCTCCCTCTTCCCTAATTTTAAAAATTCTAATTGTAACAGCCTAATCAATCATTGCCTCAACTTCCCAGTTTCCTATTACAGCACTTTATACCAGCAATGTTTTAAGCTTTGAACTAAATGTTACCCGTAGGACTACATTATGCTTTTCCTTATAAAGCCGTTTCTAGTGTGAACTGCAAAGAAACGAAGTGGTATTTGGATTCACATATAAAGAACCATAGCATATTTCAGAGTAAACTTGCAACAATTACCCCATCTGAAGTTTTTCACTAATAAGGGTGGCAGTTTTGAGATTCCAGACAACAAAAAAAATCGGATAAAAAAAATGAGAACCCAAAATCAAAAGGCTTCATTTGAACTAGAGTTAGATAAAACTGTTAACTAATCATAAGTTAACAATTGGTCTGTCGAACTAGTTCACAAACCCTGTTTCGTGAAAAAAATGGAGATTCGATAGTGCTCCTTACACATTGGTTGCTTCCAAAAATGAATAAGCTTAGGAATGGATCATTGAGATTTGAGTTACACAATACTAAACTTTATGTGTTTTCTTGGATGAGGCAAATGTTGCCATGGACCAAGGAGATACAAACAAGCAAGACTTTTGTGTACGTTTGTCTTAATGAGTTATTGGAGAATCACTTGACTTTTGGTTCTGTACAATTTCTGGATAGAATAATGTTATTTGTATACCTCATTTTTATACATTTTTCTATACCTCATGCTCAAATATTGTTGAAACTATTATAAACTATTTTGTAAAAATTATCATTTAAAAAAGAGTACCTATGAGCGAAAATTGTTACTTGAGTTTAGACAATAACTTTTATAATATTTGATAATAGTTTTAACAATATTTGATAACGCTATGATATAAGAGAATGTGCAGAAATGAGGGGTACAAATACCATTTTGGTTTTGGAAAATATCATTCGCAAATTTGATAATTTCTTGTATATACTTGTGAAGTCTTGTTTGGGGGGAAGGAAGTGTTCCCTTATCTAATTGGATGTAGTTGCCAGATTTTTCTTGTGGCTACATCAGTGGCATATGTGGGGTCGTGAGCCCACTCTAGTGAGAGAAGTTATTGTGTACTATGAAAGTAGCACACCAATCGAATAAAAATATAACACGACACAGCACGTGAATGCATGCCGTCATATTAAACTCATAATATTATGAGAAAATGGCTTAATAGTGTAGCTTGTAAGAAATAATTATTCTTTGGTTCGGCTTAGAAAATTAATCAAGTATTCAACTACATTAACCAATAATTTACATACTGTTAACCACGTATCAAGTATCAAAATGAAGATAATTTATTGGTTAATCGTATGTAAATTATTAGTTAATGTAGTTGAATACTTAGTTAATTTTCAAAACGAACCAAACTGGTATTATCTTTCACAAGAAGAACTAAAGAGTCATTCTCCATAATATTATATAACAAAATTTGGATAATATCTTCAAGAAATTGGTAAGCAACTATCTCTAGGATATAGATATAGATCATCATCACTTTCGTTATCTTCTTTATCCCCATCGACCACACATATTTGGGTTCTACAAGACTTGTATGCGTAGGGAAAGGATCAATGTTGACTTTCATTTTTGATTTTTTTGTCTGCTCAGCAATGTACACCCTCCCTTTTTGTATCACCCTTTGAATCATATTCCTAAAGTGAACATAATTGTTAGTTGTAACTTGTATGGCCGTAAGTATTGTTATGTTTGCAATACTTCCTATTCTTTTCTCTCTTGAGGAGACCCTCTTTTTTTTTCTTTTCTTTCCTTCAGGCAACTTCAATTGTTTGTCTTTGAGGAGCAAATTAAAAAATCTAGTTAGCTTTTGTGATGACAAAACTCATCTTTCCAACGTAGGGGACAAGTTCCTGTATTTTATTGCTGCTTGCATTAGAAATATTTTTATGTAGGTTTGGGTCACAGAAAATAAATTTGTATGACAAATAGAATTTAATTTGAAGGTGTGCAAGAGAAGCAGGTTTTTGTAACTGCTGTCCAAATTCGAAACTAGAACGTAAAAGTAGTTAAACCGTTAGTTTCTTAATATTAATTCTTATAAAAATGATTTTCACGCAAGTGATTATTGCTACGGTAGAAATTTCACATCAATGGCAAACTCGGATGGAATTAAAGAGGATTTCTCCATCAACATATAGAAAGGGGAAGACAAAAGTTGTTACTATAAGGCAATGAAGCAAAAAAGTTATTTGCCAAAACAAGAAAAAGCAAAGTTGCAGAGAAAAGAAAAGCAGCAGGCCAGCAGTGTGGCTCAACTAACCAGTGGAGATAATCTAATCAGAATGTATTCATGTCCCTGTTCAGTATGCCAGCTAAACTAAAATAGAAAGCCAAAAAGAGAAAAAAAGGTAGACAGCTCTATAGATTAAAAAAAAAACTGTGTAGAGTTAATTAGCAAGAATAAAAAACCATAACTATAATTTTATTAGAAACTATTTCATCAGAATTGAAGAAACTATATTATGAACCAGAAAGTCAGAAAATGTTGAACTTGTAAATTTCACTATCTCCTGGGCATCCCCATGAAATTATTGTTATTATTATCTGTTATTGTTTCATACATGTCAGTATCAATTAATTGAGACCTCCTGCGCCTGATCTTGATACTATCCTCAAATTCTAATAGCTACTAGTATGTGGAACAGCTGCTGCATACTGAGTGTCCATAACATCAATCACCCTGTTGGCTATGGCACTTGCATAGACTGAAGAACCTTCAATTATCTGCCTCAGTGAAATAGGTCACACTTGAATATAAAACCACAACAATGTGATAATTTTACTCATACAAAGAATTTATAATTACCCAGTTAAGTTTATGTCAAAAGAAACACCAACCTTGCTATTGAACAAGAAACCGCAGTATTCACCAACATGCCCACCTGCAACATGGTGAAGTTCCAACTGAAGTTCATCCAGAACCTTGGAGACAAACAGCAGGCAGTTAATCTTCTTCCTCTGAAAGAGTTTGATTGTTACATCATCATCGATAATCCGGACATCAACCTCACTGTCTTTGGATTTCCTCTGAATCCATGAGGTCCTTATGCTCCCATCTGGGTCACCGAAAGGCTTTATGTTACAGCTCTCTGCAGCATCATCTTCAGTTTTGTGCCTCTTGCACCTCTCCCTTCCATATCTTTTCTTCTCCACCAATAATTTGAGCTCATTGAATCTTCTATTCAGCTCTCTTATATAATCAATGGCATCGCCAACCACAGATGCTCTATCAATCTGTGTTATTTCCAGGATACAGAAAAATATAAGCTTGATTCACAAAAGAAAATGTATATCAGTTGGCAAATTCATAGATGTTGTATACCTTGGTGGGGTTTGGGATAAGACTCCTCAAGATTTTGTATTTGCCATTCAATTGCTCTCTTCTTTGTTTCTCAGTTGCAAAGTGTTTGGTGCCTTTTCCTCCCCTTCCTTTGCCAACAGAAGCTGTGACCCTGTTGAATTCTAGCACTCCCATGTCAAGTTGGCTCCCATCTCCTTCTATCTCATCCCCTCCACCAAAAAGAGAACCATTCCTGGAGTTGGTTGGCAAGCTGTAACCACGGGGGAGAGACTGAAACAGCTCTCTGAGGGCAGGAGGCTGTGGAGGCAGATTCAAATGAAATAGAGGATCATACAAAGCAGAGGATGCACTTGTGTTGTCTGATCCTATTGGAAGGTCTCCAAGAAAGCCCATTGAATTCTGAAAATTAGGTGTCTCCTGAGTTGGGTTTGTGATGCAAATGGAGGGATTGGTGAGCAAAGATGAAGCTGAGCATCTGGGCAAGTGGAGAAGGTTTAGGAGATCTGGTGAAGGGTAAGGAGGGTCCAGTATGGAGGAGGAATTGTAGCTTTGGCTGCAATTTTGTGCCTCAATTTGCTGAAATTGTTGATCATGTTGTTGTTGTTGTTGTTCATGGTGATTAGCATAGCCCATATCTTGTAATTCATGAATGCTAGGGTCCCAAGTGGACTGCTGATAGGGAAGGACATCAATGACCTCTTGCACCAAATGGGTACCCATGTTGTTGTTGTCGTTGTAGGAGTTCCCCATGTTCAAACCCATGTGCTGTGGATGTGTGATGTCCATAGATGCGGCGGCCACTCCATTTGCGAAGGTAGAGACATCTTCTGGGTGCTGTGGATTGCGGTGGTGATAGGACAGCTCCTCCACAGAAAGCCTGAGATTCTCATCAAGGCTATTATTGCTGTTTGTTGTGTTGCCTGCAACCATGAGTGGTGGTGGTGGTGGGTCTGGCAGAGTTTGAGGAAAGCTATCTTTTTGTGAGCTTGCACCTTCTCCCATTGTGTTGGGATCAAAGCAACCAGTTTGCTCATACATTTTTGGCCTGTCTCCAGCACTAGTGGTTCTTTGCCTGCAGTAGTTGACACAAATTAACAAATTTGAAAATTCAAAATAAAGAAACATAACATGCCATGTGAGTGAACACCAAAATATCACAAAAGAAAAGACCAAAAGAATGAAAACGAAAAAGACAGAATAAACAGTTAAACACCACAATTCAGCCACCAGAAGTAGCCCTTTGTTTTGAACATTCACTGAATAATATATTTGACATTTGCTCATTTGAATATCGTTTTGCTGAAGGTGGTTCTAACACCAACTTGGAGAACTGAGGTCCTTAAATCAAGAAGAAAGTAATTAATTATAATTGTAAATTACCTACACTAGAAGAAGGGGAAAAAAAGAAGATAAGATGCACACCAAAGCTTTCAATATCGACATTGTAGGAGAACGGGGTTTGGAAATTTCTCTTTTTCCTTCTGGGTGTGACTTCAAAGAGAGAGTGGGGTGAGCTTCTTACTCCAATGTCATACTTATATGTAACCAAGAAGCATGAAAAAGTATGGGACAAGGTAGAGGGAAGTAGGAAGGATGGCGGTACTAAAAAAGGCAAATATCTCAGAAAGTATAGTTTAATCTTTTAGGCATAGGAATTGGAGGAAAAAGTGTTGGTTCAGTTACTAGCAATTCAGTCACATTGCCCTTCCAGGGGTCCCACATGTAATCTTCGAACTCAGATACAGATACTGCTCGTCTTTTTGTGCAGCAGTGCTCTGCCTTAATTTTGCAATTTTGTTCTCCCTCTTTTAGTCTTTTGCTTTGTTGATACTTGGAGATGTTATGGTGCCTTGATGAGTTTGGTATTTAGGGTGAATTGTTAATTATTTATTAACTGTTGGTTTCACAAAAAATGTTAGAAAACTTATTAAATATAAATAATAACTAATGAATGCTAAATAACTCATATTGAGTATCAATATCTTAAAAAAAAAATAGGTACCGAAATAATTCTCGTTTTCTAATATGGACAAGGACGTCTAATTTCTAAACAATGCCCTGAGCTGATACATTGTCCTGTCTCCTATTACAAGGGTAATGTGCAACATATTACCCAAAAAAAATGAATGTGCAATGAAAAAAAAAAGTTCTATCCTACCCAAGGTGGTTTTGTCATAAAAGAATATTATTTAATTTTTAAATATTATTTATATTATTATTTTAATATGGGAAAATATTTTTTTAGTTGAAAGTAAGAAAATCCTATGGGGTAAGATAGAACTCCCCAATAAAAAAATAATACTAGCACAAACAAATTATTTTATACAAGTCATTGGATAAAATCTAAGTTATATTATAACTTTTTTTAATGGTCAATCTTAGAATCCATGAGAATTTTATGAGAATAAAGTTTAAACAAGCAATACATTGGGACATTGGGTAATGGGATGGAAATAGATACCAAAAGCAATAAATTTTTATATATTTTATATTATTAATATATAATTTTTGAATAATTTAAAAGTTACAAATATTTGTAAATTAAAATTATAATCGTCTAAATTTATTTTTACTATTTTAAAAGTATCTACTACTTTAAACTAACTCTTGTGTCATGTATTGAATAATTATTTGAGACAAAAAAAAATTAGATATCTGAATTCGCCCAAAAAGAGTTACCATCCTTAAAATAAATAATATACGAACAAGAGAATATAGAGGCACTTCAGTCATAGACTTATGGTACAATGACATCTTTTCCCTACAAGGTTTAACCGTAGCTATGAGCCCCTTTATTATATATATATATGTAAGTCTCTATCCACCTTCTATGTGTTGCAAATATAATCTCAAGTTCTTTAATTGTCTACCACATTGCTTTACAAGTGTTGAATATTACTGCCACTCCCACGACATTTTTTTTATGGAATCCTTTTTGTTTTATCAAAGATAGATAAAATTAATATTATCATTAATGGCCTTTTAGTGGAAAAAAGTAATGTTTCTATCACCCCATTTTAGCCAACTCAATCTGGATTTGTGCCTTCCACTAATTTTCCTCTTCTTAATAAACTTGTCTTAAACTTTTCTATATACCCTTTAATTCACTTATGTCTGAAATAATTTCCCTATTTCCCTCCTGATTGTGCTAAGCAACTAGCTAGCCTATGTCTCACCAGTGTGAGTTTAGAGGACATGCACCTGAAGCATTTTACATCCACCAAAAGGATATTGTCAATTGTCATGCTAATCTCATTATTTCTCAAAACGTCGTAAAATTCAGGACTGGTCCTTAAAATTCAGAATTCATCAAGCCACACCGTGTGGAAGAGAAAAGCCTCCCACCACTCTTTTCTGATTGAGATAGAATCTCATTAGAATCTGCCCAAAGAAGCCAGTTACCTCTACTTTTGATCAATCGTGTTGCCAATCAAATTAAGAAGTTGTTTCCTTTCAAATTCACAAGATCTTATATATAAGCCAACCAAGTTCCAAACACAACGTTTTTCTGTCATTAATTGATACATATCCAGCAAATAAAGAAAATTTCTTGGATTAAATTAGATACTTGAATATTATCTTTCAGACATAAAATTACCAGTATAACCTTGCGAATCTACGTACCACTGCCTTATGTTGATAACCCTCTTTAGAGAGAAGCAAACTCACTCTCTACCAAACATCAGTTCTTAGTTTTCATAATAAAAAGAACATCCGGGATTGGGTAAGGTAAAGTGTACACAAATGTTAAATTTATAGGTAAAGTATTAAAAAAAAAAAGAAATTTATGTGTATTGCTGCATATACCAAAGTTAGGAAAATGAAAAACTTAAACGTCTTTCTAGCACCATTGAAGTTGCATTTAGATTTGAGCAGGGCATCATCAATACTCTTTTTTCACAAATTTACATGTTTATCCAGCGATTGCGTAGATAGAACATATCTGTTTCTCTCTTCATAAAATTGTGCCTATAGTATTTTTTTTAAAAATTATTTATAAATATAGGATTGCTCACCAAAAAGTTTGTAAATAAATATTTCTTTCACCCTTATGATTGATGATATAAAATAAAAGGATGGGGATTATTAACATTTTCATTTGACTTGTCTCAATTCTCTTTCACTAATTATAAATTTAATTAAAATATTGTCTTTTCATACAAGTCGAACTAATTCTTTTTATTCTCTCTTATGTTATTTATTCACATCCTAATTTATCCCAATTACCTCTTATTTTCCACTATTTTCTTTCCTTCCTTCTTTTCTCTTATCATGAATAGAATTACGGTCTTTAATGGTGAACCAAAATTTCACACAATCAAATAACACAGTGGAGCAACTGCATATTGGGGATGAAACTATACATTTTGATAGAATCCTTAGCTTTGATGCAAATAGTCTGAAAATAGTTTTCAAATTTGAAGCTTGACATGGTTTCTTTCAAAATGTTCTTTTATCCTCCCACCCCAATTCATTTTGAACATTTGGATACTAATATTAATCTAGTTATTTGAAATTTAATATTTTAAGAAATAGTAATATAGTCTATATATCAAATTAATTGTTGATTGCTTTTTATTCTTTTGAAATGAAGTGATATTATCTTTTTGATTTCTTAAGGTATCTCTCACGTGCGATTGCGAGGACTAATTTCTCGATATACGGAGATCCATTTAAGGGGTTGACATTTTTCAATAAATTTTTTTTTATACACAAGGGTCAAGAATTAAACCACTGACCACATGCTTAAGGGGCTCAATTATCTACTACTTGTATCACACCATATTGGTGTAGTGATATTATCTAATTTCAGTTATAAGAGGATTAATATATATAACTCCTATTGATAGATATACTCTCTGTGGTATTGTATCTTGAAAAGAAAAATAAAGAATAATTTAAGCTGAGAATTATATGTAGTAGAAGAGAATGAGGAGCAAGAAAGGGAAAAAGAAAGAAGAATATTATGCTTCACACAAAACGTGATTGTAGAAGAAAGCGCGTTAGTTTGAATGCTAATTGCAATATTAACGGCACTTGTGGTCCCCCACTGCAGCAAGAAATTCCTCTCCATGCAAATTGGTAGGTTAAACTAACTTATTGCAATACCTTATCCCTTACCTAATAACAATTTGATTTTTCAAGTTTTCTTCTTCTTTTTCTTGGTTTCTTTTTATGTAATTATTTTTTTTGGTTCATAATTTTTTATCTAATAAGATAATATATTAATAAAATTAATTATGTATAGCTATAATGAAAATTAATTATGGATAAAAACACACTAACTCAATTAATTATAGTCAAATATCTAATTCAAGTCAACTTTGTAGTAATTGGATTGGCTAGCTTGGGTTGGATTATTAAGTTAAATATTTAATTTTAAATAAGATTACCCTTTAAAAAGACAAAATTAAAAAAATTATAATATATAAATTAAGTTTTTGCCAAAGATTTATATATATATATATATATATATATATATATATATATATATATATATATATATATATATATAGATAAGAGTTAGTTGACGTAGGAATAATGAGTCAGTTTGGATATCAAATAGTCAAGGGCATGCATATCTTAAGAAGCACGCAAGCATATCTTAAGAAAGACATGGAGAGCTATAACCTCTTAAAAAATTTACAATTTTTTAGATATACAATTTTTTTTATTTATTAAATCTCAAGATTTGATATGAAAATTGTATTAGCCCAATATTTCTTCTTACCTTGCCAAACCTTTATATTTTTTGAGTTTGGACTTTATTGCTGCTTTTAAACTAGAAAATTTAATTTATGCATTGTCTATTTATAATTTTTGTTGTTAAGTTCATTTTAAAGGGTAAAAAATTGTGAATATTGCGAATCAAATCTCATGAAAAAAAAAAAATGTATTCAATGATTTGAAATTTTGCCATCACTATATCTCACATTCCTTGTAGTGAGTAACAAATTGTAAACTATTGTACTCAAATAATAATTTCACATGTATGAGTGAAGTGTCTTTCTATGAGAACAAACAAAACAGAGCTAAATCATGAATTATATTATTAGTTGCTCACAGCATTGCCTAGAGCTAAATCATGAATTATATTATTAGTTGTTCTCAGCATTGCCTAATCTTTGACCAGGAGAGATCCGCCAAGCTAATATTATATCTATTATAGGATAAACTGGTTTCTTTATCTTAAAATTCCTTTTGATTCTTACGCTTGGTAAAATTCGCTGCAAAATGAGCAGGTAAGTATGCATATAACACATGTCTAAACATTAGTGGCTAAATACAAAAGAAGGCAATATCTGCCACATTATTCTATACGTAAACTAATTACATAATTTAATTATAATTTCAAATGAGTCTGCATCATGGCAAACAAATGCTCCAAATACCTGCGAACAATTATATGAACATAACAAAAACATCATTCATCTTGTCTTTGAGCATTACCAAAAGTGCATCACGAGAAGATTAATCCTAATCCGAACAATTCAAGGCAACCTTAATTTTTTTGGTCTTGTTGAGCTCTCAAGTGTGATAGCTGCCGCAGATTTCATATTCAGTTGCCTTATTGCGGATGGGCTGCAAACCAGAATTTGGAACGACGTAGTCATGAGCAACGAGCCTCCTGATCTTCCAGCAATTGCATTAGGTTGGCAGTCTCCAGAGATGATAAAACCTGATGGAAGAATTGGCACACCATTGAAGAGTCTTCTCCCCTCATTGCTACAGTAATGGATATTATATCAATAGGAGCTAGCATATACAACCAACGATTTCAAGGGATCTGTACAATTTTCATGAAGAATCAGCATATTGTTCTCTTTTGGAATGAACTCAATGAAGTGCTGTTCTACATAAACAATTGAAATGAATTTATACAAGTTTACTTGAAGCAACAACAATATAGTTGTGATTTTTGATTCCTAAAACGTAAATTCAAAGTAAGTGCAGGAATATTTATGACCTAGATAGAAGTGGATTTATCTATTCTACTATTCATTTTCAACTATTTAAAATCATTTTGTTGTCACGCTATTAGCGTGTCTAGGATTAGGGATGTCAATGGGGCAGGGCGGAGTTGGGAAGTACTCTCTCGCTCCCCGTCCCCGCCTCTCATATTTCCCCCTGTCCACGTTCTTGATTCCCGTCGTGAGGAGCTTTCCTCTCCCGTCTCGGTCCACGTCCCCACAGATTCCAGCGGATCCCCACGGGTACCCCAAAAATTCAAAAAAAAAAAATTACAAACTAAAATACAATAAAATTTAAAAAAATTATATAAATTTAAAGTTAAATAATAATAAGTTCAAACTTAAATAGTACAATCACAATATTCAAAATAAAAAATATATATGAAAAGACCAAAATGTTATTAGTATTTATAATATATAATACATATAATATGAGGTATATATGTAATCTACTCGGGACGGGAAACCCGCAGGTCAGAGGGTATGATCCCCGTCCCTGTCCCTGAATCACCTTTGAGAGGATTTTGTCTCCTGTCCTTGTCCCCGCATGAAAAAATTCCCTGTTTACGGGCGGAGAATCCTCACACACGGGTAGAAATTGACATCCCTATCTAAGATAACATTTGTGAAGAGAATCACGTTTGCAGTGCTATCATGCCTTGAAAACGATGCCAACATGTTTGACACCATTTGGGGGTAGCATTCTTCTTGCATCGGCTTGTTTTTTTTTTAAATGTGTGTATTGATAAAAATATTTTTGTAATTTAATTTTATATTATTATTTTAATAATATTTAAATAAACAAGACCTAATAATTTTTAAAATAATTTTTATAATTATACTCCAAAAATGATTATACTTTATAATACTAAACAAGTTTAGGATTTTAAAATAAACTCTTTTATCATCAATTATTTTAATATTAATTTATTTCAATCAATTCTTTTAGAATCACCTAATAAGGAACTCATACCCTTTTTATTAATTATCAATTTAATACTAATTTTTATTAACACTATTCAAACAACATTAACTCCTAAAAAATTATTTTTTTGATAAATGTTTCTAAACATAAATGATTTCATTGTAAACACAATTCTCAGAAAATACCAACATGTTTGGCACCACATGTGGTTGAAGCATGTTTGCACTTCAAACATTATGTATTACATCCAACTGTGAAAACATTCTTATTGCTTTTGTGGGAAAAAAATCCGGTTATATATGTATTAATAGAAATATCTTTTTTTTAATAAGCAATATAGTAGGAAGTTTTATAGCCCTCTTAAGACTTACAAAATGTTTTAGAAATATAGTTTTTTTTATTAAAAGTAAAAAAAATTTAATATAAAAATTGTGTTAGCCCAATATTTCATTTTAACTTGCCAACCCTTTATATCTTTTGGATTTGGACTTTATTGCTTTTAAAGTAGTAAATTTAGTCTATGCATTGTCTATTTACTTTTGCTTTTATTAGAAAAAAAAGTGTGGTTGTAAACTTGTAGCTGCAACTTCCTGATTTCCCTTTGCTGTACATTCTTGAATCTTTCATTGCTTCCATCTATCTGCTATCACTAGCAAGAACCACAGTCCATGGAGGACAAAGGAAGCAGCAGCTGAAGGGAGTGTGGTGTCCCAACGTGTTGCTCTCTTTATGTGCTAGTAAAGGGTTTTTTTTTTTTTTTTTTTGGTTATTGGGAGGTTTTATTAGACTTAAGGAAAAATGTAAAATTATAGAAATGTGAAAGTATCGAACCCCACCACATAATTACAGTTTATGGTAAAAATCAAATGTGCACGATTCCAGTTAAGCTACGTTGAGCCAATACTAAAGGGTGCACTCTATCTTTAGTGTAGTGTGTTATTTGTTGAATTTAATTTGATTTTTAAATTTTATGCAGTTTTTTTGTTACATTCAAATGGTGCAAAGAACCAGAAAGGATGCCATACATCTCTGATAGGTTGACTTTTTTCAATGATAATAATTAAAGAAGCTTTGATAAATTAATTTAGTAAAGTAGCTTTTATAACGGATGATATAATTTATTAATTTTTCATGATACGAATACATTTGTTATTATAAAAAATATATATAAGCACACATAGTTAATTATATTTCAATTTTTTAAAATTAAATTTATTAAAAAGTATCTCATTATAAATAAATTTAATGTTTGATATTTATTTTTCTATCTCAAAAATTTAGTTTAAGCTATATCGTAGTGAATAATCCTATTAAAATTAACTCCAAATTATATAACCTATATGTAAACCTTTTTTATTTAAAGTTTAATATAAAATCACTTAGCTTCCGTCAAGTTTTTAATTTATCACATTTAGAGATGTTGACAAAAATCCATATTATGTATGGTTGATTCTCCTAAAATTTTTATTTTAGGAAAAAATTATAATAATAGGATAGTTTTAATATTTCCCTAAAGCGAAGAAAAATAGAGTAAGGAAAAAAATATAACAAAAATAACAAAGATGAAAAGTAAGAAAATTACAAAGAAGGACAAGGAAGAATATAAAGATAAGTAGGAAAAAAATAAAAAAAAATGGTAAAAAAGAACCAAAAAAGAAAGAGACTCTTTGATAAAGTAGGATTTGAGCATTGGATGTGTTTTGGGTTTGAGATGTTGGTGGCAAGAAGACATAAGGATGAAATAGGTCAAGAAAAGAAAGGGAAAAAGATATTGGGCAATAACCAATTGACTGATTGGTCCCAACTGGTCAAGACCAGAAGGGTTCCCCTGTAGGAAATTGTTTGACCAGTTTGGCTACCAGCCAACAGGTTTTGAGGGTTTATAATTATTTCAAGGAATCACCGATTGTAATTAATCCTAATTAATTCTAACTGAGTTGGTTAGTTTATTAGTTTACTCTTGTATATATATCTGTTCTGTTTCAATAGAATTGACCGTATTGTAATCAACAGTTCAGTTGCAATGTTAACCAATTCTAACTATTCCTCTCTCGATTCTTGCATTCTCAATATGGTATCAATTGCAATTCGTTTCCGCTTCGTTCTTTGAGCCTCGCGATTTCTCAATAGAATTGATTCTTCATCTTGATTTCTTTAATGACGGCTTCTTTCTCTGATTTTGCTACAAATCCTTCTAATCCCTATTTCATGCACCCTAACAAAAATCCTTCCCTTGTTCTTGTTCAACCTTTGCTTGATTCAAAGAACTATCAAAGCTCAATGAAGGTTGCATTAATCTCTAAGAACAAATTCTGATTTGTTGATGGCACTCTCAATCCTCCACCAAGTCTTTTGCAGCAAGGAAGTTTCCTCTTTTAGGAAGAAGGTTGTCGATCCATTTGAAATATCACACCCCAAAATGCATTTTGATCTCTTCGTCACTTGCATTGTGCTCATTTCCTCTCGAGTTCCAGTTTGTCCTATTTGTTTATCTCATTTTGTACGTGCTCCTTATTTGTCTTTGAGGAATTTTTAAAATGTCAAAGCAAGAATTATATAATAACAAACTCACACATCTTTATATGGAAGTCTAACTTGTAAGTTGTAATGAAAGTGATTGCTACTATAAAAAATACCAGCTAGTATGAGACAATACTTATATTTTCCATGTAAACATTTTCTAATAACTGCCTCGATCATTTGGGAGATTTCCCTGGCTTTGGTTTAATTTAACCTTCACCATTGAAGCAACCTGCTTCAATGAGCATTCAATTCAGTCAATACTTACCCAATTTAGCAGCCTCGTAAAAGAAAATATTAAAAACAAAGAAAGCCTGCATAAATCAAATGTCAGTTGAAGGAAAGCATATGGTACTTGAAGGGCATGCCATGATTTCCAGGAAATGGACATAATGTTTTGGGTCATTATGAAATGGTTCTTGAAAATCTACAGCCCACAGTGTTGTGCATAAATATTCAACACTTTAATAGTTAGATGTTCACAAATACTGGATTCTGATAACTGGAAAATTTGGCTTCTTGTTATTTGCATCATGCCAAAAAATTAGCACATCTAACCACTAAATTAAAGCATCATAAATTATCATCAAAAGAACAGGCGACCCCCCACAACTTCATAGTAAATGTAACTGTTTCCCCTCTAAATTATAACCCAAAGGAGTAAAATTATAATTTTGAGTGAACACACTACCTGAGTCTCATATATCTTGGCATAAATAGTGCTTTATGATAGATCCAATTGTTTGCTGGGTACTCTTTCTTTACCGTCGAAATGTAAGGTAGAACAAAGGAACCAATTTGCTTTTCTGTATAAAGCATATCAAACCTGCAATAGATGTTCACACCAATTAATTATGAGTGAAATTAAGCAATATCCGAAGTGTCACCTGAAGTGGAGAAATGCCAAAATGAACTGTAAGCGAAGCTCTTGACCGGGGAGAAAGAGGCACAATCATACTCCGACTAGTGCACTGCCTCAGCTATTCCACCAGCAAATAAAGGAGGAAGTTAATAGTAGTAGCCCATTGAAAACTTCTACACAGTCGTCAAATGCATGAATTAACTCATGAATTACCACCTGGTTGACCTCATCTTGAAGGTCTATGTGATTGATGCACACCATTATGTGGGACAAACGCACCCATAATATAATTGAAAGGTATAATATGATGCACACCATTATTTGAAAATTGAAAGGTATAATATAATGATGATGTCTTCACCTGTATATAGAATACAATAAAATTTGATTACGATGTCACAAACAAAGTTAAAAATGGCAGGAAGAAATTTGAGCAATATATAATGGTGCACCGTATTTAATGGGATATCACTTCTACCTACATTACAAGATTGGTGCGAGCTCTTAATGGCTGCATTTTCAAAAGAGTTTAATTTTTATCCACTATTAGTATAAAGTTTTTTAACACTGTCATCCAATTATGTGTTGCTAAATCATTAAAAGAGTTTGACTACCACAACCACTACTTAGAAAGTCTAACTATTTTAATGATGTGTCAACACAGAATTGAATGACAGTATAAAGAAACTTTACACTGATATTTTGTAATAAAATCCTTTCACAAATGTATTCAAAAGTTGATATTTTGTAATAAAATACTTTCTAAAAACACCTATATATTTAAAACCTGATAATTTGCAATTAATTATTACATTTACAGGAATAAATTACTTTTTCAAATGAATTTGAGACCATAAATTTTGAAGTAATGAAAATTATATTATTTTTCATAAATAAAATACTAATGAAGATTTAAATTTTGAATTTGTTATAATAATTTGTTGTGCATGACACATGTTACGAAAAAATTATACCACTTATTAAGATTTTGTTAAATCATAAGTTTGTGAGGTGTCACTTGGCAGAATTTTATAAGCCCAAACTCTCTTTTTATATATTGATTGTACACTTTAATCTTTATTTTGTGAAATTTCATTATTACAAGTTAGTTGGTGAATCTTAGAGCTTAAAAACTAGTGATCACGTGAGATCCATATATATTGGCATATGACTTCCATGAGATGACGTTGGTAAAGTCAAGTTTAGATGATACACAAGCTTGATTGATTTAACAAAATAATATGGGATGGCGATTTGACGGTTAATATTGTCTAAAGATGTAACGTCATATTTTAAATGAGATATTAAATGTGAAATCGATGGTACATAAGCATCAAAAGTTATCACTATATAACTTATGTTATTCAATTTATCTGCCTTCAAGCTTAATATAATGATGGCAGCATTGAAGTCCCACTTCCGAAGTAAATTAAGATAGCAATAAAAACTCCTTAAGTCTACACCTGTTAATTTTGATGAAATCTCTCTACTTTTGTTTCGTTAGTTATTTGATATATTATTATGTAACTCATCATATAAAAATAATAATCATATATTGCACACATAATTAAACCTCTTAGTAATTGTCCAAAGAGTCACAACTTAAATTGTCATTAAGTCTATTTGAAATTGTTTAATTTCGAAGTTTAATCTCATTAAGTTCATTTTGCTTACTTGTACTTTAGCATACCTTCTTTTTTTCATACCAAGTTTTAGACTTCCTTTATAATAATAATAATAATAATTTTTTTTTGATAATTATGAATTGGCCATTCATGCATACACGTGACTTGGAAGTATAGAAGTATTGTGGGGTTCAGATAGCATACATTATATATATATATATATATATATATATATATATATATATATATATATATATATGTGGGTTTGAGATGGCCATTCAGCTCATGTGGGTTTCGGTTTCATGAGCTTAGCCTAAAAAGTCCACTTGTTATATATATGAACTATTGATATAATGCCCTAACTCAGTCCTGCATGAACTATGGTTAACTCATGGGCTAGTCCATTAAAATATTAAAAAAATTCGAAGTAATTTTGAAAAGATGAAAATTAATTTAAAGCATTTTGGAATTATTCACTTACAAAAACATTAATTAATATTAATAAATTTACAAAAATATTAAAACTAAATTCGTAAAAATCTTAATAATAATTTAATTATAAAATAAAGATATTAACTAAATATTCTTTATTTGACCCATGGGTCATTTAGCCTATCTAGGCCTTGACCAACTATGGACCAAGCAAAAGAAATCTGCTCATTATGTGTCCTGTAATATTGTTAAAACTGGATAGGAGAGTAGGCCAACTAAATTTTGAGTTTAGGTTCAACTAGAGATAAATTTGATTATAGGACTGAATTATAATCGTGTAAGTGTTAGATATAATTAGAATCATTAAGTAGCTTGGTCCGGTCTAGTTCCAAGTTTTGAAAACACTAGACTGTCTTGACAAATTTTAAGAGCTCTAATTTTTTTAATTAAATAAGAGAGTAAGATATAAATGACATAAAAATGAATTTAACACAAATCTCTCATCCATGCAAAGGAGTATATGGAATGGAGGCTCAATTGTGTAGTGTTGACTTTTATTAAAAAAATCTTTATCCCATTCACGAAAGAGATAAAAAGTTAAATGAAAATTGTTATAGATCACACGATATTTGTAATAGATCATTGTCTTGCCTTCAAATTTCTGCCGTGTAAATAAGATAACCAAATTGTTATAGATGACACAATGTTTTAACTAAATAAGATAAAAAGTATATAAGTCTGCAAATAGTTGCACGCACTAGAAGACATTTTTTTTGGTACGGTAAGAGTATTTTTGAATTAATTTTTACATTTATTGAGACTAAGTTTTTTATGGAGTAATTTTCATCCCTCACATTGATTAGGTATATTTAAAGAAATTAATTAATTTTTTTAGAAGACATTACTACTTAATAATTTTATAACTTTGACTTGATTCATAACATTGAACAATAATTTTTGTTTAAAATATTACTCATAATAGATGAAAACTATTTATATTTTTGTTTTAAAGAATTCATATTTTTATATATTTTCCGAAGATGGAGAAGTGAGAAGAGAAGTAACAATTAATGACCTATATAGAAAAAAAGGTATTAAAAAGTTATTTCCACAATAAATAGTTATATTTTCAATCTTAAAATAAAAAATATATCAAACATATATGTAATAAACTGATTGCTAATGTATTTTTCCTTTTTTAAGTCACTTTTGATTTCATTTTGGGTTTTTACCAATATCCGAATAAAAATATTCCTTAAAACAGTGTTTGCTTAGAAAAATAAAATTAAAACTGTGGGGTCAAAGTCATGCATGGTTTCTTATCCCAAGTCAGTCAACTTACCTGGAATAAAAGGTAAAATTTCAACTTTATTTTGTCCTTTTCTTTCCCTTCTTTCTTCTTCCATTCCAAGTGTAAGCACAAACTGCAGGACATGCACTTCTTTGAAACCTCCAAGAAACCCACCATTTCAAAATTTCAAACTTTCTGTGGGTTTTGGTCTCTAGTTTGATCTTTAGATATCTTATCGCCTCCTTTCTGTATGCACCCATTCCTCTGCAATTTATTACTTGTCTGTTTTGTAATCTTTGTCCAGATGGAAGGCTTTGAAAACCTTCCGTTACATCATGCATTTTTCCAAATAATCTTTTTTCAGATATGGTATCCTTCCTGTGCAAAATATCCCACTTTCCATAAATTCTCCTACCTTTTCAGTGATTTTGTTTATATAGAAAAACGATTACACTATTTCATTTTTCCTTACACACAAGAATCCAAAGGAAAAATCCTTGACCAAGAAGTAAAAAGATTATTACTTTCTCTTTTTTGGGTTTTACCTTTTGTTGCATTGGCTTGTGGAGGCTAATCCATACGTGCTTACCACGTCTAAGCTGTGGTGAAGGGCTAATTAGCATATATAAACACTCCTAAGAATTCACAAATCTCAGACACAGAACAAGGAAAAAAAAGCTCTAGTCGTAATTTGTAGGTGCACCTCCTCATTAAGGTTGAAAAAATGGATTTTTCAAAGGGTGGTGCTGGTGGGTCTGGTGATGAACAAGATGCTCGCAACTCACGCAGGAGAAGAAAGACCTGCAGTCGTCACACTTCCTATCAGATAGCTAAACTTGAAGAGTAAGATCCTGTTTCATTTTAGTTAATTTAATTTAATTATAATTATTATTTTTGAGTATTTCAATTCCTTGGTTTCGATGGTGCATTGATCCTGTTTTAGGGGTTGAATGATGAGAAAGGTGTTACCTTGTATCAATCCACCAGGGAGCAGATACCGAGACTGAAAAATGACAATTTATAGTACTCTTTAGAGAATCATAGTAGAAGCTGTTTCATAAATACCATTTTGGGTTTTAATCAATTTCAATTCAGTTCCCTGCTTTGGGGATGAATAACTTCTTTTACTTTTCTTTGTTTAGCTTGATCTTTGCTTTGCTTGCATTTGGTTTTATGGTTTTGAGGAAGTAATTTTTGTTAATTAACTTCTTTTCAATTGATATTTGCTTATGATCATGAATGACTTGTTTTTGCTCATTTCTAATATTTTTTGGGATGAATGTCTATCTCTACTACTGCTTAACTAGATGTTCTCCTGTTTATTTATTAATAACGGGTTTTTATTTTTCATTCATTTTACCTTGAATATGATGTGTTGTTGGCAATTTATATGTTAGTAGTTTGGAGGAGGTTTTGGTGCCGTCATTGTATGAAAAAATGTATTGATCCATTAATAATGAATGATCATGGGATTACGTCAAGAATACCATAATAAATTTTTAGCGCATTTGATATTCTCCCTAAAAAAGGAGTGGAAGTTCTCTTTTTCAATTAATCAGTTTGGGAGTCCGAGTATTTTCTGTTGTATTTTTTGGGGGCTCGGTAAATGATTTCGAATGATCCGAGAGTACATCTGAAAATTAATTCTATTAATCATTTAAATGTATATCATTTCCTTATTCAATGCTATAAAATAACTGCCAATATGTAAACAAAAGCTTCATATATAAACTGAAGGGGTTGGCATAGTTTGCTTCATGCCTTTATTCAAGTTTAAATTTTGAGTCAACATTTAAGTGAATTAATTCTTTTAAGCCTTTAAAATTGAGGGATTTAGTATGAGAAAAGCTAAAGAGCCCAAACTCTTTGCATTAGATCTACCCCGATAGAAATAAAAGAGTGGGTCTCACCTCACTTCAATGAACCCCGCCTATTAATGTTTTATTTGCACCATTTGGGATGAATCCGGTCTATAAAGCTTTGTGCTATGTAAGGGGACTCATTTAGTATTGATTGATGTGAAAGTTAGCCCGAAGATACCGATAAACAGAAAGAGTCATTCCATGTACACATGCAAGACAAATATTTATGACACACTGACACCTTTAAATAAATAGTACTACAATCTTAACACTTGACATTTCAAAGGTGCATTTTAAACAAGTTTAAAGAAATATCAAATACGACCCCAAGGGTTGGCTTAGTGCTGGAGGCTTTTAACATATGATGTGTGGTTATGTGTATTATCATAAGTTCAAATTTTAGTTCCGTCAATTTTTTGGGGCCAAGCAACAAGAAATTTTCTTGTGAATTCTCTAGTCCTAATGTGCATTAGTACAGGTGTGTACAAGCTGTCCCAATAGGGCCAACACCACCTGACCGTAATACAAAATAAAAGACATATTATCAAATGCATTTTAGATATATTTTCATGTATTTATTGATGTCTTCATACTTACACACACATGCCACGTTGTCTCGTTATATTATGGATTTCTAGTATGTCGCTATGTCTATTTCATATCGTGCCTTGTGTCCATTGTCCATGTCTTTGCTTCATAATTTATATGTCATTTTTTATTTTGAATTTGATATTCAACTCATCTCTCAAATCTCTCTCAACTAATTGAGATTTTCATTTTTGAAATAAAGATTATTCAAGGATTTCCCACATCCAGATGAAATTCAACGACGTCAATTAAGCATGGAGCTTGGGCTTGAGCCAAGACAAATAAAATTTTGGTTTCAAAATAAGAGGACGCAAGTAAAGGTGGTCTATTTTCTTTAGTATGATACTTCATTTAACGGTTCTTTTATATGCTTAGCTATGTATTGCTGATCATTTTATAAGTATGCAATCTTCAGACTAAAAGTGAGCGAACAGATAACACTGTTCTTCGGGCTGAGAATGAAAAGATGCTATCAGAAAACTTCGTAATCAGAGAAGCATTGAAGAGTATAATTTGTTCATCTTGTGGGGGTCCATCCTTAGGGGAGGAAGAGCGACAATTTTGTATGCAAAACTTGAAGCTGGAAAATGCAAAACTAAAAGAAGAGGTTAGTTAACTATTTTGATTGATTTCCTTTTGATGTGAATCCAGTAATTGATTTTTTTTTTTAACAAAGGGATACAGCGAATCATTTTAATTGATATTCGTTTATGAATTGATTTTCAGTATGATAAATTATCCAAGCTTCTCGCAAGCTACAATGGAAATCCAATGTTCCAACCTGTGTTGCTGCCTCCTACATTACAATCTTCATATGATCCCTCACCAGGAAGTTTGCTAAACCAAGCGATTGAAATTCCTGCTCTTGATCAACATATTCCTTCTTTTGATCAATATATTCCTGCGCCAGATCAAGATATTCCTGCTCCTGATCAATGTATTCCTGCTCCTGATCAAGATTTTGATTTGGTTCTTGCAATTTCGGATGACATGTTGCCCAACCTAACGAGCATAACTACAGATATGGATAAAGCACGAATGATGGAGACAGCGACTACTGCTATGGAAGAATTAGTAAGGCTTTTGCGTATCAATGAGCCCTTCTGGTTCAGGTCTTTAGATGATGGGAAATTCATTCTTCAACGTGAAAGCTACGAAAAGATATTTCCTAGGGGTAATCGATTAAAGGGTTCTCATGTACGTGTAGAGTCATCAAAAGATTCGCGAACAGTGAACATGAGTGGGACACAATTGGTTGACATGATTTTAGATTCGGTTAGCACTTATAACTCTTCTATTTTTGTTAAATATTTCGCCGTCTCTTTAATATTGCATCGATTATCTATCTATCTATCATATATACTCACAAGAGTATGATACACATCTTAATTTCTAGGACAAATGGGTTGATCTTTTCCCAACAATTGTTACAAAAGCACAAACAATCCAAGTACTTGAAAGTGGCTTGTTAGGAAGCCGAAGTGGAGCCTTGCAGTTGGTATGTTTTCATGAACACAACTTGCTTTATGTAAGTTATTTTGCTATAGTTTTTGGATTAGGTGACAAGCAAGACTCTTGGTACAGATGTATGAAGAAATGCACATTCTTTCACCTATGGTTCCATCTCGGGAATTCTTCTTCCTTCGCTATTGTAAACAAGTTGAAGTAGGTGTATGGGTGATAGCAGATGTGTCATTTGATTTCTCAAAAGAGAACGCCTCTCTTTCTCGCACTTGGAGGCTTCCCTCTGGATGCATGATTCACGAAATGCCTAATGGGTCCTGCAAGGTTTGTATGTTAGTAATACATTTCTGAAATAGAGCTAGATACATGCACGTGTTACTATTATTATGGTCCAAATGCTGAACCTCATAGAAAACAAGCTAGAATTCAACTTTATGGTGCTACTATTTTGAAGTTTGAGTTATGAGAATTTATACTATATACTATTAACAATAAGTGTTATTCTCATAGTCTCCATTGTTTGTATATAGTTGATCCTAGCTCATACGCTTTACTCAATTTCGATTCTCTAATAATCCTAACTAAAACAAACTTCTGTTGATATTGTATGTTTTATTCTGATAGGTCACTTGGGTTGAACATGTGGAAGTGGATGACAAGATCCAAACTCACCGACTTTACAGAGATCTTGTTTGTGGCAATAATGCATATGGAGCAGAAAGATGGGTTTTGACACTTGAAAGAATGTGTGAAAGATTTGCATGCGCCTCAGTTGAAAATATACCTAGTCGTGATGCTGGAGGAGGTTACTCTTTGTTATCTTCACTCCAAACCCTGTTGCATGCTTATTCATTTATTTGTCCTCTGATCCATTATTTGTTTATAACTTAGTCTTATGTCATTCATCGTTCAGTGATCAATTCACCTGAAGGAAGGAGGAGTGTCATGAAGCTTTCTCATCGGATGGTTAAGAGTTTTTGTGGAACTTTGGACATGTCAGGCAAGATGAACTTCCCACATTTATCTAGGGTGAGTAATAGCGGGGTTAGGGTATCTGTTCGCAAAAGCACAGAATCAGGCGAGCCAAATGGCATGATTGTCATTGCTGCTACCTCCTTTTGGCTTCCTCACTCTCCTCAGAATGTTTTTGACTTCTTCACAGATGATAAAAGACGATTTCAGGTTCACAAGCTAAACAATCTTTATTTTATTAGAATATCCTTTATTTGTTAGTAAATCTCAAACTATATTACAAAACCATTAATATAGTCTTTTTTAAAAAAAAATCTTGCAGTGGGATGCTCTTTCCTATGGAAATCCATTGCACGAGATTGCACACATCTCAAATGGAACACATCCTGGCAACTGTACATCAATTATTCGGGTACTTACCATCTTTATTTATAGTTTTACGTTTCAATTATGTATATATAGAACAAATTGGTTTGATTTTCAATTAGGTTACACAGTTATTCTCCCTCTGTCAATAGAGATCACATGGGGCCATTTACTGCATAGTTTTAGAAATGGAAACAATGATTTCAATGCACATGTCATAATTAAGAAAAACAGAATGCTCCCAACATGAGTCTCAACGTCATCTTAGCTCTTGCTAAAGATATTGCTGCGAATAGGTTAAGTTAAACTCATTATGGAAATATATCAAATAATGTATTTCAGAGTCAATAAATATGAACAAATGTGGTTTGAATTAAAGTGATATGTTGTGTTTGAATTAGATTTTGTTGAGAAGTGAGTTTGCAATGAGTAATTTATGTTTGAAAATATTTATCTAAAAACTAATTTTGACAAAATTAATGTTGTTTAGACAATATTGATAAAAATTACTTGAGTATGTAATTGTCAAAATTTGTATGTGTTCCCTCTTGTGCAACTGTAAAAGAATTGATTATAATTAATTAATATTAAAAAAATTGATAGTAAAAGAATTTATTTTAGAATTTCAAGTTTGTTTAGGTATTATAAAGAATTATTTTAAAAATATTTTAAAAAATTATTAGATCACAGTTTATATATATATATATATATATATATATATATATAAGATATCTATGAGGAATTAATTAATTATAAAGATATCAAATCTTGAGGAATTAAAGATATCTATATCAATACACGTATAATAATTATTTTTTCACCGTAAAAGCAATAAGAATGTTGCTTCTACAATACTTGGATTTTAGAAGTACATAAGTTCGAAGTGAAAACATGCTTTTTCCTTATATAATGCCAAACATGTTGACACCTTCTTTGAGACACATTAACACCACAAATGTGATTTTCTTTACAAACGCTACCGCACACACGGCGGGGAAGGTGAGAAAACAAAATGATTTTGAATGCTTCAAAATGAATAATAAAATAGATAAATATAATCCACTCATAAATATCCTTGCAGTTACTTTGAATTTACATTTTAGAAATCAAAAGTCCCAAGTTTATTGTTGTTGCTTCAAGTATATAAAACTTGATTAACTTCATTTCAATTGTTCATTTGGAACAGCCTTTCATCCCTAACGAGAACAATATGCTGATTCTGCAAGAAAGTTGTATAGATCCCTTGGGATCTTTGGTGGTCTATGCTCCAGTAGATGTAACAACAATGAATGTGGCTATGAGGGGAGAAGACTCTTCAATGTTGCCAATTCTTCCCTCTGGCTTTGTCATCTCTGGAGATGGCCGATCTAATGCTGTTGCAGGGCCATCTAGCGGTGAACATGTTGGTAAATCAGGAGGTTCGTTGCTCACTGTGGCGTACCAAATATTGGCCTGCAGCCCATCTGCTATGAGGCAGCTGAATATGGAATCTGTTGCAGCTGTCAATACACTTGTGAGCTCAACAGTGGAGAAAATTAAAGTTGCTTTGAATTGTACGAATTTGGATTAATCTTTTGGTCATATACTCTTTCTAAGGCTCAAAGACAAGATCATGAAGCTTTTGTTGTGTTCAAAATTGTTCGCAGTTATTGGAACATTTATTTGCCATAATGCAGAATCCTTTCAGAGAAAATTATATGGAAAGTTTAAATATAGAATAAGTAATTAGAATTATGAAATTTCCTGCTGAATTACTGGAAGATAAGTATTTAATTAGACCAACAATGCTCAAGCGCAAGAAGAACATTACACTTGTTTTTTCCCCATCTCTATCCAAACTCCACCCCATTCTTACCATTGTAATTAAACCCAAGTGAAGAACATTATACCCACTTTAAGTGAACTATTTGGATATGTATTGGGGATTACTTTGGTATTCATCTTTTTTTTAAGGTACTGATATCCAGGGTGAGTTCTCAAATATTCATTAATTATTTTTTTTAATGATCAAAAGGGGACTAAGTCCCAACCAAAAAGCAACTAAAAACCTCTAGGAGGAAACCAAGTACACGAGGCATCAGCCAGTAAGACGTTTGAGATAAAATTAAGGACATAATAAAAAATCCTATAATGGTTATCTAAAGAGAGATCAAACTTTGCAAGAGCATCTGCAACTTGATTCGCCTCGCGCAAAACATGTTGCCACGAAATGTCACCTTCACCATTAGCAACACTAAGTATCGCAAAACATTTATTAGTTGTTATTTATATTTAATAGACTTTTAAGCATTTATTGTGAAACTAATAATTAATAGATAATTATTTTCGAGTCAATTAGGGATTGATTGTTAGTTTCAATAGAGACTATTGAAAATCATTTAAATTAAAAACCAAACCCATCATCATACCATAGCAATTCTGATATATCTGATATATATTTCATTTATAAAATTATCAAATATGTATTGTCTAGTTAACACTTGGATACATGGTCCAATTATCATGCAGCACGAGCTAATAGTTAGGACTTAGGAGTCCTTGTGATAGGTTCAAGATAAGTTCGAGCAGAATTAGTTACTCATCATTAAGAACTATTACACAAAATGCTGAGTGAAATATTGGACTGATGAACCATAGATTATTTTTTAGGCCATGCAGACGAACCAGAGTTGTGTACTTGTATTGGCAACTTTTTTTATAAATTTCCTCATAACTTGTGCCCTATCATCACATGAGCCCTTGTACTATATCTCAGGCGTACATTTACATCTCAACATTTCTATTTACAAACTGTGAAAACAGGGAAGTATCCTATGAAAAAATTAATGTACGCCTGCAAGAGTTCACATAATTTTCTTAATTATAGTGAAGTATTGGATCATTCTTTGCTGTCAAATGGATTCCAATTAATGTAGATATGGTCAATGCTGCTTATAATCCGTAACTCACGTGGATTCTGCTGTGTAAGTGTATCATTTTGCTATTATTAGCCTATTATTTCTGCAGATATATAAATGCTAAATAAGAAGATTGGTACTAACCATTTTCAATTCTTTATTTCTAGCTTTATGTTTCAATTATGTATAAAGCAAATTTAGTTTGATTTTCAGTTAGGTTGCTGTCATTCTCCCTCTGTCGATAGACACATAGGGTCATTTTTGGCTTCTTAGGGTATCTCCGCGTGCGACTATAGGGACTAATGTCTTAAAGTACTGAAATCTATTTAAGGGGTTGACATATCATAATAGATATTTTTCCATACATATGGGTCAAGAATCTAACTCCTAACAACATGTTTAAGGGGCTCAAGTATCTATCACTTGTGCCACACCATGTAGAGACGTAGGGTCATTTGCTGCATTCTTGTAAGTTAAGGAAATGGAAAAACAATGATTGCAATGCAAATAGGTCATAAGAAAAGCTGGAAAAAGAAAAACATGTCCCCAACATGAGTTTAATCTTCGCCTCTGGCAAAAGATATTTGCTTCAAATAGGTTAAGTTAAACTCATTTCGGAAATATATCAAATAATGCATTATAGTCAATAAAGATAAAAAAAAATGTGGCTTGAATTAAAGTAAAATGTATGTGTTTGGATTATATTTTACAAATTTGATTTTTCATCAACTTAATTTTTCAAACCCAATTTTGTTAAGAACTAACTAAGTTTAGCAATAAAATTATATTTAAAAACTTTTATTTAAAAAATAATTTTGACCGATTTAGTGTAATTTATATAGTATTAATAAAAATCATTCACTAATTAGGGAGCACAATTTATTAACCGCGGTTGGCTTAGCCGTCGCTAAACGACACATGCTCACTTCATGTCATCGCGCGCTGAGATCCTCTCCTTCGTTTCTCGATTCGACGAAGACGAAGCCATCGATCTCCTCCTCGATCCGCTCAAAAACGAATCACGTAATCTCTCTTTCTTTCCCTGACGTGAAAATCCTTTGATCTTCTTATTCTTCCATTCAATTTCTGCAATCTCAAAGATTCAATTTGTGGATGTTTCAAAATGGCAGTGAAATCTACCACGATCGACAAGGAACCGGTGCACCGGGTGGTGACCTTGCTATCAGAAGCTGAAGCCGCAGTGGAGGATGCATCCAATAGCGGTTTGGCCATTCGCGTCGTCCATGCGTTCTTGGTCCCCAAATTTCGATAGCCCTATCAAAAAGCAATTCTACGAGTAGGTACCATTCTTTGATTTGCTATTGGTGCTGAAGAATTTATGGAAATTCCATTCACTGATCTGTGAAGATTGTTTTCATGTTATGTGTTTTTATTCCTGGTACACATGCAGCTTACCTATTCATCGGGAAGCATAAGCCAAAGCACCAGCATTTTTCAAAGCCCGAATTTGATTCTGAATTTTTAAATTTTGGGAGTTGAGGTACTGTTGGATGCACCAATTGTCTATAAACTTCTAAAATTTTATTTTGTTAGATATTCCAAAATCTTGAGAAAGTACTAATGCATAAATAGATTCAATTTGGTGTTCCTGAAGAGGATACATAGCATAGGTAATTCAATGTTATGCTGTGTTTGATAAATATCTCCTATTCAGTCTCTGGTTGGGCAAACAGGTAGAAGATGGGTGATGAGAGTGATCTCTCAGCTGGAGGATGGCCATTTTAGCAGATTGTTCATTGTTCTGTGGAATTACTAGAGGTAAGGCCTTACCGTTCATTTTTATGTTGTTCCTAATTCCTAAAAATCAGAAGAACCTACTGTCAAACTAGAAGAAATGAGCACGAATTGCGAGAGAAATTAACAATGTTGCTTCATTCTCTGTACTGCTTAAGCTACACTTGAGAGTGAATATATTTTTGTGGTTAAGCTTTTTTTGTAATTCTTGGGTCAGGATACTGAAGACTCTCACTTATTTCTCTTTTCAAGCCATGGTTGCTGATTTACAAATTTGCTAAACATTTGTCTATAAATGCTCAACTTTTACACAATTATTTAGTGTTCACCTATTGACCTTGAACCATGTGTGTGAAACGTCTAACCTATTTACTTGTAATCCTCTATTGCAAATGAGTAAGAAATTCATGGTGCACTACCTTGTGTGGGACTCAAACCTACAAATTTGAGAGGGAAAAACTTCCTCTACCCTGCTTCTGTTCTCCATCTTTTTGAAATGCATTATAGGTAATAACCACGTAGGTTTTCCTGGTAAATAGATAACCTCTTCTAAGATCCTTCATTCAATTATAAAATGTTTTATGTACATCAATCATTTTTTTTTTTGGATTATTTATTCCCTTGTCATTAGTATATAAACATAAATACATGCAATCCATGATTCTGATTCTATGTTTATTATGTTCTTTTAATCCTTCTAGAGAGTTGGTTCTCAAGAACATGAGAACTCTTTGAGGATGATCTCTTGCTTGCCCTGACATACATATTCATGGGAAGAGATTCAACCACCTAACTCAAGATCTTCATCCAATCTCATGCTCAGATGGAATTCTGCAGATCAGAAAAGTAAGGGTTCTCCATGAAAGTATGAGTTTTGCTTCTATATCTTATATCTTTAGCATCCACATTAGACATATCTTAGAGTGATATGGCTTTCTTGTATCTATGCAAAAGTAGTAAGTCAATTAAGTTAGTGTCCTTTTACATGCGCATGTGACTTTACAAAAGATTCTAAATCTATTACCTGTTCTTTGTACAAATCTTGAAGGAGACTTGTCTTTTAGTAAGGTGACAAATCTCATCATCATTCTTTGCTTTAATAATTATTCTGATCGTATGATACTTGGACTTTTAACCTACCTTTGGATTTTTTCTTATAATATTTTTTGTGAAGTTCTTATTTTGATATCATTTTAAATCTAAATTGCTCATGAATAAATATATAAAATGTTACATTTCTCCTTTATAATGGCCAAACTTTAGGGAATCTAAATTGCTCATAATTTTCTTGTTTATTTTAGATTTAGTTTGTTAGGAAAACTTTAGGGATAGTGGGTTTCACTATGTTGTGTCAACTGCATTCTGCTATTCTGCTGTCACTGTGGCAAAACGGGTTGCTGAGGAATGTATTGTTGAGTTGGGCCAAAAGGTTGGCATTGCTTAACCGAGTCTGAATCAATACTTTTATTTCATCTTTTGTGATTGTTTTCATTGTTTTTCTTCTCTGCTTTTTTGGTTGTTGCTCGTAATGCTTTATGTCTATTCTTCTTTAATTTTTTTAAGTAATTGTGGATTTTTCTCTATTTCATCCTCGATTGAAGATTTTTTTGGTCACAGTTCCGTGATATTTTATTGATATCTCTACAAAAAGTTGGGAATGATTTGAATCCAGAGTATTTCGTGTGCTCGGTTTTGGCTTTAGAGATATTGAATTATTTCTTTATCTGGCAAATCTGTTGTTTATTTTGGTAAGCTGGGTTTCCATGTCCTGGATATTTTTTATATGGATTTGATGGGAAATTGCTTAGATTTGTGTAACAAGTGTTGTTTCCTATCTAGATGCTCTTGTTTTGGCTTGTTTCACTGCCTTTTGTGTAATCTTGCTTGCATGCATGCAAACTGTTTGTTAATTTCATATAATATTATTGTGTTTCACTTCCTTTTGTGTAATCTTGCATGCAAGCAGTCAAACCATTTCCTAGTTCCTGTACTCTATGGCTATGTGTTGACACTTGACAAATCTTTATGACTAGTTAACCTATTTTGTTGTTGTTGTGTGTCTACTTTTTTACATTTTTCTAAAATGTTCTCTATATTCTGAATAGACCTCCTAATCCTTTGTGGAAAAAAGAGAAAAAATACTAGTAAAGTGTAGTTTTAATTATTAGATTTTGTGTGTTCAAATTGTTCTAATTGGAAGATTCATGTTGTGTCTTCTTACTCTGCACGAGCTAAAAATTTTTCTAAGGTTGCTTATATGGATGAGCCAAGTACGGGATTAGACTGATAGAGTCTCACATTGGCTAAATACCCGATGTGTGGATTGGTATTTAAGTCCTTGGGCTCTCCCACCTTAATAGTTAGCTTTTGGGGTGTGGTTTTCCCTTGGGTTTAAGTATCCTATCATAGACCTGCATCATAATCTGGATCACCTCGGGAAATTCTTCATAATTAATATGTGAAAGGTAGTCTAGCTTTGGGGGCTCTATTGGGGCCAAGACGAGGTGAGTTCGTCTCTCTTTTCCCTTGTTGATATACAGCAACAACATCTTTGGAAGAACCATGCCTTGAAGTATTAATTTCAGTAATTGAAACAAATTGTCTGGCAAGTCAGATTTCTTTGACAACATAGGGACCATTTAAGAACAACACAATCAGATTTCATTTTTAATTATGAATACATATATAAATTTGTAAGAATATTGTTTCACGTTGCAGTCCTGTTAGTTCTAGGGGCATGCAGTCCTAATCATAATAATTTGAAGTTTATCAGTGTTACAATTTTGTTACTATACTAGACTCGCCAAAATGTTGCAGGGTTACTCTTTGATGGCCTAAACGCATTTAAGAAGGGATCACCAAATATGAACTCTCTCATGGGATTTGGTTCTATAGCTGCCTTTATCATCAGTTCAGTGAGACCCTCTCTATATCTTCCTTTTCTTTACTTTTATTTTGAGGCTATTAAAGAGTAATTTCCTAGTGTAGGCAGGGAATGTCACCCTGTACCACTTTTATTTTATTTACTTTTACTTTTATTTTGGTTCTCTTAACTTCAAATAATTATATTCAGTTTCAATTTGTACCAACTAATGTAGAAGACACAGCTTTCCTTAATGCCGTTGTGAAGGTAAAGTTTATAAAATAATGTGGCAGAGATTGCATTCTGTCCATTATATGATAAGTTTGCTTGAGGTTTCATTTTATGTTCTTATCTTTAAATTGATTTTTGTCCATTTTTATTCTCTATTGAGCGATGAATATTATCTTGATCCTTTTGGTGCAAATAGTAATGTTTTCCTTCATGAGAAGATTGCCATTAATTCCAAGGATGTCATCTATTAGATTTTTCTTGCTGATCCTTTTTGTATTAAGAAATTATATAAGCTCATGCAATGAATATGAAAGTGGGTATTTAGGAAGTATTTTCACAAATTGATGGTAAAAAGAATTTATTCTAAATTTTTAAATTTGTTTGAGTATTGTAAATAGATTTATTTTAGGTTCAACTTATTTAGCTATTATTAAAAAGTGATATTAACATCAAATCATGAGGACATTTCCGTTAGTACACGGTCAGATTTCGTTTACCACAAAAGTAATAAGTATGAGCATGTTTGGATTTGCTTAAATTTTTAAAATAATAATTTTTTTAATTAAAAGTTATTTTATTTAAAATTTATCTTACTTGTTTAAAGTGTATAAAATTGATTATAAATTAAGATTATTTTTTTATAGCTAAAAATAGTTTTTTTTAAAAAAAATTTTTAATTATTTAATTTCAAATTATTTCAAAAGCTTTGAGAAAAAAATACATATATTTTTCAATTAAATAACTTTTTCAATCATTTCATATATTTTTTGATAATTTAATATATCAAGCGATTTTTTTATACAATTTAAACAAAACTCTTTATCATAAAATCGATTATGAATTAACATATCCAAAAATAAATTAATATTCTCATAATCGATTTTCTTGAAAATTGATTATACACATAATTGATTTTTAACATAATTTTTTTCCACAGCTAATATAAACATCCACTTAATGTTTAAAATGTTTTGGGCTCATCTGGTTGGACCTTTCACTTATGCTAGCCATGACTTTGGTTCAAATCCAGGATACACCCGTTGGTAGGCGATCTGTAATCTTACAATAAATTCTCATCGAGGTTGACGATTTGCCCTAACCTTGAATTGGGGATAGGCTTTCCTTTCACCTAAACTTTTTGTAACAAAAAAAAATGTTTAAAATGTTTGACTAAGGCAGTGCCAAACATGTTAATCTGTTAATTAGGAGTATATTTGACCTAAGTCAACCCAAAAATTTGACCTTAATTTAAGATATTTGGGTCAGGAATGAGTCATTTTTTAAATTTGATATATCGTGACTCTTATAACTTTAGCTATTTTTTCTTTCACTTATTATGTAATCAATTATATTGAATCTTGACATGAGCAAAATGTAGTATATATAAACAAATATATAAAAGTAGAGAAAAAAATAATTAAAACATTAGATAAAAAAAAATATTTTGTGTATCTAAATCAATTGGCCCGATTCAGGTCTGACCCAACCCAGACTTCAATATGATCAACCTTGGACCACAAATTGATCTGATCAAAACTTTGGGTCAGAATCGAAGTCAAGTTCAACCTAGCACAACTCGACCCATGAGCACCCCTAATGTTAATAGTGTGACAATACATATTTAAAGAGAATGATCAATAACCATTCCTATTAACATAAATGATCATTTGAAATGATCAATTAACCATTTAGAGTTTAATTAACCATTCCTGTTAACATAAATGACCATTTGAAATGATCACCTTAAATTTATGTTGTTAACTATCCTTAAAATTAATAATCCCATAAAATAATTTTAAGTGATTTAAAATGAACAGTAGAATAAATAAATCCACTTTTACGTGGACCATAAATGTTTCTGCAATTACTTTGAATTTACTTTTTGAGGAATTCAAAGTCTCAATTTTTTTAAAGTTTAATTTTGATTTATCGTCAGTGTAAAAAAATTTTACACTGTCATCTAATCATATGTAAATTAATTAGCCTGGTCCAGGTCCAATCCACCCCGAACTTTAATATGATCAACCCTAGACCACAAAAATTGGTCTGGTCAAAACTTTAGGCCAAAATCAGGATCAAGTTAAACCTAGCACAACTCAACCCATGGGCACCCCTAATGTTAATAGTGTGACAATACATATTTAAAGAGAATGATCAATAACCATTCCTATTAACATAAATGACCATTTGAAATAATCAATAGTTAAGTGGTTAATTGATCATCCACCTTAAATTTATGTTGTTAACTATCCTTTAAATTAATAATCCCATAAAATAATTTTAAGTGATTTAAAATAAACAGTAGAATAAATAAATCCACTTTTACGTGGACCATAAATGTTTCTGCAATTACTTTGAATTTACTTTTTGAGGAATTCAAAATCCCAATTTTTTTTAGAATTTAATTTTGATTTACTGTCAGTGTAAAGTTTTTTTATGCTGTCATCCAATTATATATTACCAAATTATTAAAAGAGTTTGACTATCACAACAACCACCTAGAAAGTCTAACTCTTTTAATGATGTGTCAGCACATAATTAAATGACAGTGTAAAAAAATTTTACACTGTCATCCAATCATGTGCTGACACATTATTAAAAGAGTTAGACCTTCTAGGTGATTATTGTGATAGTCAAACTCTTTTAATAATTTGGCAACACATGATTAGATGACAGTATAAAAAAAATTTACACTTAAAATGAATCAAAATTAAACTCATTCTTTTTTTGAGTTTAATTTCTATCCATTGTCAGTGTAAAGTTTTTTTACACTGTTATCCAATCATGTGTTACCAAATCAGTAAAAAAGTTGACTATCACAATAACTATCTAGAAAATCTAACTATTTTAATGATTTGGCAACACATGATTAGATGACAGTGTAAAGTACTTTACACTGACAATGATAAAAATTAAATCCTTCTTTTTTTTTATTGCTTCAAGTAAACTTTGATTAAATTCATTTGAATTGTTTATGTGGAGCAGCCTTTCGCCCTTAATGGGTTTCTTCAAGAAAGTGATGGATCGTCGTTGGTTGTATATGCTCCAGTTGATGGGACAGCCATGAATGTGGCAATGAGGGGAGAAGACTCTTCAATGGTGCCAATTCTTCCATCAGGCTTTATCATCTCTGGGATCAGGAGGCTCGTTGCTTACGTGTGGCATTCCAAATACTGGTTTGTAGCCCATGTGCAATTAGGCAGCTGAATATGGAATCTGTGGCAGCTGTCAACACACTTATAAGCTCAACTGTCCTGAAAATTAAAGTTTCTTTGAATTGTTTGGATATGGATTAATATTAGAAACAATGCATTCATACCCTCTAAATTTTACCTAATTTATAATTAACTATCATGAACTATATATTTTTTTAATATAATCCATCAATTATATCACACTCTATCTGTCTTTAATCATAACCATTTATTTTAATTTGTATTCATAATTTTTATTTAATAATTATCGCTTTATATATATTTAATAATTCTTCATAAATTAAAAAAATAATTTTAAAAAACTAAATAAAAGAAAGCCCAAAAACATGGTCAGACTAGAGTTTTTTTTTCAAAAAAAATGGTATTATATATTTTATTTTTTAGAAAATAATTAATTACGTAAAGAGAGAAAAATTATACAATAAAATAAATAGTTATGATTAGAAGTTAGAACAGATAAATGATGTAGATTTTGCCATGTAAACAAATAGTTAATAAGTGAAAATATAAAATTTTATTTTGATTTATCATTATTTTTAAATTTAATTTTATATTAATTTTATAATATAACTCCTAATAATTAAAATTAACTTCAATTTAGTTATCTTAACCAAAATTTACATTAAATACACATCATATTATAAAAAAGAAAAGTACATTATGGTCTCCTTCAAACTTGAGCCTATTTGTAAATAATCACCATAAATTATAATTTTTTATTTTTTAAATTTATGAAAAATTATTAAATAGGTAAAACTTTATTAAAAAAAATAACATGAAGGGCTAGGATTGAAGATAGATAGCAGGACTCTTCTATTAGCAACTTAACAGAGAGTTGATTAAAGGATTTATTTGTGATAATTGATATAATTTAGGAATTAAATTGAAAGATTTTATAATTCATGATAATTGTTTGCAAATAGGTAAAGGTTAATGAGTCTAAATGCATTTTCTCTTCATTAGACCGGATGGACTGACTTATTGCAAGAATTAATATACTTTATAAATTAAATTGAAATTTTTTATAATTTATGATAGCTGTTTGTAAATAAACTATAGTTTAAGAAGTTTAGATATAATTTTTTCATTAATCTTTTCGTCATGTACTGTTGCTATAATGCTCAAAGACACGATGACTAAAGTTTTTGTTATGTTCATAATTGTTTGCAGTTATTGGAACATTTGTTTGCCATTATGCATACTCATTTGGAAGTAAATCATTTAATAAGATCACGTATAGAATAATATGGCATATATTGCCTTCTGTATTTAGCCACGGATGTATAGACGTGTTATATGTATACTTACCTGCTCATTTTGCTGCGAATTTGAGTTTCATGTGTCTACCAAGCGTAAGAAAATGAAAGGAATTTTAAGATAAGGAAACCAATTTATCCTTAAATAGATCTAATATTAGCTTGGGGGTTTCTCCTTAGTACACTAAGCATATGTTTGGATTAGGAGAAAGAAAGAAAATTTTGAGAATTTAATTTTTTTTCTTGTTTGGATAAAGAAAAAAGTAGGAAAGAAAGAAAACTCTATAAACAAATTTAAAATTCAAAATTTTCCCTTTAATTCAAATTTTAATATTTGTTCTCCTCCCTTATTTTCTTTCCTTTCAACTAAACAAAGGGTAAAAGTTAGGCAATAAATTGAACAACTAATGATATCATTCATGATTTAGCTCTTCTTTATTTGTTTTCATAAATTAATGGACAATTAGATCATATGTCACTTGAACAATAGCTCAGTGATAGTCTAACTCCCACCAAGGTGGAGAGACAAGTTTGATCCTTTTTCCTCTTCCTAAAAAAAATAGAGACAATTAGATCATACATAATACATTTGAAATTATTGTTTGAGTATAATAGTTTACAATCTGATATTGATTAATAGCATTTCATTTGAATTAATTAATAAGTTGGCCTCAAAACTAAAGCAATCAATGCTTTTATGTTATTATTAATATAATATAATATAATGAGAAAAGAGCATATAGACCATCTGAAATTTACCCCATTTGTAAATAATTATCACAAATTATAAAATTTTCCTATTTAATCTGTAAACTATGACAATTATCTCATTAAATCATTTCATCTAAGAGTTGATCCTAACGATAGAATGAGTCACATTTTTTTGCATGTGATATTTTGATAACATGGAATGATTTATATCTTCCATATGTACAAATCTTATCCATTTGTTATATTTTATTTTTCTTATTTGTTTACCTAATAAATTAAATTTCAAAAATTAAAAAAATGTAAAATAATATTTTAAAAATAAAGAGAAGCCACAAACTGAACATGTGGTCTCACTCAGAATTTAGTTTACCCACAGCCACCAAGGTGCGATGCCTGCTTTTCTTTAGTTTTAGTCTATGTTGGGAGGATGGCATGTAAGGGAATAGAATGGAATGAAATGACATAGTAAATTTTATAAAATAAGCGTTTGAGAGTTATTAAAGAGAATGAAATGGAGTGTCAATAGAGGGACCTTAAGACCCCTCATTATCATTAAAAACTTCAATTTTGTTGTCCCTCCAAATTGAGATGTTTAGGAGGGAGTAACATGATTTAGTGGGAAAATTGGAAAGTAAAATGCATAAGTCTTTCCCTTCCACTCACTTAAATTATAACTTTCAAACAAGAGTGTAGGGAGTCCCTTCCATTCATTTATTAAACTACCAAACAATAGAGTAACATCTATCTTTACATTCCATTCCATTATAAGCCACACATTTCCATCCTCTTTAAAACTCCTAAACATACCCTTAGTATCTACTCAGCATTAGCCATCAGCCATGAATTGATTATTGATTAAATTGTTGGATCAAGCTTTTACCACTAGGCCAAAAGCTATAGTTGATGGTAAAGGTGCAACTTTATTTTCTTATAGTTTCTCAAAATCGCATCAAGAATTAAGGGGCTGCACTCATTACAGGCGCCATAGGCTAGGATGTTAAGCCCACGAATCCTAAGGGAGACGCCGGCTAAATAAAGCCAACAATCTGCCCCCTCCCCCGAGGGATTCGAACCCATGACCTTGCTCTGATACCACTTGTTGGATCAAGCACTTACCACTAGACCAAAAGCTATAACTGATGACAAGAGTGCAACTTTATTTCCTTATAATTTCTCAGAACTACATCAAGCATTAAGGGGCTACACTCATTACAAGCACCATGGGTTAGGATGTTAAGCCCGCAAATCCTAAGAGAGACGTTGACTAAATAAAGCCAACATGAACACATACTACCCTTTCCAATTCCAAACCATCACTATTCCCTCATAAAAAAACAATGAAGTTGTACTAATTGAGGGTTGGTCAAGTTGGTAAGTAAGTTCATTTTTATAAGATAAGTTGCAATTTTCAATTTTAGTAGAAGTTGTTCTGGTTGGAAGGCAACAAAAACCTTTGTGCTTTAAGCTACCGACCGTGGATTAATTTCATAGGGGCCAAAGGGCCTAACCTATAAAGATACCGCAGGACGCTACTTGACTCAAAAGATTAATTATGGTGATTGATATATATATATATATAAGTGAAGTTGTAGGCCTTTGAATTTCCCAACTCAAAACATTTGTCCTCTCAATCTCTAAGCTATGCATGGATCTGAAGGTGGTGGCAGTGGTGGCTGTGCCGTCAAAGGTGGTAATATCTATAATTGTCTTCGATGAGGAGGTAATATCTATAATTGTCTTCGATGAGGATTCTCATTCAGATGAAGGAGAATGATACCACGTGTTTAGCACGTGTTCAGTTTATGGCTTCTCTTTATTTTAAAAATATTATTTTATACTTTTTTTAGTTTTTTAAAATTTAATTTATTAGATAAATGATCAATCAATTTGAGACACTTATGTTAGCTTTGTATTAGGCATTATTAGATGTTTATTGTGCCCAATATAAGTATTTTAGATGAGTTTAATATTGTTGGGCTTCATTGGGTTTTAATGTAAATATTGTTTAATTTTCGGATTTTGATGCATTTTGACCTTTCTTCCTTGGTTAGGCCATAACTTGGGACTCGGTGATCCAATTGAGGTGATCTTGGTGTCTTTGGAAAGCTAAGACAAGGATCTACAAGTTTCATGAAGAACTCAAGAGCTGGTTCGGACTTCTAAGGGCCCAAAATAGCCTTGCAATACAGAGTGAGTTTGCTGTCACGGAACCATCTGGGCAGTATGTACATATTGGACTATATAGTGAGTTATAGGCATCCTCTTGGGCTGAAACTTGGTCATTTGAAAGATAAGACCCATATCTCCAACTTCACCGAAGACCATTTTGTCAATAGATGTCGTTTTAGGCATGATAATGAAGTTACAAGTTGGTTTGAATTTGGAAACACGTTCTTCCAACCTAACTTGAGGTAGGTGCAGTGTTTTTGGCATTTCTGGAGTTCTAAAAGTCCAAATGACATGATTCAAATTGGAGATTTTCAAGGAGACAACTGGCTACAACTTTGATGAGACATCCAAGCCAAAATGCACCGTCTAGGTGATGAATTTGAAGCCAGAAGTCGGATAAGATTTGTTGACTAAAAGCCACCAACCATACACCAACCCACCTACCATGCACCAACCCACCTACCATGCATCAAGCTTCCATTTTTGACAATTTTCATATTCTTGTAGCTTGTATTCAGATTATGTACATGTACAAATTGGCTTCTAGGATTAGTATAAATAGACCCAACCTCTTTGTATTAGAAGATTCAATTTGAAGTAAGTTATAATTCAATTTTGTAGTAAGTTTGAGTATTTGTTAGTTTTCTTTCTCTTCTTCTCCCTTCTCTTTAGAATTTCATTTTTGTTCTTTATTTTCTGAGTTCTTCCTTCCCATCCATGGAAGGCTAGGCTCTCATAATCAATCCAAGGGATTAGCCATCTTGATGTTTAATTTGGAGATCTTGTTTTACTTGTTCATATTGCTTAATTGTTATTCAAGTTTCTCTTCTTCCTCTTTTAATTTTGATCTAGATTGAATTGCTTAATTTGATTTGGATGTTTATGTGATACTAGCTTTATTATCATGTATTCAAGAGGATCACATAGAATAAACAATTTATTAAAGCTTTTTGATGGATTGTTTAGCTTGGTTAAATTCTTGATCTTAGGTTAATCTATGTTTGGATGGTGCTTACTTTATCTAACCTTGGTTAATTAAATCCTAGATGCTTATCTAGTAGTGGATTCTTGGATCATGTTGAGGCGTCTTGATATGATCTAAGGCCAAGAACATGGTTAGCAATTAAGTGAATTCCTTGTGATCAATGATGGATTAAACTCAAGATCGGTAAATTTCCTTGGATTGGTTAATTTGTTAATTACTTCCATTTAATTCAACTAGTGTATTATCTTTTTAAATCTTCAAAACCCCCTTTTAATTATCTTGATTTGATTAAACCTTTGTTCTTTTTGGATCCTTGAGAGACGATTCGGTTCATGCTCTATACTACAAATTAGTTTGCGAACCGGTAATTATTATTATTTGACGAGGTCTCGACAACCTCTTGTCAATAAACAAATAAGAAAAATAAAATATAACAAATGGTTAAGATCATTTCACGTTATTAAGATATCACATGCAAAACATGTGGTTCATTCTGCCGTTAGGATCTTAATAGCTCTTGGATGGAAGAATTTATTAAGATAATTGTAATAGTTTATGAAATTTATAGTTTATCAACAATGATTATATGCAATTTAAGATTGAAATATGTCATCCCAATTCACAAGGATACATGTATATAAGGCATTGCAAATTTTTTTGTTGAGAAAACACTGTACCCATATAATTAGAGAAATATATGATCGAGACATAGTGTTTTGAATTCAATAAGGAAATCTAACCCAAAATATTGATAGGGCAGCTGGTCCCTATGCCTAAAGAAGCTCTCCCAGTGTGTATTTGGAATAGAGTTTGCAGACTTAATTTGTACGAACTTGATTTTATTGGTTTATAGTAAATCAATTTATATTTAGAAATCTTTATCAAGAAAGATGATAAAATTAATGTTGTTTGTATATTGTTGATAAAAATCATTTTAGGATGTATAATTATCAAAAATGGTATTATGAATTCCCTTTTGGATGATTGTAAATAAATTGATTTTAAATGAATTGATGGTAAAATAATTATTTTAAAATTTTAAGTCAGGTAATGTAAAGTAGAATAAGTTTTGGAGTGTAATTATTAAAATGTTTTAAAAATATTATGTCACACTTATTTTAATGTTATTAAAATAATAATAATATATCAAATCATGAAATATTTCTATCAATACGCACAAACATTTTTTTACTACCTAAGCAATAAGAATGTTGCTTCTAGCGTTTATGGTTGGATTTAGAAGTATTTAACGTTTGAAGTGCAAACGTGCTTCATCAGCAAACAGTACCAAACATGTTGGTATCATCTTTGAGGCACGCTTGCAGTAAATCTACCTCTAACATGCTAATAGTGTGACAACAAAATAAATTTGAAGGCTTTTATAATGAATAATATAATAGATAATTCCAATTTTATGTGCATCATAAATGTTCAAATTTGCCGTAAATGTTCTTTAGTTTCTTTGAATTTACACTTAAAGAATCCAAAATTATGCTTTTTTTCCTAATGAAAACAATTAAATATGCTGATTCTTTATGAAAGTTGTATAGATTCCTTGAGATCATTGGTTGTTTATGTTATATATATAATTGACACAAGTCCCACACCGTTAAAACGAGAGAAACTCAAGAGCAATTTCTTATATAAATAAGTCGTTTATGTATTGGAGTAATGCGTCACCAGATAGAGAGAGCGCCTATACACAGAGGTTGTAATTGGGCTTTTGTGTGGTGACTTTAGTGAGGAAGATTTTGCAGCTGTATCCCTCTTGGGGATAGTGGATGTAGGTCAAAGCAGGCTGAACCATGTAAGTTTTTTATTCCTTTTCTTCTTGTGCTATTGTCATTGCTTTGTCCGCATTTAAGTTAAATATTGTGCTTTTTATTCTCTTTCTTATTGTGCTCTTGTTTATGGCTTTGTTTGCCTTCCCTAAACAGTTTATGCTTCAGTTTATGTAATAGCCATGAATGTGGCAATGAGGGGAGAAGACACTTCAATAGTGTCAATTCTTCCATCTGGTTTGCAACCCACCCGCAATAAGGCATTTGAATATGGAATCTGTGGCTGTTGTCAACAAGCTTGTAAGTTCAATTGTCCAAAAGTTATGGTTGCTTTGAATTTGTTCGGGTTGGATTAATCTTTTTGTGATGAACTTGTGTTTATCCTCAAAGAGACAAGATAAATAAAGGTTTTGTGATGTTCTTAATTATTCGCAGTGATTGAAACATTAGTTTGCCATTATGTAGAGACTTGTTCAAAAGAAAATTGTATAGTAATTAATTTTACATATAAAATAATGGTACATATAAATTATATAGTAATTAACTCTTACCTTTTGATTGATTTTTGTCCATTTTTATTTGTGAGCGATAAATAATAATGCTTTTCCTTCAAGATAAGCTTGCCATTCCGTGGATGTAATCTATCTGACTTTTCTTGCTAATGCTTTTTTGTATTGAGAAATGATATTATATTATAAGTTCATTCCTATTAATATGAAAGTGGGTTTTTAGAAAGTATTTTAACCAATTCTCTTCGACCAATTTAAGTGTGCACTCAAACGTGACACTCTTCACAAAGTCTACTTCAAACATGCTGATAACATGACAACAAAATGATTTTTAATGCTGAATGTTATAAAATGAATAGTTAAATAGATAAATCCACTTTTTGGTTGGCAATAAATATTCCTCCAATTACTTTGAATTTACATTTTAGGATTCCAAAGTCCCGATTTTGTTGTTGTTGTTTTAAATAAACTTGATTAAATTCATTTCAATTGTTTATGTGGACAGCCTTTCGACCTCAATGAAAACAACATGCTAATTCTTCAAGGAAGTTGAATCTACCTGAAGATCATTAGTCATTTGGTTGTATATGCTCCAGTAGATGTAACAACCATGAATGTGGCCCTGATGGGGAAAAGACTCTTCAATATTGTTGCCAATTCTTCCATCAGGTTTTATCATCTCTGGAGATGTGTCACCTAATGACCATCTAGTGGTGGGCATGTTGGTAGATAAGGAGGCTCGCTGTTGACTGTGGCATTCCAAATATTGATTTGCTGCCCACATGTTGGTAGATAAGGAGGCTCGTTGCTGACTATGGCATTCCAAATACTGGTTTGCTACCCCTTTTTCAATCATGCATGCAGCTAAATATGGAATCTGTGGCGGCTGTCAACACACTTGTATGCTCAACTGTTCAAAAAATTAAGGCTGCTTTAAAATTGTTCATATTTGGATTAATCTTTTGATGATTTACTTTTGCTAATGCTCAAAGACATGATGAAGAAAGTTTTTGTTAAGCTTTTTGATGAGTTATTCTTGATATGGTATTAGAGCCTTCATGAGAATTGTTCACTTAACTTCACTTAACAACTTATGTATTTATAAGAATTAGTTATTGATATTTATGTTCATAATTGTTTGCAGTTATTGGAGCATTTGTTTGCCGTTATGCAGGCTCATTTGAAAGTAAATTACTTAATAAGTTTACGTATAGAATAATGTGGCAGATATTGCCGTCTTATGTATTTAGCCACTAATGTTCATACATGTGTTAGATGTATACTTACCTGCTCATTTTGCAACGAATTTGAGTTTCATGTGTCTATCAAGAATCAAAAGGAATTTTAAGATAAAGAAACCAATTTAAAATAGATCTATTATATCATATCTTAAGATAAAGTATTTTTTTCTAAGATTTATAGATTACTTGCAACTGCACGAATTATACGAAAGTATAGTTAGTATTGACAAATTTCCTTAATCTAATTAAACAAAACTAATTAAGATGAAAAAATTAAATAAAAACTAAAACAATTAAAAATAATAATAATATAATTAACCAAATATAAATTGACTAAGGTTCATAATCCACAAAGAATAATTTTAACATCAATTATGTCAAATTTATTATTCCCAGATAATTTATGTCATGAACATTTAGCAGCAAAATAAGTATTAACTGAAAATCTCTCAATTAAGCTCAAATAAAAATTATAAATTGAATGTTTTATTTTCTTAATTAACTGTATAATTTGTCAAACCATCAAGTATATCCATATCTAGAAATTACAATTGATATCTAATTACATCTAACATATAGATAGCAAAAACAAATTTAAAGCATGAGAGAAACATGATTGAACTGATCTATAAATTTATTCAAACTAACTTTTAGAAAAATAGAAACAATAAATATTTAATCTCTAAAATAATTGGGTAATAAAAATCTAATATCGGCAATGTCAAAAAACTTTGAAGGACAACATCATTATTGTCCCCTGCACCATTCTCTCTTATTGTGTAGCTTCTTGTTGCTTTGTTTTTGTGGCAGCTACTCCTCTTATTTATAATAATTTTATTGGGCCAACAACTCTAACATGCTTTTCTTTTAATTAAGGTTTTCTATTTGTGTATAAACTCATTTGATATGCAACTCTTGGGTAGTCAGGAAAATAGATTTATTTCTCTCTTTGAGTCTTCATAATTAATGTGAGATAAGAGGGAAAGTCAAGAAAGTATATTTCTTTCCATCTTTGAGTCTTTCTAATCAATGTGAATTAAAAGGGTAAGTCTTTCAAGAATATGAAATTGATTCAAAATAAAAAAAAAACTTTCATAACTGGATTGTTAATCTTCATGGAATCTTACCAAAATTCATTAATTATCATAGTTATTTTATAACTCGTCGCTCTCAACAAATAATTATTAATATATTAAAGAATTTAATTTCAATCTACTATCAGTGTAAAGTTTATTTACACTGTCATTCAATCATGTGCTGACACATCATTAAAAGAGTTAAACTTTCTAGGTGGTTGTTGTGATAGTGAAACTCTTTTAATGATTTGGCAACACATGATTGGATGACAATGTAAAGAAACTTTACGCTGACGATAAATCAAAATTAAACTCTATATTAAAATAAGAAAAATTAACTTATATCTTGATGTAATGAAGGCCTATTTTTGTATGAAAATATGTTATATTAGGCTATTGGGAGAACAACTCAATGGTTGTTGGGAATACTACTTCCCTTACCTCGCATTCAAATTTCATCTTTAAGAAACAATATTTAAATTAGGAATTTGGGTCAAACATGAGTGTCAAAACCTATGAGATCTAAAGAATCAAATGGAAATGAGTCTCCGAGGTATCCGTATAAAAAAGGTAAACTACCTTCAAGATTCACACTAAGAAGCAATAAAGAAAAATATTCTTGATTAATCTCATTAAGGATCATTTTAAGCATGAAAAATCAATTAACAAGTTTAATGAATTATAACGGATGAAAGATTAAAAAAAAGATTTTCTTTCAATTTTTTTGATAGCTTTAATATGTGTTTTTTGTTTAAAAAAATAGATGGAAAAATACTATAGGGTGATTATGTAATAATAGAACAAACCAATAGGTTAGAGACAAAGTGTCAATTTTTATACCACAGAAAGGCAAAATAATTTCGATTCAAGGAGTTAAACTATAATTTACCTTATTAAGAAACTAGAATTATGAAATTTCTTTTTGAATTATTGAAAGTTACGTATTTAGACCAACAATGCTTAATCCAATGTTGGCTGGTCACATTGGTAATGACTTTTGAATCTTAAGAAACAACAATGGTTCGATTCCTAAAAATGCCAATTTGAGGAAGGCTCTACTCGTTATGATCAGTAGTTTAAGAGGGAATTAGTCTTCCATTTAATTGAATGGGGATACTCGTGAGAAACCAAAAAAAAGGAAGAAAAAAAGAACCAACAATGTTGAAGCGTAAGAACATTACACTTGTTTTGTCTATCCTAGATTTTGATGGTATTTAGTCTTTGAGTGTGTGGGATTTATATTCCCTAAATATAAGCCATTTGATGAATTATCAATTTACATGTGCTTATTTGTTTGAAATTCAAATATTTTCTATTGATTGGGTTGGTGACTATCTGAACATATAACAAATTTACTAAAGGTTCAAATTTTTCTAATTAAAGATTGATTGGTTGTGGTTGGTGATATTTAAATTAATTAATTTCTTAATTAAGGAAATTATTGAAATTGTGTTGAATTCTTAATTGATTAATTGACTTTGTTAATTAAGGTAATTAATTATTCTAACACATTAATCTTTTAGGCTCCTATCATTAATGAGATCAATTTTGAATTTCAATGAGCAAAAAGACTTTATTTTCGCACATGAAAATAGAGAAAATGATCAACTTGTTTGAGCAATCACTAATAACAAATGAGCAACCACTGGGAGCATTACATAATAAAGGAGTGACCATTAGACCTAAAAGAACGACTTCTAGACCTAAAAGAGCGACTATTGGGAGCATTCCATATTAAAGGAGCGACTACTGGACCAAAGGAGCAACAACTTAAAACTTCACATGAGTTGCACATAAAGCTTAAAGGACGTATTCTCTTGGCTCCGATCATTCCAATGACTAGAAAGAATCAAGGAAAACAAGTTTGCTACAAAAGGGAGACATCTTTGAAGGATGAATTGACCTAGTCTTCAACAAGAAAAGAAGAACGACTTCATCTCTACAAATACCTTATTCTTTCCATTATATTGTGCTTCACACTTGCTTATACACACAAGTGAAAGAGTCTTCGAGAATTATTGTAGCTCATTCATAAAAGTAAATTGAAAGTGGGAGTTGAACTCTAGTGGAAAAAGGAAAATAGTGTGGGTAACATTTTAAGAGCTTCCTTTTGAACTAGGTTGCTCTATTTCCGGTTGAGGTAGAGGAAGGTTTTTTGTGGTGTCTTTGGAAGAAACAACCCTATTGAATACTCTAATTTGAGTTAAGGTAGAAAAAGGTTGAGTGTGATATCCTTGTAAGCTAAAATGTCACCGAATTGAAGAAAATCTCATGCAATTACTTGAAGACTAAACATACATTGTGATTGAACTATGATAAATCACCTATGCACATCTCTATCTCTTTACTCTTTTAATTTGGTTCATTCATATTTAATTGTTTGCATTGCATTTGAATTTGATTAAAAATTTGTGATTAACCCAATTAGAACCAATTCACCCCTTGGTCTATATACCCAAACTCTACTCCCAAGAACATCACACTTGTTTTTTCTATCCATATCCAAACTCCACCACATTCTTATCATTGTAATTAAAACGAAACGTTATACCATATTTAACTTGAATCTCATTTTATGTTCTGTATTTCATTTATAAAATTATCAAATATGTATTTGTTAATACTTGGATATATGGTCCATTCCAAAACCAGTGGCACGAACTAATAGTAAGGACCTTAGGAGTCCTCGAGATAGATTCAAGATAACTTTGAGCAAAATTAATCACTCATCCTTGAGAACTTTTAGACAAAATGCTGAGTGAAATATTGGCGCGCTTGTGGAACCATAGATTATTTTTTAGGTGATATGGACAAACTATAATTTTTTAAGCCTCCCACGAGGTGTTTTCACACTCTTTGGATGTGAAACTAGTCCCTGCTCAGGGGTGATGGCATGACCCTAGCCACAAGTTGAGACTAACCAGAATTGAGTACTTGTATTGGGAACTTTTTGTATAAATTTCCTCATAAGTTGTACTCTGACATCACATGAATCCTTATACTACATCTCAGATGTACATTTACAACTCAACTGTTTTTTTTTTTTTTTGCAAACTGTGAAGACTGGAAATTAAGTATCCTACGAAGAAGTTTATGTATGCATGCAATAGCTCACATAATTTTCCTAGAGTAAAGTATTGGATCTTTCTTTGCTGTCAAATGGATTCAAATGTATATATATACCCAATGCAACTTGATATCCATCTCTTACGTGGATTCTACTATGAAATTGGATCCTTTGGCAATTACTAGCCAATCATTTCTGCAGATAATGGCTAAATAAGAAATTGTTCTCCATAGAAGCAATTTCAAAGGAAGCAAATTAGTTGTAAGGCAATGAGATGAATACCTCATAAGTCATATTGATATTTTGTCATAACGGTTGAGCTTGAGCTTGAACTTCATTATTATGCTAGACTAGTGGCATGTACTGTGACGATAGCCATGACCCCCGAGTCCATGTAAGACTACAAAAAGGAAATATAAGTTATTAAATATGGTGCAAATGTAGACCTCCAACTTAACATGGATGTATACATTATCTATAGTGAAGAATTAATTAGGCACACCCGGAGCATGTATTTGTAGAATATGTAGCCACATACACTAGCTCCCACAACAACTGCTATGACAGCAAAGGGAAGGAACCATCCAAATCTTGATCCACTTCTTTTTGCGTGATAAAAACAAAAATTCTAATCTTGTACTCTAATCTGAGTTAGAAATTTTACTGTCCAAAATAGACAAGAGTAGACAGTAATTTAAACTTTTCATTAGATCAGTCTAGGATTTGAGCAAAGTTATAGTGGTGAGAGAAAAATTTAGAATAGCAATAAAACAAGTAGTTATCAACTGTGATATATTTATCAGTAGAATGATACAAATTGGTTTCACTTGGCATTTAAAAGACAATGATCATAAATGAAAACATGTGATTACATTACAGGAAATTTAGTTTCTTAAAGTAGGGGCAATTTGTAAAGAACATATATAGAACATAATTTCATCCCTTTAATGTATCGAGTTAACAACACAAGATGGAGATATGATTGAACTGGTCACTGAACCAAGCAGTAACAACATCATTTGTCAGATATTTGAAAAGAGATAAGTGACCATTTAGAAGAAACATAGATGTTATTGTGACTAGAAATAGACAACCTTTCATGCAATACCTTTCGGGTAACTTTGCTTCTCCTTCATATCATATTTCCATTCATGTTTAAAAATTCAAATGTATTTATGCATTCTTTTTAAATCTGTATGCATGCATATATACAAGTGGAAGGAAAGACCTAATCTTTATGCTAGAATGAATGTTTGAAGGAAAGACCCTTGAATTATTCTATTTGTAGATTTGTATGGCAGGCCATTTGTGGCCATTATAACGAATCCATCTTTAAATAAACATACAAAGATCTTAGTTTTATGACCATTTAGTTGATTTTGAACCAAATACTGGAAATAGTGAAATATTTATGCAGTGCATAATCTATATTAGGATTGGAATATCAAAAGGCTTTAAAGTTTTAGACTGAAATAAATATTTGACTACTAATTATTTATCACTTCAAATTCCATGGGATGCTATTCAGCTACTTCTCAAACCATAATTTTTTGTAGTTTGACTTCACTATCTTACCAATACTAACATCTTGTTCCTCTATATACAGAATATCTCTCTTGCATTTACAATAGTAACCACCCCAAGTGTACTTGCAGGTGCATCCATCACATTAACAAGCACTTTGTTCCTTACATTCATCAATATCAAAATCCCATCAAAAGAGAAGTTTTGGAATAGAGTTAAAATGTCTCCAAAATTGGTCATTTAAAGAAGATAAGAAAATGTCTTGAATTGCCACAGTGGAAACAAATATTACCTTCACATTTATTACCATCCCCATGAAAACCAACTAGGCACTGACAGCAATTTACTTTGGACTCCTTTATACAAAAAGGGAATTCAGTGAGCATTGAGGTAGGTCAAGGAAAGTTGTAGAATAAATCTTTTAAAATGAGGGGAAGAAAAAAAAATCAAAGATTAGGTTAAGCGGTTCAAACCAACAACCTCCATTGTTTATTAAACACCTTGCAGGTCCAAAAGCTGTCAAGTAAGAAAAAGAGTAAATATCTCATCAACATCATAAAAAGAGCACATAACATTGAGTATAGAACAAAAAAAATAAATGTCCTTTATCCCATTATGGAATATGAAAAGCCATTTTTGAATAGCTTTTGTTTATTCTTTATATTATACATTAGACCATGTTTTGATATTGGAATGTTTTATTCCATAGCAACCATACATAATAGAGACATAAAATGCTTTCCATGGAGAAAGAGGTGACATAACTCTATATTGGAGATAATGAAGCCTAATGTTGTCTAACGAGGTTGTATGCTGAGAGAACTAGGTTGTTTCTTCCACTTTTATTCTTGTATTATATGAATGGATCTGTGGCTTATATGGGCAGCGCTCATAATTAGAAAATTGTTGACACAATCTTTTAACTAAAAACTAATTGTAAAAAGCACAAGGTCAATTCATACCTTCCTCATTGTAGTATACTTTTATGAGTAAACATGCTCTTGTGAATGAATTTAGATTCCAAAATGAACCGAATTCTTAAACAACTGACATAAAAGATGCATATAGGATGAATTCCAAAGCCATAGAGGACATGTCTTAATCTTTGGTTTCTATAGGCATCATGTTTTATGAGAAGAAGGATATATACTAATCCATTATAAAATAACATGATGAAGAAGATTCCGCTACTTAACTTGCAAAAGGAATACCTTCGCAAAATGTATAACCATCACCCTTATACTAAACACCTCTTACAACTGGGCACTCACAAACTCTTCGCCTAAAAGTATCCTGGCAAAATGAAGGTTTTCACTTGCAGCCAGTCATAAGTAGACACACTTATGGAACATGATATATATATATAGAAAATCTTGCATAAATGATACTAATTGGGGGGAAAAAGTGCTACTAGAAATTCCTTATCTATACTTTGCAAGCAGTTTTGTTAGACATCTTATTAACAAACAATATAAGAAGAGGCATAGGCACAATTAGGAGAAGATGCATATGGATGGACAAACAAAGTGGAAAGGTATTTTGAATTGAAGAAGATGATTGAAACTGAGAAGTTACAAGCGATTATGGTGGCAATGGAGGGAATAGCTTTGACATGGTACCAGTGGTGGGAATTCTCTGCACAACACCCAACTTGGGAAGACTTTAAATCTACTGTAATCAAACGATTCCAACCTTCCATGCTTCAAAGTTCTTTTGAATTGTTATTAAGCCTTAAACAAACTGGAACTATGGAAGAATACCAAGAACAATTTGAATTATATGCAAGTCCTATCAAATGTGAAGAACCGGCTTATTTGCGGGGGATATTTCTGAATGGACTTAAGGAAGTCATCCAGGCAGAACTAAAACTTCATCCAGTAGATGACCTTACTAAGTTAATGGATTATGCATAAAGGGTGAACTAGAAAAATAATGTGTTAAATAAGGGGAGCATTGGAACAAGTTATGGAGGGAAATCAATTCGAACTTATAACAGTTATGTGTAAGATATGGAGGGAACAAGTTATGTGTTACTTGGGAATCTGGAAACAAAAATCAAACACAAACCACTTCTGGTGATGGAAGTTTAGTGGGAGAGGGGAGTAGTAGTAGTAGTAGTAGTACAAAAGCTACTGCATCTTTCAGGGGAAGGGGATTTAAAAGATTAACTGATGTTGAATTGCAGGAGAAAATAAGAAAAGAGCTATGTTTTAGATGTGATGAAAAGTTTAGCCTTGGCCATGTGTGCACAAATAAACAATTACAAGTGCTATTGTTAGAAGAAGAAGGGGATAATGATGAAAATGAGGAGAAATCCGAGGAACAAGAACATGAAATGGAGATGAAATCTCTATAGTTGTCTTTGTATAGTATTGCAGGAATCACTTCTAAGAAATCTATCAAGTTATGGGGAGAATTGGGTGACAAGCAAGTGGTAGTTTTGATAGATTGTGGAGCATCCCATAATTTTATATCTTCCTTGTTGGTGAGAGAAGAGAATTTGCAAATGGAAGGTACTTTGCCTTATACGGTGGAAATAGGCGATGGAAGAAAGATTAGGGGTGTGCCCTCAATTGAAGTTGCTGGTGCAAGAGCTGGAGATTCAACAAGATTTCTTTATATTTGCGTTAAGGGGGTGGATATGGTGTTGGGAATGGAGTGGTTATCTAGCTTGGGTGAAATCTGAGCCAACTTTAAAGAATTAATCATTAAAGTTCCCAAAGATGAAGGATTTCATGTATTGAAGGGAGAACTAGAATTGTCATGTGCACAAGCTTCCTTCAAATCAATTATCAAAGCAATCAATAATGAAGGACAAGGGTTTCTGCTGCAGTATCAAGGTTTACAAGGTGAATCTGACAGCAATACATCATTACCCGAATGGTTGGAAGCAGTCTTTGTTGAGTACAAAGAAGTTTTTCAGGAACCACAAGGGTTATCTTCATCTAGAAGACATAATCATGCTATTGTTCTTAAAGAGGGAACCAATATTCCAAATCTTAGGCCTTATAAATATCCACATGATTAGAAAAATGAGATAGAAAGGGTAGTTGATGATATGCTTAATTCTGGTATCATTAGACCAAGTGTGAGTCCTTATTCTAGTCCAATTATTTTGGTAAAGAAGAAAGATTGGGGCTGGCGTTTTTGTGTGGATTATAGGGCTTTAAATAAAATTACAGTGCCTGATAAATTTCCTTTTCCCATTATTGATGAATTGTTGGATGAACTTGGTGGAGCAACAATTTTTTCAAAGTTGGTCTCAGATCTAGTTGTCACCAGATTAGAATGAAAGAAGAATATATTCCTAAAACTACTTTCAGAACTCATAAAGGGCATTATGAGTTTGTTGTGATGCCTTTTGGACTCACTAGTGCCCCTTCTACCTTCCAATTCTTGATGAATGAAGTTCTTAGACCATTTTTAAGAAAATTTGTCTTAGTTTTCTTTGATGATATTTTGGTCTATATCAAAACTATGGAAGAACATTGCAGGCACTTACAAGCAGTTCTGGCATTATTGAAGAAGCATCAATTGTTTGCCAATAAGAAGAAATGCACTTTTGGGTATACCCAACTTGAGTATCTTGGACATATCATATCCGCTAAAGGAGTGACAGCAGATCCTAAGAAGATTGATGTTATGTTGAATTGGCCAATTCCAAAAGATATTAAGGCTTTGAGAGGATTCTTAGGCCTAACAGTAAACTATAGGAGATTTGTGAAAGATTATGGCAAGATAGCTCAACCTTTGACACAACTTTTGAAGAAAGACAATTTCCAGTGGACTCCGGAAGCACAGGCAACCTTGGAACAATTAAAGAAAGTGGTGGCAGCCTTGCCTATTCTCACTGTTCCAAATCTTTCTAAGGTCTTTACCATAGAGACAGATGCTTCAAATAAGGGTTTGGGGGCAATTCTATTACAAGAAGGGAGACCAGTGGCTTTTCTTAGTCAAACTTTATCAGATAGAGCACAGTCCAAATCAGTTTATAAGAGGGAATTGATGGCTATTGTAATGACTGTTCAGAAGTGGAAACATTACCTTTTGGGTAGGCATTTTGTTATTTTGACTAATTAGAAAAGCCCCAAATTTCTCGCAGATCAACGTGTTTTGGGTGAATAACAATTCAAGTGGACTTCTAAATTGATGGGGTTAGATTTTAAGATTCAATACAAACCTAGAATAGAAAATGGAGTTGTGGATGCCCTCTCTAGAAGAATGACTTATGCAGCCTTATCCACAGTTCAATTTGATGAATTGGTGGAATGGGAGGTAAAAGTTCAAAATGATTCAAAGTTGTAAGGTGTGATTCAAGACTTGTTGCAAGATGTTGCCTCTCATCTGGGCTATACTTTTCAAGACAGGAAGTTATTTTATAAAGGAAGACTAGTGCTGCCTAAAGGATCTTCTAGAATCCCTATACTCTTGAAAGAGTTTCATAATTCAGCCAAAGGAGGACATTCGGGTTTCTTTAGAACCTACAAGATACTTTCTACCATTGTCTATTGGGAAGGAATGAGAAAAGACATCCAGCAATATGTGGCTACTTGTGAGGTATGTCAATTAAACAAATATCAGGCTTTGTTTCTTGCTGGATTGTTACAACCCCCTTCCTGTACCTACTCAAGTTTAGGCTAATATATCTATGGATTTCATAAAAGGATTACCTAAAGCTCAAAGGAAGAATGTGATTCTTGTAGTAGTAGACAGATTGACTAAGTATGCTCATTTCATTGCCCTTGGTCATCCATTCACGGCTAAAGATGTTGCTGGAATTTTTGTACAAAAGGTGGTCAAATTACATGGTTTTCCTTCTACTATTGTTTCGGATAGAGATAAAAATTTCCTCAACCACTTCTGGTTTGAATTATTCAGGATGATCGGTACCAAATTAAAATTTAGTTCTGCTTACCACCCACAAATAGACCGACAGACTGAAGTAGTTAATAGATGTTTAGAAACATATTTGAGATGCCTCACGGGTACAAGACCCAAGCAATGGCCTAAATGGTTAAGTTGGGTTGAATTTTGGTTTAATATCAATTATCATAGTTCTTTGAAGTTGACTCCATTCAAAGCGCTCTATGGCCATGATCCACCTCATTTGCTAAAGGTACTACTATTCTATCAGTGGTTGAAGAGGTTAATCTTATGACTCAGGATAGGGACCAGCTTCTCCATGATTTAAAAGGAAATCTATTGAAGGCTCAGAATCAAATGAAGAATATATGCTGATCAATCCAGACATCCTATTACTTCGGTTACTGGTGATTGGGTCTATTTGAAGTTACAACCCTATAGGCTGAGATATTTAGCAATGAAGCGAAATGAAAAGTTGAGTCCTCGCTTTTATGGGCCATATCAAATTAATAAACAGATCAGACTAGTAGATTTTGAATTACCTCTTCCCCCTAACAATAAAATTCATTCGGTATTTCATGCTTCATTGCTCAAGAGAGCTCTTTCTCCTTCGGTTACACCCCAACCTCTTCCGCCTATGCTTTCTGAAGATTTGGAATTACAAGTTATCCCTGCTGTAGTCAAGTCTGTCTGCAACACTACTAATGGCACTGCTGAGGTGTTGATTCAATGGCAAGATCTTCCTGATTTTGAAGCTACTTGGGAGCCAATTGCTACCATCATGGAGCAGTTTCCTTCTTTTTCCCTTGAGGACAAGGTGACTCTTTTGGGGGAGAGTATTATTAGACCTCTTATTAATAAACAATATAAGAGGAGACCAAGGCACAATTAGTGCTATCAATTATTATTATTAGTGTGTCAGTTTTTATTATTATTTCTACTTGTTGTTGTATCTATCAAGTCTGTCCTTTGAATAAATAGAAAGAGTCAGTGCTGAGCGGTTATTGGGTAGTTATTTGTGGAATTTGGGTAGGAGAGACCAAGGTCTCGAAAATATTGGGAAGGGAACTACTTGTAACCAATAATGGATCACTCTGATCTTTTTCTTGTATAATTTTGTGTTGTATTCTTGTTACATATTCCAAATCTTTGTTGGGAACCATTCTCTAGAGAATTATTCAATAAAGCTTTGTTATTCAGTTTCTATCACAGTTATGTTAGCATTTTTGTCCTGCCAACATCCTCAATTCATTTCAAGACACTCATTAGTCTCAAGATCTGATAAAGGCAAACCAAATATGAAAAACCAAGAATATCATACTATCACAATAGATTTTTAGAACTTGGAGAATCAGTCGTCAACGTTGCACACCTCACCTCAACATCTTCTCCATTTTTCTTTCGTTAGGTATGTCATTATTGCCAATCATATTTTACAATATGTGATCAAATAAGAAAAAACGACTTCAAAACTTTCAGGACATTCGTGGGTATTAGAATTAAAAAAAGGGGATGACATGCGATTTTTTGAAAAATTAAAAATGACAAAGTTAGTACTTAAATTATTATGTAATGACTTGATCTAAAAGTATGATTTGAAGCCTACATAAAGTGTTAATATAAATGAGATGATAACATTATTTTTATACAAGCTTGGCACTCAGCTTCTGCATGCCCTTTTAAGTGAGTTTATTAATAAAAAAGTATTTTTATATTTTTGTATCCAAATAAAAATAAAAATTTAATTTTTGAATATTACATATCCAAACATAAAATAATTTTTACTTTTACAAAAGATTATTTTTTAAAAATGATAATTTTTTAATTTTTTTTCAAAAATTCATCCAAACGTGCCTTTAAAGACGCATGATAGATAGAGACCGATCCAAAATATTCAGTCCACAGAGACAAAATTTATATGATATACTACTATTGAATATGTATACACAAATTATAATTGTTTTAAGTAAATCAAGGGCATTGAAGACAAGTCAACAAAACAATAATACAAACTACATGTATTATTTCTATAAAAATATGGAAAAGTGTGTGGGGCAGCTGCGCCCACTATCTTATACATAGGTCATGACGGAGACAGGAAAAATTGACTGGCGGGGGAGCAGGTTTCCCTATACCACCTTACTGACATCCCTACTAATTTTAGTATGATGATATAATGATGATACATACTCAATTCTAAAAAATTGATTATTGTATCATTATATATTCTAGCAAAACATTATTTATTTGCGCATGTGTACCTACTAGATACTGAAAATGCACATATCACCGTTACAACAAAAGAAGTTAAAAGTTAAAAGGACAGTAGGAATTAAATGTGTAGGTATTTTGGTAGTCTAAAAATATATTGGATATTATTTTGGTTTTTTAATTGTCTTTTACATTAAATTAATTTTTTTTAAATAATTAATTTTATGTAAAAAATAATATTAAAGAATTAATTTAATATAAAAAAATTAACATTAAATAATTATAAAATAATATTAAAGAATTAATTTAATATAAAAAAAATTAACATTAAATAATTATTCTAATATAGAAAATAATTAAAAGACTAATTAATATCATATTTTTAAAGAATCATTGTAAATATTTACTCAAATTAAATTATAAGTGAAGTGGCTAGATTTGGGTTTGAGTTTTGCGTCATTCTTGAATTTTTATTGAATCCGTCCAGAGACTAACGTCTGAGTTGCTACAATTCACCGCAGAATTGTCAATCCATGCTGAGTTTGCATTCTTCCCAACAATCTAGGTCGTTAATTATGTGTCAAATATCTAAGCAGGAGATTAGAGTACCATCAGCAAATTAAATATAGGCCATAAAATTGTCCCATGGCTAGGTGTAAAGTTATTCTTTTTCTATGGCTAAAGCTAGATGCACATAACATAACCATATAACATATAACAAAAATTAATATATTAATAAAGAAATGCCTAAATTATAAAAATATAGGATACACACTTAATTAAACCAATTTTTTCTTTATCGATCCCCATCACTTAAATTAGGTACAAATGACATAACATAGTTGTTTAAGACACATATAGCCAGAATAATAATATAACTTTCGCTTGTTTTTCTTTTTGTGGTAATTTAGTATACTGGAAACAAATTTTACCGTACTTACTAGATACTGGTTCTTTTCTTATTTCTTTTTGTGCATCAATATAAGAGAAATATAATTTTGATTAATTATTAGTGTAATTTTTTTATAATATTATTTAATTATTATAATAATTTAACTATCATAATAATTATTTAAGAGATTAAAAGAAATTCTTAAGTGTTCCGCGAACAAGAGATTTTTCATACTCTATTCCGTTAAATGTGTATTACTTTAACTATATGAGTCATTATTATCTTTCACGTTAAGTATGTTTTTAATGCTATAGCTAAGGTAATACATATTTAATAGTATAAAGCAAGAAAAATCTTTTGTTCCTGAAGTGCTTAAGAATTTCTTAGATATCAAATTCTTTGAGTAATATGCCAATAACCTAACAATCTAACATATCATTTGATAATAGTATAAAAATAAAAAAAATTATACTTAATAGTGGATCAAATTTAAGTGTTAAAATAATCCTATCCTTATAAATATGAAAGATAAACGTAGCAATACATTCACAAAAATAATTGCCTCCTTTTTTGCTTTCCTTTTATAAAGGAAATATAAAAATATTTTAATTTTTTTATATGATCTTTATCTAAAACATTTTAAAAAAAATTTAAAAGGTACTTTTGTGTTTGTATACTATATTTGAAAAATAAAATTATGTTTGAACACCTTTTTATATGTTATTTAAAAAGGTGTATTGAGAAGCACCAAAATATCGTTTTAAAAAAGTAAATTTTCTACTTTTTTTTAATGCCTGAGCTTAAAAAAAGCATATCCAAACACTCTAATTTGTTTTTAAGAAAAATGTTTTTATCAAGAAAAACACATTTAAAATCGAGTTAAATGTATTTTTTTTAGTGTTTTAGTTTTTTTTTGTTTTACAAAAAATTTATCCAAACATAAAGAAAAGTATTTTTAGAAAAATATATCTTTTTGAACGAAAAAAGAAATCCAAACAAACAGTTAGTGTGCTATTTTCACAAATTCTTTTTATAATTTTGTGCAAATTATCAATTTGATTTCATAGAATCGCTTGAAACTTAAACAAATCAACAGCTGTGCGCAATATTCATTGAGTTTGGAACAAACATATAACCTTATCCTTTTATGGTGGGTATCCACGCAGTCTTAGAGTAAATATTGTATATTTATACTGTTTAATAATTTTTTATAAAATATGAATTTAATTAATTCAATCATTGAGAATAATGTGATATTATTATAATGATTATATATACTAAATTTTAAATAAATTAAATATTTATATGTACCTTTTATAAAAAAAAAGATATTCATATGTACTTATTTTAATAATAGATATTTTTTTTATATTTTAAAATTATATTATACGTTAAAATAAATATTATAATTAAATATCAAATAATTTTTAAATTATAAAAAAATTATAAACTTAATCTATTTTATAAAAACTTCTGATTTAATAACTGAATTAATAAAAATTAACATTTATAAAAAAAATTTATTAAACGATATAAGTAAACGAAGATTTTCTCTTCTAATAAGTGAATTCCCACACATTATTTGATCTACGATAGATGTAATACAAAAAGGAAGCTACCAGCATCCTTCACTTTGACCATATTAATTATTCTTCGATACTCATAATCTAATCACATGTTTCAACCAAGAAAAGTCTAATAAGAAAACTACAAGTGTTGGACAAACGTTGAGTTTGTCTCATCCTTCAAATATTGATAGCCGTCCAGAGACAAATGCCTCTGTCGCTATCAATATTCTTCGCAGAATTGTCAATCCATACTGCTTATATAGTATGAAGTTTGCATTATGCCCAACAATCTTTTTTTTGGGTGGTCATTGATTTAGGTTTTAGGAAGGAAAATGTTCAAACCGATCAATTGTGATCGGATTGGTTTAGTTTGATTTTTTTTAAAAAAAAAATTGAACAATTTGAACCAAACCAACCTAATTAAGATTGGATTAGGTTGATTTGGGTGATTTGGGTCATCGGGTTATCCGATCATTTTTTTTATTACAAAATTACAAACCTATTATTACTAAATTCCTTAAAGTCAATTAGATAATTACATATGAATTTTAAGCATACAAGTCTTCCAGTATAGTACACGTATTAATATAAAAGTAAAATCAAGTTTGGGAATAAATATTTCAACGTCTCAAAATCATCAAAAGCTTCATTTGTAATATAAATATTTGACATTAAATATAACATGCTTCACAGAGAATGTTTATATATATATATATATATATATATATATATATATATATATATATGGTGAAGATCCACTTATACTAAGTGTAAGTCTTGACACATTTACACCACTCAATAATTTTTTGTAAAATGTAAATTTAACAAATTCAACCGTTGAATCATATGCTATTATCTTAATGATCATGCATACCAAATTTTAAATAAATCGGACATATATAGTTATCTAATCTAATTGTAGACAATTTACTTACATTTTAAAACTATATTATACGTTAAAATAAAGTATTGTAATAACGTATCAAATAATTTTTTAATTGTAAGAAATTTTATGGGGTTGATTATCTTATGAGAACTTTCAATTCAACGGTTAGATTGGTTAAATTCACATTCTACAAAAAAATATTGAGTAGTGTAAGTGTGTCAAGACTTACACTTAGTGTAAGTAGATCCCTACCCATATATATATATATATATTAATTCAAATAGAATGCTTTAAATTATAGAATTTTATAACACATATGAGTAAATTAATAATTGAAATGTTACTATTCTAATATGCAACTAAAACAAAATAAAAATAATTAAATGATTGAGGCTTGAAAATGAAAATTAAAGATATATCATTGTATCTTAGGTTTTTAAATGAATGAAAAGTCAAATGACAATAAAATAATATTTAAAATTCTATTACTCTTCGGGTCATCAGGTTATAAAATACAAAATTCGTGAACCGAATCAATTATGATCGGTTTTGACTAAATTGGAACCGATAAGACATGATGACTCAACCTAAACTAATTTTTTTTAATTGATTTGGGTTAGTTTGTTAGGTTGATCAAATCAACCCGAACCAATAAACACTCCTAATCTTTTGTGTCAATCCAAGATGAAAGAGCAGAGTACTCTGAGATTTATAGAGTAATGCTTGTACCCAAAAAAAAATAATTATAAAGAATAATCTTACACAATGAAAAAACTTAGCCAAAATACATAATTTAACTAAATTTAAGAATAGTTATTAAATAAGATAAAATGGTGGTAGTCATTTATTTATTTAGAAGTTAATAAATATGTCAACCTATTTTATAAAAAAAATTGACTAAAAAATTCTGATTATTTAACATTTTTCAAATATAAACAATAAAAATTTTCCCATGGTTAGATGTAAACTCTACACTACCCAACCGCTGCACGTGTTTGGAAAACGGGATTGAACAAGTTATTTCAAGATGTCTTCGTAAATTGCATAATGAGACATGAGACGGTTTTCTGTTTTGTATTTACTCAAAATAAAAATATAATCTGAGTCATAAAAGTTTTGTACAATATTTGAACGTTGAATTAATATATTTAAATCTTCAAAAATTAGGAGGGCAGATGTAACCGCTCATAAAAAAATTAAGAACTTAAAATTTTATAAAATTAATACAAACATATATATAATATATCATAAATATGTGATAGTTTATTATTTTAATTTTTTTATTAATAATTATAATTATGTAATTTACTCTCTAAATATACCCCTGGATCCATATTAATATGTCCGACGCGCATCTTCTCTCTACTTCCTTCTTGCTTGGGTGTCCCTTTTCAAAGTGATGTGGACAATTTGTGTGGGTAGATATAGAGTTATTCTCATGTTTGGAACTATTTTCTTTTTAAAAAAAATCAAAAAGTAAAAACCTATACAATTTATTTGAAAAATTGTTTTCACTGTATAACTACTAAAAGCAGTTTATTATTATTATTTTTTGTTTAAAGAATAAAAAATACAGAAAATCTTTTTTATGTTTTCTGTTATTTGTTATCTAAAAAATATTTATATTGTCTACGGCTTGATAAAATAAAACGCTACCTTGTACGATTGAATGGTCAGTTTCACTGTATATGTCATCACGTATATGTACGTAATTAGTCCCTTCTACTTTGTATGAAATAATTAGTTTCTGTTGGAAGTTCAAGTACCACATTGGTGGGAGCAAGGAAGGAGTTGCTCCTTCAAGGCTATATAAAGAGCCTTTAAGGGGATGGTTTAAATCATCCTAAAATCTTCTCTTCTTCTCTTATATATTTTCTTGTATTCTTTGTGAGGTTGTTCTCTCCTAATATTTAGAGAGAGGTGTTGTAATTTCTTCTCATAGTAAAATTCTTCTAGTCTTGCTCTGTGGTTTTTCCCCTTATTCGTTGAGGGTTTTTCATGTTAAATATTTTGTGTTCAGTTTCTCTTTTCTCATCTTTTATTTTAGTTGTGAGACACTATTCCGTCACTCTGGTACTCAACAATAGTATCAAAGCCATTGGTTTGTGGTCCGCTGCAGTAAGTTGGGAAAGTGTTGATTCTTAGTATGCTCTGTGGTTGCAGTATTGTCTGATCTTCCACATCATAAAAGAATTATTTTTGTTGTTGGAAATAAAGTGTGGTAACGTGAAAGTGTTTAGGAAAGTTCTGACTAGGAAAAACTTTGTATTTAAGTGTGTCTATTAGTGACCCACCCTATCTTTCCTGGGAACTTACCTGGTGCACTATTTAAGGACTACGTCACTGTTCCAGTATACGACACTATTCAGTTGTACGGTACTATTCACATATACGGTACTATTCATACATGTGTTTGTATACTTTTGCAGTGATTGTTAACGTATACTGGATTTGTTCTAGTGTACGGAATACGTACAATACTGTTCACGTATACAGTACTATTCACGGTGAAATAGTATAATTCGGTTCAGTTCGTGTACAACCATGACAGTAAAATTTGAGATAGAGAAGTTCAATGGGAGTAATTTCTCCCTGTGGAAATTGAAGATAAGGGCAGTTTTAAGAAAGGATAATTGTCTAGAAGCAATTGAAGGTAGACCCACAGATATGACTGATGAAAAGTGGAAAGAGAAGGATGACAATGCTGTTGCCAATTTGCACCTAGCAATGGCGGATTCAGTTTTGTCAAGTGTTGCAGAGAAGAAGACTGCAAAGGAGATTTGGGATGTACTTAACAAATTGTACGAGGTGAAGTCACTTCACACCAGAATATTCTTGAAGAGGAAACTCTACACTCTTCGAATGAGTGAATCCACGTCGGTAACGGATCACATCAACACTCTAAATACGCTATTTGCTCAACTCACAGCATCAGATTTCAAAATAGCGGAAAATGAACGTGCGGAACTTCTACTTCAGAGTTTACCATATTTGTATGATCAACTCATCATCAACATCACAAATAACAATGTTGGTGACTCTCTTCACTTTGATGATGTTGCCGGTGCTATTCTAGAAGAAGAATCCAAGCGCAAGAATAAGGAGGAAAGGTCAGAAAGTTCAAAGCAAGCAGAGGTTTTGACGATGATAAGAGGCAGATCAACAGAACGTGGCTCCAGTGGGAGTCAGAATCATGGTAGATCAAAATCTCGAAGAAGGAAGAATCTTAAATGTTACAATTGTGGCATGAGAGGGCACTCGAAGAATGAGTGTTAGCATAATAAGAAGAGTGGAGAAAAGAATTCTGAAACATCAACCTCCCAAGGTTGTGTTGCAAGTACCTCAGATTATGGAGAAATCTTGTATAGTGAAGCAGCGACCAGTTCTAAAGGCGGAAAGAAACTCAATGATGTCTGGATAATGGATTCAGGCGCAACATGGCACATGACTCCACGCCGAGATTGGTTTTGCACTTATGAACCAATTTCGGAAGGGAACCAATTTCGGAAGGATTTGTGTTCATGGGAAATAACCATGCCTTAGAAATTGCTGGAGTCGGTATTGTCAGATTAAAAATGCATGATGGTACTGTTCGCAAAATTCAAGTGGTACGACATGTGAAGGGCTTGAAAAAGAACTTATTGTCCATTGGGCAATTGGATGACCTCGGGTGCAAGATCCACACTGAAGGTGGAATCTTGAAAGGCAACCTTGTGGTGATGAAAGCAGAGAAGATCACAAGCAATCTATACATGCTTTTGGGAGAGACGTTGCAAGAGGCAGATGCATCAGTTGCAGCAGCCAACCAAGAAGAAACAACGATAATGTGACATCGCAGATTAGGCCATATGTCAGAGCGAGGCTTGAAAGTCCTTGCGGAACGTAATCTCTTGCCCGGGCTCAAGATGGTCAATTTACCCTTCTATGAGCACTGTGTGATAAGCAAGCAGCATAGATTGAAGTTTGTTAAAGTAACTACTAGAAGAAAACACATACTGGACTTGATCCATTCTGATGTATGGGAATCACCAGAAATATCCTTAGGAGGAGCAAAGTATTTGGTGTCATTCATTGATGATTACTCCAGGAGATTATGGGTGTACCCAATCAAGAAGAAGTCAGATGTGTTTCCAGTATTCAAGGAGTTCAAAGCACAAGTAAAGCTTGAAACTGGGAAAAGAATCAAGTGCTTGAGGACAGATAATGGAGGAGAATATGTAAATGGCAATTTTCTGGCATTCTGTAAACAAGAGGGTATTACAAGACAATTCACGGTTGCACATACTCATCAGCAGAATGGTGTAGCAGAGCGGATGAACAGAACTCTCCTAGAAAGAACAAGAGCCATGCTGAGAACAGCGGGATTGGTCAAATCTTTTTGGGCAGAAGCAGTCAAAACCACCTGTTATGTAATAAATCGATCACCACCAATGGCGATTGGTTTGAAGACACCTATGGAGATGTGGAACGGAAAGCCAGCTGATTATTCTTCTCTACATGTATTCGGATGTCCTGTGTACATGATGTACAACTTCCAAGAAAGAACAAAGTTGGATCCAAAATCCAAGAAATGTATATTCTTGGGTTATGCAGACGGTGTTAAGGGGTATCGCTTGTGGGATCCCACTGCCTGCAAGCTTGTTGTCAGCAGAGATGTAATTTTTGTAGAAAATGAACTACAAAGTGAGCAGACAAATGATAGCACTTCAAAAGAGACTGCTACAGTGCAGATAGAGAGAAATTCTCGAGAAGATGATTCTTCTGAAGCAGAATCAGAGCATGAGGAACAAGAACCAAATGAGGTCAATGGTGAAGAAGTTCAACGATCGTCACGCCAAATCAGAATACCATCAGACTATGTTATGGCAAGCCATGATGCATACTGTCTCCTAGCTGAAAAAGGTGAACCGTCAACCTTTCAAGAGGCTTTGAGCAGTTCAGATGCTTCTCTATGGATGATAGCAATGCAGGAAGAAATGGAAGCTTTACATAGAAACAAAACATGGGAACTTGTTGAACTTCCAAAGGGTCGGAAAGCCATCGGGAACAAATGGGTATTCAAGATCAAACGAGATGGCAATGATCAAGTGGAACGGTACCGTGCTAGATTGGTGGTAAAATGATATGCTCAGAAAGAAGGCATTGATTTCAATGAGATATTTTCTCCAGTGGTTCGACTTACTACTATCAGAGTAGTGTTAGCGATGTGTGCTGCATTTAATTTACATCTTGAGCAGCTAGATGTAAAGACAGCTTTCCTTCATGGAGAGCTTAAAGAATAAATTTATATGCTCCAACCAGAAGGTTTTAAAGAACAAGGAAAAGAAAAATTGGTTTGCAGGTTGACCAAATCTCTGTACGGTCTAAAGTAGGCGCCTAGATGTTGGTACAAGAGAGTTGATTCCTTCATAATTAGCTTTGAATACAACAGACTGAGTTTAGACCATTATACGTACTACAAGAGGTTTGATGATAATGATTTCATCATTTTGCTGTTGTATGTGGATGACATGTTGGTGGTAGGCCCCAACAAAGATCGAATCCAAGAATTGAAGGCACAGTTGGCTAGGGAGTTCGATATGAAGGACTTGAGACCCGCAAACAAGATTTTAGGGATGTAAATTAACCGAGACAGAAAAGATAGGAAGATTTGGCTTTCTCAGAAGAATTATCTAAGGAAGGTCTTGTGACGCTTCAACATGCAAGACTGTAAGCCAATATCTACCATACTTCCTGTCAATTGTAAATTATCCTCAGGTATGAGTCCTAGCAGTGAAGTGGAGAGGATAAAAATGTCTCGAGTACCGTATGCATCAACGGTGGGAAGCCTTATGTATGCTATGATATGTACAAGACCAGACATTGCACAAGCAGTGGGAGTGGTCAGTCGGTTTATGGCAGATCCTGGTAGAGAGCATTGGAATGTTGTTAAGAGGATCCTACGATACGTGAAAGGAACCTCAGATGTTGCATTATGTTTTGGAGGATCAGAATTTGTTGTCAGGGGTTATGTTGATTCAGATTTTGCAGGTGATCTTGATAAAAGAAAATCTACTACTTACTATGTGTTTACACTTGCAGGAGGAGTGGTAAGCTGGTTATCTAAGTTACAGAGTGTTGTAGCTTTGTCTATTACAGAAGCTGAGTACATGGCAGCTACCCAAGCTTGCAAGGAAGCTGTATGGATACAAAGGTTAATGGAGGAACTTGGGCACAAGCAGGAGAGAACTACTGTGTATTGTGACAGTCAGAGTGCCTTGTACATTGCAAGGAATCCGGCCTTTCTTTCCAAGACAAAGCACATAGGTATCCAGTATCATTTCGTTCGAGAAGTAGTAGAAGAAGAAAGTGTGGATATGCAGAAGATTCACACCAAAAATAACCTAGCAGATGTGATGACAAAGTCGATCAATGCTGACAAGTTTATTTGGTGTCGATCCTCCTGTGGTTTATCAGAAACGTAAGCAACATTGAATGGCAAGACGTAAAGAATGGTGTGAAGATCTGCTTAACTTAATCAAATCTTCAAGTGGGAGAATTGTTAGAAGTCCAAGTCCCACATTGGTGGGAGCAAGGAAGGAGTTGCTCCTTGAAGGCTATATAAGGAGCCTTAGGGGATGGTTTAAATCATCCCAAAATCTTCTCTTCTTCTCTTGTATATTTTCTTGTATTCTTTGTGAGGTTGTTCTCTCCTAGTATTTAGAGAGAGGTGTTGTAATTTCTTCTCATAATGAAATTCTTCTAGTCTTGCCCCGTGGTATTTCCTCTTATTCGTTGAGGGTTTTCCACGTTAAATATTGTGTGTTCAGTTCCTCTTTTCTCATATCTTATTTTAGTTGTGAGACACTATTTCATCACTCTAGTACTCAATATCTTCTAATCAAAATATAACATCTGACACATAAATTAAATCTGTCCGATTAATTTTATAATACTTTATAATAAAATTTAAATCGTTTGATATATTATTCAGATAGTACACAATATTTTCTCATAAAGACATACTGTCCTCGGTCCTCACTACTCAATAGTCACTAATATCTTCATTACCTTGTTGAGCTGAGGGCTGCCATTGAATTGAAGTAATTAAAATCAGATAAGGCTGTTTGTGTGTTGGAAAATTGCATGGCGAGCAACATCATCTATCTTTATTACTTTGTACTCACCATTCACATGGTAAGCCACAATGCATTGCTGACTTGAACATAGACACTGATAACCAAAACTTCAGAATCCAGCCAAATTAGGGGCATAGAAAAACTTTTTCCTAGTGGGCTTCTTTCGAAAAGCTTATATCATGACCCATTCATTACTATGCAAATCCTTCAACATCCATACCTTCATCTCTACATTCTTCCCACAATTCATACAGCAAATTCCCTTTCCCATCTGCACAAGTGTCCAATACTGACCATGACATTCTGTTGGAACCTTTAAATGGTGAACAGTCTCATCACGAAGATGATTGCAAGAACAGATGGATCAGTAATCCAAGATGAGTTAGTCCAGTAAATAACTCCATCGGCAGATAATGATTGTACATATGATAAGTATGATGCAGGGTCACATTCTGCAGGTGTGTTGCCCATTTTCCTCCATGTCATAACCTTGCCTACCGTCAGTACATACCAATAATACATTCCATTGGAGTCTCTGCCAAGGCTAACCACTTTAAATTCACCAGTGGAGGAAGTTCTTGCAATGTTGTTGCAGTGGCCACACAGCCTGCAGGTTGAGGGGAGACTGGGAAGTTTCAAGACTTGCATTGTGACAGGATTTGCAGCATAAAAGTCCATAACAGTAGCTGATTTGTTGATCAACAACACACCATCAGAACTGCCTCCTATTTTTCCAGGAAAATTTAGATCTGTCTCTTTAAGTTTCCAGTCTATTGGATGAAGGGATTGCACCTTGCATGGGCTATGAGCATCTTGGATGAGGAAGCCACATTCTGAGTGAAGTAGGTGTGACTTAATGAAACAAGGGAGTTGTGATCTTTTAGCCCATGTTTTGCCAACAGACCTGGCAGAATTGTACAGAAATTGAGCAGGGAGCCTGTGAAGAATGTTGGCGACAAGATCATTGGGAAGAGAATCAAAAGATGATTAGTCCTTCTCTCCATCTTCTGTTTCAGAGCAAACAACTATTGCTGGTTTCGAAAATATCCTTATGGCCATGTCCCTTCAAAGTGTCAAAACCGTTCTTTACCTGTAAATTGAAGACATATAACTCTTAATTCAGTGACTCTATCAGTAAAATGTCTAAAAGTATCATGTGCATGTTGCCTTTTGTCAAGAAAGCAGAGCAAACCAATCACTGAAATCTAATTAAAGCGAGAATAAACTGCAAGCATGAGCCAGAATTTCTAATTTTCGGAGAAATTCAATTTCCTTTCCTTACCATACAAGAAATTCAAGATAGCATCAACTACCAAGTTTTCTTGCTTCCCTTTGTTGGCTTTTCTTTCCTCCAACAGTTCTAAATGTATGATGGGTGTTTACTGTGCATAGAACCATACACCAAAACTCATGGCTAAAAATAACTTAGAGAACCCTTTGACTTTCCCATCTACATACTTTCTCTTCTTTAGAAGGTCTTTAGTCACTTCCAAAGGAATGAGAAACAGACACAAGACATGAGACTCCACGTCCATAATATGCTTATAATCAAGACCTTTTTCAAACCTTGGACATGTAATGTTTTTCTCTCGCAGTTAAGAAATCATTTCTACGAAATCTTGCAACAGAATCTTCCTAGAATGGTCCGAGCTGTGAGCATGATAAACCAAAGGAAGTGAGTTAACATTGGAAAGTTAGCTATGGAAGTGAGCACATTTACTGATTTACAGAATATATTCGCCAAATACAGAAGGAAAATGACAGAACAACATTTCAGTGAGAATGACCGGCCAAATTATCACTTGAATCTGGATTCTGGAGTATACTTCTACTTAAAGAGATTAAGCTTGCTTTTAGCTGCAGTATTTGAAGTTCAGAAACATTGTAGTCTCTAAGTATTTTCTACAATTTTCAACATGCATAACTTCATCATCAATAGTTTCCTCTTCTTTTAACGATTTTCAGTCATGTGACTCATGTGACATGTGTCATATTACCTCTCTAGACTTCACCTCTATTGATTGAAGCCCTTCCAAGCCTTCAAAATGGCACCGTGCCAGACAGAAAAGAAGGCACAGGTGGACAATTCTGCATCAGAGAATGTTTACAACACAAGGATTGGAATCTACCTTCTAAAATATCATCAAATGCAGATTAAAGTAATGCGTTCTCTTGAACCAATTACGTACTTGATTAGGAAAGCATTGCAAACATTCAGCTATTCAGGCGTTTTACAGTTCGCTAAAGCTTGCAAAATTAAGAACTGTTACGAGAATTGATTTGGGTTTCAGAACCAATTCAAGATTTAAGGACAAAGAATTCAATTAGAATGTTGCTTCACATGTTGGTTGTTTAAAATGAACCTACGGGAAGGGAAGGGAGATTCTCATGAGGGCAAAAGGTGGCAGGCGTCATATTAAATGTAAAGAAGCATGTTATATTTATATCAATGTTGTGAAAGCCGGACCGGACAGTGAGCCGGAAAAGCTTCCGGTTCAGGTTCAACCGGTTCAACCGTGTGGTCGAACCAGATGATGTCATAATTACATATTAAATAAACAAATAAAAAAATATACATATGCATGACTCATAACACATATTATCAATAATAAAATACATAATAAAGTTTTGGGGTTTCAATTATTAAGCCTTATATCACTCTCAGTTGAGTTATTAAGTGATTAAGAAATTAAAAAAAATTTTAAAAAAAAAAGAGGACCTGTTCAACCCGATTTTGTCCGGTTTTGCCCGGTTTTGCCCGGTTTTGACCGGTTCAATCCGGTCCAACCCGGTCCAACCATAAATTTTGTTCTGGCATTGAATCGAAACAGGATGAGGGTCCAGTTCACGGTCCGACCGGCCGATCTGGTCTGGTCCGGTCCGGACATCACTGATTTATATAACAAAAGTATCAAGTTTTTAATATCAGAGAACCTTCATCATCAAGTAATAATGGGGATATATGGCGACATAACATTCAGCATGATATATTAAAGAAATACATATGCCTGTACATGATGACTTGGTAAGTGGGGGGAGAAAAAAAAAGCAGCACCAAATAAGAAGGACTGTATCTTATTTTTCTCTTTTCTTCTTTTCCCCTTTTTCCGAGGAAAAAACAACAAACACATCACTACTAAAATTCCAAAGCAAAATGAATTTTGAACTAATGCCCGTAGAGTTGAGTTTTCCAGTACTTTCATCTTTTTGAATCAAACTTGTAAATGACCAAAGGTGCAACTTTTATGGAGAATGCACTAGTGGAAGATTGTTCTGCATTCAACAGTTTTCCATTGTAAAATGATAGACGGTGGCGTAGGTGGAGAGAAAAAGTGTATAAAGAGTAGGGCTGGAAATGAATCGAACTAAGGGACAGGTCGGCTCACAAAGAAATTGAGCACATTTTCTTGGCTCGAGCTCAGCTCACTTTAAACTCACAAACTATTCGAGTTCAATAGTAAATATCGAGTATTGTATTAATTAAACTTGTACTGCTCAATGAATTAGACTCGAATTTGTAGCTCAACAAAATTTATATTTTTTACATATATTTATTTAAAAAATAAGTTAATTAGACCAAAAATAAAATAAAATGATAATATATATTAAATTAAAGCATTATTATTATTATTATTATTTGTAAAAAATGACTATATACATATATTAAGCCGGCTCACGATTTAATAAGCCAAACATATGAAAACTCAAGCTCAATTCATTTAACAAACGAGCCAAAATTATTTATTAAGTTGTTAACAAACTGAACCATGAGCAAGCTCACAAACTAAGTTGTTAACAAACTCATTGCCAGCCTAATAAAGAGAAAAACAACATAAACCCACGTGACAAAGAAATTAAGAAAGAAAAAGGTTGTTGTTTTCTATAAGATAAAGAAGAGGATGGAGGGCATAAAAGAAATGGTTGAACTTTTTATAAAGCACATTAGAAGGGGAAAAAAATTGGCTGTGAGCCACGTGTGAGCTAAAGGTAATTACAATACAAGTATAATTATTTGAGCTTTTTATAATCTCTACTATAAATAAAGAGAATTCAATTTCAGATAATTTTACACCTTATATTTTAACACAAAAATAACCTTTAACCTTTTTACGTAATTATTTAATTAATTTAAAAACTTTAAAAAAAAAAATAGGAAGCGATGACAAATATTTGTACTTACAAAATAAAATGGAGGACAAAATGGAGGACAAATTTGCTCTATCATTTGGGGCTTGTTAATGGCTTTCCAAGCCCATCTTTATGCCTTGCTTAAAAGTCTTAGTAAGACTCAAGTTCCTATAGACACTACTTGTAAGACTTTGGATAAAATAGTTGGTACAATGAATCCTTCTCACTCTACCTCCTTTCAACCCTTACACATTAATATTTGCTACTTTGGGCCATAAGGTTCTAGCTATCTTAATTGATGATGGGTCGCCTCTGAATATTTGTACACTTAAGAAATGCAAAAACTTATGGACATGTGGATTTAATTATGATGATAGGCCAAACTAAGCAAAAGATTGAATTACAGGTGATAGATTTTCCTGCTTGCTTTAACATGCTGTTAGATCCCTGGAGCAAAATTCCTTCTTCCTACAACCAAAGAGTCAAGTTTCGTTGGGGTGGAAGGGGATCCTGAGATTGGAGCCACTATAGCTAACATCCTTGGGCCAAGAAGCCTACCTTTTTGGTTTTGAGTATGATTAGATCAAAGTCATGCATGCAGATCCGATTATGGAGTCCCTCCTTCTCTCCTTTGATCCTTATGCTAGTGGAATGATTAATATGATGAGATCGGTGAAATACTTTCTTGGGATAGAACTAGGTAATAGACATAAGGAATCACTAATCCTCCGTTTGGATGATGATAAAAGAAATGAGAATTAATCTTTTTAATTTCTTGTTATTGTGTAAAAAGTGAGAAGAAAGAAAATGTAATTATATATATATATATATATATATATATATATATGAGTTTAATTTCTATTTACTGTCAGTGTAAAAAATTTTTACACTGTCATCCAATCATGTGTTGACACATAATTAAATTGTTAGACTTTTTAGGTAATGGTTGTGATAGTCAAACTCTTTTAATGATTTGACAACACATGATTGGATGACAGTGTAAAGAAGCTTTATACTGACAATAAATAGAAATTAAATCCTATATATATATATGAATAAAATATTAGTAAAAATAGGTTACTCCAACATTATTTATCAGGGCATAAGTGGCATACTAATTAAGATTTTAGAAGAACAAGCAGATGCCTATTTAGAGAATCACTTCCAAAGACTATAAAATGTAATTATATAAAATGAGATATATGTCCTTATTATATATGTAATGGAATTCAAGTATTTGCTATTTTCTATTTTAATCTCTACACACTTCTTATAAATTAGATAAAGAAATAAAATGTACAATAACTATTAATATAAAAAAAATTAACTAGAAGATTAATTTAAAACATTATTTTATTTATAAAGAAGACTAGTATTCATTTTGGGATGAGAAAGTTACTCAACTTCAAATATCCCTCCCTTACACTAGCAAATATAGGACAAAACTAACATAATATATTGTAAAACAATAAATTGATGTAGTATGAACAGTAATTCGTGGCTGAGATCACAGCTTATAATAAGTCGTGGTCTATGACTTGTGGTTGCGCTAGGATTTGCTATTTTCTATATTATATCTATACAAGCCACGACTTAGAGTTTAAGCTTTTTCTAAAAAATATTTATATTAAAGTCGTGGTTAAATTTTTTTAATTAATGTTATAGACGTCGTGGCCACGACATAAGGAGGAAGGTGGAAATGGACAGGATGTGAACTTCATTTATTAGGTAAAAGTAGAAAAAATGCCATAACTTGCGGTCCCTCCCCTCTCCACGAACTTGAAGCAATGCTTCAGAATTTTTTTTGGTTTCTTATGTATCCCTAGTGGGTTTGCGAGGATTAATTTTTTTAAAATTCTAAGATTTATTTAAGAAATTGACTTTTTTCAATAAATGTTTTTTCATATACATGAATCAGGAATCGAACCTCTCACCACATACTTAAAAAGCTCAAATATCTACCACTTATGCCACACAATGTTAGTAGCAATGCTATAGAATTTAGATGGAACTTGATAATATCCTTCCCTTGCTAAATATAAACCAACAACCATGGCAGCTAAGGTTTATAATTTTTGTGTTTAATATTGAATTATTTTTCTCCTTAAGTTTCATAATATTAATTAAAAAAAAAATTTAACCATGAAGTAAAGCCACGACTTTAATTTAAAAAAATCTTACATCTTAAGCCGTGACTTATGGTCACAACATTATCTAAAAATCCTAGCACAACCATTAAGCTATGGTCATGGATCATGGCTTATTATAAGTTGTGACAATCAGTTACATTCACTATTTAAATTATATCACGTTAAGAATTAATTTTTAACCTACATTAAAAGGAAAATTTATTCTTTATTTATACCAAATAAGTTAAAAATCCCTTTTTTTCTCACATTCAAAAGGGAAAAAAAATCATTGTTGTCTGAATTGGATTGGACCTGCCGAACCTTGAACTGGTCCCTCATCTAGTTTTGGTTTACTGTCAGAACTAGATTCATAGTTGGACCGAGTTGAACCGGTCAAAATTGGCAAAACCTGTGAACTAGCCATCTTTATTTTATTTAAAATTTTCAATCACTTGACTATTCAATGGAGAGTGATATGAGGTTTAAAAATGAAGATCCTAAAACCTTATTATGCATATTATTATTAGTAATGTGTGTTATGAGTCACATATATATATATATTTAATACGTAATTATGATATTATCCGATTCGACCAGATTGTTGAACCGGTTGAACCTGAGCCAGAAATTTTTCTAATTCACTATCCAATTTGGCTTTAACAACATTAAAAAAATCCATTTTCTCTTATATTTAGTTTTTTTTAAAAAAAAATACTATTAATCCAAGCAACTTGACATCTACTGTACCACTGATTTTAGGAAGACTGAACAATTGAGGAAAAAGACATCACAGCTAAGCTGCAAGGTGAAGATTATGAGTCATATATATATATATATATATATTTAATACGTAATTATGACATTATCCGATTCGATCAGATTGTTGAACCAGTTGAACCTGAGCTAAATTTTTTTTCTAATTCACTATCTAATTTGACTTTAACAACATTAAAAAAATCCATTTTCTCTTCTTATATTTATTTTAAAAAAATACTCTTAATCCAAACAACTTAACATCTACTGTACCACGATTAATATGGATACTTTTGGATTGGGCTAACAAGCCCACAGCCACTGATTTTAGGAAGACTGAACAATTGAGGAAGAAGACATCACAGCTAAGGTGCAAGGTGAAGATTTCAATTATCCAAGTTCCAAGCTCATTAAGCCAGCCTTGAATGGAATTGGTCAAGTCGCACTTTCCCTTTTTGTGGTTTCCTAATCCTTTCGTTGATTATGTGACCAAAAGGAGGCTTCCTGGGTTTGAGATTTGCTTTCAAGGTTTAATTATTGAAGACAGAGAAATTGTTAATGGGCTTCCTGTGATGTACATGCTAGGCGATGGACCCACTTTTGGTCCCACCAAATATCTTGTTCCAATATATGACCCTAATAGGACCAGCGATGGACCTATTTTTGCACTGAAGTGTTTAGATTGTTTTTTTTTTTAATTGATATATTTTTGTAATAATTATAAAAATATCATTTTTTTACTTTTATTTTTTAAACTTTATTTTATCTTTTTTCATAAATTTTTAAAAATAAAAAACAAAATAAAAGTAAAGTGATATTTTTATAACTATAATAAAAATATATCAATTAAAAATAAAAATAAAAAAATCTAAATATCCTTAAGCTTGGGGGAGAAATTATCAGTACTAATAGACACGTAATAGTGCCACATATGTAGTTAAAGTGTCACTTTAGATGAGTTGTAATGGCGTAAAATGGTCTTGATGTAAAGGTTATTTTAATATTTATTTAAATTATTGAAAGATTAAATTAACATTTACAATTTTTTTAAAATCAAAGTATTATATCATGTATTTTTAAAAGATTAATTTATACATTTACTTTTTAATATTTTAAAATTTTAAAAAATATTTGATATTTTTATAATAATTATTTATTAAATAATATAATTAATAAAAAAAATATTAAATATTTCTTAAAAAATAATCTGACAAGTATTAACGACAGTGGTTAAAGCTGTTTTACATACACTTTAATTTATCCATCTCTTCTCCTTATCAGGTATTTGGACCTCCTTAATAAAATTAATGCGCTTTTAAAAGAAGTTGTAAATGTCTTTGCACGGTCTTATGAAAGCATGCTTCAGGTTTTTTTTTTTAATGTAAAAAAATATGCTTGAGGTGGACACTGACATGTATGCTTCGAGCTACTTTGGTCATGCCTGATAAGTCATTGAGCCTCAATCACTAGTAAAGCATCTGCAGTGAACTTTACAACTGAAGTGTCGCAGCATAACACATCTCATTTTTGTATTCATACAGTATATGTGAGTGCATTTCACTTGACAATTACAAATGGATGGAATAAAATTTTCACATCGACGGCGATAACATAACATAACAATAATGAGTATCTGGACAACGTTTTTCAGCGATACTCGACGCGTCTACCTTCTGTCTGCAGAAGAATCTTTTTTTTTTTTTTGGCATGAATTTTTTCTTTATATTAGTCTTTATTTGTTTTATGAATTCAATATTTCAAATGATAATTACAAAATAAATGGAATAGAAATTTCAAATCATGGTCCACATCGATAGCGATAATGAGAATAACTATCTATACATTTTTTTTCAACAATACTGCACCTTCTGTCTACGGAAGAATTTTTTATACATTTGTCTTCATTTATTTTTTGAATTCAATCATTTTCGTATGTTATGACTCAAATTTTTTTATCAGTGGCGGCATCGTGTATTGCTATTAAAAAAAAATCAAAATTCTCATGTTTATATCATTATTATATATTTGATGATTAAACCATATCACTTATCTATGATTTGTTACATAATTTCTTAATTTTCTCACAGCAGATACAATTTTTATATTTATGTTTTTAAATACAATTCTCACTTGAGAGAATTCAAATTCCTATTTACATGTCCTCATTCTTTATTTATTTACTTTTGGTAGAAACATGTTCTCATACCTTAAAATGTATACTTTTTTCATTTTTAATATTATAAAAATATATCTATAGAAGCCGTACAAAAATTATATTTTATTTACCTAGGGATTGTGATACGGATATGCTTTGCTAAACTGATTGAAGAGAGCTGAACATGTTAAATTGACAAATTTATTCATGTTTTTTCTACACCGAACAATCTCTATCCTCTAACAAAGAAGCGCCAAAAGAAATGTTGTCAGATCAAGCCTTCCCTTCCATGGCTGAAATCCAGTGTAGGGGAGGGAGAGGGGATGGTGGTGGGGCGTGTGGACAAGGAAGGACAGCAGGTGGGGTAGGGGTGGAGGTGGGCTAGGGGAAGGGAAGGGGCGAATGAGGAAGGGGTGAGATTGGAGAAATTGTAATATACTTTAAGAGTATTATTTTTACTAATTTTTTAATTATCAAATTTGATTTAAGTTTTATAAAGTATTATTTTAATTTTAATCCAATAATATGTATTCATCATATGATATCACATGTTATATTTTAAGTAGAGTGATATAGTACTTTTAAAATATTTAAAAATTTCTCATAAAAGTGAGAGGAGAAATTAGGAAGAAAGAAAAATAATAAGAATATGATTAATTTTTTTTTAAAAAAAGGGTGTAAGAATTTATTGAGATTTAAATAGAAATTTATATATAAATATTTTTAATTTAAATTTGTGTATTTAAAATATTTTAAAATAATATAACTAATCATAAATTTTTATTAAATAAAGAATTTTAAATCAAATTTTATACTTTTGATGTCAATAACTTAATTCTTTAAATTATTATTTATTATAAAATTATTTACTTATGTAATATATAAGATGTTTGTTTAGAGATATAAAATAAAAATAAAAATAAAAATATACTTGTATCTCTTACATATATTTATATGAACATATATGTCATTTTACAGTATTATGCCTTTTTCTCTTATTTTCTTTGTATTCATTTTCTCTTCATTTTCTCCCTTCCATCCAAACAAAGCATAAGTGATTTACTCTTTTATTTATCCCTCGTGTCGTTACTCCCACCCTCATTCTTCACCGTCGCTCATTCGCCGGCCATCGTCAGAGGGAGGTTCCGCCGTCGCCGCCGGCGGAGTGACCCTCGTGGCATTCGGGGCTCTTACTTTGAAATACCTAATCGTGTTTCCATGCCCTCAACTCCTAACAAATGTTTATGTCAATGGCATGAATGGCGATGCAGAAAACGGGAGCACAAAGGCCAAGGATTGGGTGCAAACATAGGAAATTGCCTTTGCGAGGTTTCGAGATTATCTAGAGGTAATCCAATCTTGTTTCGATTAAATGTTTTATTTATTTATTTTTATTTTCTGATTTTCTTTGTCGTAGATCTTCATCGATGTCTCTCGCTCTCAATCCAAATTTTTATCGTTTTTGTTCAAGGAAGAAGCTATATAAGGTCTGTTTGGTTGACTTATAATTCTGAATCATAGGCCTTTGTTCTTGTGATTATTACTGTCAGAATTGGATGGACGTGGTCTCCCATAAACTTGTGGAATTTAGATATATATATATATATATATATATATATATATATATATATATATATATATTGCTAAAATTTATGAAGCTGGGTAGCTATAAATAATTTTGTAGTACGAGAATTTGTCTTCAATCTTTTGTTTCTCTGGTTTCTGACATGATATAATTTATACAACTGAAGCAATTTAGTTTTTCTTTTAAATCTCTACTTTCTGGATATTTTAAACTGTTAAGAGCTGTAGTTGTGCAATTTCAATTGAGTTCTCGCAATTACAGGTTCTCGAGGAATTCTTGAAGGAGAATGGAATAGATTATTCGCACTCTTAAGGCATCCAAATTTGCAGTTTTTGGAACTGGGAAACTGCCATAGTGAGTGAAATTTCCATCATTTTGAATTGAGATAATTATCTATTTCATTTTTATTTTTTTCTTCGTTTCTATATATTTGTCTTATGCAATTGTTTTACTGTACTTTTTGTTTTGTTGTGGTTCGGATGCTGTTTTATATTCTTAATGGTTCTCTTGGTTGTCCTCTTTCCAGAGTTTGATATGCTGAGGAATTTTGTAAGTACATTCTCTATTAAGACCATTTTGTTTCTAGGATGTGGTATGTTATGTAACTTATGTCCATTTGTCAATTGTCACAGATATGCTTATGCCATTCCTGCTATGTTCCCAACTCCTTTACCCTTTTACTTGAAGATTACCAGATAGTGTTAATAATTTACTATGAAAGATGCAGTGCTAAGTGAATGTAGAAATGAGAAAACCGACCCACCAGAAGAAAAAAAAAAAAAACATTGTGATATTTTCTTAGGAATAACAAATATCGTAAGACTTTTCTTTCTGCTGGAAGTGACTTGACAGTGTTTACTATCTATGCACACTATTATTTAAAAAGGGTAGTGTACCCTTAATTAACTTTTGATTGATTTTTGTTCATTTTTATTTTGGAGCGATGAATGGTAATGTTTTCTTTCAAATAGAGTTGTCAAACTCGTCTAGCCAGTTCATTTACTCATATAAATTATGCGAGTTGGGTTTTAAAATTAATGACTCGTAAAAATGCGAGTAATTTTAGATTAATTCGTTTAACTTATGAGTTAAACAAGTCAACCTACATTATTTTATTTTACTTTATTTTATTAAGTTTTAATTTGTTTATATAAAAAATTAATTAAAATATTCAAAAGTTAATTAAACATTTTTCTCAAGTAAAAGTGCAAAATACACATATTGTATAGTACAGGCTAACAATGACATAAATTACACACAAACACATTCGTCAAACTCTATAAGTTTATGTTATTTATTTGTTTGAATTATCTCTTAACTATTTATATAAGATAAAAGTATTTAATACTATGTCTATGTAATGTAACATTTAATTTGAGATTATTAAATTTAAATTTATTTCAAAATTTACAAGCTAAAAAAAATTTAAGTATCGCAGGCCGGTCTATTTAGACTCATAAGTTAATACAAAATGAGTCAAACTAATTAATTTATAACTTATTTAAATGCAAATAATTTTGAATCATCACATTTAATTTAACTTGCAACTCATCACAAGCAAGCATAAATAGCCTGTTTCTTTCGAATTGGATGTTCGTCCTATTCTCGGGTTGAACTCCTGTTCTACCTTTCTTTCTCGCCCTTAGTCTATTCCAAAGAGCTTTTCTTAAAGAGTGAATTCAAACTAGTCCCTTTCTCTTGTTTCCTTCTCATATAGCTGGAAAACGCTAAGTTTTAAGGATCATTTCTCCAGTCGAAGGTGTAGAGCAGATAGCTGTCAAACCCATCGCGAGCAAGTTGAAATGGCCTAGTCCGACCCATTTAACACCCCTACCTCCAAGAGAAAGCTCGCCATTCCGTGGATGTAATCTATCTGGTTTTTCTTGCTGATACTTTTTTGTATTGACAAATGAGACAAGTACATTCCAATGAATATAAAAGTGGGTTTTTGGAGGGTATTTTGACCAATTCTTTTCGGCCAATTTATTTATAGTAAAACAGTGTATTTTAAAATTTTAAATTTCATTGGGTATTGTAAAATACAATTATTTTTAAATATAATTATAAAAATATTTTTGAAATTTTATTAGGTCCTACTTATTTATTTTTTTTATCAAAATATAAAGTAAATAGGCAACTTTATTTGTAAAATTATTTCTTACTTATGGTTTAGCCTTTGAATTTATTTGTACGATTTAGTTCTTAAATTTATAAAATATTAATTAATTTAGTTTTTTTTTTGTTATCTCAGGTTGACTAAGTTAAACGATAATCTTTAACATGACATGTTAAGTGCTTATGTGTAATGTTAAGTGTTATATGGCACGTTATTTATTCCTCCTCATTAAGATATGATGTCGTTTTAGTTATGTGAACCTTAACTTTTTTATACATAGAGCATTTGGTTACTCACTTATTAAGTTAAAATGACGTTATATTTATGGGAAAGTATTGAGCAAAGTGTCATGTGACAATAAACGTTACATATAGACATTTAACATGTCACGTCACAGTTTATTGTTTAACTTAGTCAATTAGAAATAACATAATTACTAAATTGATGTGAGTTTTATACATTTAAGGAGTAACTCGTACACAAGAATAAATTCAATACTAAACTATAAATTAAATGATATTTTAAGAGACTAAGTTGTCTATTTACATTAAAGAATAATACAACATCTGTCAGCACCCAATTTTGACCTAACTGACAAAATTAAAATTAAAATTTTTAAAAAATTACATTTCCTTTCCTTTTCTCATTTTTGAAAAATAAAACTTAAAAACATTAAAATTACATTTAGCCATCTCTCGTATACTATTATTTATGGATTCATCTTAATATAACTCATTAATCCAAATAAAAAGGATAAAAGTGATACAAGGCTCAAAGTCCCACAAAAAAAAAAAAAAAACCTGTTAAAAATACCTAAGAAAAGATGAAGAGGAGCGGGAGATAAACAAAAAGTGACGGCTAGGGCGAAAAAGAGGAACGGTGACAGGGATTGACAAGAAAAAGGAAATGGCTAAGAGGCAGCATCAACGGAGGCACATCTCCAGAGAAAGAACGAAAAAAAAAGGAAGAAAAAGAAAGATCTATGGTGAGCTCTGCCTACTTCCTCACATCCTCTTACCTCTTTTTAGTGTTGTGGCTTTTTTTAACTAGCAGAATCTCATCTATTTTACATGAATCATTGAACTTTCCTTAAAGTTATAGGAGGATCTCATTTTTGTGAGTTTTTTTGTCTTTGAGTGATTAATTTGGTTTGATTTGGCCAGCTTATTTGTTGAATAACAAAGAGATTTGGTTAGCGCGTTTCATTGTCTTTACATGTGATGAATTTCATTTCAACCCGTTATGTGCCGACCTCTTTTCTGTTAGCTTGTAGTGCTTTTGTGCTGATGAATGTTTGCTTTCATTTGTAAGCTTATCATTTATTGTATTTTATTTCACTTAAATTTGTGTTTGTTGATCCTTGAATTTAGGCTCATTACGTCAATTCTCTGTTCTTGCTTTTAGTGCGATAAAAATTCATAGGCTCTAGCATTGTTTGATAAAATATATCTTGTTGTGTCAATCATTCTCATTCCATTATTTAATAAAATATTGTTTGCATAAAAATATCTTTTGTGGTTATCGTTTAGTGTATTGATCAACGTATGCCGTAGTAATAGATTTGATATGTGAACAGTCATTACTGTGCAAGATCGACTCCTTTTTCTTTTACCTTTCTTAATTATTTTCTATTTTATTTGTTTTTTTTTTTACAGCTTCTATTTTATTTGTTATTTCAGTCATTTAATCTTATTGGCATTACTTTCCTTTTAATTTATTATTATCCATTTACTTGGTTACGTGCCCCTTCATTTTATTTTATTTGTATTACCTTTTATTCATTTATTTATTATGTCTTATTCTTTATTTCTATTGGTATTATTTTCCATTTTTACTTATTAATTAATCATTTATTTATATTCTATAATAATTTATTATTAATATTTTTATTTCATTTGATTAATCGTATGCATATCAGTTGATTCCTCTTTTACCCAAATGTTTTCTTCTTATTATTATTGTACTTATCGTTTTAGTTTATTTTTATATAATTTATGAATTTAATTGTTTATAAACAGTCATAGTTTTTTATTGTAATTTTGTTAATTGTTGACTTTTCTTGTTGATTATTATCACGTTGACATATCCATAAAAATAGTTTATTCAATTGTTCACTTCATTTAATTCAATTTTTTACTTAATCCTAAATAAATTTAATTTGTTAATTTTTTTTTAATTAAAATTAACCAATTCACAAATAGTTTTTAAAAGAATTAAGTGGCTTTGAGTTTCTCATTACACTTGGGAGAAACATAGACATTCATGATAAGCTAAAATTGTAAATATTTTCATTAAATTTTTATTTTTATTTTCTTCTGAGTTTGTAAATATTTTAATGTAGCATTTGATAATTTTCTCAACTTATAAATATTTCAATTTTGTCAAACTTGTAAATATTTTAATTTAATTTTAACCCTTATATTTCTCCTCAAACTTGTAAATTTTTATAATTTTATATTTGATCTTGACTTTTTATTGTCTCTCTTATTTGTAAATATTTTAATTCATTTTTATCTTTATATTCTCTATTCCTTGTAAATATTTTAAATTTTTTTTATTTTGTGATTTAATTTTTAACTATTGATTTAGTCATTTATTTATTGTTGTCATTCATTATTTGTTTTATGAGGTAAATTAAATGTTTAGACTGTTATTAATTTGCACAATTAATTTTAGGGTAACCGTTTTAGGACGACTGTATCAAGGGTGCAGTAAGATTAAGTTTCCACTCTTCTTTGTGCATAAATAGACTTTTGAATCAAACTTTAATGCGCAGACTGTTTTTTAAATATTTTAAAAGGATTTTTTTCATTTTTTCTCTATCTAAATAAAATTAATGGCAATTCTTCTGAAATTTTATTTTTAAAATTCATGTTGCCAGACTCATCATAGGTGCCCTTCTCAGGGACATTTGTGACAACATCAAATGATAAGGATATTTAAGTCAAGGAAGTTGAATCTACCTTAGGATCATTGGTTGTATATGCTCCAATAGATGTAACAACCATGAATGTGGCCATGAGGGGAAAAGACTCTTCAATGTTGACAATTCTTCCATGAGGTTTTATCATTTCTAGGGATTGTTTGGAAAAAGGAACCTTACCGCGATGTACCCATTTTACAACTTCCCAATGATTTTTTCTCGGATTTGCCATGAATCTACTTAAAAGACTTGCAGAATATGCTAAGTCTGGCCTAGTGCAGACCATGACATACATGAGACTACCCACTGCACTGGCATAAGGAATTCACTCCACCTTCTTCCTTTCCTCCTCGGTCTTGGGAGACATTTCGGTAGAGAGCTTGAAATGGCTTGCTAATGGTATACACACCTCCTTGCACTCCGACATACCAAAAAAGGTCAATGCCTTCTTAACATAACCACATTAAGAAAGAAACAATGTACCTTGTCTTCTATCTCAAATGATCTTTATACCCAGAATTTTCTTCGTCGGCCTCATGTCCTTCATTTCAAAATTATTCCCTAGTTGTCGCTTGAGTTTCCAGATTTCTTCCTTGTTTTTTGATGCAATCAACATGTCATTGACATACAAAATGAGAAATATCCTCAAGCCTTCCTTGACCCACTTGACATACACACAACTATCAAAGTTGCTCCTCATAAACTTTGTTTTTCTCCATGAATTCATCAAACCTAATGTACCATTGTCTTGGGAATTGTTTTAAGCCATAAAGAGACTTCTTGAGAAAACATACATTTCCTTCATCACCTTCCTTGTTAAAATCTTCTAATTGAGCCATAAAGATTCTCTCCTCAAGGTTGACATGTATAAATATCGTTTTCACATCCATTTGTTCTAGCTCCAAGTCATATTGAGTGACAAATACTAGCAACACCCTAATAAATGTATGCTTCACTACCGATGAGTAGATCTCATTGTAGTCCACTCCTTCCTTTTGCATAAACCTTTTGCTACAAGTCTTGCTATGTACCTTGGCTTCTCCACCCCCTCAATGCCTTCTTTCCGCTTGAAAATCCAATTACTCCTAACAATCTTTTGATCTTTTGGTTTGTTCACAAGTTTCCATGTAATGTTCTTGTCAAATGATTATATCTTATCTTCCATGAATCGAGTTCATAGTTTCTTCTCTAAGTTGTCCATTACTTTCTTGTAACTACGACTCATCTATATCGTCCGAAGCATGGTTTGAAAAATCGGATCGGACCGGCTGGTCCAACCTGTTGAACCATGACCCGCGTGCCTGACCGGTTTGATCCGTCCAAAAAATCATTTTGGCCATTGAACCGAGAAGAACTAGGTTGAACTGGTGACCCGGATGAACCGAACCTAGTTCTTGAAAATCGGCCAGTTCAATAACTTTTTTTTAATTTTTTTGAATTTTTTCATTACTTTTTCAGATTTTTTCATTAATTTTTTTGAATTTTTTTCACATCTATATTCAAAAAGTCATAACTTTTTATTCATTTGTCCGATTTGAATGCATTTTATATCGATTTCACGTAGCTTTTTAAGATTTATGCGATGGAAAATGAACTAATGAAAGGACCAACTGATTTAAAAAAAATTAATAATTATTCTCATAGTAATGAATATTTTTAAAAGAAATAATAATAGTTATTTTTTAAAATAAAGATTAAACTCTAATTTTTTTCTTAAATTCCTGTTACTCTCAAAATAATGTTATTTTAATTAAATATGTATATAAATAATTATTTATATAATTATAATTATTACGTCATCTGGTTCGACCACCGGTTCAACATGGAAGTCTCGCTGGTTTGATTTCCGGTCTGGTTAATAAAACATTTGTCCGAAGCTAGCAATACAAAAGAAACTAAATCCGCATATTCGTACCTTTTCGGTGCTCTATGGGTTCTCCTTGTCCGGTTTGTAGCTAATTGGTACCTCTCAAGGTTGTCACCTTGATCTTCTACCTCTAAGTTCCCTTCCTCATTAGTTGTGTCATCATCCCTTGTGATATTGTCTTCTCCCAAAGGCTCCACCTCAATTTGAGTTTGGTGTTTAACATGACTTTGCTCCATGTCTCCTTCTCCAACTTCCATTTGAGTCTCCTTAGGCCAATAGTACTCAGACTCTCTAAAGATCATGTCTCTACTAATTATGCACTTTAAAGATCCACCATCTTCATACCAAAGCTTGTAACCATTCACCTCATCCAGATATCATACGAACATGCACTTCCTTGCTCTTGCATCAAGTTTTCCTTGCTTTCGGTGTGCATAAGCTATACACCCAAATACCCACAAGTTCTCAAAATTTGGCGGATGACCGGTCTACACTTCTTCAGGAGTCTTGAATCTCAATGTCGTTAAAGGACGCCTATTCACAAGATAGGTCGATGTGTTAACGACTTCTCCCCAAAATCTCTTAGGTACTTCGCATTCAATCATCATGATTCTCACAATCTCCAAAAGTTTTCTATTCATCCTCTCCGCCACCCCAATTTGTTGTGGAGTATAGGGGATGGTCTTATGGCTTACCATCCCTTCATCTTTGCAAAATTGGTCAAATTCTTGGTTTAGAAATTTCAACCCATTGTCGGTCCTCAATTTCTTCACCTTCCTCTCAGTTTGGACTCCAACCATCTTCTTCCATTCCTTGAACTTTCCGAGTGCATCGCTCTTGTTCTTTAGAATGTATACCCAAACCTTCCGAGAACAATCATCAACAATCGACAAGAAGTATTTTCCTCCACTTAAAGACTCATTTTGTGATGGCCCCACAAATCTGAATGAACATAGTTAAGTGTCTCTTTTATAACATGAGACGACTTACTAAACTTCACCTGTGTTGCCTTGCCATAAATACAATGTTCACAAAATTCCAACTCTCCAAGTTTCTCACTTCCCATCAATCATTGCTTTTCTAACTCTTGCAACTTTCTCTCGCTTACATGACCAAGCCGTTTATGTCATAAGCTTGCCAAATAGCTTCCCCTAGGTTCCATTATCGTCGATGTACCATCTACGATACTCCCTTGAAACATGTAAAGACTTCTCTCCTTTACTCTTTTCATTACCACTAGCGACCCTTTTGTAACCTTCAAGACACCCTTCTTGTATTTCCAAGCAAAATCATGATCATCAAGCATTCTTAGAGAAATTAGATTTCTCTGTAGCTCGGGAGCATGTCTTACTTCTAATAGGACTCTTTCAATCCCATTATGAGTCTTCAACCTCACTAAACCAATGCCGACCATTTTGCACGACTTGTTGTTCCCCAATAATACATGACCTTTATCAATCTCCATGTAGTCTTCAAACCATTCACCGTTTGAAGTCACATGGAACGAACATCCCGTGTCCATGATCCATTGTATGCCTTAAGTGCTAAAAGATATTACTAGTATATCGGCGTCTTCTTTACTGTCATCCCTTTGCACAATAGTAGCTTGAACTTCACCTTAAAGCTTCTTGTCCTTTCCCTTTTTCAGACAATCTCTTTTGAAAAGTCCCTTCTCATGGCATGCAAAGCACTTCACATCTTTCTCGTCACCTCGAGATTTGGACCTTGCCTTTCCTTTTCCCTTTGCCTCCTTCTTGGTTGGTCTTCCTCTAACAATCAAACATTCCCCCATGTGCTCATCTGAATCGTTCTTTCATTTATGTTCTTTGGCCTTAATAACCCCAATAACATCACTTAAACTTATAGTTTATCTCCCATGTTATAAAATTTCCACAAAGGTATCACAAGACCTTGGTAGTGAATGAAGTAACACCAAAGCTTTATCCTCGTCATCGTACGTGATCTTAATATTTTTCAAATTCATGATTAGATTGTTGAAATCATTGATGTGAGGTTAAATTTCTTTTCCCTCTATCATCTTCCATGTGAAGAACCTTGCCTTGAGATATAATCAGCTAGACAAATTCTTGGTCATGTATAACAATTCGAGCTTCAATCACACCTTCGTTGCACACTTGCACTTCACTATTTCTTGTAGCATATTGTCACCAAGGCAAAGAATCAAAGTATTGTACGCTTTATCAAGCGCCTCCTCCTTCTTTTCCGTTTTCATGGTCTCCAGGAGCTTTTCCTCAAGTGCCTTAATGAGTCCTTATCTTCATTTTCCACAAACCAAAATCATTTGTCCCATCAAAGTTCTCAATATCCATCTTAGAACTTGAGCTTGCCATCTCACAAGAATTTCTTCAAACACTTGGTGAGCAGAAATTTCTAACCTTTGTTCTAACCACAAAAACAACACAATTTGACCACATTCAACCTTAGCTTTGATACCAATTTGTTGTAATATAACCACTCAGTAAACCTCAAGCAATCACAACAAGCACAAAAATGCAGAAATAGGAAAGTTGTGTAGAAACCAATCTCAAGAATGCAAAATAACAAAGCAGAGAAGGCTAAAGAGAAACAACACATAAGATTTACCATGGTTCAGCCAATGTAGCCTACACTCAACAATAGAGATCCTTCATTAAGATTAGAACAAGATTACAAGTGTTGTTGGAATAAGTTCTCCATCAAGCTTAATCACTCTCACACACTCTTGAACTCTCTCCCTCTTAGCAATCTCACACTCTCAAGTGTTTCCCTATCAAGATAACCTTATTTTCGTTCCTCCTCTATCTGTTCTCTCTTCCTCTTATGCTAGAAGCTCACTATTCTATTTAAAAGGAACTAATAAATAAAATAGCATAACATCACGTCGCGACACCCAGATTTCAAGACCCTATAAGCAAACTTGGCCGAATGTGCCATGTCATAGCGTGGACTAACTTGCGTCAAGCTATGACTTTCATGCCGTGGCGTGCTCCTGTTGCCACTCACATCATGGTATCCAAGACTAATCCAACATCTCAAAAGGAACTATGAGACATCCTCACAAAGGCAATTCCCAACAGAGATGGCTCACCTAATGCAGTTGTTGGACCATCTCGTTGCTGACTGTGCCATTCCAAGTACTGGTTTGCTGCCCCTTTGCAATCATGCATGCAGTTGAATATGGAATCTGTTGCAGTTGTCAATACACTTGTACTCTCAACTGTTCAAAAAATTAAGTTTGCTTTGAATTGTTCGGTTGTGGATTAATCTTTTGGTGATGTACTTTTGCCAATGCTCAAAGACACGATGAACTATGTTTTTGTTATGCTCATAATTGTTTGCAGTTATTGGAGCATTTGTTTGCCATTATACAGATTCATTTGAAAGTAAATTAATATTAATAAGTTTATATATAGAATACTGTGGCAGATATGGGTCAACATCAGTGTAAAAGAAAAACTCCTAGACTAATTTATGACCGTTGATTTTACTTTAATCAATGTATAAAATTATCAAACTTCGTAAAGAAATAGAATAATAAAGATGGTACAACTAGAACAAAAGCATTGTTTATTTGTGCATGTGACATACTAGATACTGAAAATGCACATATCATGTTATTCTTGATTCTCACACACAACTCCATTACAAGATAATTGATTCCTGCATAACCTTATTGCTGATTGGACGTGCTTTGCACATGGCCTCTAATGGGATTAGCCTTGGCATGGCGACACCTTTAGCCTCCCTCATATCAACTTTTTCCTCAGTCAATCGTTTCCATTCAAAGCACTGAATAAATAATCCCAAAGTTAAGCCCATTATACGATGGGCCAAACCTAGTCCAGGACAAGCCCTTCTTCCCAACCCGAATGCAATTAACTTGTTTGCTTCCCCTTCTTTTTCAAACCTCTCGGGTTTAAAGCATGTAGCATCACTCCAAATTTGAGGATCTCTATGAATGGCCCATGCATTAATCAACACTATAGTGTCACGTGGAATATTATATCCTCCAATATTGCACTCATCTGAAGAAAAATGAGGCAATAGCAATGGAGCAGGAGAGTGCATTCGAAGTGTCTCGGAGATGATATTTTGAAGGTAGGAGAGTTTTGGAACGTCTGACTCATTTACCAAGCGATCTTGCCCTACGTGAGTGTCCAATTCATCCTTTGCTTTCTTCAATACCTCTGGGTGATTCAATAACTCAGACATTGCCCACTCTATAGTCACAGCTGTTGTGTCTGTTCCGGCGAGGAGCATAGCCTGCAAATCGATTGAAGTTAAATAAAAATAAAAATAATAATTAAAGTATTAAACTTTTCTATTATATCTAAAATATCTACAAAGATATATATTATAGTTGTTCCTTGAACTTAAAATAATTTTAAAAATATTAAATACTCAAAATTGGTAGATATATTTATTATTTAGGTTTATTGTCTAATTTTTTTTTTGTTTCTCATTTATTTAAATACTAAATATTATATATATTTAATATATTTTGTCATATATTTGCTGATTCATTATAGCTCAACTTTAGTAGGTTCATTGAAATATGAACTGCTCCTCTACGCGTAACCTATAGCTATAACTGTTTAGTTAAAAAACTGATATCCAATTTTATTGCATTTTTAAACAATATTTTTCAATATCAAATTTTTTTTCTTTTTTTATGGTTATTACACATTTAATAACTAAATACATATTTTAATTATCTAAATATATAAGTGTCATTAATTTAATTTTTTAATAATTTTTTAAATCAAGGACAGTTTTAATATAAAAAATAATATTAAATGATAAATTTAAAGTTTAAAAATAATATTAAAAAATTAATTTATTATCAAAAATTAATATTAATAATTATTCTAATATATTTAAAGTTGAAAACCAAAATAAATATTTATTCGTAATAATAATTAAAATGGTGCCACACACGTGCCAAATCAATAACAAAAACAAATACTGTAATAACTAGTAACACAGCAAACTATAAAACTTGTTACCTGAATAAGGCCTTTGATAATTTGATCCGAGTAGTACTCCGGCTGTGATTGTTGCAGAAATAGGAGATGTTCTATCATGGTATTTGAACTGTGCTTCCCACTGCGATGCTCTTCAAGGAGTCCTTGCAAGAACGCATCAGCTCTCTTAGCAATCTTCTTTAGCCTCTTCTCCAAACCATCAAAATCAAACCACCGAAGAAAAGGCAAGAAATCTCCCTTGTTATTTGCACCTTGTAATATCAGCATCTCAGTTATGATATCTCTGAACTGCTTCGCTTCCTCTGCATCCGTCACGTCACCGCCATAGTATCTCTTCCCAGAGATCATTCGCATCATGTTGTTGAATGTCATCTCTGTGAGCCTGGGTCTGAGCTGAACTTTGGTAAACCCCTTACACGAGTCCTGAGCCAGGTTTTGCATCACCCTCATGGTTTCGTCCTTTCGGATTTCGAAGAACGAGTTGAGACGTTGGGTTGAGAGAACATCAATGGTGGTGATGCGGCGGAGGTTGCGCCAGTGGTCGCCGTAGGAGGCGGAACCGAGGGTGCTGTAGTTGTAGAAGATGTACTTACCCATGAGAAAACGGGGCCTGTTTGCGAGGACAGTGTCGTATTTGGTGAAGCATTCTTGAACTGCGGTTGGGGAGGAGATAACGACCACAAAACGAGACCCGAACCACATAGAAAAGATATGGCCATATTTTTGTGATAGGGTATGAAGGGAGCGGTGGAGTACTGGATCTTTGAGGAGGTGGAGGTTGCCAATAAAGGGACGAGTAGGTGGACTAGGTGGCAGGTTTTTGAGTCTTCTTGTTTGGAGGAAAAACTTGAAGGTGATAATAATGAAAGCAAGAGAAAGGAGGGAGTAGTACAAAAAGGGTGCCATTGCCGTGGTTGGTGATGATACTTGCTAGTTGCTAGTACTAGTGAACGTTTTTGTTCCTGCAGATTCTGCTGAGTTCGGTGATGCTTTTATAGATGATTCTGGACATTCAGTATTAGTACACACATGTGATTTGACTGACTTAACCGGTGACGTTTCTCTGTCGGCTGAGGCCATTGTACTGTTAGTCAGCAAGAGGTAGCTAACACCATCTTTCACTTGGGCCATTGAATTTTTTTATATTCACCAGCTGTTCACTGAGTTTGCGTTCTTCCCAACAACCGGGGTTGTTGTGTGTCATATATCAAGGAAGAGCAGAGTAACATTAAAATAATACTTACACATGCAACATATTTTATATATTTTTATTTTAACTTATCTTTTTCCCTCTTTCTCTTTTTCATTTCTTCTCCATTTTTAACATTTAAAAACTTAAATTCTTTATCTATGGATAAAGCTATCATGCATATAACGTCTGGATCGTTTAATTTGAAACTTCGAAACTTGAAATTTTACATCTACCCAGCACTTGCGCATGTGTGGAACAAAATTAGCAAGCTATTTTAAAGTGTCTTTGCACACTGCATGATGAGGCATCGGGATAATTTATGGTTTATTATATTTACTCAAAGTACGTACGTATATAATAAACTCATTCAAGAATTTGTCTAAAATTATTTAAATGTTGTATTAATACTCCACCTGCTTCTTGCTTGGGTGGCCCCTACACTGCTAATGTGGACAATTTGTGTGGGTAGATAGGTAGTGTAAAGTAAAGCGAAGTCGTAGGCAATGCAAATTCAAAATTGGCAATCTAGAAAGATGATTATTATTATTATTAATTGCAGGCCCCATTACATCCCGTGATAATTAAAAATTTTAAAATAAGTTCATTATTATATCAATAATGATAGTTTTACACAGCACTATTTTAACAAAATAATTGAAATGGAGAATCATTATATTATATAATATTGGATGTAATTAGGATTGAAGGAGGTCCGGATCTTGAAATGAGATAATTTAACTCCCTCAAGCTATTAATTACAAAAAGAAATTGGATATAATTGATAAATTGAGAGTCAAATTTTAATAAATTTAAAAGGTAATGCATAAATTATAAAAATATAGGATACACACTTAATTAAACCAATTTTTTTCAATTTATCTCCATCACTTTTTTTTGTAGTTTCTCAAGATATTTACTGTGTATAACCATGGAGATTAATCCCTCAAAGTATAGAAATTCATTTAAGGGATTAATCTCTCATAATAGATATTTTTTTATATACATTGATCAGGAATTGTAACCCTAATCACATACTTAAAGAGTTTAAATATCTACCACTTATGTCACACCATGTTGATTCTCCATCACTTAAATTAGGTACAAATGACATCAAATAGTTGTTTAAGATACATATTTATATAGGAAGAACAATAATGTAACTTTCGCTTGTTTTTCTTTTTGTTGTAATTCAGTTTACTGGAAACAAATTTTGCCGCACTACATACTCGTTCTTTTCTTATTTCTTTCTGTGCATCACTATGAGGTCATGTAATTTTAATTTAATATACGTGTAAAAAAATTTTACATTATTATTTAATCATGTATCTCAACAACTACATAGGAGATTAAGAGAAATTTTGTGTTCCTCGAGCAGGAAATTTCTCTTACTTACTCTGTACCATTAAATGTGTAACACCTCAATTATGTTAGTCATTATTGTCTCACACTTTAACTATATTTTTAATGTTATTACTAAAACGGTACACATTCAATTAATGGTACAGGTTAAGAAAAATCTTTTGCTCCCAGAGTACCTATGAATTTTTCAGAGATCAAACTTTTTCAATAATATGCTAGCAAATTCAAATTATTTAATGATAATATAAAAAAAATTAACACTTGATAGTGGATCAAATTTAAACTCTTATTATATTTTTATCCTTCTAAACATGAAAGATAAATGTGACGCTATACATTCACAAAAATAACTAAATTTAAAATTTCCTCCTTTTTTACTTTCTTTTATAAAGCAAATATAATAAGACTTTAAAAAGTTATTTTTATATAATTTTTAAAAAATATTTTTTCTAAAGTAAAATGTATTTTATCTTTAGATGTAATATTTAATAAGATATTTTTTCATATTTAAACAGCTTTCTATATTACAAATAAAACGTTTTTTAGAAGCACAAAAATGTAATTAAAAAACACATCAAACACTAAAATATTACAAAAGTATTTTTTTTAAATATTTTTTATCAAGAAACACGTATCCAAACGGGCAAAAAAATTTAAGTATATATATATATATATTTTTTACAAAAACTCATCTAAACATATAAAAATATAAGAAAATTACTTTTTTAAAAAAAACAAAAATGAAGTTTATCTAAACAAGCACTTGGTGCTACGTTCACAAATTCTTTTTTATAATTTTGTGCATATGATCAGTGTGGTTGCATAGAGTCGCTGGAATCTTAAACAAATCGACAGCTGTGCAGAATATTCATTGAGTTTGGAACCAACATGTAACCTTATTCTTTTATGTACGATAGATGTATAGCAAAAGGAAGCTATCGGAATCCTTCAATTAGCTTTTGTTTGGATAGGGAGAAAAAATGAAAAGAAAAAAAATAAAGTGAAGAAAAAATAAAAAATAATAATATATTTTTTTAATATTTGGTTGAAAAGAAAAGTAAAAGTAAAAAAATGAAAAATATTATTTTATCTTATTTGGTTGTATAAAAAAATAAAAATATATATATAATTATTAAAAAGACTTATATGTCCTTTTTCATTTTATAGCTCTAAACTTATTTTTTATAAATTATATAAATAAATATTTTATAATAAAAATAAATTTAAAGTTAAATTATTAACATCTAAATTATTTATTTAATAAAAAATCCAAATTAGTTATTTATAATTTATAATATTATAAATATATAAAATTTTCCTTCCCAGTTATTCTTCTTCCCCCAATATCACCGCATATCTTCCATCCCCAACCACACCTCACTCCCTCCCATCCCCTCCCCCACCACCCATTCGCCATCGCTTCCTCCCCCTCCCTCCCCCCGTCTTTTGGCTTCTTCCAATCCCACTTCGCTTCCTCCCCCACCCCACCCCACCCCACCCCACCTCTCCCAAGTCTCAATACTTGTAATTCTTTCAGTTCTGAAAGTTTAGAAACTTTTCAGCTTTGAAACTTTAGAATCAAGGTATGGAGTGAATACATTCTTCCACCACTGCCTGAAGGTTCTTTCCACAATTCTTAAATTGTTGTGGTGGCCGTTCATGGTGGAAGGAGAAGATATGGGTATAATTGTAAATTTATAAATTTCAGCCTTTGTTCTCTTCATTTTCTTCGCATCTAAGCGGAGAAAACTTTTATATGGGTTCCACAGTGTTTTTTTTCTTTCTCTTCCCTTTTCTTTGGGTATCCAAACGAGAAAAAATACTAAAATTTACTCATTTTCTTCTCCCTCATTTTCTTTCCTCTCCTTTTCTCTTGAACCAAACGAAGCGTTAGGCCATATCAATTATTCTTCGATATTGACCATCTAATCACAAGTTTCAAACCAAGCAGAGTCCAATAAGAAAACTACTATTATTAGACAATCGTTTGAGTTTGTCTCATCCTTCAATTATTGACAGCCGTCCAGATCGGACAAATGCCTCTGTTGCTAGCAATACTCTCCCCTGAATTGTCAAGCCACACTGCTTAGTACGAAGTTTGCATTATGCCCAACAATATTTTGTGTCAATCCAAGCTGGAAGAGCAGAGTACTTTGAGTTAATATAAAGATTAATGCTTGCACCCGACAAAAGTAATTTTAAAAAATTAGTCAGAACATAAAATTTAAGTACAGTTTTTATATAAGATAAAGTGGCAGAGATAATTTATTTATCTAATAATTAATAAATATTTCAACTCATTTAATCAAAAAATTTAACTAAAAAATTCTGATTATTTAACAGTTTTTAAATATAAACCGTAAAAATTTTCTCATGGTTAGATGCAAACTTTACACTACCCAACACCTGCACGTAGAACTAATGGCCGTAGAGTTGAGTTTTCCAGTACTTTGATCTTTTTGAATCAAACTTGTTAAATGAATAAGGGTGCATCTTTAATTGAGAACGCGTGAAGTGTGTATTTCGATTAAATTTTGTACACTTAATTTTAAATAAATTTAATTTTATTTAAAAGTATATTTATATTTAAGTGATTAACGTTAGGAATTTTTTATTTAAAAAATAATTTTGATAAAATTAACATCTTTCTAATAATGTTGATAAAAAATTATTTTTAAATATATAATTATAAAAAATGACATAAATTCTATATCGTTTTGTCCATATTGTCGTTTTCTTTCATTTCATTATTTTTTAAGTATATTTTAACAAATAACATGCAAAATCTAATTTAAATATACACTAAAATAAAAAAATAAAAAAAAAACAGTATGGTAAAATGGGTGGTGAGTGTCCCTGTCACATCCAAAAATCCACTCCACTAGTTGAAACATTATTTATTTATTGTAATTATTTGTTTAACAGTGGGAAAAGTGTCAGATTGGGGGTTCTTTTTTTTTTTTTTTGATGGTTTCCCAGGTATCCCCTCACTCTTAGGGTGAGAGACTAATCCCTCGAGCGTAGTGGCCTTGCTCTCCCAACGGGAATTCTCTCCAGGGCTCGAACCGCAGTCCTCCCCTGGAGCCGCAGCGTGACCTATCCACTGTGAAAATATTTTTTCAAATTCAAGAGCCTTTTGGTCTCCAAAAGGCACGTTCTCAATAGCGGGATTATGGCGATCTTTTCTTGTCGTTGGTGCGATTATTTCTCTATTTCAACCTAGTTTTTGCACACTCTCTAGACAAAGCTTAAAAATCTCATGCAGAATATGAGGCATGTTACATTTGCAATTCTCAAGGAGCTATTGTAGAGCAAAGAAACAGGAAGATAACGTTAAAGCAAGAGCAAGATCACAGGCACGGAATCAAGTCAAAGACATGAGCTGCAAGATTTAAGAGAAGAGCTAGAGTGAAGGTAAGAGCTGAAAAAATAGTATAACAAGGTAAAAGGAAAAAGGGTATATTGGGTACTGACTGATCGTTGATTGGAGCCACAAATCCCTAACGAAAACTAGGGAGGGGTGCTCGGTTATATCGGGTTAAAAATGACTTTGACTTCGTTTTAAAGTTTTGATTAGGTTAATTTTTATGATTCGAATTCGATCATATTAAAGTCTAAGATTAGATTTGGTCGGGATCGAGACCGAAACTTCATCAATACGATTAAAATATATAAAATATATATTTTTTTATAATGTTTTAATTATGTTCTCTCTATTTGTATAAATTTATTGATATTTATTATTTTTTTATGTCAAAATTCAATTTAATTGATAATTACATAATAAGTAAAAAATATAATAACTAAAATTATAAAAAATCACAATATTTAATCAATATATAACATTTAAAAAAATATCATAATAATATATAAAAAAAATTTAAAAAATTATAATTTATTTAATACTGAATCAAATTAGATAACCCAAACTCACCTAAAAAAATACATCAAATCTAAAATAAATATTTAAACCTGACTCATACTTCAAATCAAAACCAAATTTTTAGATCCGAACGAGTCTTAAGCACCACTAACAAAATGCAAAAACAAGAAAGCAAAGAAAAGCCGGTTTAGAGGTAGAAGTGGGTTTGAATCATAGGTATCAACACACAACTCAACATCTATTTTCATGTGCAAAAGCCCGTTAGAGGGAAATTGTTATAGTATTTGATAAGTTTAATATTTAAAGTAAATTATTAATTATTTATTTATTATTAATAAATATTTAAAAATATATTAAATATAAAAGATAAAGTGTATAAACATACAATTGGGCAAACGTACGCACGAAGACTGTTCGGTATTCAACGTTCTGTATTCAACAGTCTTCAATTGTAAAATGAAAGAGGGCGGCGGAGGTGGAGAGAGAAAAATTGTATAAACTATAAAATATAAAGAGAAAAACGACAGAATCCCACTTGACAAAGAAATTAAGAAAGAAAAAGGTTCTTGTTTTCTATAAGAAAAAGAGGAGGATGGTGGGCAAAAAATAAATGATTCAACTTTCTATAATAGCTAATAAGAAATTAAAAAAAAAAGTGGCTGTGAGCCACGTCTGAGCTAAATTATATACAAGTATAATTATTTGAGATTTTTATAATGAACCTTGTTACGCATCCCAAAACTGAAAAGCATGGATTGTAATAAATAAAGGGGTGCGGTTGTTACCCAAATAAAATAAAATAAAAATAAAGGGTGCGACATATTTCACTCGTGGGGTCCACATGAGTGGGACTTCCTTTTATATATATATAAAAGCTCAGCTTTCGATGAAAAAGCTCGGGGTTATTTAAATTTTTTCTTTTATAATTTCTATTATAAATAAAGACAAATCAATTTCAGATGATTTTACACCTTATATTATAATTTTAAAAGTAACCTTTAAATTAACCTCTTATGTAATTATTTAATTAATTAGAAAAAATTTAAAAATAAAAAATAGTAAGCGATAATGAGAATGAGTATCTATAAAATGTTTTTCAACAAAACTGCACCTTCTGTCCGCGGAAGAATTTTTTATACATTTAGTCTTTATTTTTTATGAATTCAATGACTTTCATGTGTTATGACTCAATTTATTTTTATCAATGGTGACATCGTGTATAATTATAAAAACATTAAAATTTGCATGTTTATATCAAATATGATATATTTTATAATAAAACTATACCACATATTTATGATCTAATATATATACAAGAATTTGTATTTTATAAAATCTTAATTTATTAATTTTGTCATAATGATTACAATTTTATACTTTATTTTTTAGAATATGTCACTCACTTTAAAAATTTTAAATTCTTATTTATATGTTCTCATACTTTAAAATGTATAATTTTTCATTTGTAATATTATAAAAATATCTCAATAAAAGTAATCATTCAATAATTCATTCATTAGTAGAGCTTTAAGTCACTTGCCAGTTGCCACTGATAAGATCGAAGATAATTTTTGAATGCACATCTGTGATAAAAATTTTAAATTAGTTGCCATAAACTCCACGAAAGAAAACTGAGATGCTATTCTTGAACACTTACGCCTTGAATGTTTTTTTTCTTTCTTTGACAAAAATTTCATCTATTTTTTTGTATATGTTGGTGATCAGAGTTTTGAACCAAATAGTAAGTACCGTAATAGAAAAGAAAAGAATCGCTTATGGACTTAATCTCACCACCGTTCTCATATTATCACTTTTGATAATTATTAAAAGAATTTTTCAGCAAGTCAAGTGTGAATAAAAGCTTTCAATATCAGCTACACAATGGGGCAATTGTATACATAATAAGAAGAAAAAATTATAAACAACACATATAGTAAAGTTATTGATTCAAGTTCGTGGGGACACTTGCCCCCGCAGATTATACATGGATCCATTTATGTGTGTTATGTGCAATAAAACTTCCATAGAAATTATTGTGTTTCATTGTATATTCCTTTATTTTGTTTCTTTAAACCGCCATCTCGCCCCCACATGAAAAAGCAAAGTTGCAGTTTACGTCCTATAGTTAGATACGTAAATTCAAAAGGTGTTATTACAATATTTTTGTTTTTTATTAATATTTTTTATGAATAATTAAATATTGATTAATTATTAATTATAAAAATAAATATATACTTAATTAAGTATAATTAATAATTAATAAAATCTTTATTACTAATTAAAATATTAGTATCTTAAAAAAGATAATTACCAAATAACCCACTAGTTTAAAAAATGGTCAACCAAAGCACAATTGGTATCTCTTTAGTCTTTATTTATGATAGGATTGTGATATCCACATTCTCATTTCTCCTTCTCCCATAAATTTAATAGTCCGTAGGGCAAAAAAAATAATGGTCCAAAAACTTTCAAGAATGTAGTAGGCTTAAAGGTCCCATCGTGGTCATTATTTATCTATTATTTTTTCAAAAATAATGCATCTCTCATCAATCATTATGGCTGAAAGTCCATCAGTTCATGCATGTGGTCTTTGAACTGTAATATCTCAAATGAAGACGTAAGAGATGCGACTCCAAACTCCGAAGTGTTATATATATCATTTAATTTAATTTAATGTATAATCTTTACTGGTGCATTGGTGCGTATGAATTTGTCGTATACTTTGTCTTTAAAGGGTAATTTTATTTTTTATACCTATCATTTCTGCATATCTTCTTACTTATCATATATTAATAACTATATCATTAATTATTCTATAAAAATTATCACCTAAATAAAGGAACATATGAACAAAAATGGTTACTAAATTTAAATGATAATTTTTACAAAATAGTTGATACAATTTTAATAATATTTGATAATGTAATTATGTATGACGATGTATATAAATAAATTGTATAAATAAAAAATTTTATTTTTAAAATAATAAATATTAAAAGAAATTTCCAATATTTAAATAATTACATAATTATTTAATTGTTAATTAATTTATTTAATTAAAATAAAAAACTATAATAATTACTCCATAATTATTGGATTTATTATAAATTTAATTTTTAAGAAAAAATTCATTTTATGAATATATCAAATATTCAAGCCAAGTTTTATCACTGTGTATTGGTATTGATATAAATCACTACATATCTTTTTAGTACCTAATCAATAATACGACTAGTTAAGTTTGTAATCATCAAAGAAATTTATTCATATGACTTTTCTGAAACTTTAATGTTGTTGGTTTTATCCTATTTTTATTTTTCTCAAAATGTTAAATATTGTTCATTACTATTATGGTGTTGAAATTAGATAAAAAAATAGTAGGAAATAAGTAATAAATAAAGAAGAAGATGATTACCATTTCTAATTCTCCTAAATATATATTTAAAATTTTGAAGTGATTAGATAAGCTTATATCAATTAATAACCTCAACTTTAAATTTTATCAATTAAAAACTTTAACTTTAATGTGATAACCAATTAAGAATATCAACTTTAATAAAAAAAATTGATTATCTTTTTGAATTGAAGAAAAAAAAATAAATCTAGAAAAGATTTAAAGGGTAAATATTAATGATTTAATATGAGATTAGTTAAAAAAATCAACATGTGCAGTCATATAATTATTTTTTCGTGAGCGATTTAAACATAATGTTAACAAAATGATTATTATACATTGTTTTGTTAGTTTAGGAAATCAAGTTGGTGAGTTTAAAAGTGTAAGGGAGTTTTTTAAACTTGATTTATAGTTGGAGGAGATTCTATACATTTTAGCCTTTTATTTTGTTACTTATTAAACAAAGTTGTATGATTTTAAAATTTTATGTTGATAGACAAAGGTGTGATTTGTGATGTGAGAAAAACTTTAAAATTTTAATTAGATAAAGAAAAAATTCTAAAATTCACAAAACAAAAAGATAAATAAAAAACTTCGACCATTATAAACTACAAACTTATTTATCAATTTCACCTTCATTGACTTGTGGAGAGTTCTATCCTACTCATAAGGGATTTTCCTATCCCCAAGTGATTTTATAATAAAACATATTATTTATTTTTAAGAGTTTAATTTTTATCTACTGTCAGTGTAAAGTTTTTTTACATTGTCATCCAATCATATGTTACCAAATCAGTAAAAAAGTTGACTATCATAACAACTACCTAAAAAGTCTAACTATTTTAATGATTTGAGAACACATGATTGGATGACAGTGTAAAAAACCTTTACGCTGACAGTGAATAGAAATTAAATCTTACTTTTAAATATTATTAATGTCATTATTTCGATATAAAAATAATTTTTTAGTTAGGAGTAGGATATAACAACCCTTGATTTGTCCAAGAATAAGTGTCAATGACATGGCCTACGGATAGACCTATGTATAACATAGTGCGGAAAACTACTGGCCCTATACACTGTCAAATTTTCACATTAATAATACTAACCATTTAACCAAGCATTACTTGGGGCTTACATATTAATATTTTTAGTTAAGTTTTAAGATTTTAAGATGAATAAATCTCAATCTAAGCTTTATCTTATAATTATTGTTGATATTGACCTCACCAACAAAATAGATAATGCAGATGTAACCATATAAAATTAGATTCGGAAAGACATGCATAATAAAGGAAAAATAAATAGAAAATTACAAGGCATTCATGAAATTTCAATGAATATACGGGGCATTTGGTTCAAGGTTTGAAAAAATATTTCTAAGAATAGTAAGTACAGAAATGATATTCCCAGGAATGATATTTCCAGGAATGATGATTACTACGTTTGATTAACTAAAAACTTTCCTGAGAATGACTCTAACTGCCGATGACAGTAGCCGATATCACCTGCAACCATCAACCTCTGGCGGGGACAAGGGTAATTGGATTCTAGTGACTAGAGCAATAGCTGAAGTCGTCAAATTCCAATGACCGGTGTGGTGGCTAAAGTCGTCAGTCATTGTCAGCTGCAATCGACTTTCAGTGGCTAGGTTCTGGTGACTATCGTAGTAGTCTAAATCGCTGGCAACGGCAATGGTGATCGAATTTTAGTAACTGACGAGGTGGCTGAAGTTGTTGGCCACCATCAACTGAAGGCGGTGACAGGGGTAGCCGAATTTCGATGATTGACTGTCGTGGATGGTGGTCGATGGCAGTCACTGACAATGACGTGGTGATTGTTGGTTAATGACATGTCGATAGAATGGTAGATATTTTGGGCATTTCACATGGCAAAAATATTCTCATTCCTTGGAATGTTGCAAACCCATCTCCCCCCATGAGAATGAAAGTGTGGGAATGTTAGTTAAAAATCATTCCTGAGAATCATTTTAGGATGAGAATGTTTTTTCAAAACTTGTACCAAACATGAGAATCCAACATTCCCATGTAAGGATTCCTAAGAATAAAAAAATAATCTACGAACCAAACGTCCTGATAGTGTAAGAGTATTGTATTATAACTATTGACCTCAAAAGGTAAGGCATAATAGAGCATATCGTAACCAAAGTGTATCTGCATGCGAGCATATTAAATGTGGAAGTGTGTATTACTGTTTAGAAGTTTCAATAATTTTAAATTTATCTGAAAAATCAAATATGATCTGTGTGTTAAGATATTATCATCTAATTTTGAAATGTTAGGATAAGTTCAAATCTTATTTAGTCTTCAATTCAAAAATGAAACTATTTAAGTAAAGACAAAATTGCATTTATAAATGTTAGGATAAATTTAAATCTCATTTTAATCTTTAGTTAAAAAATGGAACTGTTAAATTGATGGCAAAGTTACACTAAAGGAGAAAGAATTTGGAGAAAAACTCATAAATGAGTGACATGTAGCATTGACTCAACTTACACGAATTGTGTTTTATATAATAGTATATAGATATATAGATTTCTAGTTTATGTTTATACCATTGTTTCTTTTATTTTGTTAATTTGCTCCCAGTGTCATAATTGAGTTAGCAAAGCTCTGTGATTGAAGAAATATACAATATTTTCAAAGCATAAAGCACTTAAAAACTAATTATTTATATATTTACTCTTATGATGGGACCATTAGCATTAATTCAAATTGTTTATAATCTCTACTAGAAATAAAGAGAATTTAATTTCAAATGATTTTACTTCTTATATTTCAGAGTAAACATGCATTTTGATCTTCTAAAGATACAAGTGTTATCAGTTGGGTCATCTAATGATAAATACATCAACCTTACTGTAAAACCTAAAACGTTTTAGAGAAAAATTAGAAACAATGGAGGGAGAGAGACCAAAGGCGATAAGCAATGAACTTTGCTCTAGGGAAAATGATTCAAAGGAGGAAGAAGATCTCTTAGTGAGAAGCAAAAAAAAATTAAGGACAAAGGATGATCAAGAAGAAAGCATCATTGCTATGGAGAGTTTTATGGTCTCCTCGGCTATGGTGGAGACTAATGCAACCATGGGAGACCTTGATAATTCAAGTGATCAAAGGAAAGAGGTGCAGGATCCCAGTTTGAAGAACAAGGAGATGGCTAATAGGTTATCCTATAAGGATACTTTACAGAATAAGGAAGGTGGTTTCCCTGAGACAAAACCAATGTATATCTTGAAAATTGTTGCTGATAAGTTTCGTGTGCTTGACCTGGAGGAGGAGATAATAAACGAGGATGTTGACAAGTTTAACACTTGCCCTACTGTTAATATCTCTTTAGAGGAATACGAGGACTGGTGTAAGCCTTGGAAGATGACTCTCATTGTGAGCCTATTAGGTAAGAGGATTGGAATTCAAACCTTGGCAACTAGGCTAGAAAAATTGCGGATGAAGCATAGGCCAATCAAGGTGATAAACTTGACTAAGGAATTTTTCCTAGTTTGATTCTTGAACGACGATGACTACAAACATGTGCTCTTCGAAGGGCCTTGACTCATTGCAGACCACTACCTCATCATTCAGAGATAGTGCCCTTTTTTTTCTTTCCTTTTAGAGGGGAACCTCCTTGCCAGAGCTTAAGTCTAAGGATGACCATAAGTATCACATGGATTTTTTTAAACATGCCCAGTTTGAGATTTGGAGGAAGTTTAAAGAGGGTCAACAAGTTGAGCATTTCCTTAATATTCATGTAATCAAGCCCTCTCCTGACGAGGTGGAGTTTGCGAGACACCAGAGCATGGCTAAAGGCGCAGGGAACAAACTTAAGAAACCTCTAGATTCACTAAGTTTGATCCCTGCCATGCCCTCTACTTCTCAACCTAGTGCCCAGAAGTTGGGCAAGTTTATTTCTGATGTACAGAGGCATGGAACTTCGTTCCTAAACAGCTAACTCACTATTCTTTTACTCTACTTAGAGTTATTCTTGGGTCTTGAAAACCTATCATCTCTTTTGTTGCTATTATGAAGTTTATTGTTTGGAATTGTCGGGGCACTAGAGGAAGGATTTTTCCAGGCTTGGTGAAATACTTATCGAGGGTCCATGACATCTCTCTTTTGGCATTGCTAGAACCTCGTATAAGCAACCAAAGAGATGATTCAGTGATAATTAGGTTGGGGTTCGATGTCGATGTGCAAATGGAAGCTAAGGTTACTCAAGAGGTATTTGGTGTCTCTAGAAGAAAAATTGTATTAATGTGGATGTTATCTCCACTTTTTCTCAAAATATTCATCTCCATATTAAGGAAGTTGGTACAGTTGGGTGGATTCTGATGGTGGTTTATGGTAGTCCTCAGGATCGTTTAAGAGATAATATGTGGCTGAAATTATGTAAGTTTGGAGAAAGCTATAACGTTCCCTGGTGTTTAGGGGGTGATTTTAACTTCATTCTATTTTATCACAAAATGGTAGGTGGGGCTAGTGCTAACCACCATAGTATGTTAAGGTTTGCTTCTTGTCTAGACTCTTATGGTCTTACTGATGTTAGGTTTAAGGGTCTCCTTTCACTTGGCAAGAAGGAGGTTTAAAAGAGATACTTGAAAAGATTGTCACTAATGAAACTTGGCACTTGAGGTTTAACCAAAGTACTGTTATCCTTATTTTGAACCTGAAATCTAACCATGTAGCGAATTGGGTTAAGTTAAGCATAAATGATGCTCGTAGAAATCAAAAATGTGTTTTCAAATTCTTAGCTCCTTGGATCTCGTATCCCTTTTTCAAAGATGAGGTTGCAAATTCATGGGTTTTGGAGAATGATTGGAATGGCAATGTCAGGAACTTTACAGAGCACATAACCATATGTAATTCAAATGTGTTTGGCAATATCTTAAAAAAAAGATACTTATTCTAAGAAGCCTAGAGGGTATTCATATAAAGCTTGGTTTGGAAAACAATGTCTTTCTCCAATGGTTCCAACAGAAGCTCTGGGCCGACTATGAACATATCTTTTTTGATAAGGAAATTTTCTAATTCCAAAAAGCTAGAAGTAACTGGGTGAACTTTGGGGATAAAAATACTAAGTTTTTCACCATACCTCTTTTATTCGATGTAATAGAAATAAAGTGGGGGCGCTAAAAGGATGGTTGTGGTACTTGGATTTTTAATGAGAATTCTATAAAATCATGGTTTTGGAGTTTTTGGTGAGCCTTTATTATGATTATGGGAGTCTCATTCCTTCTCTTCCTATCTCGAGCATTTCCTCCCATCTCATAGGCTTTCGTTGAAGATATCCATCGAAGAGCAATCAATGATGAAGAAATTAAATTTGCTCTCTTTAGTATTGGTGGCTATAAGGCCATGGGGACAGATGACAATGAGGTGTGACATAGCATTCCTAATTCTGTTAAAGAGAATCTTTGTCACAATTTTATAGATTACATTTCATAGCAAAACTGGTTTAAAATGAGACAAGAGCTTGGGATTATCAACCTTAGGAATCATGGTGATTAAAGTCTGATTAACCTGGTGGATATTCATAGGATTCACAAACACTTCTTTCACAAATTTGCAAATAGAGGAGCCAAGGAACCCAATATAGTTTCATCCCGAGGCAGCATAATTATGATAATATAGTTCTTTTTCGACAAGTCACTCACACAATGCTTACTATAACTGGAAGAAAGGGTTTTATGGCCATTAAACTAGATCTGCAGAAAGCATATGACAAGCTTCAGTGGAGCTTTATAAGGGACACCTTTCAAGATATTGGTTTTGATAATTGGATGGTGGATTTGATTTTCCAATGCATTTCTTCTTTAGTGATGTCTTTGAATTGGAATGAAGACATCACTGATGAGTTTTAACCATCTAGAGGCTTATGCTAATGAGACTCAATCTCTCCTTACTTGTTTAATGAACGACTTACCCATTGCATTGAGGCAGCTATTCGTGATCAAGTGTGGCTTCTTATCATAATGGGTAGGGGTGGTCCAAAATTTTCCCACCTCTTCTTTGCTGATGACTTGATGCTTTTCCCCAAAGCTATTGTTACCCAAGCTGAGACTATTACATTGATCCTTGAGTCTTTTTGTGCCAGCTTTGGGGTTAACCTGTATAAATCCCACATTTTCTTCTCTAAAAATGTGGGTCACAATAAGCAAGCGGAGATTAGCTCTAAACTTGGTATCCTTATGACTCATGATATGGGAAAGTGTCTGGGAGTTCCAGTTATCCATAATTGTGTCTTTAGATCTACTTACTTCTTTTTGTTGGATAAGGTAACAAAAAAGTTAGCGGGTTGGAAGATTCAGTCTCCCCTCATTCACAGGTAAAGTTACGCTTGAGCCTTCCAAGTTATGTCATGCAGACTACTCCTACCCCTATTGAGGTTTGCGAAGAAATTGAAAAGATTTGGCGTGGCTTTATTTGTGGTAGCACGTTGGATAAGAAGAAGTGTCGCTTGATCTCTTGGGAGGATATTTGTTGCCCCAAACAAGGTGGTATGGGTTTTCATAAACTTAAACCACTTAGTGATGCTTTATCTAATGAAATTAGGATGAGGAATGATTTTCAACCTTGATCCTCTTTGGGTGAGGGTCCTAAGTGCAAAATACAAATGTAGGAACCTTCCTATCCCTAAGGTGGAAGGAGGTCAAAATGTGTCTCATATTGTTGGGAAATGCCACCATAATTTCCCTCCTCTGTGAACTCAAAAATAGACACTATGCGGAAGCGTAAAATAAGCGTAGTAACAACACCGGGAATTTTAGCGTGGAAAACATTCTCAATGTGAGCAAGGGAAAAATCACGGGACCCGTAGGCCACTTAAACCTCCACTATAAAATAATAGGAACACAAAAATACAATAATAATGTATCTTCAATTTGTGGATAACACTCACAAATTGGCTCACTATTTTTTCTCTCTCAGAAAATCTCTCTCTGAAGATCTCTCTCTATTTTTCTCTCATACTTTTTCTCTTGTTGTGAGGAACTCTTCCTTCTCTCAATTGTTGCTGATGCCTCTCAGGGTTTCTCTTCTTCATCTGCTAAAGGCTTCTATTTATACACAATTGTTGACAATTGTTGCACACCATTGTTGAAAAAACCAAACTCCACCGAAAGTTGTTTGGCTGGATGTCCAACAATTCTCCCCCTCCAGCCAAAGAGAAATATCCTTGGTTTAGTTTGAGGTTGATGCTAAGCCTGCAACTTCTTTACGTACTTCTATCTTCTTCTTTAGGTAAAGCTTTTGTCATCATGTCTCGCCTCTATTGTCTTTTGTATGTATTTTCTCAATCTTCAAGCTAGTTTATTTTCCAACACATCACGTATCCAAGGATACCTCACATCGATGTGTTTCGACCTTGAATGAAATGTCGAATTCTCCGAGATGTATTGGCGCTTTGAATGTCGCAATAGAGAACATAGCTTTCCGATTCTGGCCCTAACTCTTGTAGGAACTTCTTCATCCACATGATCTCTTTGCAACCTTCGATTGCAATGAATTCGCTTCTCGTGGTGCTTAAAGCAATACACTTTTGTAGTCGTGATTGCCAAGAAATAGCTTCCCCTGCAAAAGTAATCAGATATCCCGATGTAGACTTTCTTGAATCCACATCACCTGCCATATCTGCATCTGAATATCCTGTAAGCATTAGATTTCCATTGCCAAAGCACAAGCACTTTTTGGCAGTTCCTTTTAGATACATTAGTATCCATTTCACAGCATTCCAATGCTCTTTTCCTGGATTTGATAGGAATCTACTCACAACTCCTACAAAGATAGCAATGTCTGGTCTTGTACAGACCATTGCATACATTAGACTACCAACAGCAGAAGAATAATGCACCTTGCTCATTTCTTCTTTTTCTTCTTCATTCCCTGGACATTGCGACTTACTCAGTTTGAGATGACCAGGTAATGGAACATGCACAGTTTTGCCATTATGTATGTTGAACCTTTCAAGGACTTTCTTGATGTAGTCTTCTTGTGACATCTACAGCATTCTTCTAAAATGATCTCTAGTGATCTTCATTCCAAGAATTTTCTGCACTGCACCCAAATCTTTCATGGCAAATGATTTGCTCAATTCCTTCTTGAGAGCAGCTATCTTTGTCTTATATTTCCCAACAATCAGCATATCATCAACATATAATAATAGTATAATGGACTCACCATTCTTATAGTTCTTCACAAACACACAATGGTCCGCGGAGGTATTCTTGAAATTATGTTGGGTCATGAAGAGATCAAACTTCTTGTACCATTGTCTTGGAGCTTGCTTCAGACCATAGAGGCTTTTCTTCAGACGACACACTAGGTGTTCTTTGCCTGGTTCTTCGAAACCTTCTGGTTGCTCCATATAAATTTCTTCCTCTAAGTCTCCATGTACGAATGTTGTTTTGACATCAAGCTGTTCTATCTCCAAGTCTAGTTTTGCAGCTAAATCGAGAATTGCTCTGATTGATGTCATCTTCACCACTGGTGAGAAGATTTCTTCAAAATCTATGCCTTTCTTCTGGTTGCACCCCTTCACAACAATCCTTGCTTTGTATCTGGGGTTTGGGTTGTTCTCTTCAGTCTTGAGCTTGAACACCCATTTATTTTTCAATGCCTTTCGTCCATCTGGTAATCTCACCAGGTCATACGTCTGATTCCCTTTTAGGGACTGTATTTCTTCTTCCATGGCTTGCATCCATTTCTCCTTATCATTCGTCTCAATGGCTTCTATGAAACTTTGAGGTTCCCCTTCATCAGTGAGAGTGACATAATCATCTGAGAAATACATTCTTGATGGTTGTCTGACTCTCCTTGATCTTCTCACTTGAGGTTCTTGTCCTATTTGATCAGTCTCCATCTGTTCTCCCTGCATTGCTTGACTTTGTTCTGTCTGGTGAGGTTGTTCCGTCTGATCAGGTTGCTCCATCTGATGAGGTTGAATTGTCTGATCAGGTTGCTCATTCTTTTGAGGAATCTCTCCCCCTAAATTGTGTACCACAATAGTCTTTGGCTTCTTAGATTGCTGAATATCCTGGATCATCTGATCTTCATAGAATATCACATCTCTGCTTCTAACAATCTTCTTGTTTATAGGATCCCATAATCTGAAGCCAAGTTCATCTCTTGGTGAACCAAAGTATATGCATTCTTTCGTCTTTGCATCAAGCTTTGCTCTTTCATTTTCAGGAATATGGACAAACACCCTACATCCAAAGACTCTCAAGTGACCATAAGAGGCTCTCTTTCCAGACCATAGTTCTTCTGGAATATCTCCATTTAAAGGTATTGAAGGAGACAGATTGATCAAATCAACTGCACTTTATCGTCAAATTTGCATGACTTGGGAAGTTTTGCATGAGAAAGTATGCTTCTAACTTTCTCTGCAATCGTTCTATTCATTCTTTCAACTAGTCCATTCATCTGAGGTGTTTTGGGAGGTACTTTCTCATGTCTTATCCCATGAGTCTTGCAATAATCCTCAAATGGACCTCTATACTCTCCGCCATTGTCAGTTCTCAAGCATTTCAGCTTTCTTCTAGATGCCTCGCTCTACAGAGGCATGAAACTCCTTGAAAGCTTGAAGAACTTGATCTTTCGTCTTCAATAGATACACCCACATTTTTCTGGAGTGATCATCAATGAATGTAACAAAGTATTAGGCACCGCCAAGGGACCTTTCAGATGTTGAGCAAACATCTGAATGAACAAGATCCAGAATTTACTTTCTTCTTTTTGCATCATCTGATCTTTTGAAAGATACTGCGGTTGTTTTCCTGCTAGGCAATCTTCACAGGATTCAAGTGGTTGCCCCTTTATGTTTGAAAGATGATCTTTTGCTAAGATTTCCAAACCCTTCTCGCTCATATGGCCCAATCGTTTGTGCCACAATTCTTTGTTTGCGTCTTGAGCAACATTCATCTCCCCCTTGCATATCTTTCCCTACATAATGTACAGAGAGCCTTCCTTTCTGCCACGAGCAATAATCATGCTTCCTTGGCTGAGTTTCCATCTACCGGCACCAAACTGGTTTATCATTCCGGTGTTATCTAACTTTCCTGCTGAAATAAGGTTCAAGCGCATCTCTGGAACATGTCTTACCTCCTTTAACACAAGCTTATTTCCATTCTCACTTATCAAAGTTACTTCACCAATGCCAACGATTTTACTCGTGACATGGTTACCCATCTTCACCGTACCAAAGTCTCCTTTTTGGTATGATGAGAAAAATTCTTCATGAGGTGTGACGTGGAAGGATGCTCCTGAGTCAATTATCCATATGCAATCATCGGATGCAATGTTTAGATAATTTTCTTCTCCGACAAGAAATATATTCCCATCATTCGTGGCTATTGCAGTAGTTGTTCCATCTTCCTTGTTCTTCTTTGGGTTAACTGGTCGATGGGATCGTTCACCGTTGATCTTCTCTCTTCAAGAATCTGCACTCAGACTTTATGTGGCCTGGTTTACCACAATAATAACAACTTAGTCTAGTGCGAGATTTGGATCTGCCTTGTGATTTTCCACGACCTCCTTTTTCACGATTTTTACTCTTTTCTCTGTTGTCAACAATGTTGGCTTCGAACTAGTTGTTCAAGCCCCTTTCTCTCCGTCTTGACTCTTCATTCAGCAAGCTGTCTGTAACAGAATTCATGCTAAGCTTTCCGTCTGGAGCAGAATTGCTGAGAGTGACAACTAAAGTGTCTCAACTCTCAGGCAGAGAACTGAGGAGTAGAAGAGTTTGCAACTCATCATCTATCTTCATGTTTGTCTTTGCCAATTGATTCACAATACCTTTGAAAGTATTCAAATGTTCGATCATGTTCTGACCTCCTGAGTACTCCAACTTCACCAATCGTTTGACAAGGTGGGCTTTATTT